>OY776121.1:89758221-91168731 GCA_963675135.1 Galeopsis tetrahit
CACCACACAAAGTTCCCTCAACAACCCCTCCTCCATCACAAGGCTACGGAGTCGCATCGGAAGATACCGAGACCCTAATAAAGGTAAGCCCTGGGTAAACCACCGCCTTTCTTCTCAAGGTGAGCGTACTCTTCAATCCCTCATTGATCCTCAATTCCAAATTCAAAACCTCGAACAGGAGTTATCTTCTTTGTTCGATTCTGGCAATCAAGATAATGAACTTTCTGAAGATTGTATAGAAAGAGTATATTATGATGTTTTGGGTATAATTAAGGCTTTGGGGTACCATAAGAAATGTGACTTGGCTTTAAGTGTTTTTGAATGGATTAAAAATCGTAGGAATTCGGTGAAGTTGATTAATGGGTCTGTTGTCGCTGTGATTATTAGTATGTTGGGTAAAGCTGGTCAGGTTTCTACTGCATCTTCTTTGTTTCATGATTTGCACAAAGATGGATTTGGAATTGATGTGTATGCTTATACTTCTTTGATAACCGTTTTAGCTAGTAGTAGGCGGTATAGGGAGGCTGTATTGGTTTTCAAGAAAATGGAGGAGGAGGGTTGTAAACCTACTTTGATCACTTACAACGTCATTTTGAATGTTTATGGCAAAATGGGAATGCCTTGGCATAAAATTATGGTGATTTTTGATGATATGAAGAGCTCAGGTGTTGCCCCTGATGCTTACACGTATAACACCATCATAAGTTGTTGTGGAAGGGGATCTTTGTACGAGGAAGCTAAAGTAATCTTCGAGGAGATGAAATTAGCTGGGTATTTGCCAGATAAGGTTACTTTCAATGCATTATTGGATGTTTATGGAAAGTCTAGGAGGCCTAAGGAAGCTATGGAAGTTTTGAGGGAGATGGAACTTAATGGCTTCGCCCCCAGCATCGTGACTTTCAATTCCTTGATATCTGCTTATGCTAGAGATGGTTTGTTGGATGAAGCAATGGAGCTAAAAGCTCAAATGCTTGAAAAAGGAATCAAGCCAGATGTGTTCACTTTTACAACGCTGTTCTCGGGTTTTGAGAAGGCTGGGAAGGATGTTTCTGCGATGAGGATATTTGAGGAGATGAAACGTTTAGGTTGTAATCCAAATACCTGCACCTTTAATGCTCTGATCAAAATGTCTGGAAATCGCGGTAATTTTACGGAGATGATGAAGATTTTTGATGATATGAAGGCAAGTGGGTGCAAGGCAGATGTTGTGACTTGGAATACTCTTTTAGCTGTGTTTGGGCAGAACGGTATGGACACTGAAGTGTCTGGGGTGTTCAAAGAAATGAAGAGATCGGGTTTTGTTGCTGAGAGGGACACTTTCAACACCTTAATCAGTTCTTACAGTAGATGTGGATCTTTTGATCAGGCCATGGCTATTTATAAGCTCATGTTGGAAGCTGGCATTACTCCTGATCTTTCCACTTATAATGCTGTTTTGGCAGCGTTGGCACGAGGAGGACTGTGGGAGCAATCTGAGAAAGTTTTTGCTGAAATGATGAATTGGAGATGTAAGCCTAATCAAATGACTTATAGCTCCTTGCTTCATGCGTATGCTAAAGGGAAGCAAACCGAGAAGATTCATGCTCTTGCTGAAGAAATATATTCAGGTGTGATTGAACCAAATGCAGTTTTGCTGAAAACCCTCGTTCTGGTCTATAGCAAAAGCGATCTGTTAAACGAAACAGAGGAAGCTTTTCTAGAGCTAAGAAGAAAAGGGTGTACTCCCGATATAACTACTTTGAATTCAATGGTTTCAATATATGGTCGAAGGCAGATGATCGATGAGGCAAATGAGATCCTGAACTTCATGAAGGAAAGTGGCATCACGCCCAGTTTGACAACGTACAACAGTTTGATGTACATGCATAGCCGGTCTGCAAATTTTGGAAGAGCTGAAGAAATACTGAGGGAGGATCTTCTTTCCAAAGGAATCAAGCCTGATGTCATTTCGTACAATACTGTAATCTATGGTTATTGTAGGAATGGTCGGTTGAAAGATGCATCAAGAATGTTCAAGGAAATGACTGAATCGGGGATTACTCCTGATGTCATCACGTATAATACCTTCATTGCAAGTTATGCAGCTGATGCGATGTTTGTGGAGGCTATTGATGTGATCCGATATATGATTAAACAGGGGTGCAAACCGAATGAGAGCACGTACAATTCGGTTGTGGATTGGTACTGTAAGCTTAACATGAGCAACGAGGCGGTAATGTTTATTAGCAACATCCGCAAGCTCAATCCCCACATCTCCAAGGAGGAAGAATCTAGATTATCTCAACGGCTGAGGATGAGATGATTATAATTGCTTTGTATTGTGGCAGATCTGGTGAGAGCTGCCATTCAGGTAGTCAAAATTAGTACATAATCAAACATTTTACACAATTGTGATGTAAATATGGTACATGCAGTTCAATGCATTGGTGTCCTTGCTTCTGTTTGTTGTGATTATCTATTAATTTATGCTATTGTTATCATAAGTGGTTATATCAAATTAATCGTGTAATAGTATAATTTGTAGGTATTTTTAAGAGTGAATATTGTTGAATGGTGAATTCCGAATTATAAATAGGGAATAATTATAAAACATGTGAGTGGATGAATCCCAAAAAAAAACAAGGGGCCGAAACTAGAGTCAATATTCCAAATAAATAAATAAACAATTTCAAAGAGAAAATGGTTTTTTCTTCTGTCGATGTTTGTTTGTTTATGAACAAAAAAACTAACACGTAAAGAATTCATCAAAACACCATACATCTGTCCATCCACACACCCACACACAAATTCACCAGCTGATCGTCACTGTTACTCCTCTTCTATCCCTGTACCTAGCAGAAATTCGGAATTTCACTCTCAATATTCATAAATACTCCGTATAGTATACAGATTCAGCTTCTCTTAGATCGAAAATGAGCTTGTGGTGGGCTGGAGCTATCGGCGCTGCCAAGGTGACTTTCAATTACACAATCTTCATTCGATTTGGTTTTTATTTACATATTTTGAAAGCTAATCTAATTTGATGCATGATCGCTTGAAACAGAAAAAATTAGACGATGATGAGACACCGCGGAAGCCAGAGAGCGTCGCCCTGATCATCGGAGTGACCGGAATCGTCGGCAACAGCCTGGCGGAGATCCTCCCGCTCTCCGACACTCCCGGCGGTCCCTGGAAGGTCTATGGCGTCGCTCGCCGTCCCCGCCCTACCTGGAATGAGGACAATCCTATCAATTATATACGCTGCGACGTTTCCGACCCGAAAGACACGCAGGCTAAGCTTTCACCTCTCACCGATATCACCCACGTATTTTATGTCACGTGGGCTAATAGATCTACCGAGGCAGAGAATTGCGAAGCCAATGGAAAAATGTTGAAGAATGTGCTTGATGTTGTGATTTCCAATTGCCCTAATTTGAAGCATATTTGCTTGCAAACTGGCAGGAAGCATTACATTGGGCCATTTGAAGCTTTTGGGAAGATTCGAACTCATGATCCTCCGTATACTGAGGATTTGCCCCGATTGGATTTCATCAATTTTTATTATACTCAAGAAGATATTCTATTTGAGGAGATTAAGAAGAAGGAAGGCCTGACTTGGTCTGTGCATCGACCTGGGAATATATTCGGATTCTCACCGTATAGCATGATGAATTTAGTTGGGACTCTGTGTGCATACGCTGCTATATGTAAGCATGAAGGTGCAGTTCTGAAGTTTCCAGGTTGTAAAGCAGCTTGGGAGGGATATTCCGATTGCTCCGATGCTGATTTGATTGCAGAGCATCAGATATGGGCGGCGGTGGATCCTTACGCGAAGAATGAGGCGTTCAATGTGAGCAATGGGGATGTTTTTAAGTGGAAGCATTTCTGGAAGGTGTTGGCAGAGCAGTTTGGAGTGGAAGCTGGGGAGTATGAGGAAGGCAAGGAGGTGAGATTGCAGGAGTTGATGAAGGGTAAAGGCCCCGTTTGGGATAAGATCGTGAAGGAGAACGGTTTAACACCTACAAAATTGGAGGATGTTGGGGTTTGGTGGTTTAGTGATCTTATGCTTGGGAATGAGTGCTTCTTGGATACAATGAACAAGAGCAAGGAGCACGGCTTTCTTGGGTTTAGGAATTCCAAGAGCTCGCTCATTTCTTGGATTGATAAGGTGAAAGCTTTCAAGATTGTTCCTTAATTTGAATGTCTATTTAGTGTGTGCTTGGTGAACAAATATGTTACCTTGGTTTCTCATTGTAGTTCTTGTTATGGTACATGGTAGTGTGTTGCAAGTATTTTGTTTATTTGGTAATGTTTGTTAAATGAGGGAATCAAGATTGGACAAACTACACCGCATTCAGGCAGTCAAAATTAGTATTAAATAAAGGTTCAATCACTCACTACAGTGCATGCTTTGACATTGTTATTATGGGAAATTTTACACAAAGCACCAAATTGTTATTTAAGTGTAGTGCATGCAGTAGATCTCAACATTTAATATGGCAGTAATTAAATTTAAGATGGTTCAATGCAGGGATGCCCTTGCTTTTGTTTGTTATGATTATTGATATTAATTTCTGATATTGTTGGATTCACCATCATTTTTGGCTTCTTGAAAATTTTTATTGGCTTAATTGTCTGCTTCTAAGAGGCTCTTTAGCAGGACACGTGCTTTGTACTAATGCCTTTTCAGGATGTTTACTCATATGTACAATATGAATTTATGTAAAAGGTTAGTAGCTAGTATTACAGAGTATGCCCCTTTCATATCCTAAGTACATATCTATAGGTGTTAGGAAGGGCTGTTTGTTGGTGTCTTAAAATATTTAAGTCTCTCTCTCTTATGGTATTTGCTATTTGAAGATGCACACTGGTAAGCTTAGTTGACATGAATATTTAAGTTTCTCTTGTTCACATTCGTGTTTGTGTTGTTAAGTTAAATAGGAATCAAGCATTGAACATTGATTTGCTTGGACTTTGGTACATTTTCCAGCGAGAATAATCTACTTAACTAAGTTTGTATCAAATGGTATTTGCAGTTGCTAATAAAATGAAGTTTTTACTTTAAAAAAAAAAAAAAAACTAAGTTTATTTCATAGAAGGGGGTGCATACAACAATAAAACTTGGTTGTATTTTACCTAAATGCATATGAGTAGAGCCCATTTATTTTCCCTTCTTCCCTCAGTTCGAGAAAGTCATTTCTAAGCGTATTACTAAACAAATTAGATTTAAGTCTAATAATTATATATCAGTCTGACTCGCTCATCCCCACCCATTACAAGTACTATTTTTTTTAAGTAATTATTACAATGATTACATTTTCCAATTACTTGTATTTAAAGTAATCAATCTTATATGTACTACTTATTAGGGAAAAAGTCGGGTTTTGAACAGTAAAAAGGAGAGTTTCCGAAAAAATGTTAGTAATATGTTGGCGAGGATTTCTGGTTAAATTAGTTTAGGTGTCTATTTTTATGGTTTATTTAATGTGTCATTATTATAATTGGATTTGCAGGCTAGTATTGTGTGGAGATATCATTATTAAATTTATTGAGTTTAATTAAAAAAATGCGGTTTTAACTTTCCACCTGCTTACCAAGTACCAACTACACAATTTTTTTTTAATCTATAAATTT
Source organism: Galeopsis tetrahit (assembly GCA_963675135.1). Lineage (NCBI taxonomy): Eukaryota > Viridiplantae > Streptophyta > Magnoliopsida > Lamiales > Lamiaceae > Galeopsis > Galeopsis tetrahit. Next base: position 89,763,835 of record OY776121.1, read on the forward strand.
TTACATGTTTTAACTAGTTACCTTAATTTATGTGTGAGGGGTCGCATTATTAAATTTAAATTATTGCAACCTACCTTTTTTTTTTTTTTTTTTGAATTCTGAAATGTAACAAAATATAAATAAATGATATTTTTGTACATGTACAATAACCACAAATTCTATTGCCTCTTATCATTGTCGGTATTTTTGTCGGACTAACAAATTACAATTACAGTCTCTCTTCTTCACTCATTATGAGAAAAATCCGGTTTAAGGAATTGGAAAATCAAAGCAAGTTTGTTTCCAGTTTCCAATGAGAGAAATGAAGAATCCCTTCACTCTTTGTTGTTTTCTAATGATAGAAATGAAGAATCCCTCCACTCTTTTATTTGAGGTTTGAGATTGAAAAAAAGTGAATAGTTGTAATTCATGACAAATAATTATGTTTAAATTGTATTTGATTATAGATTGAAAAGTAAGGGCTAGCTTTACAGGTTGGGATAGATAAGGTATGATAGGATTAAATGAGATTGTATTATTTTTTAAATTGAGATTTGTGTTTGGATTGATGGATTAAATTTTAAAGTTTTTTATCCCAACTTCTATTTGGGACTAATAAACACCCAAATGCATGATTATCAAGGAAAATAATTTCGGGCCAATTATAATCACAGGCTAAATTCATATAAGTCAAACATGGAAATTATAGGGATAAAATAATATATCCTGACTAATCTAATAAATCAAACATGCCATAAGAGTAAATGCAGTTTTATGTCAAATAAAAAATAATGTTGTAATATTTTATTAATGATTAAAAAAATAGAACAATGTGATTGAGATGTATAGATGTATTATAAAAGTGAATTGATATTTAAATCTGTATTTACATTGAGAGATATTGAATTGAAAATGATCAATCTAAATTCAGATTGACTCTTATTTCCTTCTTTCCAAATTAGATTGTCTATTTTTCATTTTTAAAATGGCAAAACGTGTTTGGTCTCCACTTACATACACATTCTCTCTCTTTTTCTACCTATTCGTTACTACCAATACAACAACACATCAATCAAATTCCTACAAATCTCAACGCTAACACGTCAGCATTACACAATATCCAATCATTATGGAGTACTACTTTTTTTTTTTTAAATATAATAATATTATTATTATCTACTCTCTCACAATCCTACTCATACAATCTTAAAACAAACTTACATTTTTACTATTCAACAAAAATTTTAATCCAAATATTTTACAAGCCAGATTTTATAAATCTCAGTAAGTCTGAAACAAACATACATTACGTATAAGCTAAACTAAAAAAATTACATGACATCAACAAATTTAATTAAGGTGAATAAATAAATCTTAATGCGTGTCTCGTAGTTTCATATACATAAATCAATATTTGAAAATGAAATTTTGTTTGCATCTTATAGTTTTGGTTAATATATTACATTCACATTTAATTAAATAATTTAATTTATTAATCAAATCTCAAATTATGTAAATTATTATGATTGATAATTTTAATAAAAAAATGTATGTTTAATAAGTAAAATATATCGAAAATGAATAAAAATGTGGATTCTATTTTATTTTATTTTCATCAGTCAAAAAAAGGGACTCATTGAGAGTAAATAATTGAGCATTTTGAACAGTATTTGAAGCTTAGAAGCCTAATCACCAATGTCAACTGACTCAACTCCTCCTCTATCGCTGTAACATTCGGAAATGAGCTTGTGGTGGGCTGGAGCTATCGGCGCTGCTAAGGTGATTATCAATAACACACTCCTGATTCGATTTGGTTTGAATTTATATATTAATCTAATTTGATGCATGATCGCTTCAAACAGAAAAAATTCCAGGAAGATGAGCCACCGCGGAAGGCCGAGAGCGTCGCCCTGATCATCGGAGTCACCGGAATCGTCGGCAGCAGCCTGGCGGAGATCCTCCCGCTCTCCGACACTCCCGGCGGTCCCTGGAAGGTCTATGGCGTCGCTCGCCGCCCCCGCCCTACCTGGACTGAGGACAATCCTATCAACTATATCCGCTGCGACGTATCCGATCCGGATGACACTCAGGTCAAGCTTTCACCTCTCACCGATATCACACACCTATTCTATGTCGCGTGGACTAATAGATCTACTGAGGAGGAGAATTGCGAAATCAATGGAAATATGTTGAAAAATGTGCTTGATGTGGTGATTTCAAATTGCCCTAATTTGAAGCATATTTGCTTGCAAACGGGTAGGAATCATTACATTGGGCCATTTGAAGGTTCTGGGAAGATAAAAGCCCATGATCCTCCGTATACTGAGGATTTACCCCGATTGGATTGTATCAATTTTTATTATACTCTAGAAGATATTCTATTTGAGGAGATTAAGAAGAAGGAGGGTTTGACTTGGTCTGTGCATCGACCCGGGGTTATATTCGGGTTCTCACCCTATTGCTTGACCAATTTTTTGGGGACTCTATGTGCATACGCTGCAATCTGTAAGCATGAGGGTGCAGTTTTGAAGTTTCCAGGTTCTAAAGCTGCTTGGGAGGGATATTCGGATTGCTCCGATGCTGATTTGATCGCCGAGCATCAGATATGGGCGGCGGTGGATCCTTACGCGAAGGACGAGGCGTTGAATGTGAGCAATGGGGATGTTTTTAAGTGGAAGCATTTCTGGAAGGTGTTGGGAGAGCAGTTTGGGGTGGAAGCTGGGGAGTATGAGGAAGGCAATGAGGTGAGATTGCAGGACTTGATGAAGGATAAAGGCCCTGTTTGGGATGAATTGGTGAGGGAAAATGGTTTAACTCCTACAAAATTGGAGGATGTTGCAAGTTGGTGGTTTGTTGATGATGTGCTTGGGAAGGAGTGTTTGTTGGATACAATGAACAAGAGCAAGGAGTTCGGGTTTCTCGGGTTTAGGAATTCGAAGAGGTCGCTTCTTTCTTGGATTGATAAGGTGAAAGCTTTCAAGATTGTTCCTTAATGTCTGTTTAGTGTGTGCTTGGTGTTTCTCATTGCTTTTTTATAGTACATTGCAGTGTTTTGATTGTATTTTGTTTGTTAAAGGAAGGAAACAATACCTGCAAATGAAGCTATTGTTGCCTGAAATTTTCATTTGTTGCTGATGTAAATGCTTTATATTGTGGAGGGGCATTTTAATTTGGGATTTTCGTCAAGTTGATTGTGTTATGGAAAGTTATTGTTGGACGATGTTTGGTTTTGTAATGGAACTACTATCTACCTAAATAATCATTATGATATAATGTGTACTGTGTAGTATGTTTTTGAATTGTGAATTGGATGCTATTGTTTTGGTGCCTGAATTTCAGAGCACAAATGTATGTAGAGTAGAACATAATGTATCAAACACTACCCCAAAAATGGATGTACTGAAACTATAAATAAAATTGTAGTATAAAATATTTAATTCCTAAAACAAAATTCAAGATTTGTATTACTTTTTTTTTTTTTTTTTTGAGGGTAAGATTTGTGTTATACCAAGTCAAAGAAGTCAATCTTTGACAATTCAATTCTAGTCACCAGCTTACATGGCGAGGACCAGTCAACGAAGTCAAGCGACGACCAGTCAACAAAGTCAAGCGACGACCAGTCAACAAGAAGAATATGTAATAATTATTGTATTCAATATATATGTGAGTGCTCGCCCAAATATGTTGGCGAGCACATTCTAGTGAACTGCTCGCCCAAAGATGTTGGCGAGCAGATATATGTTTAAGCTAGAGAAGGCAAGTGTTGAAGCTTTGGGAGACGACACGAGACATGGCGACCAGTTCCTCCGGCGACCACGGCGGCGAGTGACGAGCGAGTTTTCCAGCTCCTCGGCATCTCGCCGAGGACGAGCACCAGAGGCGGTTTAACATTAAATGCGCCATCCCATCACCTTTTCGGGCAGAAGACAGGTCCAGTAAGGTTGTGCCACGTGTAAAGGGCGGGCAGACCCCAAAAGGCACTATATAATGCCTAAAAGGCTCATTGTAAGAAAGAAGTTGTTCATTTCCACCAAATCACCCTACCCTAAGCAATATACTCTCCCAAGCTTCTAAAGCTTTAGCTTCTCCAAGAAGCTATATCTTGTGTTCTTGTGTGTTCTTCATTAAGTTCATCACAAATCATCATTTAATCCGCATAAACACGTAATAAACTCCGTTTAATCATATATGTTTGTATCGTACTAACGAATAGTCCACATCCGAATCAACCCGATAAAAGTGCATACAACAATTTGTATTACTGATTACACGCAGTATGCACGTGATTTGCTGTCATTGATATGGTTTGCAATGCTCCAAATATGAGATCTAGATCCAGTTGGAACTTGTAACCCATTATGATAGGGGAGTTTTGCATTCATCACATTAATTTACAAAAAATTTTCCCCTTTTCGGTACGTGCACAAGACATACTAACATTTTTACATATTTTTGTTACGTTACACTTAAAAAATATTACAAAAACATAGTATAAAAGTATTATGTCTTATACTTCTATATGAGATTGTCTCATAAAATATAAAATGTGCTAAAGGAAGTTAGGCGACAGACAACAAACAAAACTAATTGGGGCCTAACTTTGCCAATATGAATATGTTGGTATAATAATTATCCTCTCTAAATAGGTGTTGCCAAGGACTTTGACATCATTCATACCATAACAACTCCAAACCAATTAAACAAACAAATTAAGTGGTTTATTATTTTCTTCCTCAAGTTTTGACTAGACAATTGAAATTGTTATCACCCAAACAACCGATTATTTTGGTGCTTCTTCCGTGTTGCATACAAATTTAAGGCTTCTAGAATATATTTCGACTAAGAGACCCATGAATCACAAATAGCCCACTTTATATTACAATTTTAAAAATTATTTGTAATGCCAATTTCTTATGCTGGGTAATTTGGGTGACTTTTGATTCTACGAGATACTTAAATATTTAAATGGAGTTCCGTCTCATATATTAGACCGTTAAATACTAGTAAATTTTATTTTTACATAATACTCCATCTTAAACTTAAAAATGAATTGCCTTGTAATGTTTGGATTATTTATTTAAAATAAACAAATAGTAAAAGGCATAATTATAATCCATCGTTGATTAGATATTATCAATAAACCTTCGATTATCAAAACAAATACACATGCGATTTAATACATAATAATAGACTCAATCAGACACCTAATTACGTTATTTATCAATACATTTATGTTCCCGGTCAATAAAGCACACGATTCCACATTTTCAATGTCATGGGATGGGGTTGACTTGGTCATGGGTGAGGTCTTCATGTACGACTGTCGTAATTGGACCATAATGAATCTCATATCATATTTTAAGAAAAAAATATATTGTAATTTAGGGATTAAAGAAGGAATATCTATGACAAAATTCATGGGATCAAGGAATTCTACAATAATTAGGGGTTATTCTAAACAAATCTGTGATACCAAATCTCAAAATAAATGATATTTTAGGATTCAATTTTTTGTCTTATAATATTTTAACTATTTTCACCTTTCCCAATCTACCCCACTAAAAAATCTCAAAATTTCTTAATTGAGAAAATTCTTTATTATTCATCTATTATATCTTTTTCAAAAAATAATTTTCCCCCTAATTCTTCAATTCTCTCTCTCATCTTAACGTAAGAAAATGAAAAGGGTAAAGGAGAAAATAAAAAAGGAAGATTGGAGAGACAAAATTTAGTAGGGGTAAAATTGTTGAAATATTGAGTTTCTCATATATTTTTAGGTGGCTAAAACATCATAGTCCCACCGTCCCAAAAAAAAATAATTTGAGCTGGAGGGAGCAGTAGTCATTTAAGAGTTATTCCCACCGTCCCATAAAAAAATAATCTGTTCATCAAAAGATTGCATATTTTAAAATGAAAATAATCATCAACTTTACAATATATAAAAATTTATAAAATTATTCGTCTAACACTCAATTATATTCATTACACTTTGACCAAAATTCCCATAAACTTTTGGGGACTATGGAAGTGTAAATTATGAGCATTCTGTGTGACTGAATGTATGATAAACGCACTGCATCAGTTTTGTGTATGCTACGTCTTATGACATACACACGTTTTCATCCACTGAGTATACGAAAGCACGTTAAGGCAGGAAATGAAAGAAAGTTACAAACCACGTTAAGCCAAACAAAAAATTTACAAACGAGAATGAAATTTATCCAGCACGGTCAATTTCAACTATCATTAATATAGTACGATAGCAAAAATCAAGGCCACAAGTGATTCCATTAAAGAACAAAAAGAATGTGTATTTGGTGATAGAGCCTTCCCCTGTGTATCAAAATTAGCTCTTACATCAGAACCTTGAGTAGAGTACTAGTAGTATATTTTATCTACACCAAACTTGTATCCAATATAATCACCTTTTTTTTCAACTAAAAAAAGTAATTTCATTTGAAAAGCAACCCTTGTTCCTGATTCGTCATAGGGGAAATCTTATCTCCTGCATTTTCCACCACTTCATCCGAATTATAAGAAAATATGTCCATGGGAGGAGCAGTACAGTCAACTGTACCTTGCTTATCATGCTTGGGAATCGAAGAGAAAGATTGTTTGTGCTGATCAAGATAAATCACAATGACAGTGATGTCATCGTGGAAATGCCTTCTGATTCCCTTCTCTATCTTCTTAATATCTCTGTATCTCACTTCTCTCTTCTTAGCAGCTTCCTGAATAGCAGCTGCAACTAATCTCTTGGCTATTCCCTACAAAATTTATAAAATTTGGTCAAGTCAATTCAGTCAAAACACGATAAGAGTAATATGTTTGGCAGAAAATGGACACTTACAGCTCTGGGATGCTTGGATACTATTTGAACGGCTGCATCGTCACTGAGATGTTCCCAGAGACCATCAGAGGCGAAAATTAAAAACAAATCTTGTGGTCTCAGCTTTCTAGTTATGATGGAAGGTTCAGCTGTCAAAACAGGCCGTTTCATGGGAACATAATTCCCAAACTGTTGGAAAATTGGGTCTCTGTGAAACTCCGGTTTCTTCAAATAAACATCTCCAATTGATCTAGACACCTGAAGAGAGAGTGGGATATTACTTACTTTTTCACAATATTTGGGTGGATGTCATAATAATCTGAAAACAAAAGAGAACAAACAGAATTGGAAATAGATTGGCAGACAAACTCGTGTTATCTCAGCGGGCCACCATGAATGCCTCTAAATCACAAGGAAAGAAATAAAGAATAGATCCTAAAAGCTAAATGAACTTCTCTGAAGCCATCAGGATCTTCATGATGGGCATAAGAATCAGACACGTTAGCTTTATAGGATCTTCATGAGAGGAACATTGACTTCAGCTACATGAGACAGGCAAGAGGCAGAGCATGTCAATCCTGGAAGAGGAGTGAAGACACATCCTTAGAAAAACAACTTATTTTGTGCCTTCAATGCTGCCTCTCACAAACAATACACCAGATAAAATTTTATTTTTATTTTTAAAAAAGGGAGATAGAATAGACTCTTGAATAAGATGGAATGCTAGCTATAAGAAGAAGACTAAAGGTGGGGTGGGGGAAGCAGACTATAATTTTAAATAAAATAACTAAAGGTGACTGCTGATAGATGACTTGTGGAGTATATCTACCTAACTCCCGTAGTCAATTTAGAAACCCTGCATTAAAGAATTAGATAATCTCTAACTAGAATTTTGGCCAACAAGGCTCAGATTCATGTAGTTTAATGATAAAACAGCCACATAGCTCACAAGACAAGAACATGAATTATATGAACACAGTTCAAGAAGGCAAATTATTATCAATAAACTAGATTCTGAAGACTCCAACCATGATTTAGAAAAAACATATTCAGTAAAATGATATATCCAGAACACTTATATTCAATATATGCAGAGATTAAGAAATTACCTGAATAATTCCCTTGATTCTCCAAACTCCTCGACAATAGACCACAACGGGTGAATCATCAGGATGACGTGCTTCAACCTCCCTCCTAACGTCTTCGCATGAAACATTGTGATCCGTGGACAACCTTTCGGCCACCAACTTCTTCTCACCATCGAAACCTCTCCTTCCAAGAACAGCTCTTGAATCTCCCAAGTTTGCAACATACAATTCACCATCTGAAATAGCACCAACCAAGCAACATGATCCCACAGAAGCAATTTGTGGTTTGACTGTAAATGATCTCTTCACCAAACGAGTGAATTCCTCTTCGGTAGCATTAAAAGCCTTCTTAATTACTTCTGTTGACAACCCCCCTTGCTCCTTGGAAAATTCTGCAAAAAATATATCAATCACAATTTAAAAAAGATTGCAAATGAAGATGAATATTCAAGGCCGAAAAACATAGCTTCAACACATAATTTCATCAATGATTGGTTTGAGTTCAAAACTGAACATGAATTACATAAACAGAGACACACACACACAAAAAGGCCCAACAGCGTGCAAGTAAACACAAGCAATTAAGCAAATAACCCCTATCATACAATCAAATTCAGAAATACATAACAGAAAGGAATGAATATCATCAGAGTATAATTCCAAAACCCAAATTATTTTTTGAAGAAATCACAGAGAGAAAACATTAATACATTCATATAAAAGTCAGGCTTTCACACCTATGAGGGAAATAGAAAAATGAAATTTCCTCATAAACCTAAAAACCCCAATAGCGTTCACGAAAAAAAATTAAAAAAACTTGAGATGATAATTCAAAAAATTACTGTGGAGGTAAGGGAAGAGATGGCTGTTAACAAAGCGGGAAGCCTCCGGACCACCGTGGCCGTCGTAAACCCCGATGTAGGTGGCGGAAGGCGACGTATAGACCTGGCTCTGATCCTCTAGGCTAGAATTGGCCTGCACCACCGCTATTGAGAATTCACCGGAGGCGTGAGGCTTCAACTCCGAGTGCCAAAGCAATCCGTCGCCGTTTCGCCGCCCCAGACACCGTAAACAGCACGATCGCAGCATCATCTGATAAATTCGCGTCTAATTAAACCCGATTGTTTTCACAGCTTCAGAATTACGAGGAAAGCGTGCGTATACACGATTAAAGTTAATGTGAATCTCCTGTGGTAGCTTGATTGGGGAGTGCGGAAATTGTTTTGGCGAGGTTTATAGGGAGTGGAAGAAATGGGAGAGGAACACCGCGTTAAAAACGAAGAAGGGGGAAGAAGGAGAAGAAGACGAAGAAGAAAGCAAACACGGCGCACCAACGCGCTTTTTTTATTTTTTTTGCTTTCTTCCCAAAACTGAAAACCTCGTTTCGTTTCTTCCCTTTTAACAAAACATCAACGCATTTATTTCAAAATTCTTTTATAATTCTTTTTTTTTTTAAAGGCTGATATTATTTTGTTCTTACTTACCCTCAATTACATATTTTAATAATGAATGTAATCTCGTTGTATTTTCGTTACCTATAAAATACCCAATTTGATAAGACCTTCATAAATGAAAATATCTCCAGAATTATATTCTATTAAATTAAAAAATAAATTGACTAGAAATTTGATTCATGGTTGTTTGGTTTCAAGATGAACAAAAATTTGATAGGTATTTTCTAAATCAAATTTTTACGTTAGCCTTTAGCTAAAATCTAAACTTCTAAAGTCCAAATTATATATATATATACTTATTTTTACTTGTTTTCATAATTTGAGTAACACTTATCCATAAGTTATGTAAAGTGCACTTCATCAAACTTTGATCAATTTGTGTCAAAAAAATGGGCAAAAAGTACTTAGTTTATATAATGAAAAATATTGATAAAGTTTTGTATGTCTTCAAATGCATTTTTAATGATTTTTTTTAATGGAGTATTAGATGATCAGTGTTAGTTGTTTTCACGGAAAAATATTAATTGTAAATAATTATACCGTATAATTGCTGTACAAAAGATTTACTAAAAAATTAATACTCTCAGTCTAAATTTTATATGTATGATTCTTTTTTAGAGTTTTTAAGAAATATTAATTGTTTAGTTATATATAAAATAAATGTGTTGGGGTATTGCTGGTCCACTTATAGATAAATTGAATGTACATGAATAAAGTGAATATTATATAATAATTTGAGTAAATAAATAATGGTTTGAAATTAGTGATGAAAAAATTATTTATATTTAATACATAGATATTAAGTTTAGACAAGATGGAGTATTAATTTATGTGATGTAGTATATTATAATGGGTTGGTCTGCTATGGACTCGAGTGCATGTTGTGCACCCTAGTCCATGTTGCACTTTTCAATTTTATTGACTTACACTTTTTGGTAAATGGTGTTACACTTTTCATTTATTAAACTGTATAATAATATTTTTAGTAATAATTGAAAAGTGCAACACCATTTACCAAAAAGTGTAAGTCAGTAAAACTGAGAAAAGTGCAATATGGATTAGGGTGCACAACATGCACTCGAGTGCATACTAGTATTGTTCATCGGAGACCTTTTTTTTTTTAGTTCTTTTATATGGTTCATGACTAATGAATGTTTTAAAAAATATAATTAAATATTTTATAAATGATACGTCGTACTAGTATGTGAATTTTATTTTTTTTTTGAAACAGTAGTTACACAGCCTTCCTACTTCCACATCTGGAAATTTGAAACCTTTAGAAAGAGGCTAAGTTAACAAACTGTAGAGCTATCAAATCAGCCCTCCAATCTCGAGAAGAGTGATGTTCCGCGACCCATTTTGCCAAAGCATCCGCCGCCGCGTTCTTCGTCCTAGATATATGCTCAATCTCGCACACTACGAAATTGTTTTGTAGATGGCGTATCCTGTCCAAGACGTATCCTTCTGCTCCCCACACTTGTTCCTCCGTTCTCACCATCCGTACTGTCTCTAGTGAATCCGAAAGCACCCGAACTTCCAAGTAGTTATGCTTTAAGCACCATTTAAGCCCCTCCTCTACCGCTCTCAGTTCGGCCCCCAGTACTGATCCCGTGCTGCTAATAGGCTCACACATGGCTCTCATAATCTCCCTATCTCGGTCAGCCATTATTGCTCCCACTCCGTACTTGTTTTCGTCCCTTTTATAAGCTGCATCTACCTTCATTACGAAGCTTTCAGCCCACTCTCCCTCACGAGTTTTTGCTTGGATTTCTCCCTGTCCTTCCATTTTCCTTTTGCACTCCTGATAGTCTTTTAACCATGTTAATGTCCATTGCATGTCTGAATTTTTTTTGGCATTTCCGCCCTTTCTCCCCCCTGTACTATCGTTGTGCAGGACCTCACATCGTTCCCTCCATATACCCCATGCCACCATCACAAATTCCTCCTCCCCTATCTGCCCCTTCCCAAAATCCATCCCTAGCAATACATCATCTACATTCCGCTCTTTGTGCCTCTTGAGAATGTCCCACCACCCCTGATTTTTCCATACTTGTCTCGCCAACGGGCAAAAAAACAGGACATGACTCGTAGAAGCTTCCCCACACCCACATAAAGTACACATACCTGGGATTGGCACATGATGTCGTGCAAGATTAGCCTCCGTTGCCAAAATGTTCCATTTAACTTTCCACCAAAAAATCCTTATCTTGGGCGGCACCCTCAATCTCCATATACTCTTCCATCCTTCCTGAATCCCTTCCATGGTTGATGCCGAGGCTTTACCCTCGTCGAGCGAACTGTTCCGGAGACATTGTCAATATCCTGTTTTGACCGAATAACGATCTTTCTTATCTGGCTTCCAAAATTGCGAATCCTCCATCATGGGTCCTCCTATGGGTGTACTTAAAATGGCCTGCTCCTCCATTGGTAGAAAAGCTTGCTGTAGTAAATTGCGATCCCATGTTCCATTCGAGTTTATGAACCTGCAGACTTGTGAGCCGCTAGCTATCCTCGAAATAAGTCTTCCCCCATCCATTCCTTCTACCCACCTATCCTTGAAGAGTTTTATGGTCTCCCCATTTCCAATCCTCCACCTGAGCCCACTGTCTAGTAGCTCCTTACTCCAGCATAGCGACCTCCATATATACGATGGGTTATGCCCCACCTCTGCCTCCATTACTCTCGTATGCTTGAAGTATCTCGCCTTTAAAATCCGGCTATGTAACGAGTGTGGGAGCTCTATGATTCGCCATAGCTGCTTCGCCAATAAAACTTTATTGAAAGATACCATGTCTCTAAAAGCCATGCCTCCCCTCTCCTTCTTATCACATAAAATCTCCGACCTTTTCCAATGCATCTTCTTTCCTTCTTTTTTAAGCCCCCACCAGAAATCTGCACTGATTTTTTCTAATTCATGACATATCGACAATGGCACTCGAAAACATGCCATTGTATATGTCGGTACCGCCTACACAATCGCTTTTATTAGGACCTCCCTGCCTCCTTCCGAGAAGCCATTTCCTTTCCATGCCTCCACCTTTTTCAAAACTCTATCTCGTAAGAACCCGAATTGCAGCCTCTTTGCTTTCATAGAGTAGGTTGGTAGACCCAAATATAATTCATGTCCATTCGTCATTCTGATTTGGAGTGTATGTCGGACCTCTTGAATGTTCTTTTTCCTGGTATTTGGGCTGAATGATACCGCCGATTTCTCATAATTAACTTGCTGCCCCGAAACTTGTTCATTCCAGTTGAGCAATTCTTTAACTTTTCCACTCTCCTTTGTCGTTGCTTTGAAGAACAATAGACTGTCGTCCGCAAAAAATAGGTGCGAGATTACTGGTGCTCCTCGTGCAATACTGACCCCCGTCAAGTGTTTTTCCTCTGCCCCCCTCCGTAGCAATGCCGACAAACCCTGTGCGCACATAACAAAAAGGAAAGGGGACAATGGGTCCCCTTGTCGCAACCCCCTCGTTGGCATTACTTCATCCATGATTCTGCCATTCAGTTTGAAAGCATATCTAACTGTTGTGACACACTTCATAAGTAGATGCACTACCTTTTCCTTGAAGCCCAACTTTACTAAAATGCCCTCCATATATTTCCACTCGACTCGGTCGTACGCTTTACTCATATCAAGCTTTAAAGTTGCGTACCCCTCTTTGCTTTTATTGTGCCTTAGCCAATGCATACATTCATAACCTAAGATGATATTATCCGAGATCAGTCTTCCTGGGGTGAATGCACTTTGATTATCATCAACAATTTTCCCCATCACTTGCTTTAGTCTGTTCGTAATTGTGCGTGCAAGGATCCTATACACCACATTACTCAAGCTAATTGGGCGATAGTCTGCCACCTTCCTCGGCTCCTTAATCTTTGGGATGAGTGTAATCCATGTATCGTTAATTTCAGAAATATCACCCCCATTATTCAACTTGTCCAGCAGCGCCTCCGTCACGTCCCGTCCCACCTCCTCCCACGTTTGTTGATAGAAACCCGCTGACATCACATCTGGTCCCGGCGCCTTAAAAGGATTTAATTGGAAGGCTGCCTTCCGAATTTCCCCCTCTGTATAAGGCCGCTCTAAAAACTCATTCATTTGTCCCGTCACCAAAGTTTCCGTTGTACACAGCATCTTGTCTATCTCTCTTTCACACGACTCATTCGATGTGAAAATATTCGCAAAGTACCCGCGAACTATGCGAGCTATGCTGCCCACCCCTTCACACCACTCCCCGTCCCCATTTTCCATACCCCTAATTGTATTTACCCAACGGCGTTGCGACGCCTTTCGATGAAACACCTTTGTATTTCTATCGCCATCTCGTAGCCACGATATCCGCGCTCTTTGTTGCCACTTCATATTTTCCTGGGTATATAACTTCTCCAGAATTGTCTCCAACTGCCTCACTCTCGCCATGTCCACTACCTCTTCCTCCTTATTTAGTTTTCTTTCCAGGTCCTTTCTGCACTTTCTAATTTTTCCTTTGATATCACCCACCCTTGAAGTGGCCCATGCATCCAAATTCCTACCACATTCTCGGAGCTGCCCCATAATTCCTTTCTGCCCATTTACTCTCTTTGGCCACCCTTGTCGAACAACCTTTTTAAAATCTTCTTCTAAGGTCCAGGCTCTTTCAAATTGAAACACATGCCCTGCATTTTATTTTCTCCCCCCTGCTCCCTTATTTATTGATAACAAAACTGGCCTGTGGTCCGAACCAAAAAAACCCAAATTCTTAGCCTCCCAATTACCGAATTTATCCATCCATTGATCAGTTGCAAAGAATCTATCTAGCCTTTCTTTGACTTGGTGACTGCCTGTTCTCCTATTCAGCCAAGTGAACACAGGTCCCTTTGCATCCAGTTCCTTCAGTCCTAACTCATCCAACACCTCCTGAAATTCTCTCATCTGCCTCATTGGTCTTACTCTCGTGGCATCACCCCCTCCTTTCTCACTCGATAGTAACACCTCATTGAAATCTCCTCCCACTACCCACTCATCAATCATCCCACCATGTGAGTGTCTAATTTTCCTTAACAAATCCCACGAATGCTTACGTAAGTGTGTGACTGGGGAACCATAGAACCCCGTAAATCTCCAAACCAGCTCATCAACTTTAATCAAGCAATCAATATGGCCCATTGAGTACGACAACAAAGAAACATTCAAATTCTCATTTCCAAAAAGTACCAATCCACCACTATTGCCTCTAGCATCACAACCAAAACAGAAATTGAAATTTAGCATCTTCTTCCAACTATTACAAAGTCTAACAGGTACTTTGGTTTCAGTAATAAACAAAAGATCGGGGCGGTTTTCATTGACTAGACGCTGTAAGTTTTGGAATGCACGCTTCCCCCCCATGCCTCGTGCATTCCACACAATAGCGATCATGGGCGCCGGCGGGGCTGAGTCGAGTCAGCCGCCGCCTCCAGGAACCACTGCTCTTGCTCTTCCTCACTCCTTGTTTTCTTTGCTTTGGTGCCTTCCTCTCCTCCTTCCTTTTCCCCGATAGCTCGTTCCCCTTCCCCTTTTGCACCAGTTGTTGCCGCCCGGACTCTCTTTTTTGCTGGCTGGCTAGCCCCTTGGGTAAACTCTAGCTTCTTACCTAGCCCCAGTCCATCCATCTGGCCTCCCCCCACTGCTCCCGTTACTAGTATATGAATTTTTAGATACATATATATTTGAAAAGTTTGAAATGGAGCAACAAAATGTGTTGATGCCCAAATGTCTCATCATTCATACCAAATACGAATATATTTTTATGAACAATTATTTCATTATTTTTTATTAAAGATTTTGCATGATAGTAGAGGTAATGCCGCATGAAACTGTATTTGTTAAAATGAAGTTTAAGTACAATTATCACATAAGTAATTATTAATTATTATCATTGTTGTGGTCGTAGTGCGTGGAGTTATACAACTAGATAAGAGGACTACTATATAATTTAGGATTACAATATTCTTGTTAATTTTTTAAAATTCTTGTACATTGCTTTATTGACTTTTGAATGTTTTAATTTGTTCTTTGCATTTTTTTTTTTAATAATTTTTTTAGCCCATTAAACACGTTATGGGGAAAGTAGTAAAATAGTGGTAAATTGAAGTAGCAGTATATTTAAACAATGTGCTGAAAGGCATCAAATTTCAACTTGTGAGGGTGATGTGTGAATATAGGAATATCTTATCCCTCGATTTTGTGGATTATGGTTCCAAGTTGGATACACAAATTATACAGGTAATTAGATTGCTTATTTTTTTTAAATACGTGTATGCATTTTCTTTATTTAAAAATAAAATAAAAACAATACTATTTGTTTTTTAAAATAACGTTGCTGTCACTAGCAATCCCGTGGGCGCGAGCGACACGTTGAGTTTAATAACTACAAAGTTTGGTATACAAGCAACAACAGGAAAATGGGTGAAAATTTTATTATTTATTGTAAATAGTTGAATATCTACGTTATTAGTATTGATTTTTGTATTCCGAATTTCTTTGTACAATACGATATACTAAGGAATGTAGGGATTGATGAGAAAAATCCTTTTTTTTTTTTAAATCTCTTGTCTCTCATTTCTATTTATTAAATATAATCTTGTAGCATGATTTTATTCACATTAGTGCAATAAACTCAATGTATAATTGAGTGCAATTTATGTGTAAATGAACAACATTATAGATATTTCATTCTAAAAATATCTTGAATATAGCATCTCATGCACGTTATATATATATACTTATTTACAAATATCTTTTTAATAAATAATGACTCATGAGAAAAGTGCTTCCAAACAGAAGTATTGGGAACAAAAAGAAAAAAATGTCATTGCTTA
This sequence comes from Galeopsis tetrahit, assembly GCA_963675135.1. NCBI lineage: Eukaryota > Viridiplantae > Streptophyta > Magnoliopsida > Lamiales > Lamiaceae > Galeopsis > Galeopsis tetrahit. Next base: position 89,780,028 of record OY776121.1, read on the forward strand.
ATATTTAATCCAGCAAAAGTCTTCCTTGTGGGGTTTTCTTTTTCTTTTCTTTACTTTTTTTCACCATACTTTTTCCAAACTCAATATTTCCCGAGTCAAATTCGTGAGTCTTATTGAGTTTATTTTATATACATATAGACTATAGTATATAAAGAGTTATTCGTATTACATAAAATAATTTTATTGTGCAAATAATTAATACTACCACCTTATATAGTAAAATAACTATCAAACTAATACACAATATAAAATAGGCTGTATTAAACTTTGTACTACTCCCCAATCAGTCAATTTTTTATTTTTTTTTATAATCATCGTTACAATTTGATTTATTTGTTCACTTTTATTTTACTTTATGTGCAACTTTACTAAATTATTAACACGTGTCGCATCTATCCCATCGGCTTCATTATTTATATTCAAACACAATTATTATTCATCAATTAAACATATACATTTTTTTCCATCTCATCTATCATCGTGCTAAGTAAATAGGCATAAAAGTATTTGACACATTCAAAACTGTTGCTCTCATCATGACTTGTAACTTACTAGATAAAGACTTCGTTGTCCATATCCAAAATTTTGACACATTCAAAATGAATTTTTGCCCCAATATTAATATAAAACTTGATTTTTTTTCTCACGCCAATCTAGAAATGAATTAATAAGGTTTTGAATTCTACAAGTCTATGCTAAAGGATTTTTCACCACACACTCCATCCATCAATTAAGACACTCATGAGTCATGACTTGATTTAATTTTTTGCGTACCAATTTGATTTTTATTTTATGTTCTATATTTATAAAATTCAATATTTGTTATTTTATCAAATGAGTTATCAACTTTTATTAGTAAAAAAAATTTGTATTTTGCAAACATAAAACACTAATTTGAATAAAATCAAAACTTACAATTTAAGGGCTAAAAATATATATTTTCCCTTAAAAACATAGTTATAAAATGGACCTATTAGGCTATTACAATTATATATCCAGTCTACATCTAACCAGTGCCTTTCCTTTTGACCAGTAGTACGATTTATCAATAAATGGTCGGAAAATGATAATTATTCCCTCTACCCTTTTACTTCGTGAAAGCTATTCATAAATTTTGAGTAAAAAATTTAAGAAATGTAATAATAAATAAATGTATTAAGGGTGATATTATTGAGAGAGTGAGAAAAATATAATAAAATAAAGGGTTAGTCTTGTATGAAATATTGCATATATGCATTTCAGTTATTTACACACATGTTCTTTATAAATACACCCACAAATTTAATTCACACACACATTTTTTATAAATACACCCACAAACTTAATTCACATACATATTTTTTATAAATACACCCACAAACTTAATTCACAAACACATTTTTTAAAAATGCGCCCACTGACAGCTTAATTCGAAATTTTTAATTCGTTCATTTTACTCGTTTCTGTAATTTTTTATCTTTTATTTTATTGTCGACCGCGGAATATTAAATGTAGTAATTCAAATTGTAATATGTAGTAATACACATTATTTTATGTAGTAATAACACAAACTATTTATATAATAATAAAAAAAAATTATTTAGTAACACGTTTTTTCTAGTGTTTTTATTGATGTAGTAACTCACATTATAATATGTAGTAACATATATTATCGAATGTAGTAAACGCAATAATCATGTTGCAATACAAAATGTTTTATTGCAGGATGATGCGAAAAATATTAGATCATTTGATAAAGTTACATATAGTAACAAACGTCTATTCAATGTAGTAATTCAAACTGTAGTATGTAGTAACATATAATTTTTTATGTAGTAAAACAAATTATTACATGTAGTAATAACACAATTTTATATAGTAATACTGATTTTTTTTATTGATTAAGTAACCCACATTATAATATATAGTAACATATATTATTACATGTAGTAAGATATATTATTGCACGTAATACAAAATATCATTGACCCATAATAATTAGTATTAAAGAATATTTAAAAAAATATAAAATATTTAAGGATTAAGGTCATCATAAATTGCAGCATCTGACCGCGGCCTGAGGTGACCGAAAACTGCTCGGAGAAGACGACCATGTTCAATTTCTGTCAGTGAGTGCATTTATAAAAAATGTGGGTGTGAATTGAGCTGTCAATGGGTGTATTTATAAAAAATGTGTGTGGGTGTATTTATAAAAAATGTGTGTGTGAATTAAGCTTGTGGGTGTATTTATAAAAAATGTGTGTGAATTAAGTTTGTGAGTGTATTTATAAAGAACATGTGTGTGAATGATTGAAATGCATGTATGCAATATTGCATATAAGTTTTTGTGTAAAATAAATGAAAGCAATTTGCTTGAAATGAAATGCATAACTTTTTCATTTTGAAATAACTTTCACTAGAACGAAAGGAGTACTATATAACTCGTTGCAAGGTTTGAAAAATAAAATAAAAAATGAAGCATTATTCATTTCGAGAAAGGTAAAGTCTAGTATGCACTCGAGTGCATGTTGTGCATCCTAGTCCAGGTTACACTTTTCAGTTTTACTGACTTACACTTTTTGATATATGGTGTTGCACTTTTTCAATTATTACTAAAAATATTATTATACAGTTTAATAATTAAAAAGTGTAACACCATTTACCAAAAAGTGTAAGTCAGTAAAACTGAAAAGTGCAATATAGGCTAGGGTGCACAATATACACTCGAGTCCACAGCAGACCAACCCTTCGAGAAATCATTATCGTTGGTTGAAATCTGGAGGGTAGGTCGAAAATGAAGTTTAAGTAGGGACCTGGGGAAGTCATTATTTCAAGGAATTCCAATTTCCAAGGATTGAAAATTATTAACAAACTGTTGCATTCATCTAATAATGAATATAATTTGAATTGACTGCTTGCAATAAAGCCAATTAGGTCTTTCTATGAACAACAATTATAGTACTGTAGTATTTAATTTCATTGGACGAAAAAATAATACTGTAGTCAGAGTTGAATTTTTCAAATTATTGATAGGGAGGTGTGTAAATGAATCAAATTAGTCGAGTCTACACTACTAAATATTTGATTTGCCATTTAACTTTAAAAAAAAGATGTACAAAAGAAAAGGAGAACCTGATACCATAAACTCACAAATCAAATTAGAGGCTGGAGTGTAGTTAAAATTAGATAAAATTTGAAGTCAAGAAAAAATATACACACCTCTAAACATCAATATCTAAAGTAAATAATAAATCGAAGATAAATCAAATTGTAAGCAAACTACAAATGTTCCATATCATTCAACATATCCGACCAACGTTTGTGAATGACCACATTCATGAGCTCTGAAGAATCAGAGCCAGCTGAATCAAAACTGTTTGAACCAATGACAAATGGTTGGTTGGCTCTAAGAGGGTGTTTACAAACTCTATAAACAGCTTAAAAGTACATCTTAAAAGTTAAAGTTATGAGAGAGCAACTTAAAAAAAAATTCTAAAAGCAGTTAATTGTGTTTCAAAATACACCCTAATTAATTCATAATCCTTATCAAATTTGATTAATTGAGAACACAGGTGGAACTAGAATAATTTGACACGCGTCTTGTTTATCTTCCATTGTCTGTCAGGTCAAGCTTGAGTGAGTTGATATTCACATTAATTATACAGTAGTATAATTTTATCGAGTTATCTCATCTTTTTCGATGCCATAGCATGTGCGTGCAGGCAACACACAATTGGACCACCTCTGCTAAATATCTTCAAACCGACCACTGCACATTCAATTACCTGCTGCATTTTACTACCAGCATATATATGTCACAACAGAGATCGAATTAAATTAAATTAAATGTGCATGCCAAAAACTTAATAATGTGTTTCTCTTTCTTTAGATTTCAGATTCAAAAGTTTTTAGATGCAAACAAAGCTCTCATCTTAAACGAGACTCGCGCAAGTGGATGATGAAATTAGTCCTTTCGGATTAGTCGTTTTTTGAACCGTATACCTTGATTGAGAAAAAAAAATGTGCCAGAAACTTCACAACAAACCTAGCTACACCATCCAACTTTAAAATATGATGTTTCATTTTCATATTTTATACTAAATCAATCATCAAATGCATAATGTCTTACCCTATATTTACGAATAAAAATCATAATACCAACTGGAGTAACTAATAATTACATATTTGATGACCAGTTTTCAATTAAGATTTAAACAATGAAAACCACTATTTTCCAAAACTGAATATAATCTGCCTAATAAAACCAATCATTCTAGTGATAAAATAGAATTTCAAAAGGAGAAATCAAATTAAGAAATATTTCGTGTAAATAAGAGAAAAATATTTCAGTAACTCATAGAGTTTGACCTCGAGTGGGTAACCTACACTAAATCATAAATCAATATATTTGTTGACCTCATACAAGCACCGACCGAATATATAACGAGATATACAAGGAATATAGTTAAACAATATTGGTACTCTTTTAATATACGGGTAATAGTTTTTCATATCATCACATAAACTAATATTTTTATAATTATACATTAATCAATTGTAGGATGCAACTAGTAGTGTCAGGAATGAGACACGTTGTTGTGTTTATGGTTTAGCGGGGTTGAGACATTGATATTGTATGTTTTATATGAAAATAACATGAGCCATTTAATTATTCGTGTCAAATTAAACAAACCAAGACTAATTTTATTAAATACAAAAAATTCTGCAGACAACGGTATATTATCTACCTGAAAAATCTGTTTTGACACGACACAAGAATATAGAAATTTGATAACAACCCAAAACCTGAAACGACCTAATTATCTAAAATTATCCATAAATTGATTTAGTCTAAACATCATATCATAAGCTAAAACTGACTAGGTTAGAAGGGTTGACCAAACACGACCTAGGAAATCAATCAAATGAGTTGGAAACAATTGAAATTGAGGTTAATTTCTATGGCATTCCCCTTCAAAAATGGATTTAGCACCATAGATACAATACAATTCACCAGCCCTTGCGATGAACATTATATTTAGTCAACCTTCTGCTCCTAATTACAGTCAACGTGTCACAAATAAAACAATAAATTACAACACACACTTGTCAATCCTCACTAACAAAGCAATAGAAAACATCTCAACATTCCGGAACATCTTTCTCTCCATCGTCAATAGGCCTACGGCAATTCGGGCAGTCTCCACAACTGCGCACCCAGGGATCCAAGCAACAAAAATGATACCTGTGATTACATGGCAGGCGGATCAGTTCGTCTCCTTCCAAGAAACTCTCGAGACATATGCTACACTCCCTTGACGTCTTATGTTCTTCACATCCTGTAATGCAGAACTCCTCAATGGACAAACGGCTAACTGCCTCTTCAGTGAGCCCTGGAGGCCTCTTGCTTGAATGGGTTATGGGGACAATTGTGGGAACCCACCCCCTAGATATTTCCGTTTCCCAATCTCCAGCACCAGCATCAATGAGCCCCAAGTCATCCATTATTGCAATGTCATTACGATGGCTGCTAGATGAGCTCCTGTTATTCCCCCTATTACGAGTAATACGACGGTACTTCAATTAAAAAGGTAGATATCCAAAATGTAAAAGTCAAAATTCTTGACTCTTACTAAACAGCATATTCAACAATATAAAAGTAATGAGCTGAATGAATATCAAAGATAATGGGATAACTAATCGGAAGTAGTTATTATTCAAAACTTGATAAGTTTTGGTATTTTAATATGCAGGAGATCAGAAGGCTGTACTGCTATCTTGCATTCGTGTGCCAAATTTATGATAACAGATGAGTTTTATGGTTTGTGTTCAGTGGACACGGTGGTTCTCAGTTATGTCAGTTATGACCTGTTTAATATGGTCAAAGCACTAGTCTGCTTATCTTATTTTATTTATCTCTCTCTCTTTGTGTGTGTGCGCGTTGGGGTACAGAGAGAGGGATTCATACAGCTGAACCAACCTGCTACCAGAGATAGTTACACCACTCAATCTTTGCAAAAGCCTTTCTCTAGCAAGTAGGACAGGTCCAGGAAGCCTGTCATTGCCATTGAATCTCAGCCTATCTTGTACATTAACTTGAGTTTCGGAGTGGCTACTACTTCCCAAAGAATGTTGGTGACCACCTTCTTCAAGCCGACTAGATTCACGTTCCTAGTCATGCCAATCAAAGGAGACAATAGCAACAGTTCAGAAATATTTACAGAGAAAATGAATCCAAATATGCAACAAGTTTACAAGCTAGGCATACACACAAACAGATAACTACAAACTTGAGTAGCGAAGCGCATGTAAACAGAAAATACCAATATTTAAATGAAGCAGAAAACTGTAAAAAAGAAACAATATATAGAACTGAATAGCGAAAGATGAAGTTTAAACAAGTCAGTTCAACATTTAAACCAAGTGTTATACAGGAAAAGAATCGTCAATGAAGACCCTAGGCAAGCAACTGAGTATATGAAGTAACAAGTTAACATGGAAAATGGCAATAAAAAACTTTTCGAAAAGATGCTAAAAAGTTGTTTAAAACCAACTTATAGGATATTTGAGTATGAAATTCAATGCAATTACCATAATCTAAACCCCCATCCCACCCCAGCCCCTATGTTTCTAAAACAGCACAAGTTGAACATGCCAGGTATGGCTCAAACAAACATTAAAAAGCACTGTGATATTTCCATGAGAAGGACAGGGGAGAACTCATTCTACACACAAGTGTTAAAAACTGAAACCAAAAGGGAAATCACCTTCGACTTGTGCATTGTGATTCACCATTTGGCAAAACCATTGCACCATTTATTCACGGTTCAAACCATTTGTATTAATGAAACTGATATACAAGACCAAGTACAGTTCACTTCCAATTAAAGGTTACTTAAATTGGTATAATCGGAGTAGCATATATATCGCATACTAACATCGGTTCTCAGCCATTATAAAAATTAACATTATTTTGGCAATGGGAGATTATGAACAGAAAATGATGAGAAAAAATTCCCACCATCAAAATCAATCAAAGCAAACATCAATTTCACCGTATCGAGTAGCCCCCACCCCTCCAAAACACACATGCACAAACAGAGATAAGCGCAAGAAAAATATCAGCTCAATCGCTAGTTCGCTACTAAGCCCACCCAAAACAGAGTTCGAAAACGTAATCATAATTGTTATATCAGTTTACACATAACCAAAAAGAAAAACTCACTTGAGGTGGATGTGTAGGACGAGGGTTTGAGGTTTGCCGGGAGTGATGAACACTGCGGCGATCGCAGCCGTCGGGATCTAGTCGATTGCGGCGAGTGTGAGTGCCTCCGGTGCTGCTGTAATGTCGATGGCGGCGATTTGCACGATCGGGAGGAGGCGGAGGAGAAGTACCCAAATCCGAGCCGACATTTAAAGGGTCGGAATTCCGACCATAACGAGACCGCCGTTGGTAGAACAGCTCCGAGACGCTCGTCATACAAGTCCAACAAACAACAGTGGATTTCCAGCAAACGATTACGGTATTTTTATGCAAAAGAGAAGCGGATAAAAGGCCAGAAATCCTCAATCACAATAATTCAACAGCAATTACTGAAATTTCAGTGAGTTACACGGGGTTTAATAGGGAAAATTTGGTGGGAAGGGGCTGCTGCACCTTCGCTGAAACGCGGATTCGAAGAAGGGAAAGTGCAGAATGACGATTTTTCTCTTTCTTATCGTTTTGTTCTAAAACAGCAAAATACTACGCATGGGAAAAATACTACTCCCTCCGTCCCGGAGGAACTTGCACCCTTTGACCGGCACACATTTTAAGAAATGTGTAAGAAAAGGTGTAATGATTGATGTTTTGAGGGGTAGTTTTGTAAACTTTTATGAATAAAGTAAAGTAAAAAGTAGATTGAGTGAGGAAAAGTAATGGCATATGGGTAAATATGAGTATATTTCAAGGGTGAGGGTTGGGAAGATATTTCCTTTTATGGAGTGTGCAAATTGGTATGGGACATCCATATATGGAAAGTGTGCAAATTCCTGTGGGACGGAGGGAGTATTAAATATCCTTTCCCAAAAATATTACTCCTTCCCTCCCGAAATTCGCATAGTTTGATCGGTACTTTGTTTAAGGGGCTAGTCTTGGGTGAGACCGTCTCACAGAAAGAGATTCGTGGGACGGACTTTATATATAAAAATATATAAAAAGTGATAATGTTTGAACAAAAAGTGACAGTGTTTAAGTAAAAAAATGATAGTCACTTTTGTTAAAAATATTACTCCTAATCTCTTTTCACTTAAACATTATCATTTTTTTCATAAATCAAAATCTGGAAAATAAATATGGGTTATCCTACCCAAATTTTTGAAATATAAGTTAAAAAAGATCCGTCTCACAGAAGAAAAAGATCCGTGAGACGGTCTCACACAAGTTTTTACCTTTAAGAAAAGTGAATTTAGTGGTTGATGATGTAAGATAAAAGGGGTATTTTAGGTAATTTGATGATGTGTAAAGTGGATTTGATGATGTATAAAGTAAAATGTATGGAGAAAAAAAATGGCAAATTTAAAAATAAAATGATGTTATGAAATTATTAATTTTGTGAGTATTTCCATATTAAAAGTGTCCAAGTAATTTTGGAATATTCCAATAAAAAAATAAAAAAAGTGGACAAGTAATATGGAACGGTGAGTAAAAAATATCCTGGTGTCGAAAAAAAAATATTAAAAAATATCCTTTAAACTAATAAAAAAACAAATAAGACAAGAAGTGTGCGCAGCGTAGTTGGATGATAGTAAAAGATAAGCTACCATTATTTGCAGCCCAGAAATTTATGAGTTCACAGTTCAAAAGTTTTGAATTTTTTTTAACACTCAAAATCATGTTAGTTTAGCCCTCAACACGGACTTGGACACCATTAGTTTCCACGTGGTTGCCTACTACTCTCAGTTGTTTACAGATGACCCGTCTGCGCCCTTTGATGCTTCTATTCTCGATTGTTTTATAGATATTGTGGTGACCGCTGACCAGAATGCCCTTTTGTTGGGTGTTCCCTCAACTGATGAGATTCGTTATGCAGTCTTTGGGATGGATGCCTCAAGCGCTCCGGGGCCGGATGGATTAGGGGGATCCTTCTTTCGTAGTTGTTGGGACATTGTAGATCAGGATGTCATAGCTGCTGTCAGACACTACTTCATTGCTAGATTTCTGCCACCTGGACTGAATTCGTGCTTCATGACCTTGATTCCTAAGACTGAGGGGGTCAGTCGGGTGGAGGAGATCAGGCCGATTGTGATGGGTAACTTCATCTTCAAAGTCATGACTAGGGTTCTGTCGTCGAGACTTGGTACTTTTATCAGCGGCTGTCTTTCTACATATCAGTTTGGGTTTGTTTCGGGGAAGCGGATCCACATGTGCATCGCATTGGCCTCAGATGCCATTAACACCTTGGACTATCCGACGATTCGTGGGTATATGGCGCTGAAGGTTGACATGATTAAGGCTTTCGATACGATCTCTTGGCAGTTTTTGGAGGCGGTGTTGGTTAGAATTGGTTTCAGTGCACCATTTGTCTCTATGGCCAGGGGAGTTCTGGACTCGGCTAGGATATCGGTTCTCATTAATGGGGAGCCGAAGGGTTACTTTTCTTGCACTAGGGGTGTCCGTCAGGGTGATCCTCTGTCTCCTTTGCTGTTCTGTATCGCGGGGGAGGCTCTTGGGAGATGGATCGATTGGGAGACAGACAGAGGTAGACTTCAACCCATCCGTAATGTCCCCCACTACCTCTTCTACGTGGATGACATCATGATATTCTTGCGAGCCACAAAGGACAACGTCAGGAACCTGCATTCCATCTTACAGGGCTATGGGCGACTGTCGGGTCAGATCTATAGTCCTCCAAAGTTCAGGGTGTTCTTTGGGAGAGCTGTCCCCCTGAGTTTGCGTCGTCGAACGTTCAGGATTACTGGCATCGTTGAGGGCTCACTCCCCTTCATATACTTGGGGGTTCCGATATTCCGCGGCAGTCCAAGGAAAACACACTTACAATCTGTGGCAGATTCTGTCATAGCTAACTTTAGTAGGTGGAAGGGTAGCACTTTGTCCCTTGTCGGCCGTCGTTGCCTGATTAACTCAGTCATTACATCGTTTTTGGTACATTCGATGATGGTCTACAAGTGGCCCAGTTCATTGCTATGACAGGTAGAGTCGGCTATTAGGAACTTCCTTTGGAAAAGGGATGTGAACCGCAAGAACGGGGCTTGTTCGGTTTCTTGGCAGCGGGTATGTGCCCCATTGGGGGAAGGAGGACTAGGGGTTCGTTCCATCCGACTGGCAAACGCCTCATTTATCTGTAAGTTGAGTTGGGATATTTTTCAGAACAAATCGCCAGATACGGAGCTCCTGCATCGGAGGCACTTTAATTCAGAGCACATACTGAGACCTTATGGTAGAGTCTCTTCTATTGGCCTGGGGCTTCGTCTGCATGATACAAGACTTAGAGATGACTCGAGGTGGCTCATTGGCAAAGAATCCCATGTCAACTTTTGGCACGACAATTGACTCGGTTGTACTATCTTTGAGAGGATGGGTCTGCCTGACTGGTTTGCTTCCACCCTCACTTCCACGGTTGGAGATATCTTATATGATGATTGTTGGCACTTCCCGAGGTGCTTTATCATGAGATTTACGGAGATTGTCAGGGATATCCTACAGATTACGGTGCTTAGGGGACCTGACAAACGTATTTGGGAGGGCTCACTCTCAGGGGAACTCTCTTCCAGCATGTGTCGTTCTACTGCGATTTGGAGAGCGGTTTGGGGCAAGCTGCCCACAGCGGACTGGCTCTCATCTTTTGGGATTCAGGGTCCGTCGATCTGTGTGCTGTGTCGCGGGGATTCTGAGTCGCTTGACCATTGTCCGTTCACATTGGAGATTCTGCGCAACTTGACTCACATGTTTGGGGTCACGATTCACACTGGGGTCAGCTTCCTAGATATCTTCCTCCAGGACACTAGAGTTCGGTTGGGTCCACAGTCTTTGGAGTTGTGGAGGGCGGGCTTCGTCACTGCTATTTGGGCCGTTTGGACTCTGCGGAACAAGGTGATATTTGATGGGGTTTCACCCTCTGTTAGGAGATGTATGACTCATATCATTTTGGGCATCAGGGAGGCCAACAACATAGCTAGGGGATATTCGTACGGCACAGTTCGGGATCTACTGATTGCTAGGGCTCTTGGCGTTTCGAACAGACATAAGCCGACGAGACACGGTTCATTTGTGACTTGGTTCCCGCCTGATCCGGGTTGGTACAAGGTTAACACGGACGGAAGTGCCTCTTCTTCCCCGGGTAGTCTGCATGCGGGGGCGGTTTTCAAGACGTTCAGGGGATTTTTCGTGGCTGCGGTTGCTAATAAGGTAGGTTGGGGCCTCCCTCTTGAGGCTGAGTTGGCAGCGGTACTTATGGGCATCAAGTATGCACATGATCAGGGTTGGCACTTCCTCTGGATAGAGTCGGATTCAGTACTCACGGTTGACACTTTTATGAGCTCCAAACCTTCCATTCCTTGGCGTCTGCAAGGTCTTTGAAGCAAGACCCATCCTCTTACGCAGGAAATGCACATTCGATACACGCACATCTTCAGAGAGGCCAATCAGGCTGCTGATGTTGTGGCCAAGACTGGCCTTGACTGTATCTGGAGGGGTTACCCCCCAGATTTTCTACTCTCATTTTTGCACAATGATTTGTATTCAGTTTTTTATAGACATTGATCTTTAGAGGAGTGTACCTTTTTCCCTTGACCTGAGTTTTGTCCCTAAGGAGGGTTTTCCCAGACAAGGTTTTAATGGCGCTCCGGCCTCTGGCTCGGCCTGTGAACTTATGGTCCTAGGTTTTCTTCTTTTATTTGATCTACCTTTTACTGTCATGTTATTTTAGTTTTAGGTGGTTTTGAAAATTTGATAAATAGTACTCCGAATTATTTGTGTTTCTTTTAAAAATTTTAATAGAAGAAAGTTTAATTTTATATCAAATTAATGTATCAGTTTTAACCAAATTTTATTATTAAAGTATTGGTGAAATAAATTATACTGCAGTAGTAATGATTTACTTTTACGTTAAATTAATTTGTTTTATGAAAGTGATTTTTAAAAACATGTCTTTAAATTTCAAAGTAAGATCGTTGTAAAATTTTAAAATATACATAGTTTTTAAATTTCAAAAATAACATTAGCAAAAAGATTATATTACAATTTTATTAATTGACACAAAATATAATTCAATCAACACAATTTTATACATTCACTACTTACCGAGTCAGCTTATCTTTTCAGGAAAAATAGCCAAGACAAAACATTTAGAAATAAAGTTTAAAAAAATGTCCGTTTTTTACAAGAATTTTTTAAAACAGACCAAAATTTCGAAAAGAAAAAATAATTTCAAAATGTTCAAAAAAAAGGGTTCCAAAAGTTGTAGTACCATTATTCGAAAAATATTTCTCAAGATAATTTAATGCTCACAAACTTCGACAAGATTCAGAAGGTAGAAAACCTTAATAAATAAATTTAAAAAAAGCATGTAAAGTTTAAAAGTAAATAATGTAAAATCTTCACATAAGATCCATAAAAAAGTTGGTCCATAAAAGAAAAAAAATAGGTGAAGAAAAGACGATTAGCGGCGTGCAAGGAAGGGGGACAAAGATCGAGAAGGTAGGAGCGTGGGCGGTGTTCAAAAGCTGTAGACAATGTTCTGGAGGAAAGCGGCGGCAAATGCGTGTAAGGAAGAGGGGCAAAGAAGGTGACGACCCGAGAAGATTGACCGAGGGAGAGAGAGAGGAGGCGAGTGAAAGAAGGTGATGAAGGGACAGAGGAAAAAAAAAAAAGATTTACGATGATTGAGAAAGATAACAATTTGGGGAATACGGGATATTTAATAAAATTATATGGTTTGAAAAATAATTTAATTTAATATTGATGTTTTGTGGAGTCTTTTATAAATAAAAGAGTGTGTCATTAAATTAAGAAGAACCTCTTCTCTTCTATACTGATATCTTTGTAGGTATTTTGTAAAGGGGGTCATTGTCAACAGTGCCCCTTCTTAATATCGCTCTCATTTATTTAATTAAAACTCCATAAAACACCAATATTGAATTAAATTATTTTTCAAACCATATTTTATTAAAAACTCCGTAAATACAAGGGTCTTGAACTCAACGTGGAACATGGTAAACTCAACCAAACGGTGAAGACATACAATTTGGGGGTGCAAATAACCGTAGCCTAAAAGATAACGGGAGGAAGTGGGGCTCATGGGCCAAGTCCACAACCCTATGGCAGAAATCTGTTTCAGAATTTTCCAACAAATAATAATGACCCACGAGTTATTAAGAAAACAATTAAAATTACGAATGCTTCATTTTTAGGGATATCGTCAATTTTCATACATATAAATTATAATCACGAAATATAGCAAAAAAAAGTGATGGCCTTTTTGAAGTTGAGTGAGATGATAAAAAAGTGTGTTAATGTAAAAATTGATTAACAGTATGATTTTTAACCATTGCACAAAGAACATGATGCACGCGTCCTCTTGCAATGACCGTGAATTCCGAAAAAAAAAAAAATGGCGAAATTTATTATCACACTCTTTTTCTTATATCAAAGTTTAGTCAAAAACACTCCCGCCATATAAACGGCATTTGTTTCCCACTCATATTTTCCGCGAAAACAAGCTAAATTGACACCGATTTTGGCTTTACCTGATACACATATAATCTTGTGCAAATCCTTTGACAAAACCCACAAACTGTATGATCAAATGCCTCACTCAATCATGAAATCCAGAGGAAGAAGAGTTCTGGGCTCCGTGTTAAACCTAAAATGGCCCATTGTTTTCTTTTTATGCTTTTGTTTCTTTCTTGCTGGCCTCTTTGGATCCATCATATCTCAGGTGAATACCCTTCCTTCTCTTTTTAGTGTTTTTACTTGAATATTGATTCTTGTTTGCAGGATGTGAATAGGGGTGGATCTATGCAGAAATTTCTGCATGATTTTCGACACGAGGAAGGCAACTTTATGGTTCCTGGTGAAAGTGGGGAGTCTTCTGTTAGTTCTATCCCATTTCAGGTTCATATCTAATGTCCAATTTCCTGGATCTTTACTTTTTTTTTTTAAATGGTTGTTAGTTAATCTTGGGGCAGACTTATTGCACTTATAGTTGGCTAAGTGGCAAAAGCTAGAGAGTGAAGACTTCTAGTTCAAGCTCAACCTAGGACTTAATCTTATGTCTTACCTGATGCATTGGTTATATGCAAGTTAAATTTCAAACTTTTGTTTTGGATTCATTGAATATATAATAGGGAGTACAAAGATGCCACTGCCTAGGGGTTTGAGGTTAGAAGTGTCATTTAATGAACTAAATCTCCAACTTTTTCTTGGTAACAAAATTTCAAGTTGAGCGCTAAAAAGCCCAATTCTTACTTGTGTATGTGTTTCTCTACCAACGAATTTATAGGTTGTATTTTGAAGAAGAAAAATTGATAAGTTGCATTATAAGTTGATAAGATGAGATGTTCTGCTAGATGAAACGTTAATGATAGTGCAGGTTTTGAGTTGGAGACCACGAGCCGTATATTTTCCTAACTTTGCCACAGATGAACAGTGTCAACAAATTATTGAAATAGCTAAGAATAATCTTAAACCTTCAACACTAATTCTGCGCAAAGGGGAGACTACTGAGAGCACAAAGAATATCAGAACAAGGTATTTTCTAACATTAATTTGGAGATTTCTCTTTATTCTTGAAAAGAGTCTACTGTGGTAATGTGACCATACCAATATGCATGCACAGTTCGAAAGAAACGTGTTTGCTGTGTTTTAAAAATCATTTATCCTGGCCATCTCAGTTTTGATATTCATTTCTTGTAGATTTGCGAGCCTTCACTTTTCTCAAACCATGTCTAGGCACTGTTATACACTTTGATAGAAGGGCATTTTCGTACATTGTAGTAAGAGGGGTTCAAAAGTTGTCAAGTCTCTACATCTATATACCAGTCCCTTGACTCCCTTGTCTGCTCAGCTGTATTTTCATGCCTTGTCTGGTTCCTATCTGTCAAACGTTGAGTTTGCATGAATTCTGATATGAAAGTATTTCCATCTGCTATATCTCTCATCTTGTTAACCCTTTTTTTTTTCGAAAAAATCTTGTATTAATAACTGAATCCATGTTTACTGAGAACTTATATTAATATTGATCACATATTTTGGTTCTGATGTGTGTTATTCTACTTAAACTTCCATTCAACAGTTCAGGTACATTTATCAGTGCATCAGAAGATAGTACAAAAGTTGTGAACTTTGTTGAGCAAAAAATTGCTAGAGCAACAATGTTACCCAAGAGCCATGGAGAGGCATGTTTTCACTTTTCCTTATCCTAATTTGTGTTTTAGCCCACAACTTCTATCAAAACATGAGATCAAAATTAATTTCTTCATGTAGATATATAATCTGAAATTGCTAACTACTCTATTATTGATTGATCCTCAAGCAATTTTATTTTAATCACAGAACTTATGTAAAAGCAAATTCTCCTTACTTTTAAGAGAATGCATCAATCGTGTAATTTTGTTTAGGAAGCGCAGTATTAGTTGAACCTGATCTCTTAGCCCTGAAAGTTGAAAGATTTTTTTTATTATTTTTTTAAATTTCAGGTCGTTTCTGAGATAGTCGCATATCACAATATTGCAGGATTTCAATGTTCTGAGGTATGAGATTGGACAAAAATATGAATCTCACTATGATGCAGCGGAGTACGGTCGAGTAAAGAGCCAAAGGGTATATACTATCTAATCCCAGTGACTGGTATTTATTGTTTGTATATAGGACGAGATGGAGCGTTTGAATCAGACAACCCACTTCTGCTGTTTTGTCTAAATTTACACTTGTTTGAGAAATGGGAATTTAAACAGCATTCTAGGACTCATGAAGTGTATAAACAAAGCAGAAATACCTAAATGAGACATAGGGACTTCATTATATAAATTAATGCATTTGGTATAGGGACTGGTAAGCCATATGCATTCTTATACTAATTTGCTGCAATTATAACTACATGTTTTTTCAAGCATATGATTTGGCAAAGGATTTCAATTAACTACTATTTAAAAATCAATTTAGCACTTACTTTTTAACCATTTCTGTGGTATATAGGAGTATTCCACTTTAGACTCGTTTGAAAATTTTAGCTTCAAATTCAAGTCCCTGTTAAAATGCAACCAAAAGTTTGCAGAAAAATAAAATTAGTTTTGTGGACAAGAAACTAATTAAACTTACTCTTCAGGTTGCTTCCTTCTTATTATACTTATCTGAAGTGGAAGAAGGTGGGGAAACCATGTTCCCATTTGAGGTAAATCAGCAAAGCAAATACCTTGTTTCTTTTTTTTTTTTTTTCCGCGAAAATGTCGTGGAGGGTTGAAGTAGATATAGGTGATGGAGATAAGTGTGATCTGATATTGTGGTTGCAGAATGGGTCCAACATGAATACAGGATATGATTACCAAAGCTGCATAGGTTTGAGGGTGAGGCCAAGGCGAGGAGATGGGCTTCTCTTCTATTCCTTATTTCCAAATGGAACACTAGATCCGGTAAACACATTCATACACACACACACACGACACCTTATGTATTTTATTAGGTGAGAGCCATTTACGTGATATGATCTAAAGAGTGAGTTTTAGATTTATATATCTTGCCACAAAGCTCTCTCTGGATTTTCTTGGCCTCGTCAATAATCACGGCGTGGCTTATGTATATTTGCAGACTTCTCTTCATGGAAGCTGCCCAGTTGTGAAGGGGGAGAAATGGGTTGCTACAAAATGGATTAGAAATGAAGATCAAAAGGAATAACTCTCATGTGCTATGGTAGTAATATTTAAATGTAGGAATAAACTCTCATACAGCTGAACCAACCTGCTACCTGAGAGAGTTACACCACTCAATCTTTGCAAAAGCCTTTCTCTTGCAAGTAGGACAAGTCCAGGAAGCCTGCCATTGCCATTGAATCTCTGCCTATCTTGTACATTAACTTGAGTTTCGGAGTGGCTAGTATGTTGGTGACCACCTTCTTCAAGCCGACTAGATTCACGCTCCTAGTCATGTCGATCAAAGGAGACAATAGCAACAGTTCAGAAATATTTACAGAGAAGTCATTCAGCACATCAAGCCTATTGGTTCAGCATTTACAGAGAAAATGAATCCCAATATGCAACAAGTTTACAAGCTAGGCTTACAGTACACACAAATAGATAACTACAAACTTGTAAAAAAGAAACAATACAGAACTGATTAGCGAAAGATGAAGTTTAAACAAGTCAGTTAAACATTTAAACCAAGTGTTATACAGGAAAAGAATCGCTGATGAAGTCCCTAGGCAGGCAACTGAGTATATTTAAAATTTTAAACAAATGAACATAGAAAATGACAATAAACGATTGTTCGAAAAGATGCTAAAAAGTTATTTAAACCCAACTTACAGGATATTTCCGAAAAGAGACCAACATTTTGGAAAGAAAAAATAAGTTTTAGGCATATAATTTCAAAATGTAGAAACAAATTCGAAAAACAAGTTCAAAAAATGTTTCACAAGATAATTTATTGTTATAACAATGGCCTTTTTGAAGTAGAGTGAGATGATAAAATGTCACAAGTAAAAATTTCATTGGTTATTACGTGATATAGTTTAAATCTATCACATTTTGTGAATTAATGTAAAAAAATTGATTAATAGTATGATTTTTAATTATTGATGCACACGTGACACATCCTGCTGCAATGAACGTGAATTCCGAAAAAAAAAAAGTAAAAAAAGATGAAAATTATCACACTTTTTTTCTTGCATCAAAGTTTAGTAAACACTCCCGCCATAAACGGCATTCCTTTCCCACTCATATTTTCCGCGAAAACAAGCTAAATTGACACCGATTTTGGCTTTACCTGATACACACATAATCTCGTGCAAATCCCTTGACAAAACCCACAAACCGTATGATCCAATGCCTCACTCAATCATGATGAAATCCAGAGGAAGAAGAGCTCTGGGCTCCGAGTTAAACCTAAAATGGCCAATTGTTTTCTTTTTATGCTTTTGTTTCTTTCTTGCTGGCCTCTTTGGATCCATTATCATATCTCAGGTAAATACCCTTCCTTCTCCTTTTAATGTGTGTTGATACTTGCTTGAATATTGATTCTTGTTTGCAGGATTTGAATAGGGGTGGATCTATGAAGAAATTTCTGCATGATTTTCGACATGAGGAAGACGACTTTATGGTTCCTGGTGAAACTGGGGAGTCTTCTGTTAGTTCCATCCCATGTCAGGTTCATATATAATCTCCAATTTCCTGGATCTTTACTTTTTTTAAATGGTTGTTAGTTAATCTTTTACCAAGTTTAGAATGTGTAGTGCAAGATCACTTGTATTTGGGGCTTGTTTGTTAGGTGTTGTTGTGGTGTCATTCTAGGTTTTATCACACATATTAATGCTATTTTTATGCCATAATTACCCCCTAATTAATGATAATTAACCTCATTCTACATTAGAAAAGATGGAATTCATGGTATTGTAAATTAGAGTCTACATTTAATGATGATGAAATTAATTAGGGGTAAGCGGGGATAAGAACTTCAAAATGACATGTATTAAGTGAATAAAATAAAAGGCTAAAATGACATCTAAAAAGAATTGATAGAGTATTTATTTTTTCTGTTTTATGAGAAGGGGGTTGTAGTTTGAGATACAACAGTAATTTGAGGAAGGGGATCCGGCTGATTAAATATGGAATAAAAAGTTTTTTGTGACGCTGAATTTAATTGATATGTCACATACATTGATCTCTTCCTTGAAGAAGGAAAGTGCATTTGGCCAAAACAATTTTCATTTGTGATTAAAGAAACTTCCGGCAACTTTGGCCAAAACAATTTTCAGTCAGTAAATCTCACCATAGTTACAGAAAGTACACATATTTCAGAATAATAAAGTTTAGGGAGCAAATTAAAGCATTTTTAGTCTCTCAGATCCTCGAGTTATGTAAAATACTATACTTCTAATCTTGGGGCAGACTTATTGCACTTATAGTTGGCTGAGTGGCAAAAGCTAGAGAGCGAAGACTTCTAGTTCAAGCTCAACTTAAGACTTAATCTTATGTCTTACCTGATGCATTGGTTATATGCAAGTTTAAAAAATGGTCAAGTCTAGTATAAGAATTATTTGTTTTGGATTAGTTGAATATATAATAGAGAGTACAAAGATGGCACTGCCTAGGGGTTTGAGGTTAGAAGTGTCATTTAATGAACTAAAACTACTTTTTCTTGGAAACAAAGTTTCAAGTTGAGCGCTAAAAAGGCCATTCTTACTTCTGTATGTGTTTCTCTACCAACGAATTTATAGGTTGTATTTTGAAGAAGAAAAATTGATAAGTTGCTATATAAGTTGATAAGATGAGATGTTCTGCTAGATGAAACGTTAATGATAGTGCAGGTTTTGAGTTGGAGACCACGAGCAGTACATTTTCCTAACTTTGCCACAGATGAACAGTGTCAACATATTATTAAACTAGCTAAGCGTAAGCTTAAACCTTCATCACTTGCTCTGCGCAAAGGGGAGACTACTGAGAGCACAAAGGGTGTCAGAACAAGGTATTTTCTAACATTAATTTGGAGATTTCTCTTTATTCGTACATTGTAGTAAGAGGGGTTCAAAAGTTGTCAAGTCTCTACATCTACATACCAGTCCCTTGTCTGCTCAGCTGTATTTTCATGCCTTGTCTGCTTCCTATCTGTCAAACGTTGAGTTTGCATGAATTGTGATATGAAGTATTTCCATCTGCTAGATACTCATCTTGTTAACCCTTTTTTTTTTTGAAAAAATCTTGTATTAATAACTGAATCCATGTTTTCTGAGAACTTATAATAATATTGATCACATATTTCGGTTCTGATGCGTGTTATTCTACTTAAACTTCCATTCAACAGTTCAGGTGCATTTATCAGTGCATCAGAAGATAGTACAAAAGTTCTGGACTTTGTTGAGGAAAAAATTGCTAGAGCAACAATGATACCCAAGAGCCATGGAGAGGCATGTTTTCACTTTTCCTTATCCTAATTTTGTTTTAGCCCACAAATTCTATCAAAACATGAGATCAAAATTACTTTCTTCATGTAGATATATAATCTGAAACTGCTAACTACTCTATTATTGATTGATCCTCAAACAATTTTTTTATCACAGAACTTGTGTAAAAGCAATTTCCCCTTAATTTAGGAATCACAGTATTAGTTGAACCTGATCTCTTGGCCCTGAAAGTTGAAAGATTTTTTTTATTTTTATTTTTAATTTCAGGTCATTTCTGAGATAGTCGCATATCACAATATTGCAGGCTTTCAATGTTCTGAGGTATGAGATTGGACAAAGATATGTTTCTCACTATGATGCATTCAACCCAGCGGAGTATGGCCCAATAAAGAGCCAACGGGTATATACTATCTAATCCCAGTGACTGGTTTTTATTGTTTGTATATAGGACGAGATGGAGTGTTTGAATCAGACAAACCACTTCTGCTATTTTGTCTAAATTTACACTTGTTTGAGAAATGGAATTTAAACAGTATTCTAGGACTCATGAAGTGTATAAACAAAGAAGTATACCTAGAAATGAGAAATAACTTCACTATATAAATTAATGCATTTGGTATAGGGACTGGTAAGCCATATGCATTCTTTAGTACTAATTTGCTGCGATTATAACTACATGTTTTGTCAAGCATATTCTAGTTACTAAAAAAATCAGTTTTCTTTCATAGAAGCTCAAGTGTTGTTTATTATGGTCCAAGTATTTTGACTTGTCCACTAATACTAACGTTGCATTGAGTTAAAGGATTTGGTAAAGGATTTCAAATAAATAACCATTTTAAAATTAATTTAGCACTTACTTTTCAACCGTTTTTGTGTATATATTCCACTTTAGACTCATTTGAAAAAAATTAGCTTTAAATTCAAGTCCCTGTTAAAATGCAACCAAAAAGAAGGAAAGATTGCAGAAAAAATAGTTTAGTGGATAAGAAACTAATTGAACTTACTCTTCAGGTTGCTTCCTTCTTACTATACTTATCTGATGTAGAAGAAGGTGGGGAAACCATGTTCCCATTTGAGGTATATCACTAAATCAGCAAAGCGAATACCTTTTTTTCTTTTTCGGGAATATGTGGAAGGTCGAAGTAGATATAGGTGGTGAAGATAAGTTTGATCTGATATTGTGGTTGCAGAATGGGTCCAACATGAATACAGGATATGATTATGAAAGATGCATAGGTTTGAAGGTGAGGCCAAGGCGAGGAGATGGGCTTCTCTTCTATTCCTTATTTCCAAATGGAACAACAATAGATCCGGTAAAAACACACACACACACACACATGAGACCTTATGTATTTTATCAGGTGAACCATTTACGTGATGTGATCTAAAGAATGAGTTTTAGATGACAAATAATTGACATCTTTAAAATTTGATTTATATATCTTGCCACAAAGCTCTCTCTGGATTTTCTTGGCCTTACCAATAAATCATGGTGACATCCTTAAAACTTGTATGTATGTATATAACTGTTATAATCACGTCGTGGCTTATATATATTTGCAGACTTCTCTTCATGGAAGCTGCCCAGTTGTGAAGGGGGAGAAATGGGTGGCTACAAAATGGATTAGAAGTGACGAGCAAAAGGAATAACTCTCGTGTGCTATGGTAGTAAATTAGTAATATTTAAATGTGGTATAAACTCTGATGAACACCTTCGCACGACATGAGGATTTCTGTATCATCCAGATGGCAATTGGCAATGGTGGGAAGTCTCATATAAGATGAGCAATGCAACTTTGTTTTCAATCCATGAGGACATTAAGCCCTTGACCCCACCTTTAGCTTACCCAAATATGTAAAAATGTAATGTTGGGTTTGAATTTTGTTGATCTGAATCTCCAAACTTTATTGTGTCAAATAGGGCTGGCTGAATGAATTTTGTTGATTACAATCTCCCCCACTTTAGTAAGAAAGAATGAATACTCTATCTCTGAATTTTAGTTATTCTCTCAATTTCATTCTTCATTTGACTTAGAAAAATAAGATTTTTTTTTTTTTGAAGGCCCAACGAAACCCTCTTTATTCGCAAATGCAATGAACAGAGGGTAGGCTATCTACAAAGTCTGGACGCTCGACCCAAAGATAAGGGTTCGTAAATGATCTAGCCCGTCTAGCAAAATGATGTGCATACATGTTGGCATCTCGACAAGTCCATCTCAAAACAAAATTAGAATTATCTTTCAGAATATTGTAACATCTCTTCAACAAATCGCCGAACACCGATCTTCTTTGTTGATCATCCATTACCCCCTTTACTACCAGTTTCGAGTCTGATTCGATGATAACGTGTGTTAGACCCAGCTGTTTGATCCATGAGAGAGCCTCAAGGACCCCCATAGCCTCGCCTTCTTCCGGTTCATAGCACCCCGAAATCCGTACTGACTGAAATTAAAAAAATAAGATTAAGATAGGTGTTTTTGTCTACAAAACTCCTTAATTTTTCTTTAAAAAATAGGCAAAAACTTATCCCTTCAAATAATTAATCAAAAGAACGTAACCATATAAAATTGAACAAAACTTTAATTATGTCATACTTTTATAGTTTTTCCTTTTGAATGATTTGTCTTTGTTTGATTTTTCACAAGATTATTATTATTACTTATTATTTTGAAAACCATCTTTCATAAGAATAGCAATTAGCAAGTAATGCTATAATTTATATTTGGAAAATAATTATTAAATAAGTTAAGTAGATCTGAAAAATGAAAAAATAAAAGGAAAATGATTAATAATAATAAAAGCGCAAAAGTTATGTTTATAAAGGGCAACGGCGTCGTACCGTTTAGGCTAAATGTTTCCCACTGTAATATCGTACACCCGATCTACACGATTCACACCTCTCACTCTCAGTTGACCGTTGGAAACCAAAACTCGCCCTCCAACGGATACTTTCTTTGAAAAAAGAAAAGAAAAAGAACAGAGCCGTGTGAATACATTTTCGGAATCATACTCTTCTGCTAAAATTTTCCACTGAAGCGAATTACTCTGACATTAATTTTCGAAAACATTTTCGGAATTCTGTTTCATTTTGCAATTAATTTTTCGTTCACTACCAAAATCAAGAAACCCTAGTAAAGTAATCGAAGATTTGGGGAAATGGATCTTGGTTGTATTGATATGGGTTGCGTTGAGAATCCACTGAAGGGAACTTGTGTTGAGAAAGAAAACAGTCCAAAGGAGTCTGTTAATTCTGCTACTAAGCTTGGAAAGGTATCATTTCTTCATTTCTTGTTAATGATTTTGTTTCTCTCTTTTTCTAGTTTGGGATTTTTGTCTTCTTTCCTTTTCGCTTTTAGTTTCTGAATAGTTTCAAGTCTTTGATTTAATTTTCGTAATGTGAATTATGTATGTGTGATGGAGTTTTGTTCTAGAAATGGTAGTCTATGTGGGGGTATCAAATTAGACAAAGGATAACCATGAAATTAGGGCTTCACTACATGAAATTAGGGCTCCAGAAATACTAGAATTCTTTCTGAAATTCTATGAGATAGTTTCGTTTGACGATCTTGGTTTGTGCAAGAACTTTAGAAAATAAGAGTAGTAATAAATGTGTATCATTCTGAATCAAGCTGTCGTTTGTAGAGTGATGTTTGGTTTTAAATATCAAGTGTAAATCTTCTTACTGGTAGGCCATTATCTCTTCGTATGAAATGTGATTAGATTTTTTTGATGTATTTCAGAATAGTAAATCAAAGGATTCAGTACGGTCCAGCTTAACTGCTCTGAACAGACTCACATCACAAATCTCTAAGCCTCCTCGTCGCAAAACTTCATCACCCCTCAATTGGTTCCCCCGGAAAAAGGTTGAACCGTATTTGAAGAGGAAAATAAAAATGCTTCAGGTAATAATTCTGTGTAATTTCATCCATTTGCTGACAAGGTATATCTGTATGCAAAAGTTTTTATAATGCAGTCCCTTAATACAGGAAGTAGATGGTATGCATTCAACCCTTGATGAAACTCTCGGTGATTCTAATCCTCATTACTCGAGAGTGCTTAGGGAAAAGATGGCGATTAGAGAAGCTGCAGAAAAAGCAATGGAGGCTCGAAAGGCTGCAATGGTGGAAGCATCTTGGTGTCGTATACTTCAAGCAGCTAGGTAGATTTATATAATATATACATGTGTGTGTGTGTGTGTAGGCGTATTGAATATTATCCGTTGGTTTGACGTATATTATTTTCCATTGAAGGATTGAAAGCAAAGAAGCTGAAGCTCAGCTATTAAAAGCTGAAGTTTCTGCTGCTGATGCGATTGAAGCTGCACGAGCAGTTGGGGTGATCATGAACGATACAGACTCTTCACAAAACCAATTCAGAATTGAAACTATAGCTGCTAAAGAAGGATCTACCAACCATAATGTTTCAGCAACTTTTGAAACTCCATTTGAGGTTGATAAACAAGTTGCTGCTGCAGTTAAAGCTGCTTTTATAAAGCTTGCTAGTTGCCCTTCAACTGATAAAGATGAATTTAAAGAGTTGTTGCGTAAAATCAGTGAGAACCCTGATGAAAACTATAGTGATTTGACGGGGTTCGTCTCAGAATGTGAATCTGATGCTGGTTCAGAGATGGAAACAGGGTTCTGTAAGGATAGTTTGATGAAACAGTGCAAAAGACAGGAGATGGATAAGTTTAGTATGGGTAATGTTGTAGAGATGATGCTTGGAAGACTTGAATGCTTGAAAGAAGATCAGCTTGCTTCTCTTGCCACTATAGTTGCAACGAGTGGTCTAAATGCTGTTTTGTCTGAAACAGTGAATGAAAATACTGAGAATCATTGTCCAAAGGTGTCGAGGAGAACGTCTGTATGTGGAAGAACAAAGAGGCGTTCGTCTATAGTTGGGAATTCCAGAGATGCTGAACTTCCTAGCCTCGACAAGTTTCTGGTCAAACGTTTGACTAGACTTGAAAGAGAGGTACTAGAGGCCAAAAACGCGAGTAAAAATGATGGAATTGAACCGAAGCTAGAAGTGAAGCTCGAAGATGGTGCTGCAGTTCCTGATCTAGGAAGCGTGCTAATGAAACGTTCTTCAAAGCTCGAGAAAGAGATTGAAGAAGCAAAGATGAATCGTAAAACATGTGAAATAGATGACAAAAGACCTCAAAGAGGAGCAAAGAAAGATGTTGGGGATGTTTCCTAGTCTAGATAAATATTTGGTCAAAAGGTTGTCAAGACTTGAAAGGGAGGTCCAAGAAGCCAAGAACAGAAACAGACTGGAGGCAACTGAAAACACGAAAACATGTTTAGCAAATGCAACAAATTCAGAAGGTAAAGAAAACGAAGACCTGAATAGAATCGAGGATAGAAATACCAGCACAAATCCAACACATGAACATGCATCATCAAAGGCAGCAGATGATAAGCAAGAAAATTATCAAAGTTTGGACAAAGTTTTGGTAAAGCACGTACCAAGATTGGAAAGAGAGAAATCGGGAGTTTGTGGTGATGATCAAATGCGAGTGAAATTGAAGCGGAAAGACATATCGGAAAGATGTGATGGAGGAAATTACGAAAGTCTAGACAAAGTTTTGGTAAAGCACGTGTCAAGATTGGAGAAAGAGAAAGCGGCATTTTGTGGGGATGAGGAGCAGCACGTGAGAGTGAAAGTAAAGCGGAAGGACATGTCTAGAGAATTGGAAAGCAATGAGGGGAGTTTGGACCAAGTTCTAGTCCAACATAAATCACGCCTACAAATGGAAAAAATGACTGCTGCTGCTGCTGAGGTGCAAGAAGATAGCACGAAATCATATTCAATTTGTCGAAGAAAAGCTAGGGAAAGAGAGTTGCAGGAAGCATGGGGAGGGTTGAGCCTAGGAAATTCCATACGCCCTCATGTCTCTAGACTTCAACGAGAGAAGGTAATTGTGAATTTCCATATAACCTTGTGAATCATATATTTATAATGTTTTCTTGTTAGTATTAAGCAAGATTATGTGGTGTTTTTTGAACTTGTTTAGGCTGAATGGCTTAAAGCTGACGAAGAGGAGAAGAATATAGCAGCAGCAACTGAAGGAGGAGGAGAGGAGTGTAGCCTGTAGCAAGCACATTTTCATACTTGGAATTTATGTCAAAACAAGATGATATTGTTTATTATTTGTGAGCTTCTTCTTAATTATTTTTACATGTGTTGTATAAAGTATTTTTTTTATAAAGGGTATCATCTCAGATGTGTGCAAAGATAGTGAGAAGTGACTCAAGTGAGTGACAAATTGCTGGTTCATTTCAAGGGCCCTACAATCACTATTTTGAGTGGGCTCAAAGCAAGGCCCACTTGTAGTTGCAATCTCAGATGGCCCAGCTTATAATCCATCTCATCATGGGCCCTCAAATTTGTTCCAGAAGACAGGCAAGAAGCAGGAGAGATCCGTTCGAATTTGTATTTGATTTCTATACATTTCATATAATTAACAGTAAAAATGTTGAATTCGAAAGATATTAAAGCCTTTGTATAAGAATAAAGCAACTTTTCAGAGGGCAAAGATGCTGAGGGTACATAATTTCTATTTGTGTTAAATTAATGATTGTATATTTGATGAAGCTTGGGATACGAAAATATTCCCGTGCCATAGGGGGAAAAAGAGGGTCCCCTAGCAAGTACCTAGTACAGAGGCCAATAATCATGTTTACTGTAGTAAGAACCCAACAAAGTACACTTTCACCTGCAAACTCTGGACCATACTAACCCCCACTGCCCAAGCGTGACTTTTGCTTCCTGCAAATTGCAAATTTGTTTGTACAACTTCAATTATTTCACAACCATTAATTATTTACTACAATTTAATCAATTTATTTATTTTATATATTATATTTATAAAATTAGCTCTTAAAATTTTATTCATTTCTCTATTTTTTTTTTGGAATGGGGAGAGTTTTTTTTTTTTTTTAAATAATTAGAGGCAATAATAGTTGCATTCCATCCAACATTGACTTGACTCACTGTTGACTACTGTCCCTACACTGATTCTCTCTTCTCTTCTCTTCTCTCTTTATTCACATTTTCCATTTGCACTTTCACCTTTTATTTCCACCACCATCTTTCTCTCTCTAAAAATGACTTTTCATTCTCTTCTCTGTTTTTTCATCCCCATTCTCCTCTCCTTTTCCTTTGCGCTCTCCACAAATTCTGAAGGTAAGCAATTTCTTATTAAATTTGAATTCTCATATGGGAAGTTGTTGGCTGTGCGAAATTGTTCTTTTATCGGAAAAGATCAAATCTTTAATTTTTCCAAAAATTCTTTTGTGTTCTTGTTAATCTATTGACAAGTTTCTTGATTGAGTATATGAACAGCCCACTTTCAAGAAAGCTTTTTTAGTCCGAATAAAGCAACTTTGAATCGGTTTTGTAGGAAACGCGTTGCATGCTCTGAGAACCAAACTTTCAGACCCAAAAAATGTTCTTCAGAGTTGGGATCCAACTCTTGTAAATCCTTGTACCTGGTTTCATGTCACCTGCGACTCTAACAATCATGTTGTTCGCTTGTAAGATCTTCAATTCTCTCTCTTAATTACTGTTTCCCCTTGTTATTAGCCCTGTTATTATTGTAATTAAGGTAAGATGATTTTAAAGATGTAACAAATTTGTGATTTTTTATTGTAGGGACTTGGGAAATTCTAACATTTCAGGGAGTTTAGGCCCAGAGCTAGGTGAACTGAAGCACCTGCAGTATTTGTAATACTCTAAACCCTGTCATAAATTCATGAATTGTGTATTTTTCTTCATTATTGATATCATATCATGCTTAATTACTGTATTTGTTAAGTGTAATTAAGGAGTTTGTATCTGTGATTCAGTGCAACCTTTCTGCTAAATCATGATGTTTGCAAGAATTATGGAAAAAAAGGAAATTTTGCTACAAATTTGATGGTGTTTTCGTGTTGCTTTATGTTATTCTTGTTGTAACTAATCATACCTAAAGATCCAAATTTTAACGGGTTTATAAACTTTTCTCCGGAATATACTTGCTTTTATTGTCAACTTGCTTTTATTGTCATCGTTGTGCACAATTCTATGTTCTCGTGTCTTCAGATTCACTACTTGTGGTAATAAAGGGATAAACGTTGCGTTGATTGCAGGGAACTTTATAGAAATAACATACAAGGGAAGATCCCCGAAGAGTTGGGTAATTTGGAAAAACTTGTCAGCATGGATCTTTATGGAAACAAGTTCAAGGGGAAGATACCGACGTCTTTTGCTAAATTGAAGTCTCTTCGGTTTCTGTGAGTATAGCAAGTCAAGTTTGAGACTGTTGTCGCTTTATTATCGAGTAGTTGAACTTATAGTTTTGTGGCACAGGCGGTTGAATGATAACAAGTTAACTGGATCAATACCCAGGGAACTCACCTCTTTAACAGACCTTAAAATCTTGTAAGTGTTTGATTTCAAAATTTTGTGATCGTTGATAATGAGAAATGTATGTCTTATGTTAGTTTCTTAATGCCTGCAGTGATGTCTCCAATAATGAGCTTTGTGGAACTATACCAGTTGATGGCCCATTTCGATTATTTCCTATGGAAAGGTATTCTCCTTACTCGTTTTATCAACATTACTATACCAAGTTTAGGAATGGATTAAGTTGTTTATTTACAGAATTCTGTTTGATCTTTTCTGTTACTAGTAGTGTTCATAATTTGAAATATATGCTTGATGGTTTGATGATAATTTCTGTGACATTTAATTTGTGCATAATTATCTCAAAAGGAAATGAAAAAACGTGCATAATTGCTAAAACTAGCCTTGCGTAACTGGCTGGATCGGTGAGGACAAGTACAAAGAGTCCTACTGATGATTAACCATAATCCAATTGAAATTAATCATACTCAGTCGATGATATATAATAGAAGACGTGCCTTCACCCAGTCGTTTGTTCTGGAAACTTGAGGTTTCTATGTTGGCGTTTCATCTTCTTTGTGGTTATATAAATCTAATCTACGGCCATTTCCTGAACATTACTATTTGCATTCCAGAAGACTTATTATCCAAAATGTATTCTTGTTATTTATTTGAATGCTAGTTATTATTGGTAGGGAAATTACATTCCTTTTATCTACATTCTAAGTTCAAAATTTACTCATGGATAACCAAAATGTACTATTTTTTGCAGTTATGCAAACAACAAACTCAACGGTCCCGAGTTGAAAGGGCTGGTGGCTTACGACTTTGGGTGCTAAGAAAGTCAAGACATTACTTGATCTACCTACAGCAACTTGCATAACAAATATTATAGGATAATATTATCGGAGTTCATTTATGTTGGGCAAACTGCGTTATACTACTACCTTATATTAGAGATGATGTATCATCCTTTATGCAAGCATAAATGTATAGCTTCACATTGATTTATGGTATTGAAATGAAATTGTGAGATTGGTGTTGAGCTCTATTCTCGGGTATAATTACGTCTATGCTGCTCGACTTTCTGTTTCAAAGCTCCCGTCCCAAATGCTGCTCGATGTTGTGATGTTCCCTCTAGATATCTTTTGTGTGAATTTGGGATGGGGCGCTCTATTTCACATATTACTATTAACTTATATATAAATTACATAAATCAAGAATAGGATCTGCTCGTGAGACCGTTTCACATTGATTGAGACTATGTATAATTTGAACATTACACATTGACACTTTAGAAGGGGTGTGTTAATTTGTATTGTCTTACCAAGTCTTTTGGCCTAAACACTTTTGCAAGAAAAAATGCTCAGACATGACTCTTGCAACATTCATGTCAAATGTATGTCTAAACACTTTTTTGTGCAAATATGACCATAAGTTTTACTCATATACCCTAAACACACCATTCTAATGTTTGTTATGACCCATCACTTAAATAAATATACATTTGATAAAATAGATTTTAAAATAAATTATTGATATAACAACTTATCCAAAATTTGACCTTTAGCCCAAATAGAATAAATTATTATAGGCCAAAATAAATTAGTCATGGGGACCTAATTTCATAAAAGATCCAATTAATTCAAAGGTGTCCTTAAAATACCCCAAGTATAAAAGTTTATAAATATATAATTTTCTTAAGTTAAATCATCATTTTTCTCATATAATAACATTGAGTTATCCATTTTTTTTTTACAGATATTACGTGAAAACTGACTTAAACGTCGGAGTTCCTGCACTGGAGTTCTCTCCGGTGTGGCTTTGCAGGTCCATCTGAGTTTGGATCGGAGCACTTAAAGAAGATGAAGTCTCGAGAGCGGATATTTTGTTACGCACGAGCCTAAATAATCGCATTATATCATTTTTAATGATAATAATCATCCTAGTTTTTATTGTTGGGAAGAGTCCCTTCTCTCTAGTTCTATTTTTTTAAAATATAGGAAATTCTTACCGACGTGTTATGTTTGACGACACGTGTTATAAGATGGTGGGTTGCCCAAACTCGTGGAACTCTCTCTATTCATTTTCTCCAACATATATAATCTGTGAACAACAGTCAAATTTTCCAATCAACGCCATTCTTTGCGTACCCACGTACGGTAAATACACTATATTTACCTTTTTTTTTCACCCCCCAGTAAAAACCCACGCCAAATTCAGTACGGAGCTTTTTCGCCGGCATCCATGGCCGCCGCATTATTGAAGAACAGAGCCCAATGCGATCGCCATATTTTCACCTACTTGTCTTGGAAAAGAAGCTTAAAATACAACATTTCCGGCCAAGCGGCGGCAGCCCCGAGTAATTCCGGCAACAAGCTCCACCGACTCACACAATATTCCCGTCTTAAGCACTCCGATTTCCAAAAGCCCAAACATATTGAGTTTCCCTCGTCGTCTTCACATAAATTCCGGTTAGTACGGTGGTACCTGCACTCGCTCAATAATCGCCCCATCGCCACCAAAAGCATCACCGCCGCTCTCATTTACACCGCCGCCGATATAACCTCCCAGGTAACGAAAACTAATAGCAGAGCAGTAAATAAAAAGTTGAGACAATTGTCCTTTTTAACTTGGATAATAAAGGAATTCCCCCTTTTTACATATGGAAAGAGTAGCCCTCCTTGTGTTTGATTAAATGTCAGTTTATCTTACGTGAATATATTTCTCTGTTGAAGACGATTGTGGGGGATATGGATCAATATGAACTGACGAGGACTCTGCGGATGGCTGGATATGGTTTGCTGATATTAGGGCCATCAGTGCATTTTTGGTACAATTCCATGTCCAGATTTTTTCCAAACCGTGATCTTCTGTCGACGTTAAAGAAAATGACGTTGGGCCAGACCATTTATGGCCCTGCCATGACTGTTGTTTTCTTCTCTGTCAACGCTGCTTTACAAGGTAGTATTCCCTCTCCCTGTTTAGCAAAACGTTGTCTATTCTAGTTTTAGGGGTTGTTTGCAAACAGTAGAAAGTGGGTTTAGAATCACTTTTCTAGGAGTGTTTACATGTGGCACAGTTATTTCATGTTCTATGGTCTTGAAAGAAAGACTATATTAATCAGAGAAGTAGTGGAAATTGAACTGAATGGTTTTGGATATAAAGCTACATCTCCATAAAGGTCTCGAATGCGGTTACAATTCTTGACGTTTTGCTAGACCTTTTGTAGTATTATAGAATGGGAAATATGGATTCAATGCATTGTTTCAAACCAGAGCAGTGTTTTTACTATAATGCTCAGTTCTTTGACCTACCTTTGACATTTAGAATGTTTTCATTCTCAGGTGAAACAGGTTCAGAGATTGTTGCTAGATTGAAGCGTGATTTAATCCCTACGATGATTAATGGTGTATTGTACTGGCCAGTTTGTGATTTTGTGACCTTCAAATTCATCCCTGTTCATTTACAGGCAGGCCCATCTCATCATTTTAGTTATGAATGAAACTTTGTATTTAAATGTTTGAATTGAAAGAAATGCTCAACAGTTTTCTTGGTTTAAATCTTGCAGCCACTCGTAATCAACTCATTTTCTTATCTATGGACGGTTTACATGACGTACATGGCAAGCTTAGCCAAAGTTGGTCCGAGTAAGGAGCTCGGTGGTGCTGAGTAGGGGTAGCTAGTGTTTCCAAACTTCTTTGCTGATGAAGATTATCAAGTTGCTGTTTTCTGTTCAAATATGGCCCTAGTTCTTTGCCTTTTCTTTGCATTTGCTTACATGATTCAAAATGTAACTAGTTTGTATGGATAAAATTAATAAATGAAATCTTCATTTTTAGAATGGATAAGCTTATTACAAGAACATTACAACATGGAACCTTGAGTCTTTCAAACACGCAGTAAAAAGTACAAACAGTATCAACTGAAACTTATCACTCTCCAAAGTGACAGCACAGCATATAAAAATATAGAGTTTATTAGGAGACAAAGATTTACTCTACCAGGGCGCGGTTATGACAAAAAGCACAACGGACATGAAGATGCACAAAAATGTATGCAATAAAATCTGATAAACTCCTCATAGCAGCAACTTTAACTTTTAATCGTTTTAGGATTACAATAACAGATGGCAAGGATAGACTCCTGTCAAATTATATAGTACAAGGTCAAACTTGAAAAGAATTATATAAACTCTAAAGACAATGATATGCTAAATAGTATAATGTGTAAAATTGCTTATATCAATCTTCTCCATCCAACCAACTGAACTAATGCGGTTAAACATCTATCTACATGTGCAGCCAGTACCTTAATTCCCAGCACGTACATGAGCCGTGACCTGGCGTTTACACTGGATACCAAGTTAAATCTGGCAATCCCATTTAGGACAAAGTGTGGACATTCATTTGAATTGACACACTTCTTCCAAATTGTGTACTTCAATCTTGTAAAGGATAATTGCAAATCTTCTCTAGCAGTACCGGCCAATCTTCTCCAAGTAAACGTGGATTTGCCTCCATTGCAACACGAAAATCTAGCATACTCACTTCTGCAGGTTGAACAAATCTTTCTCCAAATCTTTGAATCGTTGGGTTATTTGATCGTGACCCAAGATTATTAGGATGGGTACGCCTCGATGAAGCAATACCTAGACTTGGCTCAATTAATCTCTTCAGAAATACATCCATGCTTTTATTTAACAGATCAGAACATTCCATCGAAACTTCAACTCCCTCCAATGCCAACTTCTTCTCCAAACGACTCTTTAAAGATACTGTATCAGGTAATTCACCCCTCTTTTCACAAGTGTCACCAAAAGCGGAATCTTTATAACCACAAGTAACAGCCTTATTACGAGCCCCGGCAGTGTTAAATGAAACACCATAAGGAGCAGTAATAGGACTCCAGTTCCATGCAGTCAGGCTTTCAGAAAATTGTTCAACCTCTTCCCCATCTTCAACAAGGGGAGGCCTACTGCAGAGGGAATGCACTTCATTTACACTTTGTTGTTCATGAGTTCTTGTGGCGGTTTCTTCACATGTGATGCTCGGGCTCTTGCCCAGTGGGCCCAGAGGGCTTGGCCGTTCCCTAAGCTTGCGATTAACAGGAGACCTGCACTTTCGGGGAGACTGAGGGAATGTATCGCCATAAATAGATTGCAGACAATTCCTCTGGTGACCATTTGCTACTTGACCATTAAGTCCTTCAACTTTTTGAGCTTTTCTAGGTGGGGTTTTAGCTTGACAAGCATTTTGGATAATAGACCGAATAAGCCTATTGTGAAGATGAATATTTTCTCTTCCGATTGTCAGTGTGCAGCTCTTATCAAACT
Organism: Galeopsis tetrahit; assembly: GCA_963675135.1. Taxonomy (NCBI): domain Eukaryota; kingdom Viridiplantae; phylum Streptophyta; class Magnoliopsida; order Lamiales; family Lamiaceae; genus Galeopsis; species Galeopsis tetrahit. Next base: position 89,813,841 of record OY776121.1, read on the forward strand.
CGGCCTTACTAAGCTGCGAACCCAAGAATCTTTTCAGCTGATCAAAGTACTTTCCTGCTCTCTGGTGCCCAATCTTTTTATAGATAAATTCTTTCAGCTCTACCGTATCCACACGAGTAAAATGACGGCTAGCCACCATTTTTAGCTTAAACTACATAACATAAAATGAACAGATCTTGATCAGTAGAAGCGGACTAGTTCATTAAGTATAACTAACAAATGCAAACTCATCAGAAAAAATTACCCTGTCTACCAGATCAATCTATAACAGAAATGAACATGAATAATCAATTACTAGACCTAAGATGCTATAAAAACATAGCCCAGATATGGATCAGCTCAATTAAAGTGTTCGAAGCTCTTTTAAGCTAAAACTGAAATCAAGATCAGAATTCTATTGCCTGGGGAGAAATATTGAAATTCCTCAGTTTTGCCAAATCAATACTTCAACTTACCTAAGCAAACAGTAAAGATACATTATTTGACAGAATTTCTCAAAAATTGACTTCGGAAAGATTAATTGCAAAAATCAAGAAGATAAAGAAAGAAAAAATCAGAATTACCGCGGGTGTTGCGGTAATCAATTCAACCCAAACCCATTGACATTAAGATAAAACAAAACCCAGAAACTAATTGCATTGAACTATAGAGAAAGCTATAATTAGCAATCTTGATTCTTGAACCACAATCAGAATCGTTTCCACATTACCCGACGAACGAAAACCCCAGAAATTGAATTGAAATGAATTTCGGATGGTAATAAGAGCAAGAATTCAGACCTAGTTTCGCCGAGCAGAGGTCGACGATGGGTTTATTCCCCCTTGATTTCGTTGTTGTTACGGGTCCCCAATTTGCTAGTTTGATCAACGCGACGGCCGGTGTATTTTTCAGAGTTTAATTATTTCTGTGTGAAAAAATCCAATCAGAGGGACAGAAAAAAGCCAAACACGGAACAATTTAAGTAGGCTTAGCCCTTGTTGACATACGCTCTAGTTTGGAATCTTCAGATATGAGTCACTATATACTCCATTTCCTTTGACGCTAACACCGTGTTTGGTTACGTCCTTTCGGTTTTGCCCTCGAGAGTTATCAAAAACCTTCGAATCCCTAGGCATTTGATGGCGCTAAACTTATTTTTCCAAATTTCTATCAATCATCAAAATTTATTTTTTTATAAAGTATTCCACATTATATTTCTACCAAATCATTTTAAAATTTTATTTCAAATAAATTGATACAAGAATTTGAGTCTAAAACATAGGATAATATTGGAATTGATATAATGTTGGACACAAACGTCATGTAATATATTTTCTACTCTATATTTTGAGATTATCCTTATTTTATATTACAAATCTTATCTCTTCCATGTAAATAGGATTTACAAAAACTAAAAACAAAAAAATTATATTGATAAGATCTTTAGTAAATAAAATTATATTAAATAAATCTTAAAATTATTTCGAATATATATAATAATTAAATATGATAATTATTTTTAAAAAAATTGAAAAACTAAAAAACATTTTCAAAAAATGATATAATTCGATGATTAAAAAAAACCATTCCAAAAATATTTCCAAATTTATTTAGAAAAAAACTTTAGATTTGAATATATAGTTTTTAAATGAATAAGTTTAACATCATATGCAATATAAATTATTTTGAAAAATCTACCGTAAATAAATTGTGTATTAGAGTACTAAACAATTTTTTTTATATTATTTACGCATAGCAATAAAAAAATTATTATGATAAAATGATTTATTTCATACATGATTAAAGTTGTTTATTTTATAAATCATGTATTATTATTTTTAAAATAATTAAACGTTTTTATTTTAAAAATTATTTTATTTACCAATCATTAATCGATTAATTTTTTTGAAGAATGAAATATTTTTTGGTTTTTGTGAATCCAATTTTCATTGAAGAGATAAGAATTGTGATATAAAATATAAAATATCCACATAATTATTTTATTGTTGTCACCATTTAAATTGGTAGTTATATGCCACAGTTGAAGACTATATGACGTACACAAATTGAATCATGATTGAAATGTTTGTGGAATCAATGTAAAAGATTGAACTCATTCAACACTAGAAAGAAAACAAAACACAACATAAAACAGAAACAACTATCTATAGAGAAGATTTGCAATTTATTACACTTAAAAGGAATCACAGTATAAATAAATAAATAATCTAAACCCCATATAAGTTGCTAGCTTTAGTTTGGTCCTTTCTGTTGCAAGAGTCCTGCTGTGTGATTTGTACTGTTACACATATCCAGTGATGATGTCATTCAAATACATTTCCACATACAGGCTTCAACATCCCCAACTCGTGATCTTAGAGGATGAACGGAGATCGTCTGCTCGTAAATAAACTTCCGAAAAGTACAACATCCATCGCATTAATTATATCTACATAAACATACCAAACCGTGGTTGATGAATCGCCTTCTTCTACTCCAATTTTGAAACCTGATCTGGTTCTGAGATGTCGGATGCATGGCTAGACGGAAAATCTACTGAAAGGAGACGAGACGACTCATCAACGAGCCCTTGATGTTCTTCCTGCACAGCTCGATTTTCTTCAGGATCATACGGTCTTGGTGTACTAGTATCTGCTGTTTTGAACTTGAACCAGTTGCGCTCCTTCGCTTGATTCAAGGCAGGATAAAGGGCAAATCCGAGTATGATTACGATCCCACTCACTATAAACGTCCTTAGGGAGGCGAGACACATGACTAGAAGGAGCAAAAACATGGGAGGTAAGCACATCATCGTTGCACCAAATGTTTCCAAGGGGACTTTGTAAGGTCTGTGTAGATCTGGCTTCTTTATTCTCAGTTTGATGAAGGCTGCAAACTCAAACAACATCCCGATAGCGTAGAGGAAGTTGAGGAATTCAAGGATTTCCTGAAAACTCATCCATGATAGGATTATCACACCACTTGCAGAACACAGAATGCTGAATGTGGGAGTCCCGTATTTTGATCTGCCAAATCAAAGCGACGGAAAATGAACATTGGCCTACTTAAATTGGAACTTTACTAGACTAAGACAACATTGGCTAATACAAAGATACACACTATGACTGTGAATACAAACATGTTATACTACATACATATATAATCAAGATATGATTCTCTTTATCCTTTAATGAAGTTCGTGCAGCACGTGTAGTTCACGCGCAACCATGAGGGTGGCATGAATAGCAGCATATAGGAGTATAAATTTCATGTCTAGTATCATTAATGATGTTAGTAGTATCATCAAATTTTCTATTCTGTACACTTCAATCTGCATTAAATTATCTCAAAGAAAGCAAATCAAGCATAAGATTATGCAAACAACCAAAGCAGAGGTATAACAATTAACCTCGAAGCAAATATGGAAGGAAGCATCCCTATCTCGCTCATCCCCAGAAGCTGAAACGCATCGCTGCTCATTTCAGCTTCAAACAGCCCCATATTCGACAATGCAGCCGCAGCTTGAATCCACCACTTCAACCAAGATCCACCTATCAACATTCCTATCTGAGCAAAATAGCCATCACTCCACTCACTCGAATCCGTTTCCACAGCTCCAGTACCCGCGAGCAGAGGAATTAAATACGAAAAAACCACGAGAACAACAGCCCCCAGCATAGCTCTGGGAAACGTTTTACTCGGATTGTCAATCTCCCCTGCCAATGTACTAGCATTATCCCAATAATTCAGATTCCAAAACAGGCTATTAAAGTATCCTCTCCAATTAACCTTCTTATAGTTCACAACAAGCCATCTCTTAGGCCTAATTCGAGGAATTGAGAGAAGGGCCATAACAAGAAATGGAAAGAGAGAAAAACAGGCAAGAAAGATAGCTGAAAGTCCAACAATAGTTAAGCCTCTGTAATTTAAGTAAGTCAATGAAAGAGTAATCCCTAAAAGAGCAGGAATTCTAGCAAAGAGATTGTTAAAGATTGGAAAAGAGTGCTTCAAGTAATCGAGGAAGAGTACCGGGTAAAGGGCATTATCCATGACCCCACTGATCCATTTCCAGAAGCCTTCTTGAAAGCCCCAAAAAGGGCCGAAAGCAGATGATATCCAGAGGACATAGCCACCGTTTTCAGGGAAAATAGTGGCGAGTTCGGCTGTGATGAGGGCTTCTGGGATGCTCCAAAAAAGGGGGAAAATCAAGAACCCTAGTAAAGAGAGAAGAGGGCCGCCGCCTGCTTTGACAGAGTCTTCAACCCCAAATGGACCCCCGGAAACCTCGTAGAATATCAAAGCAACAAGAGGGAGGATTGTGAGCTTTGGGTTCCCACGTGGGCTCTTGGCCATTCCCTCATCTTCCATACAAAGGGAGGGAATCACCAAACGATAAATTGAATTGTTGATGATTCAAGAAATGAATTGAGGCACTATAGCTAAAGTCAAATCGCACGTGTTTCAGCTCTCTCTAAACTTAAGAAGTGGGTGTGGGATCCCATACCTCTCTGAGTAGACGTCGGTGTGCAGAGATTTATTGCCTTTAATTTATTATTATTAAAAGAGGTTGACAGACAGTGCACTCATTCATTCCCATACTCATCTACCAGTCCGGATGTGACTTGATGAAGTTTGGGGGGTTGTTCTTTTAGTCGTTAAATTTCTTTTTTTAGACATTATGAAAAAGATCAAGGGAATGAAGGAAAAGAAAAGTCAATAGCCTTATGCTTTTGCGAATGCGTTAACTTGTTGAAATCTTTTGAAATGAGACTGTTATTCATTCCACATTAGAATATTTCTCTAAGTAGCTAAAAATGTAAAAAATAATATTACTGGTCTGAAAAGTCTTTCTTTTTAGGACTGCATATGTAGCAATTACTCCCTTGTACCAGGATTGTTTGCATCATTTTATGGACACGCAAACTAAGAAAAAAAGTGTAATTAATGGAGTGTTGAGGGGTAATTTTGTAACTTTTATGAATAAAGTAAATTGAATGATTGAATTGAGGGTAAAAGTAATGACATTTTGTGTAAATATGTGGATATTGTGAGGGCGGGGTTTATGAAAAAGTTTATTTTTTAGTAGTGCAAACAATTGTGGAACGAACGAATAAAGAAAGAGTGCAAACAATTGTGGAGTGCAAACAATTGTGGACAGAGGGAGTAAAGAGTTTGACCATATACAAAAAAAAAAGTTCACCTAAATTTTCTTACATTTCTCAATACCATATTTGATAGCCTCAAGCTCTGTGAGCCCGGATTTTGAATGTTACGAAATCCAGCTAGCAAGATTTCCTCCTCGTCCTTCCCAACAACATATTCAATCACAAAGACTTGTTGTCGAAGTTAAAAGCAGTGCCTACCATGAAAATGCCTAGGTGTCGATCATGTTTGGAATAAAGATTGTTGCTCATCACCCTCTCATTTTTCTTAAGGGTACGTTTGTTTTGGGATTATGTAGGACGTGGAAAATCCTGGATGGGGAAATCCTGGATGGAGAAATCCTGATGAATAGTAATTGTGTGTGTTTGTTTTGGGATTTTGAGTAGGGTGAGATGTAACTTTATGTCAAATCAAATTGTGTAAGAGTGGTTGGATGTGATGTAATGGTAGGATGTAATAGTAGGATGTATAGGTATTTTTAGGAATGAGTGTAGTTGGATGGGGAAATTCGAATGTGAAATTCCGAAGTAGAACAAGGACGACGGGTGAGTCCCAAAACAAATATGCCCTAAAGGAACGAGATATAAAAGATACTCGTGTCTAAGGATCATCATTTATAACAATTACAAATTTTAAGACTATCTAGTAAAACTAGATTACATAGCACATATCATTCGTCAAAAGTCAAATTCATTGTCTATTACTTCTCTGTTCACATTTTAATTAAAAATTTACTCCCTATTTTCCATGGGAATTTGCACACTTTCCATATATGAATGTCTCATACCAATTTGCATACTCTATAAAAGGAAATATTGTCATAACCCTCGCCCTCAAAATATACACATATTTATCATATGCCATTACTTTTTCACACTCAACCTACTTTTTACTTTATTCTATTCATAAAAGTTTACAAAATTACCCCTCCAAACATCACTCATTACACTTTTTTTTACACATTTATTAAAATGTGTGCCATCCCAGATGTGCAAATTCCTCTGGGACGGAGGGAGTACTATGAAATGCAACGACTTAAGGATATAATGAGTAGTTCAAATTTAGATAAGAGTCCATTTTAAAAATATGCTTTCACTTTTCTTCTTATTACCTCCTCCAAGGCTTAATTCAACACAATCCCAATTAATGAGTCAAAAAGAGTTTGAATGATTTATTTTTCTCTAGTGAAATCTAAACTTGCTCCAATTAAATGAAGATGCTTTTTTTTTAAGGATTTTTAAGTATATAAAATAAATATGATTAGCAACTTATTAATTTGTAGGATTTATTTATTTAATCAACATAAAATTTCACCTTTTTATTAATAGTAATCAATCTATTTAGGGTAAAAAAATCGTAAACAGTGAAACAAACAAAATTAAGTTATTATTAATTTCATTATCATATAAAGTAAAAATACAGAAAGTCCAGTAATTATTATTATTATTTTTTCGAATTTAAGTCCAGAAGAGGCAGTTTTTTTCTTCAAAACTCTGCAAATCTCTACAAAATTTCGTGCTGTCTCACAAAGTCACAAATCCAATTGATGACGATGTCGGAGAATCCGCTTCAGCTTATGTTCCTAGGGGTTGCTAAAATTTCCGAGTTTGTACAGACCCAACTCTCCCATTTAATTCTGCGACCTTCATCTTCAGTCGCTGCAAACCAGAGTCCTCTCGTATCTCTTTCCTCACAATTGGACCCTGACAATCTTCTTCAACCGGACGTAATCCTTAGAAAGGTTGCTCCTTTTATTGCACTTCTCGATCACTTGTGTTCAAGTGTATTTTTGGGTGAAGCACACCAACTGTTTGATTAAAGTACTGAATGTTTTTTAAAAAATAAGTTTCTCTAGTGCGTGGGTTGAGTTGCGTTGGCGGGGGTCTGGGAATTTTCGTTTTGCGCTATGTGATTGTGATGATTAGCATTGAAGGTATAATCTATGAACTTCATGTACTTGTGTAGATTTGCATATGTTGTTTTGTGCTTGTGGGATGTGTCTGCTAGTAGTGCTTTTGTTCACGGGCTTCATTTTTCTGGGCTGAAGTATTAATTTTTTTCATTATTCTCAACAGTTAGGATTGATATTTTGCATGAATAAAGTAATCATTTAGCATCACCATTCACTAATTGGATAACATGATTGTGAATTTAACCGAGATGAATGCTTCACTAATTCCACATTCATATATGTCATTTATAGCTTTATGGCGCCATTTTCCTGTTATATTTGCTGATTGGATAACATGATTACTTTTGTTGCTGGTTACGCAATTCAATAGGGTAAGTCTTCCGGTCCAACGACGAAAGAAGATCTTGGAAGAGCTACTTGGACTTTTCTCCACACTCTAGCTGCTCAGGTATTATTCTTAGAATTTTACCCTTCAGATTTCTGTTCGTATATTCTTGGAAACCAGACTCCTTTTGTAGCAGTTTTTGGGAGGCCATTCATTTCCAATTCCATTTTTCTCTCGATGATAATCAGTCATCATTGTAATGGACTTGTAAATTGTAGTAATTCTTTTTGACTTATCTCATATTATTAGTACATGTGAGGAATAATTGTTGTGTAATTTCTTGATGTTTTCTTACTTTTCCAGTATCCAGATAAGCCATCCAGGCAACAGAAGAAGGATGTTAAAGAACTGGTATGATTGTTTTTCATTGTCCAAGGTTTGGCATTTGTTCTGTATTATGTTTGTTATGAACACTGAGTATTTGGATTCAGCAATATACTTTTTCCTTGATCATATATGCAAGTGATTTTGTTTCCTTATCCAATTCCAATTGTTTAGTAGATTATATATTTCTTGTGTTCACTGGGATTCACCTAAAAAAAAAATCGTCCAACTATTTGTTTTTTCTCTAAATAGTTATTCTACCAACAGAATAGGAAGACAGGATACCAATTTGAGATAGTACCTGTGATAGAAATCATAACGTTTTTTGTATTTCTCATGCAGATGGCGATATTATCTCGTATGTATCCTTGTAAGGAATGTGCAGATCACTTTAAAGAAGTTATAAGGTGCAAACCTCTCTCCTTTGAAACCCTCCCCGAGCAGAGCCCCATCTCTCTCTCTCTCTTTGTCATATAACTGATAAATACTCCATATGTTTGCAAAAGAAGCAACTTTGCAGTTGAGAATTATATGGCTCCGCCGTCTTGCTACATATACTGGTTTCTATTTCCTGTATCTTTCATGTTGGATTTATGTTTTGATGCTTAGGGAAAAAACACATTTAAATGGCTTCAAAAGGTTGTATTATTTCATTATTCCAATTGATAGACACTTGTATATATTTTGCATCTTTTTCAGAGCAAACCCTGTAGAGGCTGGATCTCATCAAGAGTTCTCCCAATGGTTATGCCATGTCCATAATGTGGTTAATCGAAGGTAATCTTATCATACCTGGTTTTGCAGAATCTTTCACTTGTATATAATCGAGTAAAAAGAGCACTTAGATACCAAGATAAGTTTCTTGATTTCTAATCAATCTCTAAAAAATGGTTTCCCGTAAAGGTGAAATTTTGTTGATGGTGTTGTGTGTCTACAGCCTTGGGAAGCTTGTATTTCCATGTGAACGAGTCCACGCACGATGGGGCAAGTTAGAATGTGAGAACCGTGCTTGTGATCTACAAGGGACTTCGATGGATTTCAGCAACGAACCAAAATGAGATTGTGCCTGCCATATTACTCATTTATTTAAATTTAACTAACCATATATAAGAACTCAAGTGAAGTTGTACTTGCTACCAGGTGATCATCAGATCACCATCGTTGAAAGAAATCACAAAGAAAATATTTTTAGCTTGTAAATACTGGGTTTGAAATGTGGAGGTTTTACTGGTCCATTGGATTTCCCAATTTTGATAAATAGATTTTATTTTCAAGAATTAAAAAAAAAAAAAAAAGGATTATTAAGGATTGATCAAAATGTTACCCACAAATTATCAACTGGAGCATTAATTTATTACTTGTCCAGATGACGTTGAAATAATAATTACTACTGCACAAGGTCTACATGATATCCTCTCAACATTTATTTGTTCAAAAGTAATTTACACAAATACATAAGTGTATTTTATGAAATATTTATATACTCGCACCATTATTATATATTTAACTGCCGTAAATGTTAATATTAATACCATACACTTTTAATATATTTATTTTAACTTATAACAAATAAATTTATTAAATCATTAATTGAAGACATGTGAAATTTTTTAATTTAAAGAAAAATAACATCATTGAATTAAATAATTCATATACACATAAATGTATAAAATTCCAATTAATAACAAATCATATATTCCGAGTATATTTTATGGAAGATTTTCTAAATAGATTTAGTATCAATTTTTTATTTTTTTTATATACCAATCTCTTTAAAATAATTACAATAAATTTATATTACCCAAATATATTCTTATCCCCTGTATATTGGAGTAAAATTAGAGAATATAACCAAAGTCAAAATTAAAAATTTAGGTAGAGATAATATATATATATATATATATAGGAAAAGTCGAATACGCCCTCAATCGACATTAGGGTTTTGGGGAAGCTTTCTACATATAATATCGCTTTACCTCGTTAACCCTCGAGCGTATTTTGTGATCAGATTTCGGCACACTGTTGGCGGCTCCAGATTGAGAAGAAATAGAAAAATGGGGCACTCCAATATCTGGAATTCTCACCCTAAAACCTATGGCCCTGGATCACGCACCTGGTATTTCATCCCCAATCGTTTTGTTTATTTCATCTCTCCGTTTAATTTTATCTAATTACGCTTTATTTTCTGTTCATATGTTTGTTGTTCTTGGATTGTATGTGATGTTTTTACCCTCCTCCCTTATGTGCACTGTCTTGGCATTTACTTTTGTAAAAAATAATTCTCCAAGTAATATTAGGCTAATCAAAACCAGTTGAGTGAAGTGCTTCTAATGACTTATTGATAACTTCGGTTAATCAGAATCATCTCCAAGTAATTGCAGAATACTTGTTTTTTTCACTAAATTGGCTTACTGTTTGCATTCAATTCTAAGTTCTTCTCGAAGTCAACCAACGTCAATTTTGCTACCAGGATGGAATTTTTTTCATCTTAGTTTTACAACTAGAGATTTGATTAATCTAAACGGAATGTTCTGAGAGTATGATTGGTGGGGTTTTAATTTTGGTTGCACCACGTATGTGCTTGAGTTGCTAGTTTTAGAATCATGAATATGCCCCAGGAGAATGCTGCAAAGGATATTATTATCCACCTTCTCTAATGCCCATTAAGCATTAGTTCCTTTTGCATAAAACGAGTTGCTATTTAGCATGAATGCTCTTGAACACAGGAGCTCATGAAATTCAAGAAATAAATAATATCCTAACAATAAATTGAGGCAAAAAACTCAAATGTCTAGGAGCAAAAGCAGCCAGATATGGTTGAATCTATTTTGGTGAAGAGTGTTTGCACTCTATCAGCACTGTAAATCAAGCTTACCCATTCTGGTGCAGCACTGATCATTGTGACATTCTGGCATTATGCTTTATAATTCTGTTTATTGAAATGGCTTTTTCATCCCACAATCAGAAATTTAGAATGACTATCTTTATTACTCAGGTCCCACTAGAATAGTACAACACCATTCGGATGCATTTATTATATATGCTATTGCTACCTTGGCATACTGAAATCTATACACTGATTTGTGTAGTTAGCTTAATTTTTTGTGCCTGTCTAGTATGATTTTGTTCTCTCTTTTGAGACTTGGAATTGAACTTTTCATTTGTTTGAACAGCCGAGTCTGTGGGAACTCCCACGGGTTGATCAGAAAGTACGGTCTGATGTGCTGCAGACAATGCTTCCACAGCAATGCCAAGGAAATTGGCTTCATTAAGGTACTTGATGCATGTTTTGTATGAATGCGAATGGATTCTTTGTTAACATATCTAGTCTTTGTTTTACTGGACAATAACTAATGCTTTTGTTGCCATTCTATATGCAGTATCGCTAAGTGTGGATACCAGTGCTTTCTTTAAGAAGATTCTTTTGGTTTTTACAATTTTGGACTACATTATGGTAGTTAACTTTTTGTTTCTTTAGCTATGATTAAACTCTTATGAACCAACAGGTTGTGTTTTCTTTTTAAATAGTATTGACAAATTCCAACTGTGATTTTATTGCATCTTACAGTTTCTATATACCTTGCACTTATAGTTTGCTCTTGCACATGAATTGGCTATTTGGTTATATAAAAACTTGAGCTTTTCAATTTCAAGTTCAACTTGCATCTGAAGCTTCGTACTTATAACTAGTTACTCAAGATGCTCTATTTTCAACTCTTGATTCGAAATCTTGAGTTTGTTAAACTAAATTGATTGCATTATTTTGATGCACCTGATTAGGTGCTGTTTTGCGAGGCTGTTGAGATCCAAAAATGCCTAAAATTCCTTGTGATTTGGTTGACACGGTCTAGGTTTTCATGATCCAAAAATGCCTAAAATTCCTTGTGATTTGGTTGACACGATCTAGGTTTTCGTATTATCCTATTGTTTGTAGAATCGTTGATGGTTTTCTATAATATCATGATCGAAGAACTAGATAAAGAATTAGAACTATAATACACATTTAACTTCAAAAGTTGTTGCTACAATACATTTACGTCACAAATTGTGTTGTCTTCTCAAAAAAAAAAACGTCACAAACTGTGTTTGAAAGAAAGAGGACTATGAATGTAGCGTTGTCAAACACGCCCTTTTGTTTGGGATATTTAAAAAGTCGGCAAAAGTAATTTAAGTGATAAATGAATGGATCCCAATTTTAAGGGATGTGTCCCATGAAAACTAGCTGTTATTTTCTTTAAAAAAAAATATAATAACACTCATATTCTTATAAAAGTGCACGCATATAGTCAGCCAAACATCACTTAAAAGAAACAAATTTTGAGAAAGATAATAATTTGAGTAAGTAAGAAACTATGGTTCTTTTGAATTAGAGGTTTGGAGCCCACTTTGAGTAACTATTTACTTTCATAACAAACGTGCCTTAATGATGGATGCATAATATTTAAACCCGTCTACGTTTAGAGTATAGTTTAAGTTAAATGCCTTCATTTTTTCCAACTACCATAATTAAATTTCATTTAATAAGTCATCATTACTATCTATGATCAGATATTCATTATTTATTTTTTCAGTATTAATTATATTGATAATATATTATACTTATCATTACTGATTTAAATGAAATTAGATATTAGATTGTGATGAAAGGTGAATGTTCTTGTTGGAGCTTTGACATGTTTGTCGCAAGAAATGTAAATTATAGCACCAGAATTAAATCCAAAGTTAAGGGCACTAAGGCAAGGAGCCAATGATCAAACATAATTATTGGGTCACTGTCTAAAAGAAGTCTATAAACTTGAGTTCTACAACACTTATCAATTACAAAAAGATTAATAGAATAGCATATTACCCACAATATTAGACATGTGCATTGCATTTTATAGGAGAAATTCTTTTATATTATGTATGAAACTTTATTATAAAGTATAAAGTGGTTGATGATCATTATAGTGACACATCTCAAATTAACTTGAACAATGGTGTCCTAATTAAAATTAAAATGGAATGAGTTTTTTTCTTTTTATATATTTTATACAATGTAACTTATATTTGATTTGCTAAATAATCAAAACTCGTGATCCAGTTAAACTCACAGATAAATTCAAACTAATAGTCTCACTCATAATTTTAAATGTATTCCAATTAAATAGTATGCAACATTGCACCAGAAAATCTACAATCGCTAAAATGTTATGCATAAATCTCATCTTTGTACATTACTTCGTTAACATTTAACCAGCTCACCTTTGACGATTATACACATTAAAAAAAAGCCCTTTAATTTTGTTGAAATAATTGATTTTTCCCCCCTAAAGCTAACATGTAGACATGTTTTTTCATGTGCATGAAATTTATTTTGTTTATTGTTTATTTGTGAAAGTATAAGTAACAACTAAGAATTGTAGATTTTATATATTTATGAGTCGAAGGGACCATCGGTTTTGATTCACTAAAAAAACAGAAAGGTTGATTCAAACGAGAAAAAAAGGCGTTTTGAACAGAAAAGGGCTAATTTCTATGTTTATTAATATATATAATTAATTTATTGACATTGTGATGCTTTATTCATTTAATTAATCCAATCGATTGAAGTGCAAAACAATAACCAATTGGATTATTAACATAGTGGGAGTGGCAATTGATTTTGACAAGCCAGTTTGAAGATAAAAAAACACAAAAGTAGGTGGTAAATAAAAGCTAAGTATGTGTTAATGTATATAGTATTAGAGAAGTTGATAAATACTAATAAAGTATTAAAACAAGAAATATACTAGAATATCGTCGAAAGCAAGGGAGAGAGAAAAAGAGGAATAGATAGAGACTGAATGTGACGGTCTATCCTATATACATATACACACAACACAACTATCTCTTTCACATACACTTAAATAAATACACAACACATTAAATTGTTAATGTCAAATGCATGTATGTATATACCAATCCAAATACAATGCCCTTATTTTATGGGAATCCACAAAATGTACTTTTTTGCAAATTATTTCAGTTTTTCGTTTTAATTATCTTCATAAATTTGAGTTATGGTGGGGTTGTTTAAATAAATAATATTAACATTTTTAATCTTCCTAAAAAAAACTTGACATTTAATTCATATTAGGACTATATATGGACCCAATTCATTTTAAGCCTACTAAACCATCATGCTAATTAATGGCATCACCCTGGATACATATGATTTATAGTAAAATCTTGTGGTCAAAGAGTGCACCAAATTTTTTTAATTCGAATCATTTATCCCCACATAATTCATAAATTGAAGTTAAAGTTCTTTTAAGTTAATTTATTGTGAATTTAAATATTTGCCAAGAACATGTATTAATTAAAATCATTATTTATGACTTATAGGTGAAAGTACCCCGAACAGTACAATTTACCCTAATAACATTTTAATTTTCCCATACTTATAAAAGTAAAAATAAAAAGAATTAAAATTTCATGAACGAGTATCATTAGAAATTAATTTTTGGCTTAATTAAAATTAAACTTGTGTTATCGTTAGCGTAAAGTCGCCCCAAAGTTTCTCAAAACCCCAAATCCGCCCCAGACTAAATGTACGAAGAACTCTGAGCCCCCAATCTCACCCCACACACCTACTCTTTCTCTCTCTCTCTACATGCATCTTCTCTCTCTCCCATTTGTTGCCGGAATCTCACTCTCTTTCTTCAGATTTCTATATCCAAATTAGTTACACTGAGGGTATATTGTCCAGTGACACACAACAAAATAAATCTTGAAAAGAATGTGGAATACTTTGAAGACTCATTGCGCTTTCTTGAGCTACAGCGGGATTTCCTGATCTTTCGTGCAGTTTCAAATGTTGAGACCTAAAGGGTTCCTGGGTAAGTGCATTTTTTCCGCGAAAATCAAAATGTAAAATTTTCACATATACTGTGTGCGTGCGTGTTGTGTATGTGTATGTGTTGTTGATTGTGATGATGGTGGCTGCTGTTTCTGGAGCAGCTTCAACTACAAACCCACAAAACCCCAAAATCAACACCTCCCGAGATGAGCGTTCCGGCAGACCCCCATTGTTGCCTTCTGAAAAGGATAATAGTAATGGGATTTCAAACAACCCAAAAAAACCCAAATCAAGAATTGTGTCTTCTAGATATATGTCCCCTTCAACTTCCACTTCCACTTCTAATTCATCCTCAGTTTCTTCCTCTTCCTCTTCTTCTAGAAGGTATCCCTCGCCTTTGGTTTCGAGAAACTCAACTGCCGTTTCGAATACACCTTCTTTAGGCTCCAAGAGGTCTGTTTCTGTGGACCGTAGGCGCCCTAGGCCTTTAACGCCCGATCTTGATCCTAGACATAGCAATGCTGCTGAGGTTTCAGCTGCTACGAAGCTACTTGTTACCTCTACTAGGAGTTTATCGGTTTCCTTTCAAGGGGAAACCTTTTCTTTGCCCATTAGTAAGACTAAGGTCGCCCCTCCTTCCCCTAATTTGAGTAGTGTGAGAAAAGTAACGCCAGAGAGGAGGAGAACTACTACTCCATTGAGAGGGAAAACTGATGGTGTAGGAGTTCAGGCAGAGAATTCTAAGCTCTCTGATCAGCATCGGTGGCCAGCTAGGAATCGATTGGCGAACCCCTTATCCCGGAGTATGGATTTTGGTGGCACTGTTGCGGAGAGGAGTGGTAATCTAATCGGATCTGGGAACGCAATTCGAGCATTACAGCAATCGATGATTGATGAGCGGAGGCCCTCGTTTGAGGGTAGGCTGACTCTTGATTTGGGCAGCTCTGAGCTTCCAAAGGAGGTTCAACGAACCCCAGATGGAAATTCAGTTAATAATGAAGCATCAATGCCGTCTGATCTTACTACATCCGATTCGGAGAGCGTCTCATCTGGTAGTACTTCAGGAGTTCAAGATTGTAAGAGGACTTCCCATAGACAAAATGTGCCTCGTGGGATTGTTGGCTCAGCTAAGTTTTGGCAAGAAACTAACACTCGATTGAGGAGGCTACAGGATCCAGGCTCACCTTTGTCAACGAGCCCTGGTTCCAAACTGATTTCGCAACCTAAATTGAAGCAGTATACAAGCAACGGTTCATTATCGTCCCCAAGAACAATGTCGTCTCCGTCAAGGGGTCATAGTCCTATGAGGCCTGCATCACCTAGCAGGCTTATGACACCTGTGGGGTCATCTCCGTCAAGGGGGCATAGTCCATCTCGCATCAGAAATGCAGTTAGCACCATTAACAACAATTTTACTGATACACCCTCAGTCCTTAGTTTTGCTGTTGATGTTCGGAGAGGGAAAGTTGGGGAGAACAGAATCTTAGATGCACACTTGCTGAGACTTCTGTACAACCGGCACCTGCAGTGGCGCTTTGTAAATGCTAGAACTGAAGCTGTCTTGCTTGTGCAGAAACGTAGTGCAGAGGTGAGAAATTTTGTTTCATACAACTTTTGCGTTTTCATTTTGGATATAAACCATGATAGTTGATATTGATTCATTTATGAAATGATAATGGGGTACTATGGAATAGTAAGAGATTAATGAACTGTTTAGATCTTGCTTAGGAAGTTAGCTTCCATTCCTTTTGATAAACGTGGTATATAAATATGCAGTCACATGTTACTTAGCCGTGTTTCGTTGGATACCTTATTACTTGTTGTAAACTGCAGCTACACAACTTACCCCTGTGGATATTTTCCAATTTATAACCTGTCTTATTGATGTTTATGAAAGCATATTGGCTATTATATTTGAAATTTCAAGAATAAAATAGTAAAAATTAGGTGGGTGAGAATAATTAATTGTCTGACTTATTCTATTTTGCCTGTGATCCTAAAATATAATAATTACAAACAATTTAAAATGTTTAGAGTCTTTTGTCTTTTAGAAATCTGGATATTTATTTCATAATTCAGTAACTGTAAAAGATGCTACAGGAAGAAAAATTGGCAATATGTAAGGATGCAATAGCTTAAAAGACGAAAATTAGGAAATGTTCAACGTGTTACATTCTGTTGTCTTTCCCCTTGTTCGGTTTTATAGGATATCAAATCTTTTGACTAGTTTTAGACTTAGATTCTGTTGACATTTCTGATTGTAACTTGGCGTTTTTTGATTGTTCCCATCACATAAGAAAGCACATAATAACATATTCAAAACATTTTGTCCAAATGATGGATTTTTTTAATTGGTCGAGCATGCCTGAGCTGGATGATAATTTGCCCTTTTAAGCATTGTTGTGAACTTGTGATACAGATGATAGATAGGATCATAGAAGGAACTGTTTTAAGGTTAATTGAGCAAAAATTAGAAACAAAAGACAATTCTGCTGTTAGGCTACAAGAGATGATCATTTTTTGTTTTTGAGGTTCACTTTTATGTTAAGAAGCTGTTGGGATGCCAAGTAATTGTAAGACTAGAATTATTTGAGGTATTTGAGTCTTGGGCTTCAGTTACAGGGTAAAACACATTTTACACATGTATGAGTAAACATAAACCTATGAGGTCTATAGAATCGGATACCCGAGACTTCAAAAAAAAAAAAAACCTATGAGGTCTAGCTGATTTTCACCTTCTGTGTCTAGGGCCATTTAATGTCATTTTAGTGAAAGGTATGGATGTTCGTGCAACAACTATGGAAGGAATTAAATTTCATGTCTTTAGCTGCTAAAGATTAATATTTCCTTATGTTTAGCCTGTCTGACTTCTCTGGCAGAAGTGGGTCTGTGGGTGTAATACTTTCATTTCTCAACAGTCCTTTATTTCTTGTTTGAAAGACATTGATATTAACCTACTGACTAACTGGGTGAACAAATAATACTGGGGTTTCCTTTAGTTTTCACCCATCATTTAAATATGTATTTCAATTTTCATGTCTATTCACATTTTGTGAATAGGTAAGACGTTGAGGAATATCAGGAAAGGATCCCCTGAATATTGAGTAGCTGTAGTTAAACCGAGGCGAATACTATATGAAAGGGGTGGAGTAACTGAAAATATAGCTAGAAGGGCTATTTTAATAGCATCATCCAATACTTGACTGTCAAAAAAAATATTGTGACATCTCATTCTAACAGCCTTGTCAAATCATCGCCATCTAGTGTGTTTGCTCTTTCCATTTGGTTAGAATTATATCCTTCTTTCTTGATTCTCAGTGATCTTTGTTTCAAAAAGATGTGAATATAATTAGACTGGACAAGTAGGTTTATGGTTGAACAGGCCAGTCTGGTATAGTTCCACAAACATTAGATGATTATACGTCCTCCAGAGATTTTTTTTCCCTTGTTTATTTGGTCTTTTACTGACTGTATTACCAAGTCCACCTTCTCCCTCGCCTCATATGATGACAACATTATGTATATTTTTCTTAATTGTAAATTCAACTTTAATAGGAGCTCATATTAATCTTTGGTTTCGCTGCAATAGTACCTGTGATTCTTGTAATCCTTTTTTTAAAAGGCATATATACAATGAAGAATCACATGTTCTAATTGTTGTTTGCCGGGATCTGCTGAAATTTATATATGTGATAGTTTTCCAATGGTATAAGCAAAGGTGAATATTGTCAAATGCAGGATGATAATTATTTAATTTTTTCTGACTGATTAGGCTCTTAATTCGTAAATAGATAGCATTAAGTATGCATATTTTGTGGTACCAAAAAAATAAGTTCTATTATCAGTAAATGACAGTGTCAGGTCAACGGTGTTGCCATTGATGTTATTCTGTGGAATGAGTTGCTTTATGTCAAATTCCATTACTCATAGCTCAAATGAGACTACTGGGGGTGCTATAAAGTTTTCTTGGAGTCTGGAGATACTTGTATTTGTTAAGTACATTGTTACAGCTTTCTGAATTTTTTATGTGGGGGTGTCGAGGTTTCAATGATAAATATTTTAGGAAATCATTGTCCTTTTTGTCCTGTTCTAATTCATGTGTGTGCATGCTTTCAGTATGCATTAACTTGACTAATTCTGAATCTGGACTTCCTGAACTAAAAGACGAGTCGTTTGCACATAATATTTTTCTTTGTTATCTTTTGGCTATGATGATCGGCATGCTTTGAGTAGTGTAGAAGTTTAATTTTGCCAAGCTAGTCCCTGAAAATATGGTTCTGCTTAATGAAATTTCATGAACTAAATTGTGGCTTTGTCAGAAAAATCTATGGAATGCGTGGATAACAATCTCAGATCTACGGGATACTGTCACCAAAAGAAGACACAGATTGCAGTTGCTAAGACAAAAGTTGAAACTAGCTTCCATTTTAAAACGACAAGTAAGCTTATTTATGCCACCAATATATCATTATCAGTTATCACATCATATGTGTGTCTTTGTATATGTGGATGAAAAGTACTACACTGGGGGCATACCATATGGTGTAGCATCTATGAAACCAGATAACTACGGGTGATAATTACAGAATCGTGTCTTTGAGGCACATGGATCCTTTTAAGTAATTTGGAAAATCTTCTTGATTTGACATAACTGGAGCTTCTCCCATAGACTACCAATTCTATCACATGAATATGTTGTTTGCATTGAAATCTTAATGAATTTTTGCTGAGGTTGTGAGAAGACCCTATTATTATGCTGCTTGATGATTCTTGTTTAGCTCTACACAAATAATTTTTTTGTTACCGTTTCTTTTCTTACTAATCTTTGTCCACATGCATAGTCAAATACATTTCTTCAGTTCATATTTTCTGAAGTTGGCTTCTTTTTCCAATTTAGATGGCCTCTTTAGAAGATTGGGGTTCTATGGATGATGATCACGCGATCTCTTTGCTTGGAGCTATTGAAGCATTAACAGCTAGCACTCTCCGTCTTCCAGTTGTGGGAGGAGCAACTGTATGCGCCTAACTCTATCTTTACCATATACAGATAGATATCTCACCCTGTTGTTTGACCGAGTGATAATTCATATGAATTTTTACAGGCCAATGTCCAAAGCTTGCAGGATGCGGTTGGTTCAGCAGTTGAAATTATGCAGGCAATGACATCATCATTGCATTTGCTTCTACCAATGGTAACTAATCTCTGAACACTCATAAATTGCTGAATTTTGCCATCCAAAAGTGTAGAGGTGGCCAAGGTCCATGGGCTGCAGGATACAGTGCACGAGCACGACCCTTAACCAGCTCATGTATATGTATGGTACCAATTACGGTCTATGAGCTGGCGGTTAAGGCCAGTTCAACCCATTCTTTTAATTATAATTAAAACTTTCAACAATAAACACAATGCTACAATTAATAACGCAATAATGGAAATTTAATTGAAAAATGAGAATAAATAACATGCAAAATTATTCTTATAAAACGGCCACATTACTCTCTGTAGAAAGACTAAGTTAGTGAATTAATCACTTCCAAAATTAAGACTATGATGGAAGTTAGAAAAAGATATACCAAGTCTTCTTCAAGTGGGGCAAGTTGTATATTGTTAAAACTGACAATAGAAAATGAACCTGAAAGGGTAACTATTAAAGATTTGAAATTTAGACCGAGTTAAGAAGGATGGTGTAATGAGATTTTGAAATTGAGAAAATTAGTTAGAGGAACTGGCAGTTGATTGCCAATTGATCAATGGTTTGCAGAATTCTTGAACCTTGACCCTCTTACGGCCCAATTCTGGTTCGGTTGAACCAATTCACCCAATCATTGACAATGGCCAGTAAAAGTTTAAAACTGGTCCTTGGTGCCACCTCTACCAAGAAGATTTATGGATATCTTGCAAAGATCTTCGTTTATGTGATTCACCAATTCTCAACTGTTTACGTATTTTCAGATGGAAGAAGTGAATTCTTTAGTGAGTGAACTTGCAAAAGTGACCACAAAAGAAGAAGCTTTGCTCGAACAATGCATGGAGTTCGTGTCCCTCTTAGCAGCCATGCAGGCAAGATTATCCACTCTCTCTCACCCTTTCTTCCTATCCAAACCTTTGTTTGTATCATTATTCATGGATGAAGTTTTTGTCTAACAAAATACAGGTTAAAGACAGTAGTCTGAGAACACATATAGTACAACATAACCGTCGTGTGTGAACAGCATGACAAAGACAAGTAGAACTGACTGTCCATGCTACATGCTAACACAACTCGACTCTTAGACCTATCTGAGGTATATAAAAACGGCCAGATGATTGCCGATTGATCTTGGGCTTCACCGTTTGGCATTTTTGTGGTTTCTCTGGTTGCCAAGATATCCGATAGTACAGGAAGCGTCGTTTTATCTGACTAACTAGCTAGTACACACCAGCTGCTGCTGCTGCTTCTTTTTCCGTTTCTCATGGAGAATGGAGAACTGATGTATATATGCTATGTAATATTCTAACTGTACCTTGTTAAGAAATTCTTGATCAATTGTAGTTGTATATGCTATTTTCATATTTGAAGCAGTTTATGTCTGAAATTAATTAGGGACACTATTGTGGGGTGGTTTGTCTATACTCAAAACCACCCTTGTCACTACTCAAAAGCAAAATCTAAAATAACTAAGACAATATTATTTATGTATACGCAAAGAGAGACACATGAACCAATGTGTCTCAACTCTCAATGTCAACGTGAAATTTATTTGCAATTTGAGTGTATTTTTTTAATGGCACTAAGTTATTTTAGTAAAGATATAATGTTTGATAGTATTACTTGTTTCATTAAAAGCTACTCCCTCTTATTTAAATTAAATAAAGTTTACACTATTTAGTATTTACAAATAGGTGTATGGTAAAATTGATTCAAATATTACTATGTCAAGAATTTTAACATAGTAACATTTGATTAGCTTATTTTCAGATTTTTTTATTCATTTATGAATTTTGACTATCAAATAAAGTTTCAAATTATTTAATTAGCTTGAAAGTAACGACCTCATCAATTACTGCAGTATTATCCATACTCTTTTAATTAAGGAATTACATCCTCTTGCTTCTTCAAAGTTTCATATCTTAGAATTGAGGAAAAAAGAAAAAAAAAAAACACACTTGAATTTCAAAAAGAAAAATCAAGGAGAAAAAAGGTTGTTCAAAAGAAGAGCCTCAAATTAATGTTGTTATCAATATTTTGATGGTAGTATTGGTGAGGATAGGCAGAAGGGGTGTCTAGTGTAGCTGTTTCCGACAGTGAAGTCATTCTTGCCGGAACTAAAGCTGCCGCCGTCTCGTTATCGAACTCCGGCAGAGTGCCGCCGTGAAGCACCGTCTCCACCGCCGAGTGACAGGCTTGCCAGTTCCCCGTGGATAGCAATCCCACTGCTCCAGTCACCGGATTTACTCTCCTCCCACACGCTTCAAACAGTAAAGATTGAAAAAGAGCTGCAACATATATGCAATTGATAGTTTTGAAATTTCACATAAATTAAAAAAAAAAGACTTTTAATACTCCGTACTAATGATTATTTGTATAAAATTATATATCTTGTTAAATGAAATCACAAAGAATAAGGGAAGGATAAAGTTAGAAAACATCTTTAATAATTTTTTAAAAATTTAAGGTGACGGATATTTTGAAAAAAAATTAATTTCAAAAGTGACAGATAAAGTGAAATAAGTAATAATGAAGGTATTAACTAACTAACTAACCGGGGCGTTGAGAGAGAGGGACGGAAGAGAGGAAGGAGAGGAGGGCGGCACGGCCGAAGAAGTTGGCGACGAAAAGGGTGGCGTTGGCTTGAGCTTGTGGAGTGTCGATTGACTGCAAACTTTGACGAAGAATGCACCTGTCGTTGCACCCCTTTCGGAGTATTTTACACCCGTTGCAGCTCATACTTTTAATTCTTCCAATCATCCCATTAATATATACTTTAGTATATATACCCATTACTCTCTCTGTCTCTCTCTATGTATTGATGTCATCAAACACTAATTACTAGTTAACTGAATTATTCATTACTAATTAACACGTGGTATGTCCAGTATACTATTAGTGGGAGGAATGTGTTTGTTTGCATGATTAATTCTTCAACTTTCAATAAACTAGTGTTTGGATAAGCTTTTTGACTTTAACTCAAGTCGGTGGCGTTATTGCCCCAATTCATGCGCCACCCTAAACTTTACCTTTTTTTATCATCCAAGTCAAATTCCGATCCAATTTTTTCACAACTAGCAATTCAACCCACGTATGATATATGTGCATTGCATTTAATATATAGATTATAATTAAGACTATGTCTGAATCTAGGATTGTGGGTTCTATCATAGCTTAGGTTCATTAAAGCAACCAACTGCTTTAATGAACCTAAACTATGATGCGATCAACATGCATTTGATATAATGAATTAAGACGGTAGTGTAACCAACATGCATACGTAGTTGTGCTTGATTGGTAAGGTCTTGTAACAATTCTAAATAATAATGGTTGTATCATGTAAACTCATGATGGATGTACACCATATATTTAAAGAACAAATAAATAAAAAGGAAAAATTTATAAATAACATGGATTGATACTGTTATAATTGGGAGGATGATATATATACAGTTGATACTCTTGTCTTTTTTAAGACAAGGTAAAGGCCAGACCATATTATAATTTTGGGATAATTAATTAGGTAAGATTCCCTTGTCCATATGGTCTCACATCATCGCCTTTTGATTTCATACCCCTCCCACTTATCCATTTCTATAGTTTTTTTGTTCTATATTATATTGAATTTCAAATCACTGTCACATATATAAACACTGCCAACAAACGCAGTCTGAGATTATATTCTGTCCCATGTTTGAAATTTGTACATCTTATTTCATAATTTGTGCTACGCGAAATATCCATACTGTTTTTGTTTCTAGTTTTCTACTATGCCCGTGAAATCATTTAACAAAAATAGCAAAAGTTACAAGGAATTTCGTGCATAACAGATGGGATACATACAACATTCGAAGCTTAAATGATCAATAATTGGTGCTACAATTCATTTATAAGAGTATACTCCAAACAGTTCTACGAACAATCTTCAAATCAAATGGTTCGTGTTTTTGCATACACGTTCGACCAAAAGCTGTTTAATACAAATACAGTTAAATACATTATCTTCTCTTTTAAAAATAGTATATCTTGTAGGAATTTATATTACGAGGTGAGTGGATAGGATACATACAATAAAAAATAAAATGTAAGAAACAACAAGAATATATACATTAAGAAGATTCATAGAAAATAATAATCCCTACTGGCATAGTGGCATCTTATGACGTTCATAACATAACCACCCCAATAGATATTCCCTTTTCCATGAGAAATTATATATGTCCATATTCTGATTATGAAAGAAACAGATAGACTGTCATCTTTTTTCACTTACCAGCATAATATAAATCATTGGAAGCATGTTACTGTTATCCGTATCTCCAATACAAATAAAAAAATAGAACTTTAAATGCTAAATGAAAAGTTGTACTTTCAAATAATAAAGCCCGGGAATATTATTTTGAAGATTTTCAAAAAAAATAAAGTTTAAGATGAGTAAACTAAGTAATTCAGGCACAAGTTTGATGGTTTAGTAGCAATAGAGAATCAGAAAATGAAAGATTTCGAGAAACTCACTCTCCTTGCAGATCATTAATGTTCGTCATCGCCACTTTGAGTTGTATTTATTTGTTAGGCAAAGCCATTTGTGGACTAAATCCACAGAGAACTGAGTTTAGATGCCAGCTTTGCACTCTTGTAGTCATCTCTGAGCTGAACAAACCTGAATTTTGCATTCCCAATAATACGACAACGTGTGAAAAGCCCAGTTTTGTTGCAACTCAAACTCTTTCCATAAAATTCTGTAATAACTGAAATAAGTAGCTGGACATACCTTTGTGCATCTTTTTTGATGCTTGGGGTTGCCTCGACCAGAGAAGCCAGACTTTCAGGAGCAACGATGAAGACATTTGGCAAGCTGGAGAGGATTTTTGCAGTGATCAAGAATCAGAGATTGATTGTTCCTTCAAGTGTTGAATAACAAAAGAGAGGATTTTTAGGACAAGTTACTTACATGCCCAGCAACTCAAACTTCTCATCTACTGTGGGAGTATTGAAACTACGAACAACTTCTGCATACTCCGTTATATCACGTTTAAGTTGCAGCCCTCCACTGTTCGTTCATTCAATAAAGAAAGAATCACCATTTTATCTACTTAGATATCAAATGAACGCTATAGTTGATCAGCGAAAAACACAAGGATAAGTGTGAAATCTAGTCAGTACGAAGTAATGTAAAAATAAAAGATCCATAAAACATCATATGTTATGAAGCATGTTGAAAATGACAGTTTAAATTGATGTTCTGAAATTCATAACAACGGTCATTAAGGGTTATATTATAAAGCATGTAAATCGCCAATGCAGATGAAGCTCTGGGTCAAAAATGAAAAAGTAGATCAAGAACTACCTCCAATTGAATGAGAATTTTTCCCAATGACTCATTAGCCCTTTGTGCAACCGATTTCCCTGCAACAATTACCCTGTATTATCCGTACAAAATCGCATAATACTACTTCGGAGTATACTCAATATTACATTTTAGTCAACAACATTTTGTTAAAATATCAAAAGGGTCCATAAAGCTTTGACTATAACCAACTTGGATTTGTTGGTCAACAGCAATTGGCAGTATCCACTTTTCATTTATTTACTGAAAAAGATAACTTCAAGTCTATCCACATGGGAATTAGAACAGTTAACATTAGTAAGAGAGAGTTGAATGGAATGAAAGGAAAAGCGTTTTCACTTTTTTTCATTAATAGTTTTGTAACATAGGAATTAAAATGATTTCTGAAATCTATATGCTTATTTTCATTTTGAAATGCCTCGTGTAAGATTTCAATACATTATTTCATTCTACTGCAGTTAAATTGCATTTGCTACTTCAGATATTGTTACTCCACTGTAATTCACATGATTTGCTACAATAATATGCATATCTTAAATTTTTTATTGAATAATGCCATAAGCAATTACCGCCTAGGGCCCTAGGCCCCTAGTTTTGACAAACGGAAGTACAACCATACCTACAATAAAACTAGAAATGTCTAAGTTATGCAGAAATTTTGAAAGCATATGTCCCTGGATCGATAATATGTATAGCACAGTGAGCCATGGCATATTCAGAATACTATATTGCTTACAAAATAAAAAAAGCAAAAAAAATCCTGACCAGTTCAGTGAGGAAAGCCTGTTTATTGAGACCTTCAAGAGCAGTGAAAGCAGCCTCAAGCACCCGGGAAAGATAAGTAACAACCCTGATATTTTAAGGAGAAATTAGAACTGCAGTTTTGTTGAAGCAAGAGAAGATGAAAAAGAATTTTGATTGATTCACTAAAATATGACTAGGTTTACTCACCTTGTGCAGGCATTTGTCGCTCTGTGATCCGGACCAATCCCATCATCAGATGATCGGAAATCTGTAGCTTTTTGTTCAGCTGACAGGAGTCGCTCAACCTTAGAAAATTTTTGTGGATCAGTGGATTCAAAATATAAAGTAAACAAAAAGAAGCATGAGAAAGACCTTAAGAAAAATCTCAACCAAAATGGTGCAAATCAGAAACCAAACTCATAGCTAACGGAGAGTCAAATATCGAAATACCTCAGCCATCACTGTGTCAATGCACTGCTGGAGCCCCTTGCAAGCAGAACCTTCTGCACTGGACATGGATGATGCCATCTCTTCACAGGAAGCAGCATATGCAGTATCCACAGGTAGCAAAAGTTGAGAAATAGAGTTCGTAAAATACTGCAAAATTGAAGTTTATTCCTAGTTGATTTCACAACAGATTTTAACAATAAAAATCAACTAATAGCAAAATTGGCGTACTTGCTGAATAATGACAACACTACTTCCAGACCGCTGCACTGCGACCATAAAAGTTTTGAAACTGCTTTCTCCAGCTGCAGCAGCAGCTTCTGCCTACATAAGTACATATTTCCAATTAAATTCTAATAATTTACGAACAAGATCCTCCAATAAAAAAATATTTTCTTGCTTAAATTTTATAGCACATGGCAACCAGTGTTGTAAAAAGCTTCTAGCTGCTAGGCAGACTAGGGCTTAACACATAAGTGGGGCAAATTCGGTGAGAAGGAGGAGGCGAAAGGCAACCTAGGGCCTAGAAATGGAATTTCAAAACACTGATCTCAACTGTTTGAAATACCCAAGAAAAGGTAGAGTGATCAGGTGGTTACCGAAGAAGTAACTCCCGCAACTCTTCGACCAACACTGGTTCCTAAACTAAACCGTTCCCTCATTGCTGCAGCTTCACTCAGACTGTCTCGAGCTCTTTCAAGGCCATCTCTTATATATTGACAGACCTGAAGGAGGATAACAAATGCAAATGGGACAATATTATAGTTATTCTGGAGGTCTACAATAAAAAAAAAAGTCAAATAATTAAAAGAAACTGATAAATCAACCTGCTCCAAAAGGCAAGTGAAAACAGCCCGAACAGTAGCTGCAATAGCAGCAGTCTGCATAATAGCAAGAGAATGATCTATTGTCAAGTAAAACCTTAGAGAGATGCCAAAACAATTCTAGTCACTTGAACATAATCTCTTTCTCTCAAGGTAAAAGAAAGATGATGTATGAATATTAGCATTACTACACGATGTCTACAAATGACTATTAAGCTAACAGAATGAGGAAAAAAAAATCCATTTCAAACATGGGGGGTGATTCATATACCAGAGTACCCAGAATTCAGCCCCATCAAGCTATTCCTACTCCATTAAGTCCTCATTGTTAAGGAACAAATGAATATAGTTCACAAGATTATATTCCTCCAAGTTTAACTTCTGACCTAATTTCTGTCCACTGCCCTATCCCCATTCTTGTTTGCAGACGAATAATAGTGTTCCTATCTAACTTTAATACTTCATTAAATCTCAGTCTGAGTAATCATAGTAAAATCCATTTACCTAGAACACCAGACAGCTGAACCAGTTATACCTGTGATGAAAACAAAGTACTTCTGGATATGGCTTCTTCATTCCAGCGTACAAAGTCAGTCACCACAGTGACAGATATCTGGTGCTGAGTAGATCCTATGGACGCTCCCTTTGAACGTCCAATAGTCCCCCTTGATTCAGAGGACGACATTTCAATGCCTAATTCCTCCATCTGCGTCATTAGCACAACCATTTGAAAAGGAAGGGGCAAACAAACATTAAAATCTTGGTAACAGCTAATAGTCAGGGGTACTCTTCTATTCAAGGCATGAGAAGAGGACCGAAAAGGATCAACAGTTTAGAGAACAGCTTAGGACAAACCTTTGCCTTATAGAGTTGCTTAAGAGAAGCCTGTTCATACTCTATGTATGTATCTTTGTGGGGAAGAAATAAAGACTCTATTAGGCCTGCATGAAAAGATTAGAGTCATTAAACAACATTTATGTATATGCTTTATAAAATGAATTAATCGTGTGCTTAAATTCTCTTGAAGGTATAAAGAAAACATAATCTTCTTCTGAATCATCAGGAAAAAATTAATATATCTGATACTGAAAACTAAGCTTCTATTTAGGGGGTGCTTGCAAACAATAAAAGGTGTGGAGAATCACTTTTTACAAAAGCTCCTTCTCACAGCTTTTGAAAATTTGAATCTCAAAGCTTTTAGTTGTGTTTGCACACACACCCTGAATCTTGTTATAAACTAGAAAATCAATATATCTGTGCATGATACATTCTGAATATCTAAAAAAATTTAATGCCAGAGCACATATATGTTCCCAAGTCGGAGGCTGAAGCTATTTGATACGATGAAATGTCACAAAATTTTATACTCTGTACCTTCAACATCTAAGTCACCACACCCCACGCTATGTAAGTCTCTGGAAAGGTCAAGGGTCTTCTCATATGCCACTGCTAGCATTCTCAGATACTGTGGGTAAAATGCAAAATGTTAATATTTTTAGATACTGAATTTGAATAACATTTACTAGCCACATATGGAACTCACTAGTACAAGTCCTCCTCGTTCCATAGTAGGTGGACTAACAATTGATGGTTTCATCAATAGCCTCTCAAGAAGTTTAGGAATTCTATCTTCCAGCACACGCTACATGTTAAACAAAATATTAAAATATGATCTAGAAATTTACTGGAATATAAAGATGCAAAAGTCCAAAAAGGTGGACTTTAAGCATGGCATATTTGACACAACAGATGTATAAAAATCTGAAGAGTAGCATTGAATTAAGTAAATAAAAAATTTCAGATGTTATGCCTGATGGTGGAAAATAATTATATGCAGCAAAAATGTCAGGTGGAGTCTTATTTTTTCACATTATTTTTCTTGTTTTGCAGCTTATTAGATTTTTATAATGTACAATGATCGCACCGTATGGAACCATTTTAAAACCAGAGGGAAATAAGAAAGTCAGGGTCCTATAAATGAAAAAAAAAAAAAAAAGGTCGAGCTGGAATACCTGAACCAATATAGACATAACATCATTGGGGAAAGGAAATACAGCTGTTATCGTTGCTGCCTCTTTTCGTACAGTATCTGCAAGCCAGTTGAAATAAATCAAAGGGAGCATTTCAAAGTCAACTCCTAACATGATGATGTGGAGTTGTTCCTACCTGTAATTTCGTAGTACAATGAAGAGAGCCCTTCACCAACATGGCTAGGATTAGGTTGAGAGTCAGTATCACCAAGGACCACATTGGCATCAGCATTCATGACCTCCAAATCAAACATTGGACGTAACCCCACATAGTGTTGCATAACACTGGTACCCCTGTTAAACTGAATTTCAAAACTAATTGTGAAGTGAATGAGGAAAGTATATTTTTATAGATATGGCTATTAATGTAAATATTTGTGCTCCTATAACACATATAAGATCACATAATTTGTGCATAAGGATTGCTTCCCGAAAATACAGACATACATAAAGGTAATCACATATGCAACAACCATGTACCCAAACTGTCCAAAAAAACACAAGAAAGAGAAAAGGAATTTCACCACTAAAGAGATTAAACCGAGAGATCTTTAGAACTGCAGAATTGCTGCTGCTTTTTTCATCATTTACAATTCCATATCATGAATCTTGCATAACGCGCTCTATTGCAGCTAGAAATCATTATGCAGATCAATCAAGCAGATTACCTGTGACAAAATCTTTGCGCATTCTGCCATTGCGGGCAGGTCCCTTTTCTGTGAAGCTGCATCAAATCTGGTCAACAATTTGTTTTCCAGTTCTGCACACATATGTCAAATAAGCAAAATTTGTCATTTGACTAATGAAAACAATATTCAATATAAGGTCAAGAATGGCATATGAATGCACAAAGCTTTGATACAACTTATCTCAAAATCAAATTCCTTTGTAACAAAGAGATGTGTGGTTAGAGCATCCAAATTCAAGTGATGAGCAATATTTAGATATGTAACTATTTTACTAGTGATTTGATTTCCACAATAAAATTCATAACATGAAGGAAAAAAATTCTAGAGATATTAGTACCTGGAGGCTGAAATATAAGTAAATCAACAGCAGAAGCACAAACAATTGATTCCATCAAATTCTGAAGCACAATAATGCAAGGATACAGGCACTTTCTTAGGCTCAAAAAAGGCTTTGGCTAATACCAAGGTAAAATGAATTATGCAGCCAAATTATATATCGCACTGAATAGGGAAAAACACATACTTGTTTAAACATCTCGAATAATCATTAGACCATTAAAATATATGTAGTTCTCAATTATATTTAATATAGCAAATAAAGTACTACAAAAGTTTCATGCACCACTATTAACTAGAGAAAACCCTCTTAAGGAAAGACATCTTGAATAGTATCACTTCAAAATTATTCAGCTAAATAGAGTTTATCAGGAGATACCTCACATCATTAGGACTCATCAAAAAATTCATCCACCCCACCCCCCATATTTCCATATCCCAATCTACAAATTCCCGTTGATATTTACCAAAAAGCATTCCCCTTGAAATACCTCACATCAATGATCTTCGAACAACTTATCAGAAAACATTTTCACTCTTCACACATTTCCTAAGCTGACTCAATTCCCTGTAATATAAAACGCCCCAACAACAACATAGAAGTTGTACAGCTATTCCCGTATTTTATCATTGACATGAGGTCAGGCACATACCATTGCAATAATCCTGGAGATTAGCAACTGCTACATCCAATCCTCTGCTTCCTGACGTATTGCCCACAACTGATGAGACAGCCATGCCTTGTTTTCCAGGATCTTGCTCGGCAAATAATCCTATATTCAAGTGTTACAAAACTTATAATACTTCTGCAATCATGCAAGAAAGAAATATAAGTTACAGCTCATGTATAGGAGGTTAATCCCAGTTTCTTGACTGATCAATTTCATAAAAATCATAAATTGCTTGCATGAACATTACCTGTCAATATGCCAAAATATTAGACTATAGTTTTCTCCTCTGAAAATAAAATCGTTCAGGTTTTTTAGTAACAAAAATCCAAAACGGGGAGGCATATCAAGTAACAAAAATTACTCGAAGAAATTACCATGTTTTTTAGTAACAAGAATCTAAAATAGGAAAAAATTACTTATATAGTTATATAGATAAACAAAGACAATGTAGAATCAAGGCCATAGCAATATGCCTAAAAAAGAAAGACACAATACCAAATACTCATACGGACTAGCAAGGGAAAGAAAATTCAATTGTTTATTGAACAAGTGGGTGCATGCATAATTGAATTTATCTTTATCAACTCAGCCTTCTCTTATATGTCCCTGGCACAAGTTGTGTTGACAGTAATTAAGACCAGAATAGCTGAGATATTAGTATCAAAGCTTTAATTTTTGCTAAAACAAGATGTTCTAAATATACAATATAAGGTCAACAAAGACGTCCCCTACTAAAGTCACAAATATAGTTGTCAGCTACTAATACCAAGAATTTACAATTCTCAACGTTCATAAAAAGGGTTACTTACTTAACTTTTGTGCAATTGAAGCAGCCTCAGCTACCCGACTGTCGTCCGAAAACAGAGGTGAGAGTTCCATTAGGTCACCGGGACTACTATTAAACTCCATCAGATACTGCAGGAGGCATATGACATTTCTAATCATCATCAGCAGACACTTATGGACACTTTTTAAAACTTCTTATTAAAAACTACCTTAATAAGATCTATAGTTTGATTGGCAGTTTCTCTCTGGGCATCTGCACTCTGAAAATAAAGAATCAGATTCAGATAGATCAAACATGATATCCTAAATCAATCATGAACCTAGGCAAAGATAAATCTGCAATTAAATAAGTGGAATAACAAGAGAAGGAGCAGTATGAAGTGTTAATTAGCGTTGCAGAGCATAATCTATTATTACATTCAAGAACAGATAATCAATGAAATCATGAAATAGTAAACAAAAATCAGGTAATTCAAACATTGCACGATGTTCACCTGCAGATGGTCCCCTATCTTAGCAGCAGTTTGACCAACGCTTGATATGCGTGAATCTAACCTAGCAAAACTGTCAAACAGACCAATAATACCTTTTTCCAGCTGCACATTACATGGAAAAAAAAAACAATAAGAAGACTTATATTTACAATCATAAGCAAAAAGGTATAATAATTATTTCTCGATAAAAAAGGGCATGCATGATAATAGACAATGGAACATCTACATAATCTCAGAAAACTAACCTCAGCAAGTGTCTTACGGTGTTTAGAATCTTGAGTGGCAACTTCCTTTTTGAGATCGTAGAGTTTCCCATCAACCTTTGGGCAGGCTAATTAGAAAGGTGCTCAAGTCAAATCAAAACCAGAAAATTTACCCGACATTTGAGATTTCTTACCTGCTTTCTCAAATCAATCAACTGTACACATGAATTCTTAAACATAGATAACAGAGCATCTACTTCAGGAAACAATGGGCTCGATATTCCTTGTGAAAATTTTCCAGATTCAGAATGAGTTCGCGAATGACCACTTGACATATAATCATTTGCCCAAGATAATTCAGATACGTCTGTTTCTTCTTCTAAATAAGAAGGCAACAGCTCATTAACTAAGTTCCCAAACAGAGCGTCGTAAGAAAAGTCACCCTACATTTACAAAATAAGCAAACAGATGCACAATTAGCTATGTTGATACTTGCAGGGGCTTGAGAACATATACAGCCAATAAACACACAGGAGGCCTTACCTTAAAGTCATCAATGTTTAAAATGGTTGGATATGAATCATTTGAGGGAGCTTTCAAATATTTACCACTTCTTGAACCTTCTTTAGCCTCTTTCATCTAAAATAAGTACAAAATATGAGAAGCGTTAAGTATGATTTAGGCATTACTAACAAATAAGCCACAATCAGATTGATTGATCAGGTTGAAAGGGCACAAAAAGAAAAAATTGAACTATAACCACTGTCTGAAGGCATACAATTGAA
The DNA here is from genome assembly GCA_963675135.1 of Galeopsis tetrahit. Classification (NCBI taxonomy): domain Eukaryota; kingdom Viridiplantae; phylum Streptophyta; class Magnoliopsida; order Lamiales; family Lamiaceae; genus Galeopsis; species Galeopsis tetrahit. The sequence continues at coordinate 89,846,969 of OY776121.1, forward strand.
CTATATCAACTGTGTGTAGGCAGTGGATACAGTACTATATGCCTGAGAGAATTGCTTAACATGAGGAAATGCAACCAAAAGTAAGTGGTGTTAAGCAATTTTGATGTCCTATCTGGAAATCTATTAAAAACATGCAAGGAGTGTAGAACAAACGTAAGCAATCCCCCATTCATTATAAGATCCAAACAATTTCCACAACCCAATGGATACGGCGTATAAACATTTTTTTACTCTGACTTTCAAAATCTGACTAGAAATAGAAGTTAACCGCAAGTTACACGTGGCAATGACAACGTGACTTGACACATAATGAGCTAAGGACAATAAATAAATTCCATTCATAAAAACCCACCAATGGTATGGACGAAAACCAATAGCTCACATCAAAACCTAAAATATAAAATCAACAGAACTATCCCCAATTCAATCACTAATTTCTTAATCCATCAATTCTTTCATGAACAGCAATAATTCTGCAGCTTATAGGTATATTGTGCTAAAGGAAATAGTATGATCATTGAGTATATTCCACCAACATAACTAGACACCAAAAAATATAAAAAGATAAATTAATTTCTCTGTATGCCTAGATTGGTTTTTATCACATCCATGCCTGTTCTGACTTTCTTAAACTATCAAGGAAAAAATAAATATCCAAGAATTTACTTTATAAATCATAATCCCCCTTTGTTTCATGTGATTTTAAGGCTGAATTTCAAATTCCATCATAATCCTAATCTATATACCTGCATCCTCTCTCATACTTTTTCTTTTATCAACTAAGCACCTTTATTTTTTAACAATATAACAATTCAACTATCAATTGCTTTTTCACCCAATCTTAACTCCAATTTCACCTTTGTATTTCTTTAATGTTCAATTATTTCTCAGTCCACAACTCCACAAACACGAAACATACACCACTTTCTGCCAAATTATATGGAAACCCTTGGACTCCTATGTGGCAATAAACTACCGATCAAACTCAAATCGAACACAATAGAATAAATTAAGCGATACATATATATTTTTTTTAATTGTTTCATCTAAAAGTCTATCAATTCCCTAATGCTAACGTTAAGCATTAACAGCTAAAACTGACCTTCACGGCCGGTGTTGAAACGGTGTCGCTTCACGGGAAGGAACAAATACCGATGGATTTACGCAGAATCAGTCACCCGCCTTGTGCATGTATGATACTGAAAATCTGGATATAGCGGTGATGAATATTAGGGAAATTGGTACAAATGCTGCAATGTGTTGCAAGGGAATTATCCTCTACAGAAGCGTAAAATTTGGGTTTTGGGGAAGTTGAAATGGTATACGATGGCGTTACGTGGTTTTTTTTCTCTACGAGCGTTGCGCATGAAAAACAGCTTACACACCAACGTCGGAGTAACACTGTAAATTTAATTATTACAGCTCATTGTGTCACTGTAAATTTAATTGTTACAGCTCATTGTGAATGTGCTTTCGTCTTGTGTATCAAATGGCATTGTTGCCCTTCTATTAGCTTCTTTATTTATTTTTATTTCTCAAACAATATTTATACTCAATAAATAAATAATTGTAAATGAGAATTTATGACTTGTAAAATATTTAAACGTTAGTGGGTAAACGAATTTTGTCTCCAAAATCCAGAGTCAACTTTTTAGTATTTACATTCTTACCCCCAAGATATCTCACGGGATCAAAACTAATCAGAAATGAAGATGGTGAAGGGGGGACAAAATCGGGATATTTCAACAACAAAAGATATAAGGTAAACAAGAGATTTTTACATGAATTTTAGCAGATTAAGAGAACTCACTTCTAACATCTCCATAACCATAACAACTATTATATATAATAATAATATATGCTAAATTCTTGATTAAGTAAAGAGGAAATTAAACCCTCAAACCAAAACAACAAGTAAAACAAAAAAAAAATCTAATCCATCCATCTTGATTGATGCTAAGAAACAGAATGCCTTCCTCTCCTCGTAGGCCCGTCGTCGTGGTTGGCTGATCCAAGACTCTCGGACGAATCCGACCCACTATTCTCCGCCTGTCCTCCTCCGCCTCCTCCTCCACCTTTTGATGACCATATCTTGGAGAAGATTCTCTTGGACATGATCAAACCTTTCATCTTACTGATGGCAGCTCTATCGCTATTGCTGACACCGTTTCTGTCATGCACAGACACAGGCATAGGCACACCTCCTCCATTATTTCCCAATCTCAGTGAAGCTAACTCCCCTCTAAGGGCTCTCAGTTCCTCTGCAGAAGCAACGGCGTCCCAATCCTCGTCAGTGTTGGTAGTTTGTGATCTTGAGCTGCTACAGTTGAGGTCTTTGATGCCTTTAGGAAGATCTGGGGTGCTGCTCCCTGATGAAGCTGCAGCACGCACTTGCTCGAAGAACAGCACCTGCACAACCACCCGTAATGGAAGCCTCTCGTTTTGCACAGCATGCATGCCCGCCTCTGCTGACAGCTTCTTGCAGTCCATAAGCTTGCATATTCTCTTCCTATCACTCTTGCTGATCCCACAATGCTCCTACACCATCACAAAACAAAATAAATTATGTGTCGCTTTTGGTTTTCCAAGACGCCCCAAAGGGTATTTTAGTCATTTTATACAAATAATTATGGGTATTAGATACTTTCTTAATATATGTGAAACCCAAAAGCAACAGCTAAGTTCAAACATAAGTAGTAAATACAACCATAACTGAAAAGGAATTTACATTTACCTTGAGATATGTATCGATGGCACGATACAGAGCATCGTGTGCTGGTCGTGAATACCTCGAGACCATCTCCGCGATTCCAATGAACAACGAAAGAGGTAGCGCAGGATCTTTCGCGATTTCTGCAAGGTAGCCATCAACAAGCTTTGCCACCATCAGTTTCGAAGCTTCTGATAGAATTCCACCAGGCATGTGAATCTCCTGAATTTCACCACCATTTTCAATTTCAGCTTCAGCAATGCGATCTTGGGTCGTGAATTCTTCGAGCATCTTCTGAACCATATGGACATCGTACATCATTTCTTCCCCGTCACCTGCTCGAATCAGCAGATCACTAACAGAAGCCTCCTCCAACTGAAGCCCGACTCTTTTAACCAGCTCCATTTTAACTGTTTCCCCTGACTTAGCTGAGATGGCGGCTTTCAACAACTTAAGCAAGAAACTACACGACACGCTGCCCTTCTCCACGGGCAACAGCCACACAATTGTATCTAAAATAGACCGAAACTTAGCCATGTCGTTATTCTGGATTACGTTCTTGCCAGAGCCGGGCAATTTACGATAAGCGTATGCTTTCAGAGCATCTCCAATCACTTCATTTGATACAACTCCTTTGTTTTTAATAGTCATGACAACACGCTTATACAACTCTATTTCAAGATCACACAAGTCCTCAACCCACCAATCATTGGGCACCATTCGGTTTCTGATGGCGTTCCAGTTGGCATCAGCCCCGTTTTCCTCAGCAATCTTTTTGCGGTTATACGTGTAAGACCAGTCCACCTTAGAGACGTCGACTGAGGCCCGGGAAGCAATAGCGTCAATGCAGTGGCTCGTTATTTTCAGTTCCTCGGAGAATGGGAGCATGGATTTCGTAGTTTGAAGAGCTATAATGGAGTCTTTCCAGCTCCTGAAAACACTAGAGTTGAGGAAGACGTCGACCTTGTAGATGAGGTTGCCTTTCTCGATCATTTCATGCATTTCAAGATACTCAGCAGCACAACGTGTTGCAACGACGTTGTAAGCATTTAAGGTAATGGTCATGCCATAACAGAACTTGGCACATACTTCAAACGCACTTGCACCACCAGGAATATCATCAATACTCACCTCATCACCATTAGCTGAAGAAACCACCTTCTGTAACCGTGCACTTTTAGACAGAAGTGGAAACTGCATCAAATTCAGTCATAAGCTTCAGTAGAATGCAACAACATAAAAAGAAACTTCTCGAAATTTATTCAAGGACAACGCATTTAAAAGCATTAATTTATTTCTTACTGTACTATTTAAATATCCAAGAGTTTATCTGGACATTAGAGCATTAACTACTAATGTTCATACATAATATCTAAATATCATCCATCATACCTTGTGTAGATAAAACTTCACATCACCAACATTCAGAACAACATCCGTCGCCAACTCAGAAGCCACGTATCTGTAAATAAAGGCAGTAAGAATGAGGTAGCTGGAAAAAAATCCTAAGTAAATTCCACAAAATATTGACCATTTGTAATTAATTACGAACAAACAAGCAGGGGGATTGACTATGTCATATTGTCATTTGGGTTGCAATAAAGGAAATGGCACTCTTAACAATTATGTGAGCTTAAATTTAGATTTGCTTCTTCACCAGTACTTTAAAAACTTAGTTTAGTTACCTCTGCAAAACGAAATATTTAAAGTAGGATGAACTTGGAATCAGTCGTACCAATAGATCGGTCAACTGACTAGAGGTGAAGCCAAAGCTTATGAAATATACTGATCATTAAAAATACTGAAAAGAAGATGAGAGCTTCTTGGAGCAAGAATGTCAACTATATACGCGTGTATGTGGATGTTTCATTAAGGTTGAAATAGACAAACAAACTTTGAAAACTTAATAATTCAAATGATAGCGACTCCAGATTCGACAACCAGCGAGGGTAAAAGATTAAAGTGAAAACTAATAGCACAACAGTAACCAGCAGCATACAGATGCAGAGTTTTAATTAGAGAGGGTGGGTTAAGAAAATTACAGCAACTATATTTCGGATTACAGAAAGGGAAAGGCATTAAACAACAAATAAGAAACCAGTCGAAAATCGAAATAAAATACAAATATTAAACATTATTAAGATGTTAAACAGTAAAGATCTAACCTTATGTTGTTCCCATCAGTCTGAAAGGAATCAGGCTTGGATCCAAGCTTCATAAACTTCATCTTCTCCAACTAAAAGATCTCTCTCTCTCTCTCTCACAGATACTTTACTTCAACACTAATCAACTCAACACAGCAAAATGCACTGAACCAGATTCACTTTTGGGCATCCCACCCAATCCGACAGGGCTCGAATCGAGGAAACGAGGCCTGGAAATGGAAAAAGTTTAAGTGGGGTCCAATTTGCTGAATATGGGCAATTTCTTTAACTTGCAGAGAAAAAGAAATGGGATCTAAAAGGGGTGAGGGATATATGACCGAATCTTGACACCAAACAAGGCAGAAGCAAATAGAGAGAAAGAGGGCAGATAAGCAATAGAGAATGGAGTTTTATAGAAGAGATTATAAAAGAAATGGTTCACTTAAATGGGAAGAGAGCCATTGTTTCCTTGGTCGGCGGCAAAGCCCACGGACTCCGGAAGCACCTAGTCAGCAAAGGAGACATTGCCAACACCCTTCCACACTAAATTATTCCCAAAACCAGAGAGAGATATAGCTACCTATCTCACTCCACCCCCCTAATACTAATATATTTATATCTATTTCCCTCTCTTTCACACAATATTCTATCTATCTCTCTCTGTCTGCTGATTAAATATACCATAAAGAATCAGGGGAAAAAGAAAGGGAAAGGGTGATAGTGCTCATAAAGGCTTCAAGTTCCAAATCTAATAAACAAATGAGTAAAACATCAAGCATGTGGACTATAATGAGTTTGGGAGTTGAAGATTAAAAAACCTGCAACGGAAAACAGCATCTCGGTATCAAACGAAATCAACCTCCAAACTGTAGACAATGAGCATCTCTCCGTATAACTTCTTCTGCTAAGGCTGTAATATTAAAAGGGAAAATCAGTTAGTACACAGGTTTGCTTTCTATAATACATTATTATCAACAGTATCTTATTAATGATAAATCAAACATCAATGACCAACATAAAATCTGCCGAAACAGAAAGAGAATCGAATAAAGAAAACTGAACTGTTAAAAATATGAGCAAAGGACCATCACCATGTGCTGTAAAAATCATTCAAGAATCCCAAAAGGAAAAAATCATGAAATTTGTTCAAGATTTTAGTCAACAGACAAAACCCAAAAGCCACTCTCCATGTTAACCCCAACAGGACCCAAAACTAACTTATTGCATCAACAGATTGAAGGAACACCTCAAAACACACACACGAAATGTGTGCTCATTCACCAAAACATTTTTGATTAAGATATTGGAGTATTAAGTCCAATATATACAAATATGTGTCCTTTTGCACAGAAACCAACAAAGAGAGGAATCAAGAATGGACAACAAAATACTCACTCAAAACTCAAAAGCCAATATTTGCAGCTATGTGTTTACCCGTTTTGCTAGAATATCCAATGCGATTATTTCCGCCAAGAATGCTGCTTTTTTTCCTTTTGTTATCAAAGATAAAAAGTAAAAGGTGAAAATCAATGTAATTAATATTAAGCTGTGTTCCTTTTTGATGAGATTTTATTATGAGTTAAATTGAAAATGTGGAGAGAGAAGCAATGAAGCACGCCACTCTGACACTCAGCTTTCTTGCTCCCTGCCTTCAACTTTGAGTGGTGATTTGGCCCATTTCTCCCTGTCTTGGAGTTTCTAGAACCAAATTCAAGAGAAAACTTGGAAAAAAAATAAGATTATAGTAGGAAATAAATACTCATAATTTATATATATGAATTTTTTTTAAAGAATATATTACAGGCAATATATGAAGTTGCTTTATTTTTTCCTTTTTGTGTAGTTAAAAGTGTTGGTACACATCAATACATCATAATCGTATGATCCATCTCATTTTTTGAAGTGAAAGAATCTTTTCTACCCAGCTCAATTTAAAAAATAAAATCCTTGTATATTCACTTTAGCATGAAATGATTCCAATTCCTCTAAAATAAATTATATACCCCCTCCGTTCCATAGAAACTTGCACACCTAGGAGGGCACACAATTTAAAAAATGTGTAAAAAAATGTGTAATGAGTGATGTTTTGAGGGGTAGTTTTGTAAAGTTTTATGAATAAAATAAAATAAAAAGTAGATTGGGTGTGAAAAAGTAATGTCATAAGAGTAAATAAGAGTATATTTTGAGGGTGGAGGTTATGAAGATATTTCCTTTTATGAAGTGTGCAAATTGGTATGGGACATCCATTTATAGAAAGTGTGCAAATTCTTGTGGGACGGAGAGAGTACATCATGATCTAATACTGCCCAAATATCCTCCTTATTATTTGTACTGAGTCAACGAATTTGTTACACAATACAATATTTTCACAAGTTCACGCTTACACGTCGTGTGTTCAATTCTTACTGAAAGCAATTACATTTATATTAAATTGTCCACTTGATGGACGAGATTAAATTCTTCCAATGTGGAAGATTGATATATGGGGGTAATCACTAATCAACTAAGGTAAAGTTTGGGTGGACTCTCAAATCATTTTTAAATTGATTTATGTCTTAAAAGTATGTAAAAAAATATGAAGTACGAAAAAACTTTAAGGGTTCTTGGTTTATTAAAAGGAATACGAATATGATGGTAATTGTAATTGTTGATAATGTAAATGAATTTTTAGAAATAGAATCAATTGAAGTTTTTTTTCCCCAACCAAACATCCATTTGTACTTGGGTAATTAAAAAAAGGGTTATTTGAAAATAGGTGGATTGATGCATTATTCCCGTGAGATGTAGATGATGCATTAAATTGATATCACGTTATTAGTAATATAATATATGAGGCAAACTTTATAGAAATCAATAGTACTATGGACCAAAACCAAAAAACAAATCAAATCAAATGACTCATACAAAAGTCATGTTTTGTGCGATATGTTATAGAGATCAATGGTACAAACGTAAATAAAATAAAACTCATATAAAAAATACACCAATCTTGTCATTTCTTTTCATGATATTTTGCATGACACGACACCTGTCCATTTTTTTCACAGTAAAGATAAATGTTGAAATCAGTAAAATGCATGAAAGTTTCTCTTATTCAACAGAATAATAGTATTATTAAAATTTAAGGTATGTACGAATAAAAGGTCAACAGCAATCTCTTGAGTTGAATGATTCTTGCTGTGCAATAATAATAAATTGGGAGTAATGGATCTGAAAGTCAAAGCCCCATTTTTTAAACGCAACTGGCTAATACACATTAATGGCTAACATAAATGATTTAGTTCAAAATACCTTCTTTTTTTTTTTTTTTTAATTTCTTGAAGGGATTGTAGTTCAACAAACTTTGGTGAATTTATGTGCAAAATATTACACGAAGACAGCCCAGATAGCCGTTGACACCACATTAATTTGCAGTGGAGGCCCCGCCGGGCCCCTTTTCATAAATAAAGTGAGTCGAAACTGTAAAGTACATGCAAAAAAATTTAAAGAAAGCAAGTAAAAAAATAAAAAAACAGCTTTCCATTTCATTTTTTTATTAGTGAAAATTTAATTGGGGCCGGGCTGATTTAGTCAGCGTTCTCGTCACCAAATTCAATCTATATCATGAAGAAAAGAGTCTACGCGGATAGAAAAGTTCACTTTTAATGTATAAAGAGTATCATGTTTGTTTTGGATTCACACGTTGTCTTGTTTTAGTTTGAAATTTTATATCTGAATTTCAATTTCATCGATCTTTAAAAAATATACAATTGATTTGACATAAAATTACATTATACTCTATTCAACGTCTCAAAATAGGGGATTTCACATATTAGGTCTTTCCACCTAGTGTTTTTTTAAATAAGGAACTGGTTTAAAATAGTTTCAAATTAAAGTCAAAATCCAACTTAAATGTACCATTTTACCCTCAATATTCAAAATTACGTTTTAATATAATATTAAGTCAACTAATTTTAAATTTTGAATGCAAATCGCCATTAATTACTAAGTCTTCCCCAATTTTAGGACTTTTCCAAATCTCTGATATTCAAATCTTCTCCCAAATATTTGATATTCAAATCTTCCTCAAATCTTTGATATTCAAGTCTTCCCAAAATTTCTGATATTCAATTGCATTTTCCCCAAAGCTCTGATATTCAATTTAATTTTCAAACTTGAAGATCTGCAGAAAAATCGTCAAATCAAATTAGATATGTTCTTCAGAAAAATCTCTGACTTGATTATGCAGAAAGATCTGCAGAAAAATCGGTGACTGTAATGCAGAAATAAAAATACTAAAGTTGCATGAGCATATAAATAATGCAGAATTAAAGTTGCATCAAGAAATAAATAATGCAGAAGTGTGCGGTAATTATGTGCATATACAAATATCATTATGCAGAAAAATGAATTTAATGCAAATTATATCTTATCTTAAATCATCTGTTTCATCATTAACACCAGTCTTTTCGAGTAAAGAAGAGAAAAAGCACGAGTAAAGGGCGTAATACATAATTATACAAGACCAATTGACAATGCGTGCGCAGATGTGCTTCTGGTTTGCATATACTTCAAATTAAGGAATTAATCGAAAGGCTGCGAAGTAGAAAGGGATCGGTGAGATTGATCTTGAGGCACCATAGCTGATTCTGATTTCTTCAAATCCACCTTTAAATCCACCTATTTTTTTTTTGAAATAGCCAAAGGTTTTATTGCAAAAAGCATTAGGAATACCCTCCAACATGAGTTACAGAATCACAACATCAAAGCAAGAAAAAAAAAAATATTATATGAAAGACAAAAATAATCGTCCTCCACTTCTAAATGCACAATAATGGTTTCCTAAGCCAATCGTCAAAAGTGTTTCCTTTAGAAATCAGTCGCAGTCCTTTTGAGCCAATTGTACGACGACGCCTTAATGTTATCAACCACCTTCTCCGCAGCAAACTCTTCACCCTTAAAAATCACGTTGTTCCTTCTATTCCATTGAATTATCCTATTCACCATTAACATTAGTCTTCTCAAATTGATCAAACTTAACATTGATTCTGTATTATTCGAATTGGGAATTGAAAAGGGAAAGTCAAGCGAATTAAATCAATTCCCACGATCTTTGCATAAATTGAAAACTGACTATATATTAAATAGGTATGTGTTAAGGAATGTATTATATTTTAAATTAATTAAATAATTATATTAAAAAGATAAGGGCATAAAGGGTTATTAACATGGGTCCTTTTTTTTAAAAAAGATTTTATTCTTGGTCTTTTATTAAGAAGGTAAGACTATGAATGACCTTTTTTATAAAAATTCTCCTCAAAATAAACATACACAATTATTATTTACCAGAATTTCTACATTCAAGATTTTTTCCTACATAATTCCAAAACAGACGTGGTGTTACAATTACTTCTTTTAACAAATCCTACGGGGCAAATTTAATCTCACATACAAGAAATTAGGTATTGCGTCACATTAGTTAACACAATAATGTAAAAAAATGTAGTTTACATAATAAAGAGAAAATTCTTGCACAAATTTGATAAATTTATATGATTATATCCTGAATATTTTAACTGATTCAAATTAAACCGCAAATGATATACACAATCTAGTATATTTTTTGCATTTATTTTGGTTTTGAATCTTTTGATTACCCACCATTCTTGAAATAATCTAATCCACTAAATTGAGAAAACACAAAAGAGCACATTTCAAGAATATATTTACCCATGGAAAGAGAAAATGCGTTTTTAGGAAGAACGATTGTTTAAGGGTAAAGTTTTTTTTTTTTTTAATATGTGTGAAATTAGTTAAACCCTTAATTATTTTTGGGAATAGGGTGGTGATTTCTCCCTTGTATTCCAAATTTCCAATAATTAACGAGTCGTAATATACAAATAATAAAAGGCATATTATTGTTCGTACAATCCTATAAAATTGAAAGTCAAATTGATTTCAAATGTTATATAGTGAGATTGAATCATAGGGTAGTAGCATGCGACTAATAACTCTGGCAAATGCCTTTTGCCCTCAAATCCAACTAAATATATTTTGTCCACATTATTACAACCACAATTATTGTACTAACTATTTCGTTAAATTAATTAAATTATTTTTCAACTAGCACAAAGCACATGGCCACATATGGGATACGTACTATACTCTCATGTAATTAAGCACATTATCTCCGCTAATGATCTCTGTATTAGCTGAATCAATCACTGCTTTTTTCTTTAACCACAAGCTATATATTAATTAATTTAAATCATAAAGATGCTAGTCCAATAAATATCATTAAGTTATTGGTTTTTTGGAGTGGCACGTTGTTAGGGTGGTGATCACGTGAATAACTTCTTATACCTCAAAATAGAAAAGAGAAAATTATATGCAATATATTTTAATGTGTGTAAATTTAAGGGGAAAAAATATGTGACGAAAATATTATTGAGTAATTGTCACTCATTGAGCGTATTTGGTGCCCATACGCTTTATAGATTATTCAAATTTATTATTGATGAATAATATGATCTCACAATGGCACATAATACTTGTATTCTTTTTAAATTCTACAATCTTGTTCGATCGAATCAACTGTTATTTTTAGAGTTGGTGGTGGTAACCCGTGTTAAATCGGAGTATTTGTGAAGAATAATAACAAGTCAAGCTAACAAATGAACTACTTGTTGTTATTCTTCACGTATTCATTTTGTTATGTTTAACAATTATTTATACATCTTTAAAAATAAAATCATTCCACAAATTTAACTTTCACCATTTTTAAATTCAATTTAATCAATTATTTATTAACATTTCTTTCACTCATTACATTTTTTTTAAAGACGGTGCTGTAAACACCGACGAGACAAAGGGTGTAATAAACTTTTAAAAATGTACCCTAAACAAATGACTAGATAATTCTTCCTAGGCAAATACTCCATATTTCATAATTTGGGAAATAAAGTTTATCCCAAATACGATCCATCAATTTCCTTTCGAATTAGTGAAAGAATGGTTTCATCACTGAAATATGTGAAGTTTAATTCCAAAAAAATAATGAGAAAAAAGAAAGTACAATGATTGTTTTTAACTTTGGGACAGAAAATTGAATTGGAGTAGCTGAAGATTCAGAGACATTTAATATAAAGGCTATCGTGTGAGTTGAGGAGTCTATAGCTGCTAATAGCTTCTGATAATCGCAGCAGCAGTAGCAATTAAAACAAGGCTCTGTTTGGCAACAGCAGAAAACAACACAGAGAAATTCATCATCTTCATCATCATTACACTTTTACTTTAACCAAACCTACCTCAGCTATTCCCACTCCCCTCTGCATACACTATTTTTCACAGCTTAAAAGTTTTTATTTTAATGATTTACTAAATGAATCACTTTTACTAGTATCTTTTAAGGTTGAACGCAAATTATTCTCACCTGCTTTTAAGGTTGATTATGAATTATGAATTATGATTAAATGAATCACTTTTATCTTTTAGGGGGGAATTGCTTGGTGTACAATGATACTAGAGAGAAATCAATACTGTATTGTAAAATATAAATATGAACATAGAATTGATTGAAGATAGAAGGATTTCACAACTAGTTTTGATATGAAACCGATTTTCTATGCAATTCAGCACACATAAAACACTTGTACATCCTGTAAATTGATTTATACAAATGGTTGGTTAGAGTTTTTCCAAGTTTAGACTGTTTAGTGTAATTAGTTTAATTCATTGGGCCTCTATGCCTTATTACATGCTTCATGCTTGAAGTGGACAGCCATAATTGTGTTCTTCGTTGTACGTAATGTCTGGAAAAATGCGTACCATATAATTTTTTTTACCCCATAACGTACTCTAAAATAATTATAATATTATAAGAATAATATTGGCGCAATATGTAACTACAGTTTAAAGTCACTATCATTATTTTCAATAGACAACATTGATTTCAAAACATCACTTTCTGATTTTTAAACCCCGATTTATTTTACAAAAGTGATCCCTCTGTATCATTGATTAAAAAAATAAATTCAAACCTTGCCTTAATATCTACAAACATTCGTATTGTATTGGTAATTTGGTACCTACCGTCCTGCCCCCAACAAAAATAGAAAAAGAAAACAAGACATAAAAAGCAAAAAATTGTGAGGCCGGTCAGACGAAGCCCATTTAAAATACACAAGGAGCCCACTTAAAAAAAAAAAAAAAACTTACTGCTGGAGGACAAGGCTTGATCCTGGCCAATTTCTCCCAATCCACACTGAGGAGTGAGTATGATACCTGAAAGTACATAAACCATACAAAGCAAGAAACTACGAACCTCGAGCTGGTGGGTGAAGAAGATGGAAAATGGCAGTTCAACTCAATCACGAGCCAAAAGCCATTACAGTAGCCCCCGTGTTTTTTCGAAGATTAAAATGGAAACTCCAATAAAGAATTCCATTGTTCATCTTTTCACTGAGTTAGCAACTTTGAATCACATGCTACTATCTTCACAGAGTCAACAGTTTCTTGACCATCCTCACTTTTGATCAGAGCATTTTGTACGATGAAGGTCCAAACATTCTCATTATAATTGTAGATGTGAAGATGCCCCTGTAGCCAACATAACAATTTTACAAAAACAAAAACATGGACTGATATAATTATACTCTTAACAACAAACGTACAGAATAGCCTAAACGCAACTTAGATTCCATATACTAAGAGTCTAAGAGGGTAACATTCATCAAACCATATAAACACTTGATAATTGTGGATCTGGGAAAGACATTCTGAGCAGCCATGCAACTTCAAAGATCAGACGTAGGATGACAGCTACAGGAAATGATTGGAGTATCCTCTTTTGCATATCTACCTTTTGGGTTGTTAACATGGACATTTACAATTCATAACAGTCTTTGATGTCAGTTGCATACAGCCAACCACAACAAAGAATCAATCAATAATAGTACTAAGGAAAATATGACCAATAGAAGCCCTGATATCAGCATCAGTAAAATCACACTGCTAGAACAACAACCCACCAATTAGACAGTATAGCATTTCATTACAATACTTTAGAGCTAAGACAGGGTTAGTTGTTAACATTCTTTCTGTACTTGTAGCCAGAATAACTAGTCAGAAAATTATACAAAGATGACAGATGACAAGTACAGCAGAATTATAACAGGTTTCAGGTGATGATTTTCATCTTATTCTTGATGATAGAGTATAAAAGGCAATATTTATCATGGAAGGGAGGGTTTGACAGGTAAGGTTGAGTGGCAACTGAGGTAATTAGATTAACTGAAGAACACCCATTCCAAAACACAAAACAATTGCTGCATAAGCATTAGACAGAGTAAGTGGTTCAAATTGGTGAAAAATAAAATATAGGCTAATAAGCATAATCATAAAGGCATATATATCACTGTTGTATGCACTATAAACGGATTGACTTTGGATGTGGACTGTGCTTAGCACGATACAAACATATATAATTAAACGGGGGTTATTACGTGTTTATATGGATTAAAGTGATGATTTGTGATGAACTTGATGAACACACAAGAACACAAGATATAGCTTCTTGGAGAAGCTAAAGCTTTAGAAGCTTGGGAGAGTTTATTGCTTTGGGTCTGGAGATTGTGAATTTTCAACTTGTGTTACAAATGAGCCCAAATGGGCATTATATACTGCTTTTCGAGGGCTGCCCGCCCTTTACACGTGGAGCCTCCAGATTGGGCCTTCATTCTGCCCGAAAAGGTGATTTGATGGCGCATTTAATGCTAAACCGCCTCTGGTGCTCGTCCTCGCCGAGATGCCGAGGAGCTGGGCCATGGTGGTCGCCGGAGGGCCGTCGAGGAGAGTGGTCGCCACGCTCCATGTTGTCTCCCAAGACTTCAATACTTAAAACATCTTAACTAAGAATAAGCACGTGCTCGCCACACACTTGGGCGAGCAGCTAACTAAGAGAGTGTTCGCCAACATCTTTGGACGAGCACTTAAATATATTAAATACATTAATTCTATTACATTTTCTTGGTCTTGTTGACTAGTCGTCGCACGACTTTGTTGACTAGTCCTCGCCACGTAAGATGGTGACTAGGATTGACTTGTCAAAGATTGACCTCTTTGACTAGGTATAACATTTGCCCCCTGGTCGCCTTTCTTCGTATTCGTAGAATGGAAAGGCGAGCAGTGTGATCGTCTTCTCCGTTGGTGAAAATGATTTTCGACAAAACAATCAATTTCGAGATCTTGATGACGTGAAATGGAAGTGGTCGCCTCGTTTCCTACGCCGAGCTCGTCTTCCGAGGCACTTTTGATGACGTATGATGTGATTGGTGTCAGGCGCGTGGGCGGCGCTCGAATTTCAAAAAAATGCGCGTGGGGCGCGTGCCGACCTTCAAAGGTCGCGCGTGAGAGTCACTCTCCGAATTTGAATTCGGAAATGGCCCTAAATTTTGGGAAAATTACGGATTTTACCCCGTTTTTTGCAATTAGGCCCCTGGTCGATTTTGCCTATAAATATGGCTTCCTTACTCACAAAAATACTTTTTTCACTTTGCAAATTTTCGAACTTCAAGTTTCCGTCCAAGTTTTAAACCTCGAGCTTTTCCGGCGTGTTTTGTGGTGGTTTCCGATTTGAAAAGGTAATTAAATCTCATTTTCTTCTTTAAATCTCTTTTCTCCCCCATTTCTTTAAGAAAAAATGGATTTTGGTGGCGGTTCCGGTGGTGGTTCGCCGCCGTTAGATGGTGGTGCCGCTAGTTCCGGCGAGGCTGATCGTCTAGCCATGGTTTTGACGGAGAGGGCGTCTTCGTCGGATTCTAGAATCCAATCCCCTGAACCTATAAATGTTAGTGTCCGTAATTTAGGAAAGGCAGTGGTCGTCGACGTCGACGATCTCTCCGATTCCGATAGGGATGATGCCGGCAATGATGCCGAGGAGGGTGATGCCGAGGATGTTGGCAGTGAGACGGACTCTGACTTGCACGATAAGGATTTGGATCGAGAAGTGGGCGACCAGTTAGAAATCGCCCAAGTCGAGGAGACCTTGTCGAGGAGTCTCCGCGAGGACTATGAAGAAGTTGTTCGATATGCGGAGAGCATAAAAGATATCTTGAGTGGTAGGGAGGACTTGGATGGCGACGAGGTCTCGAGGGAGGCCTACTATAAATATTACAGCGAAAATCCTCCTCGAGAGGTTCCTCGTCCGCATCGAGGAGCTTTCCAAACGATTTACGAAGCGAGCAAGTATGCGAGTAAAGTCTCCTTGGCGCAGCTCGAGAATTCTCGCAAAAGGTATCAGTTGCCGGCCGACGTTTGCTTTTTTGTACCTCGCGAGGATGAGAGGGCCGACCAGCCGCCAGAGGGCATGGTCGCCGTTAATATTGGTATGATGGAGGCAGGACTTAGGTTCCCCCTACACCCCAGTATCACAAACTTTTTACACTTCCTGAATGTTGCCCCTTCGCAAATTTTACCGAACGGTTGGTCGAACCTGATCGGCATTCTTACGCTGTTCGGCCTGGTGGCGGCCGAGAACGGATGTCGGAATACGTGGCTTAGCCCGAGAGAGATTAACTATCTTCTTCAGGCGGCCGAGGCCGGAGGGAAAGTAGGCCATGGGTACCATTATGTACGAGGCCGAGATAATTTTAAATTGGTTGAAGGGGTTCCCAACAAGATTAGGGATTGGAAAACCAACTGGTGGTGGGTAGCCGGGGACTGGATGAGTTCAGTGAGGCCGGATGGATCTTCTGATCGCATTCCTATTGAGACTGAATATCGAAGAATTCGTGGTAAGTTATTTTTATTTCTGCTCGCTCTTTCTATACTGACTAACTCCTCGCTTTTTGTAGGTGAAACTGTTCGCAAGAGGACTGCCGACGACCGTCTTACTCCTCTCTTTCAGTACCACGTTTGCTGTGTTCTCAATCGTCGCTACCTGGAGAGGTCTTGCCGATTTCTGAACAGGGAGTGCATGCGTGAGCGAGCAGGTCTCAGAGTACCTCCTCATCACTTCACTCGAGAGTTCCCTCCAGGTAAAATATTTTTTACTTCAAATTTCTTTTTAAAATTCACTCTTCGAAGATACTGACTTCTCGCTTCTTTATCTAGTAGTGGTTCCTCAACGGGTTGTCGCCTATCTTCCTCCAACCGTCGAAGTCGAGCGCCTAAAAGCGACCAGTATGCTTCGACAGGCACAAATACTCCGAGAGCGCAAGATTGTCGATGGCGCCGGCAAGAAAAGGAAAGGGGCGGAGAGCTCGGGGGCTCCACCAAAGAAGGTCGCTAGACCGGCCAGAGGGGGCACTTCTCGCCCACCTGCTGCCGAGCAGAGGGCCGTGCCGGCTAGAGAAAGGAGGATCTCGCCGAGGAGATCCCCTCCGCCGAGGGGTGACTCGCCTCCCCCCAAAACTGTTGCTTCCCCTCCTCCCCGAAGTACTCGGTCGCGAGAGACTGCGACGAGCTCGTCGGTCGGACAGAGGGCTCCGGGAGATAATACCCTCCTCGGCTGGGAAGCCGCAAGGGTTGCCAAGTAAGTTTTTTCAAGATTGTCTAAAAATAGAAAATTTTCAAGTATTTTTCTTCTAACTCTTTAATTTTTCAACAGAGTTGCCGACTACCCGGTCGCCCAACCCTTCAGCGAGAATCTCCTCGGCTTCTACCGGTCGCGAGACCCGGTCGATAAGGAGCCTCTGAACCTGTTCGCCCAGAGGGCGATGAAGCACCTACCCCGCTCGTTGACGACCACACTGATCGAAGAGGTCGACAACCACAATGCTATGGAAAATGCGCGCGTGGTCGCCATTGACTTGAGTCGAGCCTCCTATACCATGGAGAAGCTCGCCAGCCAGATTGCTGATGGCCGCAAACTTAGCGAGGATAGGGCTGCAAAAATTGCTCATATGGCTAAGGCAAAAACAGTTGTTGAAGGGCAACTGCTTGCCTCCGAGGCAAAAGTGGTCGACCTTGAGACCAAGCTGGCCAATGCTGAGGCAAATTTGGCCGATTTCGAGGAGCAACTGGAGATGGTTCGAAAAAAGGATCAAGAAGATCTTCAAGAGATCGAACGTCTCCGTGCTCGCCTCAAGATCGCCGAGGACGAGGTAAGGACTCTTACAAGTAAGTCCGCAAATGATGAGGAGGAGTTGGCCACTCTTCGGCAACAGCTGGCCGATGCAATAGATGAGCGAGATGAGACTACTGAGCTCGCTGGGGGCGTGGCCATGTTATCGGTGGCGCTCACTGCCCACGGGCTTATTTACAAACTATTGGATGCCCATCCGGAAGTGGATGTGATTCCGCTCGGCGGATTTTTGGACGACCTCCTTATGAAGGAGAATCCTCAGCCGGGAACCGAGCTCCCCTTGCTTCCGTTGGTGCAAATGGGACTCCAGTTCCCTCGACTCATGGGAGTTCCGGTGGAGTTCGTGAATCCTCCCGAAGACTCCCCAACCCAACAGGACGAGCAGCGTGCCCCTGCTGTAGTGGAGGTTGTGGACGAGGAGGTAGCTGGCGAGCAAGATGCTCCTGCCGAGGAGAATGCTCCTGTAGTTTAGTTTTTTTTTTTTTGTACTTTGTTTTATTTTGTTTTTCTTAGGACTGTTCGGCCATTTAAGGCCTTTTTTGTAATTTCAGCCTTCTAAGGCTTTTTAATGAATGGGAATCTTTTGCTTATGATGTGTTTGCTTATTTTCTTCATATTGAGTGATCGTCCTCGTCACTGCTTCTCGATTTATGTTATGATACTTGTCTTTTTAAATTGCCTTTTATTTGTTTTCGTTCGTATGCTTTAGATAGTGATCGTCGTTGCTATCTTGCGAGCATCTTTAAGAAAGAGTGCTCGTCTTCCATTGCGAGACTCCTAGAAAGAGTGCTCGTCTTCCATTGCGAGACTCTAAGAAAGAGTGCTCGTCTTCCATTGCGAGATTCTAAGAAAGAGTGCTCGTCTTCCATTGCGAGACTCTAAGAAAGAGTGCTCGTCTTTCCTTTGCGAGACTCTAAGAAAGAGTGCTCGTCTTTTTAGAGTTAACCACTCGTCGGTTGAACTCCTTGTTTGACAGGTAGTGATCGCCTTTGCAACTACCTTGCGAGCATCTTTTAAGAAAGAGTGCTCGTCTTTTGTATCCTAGATGGCTACGCAGAGCCTTGTTTTAAACTTTCAAAATTATCTAACACTTACTGGAAATTTAAAACTTTGCTTGACTTGAAATGACGATTAAATACAAATTATACAAATATGAAATAATTTAAAAACTTACTGGTAATACTTCTTCAGCTTTACCGCGTTCCACGGGTACTTGCTTGGCTTGCCCTCGAGATCTTCAAGCTCGTATGATCCGTTTAGGAGTGTGCGCGTTATTCGGTACGGACCCTCCCAGGTCGGGCCAAGTATGCCAATGGACTGCTCCGTCGCCCTTCGAAGTACGAGCTGGCCGATAGTGAACTGGCGAGCACGTACTTTGGTGTTGTAGTAGCGTTCTGACCTTTGTTTGTAGACCACATTCTTCTCGTCCGCTGTTAGCCTTCGTTCTTCTAGGAAGTCTAAATCGGAGAGCTGTGCATCGTTATTCAGCTGCTCGTCATAATTTGCTACTCGAAAAGTTTGGACTTGCCCCTCTGCTGGTATGACAGCTTCGGTTCCGAACGCGAGCGCGAACGGAGTTTCACCAGTAGAATTTCTTGTGGTCGTCCGATATGCCCACAGAACCATGTGCAGCTCTTCGGCCCATTTGCCCTTCAATCCATCCAGCTTAGCTTTCAAGGTGTGCTTGATGATTTTGTTGATCGCCTCTACCTGACCGTTTGATTGTGGATGGTAGGGTGTTGAAAAAATTTTCTTGATGTTCCATCTTGAGCAGAAATCCATCATGTCTTGACTTGTAAATTGACGTCCGTTGTCGGTCACTATCGCTCGTGGTAGGCCGAACCTGCAAATTATATTCTTCCAAATGAAGCTTGTCATTTGGCCCGTTGTGATGGTCTTCAATGCCTTTGCCTCTGTCCACTTGGTGAAGTAATCGACTGCTACGACGACGAAAGTTACCCCCCCAGCAGCTGGTGGGAAAGGTCCGATGATGTCGATCCCCCACTTCGCGAAAGGCCACGAACTATACACCGAGATGAGCTCGTCTGGTGGTGAGTGAATGGCGGGAGCGAAGGCTTGACATCTCTTGCACGTCTGCGCGTAATGGATTGCGTCTTTCTTCAGTGTTAGCCAAAAATAGCCTTGCCTTATGATCTTTAGAGCGAGCGCTTGCCCCCCTGTATGATTTCCACACACTCCGTCGTGGATTTCATGCATGACGATCTTCGCTTCGTCTTCTCCGAGGCATTTCAACAAAGGCATTGAAAAACCCCGTTTGTACAGCTGGTCGCCAATAATAGTGTACCTTGCGGACCTGAGCTGCAACCTGGTCGCCTTCACCTTGTCGTCCGGGAGCTCGCCGGTCTTGATGTACTCGGTGATCGGCGTCCTCCAGTCCTCGTCGCTGGTCGCTTCAACCTGCAAGATTTGACACCTGTTCACCGATGGGGAAGAAATTTTGGTGATGGTTGCTTCTGAAAATATTGCCTCCCCCTCTGAAGTGGCCAGCCGAGCTAACGCATCTGCTTGCGTATTTTCCTCCCTAGGGATTTGCTCGATGTGGATTTGATTAAATTGCTCGAGTAATCCTTTCACTAGGTCTTGATACTTTATCATTTGATCGCCGCGAGCCTCGTATTCGCCCGTGATTTGACATACAACCAGCTGAGAGTCAGAAAAAAATTTCAGTTTTCTAGCGCCCACGGCCATAGCCATCTTGATTCCTGCAACCAGAGCCTCGTACTCTGCTTCGTTATTGGTCGCCCGATACTCGAACTCGATCGCCGAAGCAAACGTCTGTCCGGTTGGGCTGATGAGGACAACTCCTGCCCCTGCTTTGGTGCTCGTCGACGAGCCATCGACGAACAGTGACCAAGGAAGCTCGATTCCCTTGGCCAATTTCTCCGGGAAAGTGAGCTCTACGATGAATTCTGCCAACACTTGTCCCTTGATTGCCGTTCTGGGTGCGTAGGTGAGACCAAATTGTCCGATCTCTACTGACCATTTTAGAAGTCTTCCCGCGGTATCCGGACGATGCAGTGCTCGTCGGAGAGGAAAGGTGGTGAGGACGACCACCTCGTGGTCGAACAGGTATTGCCTTAATTTTCTAACACTCATGACCAGTGCGTAAGCCAACTTTTCCATTGGAGTGTATCTCAACTCCGCATCTCGCAGTGTTTGACTTACGTAATAGATAGGCAGATGTGTGCTCCCCTCAGCTCGGACGAGCACTGAACTGATCGCACAGTCAGTGGCCGCCAAGTACAGATATAAAATTTCGCCCGGGACTGGCTTGGATAGGACCTTCGGATCCGATAAATACTCCTTCAATTTCCCGAAAGCTTTCTCGCACTCGTCGGTCCACTCAAACTTTCCTTTCTTCAGAGCGTCGAAAAAGGGTTTGCAACGGTCGCCCGTTCGTGCAATAAATCTATTCAGCGATGCAAGGCATCCTGTCAACCTCTGAACTTCTTTCACGTTCCTTGGGCTTTGCATATTGATTACTGCTTGAATTTTACTTGGATTCGCCTCGATGCCCCGCTGGCTAACCAAGTGCCCCAGAAATTTTCCTGAGCTAACTCCAAAACTGCATTTCTTTGGATTTAACTTCATGTTGTACTCTCTTAGGATATCGAATGTCATGGCGAGGTGGTGTAGGTGATCTTCTTTTCGTAAGCTTTTGACAACGATGTCGTCGATATAGACCTCTACCATCTCACCGATGTGCTTTTCAAACATCTTATTTACCAGTCTTTGGTACGTTGCCCCCGCGTTTTTCAAACCGAAAGGCATTCTTTTCCAGCTGTACATATCACGCGCCGTCATGAAGGCCGTATGTCGCTGGTCGTCGGGATGCATTGCAATCTGATGGTACCCTGCGAAGGCATCCATGAAGGTTAAAATCTCGTGCCCCGCTGTATTATCCACTAGGTGATCAATGTGGGGCATCGGAAAATGATCTTTTGGACAGGCGTCGTTTAAATCTGTGAAATCTATGCACAATCTCCACGACCCGGTCGTTTTCTTGACGAGCACTGGATTTTCCAACCACTCAGGATCAGTTCCAGTTTTCTCTATTAACTTGTTGTCGATCAATTTCTTGATTTCGACTGCCAAAGCCGCACTTTTATCAGGCCCAAATTTTCTTCGCTTTTGGGTGATGGGTCTTTTTGTTGGATCAATATTTAGTCTGTGGCAGGCATGATTCGTGGGAATGCCCACCATATCTTCGTGCGACCAGGCGAATGCACCGATGTTTTCCTTCAAAAATGCGATCATGTCCGATCGCAGATGTCCTGGTAAATTTGAACCTATGAATACTTCGAGCTCGGGACGAGCTTCGTTTAATTGGATGGTTTCAAGGTCCTCCGCTGAAGTCGCCCGCTCTTTAGGCTCCTTCCAACGAGGGTCCTCAATTCCGCATTTTGGCTCAAAGCCTAACCTAGGCTCCAAATCTGGGAAGTTTTCTGGAGACTGGTCGCCGGGGATCTGGTCGCCCGGATCTGACTGCTCGTCAATTTCCATTGGGGTGTGGTCGTCCACTTCCATGGAGGCGTGCTCGTTCGCCCCCACTTGGTGGTCGTCGGATTGATGACTGCATTCCCCAACTTCAATTTTTCTGTACTTGCTAGGAAGACCCTCCAAGTAGTTCATTTGTTCTGTTTGAGTTTGACACATAATATACTTTCCAACCATGGCGCTTTCCTTAGAATGACGTTTGGCAAAACGGACGAGACACTCCCTCGCCCGTGTCTGATCGCCCTTAACGGTTATAGCTCCCGCCGGGGTTGGAAATTTAATACAGTAATAATAAGTTGAAGCGGCCGCCTTGAACTCGCTGAAGAAAGGTCGGCCTAGGAACGCGTTGTAGGATGATGGCATGTCGATGATCAAGAAGTCGAGCTGCCTAGCATGGTGCATTTCAGGCTCTTTTGACGATGCCAAATCCAAAGTTAGTCTGATTTTCCCTATGGGAAGGTTGCGCGTGTCCCCGAACCCTACGATTATGTCGTCGCAAGGCTCGATGTAATCTGCATATCCACCAAGAGCATCCAAAGTATGCTTGAAAAGGATGTTGGTGTATGACCCAGTGTCGACCATCATGCGATGGACGACGGTTCCCATTATCTTTCCCGTGATGACCAAAGCATCATTGTTTGGCTGCACCACGCCGTTCAGGTCGTCGTCCGTGAAACGGATTTGGTGAGAAGGAGGCTTCTCGGCAGTAGGAGCGACGCACACCTGGTGCACGTTGTTGAGTGCTCGCTGTTCGCCCTGAGCCCGGCGAACAGACAGAGCGACCCCGGATTGGGTCCCCCCCAAAGGGCCTTCTATCACATGGAATTCTCCTCCCACATTATCGATGTCGCCACCAGTATGTGTTGGCATGGGAGGAGTTAGCTTGGGACGGTTCAATTGTTGGCGCAGGTCGCCGCCGCTGTCGTCGCGACGCTTCTTGCCCCTGTTGTCGCCCCTGTTGTCGCCGTTGCCACCTCCGGACTTGATGAATTGGGTGAGCTTACCCTCATTGTAGAGTTTGAAAAGATTTCTCACCAAGTCTCGGCACCCATTGGTGTGGTGGCCGACGGAATTGTGGTAGTTGCAAAATTTACCACCATCAAGATTTGCATCGCTCGTATGCATGGGCTTTGCTTGGGGGAGCAGATTTTTCCCCCTTATCGCGTCGTAGATGCCCCTAGGATCCACAGTGAGGGCCTCCCTGAATTGGATGATCTCAGGTGCCTCCTCGAATGGCCTGAAGTTCGCTGGGCGAGCACTGCCAGCTTGAGTGGTCGCCTTCTTGGGCTGGGAAGATTCCCCAGTGTTAGTGTTTTTCTTAGGCCACACTCTTTTGGACGCGTCAGGCTGCTCGTTAGCCTTGGCAGCGTCCATTATTTCCTCCATCTGAATGAAGTTTCCAGCCCTCGTGCGGAAGTCCGCATAAGAACTGGGGAAAGTAAGATGGATAGATTCCCACAGCTTGGTACCTATCCTGAGACCGGAAACTGCTGAGATCAGCTTCGTCTCATCGTTCACGGCCTCCCCATCGATCACCAGCCTATCGAAGCGCTCGATGAAGTCTTTGCCTGATTCGGTTAGGGATTGGCGGACGTTCGCCAAACGTTGCTTTGAGGCTGGGCGAGCAGCAATAGACCCATAGTAGGTCAGAAAGTGGTGTCCCAGCTCAAGGAAAGAAGTGATAGATCCGGGACTCAAAGTTGTGTACCATCGATGAGCCCGGTCTCCCAATGTTAGGGAGAAGTTTCTGCATTGTGTTGCGTCCGTTGCCCCGATTGAGGCCATGTAGTTGGAGTACTTAGACAAGTGTACTCTGGGGTCGGACATCCCATCATATGCCGCCATGGAGGGCATTTGGATTTTCCTTTGAATGGGGGCAGTAAGGATTGCAACACTCAGTGGAGGTGCGGGCAGACTGATCGGCAGTGTGGTCCCTTGCTTCGAGGCGACCACCTCTGCTCGCAGAGCGTCCATTTCTTGTTTCATTAATTTTTGAGTTTCGAGGAACTGGGCGATTTGCCCTTCCTCGGTAGTTTGAGCTCGTGGGACGACGTTCTCGTCACGTCGACTCCCATGGGAAATGACTGGGCGATCATCATGGTGTGATCGCCTGGGTGAGTGCCTGTCGGAATGGTGGCTGCGATAACTCTTGGCTGGAGTTCGCGAACCCTTCCCTGGTCCCACTCGATCTAGAGCTGAGACCCTGTCGCCCTGCTCTCTACGATCAGTGCGATGGTGGTGGTCGGCCTTCTGTGGTCGGCCATCTACGTTGAAAGGTACTCGGCGAGGAGCCCTTCCGTCATTGTCTTTCATTCGGTTGAACACCGAATTTCTGTGAGAGTCTCCCGTCTGGCTATTGTGGGAGTGCTCGCCGACTTTGTTCTTGCCCTTATCTTGGGGGTGAACGGGATGTGAGTGATAGGAATGGTTATCCTCGTTCCCCCTGTTTTTACGAGCCTCGACGAAAGCCCTATCTTTGGCCTTCTCGAGCTCTTCCTTCTCGTTCTGATTCCTCCTCATCAGGAGGTAGTCCGACAGGTCTTTCAAGTGTTGGGGGTCATTAAGGATATCCCCCATGTTCAAGTTTGCAAAAGGATTTGCCGGAGCCGGAGGGTGCTCGTTCCCTCCGGATGGCGAGATCCTATCTTGTGGAGTATGCTGAGACATCGTTTAAAGAGTGTCTTTCTAGATTACAGAGTAAAGATCTAAAAAACGAAAGATTAAAGTTCTTACGCAGAAGAACGTGCTATTACAACTACTAGTCTTAGTAAAGTAATAACAAAAGAAGCTTGAAAACACAAATACAAGGAGATCAAACTCCAAAATAAACTACGAAAAACTGAAAATGTTCGAGAACACGAAGAACAGTAAAGATCGTAGATGATGCTCTAAACGGTAGATATACCGATTAAAGCTTGAAACAGGGAGTTTGCTAACCGATCGCTCGTTGATCGGACGAAACTTTGATGATAGAACACGTAAAAGGTCCCCTCCTTCTAGCGCCAAATGTTGTATGCACTATAAACGGATTGACTTTGGATGTGGACTGTGCTTAGCACGATACAAACATATATAATTAAACGGGGGTTATTACGTGTTTATATGGATTAAAGTGATGATTTGTGATGAACTTGATGAACACACAAGAACACAAGATATAGCTTCTTGGAGAAGCTAAAGCTTTAGAAGCTTGGGAGAGTTTATTGCTTTGGGTCTGGAGATTGTGAATTTTCAACTTGTGTTACAAATGAGCCCAAATGGGCATTATATACTGCTTTTCGAGGGCTGCCCGCCCTTTACACGTGGAGCCTCCAGATTGGGCCTTCATTCTGCCCGAAAAGGTGATTTGATGGCGCATTTAATGCTAAACCGCCTCTGGTGCTCGTCCTCGCCGAGATGCCGAGGAGCTGGGCCATGGTGGTCGCCGGAGGGCCGTCGAGGAGAGTGGTCGCCACGCTCCATGTTGTCTCCCAAGACTTCAATACTTAAAACATCTTAACTAAGAATAAGCACGTGCTCGCCACACACTTGGGCGAGCAGCTAACTAAGAGAGTGTTCGCCAACATCTTTGGACGAGCACTTAAATATATTAAATACATTAATTCTATTACATTTTCTTGGTCTTGTTGACTAGTCGTCGCACGACTTTGTTGACTGGTCGTCGCACGACTTTGTTGACTGGTCCTCGCCACGTAAGATGGTGACTAGGATTGACTTGTCAAAGATTGACCTCTTTGACTAGGTATAACAATCACCAAATCAACTTCTCCAGTTCACAGCTCAGCTTTAATTAGAAGAACATGTAACAATCACGGACCATATCCCTATAAAAGGAACATGTCTACCTTGATGGAAACCTTGCCCTTCACCTTACTTTCCAGCGCTTCAGTCATTGACTGCAATTTCGAAGCAAAATGTAAACAATAATTTGGTGGATTACATGCATGTCAGATGAGAACGCAGTAATCCAGATTCAACAACCCCCCCCCCCCCCCCCCTCCCCCCCAACACAGACACACAGATAAAATAGGGCATTTAAGCCTTTTGTACATTTACTTCCAGCGAAATTCAACATTATATAACTTTCATCTCTCTTTCCCTCACACTAGTACACTCCAATTTCAACTTTTCATTACAGGTTTTAATCATCCCAGTTTTACCGGTTTCGAACCTAGGCATAACGTAGCGTGTAAGCGATATTTAGCAGGGATTCAAATATCAATGATAAAGAATTGTAACCTTGTCGAATTGAATAAGAACTTGAATAGCGTGTTCAGGGCTGAGAACCCCTCCAGTAACCATCTGATCCAGAGCCTCTGTCAAGCACATTCCGATTGCGGATCCTCTGTACACCTCAAAAGTTGTCATCTCTCTCTAATTATAGCACTGATCTACACAAGATGCGTCAAGTAATTAAACTCGTAAAATAATAATCCCTCGTCCAAAAGAATCTAAATTAAAGTCAAGAAACATTTAAACATACATAAACTGGCACGTTTAATCGATTGTCATTTGGATTCGCAAACTCTAGAATGGTTCTGCGAGAGAGAAAGCGAGGGAGGAAAATTGGGGCTTTTATACGGTTATACCCTATAATTTGTAGTTGAAGGATTATATAGGCGAGTTACCCGATCGGCGGCCTGAAAGACGAAACTGCCCTTTATGAACTTTCAAGATCTTGCTTGCATAGGCCCATCGCAATGAGGCCCGATAATAATGGCCCAAACTACCATCTGACTTAATTTTTGTGATACGATTATACGATGAAGTTAATTTTTTTTAAAAAAAATCAATTAAAATTTTCAATTATAAATAATCTTTAAATTGAAAAATGAAATCTACTACTCATTATTTCATGATTTCTTTCACATGTGAAGTGACATTTGTGTATGTGTAAAAAAAGTAATGACATTTGTGTATATTATGATGGTGGAATTTATAAATGGTTTTTCCATTTTAAAGGTATGAAAGTTATTGTGAAACGTTTGAAAAGAAAAGTGTTAATTGATGGATGAAGGAGTAGTATGATTTTGCAATCGAATTATTGAGATTATGAGATGTGTACATAGACTATAAATTTGATGGATATCAAGTCCATTCTTAAAACATTTTTCCAACTACAATATCTTGAAAAGACTAGTGTTGAATGCTTATTCCATGACCTCCTGAATAGTTACAAATCGACCCTTTTCAATTGAAAGTTGAGCTGCAACTCCTATGGCTACAGAAATCAATCCATCGTGTAGACCTACAGCTGGAGCTTGAGTACCCTTTGCTCTTATTGCTGACAAAAAATGGAGATGTTCCAGATAGCTAGAACCGTGATGTAGCCCGTCGTATCTGATAAGCAGTGGGAGGAATTGCAAGATTTTAAACACCAGATTGTCTGATCCAGCTGCGTATTATAGTATAGATGGGAGGGAATAAAGAGTGACTCACTTTATACGATCATCTTCAGCTTTCAATGTCTTTACGCCATTTCTTCCTTCTGCTCGACTGCCCCAACGAACAATGTTCTCCGGGACAAATGCCTCACCCTGTTAACAGCTTTTTTCAGTAATTTTTATTGCTAAATCTTGTTATTTCTCTATGAATGGGGTTTTTTTGATTGGAAATTGCAGCATTTACCTTTCCAATGTCACCAACAACAGATATCTCTTGTTCATTTTTACTGCCTTCAGCAAACATGCAAAGATCAAGCATGCCCCGAGACCCGTTTTCGAATTCAACAATAACGTATGCATTATCGATTATATCAGGCACCTTCAAAAGGAGAAACTGCTCATTAGATAGAGGAGATCAACTCATATATACCTATCAACAAAACAAAAAGAAACCAAGAGAAATCATTCATGGTCCTTTAAAGTGACCAAAAAATGTGAACTGGTCTGATGTTCAATAAGTCCAAGAAGAGAATCACCTTTCCATCATAAGTTTCATCTTTATGGTTCACATCAATCGCTCCAGAAGCCATAACACGGACGGGATTAGCACCCGTGAATAGCCTAATGAGATCAAAGAAGTGGCAGCATTTCTCTACCAGGGTACCCCCGGTGTTACAATTGAACCTGTTCCAATCGTTAACCTACAACAATAGTGGCTCAAGACTATTGCTCGGTGAAAGCCACGCATGTATATAGTTGACCAAAGTACCTTGACTAGAAACGGGAATCGATGTTCACGAATAGCAACCATCTTGACTTGTCCCAGAGTTCCTCCCTTAACTATATCAATCAGTTTGGCAACAGGTGGCATGTATCTATATTCTAATCCAACTTGCACTAGCACATCAGGTCTACTTTTCGCAGCATCTATGACCTAAAACAAGATTTTGAAGTGTCAGATATTCAATCACAAAGTGGAAAAGATAATCTAGCCATCTCAGATTCTTCGAAAGCCAATAGACTGATAAACAAATGCTAAAAATTGGAATGTAAGCTATTATTTGGAATTAAGTATTGGTCTTCAGTTAGGACCAAGCCATTAGACTAATCATAGTTATTCACTTGAAAGCAGTCATAGAACATAAGGAGTATAAATCATTAGACTATATACGTTTACTAGATCTATGAACTAAAGGAATATCCAACTATTCAGCGCATCCAATATAGTGCACAATTTTTTATGTACCGTTAAAGACTTATTAATTGTTCCCAACACTTTCAAAGTTGCCACAAGATTAAATTGGGAAGGGACATGCGTTTTTTTTCTAAGTATACAATAACTTAAGACTCTTTTCGAGCTCTCACTTTTCGAGATAATAATTTGAGCAATTCTCAACAAGTTATTATATAGCACGAAGATCCTCCAATTTGAAAATTCATCCAGCAACTGAATGCATTAATATGATGCTAATAACTGAATACTTAAGCATACGGTTACCTATAAATTCTATCTCACATTTGGATCCACTAAAGTAATCAAAACACTGTGGTGTCTTTCTAACCTTTCTACAATCTGCAACAGTCGTGCAGAGGGGCTTCTCCACCAGCACATGATGGGGTTTGGGGTGGCTGATAATATCCATCAAGATTTCACAGTGAGTCATGTTCGGAGTCGATACAACCAATACATCGCACAGCCCACTATTCAATAGCTCCTTGTGATCCGAAAAAACCTTCAAATTCACATCTCCAAGCACATAAATAACTGCAACTCTAAATCACCCAATCAAAACAATCAAGTAACAAATATCTACAACCCTCTCGCAAGAGTGAACTAAGAATTAGAATTCTTCAAAATCCATATCCCAATCACATATACAACCAACATCGCGCTACTCAACCAGAACCAGATAAGAACCTGAAATTTCACAATTCATTTGACTAGAATGAACCAAAAGGCTCACAGAACGGGTTTGGTATTGTTGATGAACTAACATCTTTCACTATCTATTTACACATACACAGAATCAAGTGTATTTGTAGTTTAGCAGGTGCGGCAGTTATAATACCGGCATCAAATTGGGTACCTGAAGAGGCCAATCGAAAGAGTGTGCAAGATTCGACGCTTGTTGTTGGGAAGGCAAATGAGGATCAGCAATGGCAACCACAACAACACCTTCACTCTTGAGGTGGTAAAGATTGATCAGATGCTCTCTTCCCATCATCCCAGCTCCGATTATCCCATAATTTACGCTTCTGTAAGCCATTAAACTCCTTTTACTTGGTCTTTCTCAGCATATGTGTGTAGTCGTGTAGATGACAAGTGAGGTTGAAGAGTTGAATTTTCTGGGGATCATATTTTCTCATATCCAAATGACAGTACAGTACCAATTGCTGGGCCTAATACGCCGCCGTTTCCGGTTTCAAATGTGAAGAGGGTGAACTCAAAATTGGGGTGTGAACTCAACCGAGGGTGAAAACATAATAAAAGGGGGCATTTATCCGTGCCCCAAGAGTTTTTAAACATTCGTTGCATCTCAACACATAATAGGCCAACATGGCAACGAGGCCCAATAGGCCTATTATAATGGCCCGAGTAAGAGTTTAATGGGTCTGATATTATTTAGAAGTTGGGTGGGACTATTTACCCTCCGTTTCGGTTTAGAACACTCTCCCTATGAGTTTAATAATAAAATAATGATGTAAAAATCTAAACATATCATTTAAGTTATATTACACTACTAAATGCACCTCTATTACTAACTGCACCCCTCCTTCACATTTAAACTCTAAATCTAAGTTTTATCCGGCCACCACCGCTGCCAGCTTGCCGCCGCCACCACCAGTACCATCACCAAACAACAAACAACAAAATTTATCCCCAAACAAAAAAAATTCAAGAACTTAAAAAATTTCAATTTTTTTTTTAAATTTCGACAAACCAGTGTCGACCGACACCCAGTTGTCGACGAGGGTGAATATGATCGACCTAAGAAGGTCGAACTTTAAAAAAAATAAAAAATTTAAAATTTTCAACAACATAATGTCGACCATGTAACCTCTCGTCGACGACATGTTATCGACGAGAGGTTACATGGTCGACATTACGTTGTCGAAAATTAAAAAAAAAAGTTTCTGCTACAAATTGCAGAAAACCCTGAAACCTTAAACTTCAAAATTGTTGCCGACTGAACTTTACCAGACGGCGGCGATACACTTACCTGGGGTGGGGGTGGCCGACATCTTCGACCAGGAGGCGGGGCGGCATCTTCGATTGGGAGCACGATGGGTTGAACAAAAAATAAATTGCGGAAATCAGAGAGATGAGTGGGAGGAGATGCCGTCGCGGCCGAGGGGAGGGAAGGCCGTCGCGGCCGCGGCTAAGGGAGAAGGAGGCTGCCGCGTTCGTGAAGAGACAGGGAGGAAGGGGGCGGTGGGCGGCGGCAAGGAAAAATGAGGAGAGAATTAGGGTTTGAGGGAGGGTGCGGTAAGTAAAGTTGTATTTATATAGATAAAAATGAGAAAAGGGTAATTAAGACAATTTCAGGGGGTGCATCTATTATTCTATTCTGACAAATTTCAGGGGGTGCATCAATCGGGGGAGTGTTCTAAACCGAAATGGAGGTGTAAATAGTCAGACCCTTAGAAGTTGTACCGTATATATGAAAAGGGTGCGGCTAAAGGCACACACGAATCCTATGAGGACACCCACCGAATCTTTTTTTTTATTACAAGGGGTATGTGAAATGTCGTTTGTACCCTTTCTGCAATTTTTTTAAAAATTAAAAAGGACGGATGAGTACACCCATCCATTCCATTTCACACACAATTCATTATTTCACACCCGATTCATCATTTCACACCGGAATCACCACCAAAACAACCACCATAAGTTTGATAAAAAAAAATCCTAAAAACCCAAAATTTCAACAACAAAAATAAAATCTTAATATGTTCGAAAATTTTACCCAAACAAAGTTGAGATGTCCGAAATTTTTTAATGAACAAACTCAATATGTTCGAACAAAAATTTCAAAACAACTTAAATTTGTCCGAAAAAAAAGATCGAACATCTTCTTCGAAATTTTTTCCAAAACAAACACAGATTGTTCGAAAAAAAATTAAAAACAAAGTCAATATGTTCGAAAAAAATTTCAATTCCAAAACAAACACAGATTGTTCGAAAAAAAATTTAAAACAAAGTCAATATGTTCGAAAATAATTTCCGAACTTGTAAAAACCCTAATTTCCAAAACAAAGTAAAAATTTCCTACCTTGAAACTGAAACGGGCCGCGACGGACGAGTGAGGAGGAGAGGGGTTGCACACACCTCCAGCGGCCCGCGGTGGACGAGGGAGGAGAAGAGCGGTGGCGGTGGCGAATGCGCACACCTCCAGCGGCGGCAGCGTTTGAAGGAGGAAGGGGAGGGGGAGCGGCGGCGAGCAACATGGGAGGGGGGGCGACGACGCCCGTGCGAAAGGCGAGGGAGGGGTCGCGATGGCGGCCGCGTCGCTTGGAGGAGGGGCGACGGTGGCCGCGTCGCTTGGAGGAGGGGCGACGACGGCCGCGTTGCTTGGTCTTCTCTTCAGTAGACACGGCGGCGGCAGAAGCTTCAAACGAAGGGTCGCGGCGGCGGTGGAAGCTTCAAATGGAGGGTCGCGACAGCGGCCGCTAGGAGGGATGAGGAGGTGGGCCGCCGCCGCCTAAGAGTGGGAGGAAGGGAGGAGGGATGAGGAGGTGGGCCGCCGCCGCCTAAGAGTGGGAGGAAGGGAGGAGGGGATTGACAGAGAGAGAGATAAGAGAAATTTGGTGTGTACCAAAATAAAAGAAAAATTAGGATTAAGAAGAAGGAGGGTACTTTGGGGTTTTCCGCGTGGGTGTCCTCATCGCAACGTGTGTGTCCTCATCGCGTGGATGTCCTCATTCTCTATTTTTCAAAAGTCTCTAGAATTGCAAAGAGTTAACCATTACCAATACATCTTTGTTCTAAAGTTGTTGTTTTGTCCAACACGTTGATAGTGAAATTAAGATTCGATAAACACGAATATTTAGCCAAGAAAACATTATGCTGTCTTTAATTATCACAAAATCACACTCGTTAGTAAGAGTTTATGCTCACTCTAATGTGAAAACGCACTTTCTTCGATTCTCTCATTCTCTATTTTTCAAAAGTCTCAAGTGTTGTAAAGAGTTAACCATTACCAATACATCTTTGTTCTAAAGTTGTTATTTTGTCCAACACGTTGATAGTGAAATTAAGATTCGATAAACACGAAGATTTAGCCAAGAAAACATTATGTTGTTTTTAATTATCACAAAATCACACTCGTTAGTGAGAGTTTATGCTCACTCTAATGTGAAAACGCACTTTCTTCGATTCTCTCATTCTCTAAAAAATCACATTCCAATTATAAATAATATATTAAGAATAATGAGTAACGAATATATTTAGTAGATACTCAATTTTGTTAGCAAAATAGAAAAAATATTCAAAAGTGAACTATTTAAATAGAATAAGCATATTTTTTGTGAACCCAAAAAAAGTAATGAGCACACTTTTGATGGATGGAGGGAGTAAACCTTTAAAGGATATGTTTTGAATGGACATTGTTATATTTATAATTTTGGTCATGTTTTATAAGTCACCTAATTAATTAGGTACAGCTTTTTCAAAATGAATTAGCAGCAGGTAAAAGAGTAAATTTATACTCGTCTCGTTAAGATACTCCTTTGTTGTTTGCACATGTTTTAAAAAATATGGAGTAATATTTAATATGAGTGAAGTATTGAGATAAAGAAAGGTAAAAAAAAAAAGTAGGAACATATGAAAATAAAAAAAGGTAGAAATATAGGGGAAAAAACTGGTCCAAAATGACAAAAATAAGTAACTTAATTAACAAGAGGTCGAGGGAATATATCTTTAGGTAATAACTCTTACACCATTTATATGATTTAAATTGAATAAGAACGAAACCTGTTAGTACTTAGTATTTTGCAATCAACTTAATAGGTGGAGAATGGAGATTCTTTGCTTGATTTCCATTTCCCCAAGCACAGACCGCTAGCTAGCTAGCTTCAACATCAATCACAAGGCAAAGATCCAACATTGCAACTCTTACACAACATACCTGTAAATTCATGAAATTTAATTTATATAGTAATATTACGTAAAAACATAACAGATATTTGAATCACTTATTAAGGAACCTCAAATTAAATCCTGGAGATTTTAATTAATAATTCAATATATATATGTGGTGTTATACTTATTAAGGGTAAAAAAATTTAATTGCAGGCAACTTAGCAAGAGGTGTGTTTTAAGAACAATAGTTTTGTTGGATTGTGAATGTAGAATACTGTACTATATTTTAAAACTTATAAATGTAGGACAATCGAACTCAAACTGATTAAAGTTGGGTTGAATGTCATGTGATTTTGAAATTGATTTGGGAAAAACGTTCCTGAGATCAACACGAAGTCATTAGGTATTCCACGCGGGAGAAGTGGTACCCGATGTGGACTAATTTGAGCTCAATTGTTCTACATTTACGGATTTTAAAATATAGTACTTCTATATCCGGAAAATTATTATTATTAAAATGCAAACCCAAAATTACGGGCCCAAAAACCATTTTTCCACCATTCCTAATATCTCCAAATAGATTAATTCCAAGAGTAGTTGACTGCTTATTAAAAAAATCATCAACAGCAATACAACACATGGGACCATCGATGCTGATGGCTGCGCCAGCCTTAAAGCTTAACAATATTGACGTATGTTTAATTAATTTAATTTACTCTGTACGACCAATGATTAACATATATAAGCTGGAAATTTATTTTCAAAGTTTCTATAATCGGAAACAAATTTAAATACATGTACCTATTTATTTACATGCTTATACAACACAGAGTATATATGCACGATGAGAAAAGAATACATTATACTATATAATTATCGCTCTTAGAAATTATGTACAGTATTAAATATATTCAATATTGTACTACTCCTTACTGATAGTATATACATACGACCACCTACCGGCTACCGCATTAAAATATAAAATTTTAAAAGCTACTATCATGATTAATTAGGGAATATAAATTAATTAACTCTTCTAAATTATCATATACATGCAAGTATGCAACATTGATATGCATATTTAATTCCTAATCTGTGTAATAATAACATGCGATTCAGTGTGAAAATGTGGCGTGCATGTAGATACAGCTTAGCATAATTATATATGTACTATATATTTTAAAGATTTATAATTGTGAATAAATTTTCACCATGAAACTGAATTAATGAGATTAAATTTTTCGATGGGCACTATTTTTTAGCATTATGATTAGTACATTATTAATAGTTTAAGTGATACTCTTTAATATTACAACTAATACATTTTAATAATTTACGCGAAGATACCATTTGACATTACAACTAATGAATAATTATTCATATATAGTTATTGAATTAAATCGTTATATGTTGATAAATAAACGTGCATGTGTTGTGAATTATGGAGTAGTTGTTTGTCTACAGTACTAAATATCGAGTTATTATTATAAATGAAGGAAAAAAAAAGGAGAATGGGGAGTACTAGTGTTTCTTGATTTGACATCGTGATAATTGATAATTGAAAAGGATACTCATACTAGATACAAAGAGATAAATAAACACACTATAAACATATCTATCAATCTATAGTCTTATTATTTACTATTGTTTATTTCAAATATATATAGAAAATCCTTTCAATCAATTCCCCACCTGAATCTCACTTCAATTTTATTTGTACTTTGTAAATTATAATTTGGGTTGAAATTGATTTCTTATAATAATAATAATAAAAAAAAAAATCAATCTTGAATTTCATATTGAGACTGTACTAACACTCTCCTAGGCGGGGCGGGCGGGATGGAGCCGGTTTATGCCTCCCCGGCCCCAATCCCGACGGAGAATTTTTGTTCCCGAACCCGCCCCAATTCCCGATGGGAGAAATTTTAAAATTCCCATCTCCGCTCCGATCGGTATCGGGTATCCCCGATCCGATTTGAAAAACAATTTTTTTTAATTATTATTTTTATGTTTTAAAAATTATTACTCCATATCTCTTTAAAAGAACAAAACATGAACAATTGTAACAATATTTGTATATAGAGAGATATATACATACATAATGAATACATATAGGGATATATATATATATGCATGCATAGGTATAAAAAATATGCCCATAATATATTTCAGGATGGAGCATATAAATTTTTTCGATTTTCTCCGAAATCAAAAAGTACATAAAAAAACCGCTCCGATCGAAGTGGGAACGAGACGGATCACCACGAATTCGGTATAAATGATTATCTCCCTACTCTCCTGAGTCTATGTGGCAATTAAAATTCGTCAATAATTAATCAAATGAAATGACTCTAACTCAAAATCTCATTATTTAAATAACCGTACAGTACTTTAAACATTTGAGTTATCTCTTTTTCTTTTTTTTCTAAGTAATCTTAAATTAAAATTATCATGTTATCCATAGTGGTTAAAAAGTCAAAAATGATGGGAAAAAGATTGAAAGCCACAAGCCTAGGGGTAAGGCGTAAACGAAAATTCGGAGCAATAAGTTAAAAGCAAAAATGGTAGAATTGAAAGTCAAAGTAGGATAACAGTAACACATGCATGAATCTTCTAAAAACTTTCCTGTCAATTTTCATTAAAATCCTTATTTTTTTTCCTATGCTTAATCATTAATTTGTCGATAACGTATAAGATATAGTTTCTCTCAGGTTACATATATTTGACTGGCAAGTTCAAATGATCCCCCAACTACCCAACTTTTTTGGCACGTGAAAATGTTACTATAAACCCTGGCTCCAGCCTCCAGCGTGCCCTAAACTACTAACTCAATTTATTTTTTCCCATAATCTTTTTATAATAATGTGGTGTCACTATCATTAATAGTAGTTAGATCATAAAGTAGTTTAATTTTTTTTTAATTATAGATTTGTTAGAGTATAAACCGAATCTAATTGACCACTTGTAGTATTTAGTCCACTTAATCAACTAGCAAGTATATACTCCCTTAATTTTCTTTGATAACAAGCTTATATTGAAATTTTTTATTCAGTTAAAATCTGTCCAAATTTGATTTTTCTACTGATCCAAAAAGTTTTAATACAATATTTAACTCAGGAAAATACTTTTAATTAACAAATGTAATTAGTTTAATTAAACTCATCTTATCTACACATTAATGAGAGCTGGCGGCTCCCTATACTAATCATTTCATTAAAGTGAGTAATTAACAACCATAAACATGATTTAAAAAGATCCACTTGAATGTGATACAGCTCATGCAAAGATTTTTAGTGGGAAAAGAAAATAAAAAACATTATACTGTAACTAATTAAGCAGTCCCTCTTGTCAGTTTAATTAATTAATTTACATAAGAGTTTTACATTATCTTTTTGTACATAGCCTTATTAGTGGTCTATGTGTATATATATACCTCACATTCATTACTTGAATGCATAATCCACAACACAAAAAAAGTGATTAATTTCAGCAGATTGAAGTTAATCACTAATTAAAAAAATGCCTATCAAAAGCAGGAAACTATCTTACAACCAAAGTTCTCCTCCTCCACCACCACCACCACTATGCCCTCCTCCACCACCGCCTCCGTCTCCTCCTCCACCTCCTCTATGCCCTCCCCCACCACCTCCACCGTCGCCACCACCACCTCCGCTATGCCCTCCGCCACCACCACCTAAACCTCAGTACCCACCCAAACCCTATGTTCCGGCAACCCCACCATCATATCCCCCAAAACCTAGTGCACCCGAAAAGCCACCAAAGCCGGGAACCCCGGCTTATCCACCCAAGCCCAGCGCGCCGCAAAAGCCGCCTAAGCCGGGAACCCCGGCTTATCCACCAAAACCTAGCTCGCCCGAAAAGCCACCAAAACCGGCAACACCGGTTTACCCACCAAAACCGGCAACACCGGCTTATCCACCAAAACCGGCCACACCGGTTTACCCACCAAAACCGGCAACACCGGTTTACCCACCAAAACCTAGCGCGCCGGGAAAGCCACCAAAGCCGGGAACTCCGGCTTACCCACCGAAGCCGAGC
This sequence comes from Galeopsis tetrahit, assembly GCA_963675135.1. Taxonomy (NCBI): domain Eukaryota; kingdom Viridiplantae; phylum Streptophyta; class Magnoliopsida; order Lamiales; family Lamiaceae; genus Galeopsis; species Galeopsis tetrahit. The sequence goes on from OY776121.1 coordinate 89,884,929, forward strand.
GTGCCGGGAAAGCCGGGAACACCGGCTTACCCGCCGCACTATCCCCAACCACCGTCAACGCAGCCAGGATCCCCGGAATATCCGTACTATCCAATAACTCCATCGCCTACTCCATTTTCACCGCCGTCAACCGGCCTTGTTCCACCGACTCCGGGAGGCGGAGGTGGCAACAACCACACAACCATCATTGCAGTTTGCGTGTCACTAGGAGGGTTATTCTTCCTTGCATTCCTTGCAGTTGGATTGTTTTGTTTAGCCAAGAAGAAGAAGAAGCCTATCATGGTTCCGGCAGCCGCCGCACCTGCACATTATGGAGGTGAAGGCGGTGGCGCAGGCCACTCTTACGGCGGAGGAGAGATCGGGGGAGCAGCTGGTGGACATGGTGCAGGAGCCCATGATTACCATTAATTGAATTGTTTTATTTAATTGAAGAAAATTAAGTGCAATTGCTTCTGTGTAATGTACAAGTGTGAATGCATGTGTGTTTCGAGTGGTGTTGTTAAATTAGATTATTTTATTTTATTTGTTTTATGGAGTAATTAATAAAGAATTTTATTTGTTCATGTATTTGGTCATTTTTAATAAAAATGGAACGTGGTCGTGTCCGCTTTGTTGACTTTTGTCTTATAAACTTGTTTTGTTTAGTGGCTAACGGATACTAGCTAGTCAATAATTCTATATTGAATTTATTACATGTAGTAATATTATTTAATACAGAAATTAATTAACAATACTGTATATGATTATTTGAAATTGAACAGCAATTAATACTATATATTTAGGAAAAGGCATTTCTTTCTGTGTTTAGGCTGGCTATTTTATTTTTGATTAATAATTATAAGTCTATAACTACTGTTTAGTAGTAATTAATTTGTTAATTCTGTGTAGTTCATATTACCTCTCTAATTCGATAATTAAGAACCTTACTTGCCAGCATTTAAATTTTATAAATCGACTGTTCAATATTCATATATTGTTAGGCGCAATTCATTCATGTACGTGAAATTCATATAAAATTCAACAGATAATTTCATATATTTTTACGCGCGTACGTGCATGTAACGTATATATATAGATTGAGTTTTCAATTTTTGAGTAATTTATCAGGTTTGAACCGGTCAAGATCTTTTTAGAGTATTCGAAATTTTGAGGGAAAAAAAAATAGAAGCTATATAATTATATTTCAGTGTTATATGCATTATTCTTATGTATCTTTATTTTAATTTATTCATATGATATTCCATTATATGGATTAAAAGGATAAAATTAAAAATATAGATGCATGATGATTGTCTATATATAATACATATGTTTAATTATATATTATATAATTATGACTTCATATTAACTCAACCACTTTAATAACAGTCGAACTCGGTCGGATTGGATTAATTCAATCGAAAGGGCTAAATTGTTTAGATCAATATATTTCCGCTTCCACTCAAAATTGAAATTTATATCAGGAACTCACACAACTCACACTGAGTACGTAGTTGTGTATTTTAGCATAGAACATGATCATAAAATGGTTGTTATGAATATTAGTAATTATTGTTTTATAATTAACGATTGAATATTTATTTTATAAATTATACACATATATGGCCAATTGGGCAGGCAGGTAAGAATTTGTTCGTTTACTGTAATAAATAATTCGAAAGGTAACGGATCAATTGTCCTCACATGCATGTGCATAATCAGCGCTATATATGTTTATTGACTTTTTTGCACTCTTTTTTACTTAGTGCAAGTAGTTTTCATTATTTTAAATTATACTCCCTCCATTTTTGAATAAGTGTCACTTTAACATTTTTCAACAAATTAAGATATTAAATTGTGGTCAATATTACCATTCATTAATGATAAATAATTTTGATATTAAATTTTTGTTTAATAAAGAATGTGGTCAAGAATGTATGTGGTATTCATATGTACAATATTTATGATTTTTCCATAATTTATGCTATTACATTAATTGAAATTGAAGGCAAATTATTTTATAAGGGTAAAATTGTCAAAATTGAAGAAAAAAACATAGAATGACACTTATTATAAAAATAATTAAAATAACAAAGTGACACTTATTATAAAACTCTATCACGAAACGTAAGGGATAGGGACAATTTTTCTTCTGTGCAACTATTTTGCCAAGTATATATATAATTTTATGCAAAAAAGAATTTGGGACTACTCTCAAACTTGTTTTATGGCATTGACACGCACGGTGGTAACATTATTTACTGGTTGAAGTGCAATCGATTAATTTCCTTAATTAGAGATAAGGATCTTTTTTTTTTTCTAATACTTGCATTTAGCTAGGGATAAACTTGGTCGATCGTTATATATACGCAAAAAATGTTTGTGATATACTCCCTCCATCTTTTAATAAGTGTCATTTTGATTTTTTTCAACAAATTAAGATTATAAATTGTGGTCGATATCACCCTTCATTAATTATAACTAATTTTAATATAGAAATTTTGTTTGATAAAGAATGTAGTTAAGAATGTAGCTAGTATTCATAGACCAAATTAATTTTAGTATAAACAATTTTTGTGGAATTTATTAATGAAAAACATTTATGGTAAATGAATATGGATAAAATAGTCCAAATTAAAGAAAAAACTCTAGAATGACACTTATTTTAAAATTAGTTAAAAAGTCAAAGTGATACTTATTAAAAAACGGAGGGGATAAAATGTTAGATGTTTGGTTATTTCATTGCAACATGCAATTGCGTTTTTTATCTATAAATATATTTGTGGTTGGTTTAGAAGTGCAATAAGACGATGCAAGACAAACAATTGTTAGAATGGATAAGTAGTGCAACATGAGTCCAAATTTAGAGATTATTAACGCCAGAGTACAAAATCTATCCCCTAAGTGTGTGCTGATACATTTCCTTTTTTTTTTAAAAAAATGTCCACTTGGTAATACAAAATTTCATATGAATGGTCGATTATACCCCTCATTTGTTAATAGGTTTTTTATTTTCGTTTCATCCGCATTATCTTCTCCCTCTTTCTTTCTCTGTCTCATTATCAAATACTCCTTATTTGTTTCTCTCCTTTCTCTCACATTTCCCGATGGGAAAAACACACTCACACACAAAAGATCTGAAATTGGAAAAACACACACACACACAAGATCCGCAAATATGAGGAAGAGGAGGGTGTGGCTTCGGTGTTTTTAGACGGCGGAGGTGGCGCGGGCGCTGCTCCCCGGAGTTTCTCTCCTTGGCTTCGGTGTTTTTAGACGGCGGAGGTGGGGCGGGCGCTGCTCCCCGGAGTTTCTCTCCTTCATCGAACGTTTTCGCAACTCGTCGAAAAAAATGGCGGCCGTTTTGAGTGGTGCCTCTCGCCGTCGTTGCTTCATCTCCGTCGGTTCCGCTCTAGATCTGATAACTAATATTTGAAAACTCGAAAGGTCTGCCTCTCTATCATCTAGGCTTCCTTTTTTTTAATTTTCGAGGGGGGCCTTGCAGAGCCTGAATGCCCGGTGCTCGTCTTCTCCGATCTACGCCGCTCGCGTGATGGTGGCGTAGATCTAGGGTTTTTTGAAAATAAGTTTTTCACTATTTCTTCCATGGAGTTTTTTGTGCTAACTAATTTGCATCTTCTTGGAGTTGTGTTTTTCCGCTATGATTATGTGAAGATTAGTGGAAAAAGATTGTGATTGATTATAATTGAAGATTCTTTACTTTTTCATCTGTAGTGGTTGACTAAATGTAATTTGAACTGATTTTAATCAATTGATGGCTCCCCTGAAAAAAGATGTTTCATTCTCTCGAGTTTTGATGTTTAATCAACTTGCGTTCAATCTGTTTGATGAATGTTCTCAATGAAACTTTTTAGGTCTTTACGATGGTGGTGTATGTACAACTTCTGAAAAACAAGGCAAGTCTTTTCTAAGAGCAGAATAGCACACACTGTTAATTTATATTTGTACACATTTCTGCCCTTAATACTCGGTTTATTGGTCTTATCTTCGAATTTCGAGTTATCTTGTTTCTGGGTTCGTGTTACAAGGGTTGATCGAATTACTCAGGTTATGGGCTGGGTTAAATTCTGTCGGAATACTGAGTTACGAGTTTCTTTCAATATTGTATTATTTATAGAATTTCAACATTATATGCTAATTGGGTTTCTATAAATGCTTGATAAGTTGTATTTCTGCCGTGATCCAATTGTGAATTTATAATTTTGGCCCCGGAAATATGACTTTGTGTCTGCTATTTTTATTTAATTTTTTTGACGGAAACGATTGTTGAGTATTGGTGAGAATGACCAATTGTATGATCAGCTATAAGACTGTGTGCCTTTATACTGTATTGGAAGTTTAAGCTTCTATTTTGATTTATTTGTTCTTGTTTGTTCTTGTGTCTATACTGTTAGGGTATGTTTAATTTGTGAATTAAAGATTTCAAAGTTTAGTGAATTTCAAAATCTTGATAAATAGAATGAAATGTGTTTGTTTTGAGATTTAAATGGAGTAGGGGTTATCTTTATGTCAAATCGAAAGTGTGGTGTAGAAAAAAATGGTATATATAGAGTTTATATGTATTTGTAGGGCTGTATGTATGAGGTTTTAAAAACCGGATTCTAAAATTCCAAAATAGAACCAAATTTAGATTTCAAAATCCCAATTCCTCTTTTCAAATCCCAAAGTTTAGAATGAGCTCATACATAGAGGACATATGCATGTACTTACTCATGCTATATATGCTACTGGTATTTATGCATGTGGTTTGATGAGTACTAGAAGAACTCAATCAGTCGTTCTGTTTTATGAGGTTTTATGAGGGTTGAAAATTTGAAAGGCTGTTTTCATTATTTGACTACTAGTTTCTTTCCTTTCAATTTTTCTATTAGCCGGTGGCAACACTGATATTGCTTCTGGTACTTTATTTAGCATATATATTAGATACGTACATTACACAAATCTCCTTGTTCTCCCCTCAGGCACCAAAACACACACACACACAATGTATGTTTACTTTCTTTAGACGATATATCTTGATGAGCTGATCTTTTACTTGTTTTGTAGGTATTTGTTTGGCATACTTTGGATTAAAATATGTCTTCAGCTCAAGACCCTTTCTACATTGTGAAAGAAGAGACTCAGGATTCAGTCTGAGTTCAACCGAGTATTAAGTATAAACCGAGTATTAAGTGATAAATGTTCTCAAAGTTAAAGGTAATGACAACTTCTGAAATTTGAAAATGTTATCTAGGATCTTTATATTACTCCTTAGCTTGAGATTAAATGTCTGAACTCTGAAAATAAATATACAAGGGGATGAGTGGCCTCTGAAACAATATAGTAGTAAATGTGAAGTTTAGAAATGATTATCCTTGTTATTTTCATTATTTGAGCTGAATGCATCATCTATTTTCCCCTCTGTACTCCAAACTGTGCTCAATCAATGATCCAAGCAATTAGAGACTCCAATTTTCTGTGACTTTTGACTATCGAAATACATGATGTATGAGAGAAGCCTATAATATAGCCTTGAGAAGGATTTATTGTAGGTGATATTGTGTAACTGGTTTCACAACTGATTTGGAAGTTCATCTTTCATAGTTATTTCCTTTCTCGTAACCAAAGTGCCCGGACTAACAAATCACATTCACTTGATCAAAATGTAAATGTGATAAAACAACATTTATCATTAAGTAATATTCTAGTTTGGTCACTTGTGTAGATTTTGCTCTGCATAGTTGTGTGACTTTTCATTTTTATCCAACACAACCCAACATAAAGGATGATATGAAATGATCCACATAGCCGGAAGAAGACTTATTAGTGTACTTGTTGATGATGCAGAATACTGTTGAAGAATAGTGTAAAATGGTATTCTTCACTTGAGCACTGTTGAAGTCAGCTATGTGAGCAATCGCTCCTGGTATTCTCGTTTTTGGTGTTGGAATTGGACTAAAATCTGGAATTAGGCTGTTAAGAATGGATTTCAATCTTTGATGATAATTGATTCTCTCTGGAAGCACTGTAAACCATTTTATTTACTTATTTTATTTACTTCAGTTTGTTTTGTTTTCTTCTTATTTGCTTTTCATTCTTGGAAATTGTTTTTCATTCTTTTCTTTTGTTAAGAGGCAGCATCTTTCTTCTTTGACATTATAAACGGGTGCCCCTTATTTATTGAGCTTGTAACTTTTTTCTTGTACTTTATATCATCAATAAATGCTTTTGTCTAACAAAAAAAAAAACTTAAGTGGAGTAACATTTTTTTACTTGAAAATCTTGTCGATATTCAATATTTAATATATATATGTCTATATTCAATATAGATGTTGATGTTAAATATTTAATTATATTCAATATATATAGATATTCAGTGTTCAATATTTAATATGTATGTCGATATTCAGTTCAAAGAAAATTGAATTAATAAAATTTAATAAAAAAATTTGAAGAAAAGTTGATAGAAAAGTATATTATACTACTAATTAATTAATATATAATTAAAAATTAAATAATTTGAATTTAAAATTTGACGTAATTTTTGAAAAATAATTCTGAATAATCAAGTAAATTCTGATTTTAAAAAATTGTGTGAATTAAAAATTTTAAAAAATCTGAATAATAATTTTAAAATAAAATTTTGGAGTCAAAATATAAATAAAAAAATTGAATAAATCTAATTTGAACACAAAATGTTCAATATACTTATCGATGTACAACAATTATGTAAATATTCAATATACTTATCGATGTACAATAATTGTGTACATGTTCAATATACTTATTGATGTAAGTGTTCAATATACTTATCGTTGTACAATATATATATATAATTACTATTAATTAAAATCTGATTATAAAATCTTAATAAAGAAGATTAAATTAATAAAATTTAATAAAAAAGTTTGAGTTAAGTTGATAGAAAAATTCAATATATATAATTTCAATTAATTAAAATCTTAATAAAGAAATTGAATTAATAAAATTTAATAAAATATGATTTGACAAGTCAAAGTCAAAGTTAACATTTAATAAAAAAAAATTTGGAAAAAAATGAATAAAAAAAATTCAATTAAAATTTGAATTAATGCCGATAAAAAATACATGTATATCCAAATGGTAATTGAGGGGGTGTATTGATGAAAGTTGTGGGGGTAGTGATTGAAAAATTGGGAAACACTAGTCCATGCCCATTACCAGGCCCAATGACTAGCCTAATATTCTGGGCGGCGGCCGCCGCCTGGGAAATTGTCGGCAACAGGGCGAGATGTGGATCTCCGGCGTCGTTGTGAAGGGCCGCTTTCAGGCCATAAAAAACCCTCTTTACACCATAAAAAAATCAAAGATCTCAAACTTCCACACCAAAAAGACATGTCTTTTGCTTCAAATTTTTTTACAAATTTCACATTATAAACTCATCAAGAAATATAATAAGGAAAAAAATAAAAAATCAAGGATCTGACCTCTCAACATAAAAAAATCTGAAAATTTAAAGGACCCAGCAAATCGGAGGAATAAGAACCAGAAAATTAAAAGAATACAGAAAATTCAAAAACTAACTTAAAATGAAAAAAATCAGAGGAAAAAATCGGAGGAGGAGGAGGCACGAACATCTTTCTTCTTCAAACAGAGGGGCGGCGACGGCCTTCAAACGGAGGCGGTGGTGAGAGAGTAGCAGCAGCGGCGTGGAGGGAGGAGGGTTTCGAACAAACCTTAGTAGTCGAAGCCGGGAGCGGGCCGAGGAAGATGGAGGCCGGGAACCCACCACCCGTGTCGCCGGCGTCGTTGGAGGCCGCCGGAAAATGGAGAGGGGTGTCCGCCTTCTTCTTTAGCGAATCGCAACTTCGAAGAGTGATGAACTTGGGTTTTAGAATTTTGGAATGAGATAGGAAGAGAAGGTTAAAAGTCCCAAACAAAGGGCAGCGAGAGTTGAAAGGCTGGAGTGAGATGGTATCATTTCATTTGATTTGACATATGCTTTACTTGTGAAATGGTTTTGGTCATTCCAACAAACATTATGCGGAAGGAAATTTAAGGGCAAAATAGTCATTGACTACTTAAGAATTGTATCTCCTCACAATTTATTAATCAATTGTATTTGCACACACTTAGAGTCTCCCAAATGTACTAGAGCACACTTTGCCCCCAAATTTAAGTCATTGAATTATAACATCCAATGACTCAAATAAACTAGCTAGACCAAGGAAAAAACAAAAAAATTCCTAGCTAGTCTATTAATTGTTTCATTCAAAAACATTATTGTTACTCCATATTAGAATAAGTAATTGTTATCCTCAAAAAAAAAAAAAGAATAAGTAATTGTTGTAATTTACGGACCCATAAATTATAGATTGGGGGGCCAAATTTACATTAATACAAAGACAAAATATTTATATATATAAAAAAATTATTATAAATTTTTCAATACATCTCATTTCATTAATTTAAATTTAACGATTTTTGTTATATTTTAAAAGAAAGTAATTTTGATTGTTCTAGCTCGTGAAAAAGTATACAACTCCGATCGTTGTTGAGACTTTAGCCACTATTGGTCAAATGTAGAACTTAAAATATACTCCCCCTCCGTAGTGATTTTTATATTTTGATTGACTCTCTTTTTAAGAAAGGTAAATTTAGTAGAGTGTGAGATCAAATAAGTAAGAATCGGTTTGGGTGATTTAATAAAGTATAAAATAGATTTTGTGAGTTTTAAAAAAAAATTAATGAAGTGCATTAATAAGAGAAAATGTGGATATAAAATTAATAATAATTTTAAAAATAAAATAATATAGTAAATTACTAAATTGTATCTATTTTGTGAATTATTTTAATATTTGAAGTGTACAAGTAATCTTAAAACATAAAAATATAATATAAATAATTAATAAAAAAAATATAATATATATAAAAAAAATGGTGGGGCCCAGTGACCCCTGGGCAATTACTGGGTCCAGCCCTGGTTGAAAATCAGTTTAGTGTTCACGATTTCACATTAGATTTGTAATGTATTTTTTGAACCCACTGTACTCGAGTATGATTCCATGTATCATTACATTAAAGTTTTTATACTTTTCTTTTTAATTTGTCATTGGCATATCTATTAATATTAATAGAAAACAACTTTTACCATCACAAAAATACACATATTTTTCATTCATGTCATTACTTTTAGGATCCACATACACTCAATTCAACTACCTTATTTATTTTATATATGAAAGTTTACAAAATTATTTTTTAATATTTTATTCATTACACTTTTTCTTTAAATTTTGTGTTAAAAAAGCACCGCAAACTTTTCAGAGGCGGAGAGAGTATAAATTATGTTAAAAATACTCTGTAATTAGAGAATGCCCAATTAGTTAATGATGAAGCGTTACAAATTCAAAATATTTACTTCAAGCGTGGTTTATCAAACATATTTTTTAGTACTGACCACGAATTTCTTTATGAATAATAGCAAGAAGTTAAAAGGATATAAATAATTAAAAAATATAGGAGATGGGTTCCACCTTACTACCTTCAGGGGCGAACCCAAGTATTACATGGGAGGGGCCTTGCCCCCCTCACCCTCTCTACATTTTCTTTTATATTAAGCATAATTGCTATAATTTTTGTTTTACATCTTTTAATAATGCTAGTTTTTAAACTTATTCGAAGACATATATCATATATGCGTCTCTTTTACGGGATTTTCCATATTGTTTTATTTTTCAATATACTAAAAGAATATGTATATAATAATTCATTATATATATAATGATATTGTGATACATATTACAAATATTAATATATATTATTAATTAAAATAATTATTTTTTATGAATAAAATAAATAAATTAGTTGAATTAATTGTAAAAATTATAGCATATTGTGAGAGTAAGCTTATGAGAGAGTTTCATTTTTTCAAAATGTGTAAATTATGGAATAGACAAATAAGACATGTACGCAAATAATTAGGGAACGCAGCAGTGAGTACTAAATATCAAATTAGTCACTACTTGATTTTTTGCTAGATCAATTAATTTGTTCCACTTTTCGTGTTCAACTTGGTATTCAACTCTGCTGAATTTTTAACACATTTTGTCCCCACTATTATAAGACGTTAATTATTTTTTTACATGACATGTGTCAATAAATTAAATAGCGAATTACAAAGTGAAACACTAAAAGTTGCACGTACACGTGATCTCATCATACCATTTTTGGCCCCCTCTCGGTTCAATCCTGGGTCCGCCCCCCTGTATATGAGTCATATTTTAATCTCACCAGGGGCGGGCACACCTTGGGGGTGGCCATGGCCCCCCTCAACTTTTTTTTAAAATATATATTATAGGTATTAATTATTAAATTAATTGATTTTATTATAAATAAATTTATTTCTTAATTATTAGTTGGATTATTATTTAGACTATTCTCCACTTTTTAAGTAAGAGCTCTTATCTAAATACTAATATTAAAATATACTTTAATTTCTTATATTTTAGTTTTACAAGTTAATAATTTTTTAAAATGTTATATATATATTTTTATTTAAATTTTTTTATATACAATTGAGTGTATTTTTATTAAATATTATCAATCATTCAATTGAAAATCAACCGTTAGAACCAAGTTAAAATTGCACCATATAATGTAGATGAGTCTCATTTCAATTGCTTATATTTTATGATGTGAATTAGTGATTATAATTTATTTTTTATTAGTTAAGTTTCTTTTTCTTGTGTTAACAAGTTCACAACACAAGTAGCAAAATCACATTATAGAGTTTGAAATATTTATAGAGTTTTAGATATTTAACAGGGAAATATATAAATATAGAATATTTAAATTTTATTAACTAACATATAAAATTGGCCCCCCTCAATACCAATCCTGGGTCCGTCTATAGGTTAATAATTTTACTATGTCTGTTTGTTTATAAATTTTTCATATTTTTTTGATAAATATTTTTTATTTTTAAATTTATTTTATATATATTTTTTATATATTGTGAAGAAGAAGTGTGGACCACAAGCCCACTCAATCACTCAAGTCTATCATCATTAAAAATTTAAGGAATCTTTCTAAAATTCTATCCACCCCAATTACACAAAACGACAAGCCCGGAAAAGGGCATTATATTTTTAATTTTGATGTTTTATATTTAATCATTATTTTAATAGTATTAAATAATTACACGAAACATTTAATGACGAATCATTAATTTAAATCTGCATAGGAAGGGGGTAAAAAAGAAGAGGAAAGCGTGATTTTATATCTGTTTTACGTTTGCTTTCGAAGAATAAAAAATCACTGTTTTATCCCGTTATCATTTCTATGTAAAACGAACATGAAATTTCAAAATGAAGCACTATTTCATTTGAACTTTATTATAAAAACAAATATCAGATCACGTGCACATTGAAAAAGCAAAAGTAAAATTGAAAGTAGAAATGGAGAGATCTTTTTAATATATATATATATATATATATATATATATATATATATCAATATTAGTTTGTAAATAAAAATATATTTTTCATTAAATTACTCATTCATTGTTTTCATATGTTTTAAACAATTAAATATTTATATGTGTAGTGAGATAATAGAGAAAAAATGTAGATAGTGATAAAAAAAATAGAAAAGATAAAAGAGAGATAGTAATATTTCTTAGATTTTTTTTTAGATTTCTAATTTTCTTTTCTAAGATTTTGACACTTGAGCAGACTTTGAATGTTAAGGGTAATATAGTCCTTTTGTATTGTACGTGTATTCTACTCAAATTTTTAACGTGTATCTTACATTAGTGAAATTGCAAATAACCCATTACAAAATGCCTCCTCGGCCGATTACTAAAACCAGATTTCAAATGGATTCTAAACTGGCGCAGGCTGTATACCCCTCCAGGATTAGATGTACTCCCCTCCCATTTACTAATTTAATAATCATGTTAAATACCTAAATTAAATTGTCTTTTAAATAAAATTTGACTTAATAAATACACTTCCAAACCCTAAATATAAGTTGTCTCCACTGCTGCTACCTTCCATGACCGCCGGCCCCTGCCATCACCACCGGAAGAGGCGGCGGTGCCAACCACCACAAAAAAAAAAAACAAAATATATACTTTCTCCGTTCAATTTTATTATACTTATTTTTTCGGGCACGGATTTTAATGAATATTGATTAGTTTATGTATAAAGTAGATAAGTTGGGGGTATGATGGGATGTTGTGGGGTCCATTTATAGGTAAAGTGATTGTTTATGAATAAAGTTAGTCGCGAGTAAATAAATGATGGTTGGAGAGTTAAGATAAAGTAGTGTGAATAGTATTATTTTCATAAGGGAATTGGCATAATAAAATTGGACAACAAAAAAAAAAAGGAAAGTGAGAATAATGAAATTGGACGGATGGAGTATATTTTTTTTTTCAACACTAGTTGGTCGAAAAAAAAAATCAAAACTAAAAAAATAATAAAAAATTTCGACAATAGTTTATAAAAAATATACATTATGATCGACAACAATTTATCGATCATAGTGTAATTTTTTTGACCCGTGTTAATCGAAAATTAAAAAAAAATCTTCAAGAGGAGGAATGGGCACGACGTGAGAAGGAAGAAGAATTAATGGGCTCGGCGGGCTGGGCACGACGGTTGGCAGCTTGGTGGACACGATGGTAGAGAGAAAAAAAAAGGAACAAAAAGAGGAAAAAAGTAGGGTTGGGCATAGGGCTGAAAATCAAACCAAGCTATTTGATACTCGATTCGAGATCGTTTGGTAAAAACTCGTTTGAGCTCGGTTCGACATAGATATCAAACAAGCTTGAACATATATCTATGTTCGGTACGACCCAAAGTTTGGCTCGAGCTCGAGATCGATAAGTAAAAAATGATAAATTTAGTGTAAAAATGTCAAACTACTCGAGCTCGGCTCGTTTAATTATCAAACAAGCTCAAACAAGAATTTTAAAGCTCGATAATATTTTAAACAAGCTTGAACTACATTGCGTTCGACTCGGCTCGACTCATTTATAACCCTAGTTGGACACGGGGCCGACGGGCTGGGCGACAACCTGGGTGTGGCCGGAAGAAAAAAAAAGTGGAAAAAGTTAGGGCGGGCTAGCGGGACTGGGGGTGGGGCGGGGGCCGACGGGTCGTCGGGAAAAAAATTAGGGTTTTGAGTTTTTGAGGGAAGGGTTGTATAGATAATTTGAGGATTACATCTATAAAGTTCATTTTTTTTGGAGTACATGCATCTAACAATCCTGTAGGGTATATAGCCTGGGCCTTCTAAACTTCCCATGGAGCCCAAGTTATACTGAGCCCATCAAAACTGTTCAACTAGAAATTTGGTCCGCTCGACCCATTTTATTGGGCTATCTACATGGCCCATGTAGTTAGAGCTTAATGGATATCTAAATTTATTTGGACAATCATTCTTGAAACATTTCCGACAAAGATATTTCTGTTTAATTATTTTTTTGGTGGGTTTACTTCTCTCCTATATATTTTTTTATTAAAATATTTTTTCTACATTCTATCTAAAATATTGCTTGTATAATTAAAAAAAATCGAGAATCAAATAAGTTATTACTTAAAAAGAAATTCATTCGAGAATCAAATAAGTTACTATTACTTAAAAAGAAATTCATTCAAGAATCAAATAAGTTATTACTTAATATATATTTACTTGATCCGAGTTGAAGTTTGGTTGCTATTTAATTTGTTAGCTTGCATGTTTATTTGTCTACATGAGCATGCTAATTAATCTCACATGATTAAATGTAGGCAGCCTAAGTATATTTAACGAGCATGGACACACTTATATTTAAATGAGTTTGGTCATTTAAAAAGACGAGGCATATAAAATTTACTGTTACCGTGACTATATTAGCTGATTATTAATCAAACTCGATTTTAATAATATTTATACCGTATTGAACTCGAGTCCAAAAAATAAAAATAAATGAAAAATGAACTAGGGGCATTCTATGCATTGCTCAAATCTGTCAAATGACCCGAATTTCTGCCCCGAATCGGAAATTAAGGAGAATCATATGACGACATGTTTTCGTAGAATTTAATTCGAGTATTACTTGTCATAAAAGCATGAATGATTGCATTTACACAAACTGGCTCGAAAATAAGTAATTAAATTCATATATATATATATCTGATTTAATTTCTTCTTCAATCCTCATTCTATTTGAATATATTGTGTGTATAGATGATGTGACCCCCAACAGTTATTTGTATATAAAATTATTGAATTGAATGGTGAAGTTGAATTACAAATTTAACGGGGGTTAATGTGACGAGTTACAAATTCAATTGAAAAATTGTTAGTATATTTAATCACTCAAATTAAATGCATGGTATGATATAAAAGAATTTGTCAAAATACTTCTATAATCATATAAATATAAATATACTATTATATATAGCTAGACAGGAAACTTTGAAATCAATGGAGATCATTATATATTTTTCCCTAAATGAGTTTTATACTACAAAACCGTTGTTGCTAGTTAATGATAAGAAGATTTTTAAAAAAATATTACCATTATATAACTAATTTATAATGGACTCAACCAAATTTGGCAACACGCATGCTTGCTTGTAACATGAATGCTATTAATTTGTAACATTAATACTTAACGAAATTGTATATTTTACATCATCACCATCACAAATTCATAATATTCGTATTTTTAAATTGTGAATTTCATAAGATTTTTTGCCATGGATTATCTGGTATCATCAGCACCGCTGAAGAAATTAAATAAATAAGTAGGGAATTGTTCTAAAGTAAAACCCATTGATTAAGCTTGGTCATTCTTGGCTGGCAAACACCTCATCTATTGTTCGTGTGAGTGACAGATAATAACACACAAGTAAACAGGCTCAAATTAAGCAAGTTAGGAATTAAGTAACAATTATTTTATTTAATTAATATAAAATATTAGAACAGAGTTGGAGACCGCGTAACGACTTTGCAAAAATTCCTGTCCACACTATATTCCTTAATTTCTTCCCAAGTTATTAGTAATATTCGAATACATTAGTCACCAGTGAGCGTTTCCTTCAAACTGATTATTTTTCTTTTTACGTATATGTCTTGCTAAGTCATAGTTTGAAAAAAAGAATTGAATTACATTAATTAATACTAACAAACAACACTTTTCATCTCAAATTAATACTATAAATTTATTATTAGAATTAATATAAACAATAAAACTCGCTTGACAGCAGAGGGGACTTGAGTGTTTAGTAAGTGTTGTTGAAAGCACTTTAACTTCCTCATTGTTCCAACAGAATTTGGATTCCTCTGTTTCACGGGTGTTCCACCTCGTTGGATCTTAAACACGTGTCGCCTTCAATATTATAGGACTTTAATTATTTTTTAATATGACACGTGTCAGTCAGCCATACAATGGAACAAAATGTGGAACATGAAAAGTAAAACAGCTGATTTCATTCCAAAAAAGCGATTGGATTCCTCTGTTCCACTTTTCGTGTTCCACTCTAATGGATCTTTAACACGTGTCGCCTCCAATATTATAGGATAGAGTGATATTTGAGTGCAATTGGTTGAAATTTGACTCACTCAAATATTAAATTGAAGATTAAATTGAATAAATTAAACATTAAAAATTCAAGTATATCTATACAATCAGAATTTGCCGTTTTTGTTATGCGCTCTAGCTAGCTCACTACATTCATACTCATACTGTCACACATTTAGATGAGAGCCAAATTGATGAAAAAAATGGATACGTGTTTATCATAGAGATTAGATACATATGCAATGCAAGTATACGTTTGGTAGCCATACAACATGCGACATCGTGCGATATTAGGTTCCACCACGTGGGGTTTTTTCGTATCAGCCACAAATTTTTAGCATCTTCTACACATATCTCTCTCTACTCTCTAAGTAGCTAGCTAGTCTCTGTTATTTCTAGAGACGTGTAAACAAATTTTATCAATTAATTAATTTGTTTAATTAATTAAATTAAAATTTCGTTTCAACGCGATGAAGGCTTTATTTTGTCATGGAGCAAAAGGTAAATGGATATATACATGACAATAATAAATCACTAGTCGATTTGTAATTCACCTGAGATCATTAAAAAATGTATTATATCATCAAATGAATAAGATAACTGAGAGTTTGTAATTGCAAAATTCGGGGTCTAGTTAACAGCTAGCTCATATCATATTGATAGATCTTGTCTCATGTTAGGTTTCATGAAATACAGATAATTTGGCACTTAATTTTAACACTAATTTGAGTATCACGTACTCGCCCACTTTTCTAATTAGTATTGTCTGTTTTAATTTGATATTTTAATCTATTTATACTCTATTCAGTTATTTTAAATACGTTTACATTTACTATGATTTTTAAATATATATATATATATATATATATATATGCACGAGAGTGAAAAAAAGTTACATCAATTTTAACTGTTAAGTAACATTAACTAGCTTTAATTTAAATAGACGAGTAAAAAAGTGACATCAATTTTAACTATAACGTGACATTAACTAACTTTAGTTGAAATGTGTAAGTTGACGTTATAGAATAATCTGTCAACATGCTTATTTGTGCTTAACAGAAACGTACAAACTAATACTACATTCGTCCCAAACTAAATGTCTCATTTATTGTTTCCACACTTTTTAAAAAATAACAATAAAAATGAAAAAAAATAGTATTAATGTATAAATAATGTGAATGAAATTACATGTTTCAATTTTAATGTTTCACATTTTAATGTTTGACTTAAAAAAAAAAGGTAAAGTCTAGTATGCACTCGAGTGCATGCTGTGCATCCTAGTCCATTTGCACTTTTCAGTTTACTGACTTACACTTTTTGGTAATGGTGTTGCACTTTTCAATTATTACTCATTTATTAAAAAGTGTAAGTCAGTAAACTGAAAAGTGTACATGGACTAGGGTGCACAGCATGCACTCGAGTCCATAGCAGACCAACCCAAAAAAAAATAAAAATTTAATGTTTCACATTTTTGTCCTAGAATGCAAAAGTAAAATATGAAAATCGAACGGTAAATAATGGGAATAATCTCGAGTATATTCTCAAGCAAGTATAACAATCGATATATGTATAATGTATTCACACCTTAAATTATGTATTAACATTTTAATGACACTCATCTCAATTTTGTACGCAACAAAGAAGCTCTGCATAAAAATTGTACATAGTTATCGGTATTTCTAATGGATAAAATTTATTCAAGATACGTTCAAAATCGAACCAAATTAACTACATTCCATATAAATAAACACAATGAAAGAGTACACCTACTAATAAATCATTAAATTAGATTTTCACTCAATCAATGAATAAAAGAATTCACAAACGAATTGTATTAAATTATAATTGCTTTCTATACATCACCTAAAACATATAAAATCATAGCACCATAAATTCGTCCTAATTAAATAAGATTTTAAAAGTATATATGTAATAATCAACTAAATTAAAACTATTTAATTATACGAATAAAGGCGGTAAAGCGCTTTCCACTTCTTCATCACACTGCAATTCCGGCGACGGAGGCAGGTTCAAGTCAATATTCCGGGATACAGCGACGGCGGCGCCGCCGTTGGATGAAGTTGTGCGACTCTTAGCTGCACCGCCTCCGATGACGCCATCGTAATGCCTCCGCTTGTGTCCGCCCAGAGCCTGCCCTGTCGGAAAAGTCTTGTGGCAGATCGAGCACTCGTGAAGCCGTCCACTAGGGTTAAGAGCCGCCGCCGCGGGGAGGTTGCTTTCGTCTGACGCCACCGCGGTGGCGGTAGGCGGCTTGACGCGGTGGCTGGCTTTGTGGCCGCCGAGGGCTTGGTATGAATGGAATACTTTATTGCAAACGCTACACTTGTAAGAATTGGCCGCCGCCGCCGCCGCCGCGGCGTCAGGTTTATGATCGTCGTCTGCGGCGGAGGAGGGGTAATGGCCGCCGCCGCTGCGAGCGAGCATGACGAGACAGACGGCGAGATACTCTTCTTCCGATTGGTCGACCCGGCGGGGGCGCTTTGTGCGTTTTGATTTGTGCCATGAATCGATAGTGAGAGGGTCGAATCGGCGGGAGAGATTGAGCTGCGGCGGCGCCGATGGGGAATTGAGAGCTTCGAGAGCCATTTGTTGAATTTTGAATTGGAATTTGGAAATAAAATTGGGGGAATTTTGAATTGGAATTTGATTTTTGGGGGAGAAAAGAATTAGTTGAAATGGGGGAGTGAATGGAGTGAAGGAGGGGGGATTTATATAAGGATTTTAGAATAGAGAGGTTGGCAGTTGCGTGGGGAGTGGCGGTGGAGGAGTTGTATAGGATTTATATATACGTGTAAGTGTATGTATGTGTGTATGTGTAATTGTAATTGTTTTAATTTATTAAGAGAGATGGCTAATTCAATAATCTAATCCAAAAGGATTATGATGATTGAATTAAAAGATAGAGGAGGATACAGTCTGTTTAGACAAGTAATAGAGACACGTAGTAATTTGGTGGAAAAGAAAAAAGAAATATTCGAGTAGGTCAAAGTTGAGTGGGAGTGGAAGCGGGGCTGCACATTTGTTGAGTGAGAGAGTGAGAGAAGCTTATGTCGATTTATTTGATTATTTTTTAATCATAGTGTAAAGAAAAGTGTATAGTCTAAAGAAAAGTGTATCTGAAAAGTACAACATAATATTACTAAAAAGTGTAAGTCACTATGACTAAAAATATTATTTATACAGTTTAATAATTAAAAAGTGCAACACCATTTACCAAAAAATGTAAGTCAGTAAAACTGAAAAGTGCAACATGAACTAAAGGTGCACAACATACACTCGAGTCCATAGCAGACCAACCCTTAGGGGATGTTTCTTTTGGGCTTTGGGTGGTTTTAAAAACCAGATTTTTGAAATCCTGGTTTTTTAAATCCCGATGAATAGTAATATGGGTGTTTCTTTTGGGTTTTGGAATAGTGAAGGATTTAACTTTATGTCAAATCAAGTTGTAAGATTGAATGAGTTTGTATTATTATATTATTGTTTGGTGAGATTATAATGATTAGTTGATTAAATGTATTATATTATTGTATTATTATATTATTATAGTATTATTATATTATTGTTGAAAAAGAATATAATGATTGGAGTAATATTATATAGATATAACTTTATGTCAAATCAATATGTTTGATAAGAGTGGTTTTGAGTGGATTTTGAAAACCGATTTTTAAATCCCGAAGTAAAACGGGTTTTGGATCTTGAAATCCAAAACCTGGTTTTTAAAACCAAAAAGAAACATCCCCTTAACAATAAAAGTAAGAGATTGGGATGAGGACTAGCGTGTGTGAAGAGAGGGATGACCGACGACCGACCTTTCAGTTTGGGACATTGTATTGTAGACAAGACTTTTTCCAAGTCAAAAAAAACAAATATACGAATTATCTCTGTTTCACGCGTGGGGTTAAATGTGAAACTAATTAATTAATAACTAATTACAGTAATTTTATTAACTACTTTTCTTTTTCACTTTTATCACGTACCGGTACCAAGAAGTAAATGCAAATATATGCTATTTATTAAAAAGATATAAAGGTTACTTGTTCGTTTTTTTTTTTTAATTAAATTACTTGTTCTTTTTTAACTAAAAGCAAAATATTCTATTGGTCTTGTGTTATTTTTTAATTAAATTACTTGTTCTTTTTTTTTTTTTTCGTTTTATCCTTAGATTACCAATTTTTTTAAAGGGAAGTAACTTACTACAAAAAAAAAAAAAATTTATTGTTATTATAGTTTATCTAATTAAAAAGTTTTTAATGACAGAAACTA
The DNA here is from genome assembly GCA_963675135.1 of Galeopsis tetrahit. Lineage (NCBI taxonomy): Eukaryota > Viridiplantae > Streptophyta > Magnoliopsida > Lamiales > Lamiaceae > Galeopsis > Galeopsis tetrahit. The sequence goes on from OY776121.1 coordinate 89,904,751, forward strand.
ACTTTTAATTATAAGTTATTTCATATCGTTAATTTTTAATTTACTGTCATTAAAGAATTTTAATTAGAAAAGTTATAATAAATTAATTTTATCAATAAAAATCAATTTTTTGTAGTACTTTATCATTTTAAATAGAATTAATTCTAAACAAATACATCACCTTTAGTCTCAATATCAATTTAATCACGACCTTTACTATTATTGTAAAAAATCTAAACTTTTCATCGTATTGTAATTAGATACACATTTTTATTCTCCGGTCAACCATTGATGATGTGGCTTGTCGGAGCTTGCCAGGTCAGATTACCTATATTTTTTTTTATTTTCCACATTAGATTACACTTTTATAGAAATGTAATATGATGTGGAAAATAAAAAAGAATATGTGTAATCTGGCGTGTCAAGTTTCGACAAGCCACATCATCAATTGTTGACTGGAGAAAATAAATGTGTATCTAATTGCAACACAATGAAAGTTTGAGATTTTTTATAACAATTGTAAAAATCGTGATTAAATTGATATTGAGACTAAAGATTGTGTATTTATTTAGAATTAACTCTTTTAAATATTACATATTTATTACACATTATCTTAATCTATCACTTTAAATATAGTGGAGTATTAAACAACTCTTATATATGAAATATGAAAGTCAATTCAAATAACCATGGAGTAAATGTTTATTACTAAAACATGTACCGAAAATCTGAACTTTATATCTTCGGTATTATGACACAGGGTGAAAAGTAGACTGCCGCATCAATTTAATTATCTAATTTCGAAAATTAACGTATATAGTGCAAATTTTAATAACACACTGGCCTGTTTTTATTTAAATATTGTCTATATTATGATGCTATACATTAATAATGTTCCTGTTGAATATAATGTCATTCAACATCACAGTTATGAGGATATATTCATTCAACAATTAGGAAAAAAGAATTTTATGATATGGTATGAAAGATATAGGAGATGAATAATAAAAAAAATATAGAATTAATTTTCAATGAGAGTAAATTGAGAAGAATTAAAAATTGTGAAAACAGTTAAAATATGGAATAATTTGAAACATAAATTGAAGTCTAGATCATCATTTATTTTGACTTTTAATTGAGACGGGGAGATTATAAATTATAAGTGAAACAAATATTATTTAGTTAGATAAATAAATTAAGCCAAATTTAAATTTATACATTAGCTTACACCCACTAATATCTCAGTTATTTCATTACGGAGTATAATTTATACTACATGTCTTGTAATCGTAATGCTTACAACAATTATTAGATACAGGAGTGTAACCCGTACAAGAAAGTCGAATTGGGACCCCCTTTTTGTTGGCTAACTACAAAAGCACCCACACCTAATACCCTCCACGTGTCCCTTTGTGTTGTCGACTTGACGAAATGATTACTTGTTTCAATTTTAGTGTTTTAATTCGTATCCGTTGTATGAATAATTGATATATATCCTATTCAAAATTTAATGTTCTATAATATCATATATAACTTGTGTTAAAGATTTAGAAAAGATAAAATATCAAATAAAACACCAAGAGTACTAAAATATAGGAATCAAATCGATAACCATCACATTTTATATTTTTTCTTGCTCCTCTTTCTAAACTTTCTTTTGTTGATTTGAACTTTTTCCACTTTAATGAACTAGTTCCCAACATTATAATATCTTATTACATGGAGATGTATATATAAATTAATATTATATTGTTGAAAATGATAAATATATAAAATAAGTTAATAAATTAGGTAATTGATTTTACAAAAGATGTTACGTTTTATATGACTAGAGTCAAGAGAGTTAGTAGCCCTACACGCACTTAGATAAATTATGGTGGATGCCACCATTTACCACGTGTATAAACAGTACGTATATGTGTTGATACAAAATACAATCACCGATTAAAGAGTGGTCAAATTTGGACCTCTAAACTAGATGAGGACGAATTAAATTAAAAAGCACCCTACATGGAAATTATAGTGTAGTCGATTTTATATATTCCTCCCTCCAATATCCTGCATTAATTATGGATAATATTTTCATTTATCATGTATATGAGGAGAAGATTTATTATATAAAATAATAATAAGAGGAGATTAATTAATAAAGGTAAGTTCAATTTTTTTTTTTAACATTAAATAATATTGCAATGCTAGAACATTAAATACTCTCTTTGTTTCATAATAGGGTTTACACTTATATGTACCCGGGCAACATTTGATTTTTTATTTTATTATTTTTTTTTTGGTAATTTTTTTTCTTCTAAAAAGTGTATTAGTCACTATAATTGAAAAGTGTAAGTCATTATAATTAAAAAGTGCAACACAAATTTTATTAAAAATGTATAAGTAAGTATAACTGAAAAGTGCAACACAATATTAATGAAAAGTGTAATACAGTTTTTTATTGAAAAGTGCAACACAATGTTATTAAAAGGTGCATGTCATTATCACAATTTTTTATGTAAAGTGTAAGTCATTATAACTAAAAAGTGTAACACAATATTAATGAAAAGTGTAAGTTATCATAACTGAAAAGTGCAACACATTTTTTATTAAAAAGTGTAAGTTGTTATAACTTAAAAGTACAACACGTTTTTTTACTGAAAAGTGCAACACAATATTTATTAAAAAGTGTAAGTTTTTATAACTGAAAAATGCAACCCAATATTATTAAAAAATGTAAGTTAGTATTACATTTTTTAATGAAAAGTGTAAATTATTATAACTGAAAAGTGCAAGTAAATATTACTAAAAAGTGCAACACAATTTTTAATGAAAAGTGTAAGTCACTATAATTAAAAAGTGCAACACAGTTTTAATGAAAAGTGTAAGACACTATAACTGAAAAGTGCAAAACCGAATCTACACAAAACCCGATAAACTCATGTTCTTATATAATTGAAAAGTCAACACTGAAAATATTATTAAAAAATGTAAGTCACTATAAATTAAAAGTGTAACACCATTAAAAAAAAAAGTTACTTGGTCAACTCATGTTCTTATATAGATTTGAGTCTACACAATACTTACTCTTCATAATAAAGTTTTATAGGTAGATGGACACATATATTAAGAAAGTGTAATAATAAATGAAGTTTTGAGAAGTAATTTTGTAAATGTTTATGTATAAAGTAAAGAAATAAGTTGATTTGTGTGTATGTAGGGAGAAAAAATAATGACATTTATGTAAAATTGAAGATATTGTAAAGGTAGAGTTTATACTGAATTTTTTATTTTAAATTTATTATAGAATATTTTAAAAAAATGTAAAAGTTATTGTGAAACAATTGGAGTGATTAATATTTTGTTACCTGTATATATCTCATGGTATTTTTAAATGTTAAAACAAATTAAAGTCTTTGATTTTGTATTCACTACGTACTAATAATAGTTATGTGCAAAATCACTATTGTATAAAATATTTAATTTGATACTCTATAGTATTTTATAAAGTTAGTTATTTTAATATAAAATACTCTGCAGTTATAATCTGCACATGTTGGTTGACACACTTTTTTTAAAAATGAAATAAAGTGGTATACTGGTATGTGAGGTAAATAAAGTAAAATTATTTTGTTTAATAAGGTGTAGGAAAAAATCGTCCATCCAAAATTAAAATAATGTAATGAAGTAACTGTACCAACTAATTTTTACATTTTATATATAATGATGCATGCTAATATTAGAAAAAGTAAAAGGTAATAAATTAATAGAGAAACAATGATATAATATTTTTGGAAAAAAAGTAACTATATTGTGTTTTTTGGGAAAAAATAACGATAAATATAAGTAAGTTAGCAGTATAAAAAAAAGGTAGGCAAAGGGCGGAAAGTGAAGAAACAGTTGGCGGAGAAGCGCCACACGTGGACATATTTATTCTTCAAAGTTAAAATTGACACTACACGTGACAATTATAGCTGAAACTGAATTAATGGGGCATGTAAAAATAATAATTAGTCGGTTAATTACAAATAAATAAAAAATACTCCCTCCGTCCACGAAAAGTAGTCACATTTGCCCTATATTCTTTGTCCACAAAATGTAGTCCCATACCCTTTTTTTAAACTATTACCCTTCAACCATCACTTAATTACTCAAATTGCCATCAACTTTATTCACAAACAATCACTTTATTCACAATGGATCCCACAATACCCTACAATACCCTTACTTTATCTACTTTATCTACCTTTTTCTTAAAACACGTGCCCCCTCCCCATGTCCCTACTTTTCATGGATGGAGGGAGTAATAAGTACTAGTTCTTTATTCTAATCGAAGCTTATCTGTTAAAACGTAGTTATTAGTGAAGACAGGAATTAGTGGCCCATAATAATTAAGATTAATTAAATGATTAGAATTAGAAGAGAGACAGAGTGGGGAATCAAGTGAGTGAGATTATAGTGAGAGACATAAGGCATGACGTCGAAATTGGGATAAAGATTCTACAAATGTTTGTTAGCGAGAGAGCTGGTTGTCCTAACAAAATGACTAACTGAACACGTAATTTATAACACACAACACACATAGTTAGGCACACTCAACAAGTAACGGGGTACGTGTCGCTTGGAGAATAAATTGGCCGCTAAATTATCTTGAATCACTAGCTACGTTTGTTTTGAGATTCACTTAGATAAATTTAGGATTTTACGGTCTTAATAATTACTAGTATACAATAATTAATTTTCACTCCTCTACGAGTTCGAACTTTTAAATGAAATAAAATTCTTTCAACAACTTGTTTTAGTTTAAAATTAAAAATTCATTTAGTTGTATGTTTGTTGAGCATTGTGTTTTGTGCCTTAATTTGTGTGTGTGTGTGTGTGTTTTTTTTTTTTTTTTGAGTGCATTCTTCTTTTTCTTTGGTTATGAATAACTAATTATTTCTTTGTATTTAAAGATTATTTATAGTGAGTTTGAGTGATTTCGTCTTTGTGATTTATAATTATGTTTTGTGTTATCACGTTTTTTATGTCTTTGTATTTTTCTTTGTGAGTCTTTGTGAATGTTCCAAGTGAGGTGAAGTATTTGTCTTTGTGTGTTTTTCTTTGTGGATTATCTTTTACGTATGAGGACCAACTTGGTGTGTTTCTATGTGTTTTCTTTGTGAGCGTTCTTTTGCAGGTACGTGAAAGTGGGTTGGACGACGATGACTATTTATAGATTTTTTACTGTAGTTAGGGATGGTAAAAAAATGGAGATGGTTGGAATTTAGTCCAAGTGTTGTTTTGACCATTGTGCCTTCAAACAAGGGTCCAACTTAGTACTACCCATTTGGTTTCGAAAATAAAGGTATTAACCATCTTAGTTATGGATTATCTTCCTTGCGTTCTAATACAATTCAACCCGTGTTCGACAGTCTGAACTCGTTCAAGTGATCCGAGTCAAGTGTCGGCGGCACCAAAACCAACACATCATTTTTATCAACTTTTCTAAAATATACTTACACGCATACTTTTACAAAATTAAATGCAATCATATCACCAATTTTATTCACATATAAAAAAACATACTAATACGACATCATTCACCAATAAACATGAATTTAATATAAAATAAAATTTCAAAACACACATCAACCCTTATATACTATTTCTGAATCTTCTTCTCTCCTACGTATCATCTCACTTTTCTCCCATTCTAATTTTATAATTTTTTCACAATTTACAATTATTTTATTTTACAGTTTTTTTCAATTCTTCTCTCTCATCTCTCCTTGCTCTCTCTCCCTTTTTATTCGTCTTCTCAATATTTTTTTTTCAAAGTTGTTTTCAAAGTTTTTTTTAATTTTTCTCCCTCACCTTTTTTCCTTTTCTCTCAATCTCCTAAATTTTCTTATACAAATTTCTCTCTCCCTTTTTTTTTCTCGATTCTTTTTATCATTTTCTTTTATAATTTTTTACAATCTCCACGAAATTCGTGAGTTTTGCACTAGTTATTTTAATATTTATTAGAATTTTCAAATAATAAAATTTGATGACTTTTCTGGAAACCTAAATCTTAAGCTAAAAGAAGCCTATGAGTAAAATATTTGTATTCGTGCGTGGGGTAATATATCATATATGTGACGAGGCTAGCATAATGTACGAGATTTTTTCATAAAAATAATATTTTAAAAATATATATTAATATAAATAAATACAATTTTTTTTTTTTTGGAAATTTGGATTTTTTTTGGACGTACCTAATATTCATATAAATTTATCAAATTTTTTTAAGAAAATAGATTGGTATGTTATGCACTATTGATGTGGCACTATGTCCTGAGTCTTGACAAGTTCCCTTTTAAACAGTAAAAATATGATCGGTGAATGATAATTTGATTAATTATCAAAATGACATTTTTTTGTGATGTCTCTTCGTATATCATGATATTACATACTCCCAAAGTCCAATTTCATTATTCTCACCTTCCTTTTGTTCTCCAATTTTATTATGCTCATTTCCTTTTTTGAAATAATAATACTATTCACGTTACTTTATCTCCACCCTCCAACCATCACTTATTTACTTAAATTGTCACTAACTTTATTCATAAACAATCACTTTACCTATAAATGAACCCCACAACATCACATCATACCCCAACTTATCTACTTTATTCATAAACTAATTAATATTCATTAAAATCCGTGTCCGGAGAAGTGGACATAATAAAATTGGACGGAGGAAGTATTATATTACTCATTATAGTTGATCCTTGAACCAGTTTGCATACAAAATAAAATAAAAAATTACGGAGTACATCATTAAATTAAATTGAGAAAATGATTTTCATCCCTCCTTTACATAATAAGAGAAAAATCACAACTATTAAAATAGAAATTATGACTAAAATAATTATCTAACTAATATTTTCATATGTTGTTATTCTTCACCCATCTTTCATGCTAGTATATATTTAATTAAAAAATGAATGAGAGAAGAGAGAAGAGACAAGAGAGAAAGATAGGAGATTTGAGAGATAAAAGTTAATTAAAGGATAAAAGTTCTTTAATTTTTTATTTGTTTAAATAGTTAAAATGACACTTAAAAGTAACATAGGGAGAATTGAAATGTACATGGTTGGTGTGAGTGGTAATTAATTTCTTTTAACACTTTTCAGACTTCAAACCTGTAAATCTTTTGGTAACCTGTTAAGATTAAAACTCCAACATATTCACTTTAAAATGGTGTATAATTACTCAAATAGCTAAACAAGATATCGTACAATATAAGTGTATAAAACAATTCAGTGTATGAATACTAGTGGCGATTGAATAACTTAAACAACTTGGGATCCATGTGATGATTCTAACACATACCAACAAGTGTAGTTAGGCGTTAAGAGGCCGACACGTGGAGAGTTTATACTGGATTTTCCGTACTAATCGCATTGATACGTGGCGGATTTCTATGTTCTAAACCCCAAAGAAAATATTTAGGCACAAAGTCAAATTTCATTAAGGCACAACTAACTATTACCAGCACAAACACTATAACTTTCTTATTATTCCAACTACCAAATTACTTATTTGACCTGTGAAATTTTTAAAATGTTGAAGAGCTTAAATATCAAATGCGTGCTTATGTTTATAATCCATCGCTCCATTTAATATTAAATTAATGTAACAAGACAAAGAAAGGCATCCATCACCACCATCGCATGTACTAGTTCAAAAAATAATCAACGACTCATAATAATGAAGACGATATGTGTTTAAGATCCATAAGTGAAATAAATGAATTGATCTTATACACAATAGATTTGCACAAACCTTGGAAATTAAGATTTCGCTTGTTTGATAATGACGCAATAGTCATAACAAATTACACTCATGAACACGTAACGTAAGGTGTTGCTACATTCCTTAATCTGCAATTAGGCAACTCTTAAAATAAATTAATTGGTAATTAGCTAATGATTAGCGTATGATTCCGTACTTCCAATCACATCCAGCAAGTTCAGTCTATTACGTTGAACGCATACCAATTGGTTAATTTTATGTTGGAAGTTTGGTTTGAGAAATAAAGTTTTGACTCCACTTTTGGTTAATAAAAGTGGTAAAAGCTTAATGATAAAGTCGAATCAAATATTAGAATATGAAACCACGTTTCAGACATATTAATAAAATTATCATCACTTAAGCAGAAATTTATGTAACAGAGTATTTTGCCTACAAAAATCGTACAGAATAAAATTATCATCACTACAGTTGTTACCTTGTTCTGCATAGCAAATATTGTATCTATGACAGCATTTACATGTTTCTCCAGTACGAAAGACTAGAACAATCAACGAGGAAATGACTATTGATTATCATAACAATGAATCTGCAGATTACAATAACTATATCACCAAACCATATCTTTCATGCAGCAGGATTTGGCAACACTTTCGGCTTTGGCTTGACTTCTACTTCATTAACATTACGGACAAATATGGCATCTGGCTCATGCCTGCAGAAACAATTGGATTTATACATACTGAAAGAGAAGAGAGATAGATAGAGAGAGAGGGAGAGAGAGAGAGAGATGTATTCTTACGATTTATCTCCCTCTTCATATGTATAGCTAGATGCAACAGCCAACAGTCTGCCATCTCGGTTGAACGACAAAGCTGCAATGCTTGTAGGGTACTTTGGGTACTTCACATTGGCCAAGTTGCAGAATAATTAGATAGGAAATCTCAGCATAAAATCAAAGAAAGATGAAAGAATTTAAACCAAATTCCGAGCATAGGTTACCTGATACAGCCTCTTCTTATTGTTCCCGTCCCACACATTAACATAGCCATCACAACCTCCAGTAGTGAATGTACCATAGCTACATGTTCAAGTGACAATGTTATATATTACCTATGGCAGAAGAATAATCCTACTTTTGCACTAATCTCGGTTGATGTGAAGTGGCTGTGAAAGTGGGAAGATCCTAATTATACCACTGAAAGCAAAGACTTTTATTTTTCTTTTTGGAAGGGTGGCTGTGAAGTGGGAAGATCCAAGTAATTCATATGAATCTCCCATGAATATTTTGTTTTATAATCTCTCAGTTATTTTCCAAATAATGGATTCATACGGGACCTTTTCATTTTCTTAACATGTTTCCAAGCCAAATAAATCTCAAGTTAGATCCCATCTAGAATGGTGTCTCTGTTGTTGAGCACTGTTCACTAAACAAATGTGATCTATTCATCTTTAATCCAGCTAGTGTATGAGCTCTTTCATACTTTTACTGCATGGCCAAATAAGAATTCTGTATAGGTCTGTTATAGAAAGATCTAAGAGCAAAAGATAAAAGGATGCAGAACAACTTACATAGGATGAAACGCAATTGCATTCACAGCATAGACAATATCCTTTCCCTCTTCTGATTTGCGATGGCATTTAAATGCATACCTGCATGTACGACCATTATTAGGGGTAACATTGCTTCGCCAACTAGATTAAAATTAAAAAAAAAAAAGTAGATTAACAAAATTTGCAGTAGAAATGTACATCTCTTGTTGATGACCATTTGTGTCATAGATCTATTACGGCCAGGAAAAAAATTCTTGCGATAAAATATCATTTAAAGAAATCAAAGTGACATGTATTTTTTCCAGGAAATAAAGGAGATGTTGGTCAATTTCTCTTCATAACAGAAGATATGGAAAGCCACAAATTATCATTAAGGTATAGACAGATTAAGACAAGTCTTATGACTATATTGTCACATATTCATAAGTCTGAGCATTTTTGTTCTGTATAAGCATTGCTACATAATTTTCATAGGTCAGAGTTAAAAAAAAAATACATACTTTTTTGATTGACCAGCCTCAGAGAGATCGAAAAACTCCATTGCAACTCTACCTTCCACAGAACTAAGAGCATAACCTGCAAATCACGGTTGCAATGAGAAGGAAATGTATACTAATGAATAAGACAGCTCTCAGACTCAGACTTCTTTACTATGATATAGTTACAAGAACTCTTAGTTGGAACCAAAATATATTTCTTTCAATGTATTGTTGAAGAACTCTGATATAGTTACAAGACAAAGTTTAGATCAGACCAACCATAACATAGATAGCAAATGAGAAAGCCTCACCTGTTCCATTAGGATAACATTGGACACATCTTGTTTGATATTTCAAAGAGGATTCCCTTCGTTGTTCAGGTTGTGACATGTTCCGAAGATCATACACGTTTACATGCCTACCAGCAGTGGCAACCACCAAACGGTTGCCAACAAGAGAAATTGAATAAACACGCTCTGGTTGATTATATGACCCGACGAGAGAGCGTTCCTGACCACTTGCACCTCTGGGGTCCCAACACTTTAAGGTCTTGTCCCAACTGCCAGTAATAACTTGGCCTAGAGTAAGGTCAAGAAGGTTTATTAGAATAGAACATAAATCAATAATGTCCCACAACAGACACACTACTGGGTGACGTGAATAATTCATTATCAAAACTTCTAGAGTGAACTTTTTTGATGTCACCGAAAAAATGAGATGCAAAAGAGCAGTTCTGGATGGTTCCTATTCGGAGCAAAAAATAATCAAGTGAAAGAAGCCAAATGTGACAACGAACTGTAGGGCTTACTTAATGTTGAAAGAGAAAAAATACTTATATCTCGACTTTTACAGAAAAGTTTCAACAAGAACTGACTATGCCTTTATTCCGCTATGTTGGGTAGACTTTATTGATATTATCATTGTGCTCGCTGAAGACACATTATCTCACATATTTTAGTATAACCTATCTTTTACAAATGTTCTTTCCAAGGCTTATCAATTATCAGCACCCCCCCTTTCCCCTAATGATTTAACCTGTTTAGTGATACATCACTCCTCATTAAGAACAATTTAATACCATGTCATAAGAGAGCATACCATACTACCAAGTGCTACAGACAATAAGTTGTTAATAATGCAAAATTCAACAATATGTTGCAATGTATTGAAATTCCAGCAATGCATTACAAACGGACTATGGCCACTGGTACAAAAAAAAAAACTAGCAAAGCAAGCACATTATTTAGCAACAAATGATAAGTTCTGCTCACTATTTAACAACACATGATTATTCGATGTAAGGTTCACCGAGATGGTGAGATCCATAACAAATCAATGATTTGGAATGTAAAACCCACCAGTTGCATATGAGTATTCAATGCAACGAACAGGAGCATCATGCCTCCCCAAAATATCCTCCTTGTTGTAGTTAAACACATGCCTGAAATATAACAATCCCATTTCCATCAGCATGACCAAATTATCGATGTAACTAGTAAGCAATATATAACCCCTAATCAAAGATGTGTTGAATTAAGCACAATTTTCCATCTACCTACATGATATTAATCAAAGACCAGAAAATTTTACAACAGTGGTGAAAAACTCCTGTAAAATGAACTTAGAAGCTAACCACCGCGACCTATGAAACTTAAAACCTAATCGCCGTAATTGCTTTAAACAATTAAACTAATTGAATCGGAAATCACCTTCTAACTGTGTGATCAGCACAAGCACTAAACCCTGACGATTCGTCATGGAAGCAACAATCCAGCACCGCACCTCCGAGCACAAACTCTCCCCTCAACGCATTGACGCTAGCATCGTACAGTCGAACAGTCTAACAACAAGAAAATGAACAAAAATGAAGCTCAAATTAGGGATCCGAAAGAAAAAAGAAAACGCTTCAGTATCCAATTAAAGCGAGAGCAAAACCTTGTCCCAGGAAGAAACGAGGAGTTGATCACTGTGGTTGGAGAATCGGAGGCTGGAAATACCGTCGGTGGGAGGGCTCGACAGCTCACGACCGATTGATGGTGGTGGTAGCACCGCCGTCATGACTACTCGTCAGTTTTGTGGATTAAGTGACTAGGGTTTCGGCAGAAATGTGAGGAAATTGGACTAGAGAAATGCAGATCTTTGAAAGACGACAGAGTGGTATGTGTTATCTCAATTCAAATTCAAAACTTAACGGCCCTTCCGTTTCATTTGAAACCAATTTATACTAACCTTTTCCTTCTCAAAAAATAAATTAATTTATACTAACCTTTTTTTTTTTTTGAGAGAGACAATTTATACTTCACCTGAGTTATGAGTTACTGAGTATTTTAATTTTAGGGCAGGATTTCGTATTCAATTACTTCATGTTTATTGATTAAACTTATTTAGTTTAAAAATATATTTTATACATTAGTATTTTTTTTACAACATCTTACTTAAGTGATCCTAGAACGTGGTAAACCGTTTGTGATGATTGATGTGCATAATGAGAGTTTTTCGAAATTTTGTCAATAGTGTTAGATTGTTGAATACATAACTGTTAAGTGTAACAAAGTAAACATGTCACCGCCTTCCAACTCAAGATATTGAGGTAGGAGCTCTCTCGCCATTGATCGCCTAGAGTCCTAGATGTCTGGCTAGTCGTGCCCCCAAGGCACCCAGCCACCTCCAACCAGCCGCCCTCATGACTCTGCTATGGTGCTTGCTCCAATCCCTTTGGGCCACGTTTGATAGGCCCTATTAGTTATAGGGTCGATACACATGTTTATTAATATGGGCCAGAGTTTGGTTAGATTTGTTCTCCCGAATTTTATATCCAGCGTTTGATATGAAAATATGACCCCATGATATGATATTTATTTTTTATGTAAAACTACCCTTTTGTCCTCATACAAATTGTTCTATACTCCTCATACAAATTGTGATATATAGAACGGATAAGCTTCGACAGCTGGCTGGTAACACTCTTCCAGTTCTGTAATTCATAAATTGGTGCAAATTCAAATCCTTTGTACCTTTCACTATCTGAGTAAACTCTGTTCTTCACCAAAAACTTTTCTGCTTCATATGCATCATTCTCAAAGATGGCAACCAACGCGAGAGAAATGATTACAAAATCAAATTAAAAATCACAAAAACATTGAACAAGTTCTAATCAAACTGTAAAGAATGAATCATTAGATACTGACATAAGTGAGGTGCTTACCATCATGTGTTGGACTTGGACCTAAAATAAATTAACAAAACCTGCTCCTTCCTAAATTACGCGAACAATAAACTCATAGATCCTTCCAAAAAGAAATTAAACCCAAAACCCCAAAATTTCATAACTCAAACAAAGTCAACAAAAAGATAATGTGCAAACCCTATAAAAATACATATCAAATTTGGATCTATTAATATCTGCTTTGGATCTACAAATATTGTACAAACTTAGGAAAAAAAAAAGGGACGATGATTTCAATCTCCGTATCAGACTGTAAACCTAAACAAAGAAAAAAAAAACGATAATAAAGGACTAGAGATTTGTCGCTTCTTCTAATCGCCGTTGAAAGATACCAAGAGACGAAACCCAAAAAAATCGCGATCAACACTACCGTTCGTCTCTCGAATCGCCAGGGAGAAAAAGTGGGAGGAAGAGAGTGAGATGAAGTGAGTTGTGCCCTATCGATTTGCCAAAGTCGTGCCCTAAAATCGCCAGAGAGAAAAAGCGGGGAAGAAAGTGATTAAAATGTGAATAATCGTTTTAAATACCCAAGGGGCATTTTAGACAAATTACAACTTAATCGCCTCCGCATTTTTACCTCGATTCTAAATCTCACCTATTTTGGGCGATTACAAATCGCATTTGAATAGTGAATAGTGACAGGCCTGTGCATTCTCGCGGACCACTCATTTAAACATCAAACAACAAATTAACATAGATTGGGCCACAATCTAGGCCTAATCTATGACATCAAACAGGGCCACAATTCGTTCGTTGGTCTCTCGAACGACACATCAGTCTTCATGAATGAATCTTATAACAACACCCTGGAACAGAAGACTGTCAAAACCACCCATTAGAAACTCAACAAAGCATGTTATTTAGGGTGATGTACTTTTTTTTTTCTTTGTCAAGAGTTTTATGATTTTCGCGAACAAGATTTTAATGAATAATGACACATCAACCTCTTATTCGACTCGTGTACTTATTACTTAATACTCCCTCCGTCCAATTTCATTATTCTCACTTTCCTTTTTTGGTTGTCCAATTTTATTATGTCCATTCCATTTTTGGAAATAATACTATTCACATTACTTTATCTCCACCCTCCCACCATCACTTATTTACTCAAATTGCCATTAACTTTATTTATAAACAATCACTTTATGTATAAATGGACCCCACAACATTCCATCATACTCTCAACTTATCTACTTTATACATAAACTAATCAATATTCATTAAAATCTGTGCCCGAAGAAGTGGGCATAATAAAATTGGACGGAGGAAATATATATTTTTTCCACTTTTCTTTTATATACATTTTTAAAAATTTTTTTTTTGCCAATTTCCCACACCTTTCAATTTCCTCCTATCTATACCGAAATTTCATTAGTATTAAGGGGCTATTTTATTTGTCAATTTTTAATATTTTGTTGGGCTGATTGTGCACTATTTTAACTAAGGTCCAACCGAAATAGCCCAAGTAAGAATATAAAGGGCCTAAATTATGCCATACGCTTCATCGGGCTGATCTGAGAACGTAGTTGGGACTTGGGCATATGAGAGAGAGAGAGAAATTGTAAAAATAAAAAAATGACTAAAAAAATGACACCGATAATCTCATAGTAGCCTATGAGCGACAAACAAGAAAGGAACAAAGGAAAATAGTGATAATCACGCACAAATCTGCTACTCTAAATTCGATCGACTTCTCAACGTTACTTTAACTGCTCTATTCAATCAAAAAATTCCTCCCTAAATCAGCTAAAACCCTATGACTTGATTCTGCCTAAATTTAGGAACTGTTAATCTTTCCTGGGAAGTCTCGATCTCGAATTGGCTGTTTTGTAGATATTTCACCTAGCCATTGCAATGGTGGTCTGTAAATGCCGCAAGGTACTTGAATCTGAGTGCGGACATATGTACTAATTTCGCAGTACTGATTGTTTTTTCCCCTTTATTTATAGTTTTGAAAGGTTTTCCCCTCAATCGATTTCATTTCCAGCATGACTTGCATTTCTCTAATTTTAGATCAGATCGTGCTTAAAATTAGACAATCCTATGGCCTTTTGATTTCAGTTAGTTCCTTGTCGATTTTGATTTATAAGCAATGGATGATTTGTGATGAGCTGAATTGTTTAGAATTAGGCATTTGTTTTAGCTATTTTACTGTTGGTAAGTTTTCTTTGTCTCTGGATTTAGTGTTTTGATTGGTTGCACGATTTAATATTAAGTGATTTTAGCTGACGAATTCTGTATAAATTGTGTTTTAGGCGACTAAGTTGTATTGCTTCGTCCACAAGGTGCCCGTTTGTGGAGAATGTATATGCTTTCCAGAGCACCAAATTTGCGTGGTATGGTTACTTTGCTTCCTGATACCATTGCTATGTTGTTTATGGTTCATACTTGTTGAAAAAGAATTATCAATAATTTTTTTAGGTGCGTACATACTCTGAGTGGGTAATTGATGGAGAATATGATTGGCCTCCTAAATGCTGTAAATGTCAAGTTGTGCTAGAAGAGGGAACTGATCCACAAATCACACGCTTGGGTTGTTTGCGTATGTATTGACAGCCTGTAAATCTCCAAATTTGGTTTTCTTTCTTTTGGCACGCTAAATTTGATTGTGTTTATTATGTCATATTCGTTGTCTAACTCATGATTTTATTTCACAGACGTGATTCATTCAAGTTGCTTAGTGTCACATATTAAAAGTTTTCCTCCGCATACTGCTCCTGCTGGATATGTCTGCCCAACCTGTTCAACTTCGGTACGTTCTGCTCAGTCATAGTCTTCCATTTCCTACACCGTTGTTCTCTTATCACTTTCTTGTGATTAATCTGAACCTCCTCCAACAGTATGGGGTACTTGGACCGTGTTGTTGTAACATTGTTTAGGAAATTGAACTGAATTACTCATACCATTGAACCTGGGGCATCCTAAATTGCTAACGAGTCCTGCGATTTTTATAAGGTGTTAAGCAGTGTAGTTACACAAAAACAATGTTTTTGAAGAATTTTCGCTGATATAGTTTTCATTGTTTATCTTTACATATTGAAATTTGGATGTTGAATGCCTTGATCTAAGTTTTCAATGAAAGCTGAGGTTTAGATGAAGACCTTCGTAGTCATTTGGTACTCCAAATGATGGGGTTGGTTAGACACTCGATTGCCAAGGTTTTTTATGCTTTGGTGGCACATTATACAAAGGTTGAGAATGATGTAATGTGTTACTATTTTGCTTTGAGCATCTTTACCTGTTTCATTTGGTCAAACCAGGTTGATTCGAATCCATTATTGTCTGCAATGGAAATTGAAATATGCTTTGTCTGGTAACTATTTATCTTGACAATCCAATTAACATATTCAAGTGATGCATTATTCATCTATAGAATTATTATTGAAGATACCAACCTCTTATACTCTTATAGCATACTACATCAGATGAGCGCCATAGCTTTACCCCTTCACATTGTTTAAACCTTTATTCAGAAAATGGGTTGCACCTATGAACTATAGTTACTGCGGAAGTAATTTTAACCCAGATTCTTAAATTAAATGTGAGATTTTAATATTTCATTAATTGTCTGTCCAATATCATGAGTTTGATTGCATTAACACTTACCTTGTACTACTGGTGAGTATTTTTGTTAACTGATGGTCCTTGGCTTGCTGCAGTTATGGCCTCCAAAAAGTGTTAAAGATTCAGGATCACGTCTTCATTCAAAGCTGAAAGAAGCAATAATGCAGGTAATAGTAGTTCTTAACTGTAAGTACCTTTTAACATTTGTTTAGGCTAATCCAAGCTGTCGTACAGAGATATAAATTCAATCATGTTACTATTCAACTCTGGCTCTTTAGGATGGGTTATCTTCACCCCATAATTAATTTATACACCCTCTAATTGTGTCTTATTTTATCTTAGTTGTGGAATCTCCTATATACCCTTAAAAACCCTAATCCCCCCCTGATCCTATTCTCCTTCAATAAACCATTTGTTTTTTGATCAAGATAGTCGAAAATTCATAGTAATTTTGACACTGGTTGGTTGGTCTAACGGGGTGAACAGCGGCTAATATCTGCAGAGAAGGAGAGAATGAAAGGGGTAGTTCAGTCTCCGTATTTATATATTTGTGGTCCTAATTCCCCTTCCTGATTCTTATTATTTGTGCAAGAATTTGAGGGGATTGTTAGAACATTGACTGATTTGAAGGGACCTGATTGATTTCTGAGAACATTAGGGTTTTGTGAGAGGGGTAAAATGGATAATTTATGGTGTATTTATCATTTTAGTAGAAGGGGGGAGGTGTATAAATTAATTGTAGGGGTGCAGATAACGTGGCCCGGCTCTGTATTGACAGTATGGCTCATAAAATTGTACTGGTCATAATTTCGTTGAGATAATCAAATCACATACATAAAGGTCATTTGTTTATTCTTGAATTAATTTTTTGTCAGCGATGATTTTCCCATGGTCCTCTTTGTCTAATTGGTGAATGATAGTTTTCTTATTTGGAAGACTCGGATAAAAATTGTTAAGTTCATATACACTTTTTCCCTCAATAGGAACAAGAATCTTGTGTAATCACCAGTGCAGATAGCAATAACAAGATGCCAAGGCTGTAGATAGAACAAATTCATGTGTTTTTTTATTTGTTTAGGAAAATTGTCTTCCAGCTGATATCTGTTTCTCTGAATGGAATTCCACAAGCCTCATATCAGTTTTAGATGGGATAAAAATTGTTAAGTCCATATACGCCTTTTCCCTCACTAGGAACAAGAATTTTGTGAAATCACCAGTGCAGATAGCAATAACAAGATGCCAAGGCTGTAGATTGAACAAATTCATGTGTTTTTTTATTTTAGGAAAATTGTCTTCCAGCTGATATCTGTTTCTCTGAATGGAATTCCACAAGCCTCATATCAGTTTTAGAATTGCAAATTTAGTTATAATTTTAGTTTTCTGCAAAACATATTTATATTTCTGAAGATTGACTGCTCAAAGTGACTTAAATATTTGAATTGTTCTGCTGTAGTTTGGATCTGAAAAATCTTTTATGTCATGTTCTGCAACCTTTATGTTCTCTTTCCCTTACATATGATATACTTTCTGTGCAGACTGGTATGGAGAAGAACTTGTTTGGTAACCATCCAGTTTCATTTGGAACAGAACCCCGAAGTCCTCCACCTGCATTTGCGTCAGAACCGCTTCATCCATCTGCTGGTATAGATGCAGCGTCCGGTGCAACAGGCTCTACAAGACCAGCTAGTTTGGATATAGTAGAGATTGAGGGACCCACCTCAGCAACATCATCTTTGCCCAATCATGAGCCCAATTTCATAAAAAGCACAAGTCCTTCTGGCGTAAGAAGTCTTGTTTTTTATTCTATGGCATTGAATGTTTGCTTTCATATTTTCTGCAATTGTCTGGGTATTTTTTAGTTGTTTCTCACACCTGTTGTTGCTCAGCCTGGTGCAACTACACGAAAGAATGCAATACTAGCTGAAAGGCAAAACTCTGAGGTTTTGTATTATGCTGATGATGAAGATGGGAACAGAAAGAAGTACTCAAAAAGAGGTGAGTGAACATATCGGCACCAACTCATCTAACAAGTCCTTTTGTATTATGCTGATGGTGGGAGTTCAAAACCCTGACCTAGACACCAACTCATCTAACAAGACGTGGTACTAGATATGTGTACATATATACATGTATATGTATGCATTATTTACACAAAACTGATTCCCATTTTATTATTGCAGTTGTGACTACATGAAATAAGACTAAAATTCGATTGTGAAATTGCAGGTTCAATTCGTCATAAGTTCCTTAGGTCATTGCTGCCTTTTTGGTCAAGTGCATTGCCTACTCTACCAGTGACAGCCCCACCGAGAAAAGATACGTCAAATGCAGATGATGCCCCAGATGGTCGTGTTAAACACCACAAGTCTTCAAGAATGGACCCTAGGAAACTTCTCTTGATTATAGCAATCATGTAAGTAGATTCTTTTCCTGAACAACCTGACAGTCCAGTTGATATTTATTGCTGAATTGGTTTGTTATTACAATTGACTAAAGGCAAAGCTACTGTTGCTGAGCAGGGTCTTCTAGATCTTACACCCTGTGGATAGTGTCGACCACTTATATCACACACACGCGCGCCCATGTGGGTGCATAAAGTATGTGGGTACTGAGGATTCCATCGGGTGTGGGATCGAATTCACCCTGAACAGGATTAGTGGTTGTCAACTGGAAGGCGGCCAAATGAAATTGTTGCTAATTTTTCTGTTGGACTCCCTTTTAGTAGGAATTAACTTTACATATAACATGTTTTGTGTTCTGTTCAGGGCCTGCTTGGCAACGATGGGTATTCTGTATTACAGAATTGCCCAACGTGGCTTCGGTGAAGATTTGTCTGAAGATGAGCCAACATTGCTCAGCTTGGACAAAGACGTATGAGGTGACCATGATTGATCTTCTCGCAGCTTGTTATTGTGCTCGGCATGTTTTGATATCAAGTTTTCCCTTATGGGTGTATTCTGGGTGTTTTGTCTGGATAACTCAATTCTTGATAATGCCTATTTGGTTGTAGAAAATGCACAATCTCTAGCAATTGGAACGTGTACACGTTTTTTACGAAATCCTTTCTCTTGCCTTTATATGGACGCCATCTTGATTATTCCCTTTTCAAGGCAGTGACTTCTCCAATTTGGCTGTACTCATCAATCTTAGTCATTTTATCCGCTAACTGGGATCTTGTATTCAAATTTTTATGTTCTCATGATTTAAAATCTTTTTTCGTTTTTCTCGTTCGTTGGCGTTGAAAATCTTGTTTGTCTGGCATCTCTCTAAGTTTCAGATTTACCTGATTGATCCCGTTATTGTTTTTCGCATGAAATACAATTTCTAGCCCCCACCTTGTTTTGCAATTTTGTTTGGTGAGTCGTTACATGCCCTGAAACACGGTTTAGACCTAAAATCATATTGGAATAAAGGTATCTAATGCTCACAAGTAATAATATGGGCCAATTACTCGTACATAGTTTGTGTCTGATGTTGGGATGCTTGTCAAAATTGATACTCCTTTCATTCAATAATTTTCTCAATTTTTCTTTTTGTCTATCTAATTTTTTACTCCCTCCGTCCCAGTGAAAGCTACCCAACTTTCCTTTTTCATCCGTCTCAATAAAAGCTCCTCATTCCTTTTTTTTTTGTCAAACTACTCTCTCTCACATTTCATTATATTCTTCTCTCAATAACATCACTTTTAATACATATACTAAATTTATTATAGTTCTTAACCTCCGTGCCCGAAGCTCATGGGGAGCTTTCCCCGGAATTTTTATTTTTAAAAAAAGGAAATACTATTAATACACATTTCTTTATATTCACTTTCAATTTTCATTTACATAAATGACCAGTTTTTCTTAAAATCTATCATAAACAACTAGTATTGTCAAAAAAAAAAAAAAAATCATAAACAACTAGTTTTTCTTAAAATCTATGTCAAACTCAAATGGAAATTATTAAAAGTATATAAAATGTGAATGTTTCTCATTAGACATTTCTAACACCATTTTTTCACAAGCTTTATCAGGAACGATTGATTCCTTGAATTCCTGTCATACACATCGATATATTGACAAAATAAATGATTTTAATTGGAATATGAACAATGAACCCAGCAAATTGGAATTGTCATCGATAAATGATTTTAATTATTATAAAAGATGGCGTATTCAAATTGATTTTGTCGAAGCTTAAAATTAAAAATGGAAAATGGGTTTTGTCAAAATTATTTGTTTTCTGTATTTGACAAAATTATTTTAGTATTTGACATTGCGAATGTCAATCTCTTTACGAGTAAAAAAAGAAAAAAAAACAATGCATCCTTTTCGTTCTGTCCGGACATGCCCTTTTTTCCATTTCCCAATATTGGAAACCTGAAAATACTATATAAATATTAAAAACATTGAAAAGATACTGTTCAAACTAAGGTGGTAGATACTGAAACGATGGTAGCTGCCTAAATACTAAACGTGTTGACGTTTAGCGATTTTGCCTTTATTTATTCTTATATACTCCCTCCATCCATGAAAAGTAGGGACATGGGGAGGGGGCACGCGTTTTAAGAAAAAGGTAGATAAAGTAGATAAAATAAGGGTATTGTAGGGTATTGTGGGGTTCATTGTGAATAAAGTGATTGTTTGTGAATAAAGTTGATGGCAATTTGAGTAATTAAGTGATGGTTGAAGGGTAATAGTTTAAAAAAAGGGTATGGGACTACATTTTGTGGACAAAGAATATAGGGCAAATGTGACTACTTTTCGTGGACGGGGGGAGTATTAGTTCAATTTGGAGTACAATGTTACCATCTTACGTACTTATTCAAACATTTAAAAAAGCACGATATGAAATTACCTTTTATCGACTAGTGCTGTTCAGTGCATATTGTGGTTGTCTTCCAAAATGCTATCATTATTACTACGTAATAGTTTTCCTTCTTTCTAGTACATATAACAATGGTGAGTATATTTTTAAGAAATGTGAAAGCAAATATTCGCCACCTCAGATTAATATAATATACATCGACATAAACATCTTCGGTAAATATTAAAAAAAAAAACAATCCTAAACTCCAAACCCACTATTTTACTAAAACGAAATGAAATAATTCAAATGATTAAAACACCACTATTTAGGTTAGTATGATCATGTGTTCGACTTTTGAATTTTCTGAAGGGAATTGGCCGGGGAGGTATTGGGAAAAAAAAATCCACGATTTCACTAAACTATAGTTGTGCATTTCTAACTGCATCTAAAATCATATCACTAAACTATAGTTGTGCATTTCTAACTGCATCTAAAATCATAATAAGTATTTCAAATTCTATTATTTTTTTTTCAGTTAAAAAAAAAAAAAAGCAAATTCTAGAAGTATCTTTGAAATACACAATGTATTTGACATTTTTTTTAATAGTAGATCATCGCATACTTATTTTGAACTTGAACTGGTACTGGTAGGTTTGTAGTGAGCAAAGTCATGTAACGCGGCAACTAGAGTTGTTTATTGTCCATATTCCATAACCTGGTAATTTTTTAATATATTTATTTAATGTTTCTACAAATTAGAAAATACCCTTTTAATATATATTAGTGGATTAATAATTGATAGTTATATACTCCATATTTCTACTTTTGACTTCCCTTGGAATGAATATCTCCATAAATTGTGCCTAATTTTTAGGTTAAATAGTTTCAATTAAGACAAATGTTCTAATCTTAACACACCATGAAGTCACTATGTGTTACATACAAAACTATAATACTCCATATTTTATTAATTATATTTGTGCATAAAAATATGTATGATATGATTATTATGTTCACATTATACATTATAAATGAGAAAACCAAACTAAAACACGGCCTAGTTTGGTTTGTTTGAATAGGTTGGATTAGGCTTGATTGACTTTTTATTCCCAACAAATCAAATGTTTGGTTTGATTGAATATGGCCCGGGATTTATGCAAGACTCGATAATTTTGTACTATTTTTTATGCATATCAGCATATGTAGAATTATTAATCATATGGGAGGGGTGAGTTAATTTATCCAACATTATCCCATCCATGAAACCAAACTAACCCTACGAATAATATGACAGGAAATAATCAATTAATATTGGCATATTCTTGTGCGGAATGGAGCTGTAAGATATTTAAATTAAGTCAAAATAAGTTTATCATTACCTAATTTTAATTAAATGCATCATCTCCTGCAATAATTTCTTCACAATTATTTCACTATTTATCAACCCGATATATATATATATATATATTATCTCAACTTATTTTAAGATTAGGGCAATATACTAACAACATATCATCATTTTCGTTATTCTTTTCTATTTGATGATTTTCATTACTATTTAATTTTATTGAATAATAATTTCAACCAAATACACTTTAATATATACTTTTTACACACTTACCAATTTTCTTACTCATATCTTATTGATTTATATGAGATGGCTTAATTAACAAGAGATTGTCTCAATAATATTTATGCAAATAAAAGATAATCAAACAAGAATTTACATCAAATAATCAAGATTAAAGAATTACGAATATATTAAAACTTAAAATTAAGTGAATAACATAGTATTTAATTTACATCAGACAAGAATGTTTCTTATATGCATTAGGTATCTTAATGGTAGGAGTTGGTAGAGCCGTAGTGGTTATAATTGGTGTTTATGTATCGTATTTTGTGTCAATATATACAATAACGATGTGATTAAACTAAATATGAACACTACATTATATAAAATTATAAAAATATATATTAACACACGATAAATAAATAAAAAATCGCATTATTATTGTGTTCCATCTAGAATTGCCCTCAAGAGAAAGCCATCGATTATTTTTAAGTTTTGTCCCAAGCCAAACACGGCTGCGTTTGGTTAAGTTAAGTAACTGGATTGTCATAATCGTGCTAATCATGATCATGTGATGACTCAATTAATTATAATTTCTATTTATAAAATATTAACTGTAATTGTTATACTTAATTTAATAATTATAAGTGATTTTAATCCTACGAGCGTGTGTCCGCGCCTAAACCACCTAACGAACTGATGTTTACTTTTTTTTTGTCTTTATCAGGCCGTGTTACATTATTGTCTTTTAAGTAAGCCAAAAATAGATTATAGGCTCATCATCGATCTAATCATATTTTATATATACACAGACATCAATTTTACTTCTATTTTTTTTTTAAACAATTTTAAAAAACTACTCAAAATATCGTTATAATTTCAATTAAAAATAATATATAATAATTCTAATCATATGTAACATTACAATCTTAATTCAACAACAATATAATACTCCATAATACAATTTTATTCAAACTTACACATTAATTTAATATAAAAATAAATCCCCCCTTAGTCAAAAATTTTGAAACTCGATATTTTAAAAATGGATTTCTCAAAATCATCCAAATTAAACATAATTGTTTTTCAAAATATTATGCCTATTATAAATACACTCATCGAATTACATTACTCGTATACAATACTTTAAAAATTCTTACATTGATTAAGACGCATTCTACATTAAGTAATGAAATTAAATTCTAATTTGCTTGCAATTATAGAAATGACTTGTTTATGCGAACATGCAAAAGTCAATATCCATGGACTGTTCCATTAACGTTGGGTGCTAGCCAATGAGAATTGTCTGTCTGAAATTTTGAAACATTTCATTTTCACATATTCTGGATTGATGTGAGACAGCCGGAATTCATTACTTATTAATTCAATGATCAATACCATTTCCATAATAAACTTATTATTATTGTTATATAAATTTATTTACTTAGGGATAAGGAGAATTTAGAATATGCTGTGGAATTAACACTTTTTTTAATTTGATCTAATATAAAATATTTGTTTAGTGGGAAGAACATGGTCTCACCTTTTTATTTTTTTAAAGTCAACAAGCATACTCTTTTGAGTATTTGAGTTGAGGATAATGGAACGAAACAATTTGAAAATGTTGCGTAATTTTTTTAATTTGAAAATGGTATAAAATCATCATGCGATTTATTAAATGAATTCCTCTTTATTTAGAAACGAGATATTGATTATACCTATTTTTCCTATTTTTCATATATTTTTTTAAATATAGATAAATGTTAATTCATTTTTTTAAAAGAAGATAATTCACTTAATTAATAATTTCCAAACCAGTGAAGAATTTCGTCAATACTGTATTTTTAAATTACTAGAGAATTTTGTGCAATTAACCATTCGAATGGTATAATTTTTTTAAGTTTACACACTTATATATTTTGAATATGCATAAATTTCCAATTTTTTTCCCCAGAAATTTAGCATCAAAACTGAATGTAGCCTCCTCATGTTCAAGTCTAGTACAATAACTAATTTATTTACAGACGAATGTACCAAAATGATAAAATAAAAAATTTCTAAGTTGGCGGAGGAATTACTTGACTCACTCGCTTTGTAGTCCCATTTTAACTTCTCTTAAAACCAAAAAATAAAATAAAAAGGATGGTAAAGTCTAGTATGCACTCGAGTGCATGCTGTGCACCCTAGTCCAGGTGCACTTTTCAGTTTACGAACTTACACTTTTTGGTAAATGGTGTTACAATTTTCAATTATTACTAAAAATATTATTATACAGTTTAATAATTAAAAAGTGCAACACCATTTACTGAAAAGTGCAACATGGACTAGGGTGCACAACATGCACTCGAGTCCATAGTAGACCAACCCAAAAAGGATTGTACTACACTAATTACGCGATGTACTAATTTCCTGGGTGTTGTATATGTGGCGACTTGTACTAGCGCCCTTACGCCTATATTGACTACCTACAAACTCTGCCAAATTATTAATTAATCAATACTAATTACTAAAAAAAAACAATACAGTTGGATGAGTCTCAATCAACCAATTAATACTACTCCTAGTATACTATAGTTAAATGCCCTTATTTTAAGCCCACCCATTTCACTTAATAAACAATACTACTAATAATAATATTAAGGAAATTATGCTCTGATGCTTTCTCCTAGGGTTGTTTATTTTGAAATATACCAATGTTTTTTTATATTTTGTGTTTGTTTTGGTATTTGAGTAGGGTATAATTTAACTTTATAGTATAGTATTATAAATTTTATATGTATCAATATAGAGTTTGTAAGTATTTATAAAGTTGACTTTTGTAAGATTTATAAATATTTACAAGGTAGAATTTTAAAATCCTAAATCTAAATTTCAAACTAGAACATGTGTGAGATTTCAAAAACTCAAATTCGAATTTTCCATCCCAAAACAAACATCCCAATTAATTCTAAAAAACCCCGTAAAGCAAAATTATCAAGTTATTTTAAAACAGCATTGTCCCTAAATTATATAATCCCAAAAGATACTTCTTCGCTTTAGAATGATTATCGTTTTTACCCTCAATTTTTTTTTTTATCGTTTTTATTATTTTATATGGAATTAGAAAATATATTTTCTTGACATATTTATCTTTCAACAATATTTTTCTTACATTATTCTTTTGACTCTTTTCCCTTCAATAAAATCTCATAATTCACTCTAAATTAATGTATCAACAAAAAATGAAGATAATAAAAGGCAATGTCAATTCACCTTAATTTAAAAAAAGAAAAGAAGGATGCATAAATATATTTTTAGTAAAATGAAAAATAGTACTCCCTCCGTTCCACAATTACTTTCACACTTTCATTTTCGGGACGTTTTACAATAACTTTCACACCCTTAAAATGAAAAACTCTTTATAAACTGCACCCTCACAATATTCTTAATTTTACACAAATGTCATTACTTTTTTTTCACACTTACAAAAAGTCAACCCATTTATTTACTTTATACATAAAATTTACAAAATTACCCCTCTAAATCTCCACTAAATTCACTTTTCTTATTTTGTGTGTCACTTTTCACATGTGAAAGTAATCACGGAATGGAGGGAGTAAGTATTTCATTGGAGTAGTTTAGAAATATCGGTATAAAATATAATTAAAACGACAAACTATTTAAAAAGATTTAAAATAAAAAACGATAATTTAAAACTGGAGTAAATCTGTAAATTGTTTAAACTTTAAAGGTAGGTTGAGAAGGTAATAATGCAAGTGATTGGGAGACCAAAACCCAAACGTACGTGCAAGCCTGCATTCTAGAATATTCTCCCCTCCAACTAGCAGTAGGTACCCAATCTGATTTTGTTAGATTTAATTTACTTATTCAACTATCAATTTATGCTCCCAAAATCTAAGATTTCATTCCACTCCTTTTTAATATTGCTAGTGTGCATTCTTTAATACCATTATTATGCATGCTAATTTTATGTCTAAACATTTAATTGATTAATTAATCAAGATTCCTGGCCTCGATCCATCTGACTCTACCTACTAATACTATATTTCCGAATTTACAAACTTAAATTTGCATATTTAATGCTAAATTTTGAAGATTTGCAAAGTATATGTAATTATGTATGCTTATTGATTATGCTAAGTACTAAATTATAAAATCGGACGGATGATTAACATTTTAGAGCAATGTGAAATATTTCATACATAAAATGTGTCTAATTGAGATAATTTGTTAAAAGACAAAAACTTATATGAAATATTTCATACATAAAATGTGTCTAATTGAGATAATTTGTTAAAGACAAAAACTTATATGAAATATAGTTAATTAAGGTAAATTTAAGATCAAAATTTATGGATCAAACCCGGATCAACAAGAGTCAATGCGGGTCAAATTTAATTAAAATATATATTTTTCCTTTCAAGTATAATTATTTATTACATGATCAAAGCTATGTTAGTACATAACCATAATATTGTCACTACAAGGTCAAAAATGTATTACTATAAGTCCAAAAATATTATGAACACTTAATTTTCTAGGCGAATTTGCTATAATATTTTTGACATATAGTAGTACACCTTTGGTTTTGTATTGATAATATTTTGGTCTTATAGTAACAATATACATATTGGTCATGTAGTAACCCACCTGATTGCGACCTGCAAATTTTTTGGGTGACTCGAATTCCAGAATTTTAACCCGCGAATTTTTAATTTTTTTTTATTGTTTTAATTAGACATGTTTTAAAATTCACAGAAGTGTTGCTCTTTTTAAAATTCACTATTTCACATGTTAATATTTGTCTCATTCTTACCTTAATTACATATATTTTATACTCCCTCCATTTTTTTAAAAAGATGTTTTAGACCTTTTCTCTTGTACATAAATGTATGATGTTTTAGAATTTTTACTCAATTTATTTCAATTATGCCCTTCCTTTAACTTTGGAAATAATCATAATTTATAAATTATTCTAATTAACTAATGTGTGTTATAGAATGACGTTAATGTAATTAAAAATCTCCTTTATTATCTGACAAATATATCTTTTCTTAACTCTAAAACATCTTTAAAAAAAAAATGGAGGGAGTATAAGTTTTTGTAAACATTTTAATATCAAATATTTTACAAAGGTGCACATTTCTAATAAGTTAGATATTTAATAAACTTCATCTCAGGGCAATTGGGCTTCGGAAGCTAGAGAGGAGGATTGGATTAAAAATGAATGGCTATTTAGGCAAGTCACTGGCCCAAAATTAGTAGGCATAGTACAATTTATTATACGCACACATACTCTCTGTTTCCAAAATTACGGTTTTATTTAATTTTTTACCTAAACCAGACATCATTTACTGTACATAAAATTTAAAATTTTATCTATAATTTTTTAATATTTTATTATATTAAAATTAAAAAACTCTATTTTTTCTTATACATTACAATAATTCAAATACTTGTTAAATAAGGATAATTTTGACATTACACACACTATTACAAGAGAATGAAATTATATTTTGAGATAAAAAAAAAAAAAATACAAACTATAATTTTAGCACGGAGGGAGTATATGATTTTGATATGCAGATTACAAACATCGGGTTTCATATGATTAATATATAATATATAGTTTCATATAAAATTAGATGATGAATTTTGTATAGAAACTTTCGATCATAAAAATACTTATACATGCTAAAATGTACCAATAATATATATAGATGGTAGATTTCACAATAAACTCACAGTTGAGTTCCATATATATATATATATATATATATATTAAAAGAAGAAGAAAATGCCAATCGACATGATGTGAAATGAAAATCAAAATATGCATTATTAAATAGAAATAAAAAAAAGAGTATGCGACAGTGACTGGACGCGTATTTGAAATTTAGGGGAGGAGAGGGGAGACGTCCCTCCACATTGCTCAAGGGTATCTTATAAACTAAAGCAGATTCAAAACCCCTTAATTTAATTCCACTTTTAATTTCAATTACTATCTTTAATTTCTCTATTACTCACTTTCGAGATGTGTTTTAAAAATATGTGAATTTGCTATATATTTAAATTCCCAACCATATATTTTATACTTAATACTCTCTCTTTTCACTACACTAATTTTGATATGTGATGTTTTTTTATATGATTTTAGACTATGATTCTTGGTAGTATGTGCTCAAAAGCCTAATTTAAATTTTTATAAGAATTGGAAATCAAGTGATTGCAAAATTTTGTTATTATTATTATTGTAATAATTTGATGAATATTTTCTGGGAGGAAAAAAAAGACAGTTGTTGTGTATATATACATTCAATGAAAATGCTTGGTACATGGTCAATAAACAAATCCTTTTATTTTTCACAAAAGGTTTTAAAACTTATCCTATCTACAGCTCATTATGCCAATCCATTACCACTTACTATGCAGAAATTCTTGACAAATGAAATGATTACTGTGTTACATATATGCATTGACAAAAAAAAATTACAAAGATTTTCAATATATTCAATTTTCATGGTGAATAATGATATTTCCACTAAAAAAAAGATTGAACATATCCATATGCAAAAATAATATTGAGCCTAAAATCGAGAAAAATATATTACTCACACCGTTAAAATAAAGTGCAATTGCTTTTCTTTTTGAATTGTTCACATAGGTTGTGCTTATTTTCTTTTTTTTGAAAAATATATTCCCACCACATTTATTTTATATCTTCTCTATTTTATCTATTTTATTTATAAAAAATAATATTTCTTAAAATCTATACAAAATGAATAAGTACACTATAGGTGGGTGGAGAGAATATATTTTATACTATAAATTAATTACAGATGTAAAATTTATTCAAATTATTACAGAATTATTAAATTTTCATAATTTTTAAAAAAATTACCTTGATATCGATATATATATATATATTACAGTATATTTCTTTCTACACATTTAAGATTTGT
Source organism: Galeopsis tetrahit (assembly GCA_963675135.1). Taxonomy (NCBI): domain Eukaryota; kingdom Viridiplantae; phylum Streptophyta; class Magnoliopsida; order Lamiales; family Lamiaceae; genus Galeopsis; species Galeopsis tetrahit. The sequence goes on from OY776121.1 coordinate 89,934,643, forward strand.
ATATTAACACCTATATTTTCAACCAACCTTGCATATGAAAGTTATATGTAGTATGTATGTCTGCTGCAGAGACTTGCAGATTGTTTGTTTAATAATACTATCACTTTTACCTACAAATGATGTCATTCTCAGATTGGTTGTAGTAGAAATACAGTTCTCATGTATTTTTTAATGTTGAAAAAATGGAAAAGGACCGCCACGTTGTGATTTCTTGTTTATTCCCCTTTGTCCCAAATCCCAACATCATTCATCTTCGATATCAACATGATTTTTTTTAATTTTTTTTAGAGTCGAGCCAGATAACAACTAATCTGGAGACAAATATCTTAATTAAAGTTTTAATAAACTTATGTACGAACTCTGACTTTTTTAAAATTATCTACATCATGCAAGTTTTGAACGACTTATAACACATTCGTAAGTGTCAAACTTACATCAATATGAATTAATAAGCGAGTGACAATAGAATGAATGATGTATAAAAGAAAAGGAAGATCTAGAACCATAAGGTCACAGATTGAGTCAGAGGTTGAAGCGTCGTTAAAACCTTGTTTGAAAAAACTTTACTTAGGGACAAAACCCGAAGTTAAGAAAAAGTTACAGTCCTCTAAACGTTAATGACTAAAGTAAACAATAAGCTGATGAAAAACAAGTTGTACGCAAACTACAAATGTTTCATGACCAACGGTTTGTGAAGGACCACTTTTATGATCTCTAAAGAGCCAGAGCCGACTGAACCAGAACTGCTTGAACCAATGACAAAGGGCTCGTTTGATGTTTCTCTATGTGATCCAAAATCCAGTTTACCCCTCCCCCTTATGAATTAATAAGTGATGGCAGCTTGTATAATTAATGGAGTTATACTCCTAATTAATAGACACATAATTATTAGAATTATAAATTGATGTTTAGGGTTTGTTAATCTGTTATTCCAAGTGTCCGAAAGGTTGCATATAATGATTGGGGGAATTAGTCTTGTGTGAGTTGTCTTTAATTTCTCCATATTATATTATTATTATTAATTCATTGGAAGTAAGAGTATAAATATGTGAAGAGGCGGGAGCATTCATTTCATTCTTTCATTCATATGTAATTAGTATATTGTGGTGTTTATAAAATAATAAAATAAAAGTTAGTGTGATTGATTGATCATAGTAATAAGATCGAAATGGAAGAGGTTGGGAAGTACATGTGGTCGGAGGAGGGTGAGTTTATGTCACAATTCTTTGCCAATTGTAATACTCGTGATCATCACGTGCCAATGGCAATGGCATGCAAGGAATCCTCCTCCCCTACTGCAGCAACTTCATGGTTTGATGGAGCTGGATTAATGTATCATGAAATTAACAATGTACTTGTCCCAATGGCCTTTCCAGATCACAATGCTGCTGTTGATGTTGATCATCATGATGATGGAATTAGCATCAATTCACTACTTAACATGAATGATTTCATGGGCATGGATACTAGTTATAATTGCACTATGGAGAATAGTACTACTACTCATGAAGAAGAGTACTACTGTAACAAGAGCATGTCTGATCATGATCATGATCATGTTGATGTTGAGGAGTCGAACAAGAAGAAGAAGAAACGATCCCGTATCCCTAATGGAGATCATGTAAGTACCTAGTAATTAGTAGTTGTTATGAATAATATTGGATGCATATAGTTTGTTTTATAATTCTGATTAATTTGTGTGTGTATGTAGATTCCTCCTCCGGTGCCAAGGAACAGCAGTAGGCGAGGAGGCGTAAAACGAACCAAGGTGGTCGATGATGAGGACGACAAGGACGGTATCCTGAACAATGCAGTACTCCGTGCCTGTTCTGAAGATGGAGATTCTATGATCACAAGTAATGAGGCAAGCAGGGCAACCCAAAGAGCCGGTCGGGGTTCAGCAACCGATCCCCAAAGCCTCTATGCAAGGGTAATAATTCATTCTTCGATCATTTTCTACCTCTGCCTATATCTAATGCAATTGCTTATCAATCTGTTTTTGTTGTTTAAAACAAACAGAAAAGAAGAGAAAGGATAAACGAGAGATTGAAAATCTTGCAGAAACTTATCCCTAATGGAACTAAGGTTGATATCAGCACAATGCTGGAAGAGGCAGTTGAGTATGTCAAATTCTTGCAACTTCAGATTAAGGTATATATATTCATTCATCATTGTATTATATTTCAAAATTATTATTTCAACAATGAATTAATGGTGTGTACATATATATATGGATGCAGCTGTTGAGCTCTGATGATCATTGGATGTTTGCTCCAATTGCTTACAATGGGATGGACATCGGAGCACTTGATCGATTTAAAACATCCGCTCTCAAACTCCAATCCTGATCATTTATCCAAAACATACATATATATATATGATCGGTGCCAAATTTTATGTGAATAAATAACACACCTGCATGCACATAGAGTTTTTTTATTTATTTTTTGCATTAAAAAAAATCGAATGTGATTTTAAGGGCGGAATTTTATTGAATGCACATTCTGAGATAGTACGAGAAAAAGCGTGACCAGCTAGCTATATCTGTGTGATGAGGATTGAGGACTAGTAATTATCATTCTTTTTTACTGCTCAATGCCAATGGCAGCAGTTATGTATCTCAACATGGTCCACATTTTTTTTTCTGTTTCTGGAGAGAGCTGAGATTGAATTGTGTAGATTTCAATAAAATCAATGGCAGTGTTTCTATGTAAGGATCTTGATTGTATTAATTGGTGGTTTATCACACAAATTGTTTTTTTAACAAATATACGTGTTTGACTCGCAATCTTAAGTTTGCAATAAAATAACAAATACGGAGGAGTAAAAATATGTTCTTATTCTTTTTACACATAAATTAAAAAATATTTTACTCAGATTTTTTTTAAGGTAGGAGGTGTTTATTGATGATAGTTAGAGGGATAAATATACATTTATGAAGGTTAAATGATTAATTGAAGTAAATAAGATAAAAAAAAGTTCTTATATTTTACAAATGTCAAATTGAGTGTGGGACAGAATAGTTAAAGTAAAGATAAATATGTGAATAGAAAAAATAGAGAGAAATACGAATGAAAATTTTGTCTGAAACAGACAAAAAATGAAAAGGTTAATCTTTCAAAAGGATTATGGTGGTAGTTGAGTATCGTGTGTTGTGTAGTGGTTGAGAATAGAGATTAGATCCGAATTGATTTATTATACATACATAGATCTGGTGGTAATAGACTACCAGCAAAGTTACCTTCAATATGAAAAATATCTCTTATGTCAGATTCCAACCGTACAATACAATAGCTTACAACTAAATTTGTAAAAAAACATTAGTTTTGTATGCATCAAATACATTTTTAAATAATAGTAGTACTTCATTGATTGTTTTCACTAAACTGTAAAAACAGTTGATATTGTATATAAATGGCTCAACCCAAGGGTGTCTAAGATAGCAATACCCCCTCATAAACCCCAACCAATGCCCAAAGCGTTGACAAAGTGACGCAGCATTTCTAAATAAATATTGGAAAACACTCAACTTCATATTCTCATGAACCTTATCATGGAGCCAAAACAGTGGACAGTAACCCTAATCCATTCAAGTTGAACCAAACACGAATTTACGATTTTTTCTATCGAAACTAACTCGTGATGTATTTCACCAAGTATAATATCTACGGAGCTCTGATTTGCTCGTATCATAGGTAAATACCAAATAATCTGCTCAGAAGGATCCAAATAATTTAGTAAAATTTGTTAACCGATTCAAAGGCACAATAGTCATTTTTTAGATCCATGCATTCAATGTTCAATATAATAAAAATAAAATAAAAATGCCAGCCACAATGTTATCTGCATTAATAAAAGTACCACCATGATCGGGTCAAGCCTATTAACCCAAAAGTTAAATGCATTATGCAATAACCAATAAAGAGTGAAGAAGATTCCATCCTGATTTTTTAAGTTCCAACTCAGTTTCATAGTCTTTCAATGTTTCAAATAATGGTGACACCACTAATTTCACGCTCGTTATCCCAACACGAGCAAAATGCAACATCAAACGAGCGATACCCCAAATACGAAAAACCTCATCAACCACAATTCTAACCCAATCATGACATATTTCACGCTCGTTATCCCAACACGAGCAAAATGCAACATCAAACGAGCGATACCCCAAATTATGAAAAAGCTGAGCAAGCACAATTCTAAGCCAATCATGACATATTATTCTTATTCTAAATATCACTTCTTGATTCCATATCTCTCGTCGTGGAAATATGGACAAGAGAGTACAAATGTACCTAAAGATTCACATCAGGCAAATTCCGAATAATCTGCTCAACCGATTCAAAGGCACAATAGTCATCATAGAAGTCAATTTTTTTTTAATATCCATGCATTCAATCTTCAAGAAAATAAATAAAATATCAGCCACAATATTATCTTGCATTAATAAAAGTACCACCATGATCATGTCTGAAATTGCAAATTATTAAAAGGATTCAAGAGTGCTCTCACAGCATGGAATGAGGACATTTAAACACCATTCATTTATTATACTACAAACATTTACTATAACTAATAGTGTTTGACTCTCCCTAGATCAAGAAACATGCAACCACGACGAAGATACATATCAAAAGAAAGAAAAATATATGCACTTCATTACACTCCTGATTAAACTAGAGGGTACAACTTGTCACATGTTTCAACCTAATCATTCAGTTAGATGCCCCTTACGCAGTTGTGACTCAGACATGTCGCTTATTGATAGAAATCAGTGCGATTCTCATATTACCCTATCAACCAACAAATCATTCAAATAAATAATTCTACCTTCAAAACATTTGTTGGAGACAGAAGGTCAGTCACACGAGCCCCCACATCACCCTTGCACAAGAACAATCATTGAACATCATTTTCAAGCACGATCGTCGTTTAGGTGATTTGTGACTTCACTTTGACTGTCTAGAGGCATGTACTGGGCCATTATAGCCCTGATCTCTGAGTCCATATATGACTGAAAATGCAATCAGGTTAAAAATATTATATAAGAGATTAGCTATTTATAACAGAGATATGTAAAGTATATCACTAGCACTTATCCAAGATGAGTAAAACCCAACTCAAAAAATTGATCCCCCTATTTCAGTAGGAAAATGTTTGAAAAGCAAAAGATGATTTAAATGAAAACAACTTCAGAGATTACGAGTTTACCCTCCCATTTATTAATTAATGTACAGGGATGGCTCCATTGTTTTCTATTTTAGTACATATTATTTTTCTACAGTCCTAATTGACCAAATTAACTTCAGGGATGAACGTGCAAACGAACACAGATAAACAGCATTACTTACCCTTAGCCTGCGTTTGTACACAAGATATGCTCCACCAGCAAGCAAACCCACTCCAATCAAAATAATCCAAATAGCAGTCCAAGCTGACTTTGCTTCAGAAGATTTTGTACCTGCCCAAGAAATAGAATAGGATCGAGGATTAGGTTCAGAACTTAAACAGATACATAATGAAAGGGGAAAATGCAAGCAAACTAACTTATGCAGGTGTCATGCTCCCTGATATACAAGAGGCCCTTGCCACAAGTGCATTCGTAACTGCCCCACGTATTTTTGCAGTTGCATTCTGGGCATTGACAGGCTTTCTTCTCCTTACATTCATCAATATCTGTGCGTTGAAAAGAAAACAAAGAAAAGACAGAGGTTAAATATGAAAACTGCATAATAATCGCTTGGTCTTTTGTCTCCAGTTTTGCATCTTTTGAATGTAAAAGATGACGATCAAATTGATCGTAGGTGACGTATTAAAAAAAATAGCACCTAATTCATTTCAACTTCAAACTTGAAATTGTGTTTAGACTTTCCATAATAGTTATTACTTATTACAGGACATGAATGAAATAAATTCCCTGCTTTAACTAGCATATGCCAAATTGAATATGTTCCCTGCATCAACCCATACACAGCATAAATGCAAGTGACAGAAGCAGTTGAAAGTCAAGATAATCATTGCCTTCACACATGCGATTAAATTTTCAAGGCAGGGTATGTACTAAAGTGCTGCAATGAATGCTTTTCACATTCAGAAAGTACTGGGAACAGGCAGGCTGCAGGCATTTTACCAGTAAAATTATTATGCAATTTTTAGTTTTATATGCTTTCACTAGGTGAGAAATGACATATGGCTGCAATGTTGAGCTTCAAAGTTAGAGAACAGTGTGCCATCTTAGCTAAGTGAAAGCTTCGACATATGGAAAGTTGTTTACCTTCACAACTTTTAACACCATCGCCTTTAAACCCTGGAGGACACGTGCATTTTCCGTCGTCATTATCCTGTTAACATTAACAATATCGAACAATTACATTCTTATCCACCTTTTTTAACTTGGGATTCATACTATAAGATAACTGACCAGACAAGCAGAGAAAACGACTCCATCTCTTTTATCGTGCCAACAGCCTCCATTACTTATTCTGCATCGCTCAGGCCCACTTGCTGCATGTGCAAAGAATTATTTGAATGTAGTCTAAAAAAAAGTAGATTGAGATGTTTGTAGAAGAAGTGCATAGCTACTTAACTAAAATAAGGAACAACTGACTAATATAATTATCCAAGCTATGAATATTACAAGGAATAAAAATGACATTTGTGCCACAAAGCTATGTGCACAGTCATAGAACAAGTAAATTAGTTTACGATTACCAAGTTAAAAGCTGAGCTTGAGAATCAAGAATTTGTAGACAGTTATTTGAAGACTCAAGTTACATTTTCTAGGTGCTTATAGGCTTGAAAATATATATCTAGTGTCCAATACAAATTTCCATGCAAAAAAATGCTACCCTAAGTGATTTAGAAACCTTCACATGCGACCCCACTTCTAACATGACATCCAACAGTAAACGAGGCAAAGTTTTATAAGGCATAAAGTTCAGGGTCATATACTACACAGCAGCTATATAAACAAGGATTATAACAAGCCTGACACTTCATGAAACAACTTAATAAATTTAGGGTGTGCTCTGTCCTGTTTTTAAAGAGCTCACTTATATATCTAATACATAGTTCTTGGACACTGATCTTAACTGTTTCACATGCATTATCAAGGGGGCATTGTAACTAAAAAGGAAGACAGTTTTGCACCAAAACATCTAGGACAAGATACATAAAATGAATATATCCTTTTAAAATTCTGCACATTTGATATTTTGTAAGTGTATCCTACTGCTTCTAGTAGAAACTTTATCATAGATTGATGGAAACTTTTTGCTAAATTAATACTAATAATTTTAAAAAAAAACTTTACATACCAGAACAAGATCTGTAACCATCCCCTTTAAGTTGCACACCATTAACCACCGGGCACTCACACACTCTTCCTCTAAATGTGTCCTGAAAACCAAAATGTAAGAATGGGAAAAAGGTCTAAAGATTAAACACTACTTATGTTAAGCACCTTGCAAGCAGTAATATTTGTTGTAGCCTTCTCTTGCCAGCAACCACCATTGTTGTCCAAGCACTCGTTTGTCTCAATATCTGCAGCTAGAAAGTATCAGATCCAAATTTACTACTCAACCTTTAAATTAACTCAGAAAATAACATACCGTCGCTCAAACAAACTGATGGCTCCGTAGCTTCCTCAAAACCAGCACATATAGCCTTCAAAACAGCACCTTTCGCCAATTTTCCTGCAACATGATACCCCGGGTGAGTATAACGTTAAAATTGCTCAATGCCTTTTTTCCCAAGATAAGAGGCAGACCTCGGTATTGACGATTATTCACAACGAGGGTGGGCAAAATGGTTACATCACCACGTGATCCTTTTCCAATCTACAAAACTTTTACGTATTAGAAATTTTGCAAACACAATTATTAGAAGATAGTAATGTAATAAAAGGACATAAGGAAAGGAAAATTATTGCAATACTCACTTGAGCATCCTGCTCTTCTTTCAGAACTGGATTGTCTACATCAGCACTGGGATCACCCATGCACTTTTCAATTTTGTTCAGATCAAGCCCTGATACAAAACAAACCTTAGAATATGTTTATTTCACTGTAAAACAGATATATTTATGACGTAAGACATGAGCACATTACCTAAAGATTTGATGACTTCTTCAGCACATTCCTTGCCGTATTTCTTCTCCTTCATGGGACATCTAATTTGGAAATCAGTAACATAGTCCCACCAAACCCACGACTTTTTGGCCTCACTCGCCACTTTAAAAACACATAACTGTCTCAGATTTTCAAGAACCACATCTTTTCCTTCATACCCAGAGCTGAAATCTTGCTCAGGGTCTGGAGCACAATATCTTCCATGGTTGAGGCATTGAGACTTGCACTGTTTGCTTACGGTGAATGCTTGAGGGCAGAACCAAGTTATATAATGAGGGGTAAATTGGGTATAACCACCTTTCTCAAGCACTTGGGCTGCACCCTTGAAATCTTTCAAGAAATCCATCAACATATCACACTTAACTCCACACTCATCGTTGCTGTTAGTCCAGAGTTCATATTCCACTCGATCATCTGGATGGGGGACAGCTTCTCTCCAGTCAAGGTTTACATTCACCATATCACTCCCACTAACTGCTTTCTTTAGTTTTTCACCGAAACTCTTATCAATAAGTGCAGAAGGTATTGTTATATTCGCAATATATTTCGCAGATGCATGATCCTCTTCTGGCGAGTCCATTGTTATCAATGCTTCATCATGGTCATCAGCAACAAGAACTGCGGCTGCACCAGCATTTTGGGCATTCCAAACCTTTAAAGCAAAAAAGCAATCTGCAGCAGAGATGCAAGTTATCAAGAGCTGTAAAATTGTATGGGAAAATAGATAAAAACATAAACTCCTTTTCCACACGACATGAGAGTTACATGGAGGCAAATCGAAGGGTCAGTGTCAATGTAAAACAGTAGTTACCAATTCACAAAAATGTAGAAATCAGTAAGAGAATGCTTTTAAACCAAACTTAATTATAAGCAACTCATAGAATCCAACGACAGCTAATCAAAATAACGAAATTGCTCATTAGCACCTCCTTGAGATTCCCCGAATGACATGAACAAGAAAAGTATCTTAATGAATTACAAGGGCATCTCAAGAAATAACCTTTACAACCATCAAGTTTGAACTCAAGGAGGTAAATTAACTAGGTAAATTAAATTTGAACTCATAAACGAAAATTAAATTTGAACTCAAGGAATAACTTCAGATGCAACCCCCAAGAGCAATTAACTAGGTAAATTAGAAATTAAAGGCATGCACTATGAAAGCCAACTTGGCCTCAATCAAGTTTTGCGCAATAAAACATCTGAAACCAAGAACTAGACTACAACAAAGAAGGGTAATGGGAAACACTTTTTATAAGAAGAAAGAAACCAATTCTATCAAAAGGGGGAAGAAAGAGCATGTACCTCCACGATCAACAAGAACAAAGTTGGGCAAAGCCCCAGGTTTGGCCTTGAAAGAAGTTCCAGAATCACCAAAATCTTTGCAGCCATTTCTATTATCCTTTGGATACATCACAGTGCCAGCCATGCTTCCTCCATATTGTGGAATCCCAAAATTGCCAATGGCACTATCGTAAGTTCCCTTAATGCTCTCTGGTGAAATTACTCTCAAACTGTTCTTCTCCACCACAAACCGACCCACCACTAATTCTGTCAAAATCAGAACCAAAAATGCCTGCAAGATTACACCTTTTGATCTTCCGGAACAGCCCATTTGCTCTAATTTACAGAAGAAGCAAGAAAATGACAGATTTGAGTTGAGGGTTTGGGGGTATTTTCTTGCTTTTCTCGAGTTCTTCGCAGTGTAAATATGAACTAAACACGCACTATGAGTGTTTGTAAGTGAGATTTTGGGCGGTTGAGAGTAGAAAATGACGGAAAATCTGTGTGAAGATTTGATTATTGAAGTGAGTTACTGGTATTGTTTTTAACATTTTTTATAATGGCACATTGGCACTTGTCAGTTTCTGTTCTTGAAATGTGTGGATAGAGAATCAAAACGTTTATAATCACTTCTGAATGAATAATCTACGCTTATCTATCTACTTTAGTATAATGGCACTTGTCAGTTTCTGTTCTTGCAACTCTATTTTTACAAAATATAGTCCAGAATGGTTTATTATTGTCAAAATTTATTTTACACAAGTTCAAAAATAAATTTAATATGAATTCTCATGTTATAATACTTTTTTAATAAACATGTCTTAAATACTCCCTCCGTCACAGGATTACTTGTACGATTTGACCGGCACGTTTTAAAAAAAAAAAGAATTTAGTGGTTAGTGATGTAAGATAAAAGAGAGACATTTTAAGTGATTTGGTGTCTGGTGAGGTGTAAAGTGGATATGATAATGTGTAAAGTAAAATGTACGTAAAAATATGGTGACAATTTTGAAAATAAAATGATGTTGGAAGGGTATTAATTTTGTAAGGTATTTTCATATTAAGAGTGTGCAAGTAAATTTTGGTACGTCCAAATAAGGAAAGTGTGGAAAGTGTGCACGTAACAGGGGACGGAGGGAGTATATCACATAAACAAGTCACTGAAAAATATAAATTTAAAAAATGAAGAGACTATTTTCAACGTGATACACGATCTTTCTATACTCTTCCATGCCCATTCAATAAAAAAGTTTAAAAAAAAACTCTAATTGATCCAAAACACCTAATTATCTAGTTATTTTTCACATAATTTCTACGCTTACGAGTTACGCGTGTTGTTGCACCAATATTGTCTCTGTCTTGTCAATAATATTAATATGTAATGAACTTAAAAAAATTAGAGGACTGATTTAATATTTAAAAACGATGTTTTACTTGGCTAACTTCATATCGATTATAATAACATTTGTTATGAAGTGCAAGGTATGCTTAGAAAATATATTTTAAAAATAATAGTAAGCAATTAATCCAAATTATCCAATTAATAAAAAAAATAGTGTCGACATACTTTAGGATATAAATGTGTATTGTAGCCTAAAAATAATGTTACATGTGACAAAATGAAATAACTCACAAGTTCAAGTTATCCAAGAATAAAGAAAAGCAATTAAAAAAAAAATCTTATAACGTAGCAAAATCTTAATCTTAGTAATTTGATTTAATTTTATTTTTAAATGTGTATTGCTCTTAAAAGGGTGAAGGGAGGGATATAATTACTCATAACAAAATATTATTGATTTATTAACATTAATTAATGAAGTTGCGTACAAATGCAATACTAGATGAATGGGAAGAGAAACAAAAATAAAAACGTGAAATAATTAACTAAGAAAATGACAATTCATACTAGGACCACGCCTTTGTCTCCTTTTGGAATATTGGAGGAAAATGACGATAAATGAGGTGACCACGTTAGGCCCCTGCCAAATATATGACACTAAAACGAAACTCGTGTTGTATATTTTTATGCCGAATTAATATTTTTGTCATTAAAAAATATGCAACTTATTTTTTGAAGTTGCGTATATTATTAATTTGATCGTTAACTATATATTGTTGCGATTTTGTACCGTATTGTGAACTGTGAAGTATAAATAGCCTATTATGTATTGTAATTTTGCTTTGAGTTGATAATAATTAAGTGCACAATTATAATTTTCATCCTAAAGATAGTTTTAAACACTCTGTACCAATGAAACCAGCTATTTTATTTAAATTAGCAAAAGAAATAACTATGGATTATAAATTACAACGAAACATAACAAGTTTGAAAATTGTCCCCTCTTAAATCTAACAACAAAAGTCTCATTTGATTAAGATGATTTTTATTTCAACAAAAAAAATTCCTAGCCTTGTTACTATCGACATCGTTTAGTTGGCTTTTGATGTACATTCCTTAGAGCAAAAATCCTATGTTATCGCCTTTTTAGTACAGAGATTATGCTTAATTCTGATCTATAATAAAAGGGATTATGGATCATATTTTTATCCATTTTCATGTCTTTGTTAAGATGTAACAGAATCCTTTCTTTTAAATAAATTATTTTTAACCATGTATCGAAGGTGCTCGACAGTGTCATCTCTTTGAATCAATCTACTTTTATTAGTGGCAGAAGTATCTTGGATAGTGTAGTGGTGGCGAACGAAATAATTGTTGAAGCTTCCCTCAATCGATCTAAAATTTTCTTATTCAAGCTCGACTTTGAGAAGGCGTATGACTCAGTGGACCATAGCTTCCTGCTCGAAATGATGGATCAAATGGGTTTCGACAAGAGATGGATTATGTGGATTAAAGAGTGTACTCAATCTGCTTCTCTATCTATTCTTGTGAATGGAAGCCCGACTAAAGAATTCTTGATGGAGAAGGGCCTCAGGCAAGGTGACCCCCTGGCGCCTTTCCTTTTTACTATTGTGGGGGAATGTCTTGGCCTGATGCTTAATAGAGCAGTCGACTGCGGATTCTTCAGGCCGGTCTGTGTTGGCAACAACAAGATCAAGGTGTCACACCTGCAGTTGACACCCTCTTTTTCGGGGAAGCAGATAGCAGCAATATATCTAGTGATGATCTGTCGAAGTGGGCTTCTATCCTGAATTGTAGGACTGCAAGCCTCCCTCTGGATTATCTCGGTTTAAAGATTTGGGCGAAATTCAACAAGGTTTCCAACTGGAAAGAGATCATTCATAAAGTGGATAATCGACTTAGCTCTTGGAACATCAAACCACTCTCTTTCGGGGTTGATTGGTACTCATTAATTCTGTTCTCGCTAACCTCCCCACCTATTCCCTATCCCTCACCAAGCCCCTATCAAGGTGTTAAAATCTGTCCTCTCATCTCAAAGGAATTTTCTGTTGAGCAACGGTGATCCCAAGGCAAGAAGGATACCATGGGTGAGGTGGGAAATTTTGTGCAGGAACAGGGACTTGGGTGGTCTTGGTATTAAAAAATCTCAAATTATTGAATTTTGCATTATTGGGTAAATGGGGGTGGAGAGAGATTCAAGAGAAAAGGGGTTTGTGGGCTGAGGTGATTGTATCTAAATATGACAGCTTTATAGGGTGTGTTGAATTGTTAGGTAGAAAAGATAGGTGTCCGAAGACCTGGTCCCCTTGGTGGTCTTCTCTTGTTTCTCTTATTGGGTCGAGTGATTGGTTTCTCCAGAACTGTAATAGAGTCGTTTGTAACGGGAGGTCTACTAGATTTTGGGTCGATACCTAGGCGGAGGGGGAGAGTCTTAGGAATCTTTTTCCTAGATTATATCGGTTAGAGAGTGTCAAAAACTGTATGATGTCGAATAGAGTTGTGTGGGTGGAAGGGGCGTGGTCGTTTAATTGGTGTTGGAGTCGTAACCTATTAGATAGGGAGGCCGATAATGCTAATAGTATGTCTGAGTGTATTAGTAGGTATATTGTGGAATCAAAGGAAGAAGACTACTGGACTTGGGAACCGGAAAAGGACGGCAGATTTTCGGTGAGATCAGCTTATCGTTTACTGGAGGCTGATTCGAACGAGAGCTTACCAGATTTGGAGGAGCTTCGTTGCTTATGGACCAAAGGAGTGCCTCTTAAAGCTGGAGTTTTTCATGGAGAATGATACAGGACAAGATTCCAACAATCTCTAATCTCAAAAGACGTGGGGCGTACAACCTCCACTTTGTGACCAACTGTTTGTTTTGTGGCGCTCAAGAAGAAAGCACGGATCATATCTTCTTCCTGTGTTCCATCACTTCTAAGGTATGGCATCTGATTTATGATTGGTTCGATCTTCAGTATAGAGTCGGGGCAACGGGACTTCTACATTTCGAGATTCATTGCGACATTGCTAGCAAAAAATGGAAAGAGATTTGGGCCCTGGTGTGGCACTGCACAGTGTGGAACCTTTGGAAAGGTAGAAATAAGAAGGCTTTTAATGGAGTAGATTTCATTGCAAAAGACATTTTTGAATTCATTAAGGTAGATTCTTTTAGATGGATTAAGGCTTGTAAATCTATTAGTAATTGTTTCACTTACGAGGCCTGGTCTAGAGAGCCCATTCACTATTTCTGAGAGTCATTCCAGGTTGTAGAGCCTAGGAAACTTTCTGTTTGAACTATCTTGTACTTTTTTGAGTTGAGGTATTCCTGATGCCTCCCAATAATATTTTGCCTTTTCCAAAGAAACAAAAAAACAAATGTTCTTGAAAAATTGATAGTGTGACTAATGGTTGAATTTATCTGGACGCAAATTGTTTAGTTTTAAAATTTCAACTTTTCTTGACAAATAATTGAGATTCAACTTAAGTAAAAATATGTATACATAAAATAAAATGAAGATAAAAGTAGGCAATAAATTGTGTATTTGGATCAAAAGAGAAGGTGCAAAGAAAGAGAGTGTATAATGGATAATGTAATTAACAAAATTTCCTGTAGTCAAATAATACGAACCCACTACATAAAGAGCGGTCAAACCCAATAGTTCTGTTAATTTCATATCTACTGGACAGGTTAATTTCATGTCTAAAAGTATTTTTTTTAGGGACAGGTTAATTTCATATCTAAAAGTTTTTTTTTTTTTTTTTTTTTTTTTGGAGGTTTACAAGATTATAACAAATAAAATACATTTTCAAAACTAAAGATCTTGATCTTCAAACCACGAATCATCAGTATCGCCGTCCACTCCAATCGTGAGAAGGGGAAAGACGAGTGTTTTCTTTGCCTTAAAAAAGTCCAGATCTCCAATCTTTAATCGAAACAACCCCACACTAAGGTGTTCTCATGTCAAAAAAAGAAAACACAATAAATAAGCAAAGTTTCACCAAAGTACCAGATCCAAGTAACAGATTCCAAGGACTCTTGAGCTTATCTCAGAGGAGCCCCATAACCAAGAACAGAGTTTCACAACCACCATGGAGCAGCACAAGGCGCAACGGAAGCAGAAAACATAAACTAAAAGCTAGAAAAAAACATAAAAACACTATCTAGAAAACACATTAAACGGGATCAACGAAAAAAATACTCGAACGGTCACCGTGGGTCCGTTAAGAATAATTTAAACATTGATCCCTAACAACAAACGAGAAGAAAACTACATACAAAACGGAGAAACTCAAAAAGATCGGCGGCGGCGGTGACGGCAGCGGCAGTGGCGGCGAGAGCTTTCCCAGATGAACAAAGTAGATCTGAAGATCTACAAAATAAAACTTACGAAAATCCAAATAAAAAAGTCGTCGGCAGCGGAGGAACGATGGCGGCGGCGAAACAACGGCGGCGGGCGGCAGGGAAACAACGGCGACGAAGGCAGAAGGACGTTGGCGACGGAAGTAGGACGGTGACGATGGCAGAAGGACGACGGCGGCAAGACGACGGCACCGATGACTGATTGACGGTGGAGTGGGAGAGAAGCAACTCTCTAGAGAGTGAAGCTCTCCCCACTCTCTAAAGTTTTTGGTCTTGGAGAATCTTATTCATATCTAAAAGTAGGTACACTAAATGAAGTACTTTTTGTTTATTATACTTACATTTTTTTATATTTTTTAAGGTTTACAAGATCATCAATATATGATAGATAAATACAATTCTAAGTTATAGATCTTTCAAACCACATCGAATCAACTCGACATCGTTGCTCCATCCAATCGTGAGGAAGAGGGAAACGAGTGAAACCTTTGTCCACCAAGAGAGCACAAATCTTCATTTTTCGATACGAGACACCCCACACTAAGGTATCCACATATCAAAACAATAGAGATAATAACATGCAGCCAAAGGATCACCAAGCACCGGAGTTCTCTAGGGACATCCAAATCCCAATCACCAACAGGTCCTAAAAAAGGGAAAAACGAATCCCAAAAGAGGGAAAACAGGTCCCATAGTAGGGCAGCATGCCGCATATTGCGTAGAGGGGTCGAAAAACCGACGACAACAGAAAATAAAAAACAATAAACTAGGAACATAATACTACCAATGCAGGAAAAATAAATCTATCTAAAAAAAATTATAAAAGAGAACAACTGATAAATTATCCAAACGGTCACCGTGGCTCCGTTAGGACAAATCTATCTGTTGAACCCTACTATCCGCTTAAAGCTAAGCTATGGTGAAGAGAAAAAACCAAAGGAAGGCGAAAGGGGCCGACCACGGTGGCGGTGGTGTCAGGCGACGGAGGCGGCGATGGTATGGTGTTTTCTAGGTAGATCTAGACAGATCTGTACCTATTTCGGACGAAGATGGCATAGAAAAGGTAACGACGGCGGCAGCGAGCAGGCCGGAAGCGGAAACCTTACATCCTATGTGTTTCAATAGTTTGGATTTGTTTCAAACTTTTAGGGTCCATTTGGTGGCCGAGATTAGGCAAGATAAATTAAAGATTGTGCCTAATCTGGGCCAATTTTGTGTTTGGTGGAACTCTTCTAAGCCCACTACAAATCCGATGGCCCGCCACAACTCAAAGATTGTTGTGCGTTTTCAATCTTGCAAAAAGGGCTGAGATAATTAATCGGGCGAAAAGACGGAGCTTGTGTGAAAACTCAAATACCATTTCTACCCTCCATATTTAAACCCAAGACCCTAATTTTTGTCACAAATTCTTTCCATTTGGCGTCCCTTTCCCTCTCACTAAAAAATGGCGATTTTCAGTTCCTGGAAGGAGAACAGGCTAGCGACTTCGTGGCGAAGGGATCTGTTGAAGTAGGCGACCTTGCGCTCTGGAGTTAGTGGTCGCCGCGCACATTTCTCTTTTTTCTTTTTATTTTTCAGTTTTATGCAACTACAGTTTGATTATCTTTCTGTTTTTGCTAGGGTTTGTGGGATAAAGGACCCTAAACGACGTTTGTGAGGTGTAAAAGTTTGGATCTGCTTGTGTTCCAACGGTACGAACCACCCCTCAAAACCTATTTTCTGGTCTTTTTTATTATGTCTACGGTGTAAATATGTGGATTTGCTTTGTTGCACGATTTGTTGAAAATTGAGTGCTTAATATTGCGTATGGTTTTGTTTGTTACCCGATCTGTTGAAGTCGTTTGTGTATTGGTGATTTCTTGGGTTATTTAGTCATATGGGGATTATGGTTTGTTATATCATTAATCACTAGATTTTCTTAATTTGTGTTCAAAGACTTATTGAAGTTATTAAATGAACAAACTTCTGATTCGTGATGTGCATAAGAGGCTTGAAAAACAGTTTGTTAGTATTTGATATATAATCTGGAATCAAAGATTTGTACTGTGGAGATACTCACACAAGAAACAACACTACTGATTTACTCAAGTTTCTACAAATACAATTAGTAATTGATCTTATACATCTTTCGTCACTGCAGAATCTCTGACTTCTGATGAGCGTCCTCTAGAAGAAGAAACCTTGTATGTTCTTGATGTTCCTCAAGGAAAAATGGGACGTGTTGTTGGAAAACGAGGAGCTAATATACTGGCAGTAAAGGAATCATGTAGGTATGAATTTCCCATGGATTGATGGATATAATTGCTTGTGAAGAAATGAGTAGACAACAACTTCTCCTTTATTATTCTTTGAATATGTGAAAATTGGCATGTGTTCTATAGTTAGAGAATAGTTTGATTAACAGTTTACTACAGACTATGAACTTTATTTTATTTGTTATTGGGTTCTGGCACTTTATTTCATCAATCGTGTTTTCTTCTCTTGGAACTCAAGATGCTTCATCCCGTTCTTATAATGAAATATATTTGCAGCGCTGAAATATTTTTTGAAGGTGACAAGGGTCCCCCGAACAAGGTTAGTCTTTCACTTACCGAGCCTGTAAGAGCTATCTTACCTTGTTAACCTATACCTTTTCCATTTATTTGGAAGTGATGTGTTAATAAACTCATGTAAATTATATAAAGATTCTTAATAGTTGCTTAAAATGAAACAGGGGATCATTTCATTGTTTTTGGTGGGCAAAAATACCAGTGACATTGTCCAAGTTTATATTAAAATACGAAAAACCTATTGTGGCGATGAATTGGAAAAGTATTGTTGGGATATGAATCCTAGAACAAGTCCTAAATGATGAATAAAAGATAAAAGATAAAGTTTTGATAAAGTCAAAAGAAGACTTGAATATTTTCTAAGTGTTGACTAATCTAATCTAGTTAAGTTGAAGTCATCTTGAACAGATCAGTAGAGTTCACATAAAAAGAAAAGTATTGTTTATATTTAAAAGATAAGTACGATTTATAAGTACTTCATATCTGTTCATATATGGTTACATTGATTAGGTTATTACTGAGCTATTTGAGTGTTGTATAGAGCTCATGATTTTATATGTAATAGATAGATTCATTGTATAGCTTATAAGTTGACTAAGCTTGTATTATAAAAGCTTAATGTAATGTAATAGTCTTGTTAGATTAGATGATAGGACTAGATTAGTTCTATTGGAAGCATACTGCACAAGTCAAGTAGAAGACGCAGACTACTACTACTGGACAAGACAGGTGCGCAACTTACACAAAGACAGGTCAACTTGAAGTTAGTTAAAGAAACGCGTATTGAAGATGAAATTGAAGAAGTTAGTTATGGAATAACTAATTTAACTGAAGAAACGCGTGGAAGAATAATAGAATCAGTTACAAGTTAGTTTTCAAGAAAGGTTGTTACACAACTGAAAGTTCTTGGGATTTGAAGTCTATAAATACCTCAAGGTATTCATTGGTTACTAATGACTGAAATATTGAGGATTACTACTTACAAACGTTATTGAAGATTCAAACGAAGTTTACTCTCAGAGTTGATTGAAGTTCAGAAAGATAGCCAGAAGACAAGTGAAGAATCAAGAAGGCTACTACTGGAAATCAGAGAAGTTTTTAAGTTTTTGTTTTTGTTATTTTCAAGGTGCTAGATACTTGTAAAATTTCTAGTAAGATCGTAGACATATCTGGAGGTATAGTCTGTTGAAGATCTAAGTCTTCTTCTTGGGACTTTAAAGACAGGAACATACACTTGTACTCGATTGGAAGAGTTTTAGTGGAAACATCACAACTGGGTTTGTGAGAGTGGATGTAGACAAGTTGTCGAACCACTATAAATCTTGTGTTTGATTTACTTTACAGTTTTGATTGGTTAAATTGATTAATTGGTTTAACTACTTAACTGAACTAGATTAGTTGAGTATAGAACAGAGTTCTCGAATAAGTTGAGTATAATCTTGAATTGGGCTCATTGATAATTTCGTATTCCGCATATTGTACTTTGATATTTCGAAAGAATTTTGAAAAGTCTATTCACCCCCCTCTAGACATTTTCACTAGCTTACTCGTTATTAACTCAACTTTGGGACCTACAAGTGGTATCAGAGCAGTAGTTTACGAACTGCTGTTTCTTGATAACCGACTCAAGACTTAGGGTGAAGTCTTGATCCTTGATTGTTCCTGTATACGTGGTCTTGATCATATTCTTGTAACATCTGTTTTCGTGCTCACTGTTCTTGACATATCTGCTATTCTTGATCATAACTCTACTTAGCACTTATTTCTTGAAAACATGTCTCTTGAGATCAGCGCTAACAAGCTACCTAAGTTCCAGGTACAAGACTATGACTATTGGAAGCTAAGGATGGAAGCCATCTTCAGTTCCACTCACGACTTAATGATCTCCGTCATCACTGAAGGTCCAATTGTGACCATGATCCCCAATACTGCTGCCCTTGACACAAATCAACCCGTGGGTACACTCGTCAAGAAACCAAGGTCAGAACTAACCTCTGAAGAAATGAGACAGAATAATTTGGATAGCTTGGCCAAGAATTACATCTTACACACTCTTCCTAACGAGTATCTGGGAAAAGTGTTAAAATGTAAAACTGCCAAAGAAATGTGGGATCGCTTAGCTATCATTTGTGAAGGGACATCCCTAATCAAAGAAAGCAAGCTCTCCACTGCAGTCCAAAGATTCGAATCATTTCATATGAAAGCTGGTGAAACAATAGACCAGTTGGATACTCGTTTTACTAAAATCATGAATGACTTGGAAGTCCTTGGTAAATCTTATACTCCACGAGAAATCAATCTTAGGATTCTCAAAAGCCTTGATAGTCGATGGAAGATGGTAAAAATGCTTGTTAAGAATACTCAAGATATAGACGTATGGACAGCAGAGACTATGTTTCAAACTCTAAAGGCTCATGAGTTTGATCTAGACGAAGATGAACCCAAAGTAAGTAGTGACAGAGAACATGCTGTATCTAAGAACGTTGCTTTTAAGGCTAGTTCGTCTAAGATAGACAGGTCTAAGACTAAGACTAGGTCTGCTTCTGTGAAAGACGAGTTAGATACTGATCTTAGCCTGAAGGATCAGGTAAGCCTCATGGTTAGAAAGTTTGATAGGCTGAATAAACGTTTCGGAAGATATAAGAAGTTCTATAGAGAGCATAGAGGATCTGCTTCTAAGAACTCGTCTGAAACCAGACGAGACCGAAACTCGTCCGAAAGGAGAGACGAAGTCTCGAAAGGTAACAGACAAGATAGAGAGTCTGATGGTAGGAAGATTACTCGTTCTGATAGACGTGATAAACGAAGGAACAACTCTCCTATTAAAAAGGCTACTAATGATCTTGTGTGCTATAACTGTGAGAAACCAGGTCACTACATATATGAATGTCCAGACCTGAGTACTGATGATCGAGAGGAACGCAAAGCACGAAGGGAAAGAAGATACAACCGTGGTAAGAAGGCAATGATGGCCAATAATGACTCTGACTCTGACTCAGACGAGTTGCCATCATCCTCATCTAGCTACCCGTCTGAACCAGATCACGATGAAGCATTCATAGTTGATGATGGTCTATGCTTCATGGCTAAAATCGACCAAGAGGTATCATCTGTTACTTCCTTTCAATCATGTGATGAATCAGATTCTGATGAAAGTGACACTGCCAGTAGCCAAGTAGGGAGTAGTCTTCAGCACTCTACTAGTGCAGTTGAAGACGACCTCCTACTTGCCAACAAGGCATTCATTGAAGTCAGTGACGAAAACATCACCTTAAGACAAGAAATCATTGATCTTAAGGAAGCTCAGTCTAAAGTAGATCCTAATATAACAGTCCTAAATGAACGCTTGCAAGAAGAGTTGAGACAACTCAGAGAGAAGTGTGCATTGACAGACAAGTTGTATCAAGACCTACTTAAGACACACGCTACTGAGAAACATGAATTCAATGTTTTACAAAGTAAGCTCAAAAAGCTTGAAGAACGTAATAAGTTCTTAGAAACCGAGGTTGTCACATTAGACCTTAAACTTACTGACCTGGTTAACTCATCTAAGGTTAACCTTGAATTGTCAGATAGGTATAGGGCTCCTGCTGACAAGACAGGCATAGGTGCTGAGACACCCAGCTCATCTACTCAAGTTCCTAAGAACCCTACTATTTTCATCTCAAGCTCTTTGACTAATGATAAAGGAAAAGAACCATTGATATACGATATTGACACTCCATCAAAAGGTACTGTACCAAAACAAGCTCAAGTTAACATTCCAATTACCAAAGGTGGTAAAAAGAAAGTTAACAACAAGCCTGTTCCGTTTAAGACAAGTCAACAAAGGACTAGAAATCGTGGACGACCAAATCAGGTCAGATACGAGGACTGGTATCCTGAGGAGACTAGTACTAGACAAGTACAGACTAGACGACAAGAGTCTAGACCTCCTTTCATAAGGCAGTCTCAACTCTACTCGTCTAGACCTAGACAGGAAGGTCCAAAATATCGTACACAAGCTGTTCTATATCCTCCACCTTTGTCATATGATATCGAAGGAGAAGAAAGACCTAAACATGTCTATAAACCGTATGGACCTAATGCATATAAACCTTACTCTGACTATCATAGACAAGTGCCTGCTCAAGTAGAGATTAAGTCAAAAGGCTATCTCCAAAGAGTAGACCCGAACTCGACTGATAGGCCAGATAAGGACAACAAGGTCTTATTTTGCAACAAATATGGTCGAAAGCTTAGAAGGTCAAACTTGTTCAGGACTCCAATGTACATTTGGATTCCATTGAACTCGACTAACCCCCAAGGACCCCAATAAACAAGGAGGGTACCTAAATTATGTAATATCATCTATTGCAGGGTCGACTCGATCTATACAAGAAAGGTGGCTCAACAGGAGAAACTTGGTACATAGACAGTGGCTGTTCGCATCACATGACTGGTACCAAGACTCTCTTATCAAGCTACCATGAGCAAGAAGGACCAAAAGTGATATTTGGTGATAGCTCCATTGCTGTTACTAAAGGATTTGGCTACATTCGGAATGGAGACATAGAGATTCAAGATGTTTCTTATGTTGAAGGTTTGAAATACAATTTACTCTCTGTTTCACAATTTTGTGATCGTGGATACAAGGTGCAGTTCAAGAGTCAGAAATGTGAAATCATTGACAAAAGAACTCACACAGTCTTACTGGTCGGCATTAGACAAGGAAGTGTGTACATAGTGAACTGGAACAGTTGTCCGAGGGACACCTGTCTACTTACTAAGAATCCTAAAGAACTTGGCTGGCTCTGGCATAGACGCCTTTGTCATCTAAACTTTAAGGTTCTTAATAAGATAGCCAGAGACTACCTTGTGGAAGGTATTCCCAATGAAGTCTACTATAAGTCACATGTATGCACGTCCTGTCAAAAAGGTAAACAGGTAAAGGGTTCTTTTAAATCTATTCCTTCCCTCTCAACCAGTAGAGTTCTTGAACTTTTACATATGGACTTACATGGCCCAATAACTCCTCCAACTTTGAACGGTAGAAGGTACACACTTGTTGTGGTAGACGACTATTCTAAGTTCACTTGGGTAGTCTTCTTACACAAGAAGAGTGATACACAAACACTTTTGCCTGATCTGTTGAAGAAGTTACAGGTTGAGAAGAATCAGTCAATTGTCAAGATCCGTAGTGACAAGGGTACTGAATTCATTAACTGCTATATTAAAGAATTTTGTTCTAAGCGTGGCATCCAGCACCTTACTAGTGCAGCAAGGACACCACAACAAAATGGAGTAGCAGAACGAAGGAACAGAACTCTTAAGGAGGCCTGCAGGACCATGCTGACAGAGTATAATACGCCTCAGAAATTTTGGGCAGAAGCTATCAACACTGCATGCCACTCACAAAACAGAAGTGCTATCAATAAAGCACTAGGTAAGACACCCTATGAGGTATGGAAAGGTAGAAAACCCAGAGTTTCATATTTTCATATTTTTGGATGCAAGTGTTTCATCCATAACAATGGGAAAAGCAAGTTGAATGCATTCGATGCTAAAGCAGACGAGGGGATATTCTTAGGATACTCCTCGACTAGCAAAGCATTTAGAGTATTCAACTACTCAACCCTTTGTGTGGAAGAAACACCACATGTGGTTTTCGAAGAATCTCAACAGGACGCGTCTGCCAACAAGATCAGTGAGAAAGCTACTGAGCTAACTGTCGAATCTGACAAAGACTCAGAGGTATATGAATCCGTTCAAGCCTACAATCCATTTATAAAAGCTTTCGAGTCAGACGACCAGAAGAAGGTGAGTGCTCAAGGTAACTCTACTAGACCAGTTGACATACCTAAACTAGTCGACTCGTCTACTCCCATTAAATCTTCTGATGATAATGATGTTGATATGCATGATGCTGTACATGATATAGATGATAGTATTATTGTTAAGAATAGAAATACATGGAAATCAGCGCATAATACTGAAAATATTATTGGTGACTCTATTGTTGGTGTTAAGACTAGACGACAACTCTTTGAGTCGCAAGAACAATCTAGTCCATCTCTGTTTTGCTGGTGTTGTTTCCTCTCATCTATCGAGCCTAAAACCATTAATGAGGCATTGACTGATAGTAATTGGATCATTGCTATGCAAGACGAGTTGAATCAGTTTGTTCGAAACGACGTCTGGAAACTTGTCGATAGACCAAAACATCATAATGTAGTTGGCACTCGATGGATTTTCAAGAATAAGAAAGATGAGAATGATGTAGTTGTTCGTAATAAGGCTAGACTAGTCGCCCAAGGCTATTCACAAGCTGAAGGCATAGACTATGATGAAACATATGCTCCAGTTGCTAGACTAGAAGCCATTCGATTGTTCCTTGCATATGCTGCTTACATGAAATTTACTGTATATCAAATGGATGTTAAAAGTGCATTTCTTAACGGTATTCTTGCGGAAGAAGTGTATGTTGAACAACCCCCAGGTTTCGAAGTCAAAGGTAATCAGGTATACAAATTAAAGAAGGCCCTATATGGACTA
Organism: Galeopsis tetrahit; assembly: GCA_963675135.1. NCBI lineage: Eukaryota > Viridiplantae > Streptophyta > Magnoliopsida > Lamiales > Lamiaceae > Galeopsis > Galeopsis tetrahit. The sequence continues at coordinate 89,958,850 of OY776121.1, forward strand.
AAGCAAGCTCCAAGAGCCTGATGACATCATTTTTGGTTCACCTAACAAAGAGCTGAGTGAAAGTTTCTCAACAATCATGCAAAGTAAATTTGAGATGTCTATGATGGGTGAAATGAATTACTTTCTTGGACTTCAAGTAAAACAGACCCCTGAAGGGATTTTCATAAATCAAGCAAAATATACTAGAAATCTTCTAGACAAGTATGGTATTAAGACATGCAAGTCTGCTGGCGTACCTATGCTACCTACATACAGAATGGACCCAGACGAACAAGCTAATCCAAAAGAGAGTCATATGGAAACCACTAAAAGGATTTTGAAATATTTGAAAGGAACCATCAATCGTGGTATATGGTATCCTTCAAATGATGATTTATCTCTAAGTGGCTACTCTGATTCTGATTTTGGTGGTTGTAGAATAGATAGGAAATCTACATCTGGTTCTTGTCAATTCTTAGGCACAAAACTCATTTCATGGTTTTCGAAAAAGCAGACAAGTGTTGCTACCTCTACTACTGAAGCCGAGTACATGGCTGCAGGTAGTTGTTGTAGTCAATTATTATGGCTTATTCAACAGCTTAGAGATTATAATATTTGTGAATCAAATGTTCCTATTTTCTGTGATAGTAATAGTGCAATTGCCATTACACAAAATCCTGTTCTGCACACACGTTGTAAGCATGTTGATGTGAAACACCATTTCATACGTGATCATGTAGAAAAGAAGGATATTCGCATGGAAAAGATTCATACTGATTTTCAAAGAGCTGATATTTTCACAAAACCATTAGCTGAGGCACGATTTCATGAATTATGCATTAGTCTAGGACTAATTGATCTTGATCCTACTAGTATGTAGAAATGTACTAACCAGACAGGTACAATCCTAAGAAGAAAGGAGAAATAGACAAGTTACCACAAAAGAGCAGAGCACTCGTCTACTCATTCAACAGACAGGTATACAAGGTCAGACAAGTTGACCATCCAACCCGATGAGGAAGCTGGTAAAGCTGAGGGTAATACTAAGGGAATAAACATTTAAGGGGGAATCCTTGATTTCTTAAAGATCCTTATGTTGACTCTTTAGTTTGGTAATAGTCATCTTGCTTGAACCTTGATCATTGACTTAGAATTGATTATTATTTATCCTACTCGACTACCTGTAATACATCTAATCTGTAGTGCAAGATCAAGACAGGTACATATAATCGTTTGATGATCTAAAGTAGACAAGCACAATCGAAGGGGGAACTCGTCTTGTGTATACCAGTCTACTCGTCTGTTCTGGATAGACACGAACAAACAAGATAAGTGTTCATTTGATGCAAATATTCTAAGTGTTTAATCAATTTGAATCAAGGATATATATGTAGTTTGACATATTGAAAGTTTGAAAAATCTAGATTTGGATGTATACACTCCTTTTAATGAGGTGTATATAACCAGTTCGCGCCAAAACTCTACTTTGCTAGGTTAGAGGAATACACCCCTCTATCCTACCAATAGAAGAGGCGGATTTCAAATTTCACAATCCTAAATCACATATTTTTCTCGATTCCGTAAAACTGAATTTCTAAAGCCTTTCATATATGACCATTGGATTAATACTTCCAATCTCAACCATTGAACTCAAAGGTTTAAAACCCATTTCACTTGTTCTTAACTGCTCACGATTTCAGTTTCTCTTGATCTCATAACTTCTCACGCACTCAAACATCTTTGAAATTCCTTGATTTCCATAAATCATTGTTACTATGTCTATCGTTTCTATGTTCGATGCTCGAACTAACATGCAAGCTAGGTTTGATCTCGGTAAATACATTACCGAAGGAAGAGTGCATACAGAAGGATCGGTATTTTTCAAAGGGAATCACACTGAAGACAACAAGGAAATATTGATGAAATGCTTCAGATGCGGTTTGAGACCATATTTGGAGGCATTTCCTGAGGTTGTTCTTGAAGAAGAAGTGTTGGAGTTTTATGCTACTGCAACTAGACAGGGCGACTCAATTGAAGCTTTTATTGGAAGAAGGCGAGTGGAGATTACTAGAGAATTTCTGACCGAATCGCTGAAACTACCATCTGGATCGATAGATATCGAGAGATATGCTGAAGGTCGAGAGTTGAGGTACCTAAGTATTTTCTGCGGAAGAAGGCTGCAGTTGAAAAGCGATGGAAAGGTTCCTGTGGTAAAGAAGAAGGAGCTTCTGGAAAAATACAAAACTCTTCTTGATATTGCATCTAAAATGTTGCTAGGAGTTACTGGGAGTTTTGACTCTGTGACGCCCCAGAAAGCAAGGATTATGGCTGTGATTTATGATGGAATCACGGAAGGAAACTGGACTAAACTCTTCTTGGATAGGTTGATGTACTACAAGAAGTTTGTGCAAGCTGATACCAGTTCAGCCAACTGGGTTGTTTCTGCAAATGTCAGTTTTGGAAACAAGTTAAGTATCATCCTACCCATTCTATTGCCAAACAAGACAAGTTGGAGTAAAGGCAAGCCGTTTCATCCTCTAAAGCATTACTTGAAGAAGGAAGCTCTGGCTAAGCAAGCTGCTGCTAGGCCATCTGCTCCTAGGCTAGTTGAGGTAAATCCTATGGATGTGATGCCGTATGGTGGGTCATCTAGTTCTTCAGAAGACGAGTCTCATGATGAAGAATTGGAAGAGGTTGAAAAAGGAGAGTCCAGTGCAGATGACTCAGAAAAGACTCAGTCAGATGGAGAGTTGCAACAAGAGAAAGAGTCGAGTGAACAAATTCCTGAAATGTACACTCTTGTAAGAGTCGGATCGCCTACTCGTCCAGACGAGTTGAGTACACAGGTTGGTACTTCTACTCAATCTGTTTCATTTCCTCTCTCTCTCCCGTCTACTTCTGTTCGAACCAAGGCTAGGTCACGTCGATCTAGGCCTCGACCTGTACCCCCAACCTCGCAAGTGCTGACAGCATATCCGCTGAGAGCCAGCCTACCCGAAAACACTCCCAAAATAGATACAACTGATACTCCTACAGTTGTCATACCAAACCAAGCCACATCAAAGCCCGTTGAAACCAGTGCTTTCACACCCTCTCCCTCACCAGAATATGGTGAACCCCTCAACCCATCTACTGCAGACAAAACGCCAGTTGCCACTGCAACAACTGAGTTAGAGACCCCATCTACTCAGGACCCGTCTGTTGTTAGATTTAATTCCCTGGTTTACTATCCTATGTGTTTGAGAGAAAAGCGTATTCGATCCCGAATGACCAGAAATCTGAAGAGGACGCTCTCAACTATCGAAGTAGACTATGAGTCCGAACAGTTTGAAATTCTTGTAAGGATATGCACCTGGTTTGCTCTTAAGAAGTCCTCCACTGATGATCTTTTCGAAGTTATTCAAGGGATGGGAGGAATCTCCAATTTTATGGATTGGGAGATGGAACAAAAGGAGCACAGTGGTGTAAAGGATCATTCCGAATTATTTCCGCCAAGAGCCTTGGTTGATCTTGTCAAAAGGCTATTAAAAATTCCTGATGGAATCTTGGTTGAAGAGTTCTCATCAGATATTGGAACTCAGACTGAGTTACTAGAAGAGGAGTTGAGAACTGTAACTGTTGAAGCTGGAGTTCAAACTTCAGATCAGTCAGAGGATGAGTCTGAAAACTCTGATGATGATTCTTTCAATTTTGGAGTAGAAGATGATGAGTTCATGGACGCCGAAATGTTTACAGAAGATGAACTTGTTGAGAAGGCTCAAGAAAAGGGTGTTACTGAAGCTCAGTCATCTACTCAAGGTTTTTCTGAAGGATATCTTGCTGAGTTGAAGTCGGACTTAAAAGATGTTGTTCATTCCACCATAGATGCGTTTTTGCAATCGAAAATGAAGGATGTGTTGATAGAACAGAATAAAACACTAGTTGACAGTTCCAGAGAATTATTTATTGGAGAAGTCAACAAGATGGACTCAACTTTCAGAGCAGAGTTGACTGCTGAAGTTGAAAGATTTTTTCAGAAACAAGTTGAAGTTTCTGAGAAGAGATCTATCTCATTTGCTAGATCGTTGGCTGAAGAATCTGGCAAAATGGAACGTCTTTACCGAGTTAAGATTGAGATAGCGGATGAGCAGAGGAGAGAAGCACAAGCTCAGTTGGTGAAGTCTCAAGCTATTCTCTCTGAGTTAACACAGCAAAACACTCTACTACGTCAGTCAGCTACTTATTTCAAAGATGAGTTGGTCATTAACTCACAAAAGTTAGAATCTACTGCTGATCGCCTGGACATGATGAGTCGGGATCAAACACATCAAAGGCAGATAGAGCTAGCTGCTGAAGCTATGAAGGAAGCACTAAAGGAAGAAATGACTCGATTTACTAGTCTATTCACTCTTAAGGCAAGTGATGAAGCCAAAAAGGGGGAAGAGAAGACAAGTAGAGTTGAAATGAAGTCAAGTGCTGAACCAGAAGAAAAGGATGCTGCTACTACTATGCAAGAGCTAAGGAGGCCAAAAAGGAGGCTAGTTAAAACTGCAGAGTTAGAGCAAGCTGAAGCAGATGAACTTAAAAGATTGGAGAAAGGAAAGAGTGTTGCGTCTCCAGAAACAGAAATTCAGACTAGACGAGTTAAGAGGAAGCTGAGTATTGAAGAACCTACTGCTGCTGCTACAGTTGAAAAGAAGCAAAAGATTGTTGATCCTAATGATGAAAGTCGTTATGCAAGCAAGAAGAAAATAGAAAAACATATTGAAAGACTGCAAAAGCTGAAGGTAAATGAAGAAGAGATGGAAGATCAGTTCATTGACTACTTCATTGACAAAGAGCATAGACAAGAATGGCTCAAAGTGAAGAGGCAATGGGAACTTGATCATTGGATTGTTCGAAAATATGGTGAGTCTGAAAGTCCAGATGAGTTGTATGTCATGTTTGACAAATTCATGGAAGGACAGAATAAATTGCTTTGGAATTTGGTCATGAGGATATCAGCTGCTGCAAATTTCAACATTCTGATACCGACCTTTCCAAGATGGAAGACTCCTATGACAAGCTCAGGAAAAAGAGTTGATGTTAATCAAATCAAGAAGTTTGAAGAAGAGCTGCTAGATAAAGAGAAGATTGAAGATGAAGATCAGATCAGTCTAATTCACAAGAGACTCCTAGATGCATTTTGTGTTCCAAACCCGGAAAGAGGTACTATTTCAGATTAATTTTTGTTTGAATAGTTATTTTTGCTCTGATATTTTGTTACTCAAGTATTTGTAATATCTACTGATCTTACTTTGAATGAATGAAAAGATAAAGTACTATTTGATGTTTAAGACAAGGTAACTACTTAACTAGTCTACTAATAAGAAAAGATTCAAGTAGTTTTGGCTTCATCAAAAAGGGGGAAATTGTTGGGATATGAATCCTAGAACAAGTCCTAAATGATGAATAAAAGATAAAAGATAAAGTTTTGATAAAGCCAAAAGAAGACTTGAATATTTTCTAAGTGTTGACTAATCTAATCTAGTTAAGTTGAAGTCATCTTGAACAGATCAGTAGAGTTCACATAAAAAGAAAAGTATTGTTTATATTTAAAAGATAAGTACGATTTATAAGTACTTCATATCTGTTCATATATGGTTACATTGATTAGGTTATTACTGAGCTATTTGAGTGTTGTATAGAGCTCATGATTTTATATGTAATAGATAGATTCATTGTATAGCTTATAAGTTGACTAAGCTTGTATTATAAAAGCTTAATGTAATGTAATAGTCTTGTTAGGTTAGATGATAGGACTAGATTAGTTCTATTGGAAGCATACTGCACAAGTCAAGTAGAAGACGCAGACTACTACTACTGGACAAGACAGGTGCGCAACTTACACAAAGACAGGTCAACTTGAAGTTAGTTAAAGAAACGCGTATTGAAGATGAAATTGAAGAAGTTAGTTATGGAATAACTAATTTAACTGAAGAAACGCGTGGAAGAATAATAGAATCAGTTACAAGTTAGTTTTCAAGAAAGGTTGTTACACAACTGAAAGTTCTTGGGATTTGAAGTCTATAAATACCTCAAGGTATTCATTGGTTACTAATGACTGAAATATTGAGGATTACTACTTACAAACGTTATTGAAGATTCAAACGAAGTTTACTCTCAGAGTTGATTGAAGTTCAGAAAGATAGCCAGAAGACAAGTGAAGAATCAAGAAGGCTACTACTGGAAATCAGAGAAGTTTTTAAGTTTTTGTTTTTGTTATTTTCAAGGTGCTAGATACTTGTAAAATTTCTAGTAAGATCGTAGACATATCTGGAGGTATAGTCTGTTGAAGATCTAAGTCTTCTTCTTGGGACTTTAAAGACAGGAACATACACTTGTACTCGATTGGAAGAGTTTTAGTGGAAACATCACAACTGGGTTTGTGAGAGTGGATGTAGACAAGTTGTCGAACCACTATAAATCTTGTGTTTGATTTACTTTACAGTTTTGATTGGTTAAATTGATTAATTGGTTTAACTACTTAACTGAACTAGATTAGTTGAGTATAGAATAGAGTTCTCGAATAAGTTGAGTATAATCTTGAATTGGGCTCATTGATAATTTCGTATTCCGCATATTGTACTTTGATATTTCGAAAGAATTTTGAAAAGTCTATTCACCCTCTCTAGACATTTTCACTAGCTTACTCGTTATTAACTCAACTTTGGGACCTACAAGTATAGTATATAGTTAAAATTCCTTCTTTCATTACCAACAAGCTAAAGAAAAAATGTGTTTTCCCAAAGAAACTCACCTTGTCAATTAGATGCAAAAAAAAAAGGACCTCACTCTGCATTTCCCTTCGAATCAGACAAACTAAAGAAGGGAATCCCGTAGTATTTACAACTCAATTCATCCGATTTCTGTAGGGCTGAACATTACCTATGTTCCTTCTCCCTACTACTTATACGTAAACATGTTTGGGAACCTCATTTTTATTGTGCCTTTGATGCAGATGTTCATAATTGGGCCGGTAAAGTCGTTTGTTGGTGCCGAGCTTCGCGAATTTTATGTGTCCACCCGTGAATAAATTTCACAGATCGCATCTCGGATTGGACGTGAACATGATATGGGAGTTGCTCGAAAATCACTGTTCGAAATGTTGGGCAAGATTACGTCATTGTCTTTGGTGGATAAGATCTTTGTGTCCGAGACTCTATGTGCAAATCCGAACTAGCTTGAGATATTTATGGGGTATACGGACGATGCTCGTGCAGTATACTGTAATTGTATACTGGAGCGTGCACGTAATGCACCAAAGTAGATTTCAGGATGTCAACTTCACCCAACACCTTTTGAACACATTTTGCTTATATATGTGTGTGAAGTCATGTTGCTTATGTATTATGGAAAACTTGTTTAGGTGGATGAGCAAACATTTGAATTTGGGTGCATGTAATGGCCACTAACATTTTGTGTTTTTGCAAACTAATATTGTGGCTGATGTTGTGATCAATATAATATCAGGATAATTCATTTTGCTTATGTATTGTGGGATAGTTCATTCTTATGCTCCATGTTATATTTGCACATCAAGTTTGCTTGGAATTGAAGCACAAATTTTATTATGCTCCAGTATGTTTGGAAATCCCTTATGGGGATAGTATTTAACGTGGTTTATTATGAAGATTATTGTTGTTGTATCAGGAATGCTTTTGTGTGTAGAGAGAAAGTTCCAAAAGCTGCTGCATATGTACCCATATCTTGCATGTATATTTCTATGCCCAGGACATTACAAATGAATATTACCATACATAGAGATATATTTTTGTTTGTTTTTCCAATTGATGCAATGCTGAAGATGTCTCTATACAATAGAGAAACATTAGTCGAATTAATACAATCCATAATTCAATAAATACTCCTCACTTAACATATACTGAGAAATGACATTAAGATAGTACGGCAACCTTACACCACAAATAAAGTGATGAGTTCATAGAAAAATTGAAAGGTCTACATCTGTTCAATCCCTAGTGAGCATAACAACAGAGCTAACTATGAAATCCTTTGTGAACATAACAATGTAATCAAAATATAGATTGCTTTGTGAACATAACAATGTAATCAAAATATAGATTGCATAGTTAGGCATACATAAGCCAATTACTACAAACACAAAGTTCCAGCATTCCAGGTTCAAAAGAGGTGACTAATGCCATAAATATCACACACACCAACTACAGTAGGTATGATTCAACACACAAATGCATAAGTGCATTACAAACATAGATGTAAAGGTTATAAACTACCAAATACTTAAACACAATACTAATTCGGACGAACTACATAACCACTAATCTCGATTGTGTGAAAAGGATAGCTTATGGGGGCAGCACGAAGCACACGAGCTAGCTTGAGCATCGACACCACCACATTTTTCGTTCAAAACAGCCAAGGCGTTGTTTGATATGTTATCAAACGGTTGACGAATCTCGTCTGGCTGCAAGTTGTTAGACTCAACACTTATCATGTTCCCAGATGGACCACCGGTTGGAGTCTAAAACAGTCTCGTACGACGAGCTGGCTTACGGAATGCATTAAACGGCAATTCCACCTCCGGCTCATCGTCAGAGTCAACAATCGAAATGGGATTACGAGCACAATTCAACACATCACCAGAGTTGATTTGGATAATATGAGGACTACGTGATTAGTGTGAAAATTGATTTCCAATGTGTGGAATGCCCTTGAAAAACAAACTTCTGGCCTTTTATACCCTCCCCCTTGAGCTTGGCACGTGTTTCTAGGGCAAAAACGAAGTGGGGCAATTTTTCTCTGCAACTCGGCTGAGTTGGGGTCACTCGGCCGAGTTTATCACTTATAAAAACGTTATGCGACTTTTCCAGCCGAGTGGTCTTCAATTCCAGTGGCTACGGTATTCCACCTTACTCGGCCGAGTTGGCTCACTCGGCCGAGTGTGCAGTAAATTCAAAACTTGCAGATTTGGCCGAGTTGACTCACTCGGCCAAGTGTGCAGTAAATTCAAAACTTGCAGATTTGGCCGAGTTAATTCACTCGGCCGAGTGCGCAGTAATGTCCAAAGTTATAGATTCGGCCGAGTTGACTCACTCGGTCGAGTTCCCTCTTTCTCTTCTCGTTTCATGCATAACTCTCTATCCCGATGCCCGATCGGCTTGATTCTCGTCTCATTTCGACCCTCTTCTTGATGCCTTTCTTGTGGTTGACTCATTGGATTGATCCAACTGCTGGATTTCTCGTGATTTGCTTCAAAACTCCTTGCTTCACCTAAAAATCAAACAAAACATTCATGTATCAACATATCTAACAATTAACTCATGATTACACGAAAGTTGTAAGAATTTCTTGATATCTAGAGCATAATTGACTCACAAATTCGAGCAATCTTACGACAAATCACCCCCCCAAACTTAAAGACTTGCTTGTCCCCAAGCAAAGAAAAGAACAAAGGAGAGTGATTGTGAAGAATTTGAACTATGGATCCAATTAAAACAATGATATGATCAAGTGAACTTCCAATGAACCATTATCAACCATGAACTCCCCTACCAACTTCATGCAAGTTGTGATTACAACAAAGCAAAATCAAGCACTTGATTCACAATCCTCACAAGAAGTGTTTCTCTCATTCACATAAGTAAATTGAGGCCATGCTTTCACTCATCAATTTAATCACATCACATAATCACCATAAGCTTGCCGCCAATCTCATATATCTACCACTTTGTTATGCTTCACAATGGGATCAAAAGGACTTCAATTTGGACGTAACGTTGGCTCTTTGGAAACGGTGGGAAGAATTTGGAAAATGTGACTCAACTAGTGGAGGACAACGAACCATTTTTTCTTTTCATTTTCTCATTTCATTCAAAACAAACCATCCATCATCCTCACTTTTCTTTTCATTCTCAAGAATTTTCTTCTTTCCCTTAATGAGAGTGGTTAGGCTTGTGTTAGGGAGAGGGAAATCTTGGCCATTTGAACATTTGTAGAACAATCTCCCACCAACTTCTTTCAAAATGAGCATCTTCTTCATCACATGTATCCCCAAGTTGTCACCCCCAACTTCCCTTAAACCCGAGGTGTCGATGCCAAAGTGGTCGGCAAACAGAGTGATCATCCCCCCAATCATGACCTTCGACCTTGTAGCCCAGCTGGTCCGAATCCTCTCAAGTTAGTGTACGAAGTAGTACGCGGCATTGAACTTTTGCCCGTACACTAAGCACCACAAGATATAGAGTTCGTCCTTGTTCACCGATCCACTTTCTGCCGTAGCTAAAAGAGTGTTGCAAAGGATCTTCTCTATGTATCTAAGAGCAGGGTTTCGGATATTAGTGGCCTTGGCTTGGGTGGAGTGATAGGCTTCATTGGAGGATGTTATCAACCTCCAAAATTCTTGCTCCTTGAATGCCTTCTTTTGAGCTATTAACCTCCTCTCTACATCCCTTGGTGCGCCCAATATCTCATTAATGACATCGAGGGAGAGGTTTCTAGGCTCATTCCACATTCGGAAGGTGATGTGGGTTGGGATATGGGTTCTAGCTTCTTTTTCCACCTTTATAGTGCATAGAACCTCGGTCGTGAGCTTTGCGTAGGTTTTCGGCTCTTTGATGATGAAGTCCCTCATTCCGACCTTCTTAAACATACCATATACATCCCCTGCTATTCCCATCTCGTTCATGCACCTATCATCGGGGAACCTTGTGCGTGCCACTTCGTCCACTATCCTCAAAAACAGCGATTCAAGACGATCGAGCTCTACTGGAGAAAAGTCGATCCCCAAAGAGTTAGGGGTGACTTTTCTTTTTCTCATGTTCACCTTGTTAGCAATCCAATGAGCATCGTCTTCACTGGACATCTTTACCTAGGCTCATACACCAAACAAATTTTCTCAATTAAACTCAAAAATATGCATTCTTTCCATTTTCAACAAAATATTCCACCAAACATGTTATTTACAAATTTCAAGACTATAACCTCAACAAAACATCAATTCACCTGAAGCTCTAATAATGAATGGTGAAATTTTCAAGACAAATCATCAATTTGAACTCAAACTTTGGTGCATACAAAGTGTTTGTGAAAATGCTTCAATGAAAGTAGTAGTTCAATTCACAAAATTGAAGACAAATTCAACCTACCCATGCAAAATTGACACCAAATTTGAGTTCCTAGCCCCTCTAATCATGTAAAATCACTACAACCCATCACAATCAACCATCCCCACAACAACTTCAAGCAAAAATTCAAAAAGATTCATACTTTCTTCACATCACAAGTTTATTTCACCAAAACTAAAAAATAAATGTTTCACCTTGCATAAATTTACATAGGAAACATACCTTGAGTGATGAAACACAACAAATTAAAGCTCAAAGTGGTGAGAAAGCAAGAACTCCCTTTTTCTCTTTGCAAGAATTCGAACTCTTTAGTGTATGATGGAGAATGGAGGGAGAAGGGGTGGATTTTGGTGTTTTGGGAAGGGTTTTGGTCGATTTTTGGGTGTAGAATGGTGATGGAGGTGGAATTTTGGTGCTAGGGTTTGGGGAAATGAGTGAAGAAAATGAGGAAAATTGTATTTATACATGGGGAAGCCGCACAGAAACTCGGCCGAGTTAGGTCCACTCGGTCGAGTGGTTTCGAGTTCCATAAATGTTTTTACTTCGCGCGCAACTCGGCCGAGTTAGGTCACTCGGCCGAGTGGTTCCCAGATTCCAGAATGTATTTCCATTAGCCTCAACTTGGCCGTGTTGGCTCACTCGGCCGATTGCGCAGTTTTTTTAAAACTCTCAGATTCGACCGAGTTGTGTCACTCGGCCGAGTACCTGCTTTTACCCAAAATTCTTCGTTTTCGAATGCTAACCTGATTTTCGGCTCGATTCGAGTCATGGCACTCGTTCGATCAAACCGAATTTGTCTTTTCCAGCTCCAAGCTTCACCATAGCACCAATTTTTGGCTTTTCTCTCGTTTCCAAAAGCTCACGACTCCATGAATTTTCAAAATTTTGAACTTATGCCAAATCAATTAGTTTGCACCAACAAAACAACCATTAATGCACACAAGTGACCAACATTGCTCATGTGCTTGTTGCAAAATTTCTTTAAAACGATCATACCCCCCCAAACTTTTTCATTGCCAAGCAATTAAAAGTTTGGAAAAAGAGTGATAAAACGAAATTGCAACAAGCAACAATCTCTATGCACTAACTTAAAATCCCACTACTCAAGACTTCAACATCACCATGCAAAAAGTTATCAAACACAAGCCATACAAATGTATTGAAATCATAGCATCAAAGACCTATACTCAACATCCACATAATCCAAGCACAAAAATCAAAAGACAATATCCCTACCCCCCCCAAACTTGATTTTTGCAAAGCAAACTCAAGTTTAGGATGGGGTGTACCTCATGGTGATTATCCATCCCTCTTGTGCACCGATCATATGCCCATAAACCAAGCTCCTCGTTCGTTGGTCAAACGTCCATAAGAAGAGACCTACCATAAGAGAAACCCTACACACTTAATGAGAAAAAAAAAAAACAACTAGAAATAAAAACTAACTACTAAAGCAAGGAAAACAATGGATGACTTGGATCGAATTTTTGCACTTTTATAACTATACGATCCCCACAAGCGTATGGGTTCGTTAGTAGTAAGATAAGTATACCAAGTAAAATTTCGTTCCAAGGACTTAATTAAGTGAGAATGAGTCCCTAAAGTTGCAAGTTATCATGCTATTGTAGTAACTAAATGATGTGTTTTGATTTTCGGGAATAAGCACAAAAGTAGTAAACTATATTAACTAAAGTAATAAGAACTAGTGACAAGAAATGACAATCTATCTAACTTTCTTTTGGAAAGTGCAAGAGAAGTGTATTGTCTCGGGTGTTGAGTTCATCCGCTCCATTCCATTCAGAAGTGACTTGAGGGTATTCTCTCTTTCTTCATTTCTCTCCTTTATGTGTGCAATGATCTCTTCAGTAGTAGTCCTACCCTCATTGCTTTCCCAATCTTGATAATGAGAGGGAGTTTGTTGCATTTGATAATCATACTCAAAGCCCACCTTTTTATCATGACGAAGTTCATCCAAAGCTCTTTGAAATTCATCTTCACCCATATAGTTTTTGAATGCTTCTATAAGAAAGGGTGAAGCTTCCATTTTCCCCCAATCATGATATTGATAATGAGAGGGAACTTGTTGCACTTGATGATCGTACTCAAAGCTCCTCTCACTATCATACCAATTTCCTTCTGAACCTTCATGAAATTCAAAGTGAGGTTCATCTATAGGTGGAAGAGGAGGTGGACGATACTGCTCTTCAGGTGGTGGAGGAGGATATGGATATGGTGGATAAGGGTGTTGAGGAGAAGGGTATTGATGTGGATGTGGAGGATAATATCCTTGAGGAGGAGGTGATGCTTCTTCATTCCTCCAATCTTGATAATAGGAGGGAACTTGTTGCATTTGATAATGGTGATCAAAGTTCCTTCAATCATCGTAGCTCACATCTCCATGTTGTGGAGGATAAACCATACCATTTTGATTATAGCATTGATTCCATTGGTATTGGTTGTATCCTTCCATCTAGTCGATTAAGTTCACACCTACAAGAAAGCAAAGTATCAAATTCAAAGAAAACAAAATAATAAAAATAAAATGCTACTAGTAACACCACTCAACAAGTTTCAAGTCCCACGTAAGACTCTCAACTAGATCCCCGGCAGCAGCGCCATTGACTTGGTTCGTATTTTGCACACTTTTTAGCACAACAATAACAATCCCCACAAGCGTATGGGTTCGTTATAGTTGAGTAAGTATACGACTTAGTAGTTATCGTCCAAGGACCTAGAGAGAGCGTGGAGCCCCAAAACTATAAGTTAAAATGGTGTTATAGAAGCTAAACGTGAGGATAAAGCAAATATCAATAAGAAAAAGAAACAATAATGCAAACAACTAAAACTAACTCTCAAAAAGATGAAAGTGCAAGGGAAGTGTATTGCCTTGGGTGTTTCCGTTTTGTGAGCAATTAAGTGAACTAGTGAACCAATTACATGATTTTACTACAAATTTTGGGTCAAGCTAAAGGCTATCACATAAGTGTGCAAACCCCCTCGAAAGGCATAGGTAAACATCGTGCATTGATTAGCAATTATAGGATCTAACCAAATACCATAAGCTCCTAAGATAGTGATGCATAAGCACTTTCAACACGGTTACTAATGCTTATGGAATGCCCTCTCACCAAACTCCTAGACGACCTCTACTCGTTTAGTGTCTAAGGTTGTCGGTCTAGCCATTAACCCCCCTCTCGGGTGAGCTAATTACTAATTAACTTCTATTCAATTGACCAAAGCTCACACTCACACTCCCAATCATGCTACCCAACTTTCGTTGCAATAAACATAATCGAACATGCTCGCTAATAGGGTTGATCAACCAAATGAATCAATCAAAGTACAACTCTAAAAACATAAAAACCCAAATTATAAGCTAATCATGCAATTAATCCACAATTACACTAAATTCTCATCAAAACATCCACACCCAAGACAATTAGAGATTAGCTCATGTCTAAATTAACAATTAGAATAAAACTCATTAAAATTAAACTACAAAACATGAATTAAAATCAAATAACCAACTAATATTGAAATAAGGAAAGAAAGCACCTCATTTGTCTTCAAATTCTTCAATGCTTACAATAAAATGAAATACTAAATTAAACACTAGCTAAGAAATGAAAGAACAATTAAAATTAACTAATCTTAAACACTAGCTAAGAAATGAAAGAACAATTAAAATTAACTAATCTATTGAGTGGAGTGGTGGGGAGGAGAAGAGATTTCTCCCCCAATGGAAGATGCCCCTGTTTCTCGCCAATGTGCTCACTGCGTCTTCTGCCCCCCTTTTCATTCTCACGACAATTCCACTAAAATATCTCCATCTTGGACTTCAAAATCAATGGGCTCAACAATTAAGTTTTAAATGGGCCCAATTCATTTTCTTTCATAATCACCTTGCTGCATGAAACTGTTGGGCCGAATGATGTACTGGAGTAGCAGCTACCTTTTAATTCTTGCAGCAAATTAACATAGAAAGTGGGCCTGAAACATGGGCTTCAAATAAATAATTTGGGCTGCCACTTAGTCGACCATGCTCCAATTAATTGGTTCATTTTGCTTTGATTTCGACTTCTTTCTCAATTTATTCCTTCGATTGACTCCACAATATAATTGAGGCATGTTTTGCACCAAAAATTCTCATTTTTCCTATAAAAATAGCACAACACATACCTTTCTCCAAATCAAGTGCAATTAGTCAATTTAGTGTAAAAATGCAATGAAACTCTATAAAATTATGCAAAATATACACATGAATTTCAAGCAATTTTCACACTAATCACTACGTGGGGAATCGAGTTCGAACAACAAACATAGTCGGTCGTACAGCAAGTCACCCTTGTGAAAAAACGCATTGGCAAAGTCATCCACCTACAAACGTGGGATTCATAACAAATCAGTCAACAAGACGGGAAATTAATGCAAGTATGTACCACACTTAACAAGGTATACCCACTGAATTGGTGTTAGTACCACACTAAAGTGCAATTAACCAATAAATACTAGCATTCACCTAAAAAAACCAAGAGTAATCAAAACCACACACGCCTACCCCAACCCGTCGCAAAGAGTATGCATCAATAATAGAATAATCAAGTAATGCATGTATTTCAGTACATACCACATAAGTTGTTCCTAAGAATGGTCAAAATCGCTCATCAATCGACCACCATGAGAACGCCCAAGTCGACCACCGTAAAAAAGACCCTAAATTGATCAAATTGAAGCAAACGAGCCAACGATGAGGATGACATCGATTGCGATACACACCACATGAATCGCTACTTCAAATTCATCGCCGAATTGGTATCACATTCATCGGCGATGTTCGATGTTGAAAGAGACGAAATTGAAAAGGAAACAAATGGTCGGCTTTTCAAATTGGGGATGGGGCAAAGTTGGTATATTAATATTAGAGTGAGGATATTTTGATCAATTGCATATTAGTCTAATTGGTGGTGAAATCTATCGAGCCACACAACCATGGTGTATACCAAACAACAAGCATAACATTTATCTAGACTTAATCAGGGTGGGCCCAATCTTGGGCCCAAATCTATGATATTTAGTAATTTCCACCAAATGGGACCTTAATGTACTAAAAATAAGAAAATGAGAGTAAAGATTGGCCCAATTATTCTGAATAGCATATATCAGTCCAATTATTTAGAATAAAAGTGGATTAAACTAAATTGACCAATTAACAAATAATAAAACTTTCTGAAGTATCCTTTAAAATTCCGTGGTATCAAGTTATCCATTGTGCCTAGATTTTAGTTGGTTAAATTTGAGGGCTGAGCCGCCGCCGCCGGAACAAAGATGCTTAATTGCTTGTTTGGTTACATCTGTGGGCCTATATATATGCCAATTAAAGTCAAATCACCATTTGTTGACTTTCTCAATCCGTGAACCCCCATTTTCAAAGTTCATTCTCTTTCTTTCTTATTAAAAAATGTGCATTTTTTTTAAATACCCAACTATGGGATATGGATGTGATTATCATGAGACACGGTTTCACTGTCTTATAAATTGCCCTCACTACTATGTGAAACTCAACACCCACTGCATTTGACAAAATATCTATCTACTACCCTACTTCAGCAATCAATACCAAGAACCACTTTCACAACAACAAAACAAAAAAAACCAAAAGCCGCCGGAAAATTAATGGAAGGCTTAATCCCTCTACTCCTCCGCGCCGTGAAGAAGCAAAGGCCTCAAAGTGCTTATCGCTGCCTCTCAGACAACTCCACCGGTCGAAGCTACCAACTTCTCCTCGCCGGAGACTCTGCTGATGATTCCTCCCACCGCCGCACCCGCTCCGATTCCCACCAGCCGATCGGAAGTCCGGCGTCGACGTCTCCGTCGAATGGCGAAAATGGGTTGAGAAACCGGAGGGGTTTTACTTCCGCTACCAACTTTCTGCCCGGAATTAAACGGGCCGGGCAGTGAAGACAAGGACAAATACATCGGTTTCCAAGTTTGAATAATGGGTGTAATTGTGTGTACGTGTTAATCAATCAATTGTATATTTATCAATTTCTATCAATATACATTTATCCTTCATTTTCAAACTTTTATTAGTATGATTTTAGCTTAACTCAATTTTGTGATCAAATGTCATTATACATATTGCAACAATTTTAATTTTGGTCCTGCGCCACTTATAGGAGCTAGCGTTACATTATGAGTAAAGACAGAGATTTGCATCTCTTCCAAAGTGTGCGTACAGTGCGTTGTGTCAAAGTTATACTCCATATGGTCTCACGCAAGCTTCTTTGGAGGAAAATTGCTAAAATGATGATCTAGTATATTATTTTAAAGGTTAATTGAAAAAAAAAAAAAAAAAACTACCTTTAGTATATTTATCAAATACAACATATATTTTTTTCTTTGCATTTTGATATATCACTTTTTTACATAAATTGTACACCAAATGTAATTCTTATATTATGAGTATTAATTCTTACATAAATTGATGCATCTTTTGGTTTTGATAGTTTCTCCATATTTACGCTTTGATAATATGAGTATTAATTTGGTGTTTTTCATCTCAAAACTCTTATATCCTCTACCCAAATGTAATATTTAAATAATTTTATAAGAATTCAATCAAGAAGTTTGAAAAAAAAAAAACAAGTTTCATTTCTATAATCATATTTATTCCTCTACTGTTTTAATATGGTGTTTTGCAAATTTTTTTCCTAATCACTAAGTTTTGCATTTTTTTTTTCTAATCACACGAGTTGTGCATTAATCAAAATCATATTTATTCCTCTACCTTTTTAATTTTTTTTCTATGTTATGTTGCCTTATTTTTCCCTAATCGCACAAAAGTATTTTTTTCGTACGCTATGTTGTCTTTTTTTTTTTTTTTTCTAATCGCGCACACATGACGAATTTTAGGCACCACGTCAAATTAAAATTGACAAAAAAAAATATTGTTGCATCAAATTACAAAATTTAAAAAAATTGTGTATGCAAAATAAAAAAATTGTTGTAATTGATAAATACTTAAAATAGGTGGTGATTTTTTTTTTTTTTTTGTAATTAATCCTTATTTTAACTTTTTTTTAAAAATTATTAGCTAAATATTGTACACTATGAAAAATAAATAATTACAAAAAATAGTACTCCACTATTTGTTACTATTAATTAAATATTAATTATTTTTCATCTTTAAAAAATTATTAGTATTTAATTAAATATTAATCATTAAACTATCAAATTACACTGGGAAACGAATTAAATTGGCCCCAATCTTATTTCCCAAATCAATTAAGCCCTAAATTTGTAAACCTACACTCTCCTTCAAACATGTTACACGCCTCCTCCTATTCTTTCACTAATTGAGAAACTTCGTCCTCCGCCGATGGCATACAAATCGGTATTCGATGTTTCCAGCATTAAATCCGACTTCGAGAGCGCCGGAGTGAACCCTAATTTCATTCCCCTCATCTGGAAACACGTTTTGAAAAACCCTAATTGCCGATGGGAAGAAATCCCCTCTTTGCCCGCCGCGGCTTACCATCTCCTCGACTCCAACTTCAAACCCTCCACTTCCACACTGCATTCCGCCCTAGATTCTTCGGACCAGGTCACCACTAAGCTTCTCATCAAGCTAAAGGTAAATTGCTTCGATTAACATTGATTTGTGTGGTAGTAGTAGTAGCTATGGTGTAATGTGTATTCTTTTGTTGCTAGAATGGACAATTTGTGGAGGCTGTAATAATGAGATATGACTCTCGATTGGGCAACTATGATGGAAAGCCTCGTCCTGGTGGCCTTAGGTCAACCTTGTGTGTATCCTCTCAGGTTTGAGATGCTTATATTGCTGCTGGTTAAAGTTTTGATTTAATCCAACGCTTAATCATGGTTAATGCTTTTTTTTTTAATGGCATAGGTCGGATGCAAGATGGCTTGCAACTTTTGTGCAACAGGAAGCATGGGATTTAAGAGTAATCTTTCATCAGGAGAAATTCTGGAACAATTAGTGCACGCTTCTCGCATATCACCTATTCGGAATATTGTTTTTATGGTAACATATACCCCTTTCAATCAGAAATGTTAACATCTTAACTGGAAACAGGATATATTTCTGGCTCAACACTTTCAAGTACTCGAATTTAGTTGTTTATTGTGACCTTGAACTTTTTCTCATAGATAGACACTATTGTTTAATATGTGAAGATCTTGATAGCTAAGCATATACTCATGTTAGAATTGTCTGGATTGAATGATATTAAACGCGAGAGCATGTAACGAGATTCAGATTCTTATATAAGCATGCTTGTTTTCTCTACTTCATCTAAGCCTTCTTATTGAAAAATTTCAGGTGAAAAATACAATTATTTAGGATATTTTTTGAGGTGTGTGTCTTTATTTTGCTTTTAGTGTTTGATTCAATGTTTTTCTAGTTGAGAGCAACATGTTGGTTAATAAACCCTGTATTGGTTAAGCAAGAATTTTTTTTAAGTTTTTTGAAATTGAGTTAGAATGACAGTACATATCCCGTCTAAATAAATAAATAAAAGACAGTATAAATGCCATGTAGGATATTCTTGTCTTTCTGAAAACTGTATTAAGGAGCTGAAACTCTTGATTTAGTGATTTTTTAGTTAGCCTTCAAAAGTCAAACAAGACTGTCTCACTTTTAATTGGTTTAATTGTTGTATGGGTGTGAGTGTGACTTTGAATTTAATTGATTATTAAATTATTATCATTTTGTTGTGAGCAGGGAATGGGAGAGCCACTAAATAATTACTCTGCGGTGGTGGACGCTATTAGAGCAATGACAGCTTCTCCTTTTAATCTCTCTCCGAGAAAAATTACAGTCTCAACGGTGCATATTTTATTTTTTTCATGCTAGTTATATTTTCAAATTGTTTTATTTTGTACATACCATATCCATATTTTCGAATTGTTTTAATGTCATTAATCATCTGCTTGATGATGACTTGTGTAGGTAGGCGTAATACATGCTATTAAAAAGCTGCAAAATGACTTACCGAACTTGAATCTAGCAGTGTCAATCCATGCCCCAGTACAAGAAATCCGCTGTCAAATAATGCCTGCTGCAAGGGCATTTCCTCTCGAAAAACTAATGAAAGCATTGCATGAATATCAAACTAGCAGGTTTCTCATCTTTGTTTCTTTGGATTGAATTCACATCATTTGTTTAGATTATGATAAGTTAGAATATCTCATTTGGTTTATCTTTAGTCAGCAAAAAATATTTATCGAGTACATAATGCTGGATGGTGTGAATGATGAGGAACAACACGCTCACCAGCTTGGCAAATTGCTAGATTCATTGGAATCAGTAAGCTTTAAAGTTTAAACTACAGAATTCTATGCATTTGCTACATTCAAGAGGCACCTCATACACAAATTTAATGTTATTCTTTGCTATCTCTGACAGGTCATAAACCTGATTCCTTTTAATCCAATTGGTTCTCTAAGTTCGTACACAACCAGCAATGATCAGAAAGTCGTTAAATTTCAGAAAATACTTAGAGGCATCTACAACATCAGGACTATAATTCGCAAGCAAATGGGCCAAGACATAAGTGGTGCATGTGGCCAGCTAGTGATTAGTAATAAGAAGCCGCCTAGTAGTTCAGACCTTGTGACAGACATTGAAGATCTAAGTATTTGATGATTCAGTGTAAGACCAACTGCAGATTATATGCATCATCGTTTATGCACCAAGCAAAGCATCACTAATTGTAAAAATCTGTGGTTTTGTTTATTAATTGATTACCAAAAATTGGAACCTTGATTTGTTATATTTGGATGATGAATAACCTTAAAACTTTACGTGTACCTGCAGATTCTTTTGCCTGTGGAGAAACGATGGTTGGATCTTAATGTTCTGGTGATCCTGCATTCAGACATTATGCAGAGGAAAGTATGAAGTTACAGGAGTTACTTTTACTGATTGGTATGTAAAAATTTGCCCCTCAGACACAATCTGAATATTTTTTACCCATGGAATGAAATCTTAATTACCCCGTCCCTGTCTGTATGCATTGCTGAAAATATTTGTTTTTATTTATGCATATATTTTTTGGAATTTAAATACTACACTACATTTTAATTTTTTGGACGGGATGTACAGTACAATAACGAACTACTTCTGCTGAAAACTCGAAGGCGTATCTCCAATATACTATGTGTATCATTATAAGTTAGTTTATTCCTCTTTCAAAATAATTATTGTGTCGCGTTTGTGGATCCAAAATTTAATTTTGAGAATACAAAATATAATTATTATGGCTTATTTGAATGTTTGGGCTTTTTATAATATTATTAATCAAGTCTAACTCGAATAAAAACTCTATTCCATTTGAAAACAGCGTTTGAATAATTTAATATTATGTTGTTTACACGTTTTTTTCCTAGCTATTAAACTAAAGTTGTGTTAATTTCAATTTTTCTTTATTTTTCAATATTCGATCTAAAGACACAAATTCGAAGGATCAATTTCATCGTTCACCAAAAAGATTCAATTGAAGACTAATCCATCTCAAAAGTTATTTGCACTATGAGATTTGAACTTGAGACTTAGAAATGAACATATTCTTAAAATCCATGGTTTGAACTTGAGACTTAGAAATGAGCATATTCTTAAAATTCGTAATAAATAATTCCATAGTGATATGGAGGGATCTAAATTTAAGGATCTGTCTTGTCTCAAATCAAGGCTTTATATTTCTTTTTTTCCTCAAATTTGGATATCTTTTACAAATTTGAGTCTCAATTCAGGAATAAATGACAGCAAGAATTGACGGTATCTAATATTCTTTATTTTTCTTCTCAATTTCTTATTTCCATGTAACAAAATTCTTAGCGGGACCCGTTTATTCACTCCATTTCTTTCAATGCAATATGAATCATGTAGTATTTTACAAGTGTCACTCCTTTGACACATTTCGTCGAACATATAGAGGCCAAAGCAGCATAGCATTGTGTTGTCTACAACCAGTAGTGCAAGAAGTACTTAGAGGAATCACAAGATCAATCTCAAGATAAAGAGTGAAAATAAGAAAAGGAGAAGAAAAATTAAGAATATTAGATGTTAATTCTTCGGTCAAATACCCAAATTTCAGAAAAAAAAAAAAAAAGAAATGTAAAAGATACAAGTATCCAAATTTGAGAAAAAAAAATATAGAGCTTGATTTAATCTATACCTTATTATTGAGACAATTCCTTAAATTAAGACCCCATTATAGAATTCTTTATTTATACGAATAATTACAGATCTTAAGAATAAGTTCATTTCTTTGCTATAAATAAACATATTCTTAAGATCCAATTATTTTTATAAATAAAGAATTTTATAGTGGCGCCTAGAAATGTTTTGTAATAAGGTATAGATTAACAAGTGTCTCAAGGCTCTATATTTCCTTTTTTTCTCGAATTTTAATATCTTTTACAAATTTAAATCTCAATACTCGTAATAATTTAAATAACAATTTCCCCTAATGGATCGATTTTGTATAGTATTGCATTAATTTCGAATTTCCATATACGATAGTCAACAAATGTCTCGAAAAATAATTACATAAAATTTGCATTAAATGACTTGTATATTATTTACTCCGTAATTAACTCGCTGACAAAGATATTAGCATTAACTTACTTGTACATTAGTAATAATTTCCTTAGTTACGACATGGGACATTATTAGTATATATAACCACGAAACATCACAAGATGAAATATTCACAATTCAGCGTTGGATTTTCAACATTCAAAATGGCTACGCCCTCCACATCTTTCTTCTTTGCTCTTCTTATTTGCTTCACCATTGTTTCAGGTATATAGGCTATGAAGCTTATTGTTAAAATGCTACAAATTTTTCATATTTTCGTGTAAATATAAAAAAGTTATCGTCCATTTCAGGTTCGAAACTCTATATACTACATAATTGTTTTTAAAAAATCTGTCCATTTATTTTGATACCCCAACTTTGTACAAATTTACTTATTTTGAATTTAATAGTATGATTTATATTGATAATTAATTAAAATAAAAAAATGCAGGTTGTTTGGGAGGTACTGGACAAGGAAAAACTTGCAATATTAAGGTATCTACAGCGTGTGATTTAGACGGTCCACATTCATGCGATTCTGCTTGCAATAAGAGTGCTCGTACCGGATATCAACTTCTTTCTGCATTTTGTGGCCAAGATTTTAAAACCAGTGCTCCTTTTTGTAGCTGTACTTATCGTTGTAATTAAAAACCTCCTTTTTAACACTATTATTATTCCAAGAGATTATATATGCTAGTGATATTTCCTCTTTATCTAATTAGTACACAACCATGTTACTATCTTAACAATAGCATTTCATTTTTTTTTTAAATGAACAGATCAGTTTTTATCTTAATATTGAAATACGAGACCAGGGCAGTAAGAAGATTAAAAAGCCTGGATTCATAGTTAAAATTTATTATGATTATTTTTGCAATAATATTGTATACAATCATGTAAAAAAAATAGAGAAATTATATAAATATTGTAATTATGTAATTATTTCATGTTAAAAGCATGTTGCCATTATTTTATTTTTTTTACTATATAGTTCTCCATATAATTAGTTTTACAAAAATTAATGTAATGTAGTTATTAAAATTCGTTGAAAATAGTACATTAATATGCTTAGTTTTGCACTAACTAATGTAATACTCCGTATGTTTTTATTAAAATTACTAAAAAAAAAAACTTAGTAAAATTTCTTTGCCTTTTTTGCTCTAAATTCAGTAATGCAATTTCCCCTTTCAAACAAAAGAAAAAATCGTTCATAAAAAATTATGCAAAAGAAAATAAAAATTAAGTATTTTATTCCTTAATTTTTTTGGTAGGAAGGAAACTAGGGGTTTTAATATATTTTTTCTTATCTATACATGGAAAATGATAAATCGTCATTTGGCTCCCTCCATATCAAAACTCGGACAATAAATATCAAGTTCAGCTGAAAATATTTTGTTCAAACATACCTTAAATATTATCGAGCTGCAGATATAGAGCTTTGTATTGAATTAAGCTATAATGAGCTTTAATTGAGTCAAAACACAGGTTGAGAACGAATCATCTAATATTATTACACTTGATATTAAGGCAAGAGAAAAAAAGATCATCATTAATGTTAATTTTACAAGGATGGGTTCTATATACAATGGAGTTGAGGAAAGATAAACATGGAATGAAGAAAGAAAAATATCAAAAATTTTGGGTGGTTTTTGCAAAGAAGATGTCGATTGGGATGTGCTTACCCTGTGAAGGAGATGTTTTCTGCTTCTTCCTCTGTCGATTGTGGCTCGTTTGATCCTTTCCGAACCTGGCACCAGAACACAGATATTAAGGTTTGTAAGCATAGATTCGATCATCTCTATTCTAAAACATAACTGTTTCTCATCTCCCAATCTAAACTTGCATTAAAAGTTATGAATGAATCACCTATGTGAAGGCTTGAGAATTGTGTTGAAGGTGGTTGACTCCTCGTCCTGCAGCCTTTCAGCGAGATGGAAATCAAAATGCTCTTGTCTTTCCTCAATAAAGCTAGGTGGCAATTCAATCCCACATACAGAGCATTCGTAATCATTCAACCAAAACATGACTTGTTTAGAAGACCCTGCACCCTCATCCTCGTTGCACCTTATTTCTCTCTTACTGCTTTCCTCCAACACCCCAGAACATGAATCCCTTTCATGTCCTCTCTCTGTATCATGGTCAGCAACCTGACATGAAAAAAAAAAAGTTGAATTGAAGAGGATAAGTCAAACAATTTTTGGGTATCAGCAGATTTTTTTTTACACAGTTGTAAATTCTATCTGAGTAAGAATTCATACATTGTCGTCGTGAGTTTGCTCAGACTCAGGCATTTCATAGGTATCCACAAAATCGATTGATTCAGATGGCTCGTGTATCTCATCAGTAGCTAAAGTATTATCACAAGTATTGGACTCCAAAAGCGCTTCATCTCCCAGCCCTCTTCCTAATCTACCCTCTGTTACTATGAAGTTGGAAAGCGTTTTTTGTTTAGGATCAGCTGCAATACCTCTTCCTCCTTCATTGAAGTATGACATTCGGAGTCCTAACATATGCATCCGTGGTTATGAATTTTATTTTTTATTGTATGCACCTCCGATAGCAGAAAAATGAAACATTTCTGAAAAAGCAAAACAAATCAACTTATTACCCATTAGTCTGAGAGATACCGGGAGTTCAGCCTTAAGAAGCTTTGTGGCATGCTTCAAAATATCTTCGCTTGACCAAATATAATGGGGTAGAGTCACTGCCCGACTTCGAACCTGCAGGCGTATTCATATGTAGTACATAAGCTGGATAGTAAAATCACCCCCATTACTAAAGCGGAAATTTGGGTAGGAGTGTGTAAAGAAGGCAAAAAGTGATTGAGTATTATCAGCAAAGTTAATGACATAAACAGCCTGATTGATTTTAATACAAACTAAAACTAATCACCAAGTCCTTGAGAGCAATCATTATGAATTTATTGCAAACTGATACAGATGCACACAAATCATACCTCAAAACATGACGTTTTCAACTTTAATGTCAATGTTCTTCCGCGGAGGCCTTCTTTCTTCATGTCGGAGGAAAGATTTTCTGAAAGATCCACTGCAAACAGATTTTTGTCCTCAATTATTAAAACTATATTCAACATCAAAATGAAATATTTTTTTATATAAGAAAAAAATCAATTTATTCGTGATGAGTTACTGAGGAAACACGAAAACTTCGCTGAGCATTTTCAGAGTGTTACCTAATTTCTGGTGAATTAATACCTCATCTTCAGTAGCAGAAAAGGTTCTCTCGGTACTCATACTTTTTCTCTGGGTTGCTAGCGGCTTATCTGTCCCCCCAAGCCCCAAACCCACTGATAAAAAAAAATCTGCAGAGGAAGGGTCAGTGATATTTCCACGACTCTAAGAAACATAGATATCTGGTGTAAAATAGATATCTAATGAGGTTCACAAAATATCCAACTTTTATACAAGATTTCTGGGAAGAGTTATAAGTATTTTTGCACAAACCTGCAGAAGTACGAGAAAATAGTGCACAGATGTAACTACTTTTCTGCAGCATTTCCTCACATGTTGTAATTCCAAATACTCCTTTCAAAATATTCTCAGTGACCTTACCAATGCCCCCAATCTACAAAACATAAGGAAAGAGGAGGTCTGAATTCTAAGCAAGTCACCTTACCCCCATGAGACCACATATATATTTATAGGCATTAAAGAAGTACCTTTCTTATTGGTAGTGAGGATATAAATGTCATGCAAGCCGCACGCTCATTTGGCAACACAAACTGGCCATTCGGCTTGTTGATGTCTGAACAAACCTGTTTAAAAGGAATCAGATTTCACATGTGAAAGTACACAATTTAAAGCTTGGTAACATGTCAATGCCTAATATGTGCATGAAAAGAATGGAGAGAATATAAAGTCTCCAATATCTGGTACAGCATCAAAAGATACACAATTATGAACATCACACAGTTTTGCTACTAATCTGGATCAAGTAAAAAAACATGATGGGCAAGAGATATGCCCAGGCGTATAGATCCCCCTCTCAATAAAGAAAATCGGAGACCTTATTATAAAAGTCAAGATCTATGCATAACACAACCAAAAAGTTAACTCAAATGGCAACAATGACAAGCAAATAGCGACAGACATGAGTAAGTAAAGTCCAGCACAATGCTTGACCTTTGCAAGTAACCGATTTGGCGCTACCCCCGCACTACATGTGAGTCCAGTCTCCTTGTGAACACCTTCTCTGAGCAATTCAGCAACCTAGATAAGCATAATTACTGAGCTTTAACAACAATTTCAAGATGATGAAAATACAGATAAATATATAAGGTATGACAATTCAAGAGAACACATGAATTTCAGATCAGTCAAGGTTCATGTTCTAACATACTTGCCCACCAGACATTCCATTGTCGTTGCAGAAGTTTGTTATGTCTAAGTATGCCTCATCCAAGCTTCCAGCTAAAAAGTTGGGATCGAATTTCCCGAAAACTAAACACAAACAAGTGCATAAGTGAATTTAGCAAAAAGTATAATATATACCATATCAAACAGAGTTCAGAGGAAAGCATGGACTAAACCTTTTCTTGTTAAATCACTAAAATGAGTGTATTTCTTAAAGTCTGTTGGTACAAAAATCAGTTCAGGACATAATTTACGTGCAATAAATCCAGGCATTGCAGCTCTAACTCCAAATTTGCGTGCCTGCAAAATTTTAGTTGTTCCCCATCAAAGGCAAAATCAATAGTTAAAACTTGTGTCCAGATCAATATA
This sequence comes from Galeopsis tetrahit, assembly GCA_963675135.1. NCBI lineage: Eukaryota > Viridiplantae > Streptophyta > Magnoliopsida > Lamiales > Lamiaceae > Galeopsis > Galeopsis tetrahit. The sequence goes on from OY776121.1 coordinate 89,986,299, forward strand.
TAATAATGCCCAAAGAGTGTAATGAACTACAGAACGACCTTCACAATGAATGGTTAAACTCACAATTACTCAAATACCAACCTCATAATTAGCAGTTGAGAGCATGGACATACCACCAACAGCCATTGGCTTTCCTTCTAGAGAAGGGTTGCATAGTGTTTCAACAGCCGCATAGAAAGCATCCATATCCACATGCAGCCAAATCCTTGACAGATCCCGTGTAGATTCTAATTCTACAATCTTCTTATCAGCAATCTGCATAAGGATATTTCAATGTCAGTTAGCACTAATGTGCTCTCAGTAGGACGGATTACATGAACAGTTGTTTATTCTCTTTTGTTCTTCACTTTGTGTTTCCCATTCCCCAAAACTTCATTATACAGTCTAATTCACACAAAAAAGAATCCTCACTTAAATTGTATAATGTGGGCATATTAAAGAATGTCAATCAGGAATTTATGCAAACAATTCGAGTCTTTTTTCCTAGTTGTATCACTTGGGACTGATTTATACCTTCTGGTGATGAGATATATCCGAGTCAGTAAGCTTGGCAAGCTGCGCCCGCATACTCTCGACTTTCTGCTTCATGTAAGCTTCTTTCCTTTCCTCGTTTTCAAAATACTTTGACCCTTTGCTCATCTCATACACTATTCTCTGCACTTTTTCCTTGTCCACCCCTTCCATCCCTAGTAAAAACCAATACTCCAGAAATTTAATCAACTAAAACAACGAATTAAAATCTTTAGAAAATTAAAAAATAAAAGATCAATCTAGTAATATTGGACAAATTCAACAGATTCTAGAAAATTTACCCTAAAAAAAAACTACCTGCTTTAGCGGTAGTATATACAGTGTTATAGGATTGCCATGGCCGAGCGGAATCATTCTTGGAGATTGATTTTTCATCTTTCTCCATTTCGTTATACTTGGCTTACGATGTAATTGAAATCTTCCGATTGTTGAAGAAAACGGATTGAAAATTGGGGAATTTCATTTAATTGAACAATATGGAGTTGAAAAATTAGAAGCGTGGAGGCGCCAAAAATAAAAAGTCTAAAATAGGGAGGAAGGAAAAAAAGGGGCATTCCGAGAATCGAACTCGGGACCTCTCGCACCCAAAGCGAGAATCATACCACTAGACCAAATGCCCTGTTGTTGTTTACTAATCTGATATTAATTTAATAATAGATTTGTATACTTCCAAAATGGTAATAACACAAAAAAAAAGGAATAGCAATCTGGGGCATTCCGAGAATCGAACTCGGGACCTCTCGCACCCGAAGCGAGAATCATACCACTAGACCAAATGCCCGGTTCGCTATGATCTCTTTTTTTAATTAATATAATCTATTTCTGTATTAATCCTGTCAAAAACAAAAAAACAATTTATACTCCCTCGTCCCACATAAATTTACACACTTGTCATATTTGGATGTCTCGTACCAATTTACAATCTTCATAAAAAGAAATATTTTCATAACTTCCACCCTCAAAATATGCGAATATTTACCATCATTACCCATCATTATTTTTTCACACTCAATATCTTTTTATTTACTTTATTTATAAATGTTTACAAAACTACCCTTCAAAATGTCACTCATTACTCTTTTTCTTATATATTTTTAAATTGTACTCCCTCCGTCCGCCTATAAGTTTCCCATTTTACCATTTTGGTCGGTCCGCCTATAAGCTTCTCATACCTTTTTTTTTAAATACTTTTTCTCTCTATCTCTCTCCTCTCACAATCACATCACTTGTACTATATCTATTATTTAATCACTTTTCTTAATCTCTGTGCCAAAAAGTAACGTGAAACTTATAGACGGACGGAGGGAGTATGTCATTACAAGAGTACAAATTCCCTTTGAACTTATGTTTGGTAATGCATCAATATCAATTAATGTTTTCTACACTTTTAAAATATACTCCCATCTATTCAAAATATATGTCATCCTAGGGAAAAAATCACAAACAGTCCTGTAACTTTTGTCGAATCCGCGTTTGGTCCTTTATCTTTTTAAATTCTCGGCTGTAGTCCTTTTGTTATCGCAACAAGTCCTTTCAATCTTTTCTTTAAAAAAATGGTCTGAATTCACCCGTGCCGGTCACGTGAGTATCAAACTCCGACGGGTATGCTTGCGTGGCATTCCACGTCACTAACAAAAATCCACATCATGCCTCGTCAGCAGCCAACTAGACAAAAATGGAGGGAAAACTCAATGGCAATCATGTCATTTCATTTATTCTTAAGGGCTAAGGCTGGTAATTAATTCCCAAGATAAAATAAACAGTCGGTCAAATGAAGAATCTGCAGAATTCAAAAGAGAGGTAACGCATAAACCCTAAAATTTCCCCAAAACCAAAATCCAAATTCAACTCTACAACAAAACTTCAAAATCTATTCACATCTATAAGTTATTCATAAAATCAACAACACCATCTTCAAGTAAGAATCGTGATGTGGAGAATCCGAAAAAAGGGCGACGAGTATTTACATCCTCCTCTTTACCGTAAGTTATTCTCGAGTTCTTTTTATGCTTTTCGAGAGTACTATTGGTTTGTTAAGGCTTGGGTTATATATAGATTGTCTATTGGAGCTTATTTCGAGGCCTCTATTTTATATTGAACGAGCACTTCTTGCACTCTTTGTGCATTCATTATTAATTTTTTTCTGGGAATACTCTATATTGTTGGTGGTTTGATAATAAAGAATTGAGTAGAATCATATATGGGTCCACTTGCTTTTGCTTTGTTTGTTTATTTTATTTATTAGAATATTGTTTGTATTTTTGTGCCCAAACAAATTGTTGTTTTTTTTGCTAATCAATTTTTTTTATATATATTGCAGCTCCTGACTCACGAGACATAACATTAATATTGCGTTATGGAGGTAAATTTGTTTCCAAACCTTCTATTAATTATATTGGGGGTAGTAGATTAGTTTATGACTACTTGAATATAATGGGTGATGTGTCAATTGAAATGTTGAATGGATGTTGTAAAGACCTGGGTATGTATGGGGGGGAAACATTTTATGCATTACTTATAAATGGTTTTAGACCATTATGTAATGATATGGATCTTCTCGCATGGGCTAGGGAATGTGAGTATTTAAGGCAAATGGAAGTTTTTGTAGAGGCTAACTTTGAGGTGAATGAAGAAGAAAATGAGGTAATAGGGGGTATTGAGGGCAGTTGTGTTAGGGCTGATGAAGAACACAATAGTGATGGAAGTTCTTTAGTTGATAGTGATTATGTGTTTGAGGGTGAGAGTACAGATGACGATGTTGTGTGGCAGGGTAATGCAGATCAGGATGTGGATGAGGGTAATATAGATGATGATATGGATGATAGTGGGGATGAAGATATTGTTTATCATGGTGATGACTTTGATGAGAGAAGAGTGTCTGATGATGAAACTTCAAATAATGTCTATTCTAGATTTAATAAAGAAGTCATATATAATCCAGAATTTGAGCTTGGGATGTTATTTGAAAACAAAGAGTTGTTTAAAAAAGCTATTACATCTCATGCAATAAACACAAAAAGATGTTTGTACTTTGAAAAGAATGACAAGATTAGAATATATGCTAGATGTAGAGAGGAGGGTTGTGATTGGGCATGTCATGCACTTAAGGTTAATGATGAAACAACTTTTCAAATCAGAAAGTTTAACTCAAACCATAAGTGTGCGCCTACCTTTCATGTGACCAATATGTCTAGTAATTGGTTGGGGGAGAAACATATGTCCGAATTTCAGTCTAATCCTAAAAAAGACGTAAAAGGATGGAGAAAAGAATTGTTGAGGAAGCTTAATGTGAATATATCCAGACAGCAGGCTTACAGAGCAAAAGCTAAAGCATTGAAAATCATTGAGGGTGTTCCTGACATTCAATACAATAAATTGTGGGATTATGCTGAGGAATTAAGAAACTCAAACCCTGGTTCAACCATAGTGTTAGACATTGATGATGAACAAAGATTCTCTAAGATGTATGTGTGTTTTGAGGCAGTAAAGAGAGGATTTAAGAATGGATGTAGGCCATTTATTGGGGTAGATGGTTGTTGGCTTAAGGGGCCTCGTGGCGGGATCCTACTGGCTGCTGTTGGAGTTGATCCAGGAAATGCTCTTTATCCATTAGCATATGCAGTAGTGCCTGTAGAAGAGTGTATGAGCCTGCATTAATGCCTATTGCTGATCAAGTTGATTGGGCTGGAACTATTTATATTCCTCCATTGCCACCTACTTTTGGAAGGGGAATTGGTAGACCAAAAAAATGTAGAAGGATTGAGCTTGATGAGAAGAGAGAAGGGAGTGCAGTGAAGATGAAGAGGCAACAAAAGAGATCAAGGTGCAGAAAATGTGGGGAAACAGGACACAATATGAAAACATGCACTAGTGGAGATACTACAATAGATGCTCCACAAGCTGTTAATGCTACAAGAAGGAAAAAAATGAGGGTTAGCTTGTTTATTTTAACTGTTAAATAAAGTTTTTAAATTCCAAGTTATTTAAACTAATTTTTTATTGTATTATAATTCTGTTTTAATGCAGGTTAGGAGGGAAAAAACAAAAGTGGCTGAAAATATGAGTGAGGTCACTAATGTGAATGAAAGCACTCCAAATGAAGTAAGAAGTTAAAATTTATTTTTTTCAAAACTGGTTTAATTAGTACATTATTTACATATTTTGAGCATGAATAGCTAAAATAGATGGATTAATTTATTGGTAGGTAGTCATGAACACCTCAAGTGAAAGAGGAAGAACTGTAAGGGGAAGAGGAAGAGGAAGGGGAAGAGGAACAACAGTATGTTGTTAGTTGCTGTAAATTAATTTAATTGATTAGTTTCTTAATTTAATCAATATGCACTCTTGCTGTAAATTAATTGAATGGATTAGTTTCTTAATTTAATCAATATGCTGAGTGCAGGTGGGAAATAATAATTCAATTTTGGATGTAAGTGCAAGCATTATAGATGAATGTGGAAGCAGTATGGGTGCAACTGGAAGCAATGTGGGTGTAGGACAATTAAGAGTAAGCTAACTGATTCTAAATTGTTATTAAATTATTAATTTGATATATGTCAAAATTATTTATACATATTCTTGTTTCCATCTAGCCACCTTCTACGAGTTTGGTTGATGAAGGTGATAATGAATTTGAAGCTCTTTTAAGTCAAGCTAATAATGGAGTGTATGAATGGGGAATGCCTACTGTTCCTTCAGCCCATGGACCTACCCCGTGGGAACAACTTAAAATGTCTACATGTACACCCTCAAGGCCTATGCCAACTGGTCCATTAATTAGAGCACCTCCACCCTTCTTGAGTGGAGGTTTGAGGCCTATGTTCACTACACAAACAAGAGAGGAAGCATCATCAAAACATATTTTTGTTGACAGAGGCCGCAAAAGTATGAGTTTATCTCAATTTAGCCATGTCATTGTGAAGGGAAAGGAACCAACCAAGTAGTTTGGGAAACTTTGATCTTTTTATCAAGTTGAAGAACCTATTTTTTTGTCAATTTGAAGAACATATCATTTTGTCAAGTTTGTGATCTTTTTGTCAAACTCAAGTGTGGTTTTTGAGATGTGTCTTGTAAACTTGAACATAATTTATTTTGTCAAGCTCTTTTGCTTTTGCTTTTGGAGTTGAATTGAATTCAATATCACTATCTAGCTCTCTTGCCTTTGGAGTTAAGTGTGAGTAGTGCGTGGAAAAATGGATTATCTAGTGTGGGTGTGAGCCCTACCAATGCTCTTGTGTATCATGACAACAATTTAAAGCTAGTTGATCAGAAAAGAGTGAGGGTTGCATAATTTTGTGGTGTCTAATTAATTAATACGTGATTTAAGTTTTTTTTTTTCTTTAAAACATAAAGACAAAAGGACTACAAATGATAATTTAAAAAAGATAAAGGACCAAATGCGGATTTAATAAAACTTACAGGACCATTAGTGATTTTTTCTCATTTATTTAATTTTTTTAGTGACGTGGAATGCCACACAAGCATGCCCGCCGGAGTTTGATACTCACGTGACCGGCACGGGTGAATTCAGACCATTTTTTTTAGAAAAAATTCGAAAAGGACCTGTTGCGATAACAAAAGGACTACAGACGAGAATTTAAAAAGATAAAGGACCAAACGCGGATTCAACAAAAGTTACAGGACTGTTTGTGATTTTTTCCCGTCATCCTAAGTTAATGCACACATATTAAAAAAAAATTATCTCATGTTAATTTTAATTAATGATTATATATCTCATAAAAAAGAACACATTTATATAAATATTTAATAATCTTAAAATTAAATTTGTAAGAAATGCAATTAATTTACATTGAAAAGTGTAAAACGTCATACTCCCTCCGTCCCACAAAGATAGCTCCATATTCCTTTTTTGGATGTCCCAAATTATAGCTCAATTTCCACTTTTACTTTAGTATTAAATGTTTTATTGTCAATTTTACCCTAATTAATAAGAGTAATTAAGACATAGCAGATTTTGAAAAATGTGATTTCAAGGACAAAATTGGCACATTAGCTAAATTTAACTACATTTATTGATTTTTCTTAATCTGTGTGTAAAGTCAAATGTAGCTATCTTTGTGGACGGAGGGAGTATAATTTAATCATGTGGAAACACAACCTAAGCATCTCCATTCTCCATGGGTATTAAAGTTTTAAAATGTTTTATTTGTTCAAAATATTAGTGTAGTATTTAATTCTTTGAAAACATCTTATAGTACTATATAACACGCTAAAGGACAGTTTTAAAAAACAATTAAATAAAATATACTCCAAGTGAAGGTTTTCAACATCACAGCTCCTGTAAATCCTTGATAAATCTTTTACACAGTGATATTTTCTGCAGATATGATTGGATCATCCTCAGGCAAAGCTTCTTGTACCGCTGGCGCTGGATTTAAATTGGCGGCGTCTGCCCTATATTTATCAGAAATGAGGTCGTTGAGGAGGTGAGCAGCAAATATCAAGAGCTCCATCATCTCAAATCCAGCAGCAGACACAAAATCCACCTTTGAATCCCCCCAACCCACATCTTGGATCGATCCATCAGTGTCGGCTGACCAGCTGATGGGAAGGGAGCTACCAACAGCAGTCTTTACAAGGTTTGCTTCCGAAATAATTTTTTCAATATCATCAAACCAGCTTGTATTTTCCGTTTCCTCTGCAGATGAAGCTTTGGCCTGCAGGCAAGCAAACACGTGCGTTTAAATTGTATGAATCTGGTTCACAAAAGTTTTATGGTAAACTCGATATACTTTCTAGCATACGAATTATACTGTTTAGTGATTTGAAGAATAATAACACAAAATCAAACATTTTTTTAATAGTGATGCTTCATATGCTAAAAGGTGGAGTGTTACTTTGAAGAAAATAGTTCACATGAACCTGATTCACATGAGACATGCTCAAGAACAAAAAAAATAGTTCACCTTAAAAAGTGAAATTCGGAGTCTACGTACAGAAGAAAGTAGATGTTCCATACTTTCCAGGCTCTCCTTGAGGGTTGCATTTTCGATCTTTATCCTGCACACACCACACAGTAAGAACAAAGCAAACAACAAGAACATAATTTTCAGTTACTGCTTGCACTTCTTAGCAGCAAATGGAGAATAGCAGAACATGCTATATTTTGATCACATGAGCAATAAGCAGTTTTTATTAGTGTGAAAATGAGATACAGCCACCAAATACCACGAGTCGTAATCACTAACCTCGCAAAATCCATGTGATGATTTGGCTTTTCATAATGTTGATGTGCATCAGCATCACTTGCATCCGAAACTCCAACCCATCGTGTTAAATAACTTCTCTTAAGCAGACTTTTCAATTTTCCATCTTTTTCTGGTATACTAGTCTCACTTGAACTCTTTCCATGTATGTTATCCCGAGAAATATTTCTACACAATTAAACAAGTAATAATAGCGGGGAAAGAAATCTAATATTACTATTAGCTATCACATAGAAAGTGACAGAAAGATAAATTTAAATTTGTACGAAGGGAAGCAGTTAAGAGCAATAAAATGAGTGAAGGATGATTTGTAATGTTCTGCTCTGTGTTTATTTTGAGTACCTTTAAACTCTTTTCACCTAAAACGACCTGACTTGGGCTCAATAATTATTTATACTCACAGACATCAACACTAAGTTATTTTGTGCTATGTACTATCTTAGTATACTACAAAAACTGTGCACATTAAGCAACATTATACGAGAATTTATTTTGCTTCCCCAAGAGAAATTACTCAAATTTCAAAAGATAAGCTACCCGTTCTATAAGGAAATATTCTTTTAATATCCTAGCTGAAGCCAGGCACGTCACACAACGGTGGTTTATCACTTTCTCTTAGCTTGTACATCCGTAAATAAAAGTAAGAGCAGAGCTTTAAAAGTGCTGCCTATTAGTGTAACAAACCCATGGCCCTCAGTAACACAAAAATAGAGAAAAGACTAAACTGAAAGGGCCAGTTATAAAATCCCCATTGCATACAGATGTAGAGTGATACATATAATAATGTTTCTAAACACTTTAATCTATAATAGTTCTAAACCAGTAATATAGGAGTAACCAAATTTGATCACATGGAACATTGTGACCAAAGCATCACTTCCAAAACTAAATTTGACAGTTCTCTCAGAAATGTGGATCCTGTATGTATCACAATTCATATGAAGAAACTGAAAGCAGTAGTCATTATAAAATGTAGAAGAGAGCATACTCTTGCATTGTATATCGTTCCTGCTTCAGCTGTGCTAACTCCATAAGAGCTTTAACCTTTTCATTCGTAACCTACACCAGTGAAAGATAGTCAAATAACACAAAATAATGGCAGAACGATCCACGAAAGTTATGTCAAGGATAGAAAGCCAAAATTATAAAAATGGATTATGTTCACTGGAGAATCTATATCTCGTAAGTTGTAACAAAATCCATCAAGAGTGTCAAAATGTCCATTCATTCTAGACACTTAACATTTCCACTTTACAAGTCCCTCTTACAGGGCCCATTGCTTTTAATTTCATGAAACAAAGATACAACGAATTTTTCCCCATCCAAGATTCTCAATGGAGATAGCTAAAGGGCATTAAAAGCAGTACATTGACAGCATAACTGCTATTATATAGGAGAGGAGCGAGTGCTTCCAATATTACCTGCAGTAAATTTCTCTGAAGTTCCTCAATTTTATTCTGTAAAGCTGCATTTACATTCCTCTCTAATAGGTGTCTTTCGTCTTGCTGTGACAAAAGCAATAATGCGGCTACCTAAATACCAAACATAAATGTAAATATGATAATACGATCTACTGATTACTATGCTAGAATCAAGGAAGAGTTCTTCTAGTCAACCTTCTCGTGCAGCGCCAGAGCAAGGGCTCCAGAGTAATCACCAGTTTCAGGAGCAGTTGGAGTTGTCAAACTAGGATCGTTACTCTAAAATATGATAAGAAATCTGATATTATATGCATATATATGTAATCAAATGCTGAAATCGGGATATAATGATTTCTTGAGAAATAGTGAAGGCATCATTTCAGTTATTACTTTCCAAACTATTTTCTGTGTCGATATAGCATTTGGACACACGTTTTTTGGAATATTATCATAAAACAAGACAGACAAATAACACTGCTTAGAAGGAATGCATCCCCATTATACTCAGAGTTGAGTTTTAAACAACATATTATAAACAATAGATAAAGGAAAGCACAAGGACTGGTGCATGTGAATAAGTAAATAAAAAGACACTAAGTAATAGCTGAAACCTCACTTTGCTTAGGAGATAATTAAAAGGAAATTGAAAATCCTTTCTTTTTATTGTGTAAATGTGAGGAAAATGAGAGAAAAGCCTAAAGAAAGCATTACTACTTGATATCGTTCCTCTTTAATTTTTTTCATGGACAATAAAACAAGCTAGGAGTTTGGTATTTCTTTGACCTGGTTTTCCTATAAAATCATTTCCTGTTTTTTCTAAAACTCTTGAACGAATTACTCAAAAAAAAAAAAAAGCCTTGAAAAAGAGACAGTGAAAAGATGATAAACTAAGCCACTAAACTAAGATGGAGCGGAAACAGAGAAAATGGATAGGAAGAGGAAATGATACTAAGACAAAGATCAAACAAACTCAGCTGCAATTGAAATAACATGCCTTAGTATCTGAAACTGGACGAGAATCAGCACTTATATGCACGTCTTTGCATTCACTTTCATGTAACCCCTTGTCTTGGTTCTGACAAGACTCAGGATAACACTCTCTGCTCAGATCAAGCTGCCTCATCTTTTCAATAACCACATCATTTAATGATTTTATATCTGAATATCCCTCATCAAGTAAACTCGCAATATCAATTCTGTACTGTGAATGATGTTGAAGTAGTGCTGATATTTTCTTTTTAATCTTCCCCTCTGAACGAATCTGCACTTTCAATAGTTCAAAATTAGCAGCAATAAATGCAACTGCAAGCACTTTCATGCAGGATTATGATTTTCTTACATTCTTTTTCTCTAAATTACGAACTTTCTTCTTCAAGTGAGATTCAATCTCCAATCCCTAATCAAAACGTAAATTAGTGCAATATTGGCAACAATGTTTGAGCAGCAGCTCTTACACACATCATACATTAACAGAACAAAAAATGAACGCAAACAGAAGCTCACCACATGAAGCTTGTTTTGAAGACTATCCACACTTTTCCTCAGATTCTCAATTTCTGCTTCAAGAGAGTTCTGTCTGGAGAAAATCTAATCAGTAAAATTATCTTAAGTAGGAAGTCAGAAATAGACATTCTGACTCCCAGTGCTCTACATAGTAGCAAATAGTCAAACCATGCTTCCTCATGATTCTATCATTGATGCCATTTCATTTAGCATGTCAAAATTTGAATGCCATAGAATGGACGACAAAAAAAATCCAAAACTCCAATTACTGAGGTGGAGATACATGACTAGAATCACATTGTAATATGGAAATCCAGAGCAATAAATCGGAATATCATTCATTAAATCCCCGCACATCCTCATTAAGAAATAACATTCATCTTGGTCAAAAATTTAATAATCATATGTTGCACGCCAAAAATGTTAGATGACACCATAAAAAGATGGAATGGACAAAAAAATACAACAGAATCATTTTACAAGGGTATCAATTTTAGGGTGAAAAGAAGTACTTGCAAATCATCCCCTTAATATGAGCAGATACCTGAAGCAGCAACCATTCTGTTCTTACATACAAAATAAAAACTAAATACATATATTTCAAAGGAACAATCTTTACGAAATCATTTCTGAAGCATTAGAAAATGGAAAATGACCAGAAGAAGAACAGCAGGGGCTTCAAAAATGATTACAAAGTAGAATATATTACTTACAATGCAAATAGAACCAATCAGATAAAAATTAGCACGTGTACAACTTCAGACATCACATGCAGGAACAGTGAATACTATCATTAAAACTTTAGTTAGAAACTTAGAATCCAAATAAAGATAGGTGAAACATTATCATTAAGTACTTACAATGTAATTGGAGGTGGAAGTATCCTCTTCATTTTGGAACCTCCACATTTCATCTGAATCATTCAAAAGAGACTCGCATTTCTCTTCCCAACTTGCATCAGTAAAATTCTCCAAAGAAAATTGTCTGATGTGGTAAAATTTATCAATAACCTATCATGAACGTAACATGTTCTTAAAACAGATTATATGTAAATGGCAGGACTTTAGGAAGTGATTGTCAATTTTTATAACAAGACATGATTCTCATTTCTATATCAAGCTGTCACAAACGTGATAATAAAGGATTTGTTGAAAGATAAGTTTCATCCCGAAATGGACTAAATCTACCTCTCTGAACATCTCATTCTGCCTTTCATGCTTTTCTAAATCTTTACGCAGACTCGTGGCCTGTTCCTTTTCTTCAAGAAGTTCAGCTGTCAACTCTTCGACCCTATTAGAAGAGAAAGTATGTTTAGTATATTATCCTCTATAAAATCCTTATTTTATCTTCCGCCAAAGAGAAGCCATTACAGATCAACAAAGAAAAAAGAAGATATTATTTTCCGCCAAAATACATAGGACGCTACAACAATATTATTATGATTTTAAATGATAACCTTATGTAAAGAAAATCATTAATACTTAACTATGACACTCATGAGAAACAAACTACATTTCTGAAGCCTTGCATATGAAATAATTCTCTTCATGAATTGGTGGCAGCGACATTGGAACTAAGAACCTTCTAAAATCATTTGGCGAGCTCCATAAAAGTTTAAACAGCTATTTATTGAATCGTGCAAACCATGGGAAATAAAACTTTGGTCCTAAATAAATCTCCCATAGTAAGCTCCCATCCTACTAAACATATTATACCAAAATAAAATAAAAAAATTGCAGAATCCCACCCAACATCCATGTATGTACAGCATCTTTAGGCCAATCAACTTGTTCCAAGAGATTTAATGAGAAACCATGCTGCATAATGAATTAGGATGGCTACAAACTTAAGAGTAGGTGTTACATCTCTAACTCTACATAGTTCAGAGTAGGTATGTGTCTCTAACTCTACATACCTTCTTTGAGATTTGTTCAGCTCTTGCGGCATGAGCTCCACTTTCTCCTTAGCTTTTTCAGCCTGTTAAAACCATACATCAAAAGAATCAGGTAGCATAAACGAGTGCTCGAGAGTTCTTTCATAGCAGAAATCGAAAGCATGAACAAAGACCCATATGTTTTGCTGACAAAAGCAGCATCTATACACTCTACAGCCCAAGAATTAAGCTATCCACCAAGGTAAATAATCCTAATCACGCATGACACATTGAGGCAGAGGTTTTATATATTTAATTATTTATTTGGGGTGTTGGTGACCAAAATTACCTCCATTATTGCATTATCTCGCTCAGAAAAAGCAGCAGCAACACAACCTTGGAAAAACTTAAGCTGTTTCTCAGCCTCAACATTCTGGTAAGAGGAAAGGAAACAACCAGATACAATCAATGGCTGACATGAAGATCTCACAGAATACCCCTAACCAGATGACAGTTGATAATTTTTAGTTTAGAAAAAACAGATAGAGAGAACCTTTAAGACTTCTGCACTGTGTAGATCGGCTAGTTGGCTCTGGAAGCAGCAACACATAAGATAAGATGTAACTAAAGAAAATGACTGAAGTGCAATTGCTGCTATCAAGAAGAAGAAGATCTTACTTTAATACGATAAGCCTCAGATAACTCCTCTTCAAGATTTTGATTTTCCCTTGTGCAAGTAGCCAGCTGCTTTTTCAAGTTCTCAATTTCCTGCTCCATTACAGCAGTCCTGATTTAAGAAAAATCAAGAATTCCATTATTTATATGAGATATGGACTTAATCATAAAACAGTCAAAATCTAATCAACATATTTCCACCTCTGAAAATGCATCCGAGTTGCGACTCCAAGATAGGCAGGTCCGGCTTGTTGCATACACAATTGTTCAATATCTTTCTGAAGCTCATTACGTTCTGAAAAAGGGATTAGCAAAACACCAAGGTGAGCAAAGTTGGGGCCAACTGCAGACACCAATAAATTGGAAATCCCCAACCATAACCTAGTCGCCGTATTCGACACATAGACCTAAATCCATGATCATGAAATCCATAAAAATACTCCAATTCAACCAAGTTATCAATTTGTAAGCTTTATTAGCGTATTATAAAATATAGTTTATGTGATGAACTATTATTCATTAATTTCTAGCAAAATAGTTATCTTCTTTAGTTCATTAACACTGACATACATCTTATTCAATTACAAGAAGTAATAAAGTCATGGGGTTCCTCAGCAACTCTAGTTTTGCATCCCATATGCTATCACCAAAAGAGTTCAAGCTTCTACAGTAGGATTATGTGCCCAACATCTGACTATCTAATCATTCAAGTTGCCAATCACTGGCGCAATCAATCATAAACTGAGAAAAATACATACATAATGGGATAATAGGCAGAATAAAAGAGAATTCTTGAAATAAAATAACTAAAAGCCTTATGAATGCATACCCCGCTCCAACTGCTGAACACGAGCAATCAATGATTCATCGTTGGTTAAATTTTCATCCATGGCTGAAACCAAAATTTCACATGAAATCGTTCAAAATGCACATAACATCAAAATGAAAAATTCAGAAAACCAGAAGTATTAGTATGATTTAGACAAGCTAGACCTGCAATCACAAAAATAATACGAAACAACTACTTTAGAAACACAAAAACAATAAAATTTGCAATTTGAATCGGTACCTACTGCCATTGATGACTTGGGATTTCTAATTTCACAATAAGTAACATATCGCAGTTAAAGAAAGGAATTTCGAACTAAAATTAAACATCATCAAACGCCGGCCACAAGCATAAATAGGAAAAATAAGCAACGAAAATTCAACAGAAACAGAAGTGCATATGAAACATAAAATCGTTACCGGAAAACAAATGAGGTTCGAAACTCCGAAACGTGTCGAGTTTCTTGATTACGAGAAAATTCTATGATTGTGTTCTCTTTTCAATCGAGTAAATAATTACTCCATAAATTAATGAAATAAATCTTTCTTCTCCAGAAACCAATACAAATAATTTACTGAAAGATTCTCTTCTTTTCTTGTGCTGGCTTAGGCTTAGTGAAATCAATTATTTTTTGAAAACTCCGGAACGTCGCGTTCGCGTATCTTCTTGTTTCTTGATTTGTTTTATTTTTTTCTTGTTTCTTGATTTTGTTCCTTTAATAAATTTATCATTTTGCAAACACACCCTTACTATTAATAATTTTACCGACCGAAGGATATATAATTTTCATAAAATGTACTCCCTCGTCCATATAGTTTCATTTGACTGAAATGAAATATAGTGTCATTTGATATAATTTTCATAAAATGTACTCCCTCGTCCATATAGTTTCATTTGACTGAAATGAAATATAGTTTCATTTGACTCATATTTTTTTGTCTCATATTCTTTGTCCATCGAATCAAATCAAACAATCAATTTATTCACAATGGACCCCACAATACCCTATAATACCCTTATTTTATTTACTTTTTTCTTAAAACTTGTGTCCATTTAATGGATGGAGGAAGTACGAAATTACATTTTATGAACATATAATATAAAATAAATGAGACTATATTTTATGTAAATGAAGTAGGAGTAGTACATATTGTAACACAGGACAAGTAAATTATGATAACATTGAACACTTTAAGAAAATTCACAACTCCATATAAAAAATTCGCTCCATATTATTAGACCTATGACCTCATCATTCAAAGGAAAAATAAGACACTCTAGCTGCTTAAAGAACAATGATAAATAGGAGTATATAAAAATATAAGCAGTAAAGAATATAGAGGGAATTAGAGGGAATGTTACATGACATGATCTTCATACATGAAACGAAACTCAATTTTAAATATGATTTACTGAAGCTCCATATAATATAATGTAATAAAAATAAAATTATCTCATGTATACAATCTCATTCTCGTACAAATTTTTGCCAAGATATAAACCCATGAAAGTCTCACTCAAGATATAACAAGACAATTCAAATAATGAGCAATGCTAACATTGAAATTATTATTTTCAGAAAGAGCTCTTACATCTGACCCAACAAAAACGAAAAAGGACTGCTAATCAGCTGCAACATATTCTTGTAGACATCACGGGTGCCCAACATTTCAGCTCTCACTATTTCTTAAAATTATACAACTCTTTCTGAAATGAAGGCCGAAAAGCATTCAGCTCTCACTATTTCTTATTCTCCTGGAAATTTTTCTCAGCAGAACTCCTCAACAATCTTCAAATTATACAACGAGAATTGTTCAGCAACCATGCAGCAATTTCTACAATGGACTAACATCTAACCGCAAAAAATGACAATGAAGAGTGCCAGCCCCCCACGCCCCCTCCCCCCATTATTAGAGGTCATATATATATATACATTCACAAAGGTAATCTGCAGAAGACATAGATTACTCGGCTTCAATCAGAGAGAATCATCGTACTCAACTCGTCACGCATGAATCATCTGTACATTCTGCCAAGAAAACCAAATCAAGCAAGCATATATTATATGCCTAAAATCCAAAAAACATATATATACAGTACATTATAGAAGACTCCATATTTATAGTAGGAGAAAGATCTAGGTTACAATCTGGAATGAGGAAAGAATAAATAAAGATCTATGTACTACACATAGAATGACTAAACTAGGAAACATAATTAAGACAGAATCATAATATAATCTTCAACAGGTTACATGCCACCATGTGATGATAGATGGTTAGATCAAATATGGGACTAATAATTCTGGCCACACCAATTACTTTGACAAAGGATATTAAGTTCAGCATACACAAACAATGTTTGTAAAATGGAATCAACTAATCAATGTGGTAATAAGGTAAATGGTATTCCATGATGGCAAACAGAGAGACCCATGGACATACATACCGTTGTTCCATCTCCATTCATTAGGAATACCATGTCTTTAAGAGAGCAGAAATTTTTCATGGGCATACAGGCTACCAAAGAGTTCAACTTGGAGCCAAAACCGTTTCTACTTGAATTTTCTTAATTTTGAATTTCAAACAAACTTAAATCAAAGTGTTTTGCTTGTATTTCTAATCCTAACTAGAGTTTCACAAACTTACAGAAAGAAAAGTATGCAGTTCTCATGGCAATTAACATAAATAGCAGAAGGACCTCACCATGCTAGGGGGGTTTCTTCCCTTCAGTGTCTTTACCGCGGCCTCTGCAAAAGCCTGTGCTGCTTCAGCATCAGCTTCAGCTGCCTCAGCCTCTCGAGCTGCCTCTTCAGCTTCAGCCATTGCAGCTTCTGCTTCAGCTACAGCTTGAGCAGCAGATGCAGCTGCTTCTTGTGGAGACATACTCCTCATCTTGGCTAACTCTACATCAATCTGAGATTTTGTAAGATGACCAATGTCATCGCGCCCAATTTTTGGAGATATCCTGAGTCTTCCTTCCACTGGAATGGAGGTGTTTCTTCTTCGTTCAGATACTGTGGAAGCTCCAGCTATTTTGTACTTACGCTTCAGCTGAAAATAACAAACATCCTCCATATTTAGGTTAAATCACTTGAATTCTCACGTTAACATTTTCAAGCAAATCAATGGTTTTATTATAATTAATTAATTATAACTCAAATAGAAAGGACAGCGATAATGATATGGAGCAACAGACACCTTAATAAGTTTCCCAGTAGCAGCCAAATGCTTCAACTTTGCTGACAATATTCTTTTAAAGTTTGGAGGTGCCCAGTATTGATCCTACAGGGGGTAAATTTGAGATTAGGAAAGAGATAGCTAACAATGAACTTGATTACAAGGCAAGATATATGTTTCCAAACTAATTCGAGGAGACTAGAATGAAGACATAAAATATAAAGGTAAAATGACGCACGCAAGTCCACAATGAGGAGACAGCAGACATTGGGGCTACCATACATCTATACATCAACTTTAGTCATTCTAAAGCACAAACAAGTTTACAAATATTCCAGCACTATTTTATAAATTATAATGCAATACAACAACCAGATTGTTCTTGTATAGTCTTCACTAAAGACAGAACTGTGCCTCAGTAAAATGTTGTGATTGATGTGCCTCTTACATGTACAACAGCATCACAAGATCAAAGTTTCAACTTGCAAGACACAATCACCCTGATAACTTATCCATTAAATTAAATTCTTAGGAATGCACTCGACATTTGAATCATCGCTAATCAATAGTTCAGCATTTAAAGCAAAACAAAAGAGTTCAAGATACTTTATTTTCTGATTTTTGGCACAAAAAAACAACTTCACCACAATATCTATTATGTTAAAAAAAGGTTTTAAGAAAAAAAGAAAAGGCAACAACGAGAGAACATAGAAATTTTGTCTTGATTTACACTCCACGTCCGGCATTATCCTAGAGACCTCAAGAAACATAATCAACGCATATCAAATTCTAAAAAATGGGTTGTTCTCACAGAAAATAGAGAGAATGTGCTCATGCCATCAAAAGCTTATGTATATTGTTTCCAAGCCACGCGAGGCTCTTACAATTTCCTATATGAACTATGATGAACTTGCCTCGTTAAAGTTGATTAATATAATCAATCATAATCTAGTTCCTATTAAAAAAAAAGGGAATATATTTGAACTTGACAGAAAAATTCACATATTGTTTTTGCTATACCACAATTATATTTGTTGATTAGTAGTTCTAAGAGGAAAACATGGACAGAGGTCAGTAAAATATGGAAGTGTCTTCCAGTCATAGAATGTGCATTTTGATTCTTCAGTCTGAGGGCATAAGGCAATCACAAAGCACATAGCACAGTTCAAGCTGCTCTCCAAATCAGAGAATACCATTTGAAGCAGGTGGGCAAACACAGAAAGCAGTGAGATCACATCAACCCAGCAATTAAAAGAAACAGCTCATTACATAGGCCTGAATATAAAATTGATAAAAAGAAGCACCTCTATATATGCAGCTATTGATGTCTTGTTAGAACCACCATGCTCCCTCAAGCTATTTATAGCCTCCATTATGAGATTATCCAACCTATAGTTACATAGAACATATTCAGTGAATCCCAGGCGTTTCACACAAACTAACTCAAATATACTTATCACCTAGCAGGAATAATATGTAACTTACTTCCAAGAGCAAAAAAAGAATTAATCTAATTCATCTAAATATTGGGACTTCTTTTCCAGAAGTAAGATTAACATACAAAAATTTGAAGATTAAGTGGTTTAATAAAGATCTACATAAAGAGAGAAGCATGTGGAGAAGATTAATTCATGCACGTGATTCTATAATTGGTTCATGTAGCCTACCCCAAGTATTTGGGATTAAAGGCTCGGTTTGTTTGTTTGTAATGTAATTATTATGTACAAGCGGGACGTGCCTTGTAACTTTGACTTGGAAATATAACTGCCAAAATTGTATATAAAATAATGACATCATGAGTTATGAATTACTATTAGGTACAAGTAGACCACATTCGTAACTTTGACATGGAAATATACCGGTAACCAGCCACAATTGTAAACAAAATGTATTACCTCATGATAGATCTCTTTGGGGCATCATTGGGTGATGAACCGCCTGAAGGATCAACAGACCTAGCATCGACTAGTTCGTCGTCACTTTGAGACAGAGTCATAGAGCTCTCTCCATTCTTAGGTGCAGGGTGCCACCGTTTTAGTGCTAACCTGGCCCTCTCCCGTGAGCCCCAACCATTTGCCATGACACTCATGTTCCTCCACTTATCCTAACCAACATGAAACAAATTTATTACTAAATTAGAAACAACTCTCTAAATCATAATCATATGTGAATTAAGAAGTACCTTGAGATCAACATTAGATCGCAGGTACAATACTCCACTGAATTGTGGGTCCTTGAGAATTGTACGCCATTTTCCAGGCCCATGCTTTATAACTCCAGCTTTAAGAGCTGCTTCTTCCTCTGGAGTCCACTTTTGTTTAGGTGCTCCCATAAGTTTTATGTATCAACAAATTTCTGAAAAGAGATCAAACTAAGCTAAGAACAACCTCAAGGACTTCCCACCAATTCACTTAAAAAGCTAGAATAAAAAGCCTAAAACAAGCAAAAGAAACAGGAGGTGCTGATAAATTGCTTGGGTCATTCTCAAAACTAAAGAAGAAAACACACTTACGAGATTTTAACGTTGTCTCATATCAAAATGCAATTAAATTTACAGATCATATATCAATTACCCCAAGTTCAGCAAAAGCGGAGGCTGATACACAAAGCTCAAAGATTAGGGATCGTGGAGCGGCAGGAGCGGAAACCCTAACCCTAATTTCGGAGCACGCGGAGCAATATCTCGAAATTGGGATCGACCCGCAGCTGAAATCAACAATTGAACGATTATTAAGATGTAATATTACCTGTAAACTGGAGATTGTTCTGATTTGGAGATCTGATTATCAGAAAATTGAAGACCCTCCTTTTTCCTAAATCATTTTCTTCACGTAGATGTAACTGTATGGCCGCGTGAATTAACTGTATTTTCTGCGTGTTTTATGTGCTTCTTCCACGTGGATTGGAGCACAAATTAAAATTACTAGGAGTATAAAATAAAATTATTAATATTAATAAATACGAATATATAAAGATATAAAATAATACTATAAAATATACGATTGGTCAATATGATCCAGGTAATTTTTGGAATTTGAATCGATATTGTAAAAAAAACAAAAAACATTCGGTGTAATAATTTTATTATGCATTTTTTCTACTTGTTCAGTACGGAGTACAATATTGTACCTACTTTAAATACAGTAACAATTTTATTGTACAGCACGATCTAAATCCATAATTTTGTGATGAGACTTCTAGATTTTATTTATTAGTGTGTTCTTTTTTAGAAAACATTACCATTAGCTTTAATTTTGGCTAATGATAGTATAAATCGTACTCTTTATTAGTTACATCAAATTAAATACTCCATTAATTTCCATTTTTCAGAATGGGATTAAAGTTTTTTTTTTTTTTAAAGAAGGGGATTAAAGTGGATATAATTTTTATATAAATTACCATACATTTTATTGACATTTTTATCAAATTTGTGTGTAAGACAATGTTGGTTACATGAATGCAAATTACATTTTTCTTTATTTGGTTGTGGTAGTGAAAAGGTGAATTTTATCTCAAGGACAAGAATCTTGCTGGAAATTTATGCATCAATGGAAGACAAATATGCCTTTTATATTCAATTCGGGATTAATACAAGAATCTTCCACCTTTTCAAAGGATAAAATCCCAATAAAATGAGTAATAACATATATAGGGGAAAACAATCAAATGATGAATTGTGAAATTAGACCCTTTATTGCAAAGGCAAAACGGACAAAGAAACCAATCTCTTTTCTTTTTCCTTATATGAGGGAGAGGCACTGCAGAGTGAGTTATTCACTAGAAGCATGCATCCAGGAGGCAACAGCAGCACAGGGCAGCCAAACTGCACAATATAATAACAACAAAAGTTTTAACTTTTTTGTGTTATCTTTCTTTATTACACACTAATCAACTTATTTAAACAAATAAAAAACTATACTGACGGACAATGGCATGCTATCCACTCTTATAATGAATGCCCAACAAAAAAAAAAAAGCAAAACAAGATATTAGGGCCTATGAGTAATATAGCAAGTACATAAATAATGTTACTAGTTAACTTTGGTTTCAAGGACGGGTCTAGGCTTTCACTTCAAGGGGGCTAAACTCGTTGTATTAGTTAAAATTCAAGGTAGGTAAAATCTACATATAGAGTAGGATTTTTTATAAATCCAAAGGGGCGACTGCACGCAACCCCAAAATCCGTCCCCGTCCCAGCCCAGATGATCAAGTCAGAGCATATCCAAGTTGTCTAAGCATCCTTTAAATCGACCCAAGCCCAAGCAATATCACTTACCTAACTATTACCTGAACAATATTCATTAATCACTAATTTATTAATACAAATACACTAACAAAAAATGTGTGAAATGTTTTACTACTATCAAACCAAACAACAGAACTCAAACCACTTTCAAATACCAAATTATAACCAGATAACTAAAATTGATACTCCACATATTATGCACGCTCCATTCATTCACAAGTTACCTATTTCTTCATTTTGACAAGTCCACCACATTACAAATAATAATGTATTCCTTAATCAATAAGCAAATATGGAATAATAGGAGTATTTCATTTTATGTATATCTAAATAAACCTTTAATCGTGGGACGTAAAGATCAGAATCCCTAGAACATCAAATAATTAAATAAATAGAATAAGGGTGGTGGATGTACCATCCTTCCATGCAGCCTGAAGAATCATTTTGTTTCTGCGGCGGCGGAGGACCGTAATGCGGTTGTGGGGCGTATTGGGGCGGGTAGCCCTGCGGAGGGTATGCCTGCGGAGGGTATCCCTGTGGAGGGTAGCCCTGGGGTGGGTATGCTTGGGGTGGGTAATAGCCCGGGGGTGGGTACCCCTGCGGCGGCGGCGGCGGGTAACCGTCCTTCGGGGGCTCCGTTGAATATCCTATATATAAATCGGAAACAAAATTAAAAACAAGGGCAAAATAATCAAATCAAATCATAATTAGAAAAAACGTGAATGACCTTGAGGGGGAGGAACGCCAACAGGGGGTTGATTCTGGTTGTAGTAACTCATGATCTCTTCTTTCTTTTACTACGGATTTGATTTCTGAGATTTATAATTTTGAGACAAGGAGATGGAACTAATTTTATTGTGATGAGAGGAATTGTTCTTCGAATTATGTTTTTTTTTTAAATGGAAAATAATTAATTAAATGATAATTTGTCATTTGGAAAGGAAAATTTTCCATGTTGGGTAGTTGCTTTTTAATTTGGAGTTTTTCAATTGTTTTTTTTTTTGGGACAAGCCATGTTGAATTGTCGATTAAAAAAAAGTTCTTTTATTATTGATTCATATAGTTTATCTCAATTATTTTTAAATTAAAGACCCAAATTGTTTTTCTAGTGTTATCTCTTAATGTCATCAAGGGATCTGAAATTTCTATCAATGATATGTTAAAAAGATCTGAGAGAGAATAGCTCAAATTGGTTGGAATATCCAACTTAAATCAGGGCAGTTATAGAAGGACAATGAGGGGGTGGGGGAATAAAAAATAAAAATAAAAAGATTCTAATATTTCATTAATCCACAAAATTCAAACTTCAAGTATAAATGGGAGGACCTCATTTAATTGATACTCAGAAGCCCATTCATTCGGTCCAAATATGAGTTAGTAATTGGCGTTGGCTATATACCCCTCCAGCTCTGTTAAGTATACTCCCCCATCTAATATATTAATTTAATAATAACATGAAATACCTATTTTGCCCCTCTAGTAATTTTAGGCAGATAGATACACCCCCCTATTTCCTATTACATGATTCCTACTGTTTATAATCTTTTGCATACTACAAAGATTACCAAAAAAAACACAACTCCCAAATCCTCTCCCAAAACAAAAAATCACTATGGTTATGCTAGTAAACTAGTCAAAAACGGTTTCAAAATACAATCGGTTGTTAAGGAGCATAATGGTTCAAAAACGTGAAGGAAGCTATAAATACGTGAGTTCTTTCTTCTTATGTTTTATTTTTGTTTAAGTTTTGAAATGTGGGCATAAAAATCTAGGGTTTAGGGTTTTTTGTTATTATTTTTAGCTTCTTGCATGGTTTTTGGTATTTTATGACGTAAACTGAGTTAAAAATGGTGTGTGGTTATTTTCGTGCGTTTGGGCATGTCGTTTTTTTCGTTCAGTATTTTCGACCCTGGTTGGTCGACGTAAACAAGTATGGTCGACATGACGATATTGATGAGGTTATGTTCCATCGACCAACCTGTGCTGAAAGTTTATTTACACATATAATCATATCGTGCAATTTTCATGAAAGGTTTGTCGACCAAAACGTGTTCCATCGGTACTGTAGTATCGACCATACCGTATTTCATCGACAATGAGGTGTCGACCGTAACCTATTTGGTCAATGACACCATCTCGAAAAAAGTGAGTAACCGTTTCTTTTTTCCAGAATTTGTCGGACGATTCAAACAACAATCCGGAATATGTTGAGGAAACAAATGTATTCAATGATGATACTTTTGTTGAGGAAACCGAGGATCCCATGTATGGTGAAGAAAATCAAGGTGAAGAGGCTCCGGGTAATGAAATTGTGATGGACTATACGGACGTCTTCACAAATAGAAATTATTTTGCAAGTCGGGAGGCCCTTCAAGAGTGGGTACGTGTTGTATCTAGAGAACACAATATGGTGATCATTGTGAAGCGTTCCGATAATGGGTCCGGGAAGAAAAAAGCACACGTGTTGCTAGCATGTGAACGGGGTGGAGTGTATCGTAAGTTTAAAGGCAGGGGTAGGAGCCAAATAGTTCTCCATAAGGGTACAAATGACGAGGAAGCAGATGAAGAGGAGAAGAATATGAGACGGAATACTGGGTCAAAGAAGTGTGGATGTCCTTTCTTATTAAAGGGCATCAAAATTTCTCCTACGGAATGGAGGTTGGATGTGAAGAATGGGTTTCATAATCATCCCGTAGCCTTGTATCTCGAGGGACACTCTTACGTTGGGAGACTAACTCCCGAAGAAGAACAATTAGTAGTGGATATGTCTAAGTGCAACGCTCCCCCAAAGGACGTGTTGATGATGATTAAGAGAAGGAACCCCGACAACTACTCTACCCTCCGCACTATCTACAATTGTCGAAACAAGTACAGATTGACCGAGTATGGTGGGCGCAGTCAGTTGCAGCAATTAATGACCTTATTGATTGACCATCAGTATTTCCATAGTCATAGGACTTGTTCTCAGACGAATACCTTACGGGAGCTTTTCTTTGCACATCCTACTGGAATTCAGTTATTTCGGACTTTTCCTAGTATTTTGATCATGGACTGTACGTACAAAACCAATAGGTATAAGATGCCTTACTTGGAGATGGTTGGGTTCACGTCTACGGGCATGACATTTTCAGTCGCTCCAGTCTATCTTGAGTGTGAGAAAGAGGAGAACTATACATGGGCATTAGGTGTTCTTCGTGAAATATTAGATGGTGCTTGCCTTCCTATAGTTGTTCTTACGGATCGAGAATTGGCTCTCGTGAATGTCGTGACTTCCATATTTCCAAAAGCAACACATTTCCTATGTTCATGGCATATAGATAGGAATGTGTTGGCCAATTGCAAGGAGAAATTTGATACAAATGAGGCATGAAATAGATTCTTTTACAATTCATGGAAGAATGTAATGGACGCCGAGTCTGTTGAACAATTTGAGCAAGTTCTTCGGTATTTTCATGATGATTACGCTAATGTCCCTACTGAAAGGGAAGCATATGAGTATTGCATGAACTCATGGGTGAATCCGTACAAAGAGAAGTTCGTGGCGGCATGGACGGATGAAATCATGCATTACGAGAACTTGACAACGAATAGGTATATTTTAATATTTTATGTCTTTTAAGTTGTTCATATTTTGGTGTATTGTGTAGTTGAAATTTTGTGTTTTTGTAGAATTGCAAATCTGTTCCAGTAGATATTTCATCACATACTTGACGACGGAATAGCTTCTGGTCGACATATACGTGTCGACCGAAACCTATCTGATCGACACATACCTGTCGAAAATCCATGTTACAAAAACTTCCCTTTTTTTTTAAATTTTGATTTTTATGTTATTTTGATTTTTATGTTATTTCAGGGTTGAGGCTCACCATTCCGCACTAAAGAGATCTCTCGGTAATAGCATGGGCAATTTTGAGACGTGTTGGGCGAGAACCCACATTCTTTACGAAGCAAGCCACAACGCAGTGAAAGCTTCCTTTGAGAAGAGTATCAATGTTGCTCTTCACAAGTTCAAACCTGTCCTTTATAGAGATTTGCGAGGAGTTGTCTCGATTTATGCGCTTGAGAAGATCTACAAAGAAATGTCACAAATTGAAAATGGTTATTCCAATCCTCACATATGTAATCATTACCTTAGAAAGGTGTGTGGGTTGCCATGTACCCATGAGCTTGACGAGTACCACCGTCTTGGCAAACCCATACCTCTAGTCGCTATTGATAAGTTTTGGAGGAAACTCGATGTGGAGCCCACGTTGAGAAATGTCAATGATGTGAAAGATGTTGTTGATGATGACTTGGACTCTCGATTTCAAGATCTCATACAAGACATGGTTGTGCGTTATCAAAGCCAGGACACGTCACAAAAAAGGGTGTTGTATCGTCAAGCGTTAGAATGGCACAACCCGACCACCACTTCGTTACTTGAACCCGAGCCAAAGGTCAATACTCGTGGTCGATCGAAGTCGAAGTCCAATTCCAAGTGGTCAAAGAAGAAAGACACTTCGACGAAACGTGATCCTAGTGAGTTTGAGTACAAGGAGAACTTGCCCTTCTCCGCCGATATTTCGAAGCTAAAGAAGAAACAGACAACTCCTGCCCCCTCACGACCGGTAAGGGATTATTTACTTGAATGATGTTTGAATTTATTTTTTTTACTTTTTAAAAAAAAAAAATGTGTGGTATAATATGTGATTTACTTTAATTGTATTTGTTGATAGGTTTATTGCAAGCGTGCCCGTTCTGTGGTAAAGGAAGGATTGATCGATCTTCTGCCAACACGATTCCATCCACATATAATGGAATGCAAAAATGTGGTAGATGATGGCCACTGTGGGTATCGAGCGGTTGCAGCCTTAATGGGCTACGGGGAAGAACAGTGGGCAAGAGTTCGACAAACTTTGATGAATGAATTAGGCCGTCACATACGCTTGTACAAAGATGTCTTTCGAGAGGGTTCTATGGTAGATTATATGTTGATCGCCCTTAATTGTTTCACGGCCTCCACACCAATTGATCATTGGTTCCAAACGCCGTACATGGGATATTTGGTTGCAACTGCATACAATGTCACCCTTGTTGTGTTGAGCGCGGCTGAATCACTTACATACTTGCCTCTAAGAACCGCTCCGCTAGAAAATCCAAAATTGATTTGCATTGGGCTTGTGAATGAAAACCACTGGATACAGGTATAAAGTGAAACAACTTTGTATGCTTGTAAATTGATTTGCCATACATTTGATATTGCGTATTGAATATGTTAGTTGTTGTGTGTAGGTGTTTCTACGGGCTTCTTGTCCATTGCCACCGGTTGCATGTTCATGGATGACTTACAAGCTTTCAGACGCTAGCGGATGGATGGATGTGTATCGACGTAACGGATACACCTAGCTAGATATACTTTTGTAGTGAAAGTCCACATTTTTTACTGTAGTGCAAACAATATTGACACTAAAACACGTAATCCAGTGATGCAAAACACGTCATCAAGTGTAATGGTTACTTCACCACACGGAAGGTGAAAAGAGTTGGTCTCGGGATGCCATCGCTCGATGAACGTGGATATCAAGTTCTTGTTAGTGGCCCTATAGGAGAAGTTCCTTATTTGAAGAAGTTCGGATTTCTGAAAGTACTCCCTCCAACGTCGATGGTGTTGGGTGTCTTGATCCTCCACCAGTGTCCATGCCAAAAGCTTGGAAATGTGTCTATGACACTTGAGCACACCGCGCTCTTGACCCATCCAAATAAAATTAGCCACGTGACTTTGGAAAGATCCCAACAATGGAGGATTGGCCAACTTCTTTGAACCGTCTCCTTCGACCTCATCGTGCTCCTCATCCTCCTCCTCACTGTCTTCAGGATTAATCTGTGGAGAGGTGGGTATTTCTTGAGGTAGAGAGGGGGCATTCAGTGGGGGAGTGTGTGTTTCTTGAGGAATAGGGGGTGTCGGTGCTTCTTCAGAAGTAGGAGGAATGAGTGTTTCTTGAAGTAGAGGAGGTGCGGGTGCTTCTTCAGGAGTAGAAGGAATGAGTGTTTCTTGAAGTAGAGGGGGTGCAGGTGCTTCTTCAATAGAAGAAGGGTTTTCTTGTGCGAGAGCCTCCACATTTCTCTTTCGATTAGAGGCCTTCGCTTATACTCTGCAAAAAAAGAAGACGAAAACATTTCAGAACAAGGAAATTTAACAAAACAGAAATTATGAAGGCAATATTCAAAAATAAAAACATTCAAGGTCTTTAAAGACAACACCAGACAACTAAATCTGTAACAAGTTTAAGGCCAAGGTAGCTAGGGGTGTGCACCGGTCCAGAACCGGACCGGACCGGGACCGAAATTATAAAATTTTACGGACCGGAGACCGGACCGGAATTAATCCGGTCCAGACCGGACCGGAAAATTCCGGTCCGGTCCGGGTTTGGACCGGTTGGACCGGATTTTTTTTTTTAAATTTTTTTTTTTTTTTTTAAAGTTTATGGAAGGAAGAACAAAATTGATGAATTTGTGTATGAAAATTAAAGTGTTTGCTCTTTATTACGTCAATGTGAATTTTATTTACATTATTATTAATGATCTTTTGACCCTAAAAAAAATTAAATATGTTTGTTAAATTATATATTTGCAAAAAATGTAATAGATCTCAACACATTTTCACCAATTACTTGGTTTTGAAAAATAATTGAGAGTGCATTAGTAAAAAAAAAAAAATAATAATAAAAAAAAAAATTCCGGTCCAAACCGGTCCGGACCGGAAGACCGGAATCCAAAATTTGCCGGACCGGAGACCGGACCGGAATCTAACCGGTCAGTCCGGTTCTGGTCATTTTTCCGGTCCGATTTTTTTTTTAACACTCCTAAAGGTAGCTAATAGTGGATATATATCCTAAGCAGAAGCAGTTGCACCAACAGCAACAGAATCTGTAACAAGTTTAAGGTCAATTCAATATATTAATCAAGTGTTGAGATGCTTAGTCTTCAAAGCAACCTAACTGATAATGAATTAATGTGGTAATGATAATGCAATATATTTCACAGAATTTGACCTGCAGATTGGTTTATTACAACTAATAATGAATTAATGTGGTAATGGTAATTGAGATGCTTAGTCTTCAAAGCAACCTAACTACAATAATTATGAATAAAGAAAACTTCAACTTAATCCCATTTTTGTCAACTCTCACACAATTTTTTTCTCCTCCTATATACACATCAAGTGTTGGTAAATCATTTTCACCACTGCTACAAATCTTTGTCGCCACTCCATGAAAATTATGGGTTTTACTGCTAATTCTTCCCTTTACAAAAATATTTTGGAAAATATGATGGATTCTGGCTCCACCAGACAACTCAGATGTTGACATTACTTCACTTTTTACCGATGTAACTATTTCCATCGAACACATGTTGCCGACAGAAGTACGGTCCATCAACGACAAGTTGCCGACAGAAGTACGTTCCATCGACGACAAGTTGCCGACAGAAGTACGTTCCATCGACAACTTGTTACCGATGAAACTGTTTACATCGAACACATGTCATCGATGGAATTGGGGTCCATCAACAACCTGTTACCGACAAAGAGACTTTCCATCGACGAACCAGTGTCGATGAACAATTGTTTCGCCGACCCTGGTTCGTCGACAAACACAATTTTTTTTTCTGGTTCGTCTTCACAGCACAATGTCAAAATCAAAAACGAAAGAATACATGTTTTCCTTTCATACAATGTCAAAATAAAAAACTAAACCATACATCAATACTAGAAAACCCTACATTCTAATCCCTAACATTAAAACCTTCAAATGCTTCAAACTTAACCCATTCAAACTAAAATAAATACATTAAAACACCTAAATAGAACAATAACTACAACGAAATTCCAAAAAGAAAGAAAATAAAAAACTTACTTTTGTGGTTCGAAGTGGGCGGCTCCATGCGCTTCATTACAAAATCGAGGCCGCTGTGCCGCGACCACCGCCGATGTGCCGCTGTGCTGTTCCGCCGCGACCGCTGTGCCGTTGTTCCGTTCCGCCGCAGTGAGGTTCCCGACTTGTATCTCAGGCGTGAGTGAGAATTTTGGTCTTCATTTTAAAGTCTGAGTTTAAAAATTAATTTGGTGGAATATGAAAAGTTGTCTTGAGTGGGGAGTGTATCTATAAGTATGTTTAAGATGTCTAAGGGGTATAGTAGGTATTTTACGGGGGAGTATATCTAACATTTTACATTAAAAGGGGTACATTAATCGGGGGAGTATACTTAACAGAGCTGGAGGGGTATATAGCCAACGCCTTAGTAATTACCTAATCTCTCACAAAGCCCTCACACTTACAGCCCATTGGAATACTTAGAGATAAACACTTATATAGTATAGTTTCAACAGTCTGTGTTAAGCCCGTCAAAAAAAAAAAAAAAAAACAGTCTGTGTTAACTCTGCTTAATTTATGAATAGGCGCAAGAGACTGATGAGCAATTAATAATGAATTGATGAGTAATGAAAGTTCAACATGGGAACTCTGCTTAATTTATGGCCTGTTCTCCATCTTCGAGTACAAAGTACATAAATGGGAAGGGATTTTTTTTTTTTCTAAGTTAATCAGATGTAACTCATCTGAATATGTTTTGAAGCAATGATAATTTGATGGTGTGAAAAACTTAGATAACAATGGTAATATCCATTTAAATGTGTCAAATCATTAGTTTAGATAAAAAACAACATATGTTTATGAATAAAATGACTAAAATACTAAATTTTATAAATAGGTAACTAGTTTCAAAGTTGGAAAACAAAAATTAGGGACAAAAATTAAAAGTTGTACAATTCAAGAAAAATAAATGTATTTACCTCAAGAAGAAAGAGATTATAGTGCTTCACATATTGAATCCGATCCGGTATTTAAAATTAATTACACTTCTATCTCTTTTTTTTTAGAAGTAAAAGTGGTGCATATGAGGGTACTCAAATCCCGTTACAATGATGTCGATTCATTTACCTAATATACAACTGGATTCATTACTTATTAGTTTAGAGACACATCCAAGGAGCTAGTTCCCATTCGTGAAAAGAATTCTCAATTATTTTATGTGTCTTAAGCCATTTCCAAGTACTTAACTTTATGTTGTCCGTTAGTTTATCCGTACTCCATGATCGTTCATTGAAGATGAGGTCTTTCCGAACTCTCCATATTTTTCAAACTGTGCACTGCCAAATGAGACACATAATTTTTCTCATTTTTGGATTTCTTCCCTTGCTACAAAATTCCTCGAGGTGCTCATCCACTGGGATGGAGTATGATAGTGAAATTTCCAGTCACATGTGAATATTTTTCCAAACCAATAGTGCTATTGGGCAGGTGATGAAAGCGTGGCTACCATTTTCCAGTGCACTGCTGCATCTTCGGCACGAGCCGTTGCCTACCACCTGACTCAGGCCTCTCTTCAAAAGATTATCCGCTGTAGCCACTCTTCTGTGGATAACTTTCCATGAGAGTGCTTATACTTTTGACGAAATACATTTCCACCATATTCTTGACCACGGGGCGTCAGGTCATCGATATAATCTGTTTGTTCTGCTAACAGATTGTACATGCTCTTCGTGCAATATCTTCCCGTGAGGATATGCATAATATTAAATTAGTTGCTATTAAATAAATTTTAAGAATTTGTATTTTAATTGACTAATTGATAGTTTTGTTACTTTTGTATATACGTGATCTCGCCATGTCTTATTTCAATTGCAGCTTTAGTCTACGAAAATAAGTAAACTTGATTTTCTTTAAGTGTTTTACGATTTTGCATATACTTTAATTTCCAATCATGATACATAAAAATTTCACAACACACATTAGAAGAATGAATGAAACTAAGGTCTCTGTTAGACATAGTTACTGTATTTCTCATGATACAACAGGTACAAAGTATTAATAGTAACAATTTATCTTGCTCAACGACAAATTGAGAAAAGTTATCACCAAAATATCAAAATAATATACTGTACATAAAGAAGCAAATGACGCACAAGTCATGGGTTTGAAAATTCAATTTTGACAAAGGTTTTCACTCATGGACGCAAACATAAGCAGTGAATACATTATTTTGTGTTCGTCAATGACATCATATCATTAATATCGTCTCTAAATGTACTCAATTTTACGACGTGTATCAACATTAAATAATCAATCGATTTCAAAACTTAATTTGGAAGCGCATATTTTGCAACAATAGTTTGGATTAATCGTTTCAAACAAAGGAGCGTATTATAAAAAAATAAAAGAAAAATAGAAGGAGCTGGACACTAAAGAAAAGCACATGGTACAGAGAATTAAAAGGTGTACGTAACTGAGAGAGCATTAAAAATGAAAATAAATACCAACAACAACAAGAGTAAGAAATGAAATAAAAAAGAGCAAAGACTAGTCAATCACGAAATTCAAAGACATCAGTAATACTATATACCTTCAGGAGTATTTTATACAGCTCAAGAATCAGTATTGTATCATGCGTTGCACCCACCACGAATAGAAATAGAATACATAAAAAAATTATATTTCTACAGCAACGATCGGTAAATAATTACTAGATTATAATACTAGTAATGTATGGAGTAACAAGAAACAAAGAATCATAATGGTAGAAGCGTGAAAAAATAAGCAGATTATTTAAATATTGCATAGTCAAATCAAAATCATTCTAACGTATGCATATTAGATTATACTCCAAGCCCATTCCTGGCCCACAAAAAAAAAGAGCAAAAATCTCTCAACAAAAGCTTGAGAGGCCATAGATGTTGCTGTAAATTGTAATCTACACTCTCTCTCTCTCTCTCTCTTCACACACTTCAGCCCTGCTACTGCTACTAGTGAGAGAAACAGTCTGTGCTGTGGGAGTGACAACAAATTGAAAATGTCCTTAGCACTCCACCAACCATAACCCGCCATGTGTATTTCCACCCAATCTCCCCCTCCCACCGCCAATGCCCTGATTTCTCCGCCATGTCCGGCCATTCTCATACTAACATAGGTGACGACGCCGTCAGATCCGATTCTCCGGTACTCTCCGATGAATCTACATTCATCGCCCGAATGCTGGATTCGGAGCCCCACCATATGCCCCAACCGGATTACATCCGTCTCTGCTGCCATAATCGCTCCCTCTATCGTCAGGACTCCATCAATTCCATCCTCAAGGTATCTATATCTATCTGCACATTTTGTTCATGGCAGTTATTAACCAATAGTTACATATTTATTTAATTAGGTTCATGCGCACTTTCAATTTAAGCCGGTTACTGCTTTCCTCTCCATCAACTACTTCGATCGTTTCCTCTCCTCTCATGCGCTTCCGGTACTTTAACCCTAGCTCAATCTGTAATTGCCTAATCCACCGACTTACAGAATTGCGCACTAACTATGGAGTTTCAGGAAACTGGATGGCCGTTTCAGCTTCTCTCAGTGGCGTGCCTTTCTCTAGCGGCGAAAATGGAAGAAATGTACATTCCGTGGCTTTTAGATTTTCAAATACTCGAGCCGGAATACGTTTTCGAGCCCAAAACTATTCAGAGAATGGAGGTTTTGGTACTGGCTACTCTCAATTGGAGATTGCGTTCCGTCACTCCATTTGACTATCTCCATTACTTCATCTCCATGCTCCCCTCCCCCTCCGATTCGGTTTCTAAAATTTACTCCGTCGCCTCCACCATTATCGTCAACACCACCCGTGGTATAAATTCTTCAACCAATTTTTCCCTAATCGTATTCTGTTAATGTAAAGATGCTCGATCGACGAGATTTCTGATTTGTGTAATCTCGATCTTATTGAAAAACCAGTGATAGATTTCATGGGATTTCCGCCGTCCGTCATTGCAGCAGCGGCCGTGATCTCCGCCGTCGGCGAGGGAGTAAATCTCCCCGATACTTACGATGTGCGAATTAGCAGAGTAAGTTTCGCGTGATGGGGGTTAAAAGTAGAAATAGGGGTGGGTAGGTAAAATGAAATTCCCAGAGTTGCGGGGTGGGCTTGCAAATAAACTGATTTGACTGTTTTCGCGAAACAGGAATCGGTGAGAAGCTGTCATCAACTCATGGAGGAATACATGTTGGACACGTGTCCATCTCACTCTCCTAAAGTTGGGAGCCTCGCGCCGCCGCCGAGCCCCTTGGGCGTCCTTGATGCGGCGGCTTGCGGTAGCTGCGACACCGGCTCCGGTGAAGCCGAGAGGGAAAACAAGAGGCTGAGGTTGTCTACACCGGATGTACAGGAACCGTAACTCTATAGACTATATATAAGCACCGATCGAGTATTCGAAAAAAAACAAGAAAAACCCAGATTTCTTTTTCTTTTTTGGCCTTTTAAATTAGCGAAATTATATATTAAGGCCAAGGGAAGAAGGGGGCTTTAATTTTGAGACTTTATTAAAATTTCACTTTAAATTTTGAGACTTTATTAAAGGGCCTGTGTATGAAATTTGATTGGGTGAAATATTGCCATTTAAAAACAAGTCCAAGAAGTACTTGTGGACTCCAATAATTTTGGCATGGAGTGCTCTTTCTCTCTCTCTTTTCTTCTTACCTTTAACAAGGTAATCCTCCTGATGTAACCCATTTTCTTGGTTTTATTAATGTTGTTGTAGGACTCTTAGCACACTTTTATGTTTATAAATTTCTTATTTTATCATTTTAGTACATTCATTAATAAATTTATATAAATGCACTTCAATTTTACTTACTTATAATACCACTAAATTTTATCTTTTACTATACTACCACTAAATTTTACTATCTTTTACTATATCATATCAATAATTAGACTCTCTTTTATCTTTTGTCTCAATAAATAGTTAATCCCCTTTTAGAATAAAATGGTGGGGGCAGTTATAAACTTATAGGCAAATCTTTATCAATAATTAGACTCTTTTTATTGTCGGCCTGAGATAAAATGAATTACAGTTAATTCTATATATGTGTAATTTTTATCAGCTAATTCATGTTTTATTCCCATGGAAGCAAATAAGAAAATAAAAATAATTTTCCACCCAATAGGCTGGTACAAATGTACAATGTTCGTTTAAAATACTTGTTCGTGTCAATCTTATAAATGATTTTATTTTGTTTTATTTTATTACCAAGTATGGCATTCATGAATTTATAAAGCTCTAATTCAATTATATTAAAAAATATATAATTTGAATATGAACATTGAGTATGAAATTATATAGCATAAGACTCTTCATGCATGATATATTTAAATTACAATACATGAATAGTTTGAATATCCTTCAATTATTTTTAATAGCTTAAGTGATAAATTGTAATATATGTAATTAATTTAAGAATTTAAGAAACATTTTCCTGAGCATTTGATATTTCACAAAATAAAATTATGCATCATTTGCACCATATAGCTTAAGCAATTGAAGTATATAATGAAAAACATTTATTTATGATAAAAATAATTAGTTTATAAATTAAACAATGATTATATTTTTTTTAATAATTAAAAGACAAATATTTGCTTCACACAATTTTTTCTTTAAAAAAAAAATAGTGGATCAATTTATAAGAAACGAAAATCAGCGTTTTAAATTAAATTGCATTAATGATGTGGCGAAAGTGTACATGATTCATTTGACTCGAGAAGGGGCCATGTAATTTTTCAATTGTAATTACAAAAAAGGAATTTCTCAAAAAGTAACAAAAAATAAAGGAGAATTAAAAAAAAGGAGTGTTAGAGTGTTATGCAGAGGAGCGGCAGGAGGCACGGGGTAGCGCCACGTGTCCGACACAAAGTGTGGGAGTAGTGGGATTGAGTACACCTAACTTCAAGTGTCTGATTTGGATTTATTATTTTATTTATTAAACAAACCCTTTTTTTTACTTTCTTTGTCTTTTTCCTCTAGAATCAAACACTCTTATCTTAAATTTCTGTAAAAAAAAAAAAAACACCCTCTTATGTTAAAAAAAATCATGAATTATGGCTTAGCTTTTCCTAACCTATATAGTAATTATATTGTAATTTTACTTATATTTATTTTTATTGTTACAGGTAATTTAGATTTAAAGATAATAGTGTGTTCAAATATGAATAAAACGAGAACTAGCGATGTAAATGATGTTGAGTACTTTCTCTATAAGTTATTTAATTTTTTTTCCTCTGTTTACAGTATATAAAAATTATTTATTTCTTTTTTAATAAATGACTTTTTCTAATATTTTATTATATTTTTTTCTTTCTTTCAATCAAATCACATTTAATACATCTACTTATTTTATTTTGTTGTATTTTTTAAATTTAAATGATTCTTTTAATTTTTTATTTTTTTTAGATCACTATAATTGGGCTTATTTCTTATTGCCCGAGGATTTTCTATGGTGAACCGTTTACCCGTGTTCATTCACGATTTGGATAAATATTTACTATTTTATTATTAATTACATATTTTATATATATGATCGAGTTGGGTCGATCCAGACTCGAGTTTATTTTAATATTAACTATATTAAAAAATATTTTACATTTAATTTTAAAAGTTATACATGTAATCGAGTCGATTCGAACTCAAATAAAAGAAAATTAGACTCATCTTCGAATCGTGTTTCAAGTTCAGCATTACCCGACTTGATCGCTTTTACAACCCTAATATATCTCTCTAACTCCCTGTCAAGCATTTTGTAAAAGGGTAATTTTTTGTTGGTTTCTATATATATTCCAATTTGTACTTGAAATTTTAGAAAATGTTTTTCTCTAATATTTGAATAGTAGGAATAGTAGAATAATATAAATACAACTCCATCTTATCTATTTGTATATTTTAAAATCTCGAATAATTTTATATTCAATACAATATAAATACACATCTAAGTTAAGATTTGTGTTTTGATGGAGAAATTTAATATATGGATTTTAAATTCATAATTCAAATTTCCTTCACTTGTTTCGATTAAAAAGTAAATGAATGGATTTCAAATACTTAACATATTTTTTTAAGTTAAAATTGAGAGAATTTGAAATCCCACTAAAACCAAGTCATTTGAAATCCATTTATTTTTAAATAATTTCATTTGAAATACCTTCTCAAATCAAATCCCTTCATCCAAACACAACATTAAATTATTCATATAGTCAATCAGTTTCAATTTAAATTAAGGTTGCGTTTGATTGAGTGGATTTGAGCTTATGGATTTCAAATCCACAACTCAAATTCATTGTATATGTTTGGATTATAAATGAATTTCAAATATTTAGATTTGTCTCCCATACTTTTTAGTTAAAATTGAGACATATTTCAAATCCTCACTGAAATCTTCTTTCATTTGAAATCTCTCCAAAAATCAAATCCCTCATCCAAAACAATCTAAAATTTAATCCATCTGACCCAAGCTACCCATTCATTTTTTTTTTAATTATTTTCTCTCACATTTTATTATATTTTTTCTCCCTCTCAATCATATCATCTCTAATACATCTACTTATTATTATTATACTAGTCCTATACCCGCGTTTTACGCGGGGTTAATTTATTAAAATAATAATATTATATTAGAGTCCATTTATTAAAATAATAACTTTAAATACTATATTAATTTTTATATCTTTTTCTTTTCATGTCAGAGTATGTGAGAGTTAAACTTTTTTTTATTCTAATATATTTATAACATATACATTTCTACAAATTTGAATCTATATTATTATATTTATATTTTTATATATTATAGAGTAGTAATATTTTTTAATATATTAATAACATATGCATTAATAAATAAGGGCATTATAAATAATTTTATTAATAAAAATATATATAAAATTACAAATTTCTAAAAGCTTCACAATTCTACAAAACTACAAAAATAAGGAGGGTGTATTCAATTGAGATTCTATTGATTTTTTTTGGATTTTAAAAATTACGTGGATTTATAAAATCCATAAACTTGACAGGATTGTGGAATATATTTTTTTATTAATTTACATATATTTTCATAAACTCCGATATTAATGCAAAGAGTTAAAGAGTTATTTTTAATATTTTTTTTAATTAATATTATATATATTATATAAAATATTTTACCAATAATATATATAAAGTTTATATATTAATTCGGGGCGGGACAGATACCCGTGGGTCGGGCATAAGACCCAAACCCGACTCATACTCAATACGGAGCGAATCTGGCCTGACCCAAAGTTCGCGGTACGGAGCATAAAATCCAAATTGAATAAGACTTTGAAAGTCCAAAAAAATCCTACAAAATCCACAACCAATACACCCCCTGGATGTTTGTTTTGGAATTTTAAGAATTTTGAAATTTGGATTTCAAAATCTAGTAGATTTTGAATTTTTAATGACTTAGGAGTATATATTTTGTGTTTATTTTGGAATTTAAGTAGGATATAATTTAACTTGTATAGAATTATATGTGTTTATATATGTTATTATAGGTATTTATATAGAGTTTGTAGATATTTATAGAGTTGACTTTTGTAAGATTTATAGATATTTATAGGGTAAGTTTTTAAAATTATAAATCTAAATTCTAAAGTAGAACATGGTTGAAATTTTCCATTCCAAAATAAATATCCACTTAAAGACAAATACAATGATATCTTTAAATATAATAAATTATTATATAAACAATAACAAAATATAAATAAATTTATAAAAAATAAATAAATTATTAAAAACGATTATATTATAACAAATAATTGTATAATTATAACAGGGCATATTTATTCGACATTTCAATTAACTAATCAAACTTTGTTGGAATTTCTTAAATTATTCTAGACAATTACTAAAAATTCTCTAAAATCCTCCACAATATTCTCTATATCTTTGAAAGTTTTTAAAATTATTTTAGAATACATTCACACTCTATATCTCAAGAAAATTATATATACATTCATCCCGACAATAATTCATCTTAAAAGTCAAATATATATAATTTACGGCAATAATTCATCTTTTATAAAGTCAAATATAAATATATATTTTTTTTTTTGCAGTTAAAAAAACTTTAACAAAATAAATATATGCATTTCCAATGTATATTATAAAAAAATATTTACATAAAATATATAAATTACATTAATATAAAATTCAAAATTTATTATATAAAAATCGAACCTTTCTTTTTTTGAATTCCTATAAATAGGAACTTTTATTTTTTTAAGTCGGACAAATAGGAACCTTCTTTTTTTTGAAGTCGGTAGGAACCTAAGAATATTGAGAACCTAACAATAATATTGATCTTAATTTGATTTTAGGATATTGTAGTTAATAATTTGCAATAAAATATTTAATTTATTTAAAATAAGTATACAAACCTATTAAGTTGTATTTTTTTTAACTTATAAATTTACGGCAATAATTCATCTTTTATAAAGTCAAATATATATAATTTATTTGCACTTCATTCTTGATGATTGATGCAATTAAAAAAACTTTAACAAAATAAATATATGCACTTCCATGTATATTATAAAAAAATATTTGCATAAAATATATAAATTACATTTAAGTTAACATAAAATTCAAAATTTATTATATAAAAATCGAACCTTTTTTTTTTTTTTTTTTTTGAAGTCGGACAAATAGGAACCTTCTCTTTTTTTGAAGTCGGACAAATAGGAACTTCTCTTTTTTTTTTTTGAAGTCGGACAAATAGGAACCTTCTTTTTTTTTGAAGTCGGACAAATAGGAACCTAAGAATATTGAGAACCTAACAATAATATTGATCCTAATTTGATTTTACAATTTGTATCGTAGTTAATAATTTGCAAGAAAATATTTAATTTATTTAAAAATAAGTATACAAAACTATTAAGTTGTATTTTTTTTAACTTATAAAATGAAACATTATTTTCATCTCATAATACGTTAAAATGAAACATTCGAAATTATAAACTCAGATTTTTAGATATAATTTTCTCAAATAAATAAATATAAAATAAAATATTAAAAAAAAAGTAATATACAAATTGATAAATTCTATAGTATAGAAAAAGAAATAACATGATCTTGGAATAAAATGTACTCCTACATCTCTAAAAATTAATTACATGATCTTGGAATATAAAGTACATCACTAAGAATTTTTAAAAAAAAAAATAAAAAAAATTCAATAAAGTACATCTCTAAATGGATTTCTTGTGCATTAATTACACATGACTTTTAAAATTTACATCATTGTAGATCTTGAACTTGCATAAGATGTTTCAAATGAAAAAACGAAGATGAAAATCATCTTCAAAACATGAGTACACATTAGAGATTAGAGAAAATAAAAATTTCTATAAAAACATCGTCATATCCGTAAACTCGAGAGAAATGAGTGATGAAATTATGATTAACAAATGATTTATGCATATGCTTTATATAGTTGGAATTATGATTTGAATGTACTATAATTAAGGTAGAAGGTGGGCGAAAATTAATGATAATCTTAAATTTGAATATTCAAAATTGAATTTGTTAATAACATATTTTTACGTTGAAATTCTGTTTCATGAAGTATATTTAAATTTTAATATTAAAAATTAATATTTAAAAGTGGGCATTTAGAAGATAAGATTAAAATGATTTTAAAAAAATCTTACTGTCGGGTTAAAATTAATAATTAAGATTAATAAAATATTAATAATTGTTATATTAATAAGAAAAAATCAATTTTGAAATAGAATGAATTTGAGAAAATAGAGATTGAAATATATCAATCATATATTAAAATTAAGATAAAATTAAAATTAAGATTTGATTAAAAAAATATCGTGATTAAAAAAATATATATAATGTGATTAAAAAAAAAAACCGCTCAGTCAAAGAAAGAGAATAACGATTTATTGATTTGAATTATGATTAAATTTTAAAAAATAAATAATGTTGCGATTAAAGTTTTAAAAAATAAAATAAAAAATAATAATTATGATTTCAAATTTAAAAATAATAATTATGAGTAGATAATAGATAATATGTAAATTATTATTTTGAGATTAAAATAGGAAAAATTGATTTTTTTAATCAGAATGTCTGAGAATGCAGAGATTTTGAAATAGACGATTTTGGTGAAGAGAGAGATTGTGTAGAGTGATAATATTGTGACACGTGTCCCATTATATTCTCACAAATATAGAGTATTAAGATTAGTAATTTTTAACCTCCGTGCGCGGAGCTAATGAGAAACTTTCCCCGGATGAAGTATAATTTATTGATGTAATTATAAAATATTTTTTAAACTTTAAAGTTAATTTATTAGGATACTAAACGAACCTGAATATTATATCTTTTAATAATACTAAATACAACTCTTACATCAATTTCGTGTAAATTGATAACGATAAATTTAAAATTAGCTAGACTTTTTCTTTCTTCTTCCCTCATCTTTTAATAATACTAAATACAACTCTTACATCAATTTCGTGTAAATTGATAACGATAAATTTAAAATTAGCTAGACTTTTTCTTTCTTCTTCCCTCACATTTGTATTGCTTACATTTTAGTATTAAATGTGACATATGCATGACATAGGAAAACAACGTAATACGATTACTTAAACAATATTCCCTCATAAGAAAATAAGAAAATAAAAGGAAAATGATTTTTTTTTTCTTTTTTGACGGTCGTAAAAGGTGGGGTGGAGGGAGCAAAGAGGATCTGAGTTGGGAGACGAGAGAGAGGGTGGCGAACAGCCGTAAAGGACAAATAGTGACCGTTGATCTGTAAAGTGGCATCGCGATTGACGGCTAAAAACAAGTGTACGTCTAATCATTCACTCCTTGTTTTATCACATCCCAACTGTACGGCAACAGCACCAAAAAGGTTAAAAGGCCAACCACAATTATTATTATTTTTTTTTTTTCCTGTTTTAATTATAAAAAGCACCAAAAAGATTACAGTATAAATTTATACTCCCTCCGTCCACCAAAAGTGTGCTCACTTGTTTTTTTAGGTCCACAAAAAATACGTTTATTCTATTTAAATAGTTCACTTTTGAATATTTTTTTTACTTTAATAACAAGATTGAGTATCTACCAAATATATTCTTTACTCGTTATTCTAAATATATTCTTTATAAATAAAATATGATTTTTTAAAAAACATATATAAAAAAAAGTGAGCACACTTTTGGTGGACAGAGGGAGTATCACAAGTAATGAACGGCACGATTTGATTGATACACTATTAAAAAAAAAGGTTTTTTAGTGATAAGTGATGTAAAATTGTGAAGAATATTTTTTTAGGTGATTTGGAGAAATGTAAAGTAAATTGTAGATAAAAAATGAGTGATAATTTTAAAAATAAAACGATGTTGAGAGAGTATCAATTTTATAGGATATTTTCATATTAAAAAAAGTGTATAAATAATATTGTGTTGTCCA
The DNA here is from genome assembly GCA_963675135.1 of Galeopsis tetrahit. Lineage (NCBI taxonomy): Eukaryota > Viridiplantae > Streptophyta > Magnoliopsida > Lamiales > Lamiaceae > Galeopsis > Galeopsis tetrahit. The sequence goes on from OY776121.1 coordinate 90,028,138, forward strand.
AATAAAAATAAATGTGCAAATAATTGCAGGATGAATGAATTAATACTTTTAAACAAATAAGAATATTGTGAAATGTTGTGAGTTCATTTATAATAAAATAATTTTTGTAAATAAAGTTGAGTGATAATTTAGACAATTAAGTGGTGGTTAGAAGGTAAATATAAATTGATACTCTGTATTTTTTAAAAATAAATGAATATACTTTTTGTCGATGAACCAATAATGTTAATATTATGGATAATTTTGATGTGATGTGATGATGTCATTTAATTATTTTAAACGAGCAATAAATAAAAATGAAGTTTATTACGGGATAAAAAGGAAATACTAAATTACAAATGAAAATCGTTTTAGATATGACTCTCTAAAATATATATATATATATATATATATATACCACTTATTTACAACTTCAGCACAATGAAAATTGCCCGTTTCCTAATATTAATTTAGAATTGTTTTTATTATAATGCGTTAATTACTGGTCTAAAGGCTTAAGTGCTGCTAAATAATGAGACAAATTCTTGCTAAGGTTTTATTAACATTTTGTTGTAGATTTCGTTAAGCAATTGGCTAAAAAGTTGTTCCAAAACTTGGAGTATAAATTTTGTCCGAGATACAACTCGCATTAATAATCAATTGAGATCGTAGCACAAATTAATTATTATAAAAAAGCAAAAAACTAAGTAATTTAATTTAGAGTTTATATCAATATTCAACATGTATAATTGACTAATTTCGATCCCAACTAATTCATGAAATTAATTTTCAACATTTCAATCCCATAATATATCTGTCTCATCTATCCAACAAACCAAACTAGCCCTTAATATATGTGTGTAAAATTAATTTATTTATATTAAATTTTTAATAATAACTTCCTCGCACAACTAAGGTAGGAGTACATCTAGTGACGGACCCATGTAGGGTCGAGACGGGGCAATGGGCTCTCCACTGATTTATACGGAGTATTTTTTTTTATATATATTTCTTTCGTCTCGTGATTATTCATACACTTTTCTTTATTTAGACGTCTCAAGATTTTGTCTCAAAATTTTTTGGACACTTATAATACGTAAATAATCTACAAAATTAATATTTTTACTAAATTATTTTATTTTCAAAATTGTCACTCAATTTAGATCCACATTCTTCCCTACTATCAACTAATTATCTTTTACACCCCCCACTAAATTATCGTTAAACCTCAAATCACCCAAAATACTCCCTACATTACTTTATTTTTAAAATTGTCACTCATTTTTTGTCCACATTCTTTATACCTCACTTGATCACCTTTAAACCACACTAAATCAATCAAAATACTTCTCATTTATTTGACAACACAACTCACTAAATTTTCTTTAAATTTCACTAAATCACTCAAAATACTCATCATTCACATCACTAAAAATTCACATTTCTTAAAAAGTGAGTTTGTTAAGGTACGCAAGTAGTCACAAGATAGGGGAAGTATATTTTAAGTTATACATTTACCTAATAGTGACTAATGTCTCAACGAGAATGCACGTTAAATTTTAATATTGTTTCACTTATTATGAGTTGGAACAATTAAAATTAATTTTCTTTAAAACATAACAAAAGTCGTTAAATTTAAATTAATAAAATGAGGTCTATTGAATTTTTGTTTGTAGCTGTATTTATAGTAATACAAATCAGGTCTCAATCTAAATTTTTTGTGCCCATCACTGAGTACATCATTGAATATAATGAAAAGAAAAATTATGCATTATGTAGAAGAGTAATACATGTGTGAATTAAAAAATGAAATGAAATTCACCTAAACCATGTATATAAAATTCATTTCGGAGTTTATTTATTATGATCAATGAAGTTTAGTAATTTCCAACCCGCTAAACACTTTTTTTGTCCACGCACAACACAATCTGGTTAAGTGTATTTCACCAATAAATGATTTTGAATCAATAAATTAAACACTAGATCTTGTATGCATAAAGTGTATAGTACATTCACTTGTATATTTGTAGTATTTTTTAAAATAATACTAATTGTTTTTAAGAAACAATATTAGTTACTAATATTTTCAGATTGAAAGAAACATACTCAGAATTCTCTCAAGTAATGTTGAGGGAAAAACATTTGTAATTTTATTTTTTTTGGGAGCAATAATTGTATCATCATCTTTAGGCCCATGATTATTACATTACATCCGCATTGGTCTGGTCCTATCTAAAATAATGAAGTGATTTTCTGATATTTCTGCAGCAACACTAATTTGTGTAGACATGATTTCAAGTTAGAAACTTCCCATCTTCTCTCTTTCAACCATTAATTTGCTACATATTCGGGATGGATACTGTACACTTTATTTTATCACATTAACTATATTGTCCCCTCAATACAATATCTAATATTCTACCCTATCTCTTTTAACAAAAAAATATATTTAACGTTCTCTCTCAGTCTTTAACTCCTTGTATATTAAATATGTTGAGATATCTATAGTATTCAAACTGCCTCCACAGAATTTCACCTCGGCTAGTGGAGTCGATCCGATCTCAATTAGCAACTCCTTGTTCAATCTCGACGCTCTATGCATGGATGAGCCCTCAAACATTTTTCTGGTGTTGAGGTGGTCATCAACACTAAGAATTTGGAGGCTGGTGAATCATGGAAGTCGTCGGCCAACGACGTTCATGTCCGTGCTCGGGCGGCCTCGAACCGCTCAACAGAGAAACTCAGACGCCACAAGGTGTCTGGGGAAAGCGTATTTCCATCAACAAATCTCGGACATCGCTATCGATGATTTCGAGGCTAGAGCCTGCGCGGATTATATTAGTCACAATGTATCTCCCACTTAATTATCAAATCAATCCCTGATCTCAAGCCTAATTTTATGTAATTAGCTCTGTAATTGGTCTTACTTTCCTCACAAATGTAACTCTCCCGGTGTATATATTCTTGATGTAATTTATGTTGTTAAATCAATCAATCACAAATTTATAACTTCTATATGGTATCAGTAGGGAATCGATCCTAAGTTACCTCTGTTTCTTCTTCTTTTTTTTTTTTTTTTTTTCACCATGTCGACAAGCTCCTAAACCACTGCTCCATCGACAACTACCCTGACGTCGACTGCAGCGCCAACCCTGGTTTCCATTTCTGCTCGCCATGATTTACCGATTAAACTCACCCACAAAAATTACCCTTCGTGGCGTGCACATATCATGCATGGCTCTCCTTCGTGGCCATAACTTGCTTGGCTTCATCGATGGAACACATCCATGTCCCACTAAACTTGTTGATGGCTCAAATACCTCACTTCTTTTGACTTGGATCCAACAACTTGCTGATGGCTCAAATACCTCACTTATTTTGACTTGGATCCAACAACTTGCTGATGGCTCAAATACCTCACTTCATCGATGGAACACATCCGCTATATTCGGCTCCCTAGCCCCTGAGATATTATTCATTGTTTCATCCTCTTCAACATCGACTGAAGCCTGAGCGATCTTGTCCCGTATGTTCGCCGGCAAATCCAGGTCTCGAGTGAACCAGATCGAGAGTGAGTTGCATCGCATCACTATTGGTGATCGCTCGGTCACCGAGTATCTTAACTACGTCAAGTCCAAGGCTGATGAACTGACGTTGATTGATCAACCTGTAAGTCATGGTGATCTTACTCTCTTTGTCATTAATGGTCTTGGTCCGGAATACGCCACTATTGTTGGCCCTATTCGTACTCGAGAAACTCCGCTTCAGTTTGAGGAACTTCATGACCTTCATTTTGTTCGTGACTTGGCCAACAAGGGAATTCTGTTTGTCGCTTATGTGAACACACAAGACCAGCTTGCGGACGTGCTCACTAAACCCTTACCTCGGGCACGTTTTCAAAACCTACGCTCCAAAATTTATGTGGCTGATGGATCGTCGATTTTGCGGGGCGTATTAGTCACAATGTATCTCCCACTTAATTATCAAATCAATCCATGATCTCAAGCCTAATTTTATGTAATTAGCTGTGTAATTGGTCTTACTTTCCTCACAAATGTAACTCTCCCTATGTATATATTCTTGATTTAATTTATGTTGTTAAATCAATCAATCACAAATTTATAACTTCTATAGACTACACTGTCATCTCTTCGGCAGGGCTCGACAATGATATGATCCGTGTCTCCATGTTCAAGGACAGATTGGGCAATACTTTTGACCCACCATAGATCCTTCATCCTGTCTCAGATTCTCATTTTGACTAGTTCTTTCGAACTCTTTAATCGTTTTACTTGGTAGGTGATTTTCAGGGGTGTACCAATTAACTTATGGTTCGACTTGTGAACTTATTGATTCTAACCCTTTTTTTTCTTCCTTTTAATTCATAACCTTTTTTTGTCTATAGTCAGATTCAGATATTTCAACTGACTTTGATTGAATCGCAAATAGTATTTTTTTGGTTATTCGATATGTACATAATTGAATGTATTTATTCGTACGTATATGATAAATCTATTATTTTACATTTAATTAAACATATATCATGGATCTAATTACTAGTCTTTCTTTTCGACTAATTAATCTACCTTAGGAAGCAATATAAATATGGGTGGGGAAAGGGGTTGGTGCCGAAGAATGAATGAGTTGTAATTATTTATAAATGAAGGGCCATGCAAGTTAAAGACAATGGGTGCAGGCAGGCTTTTCGTATTTGCATTGCATTGTCATACTTTGCACTCTCAATGACAACCTTTTCAAGGACAAAGGACTTCCTTCTAATAGACACCAATGGATAAGACAAACAATAACACCATATTTAATTTTCAACTATTTTTACAATTTTTATTCATAAATAAAACTCACCTTAATTATGAAATATGCATTTTTGGTCCCCTCGTCATTCATTCTACCACTGTCCCCCCTCCAATTTTACTTCTCTTAATTACTCATTAAATCTCAATAAAATATTGGTCCTCACTTTTTAATAGTTTAATGAAGATTGTATTTTCAAACTTTTTTCCTTTATTTGCTTTGTCGTTCTACTCTAGTTAATTTGTTTGTTTTCATTCTTATGATTTTATTTCCATTATATGTGTTTTTATTCATCAAAATTGAGATGCAATAGAGTCATCAAATCAAGAATCATATAATATACACATAATAAAAATCTTTCAAATATATGAGATCCACCGTACAAATTTTTGTCACCTACCATTAAAAATTAAAAATAAAATAAAAAAAGAGAGAGAAGGTAAGTGAAAGTCCAGATAAGTTAAAAAGACAAGAAATATTTCTGATTACCAACAAACAAAAAGCTTTTCAGATTTCGTGTGGGATTTATCTGATTTCACCGCTTAGTGTAATAACTCAGAAAAGCGTATCTTTCCTCGATCATTCTAGAATAAACAAATTTTCATAACAATTGAAAATTGCAAGCGAATTGTACGGCATAATTATATATATATATTTATAATGGAGTACTATTTTATGCTTTGATAACCATTCATGAATTGAATTATCACCTATACTCTATGAAAATGATATTCATTGAGTGGACAAACAAAAATTGAATTTAAAATGGGTGTACATAAGCTTAAGATTTTGATACCATGATTTTTTTTTTAATTCGAATTTATAAAAGTATATAAAATCAATTTATTTATATTAATTTTCTAATATATTATTTTGCATATAAAGTCCCATTTGTGATACTTTAATCTTAAACAATGGATAACGTGTTCACAATAAAATTTCCACAAACCAAATCCTTCTTCAATGATATACGAAATTAAATTAATATTTCATAATATAAAATTCAAGAACTCAATTTTGTGGAAATTTTTGTCAAAATTGATTTAGACCCTAGTGTTGGATGGAATAAGTGGGCCTCAACTTTATAAACTCCAATAATTGTGATAATAAGCGGGATTCAAACTTCAGTAGAATAAAAGATGAATTAAATCTTAGCGTGGAAAATAGCTAATAAGTGGGCTTCAAACTTTAGTAGGAAAAAGGGTTTGCACCTCGTCTTGATACACCCCCTACTAGCTAGCTCACCCACTTAAAATATCGAAATTACGAGATACACTAATTCTAAATTGTTCGAACTACCAAAATTTTGACTACTATTTGTTGAAATTTTAAAATGTTTATGATTTTTTTCAACAAATCTGTGTCGAAATATGATTTTTTTATAAGTTTTATTTTGAGATTTCTGAACTTTTTTGTGAAATTTCGACGGTGACAGCGGAGGTAGTGTATCTACTAGTGAAAATTTTACTAAAATGGTATTGTGGGTTATTTATGGTATTATTACAATTAAAATAATAAATAAAAGGAAGGAAGTATATAAATAAATAGGGAGGTGCAAATAACCGTAACAAAAAGAGAAGTTTAGTACGCCACAATAGTGGGCCTTTACGACGGCCCAATTTAGAATAGCGCGGTTGGACTGATCAAACAAGCTGGTCAGAATTGCGTAATGTAATAAAATAAGTTATAATCTGTTTTCAAAAAAAAAAAAAAAAAGGTATGTTATAAACTCATGGCATTGACCATGTAAACAACTAATTTTAGATTATATTACGAAATGTAAATTTGCAAAGTTCTATTATTTCAAAATCGTGCTCATACTTCCTAATGAAGGGGGCCTTAAAGAAAAGAGAATTACAAGATCACCCTTATTAATAAGGGTTTTATTTACTAATGTGTCAATTGTTGGTTTATTTTGATAATAGAATATGTAGGATAAACTTTATTTGGATTAAAATCGAAGTTTTGTCGTCTGTCAATATGCAAATGAAATAAAATCCCAACTTAATTGATGGAGTATTACTACTCCCTCCGTCCCACTACAAGTTTCTCACTTTCCCACAATAAGTTTCTCATTCCATTTTTGACAAATTATTTTTTCTCTCTCAATCACATTATCTATATTTTATCATACTTCATTTCACACTAATTTATTATTTTCTCTCTCACCATCACATCACTTGTACTACATCTATTATTTTATCATATTTCTTAATCAAAACACCCAAAAGAAATGGAAAACTTATACTGGGACGAAGGAAGTATTATTTTTTAATTGGGTGTGAGCAAAGTACACAAGTAATCCGTACGGCGTACTTAGGGTTCTCTTTATATACGACAAAAAACGGTAGTATTAAGTAAAATTTGTGATGGTCCCACAAGGCCACGTGGCACAGGATTGAGCTTCCACCACATGCATCCTTTAATATACTCCGTAGATATACACCATTTAATTACCAAAAACAAATTGATTTGGACTAGCCAACAAATTCTTAATTCCATCATGTGCTCACATGATGATGATGTGTGTGTATAATGCATCTTATACTTCTACTTTATTTTCAACTACTACTCACATTCATATATAAATATAAATAAATCATATTGTCAAGAATTTTACGACGAAATGTCCAAAATAAGTGAAGAGCTTATGATAGAGTGAATGAAGTACTCATTTTCGTATGTTTATAAGTTTTTCGTTACATATTAATACAGAGATTAAGAAAAATATTAAATAATAGATATAATACAAGTAATGTGATTAATAGAAGAGAGATGTAAATTAAAAGTAAAATAAAAAATGAAGTTTAAGAAAAATTAAAAATATTTATCAAAAAATGTATGATAAGCTTATAGACGGACAAAGAGAATATAATTTTAAGATATGTTAGTGTAGTATTTATTTTATTTTATTTTTTCGTATAAGTGTACAGTACATACACTCACTTTTAAATATGTAGTTCATCATGATAAATATTGTACGTATATAACATTATAACATCTTCAAGACAGTTCAAATTATTTATAACTTCAAATGGACGTGGGAAAAAAAAATTAAATCACAGCAAAAAAAAAAAAAAAAAAGGTAAAAATATTTGACTATATATTAAATAGAAAAAAAGGCTATCACATCCCTTACCCCAAAAACACATCACTAGATACAATACACAGTGGAGATCTAATACTATTTAATCATGCATTAATTAATTAAAGACACGAGTTGTATGCCGATTTAACGAATGATTTGTCACAACGCAATAATTAATTTTATTTTCTTTAAGAGAAAAAAAAAGAAAATATTAAACTTTATATAGGAAAAAAAGGTGATTTGACAAGAGTCTAGGATGTTAAGTAAAAAGGTTTGAATGATTGTATGTATATTGGAAATGAGGAGACAGGAGGAGAGGCAATGGATGGGATGGGGGCCAATCCTGTCATCCAAACACCGCCTTATGGACCCATATTATTATTTTTATTATTATTATTATTATTAATTTATTATTCTTATTATTATGAGCTGGACTCTATATATATTATTATCACAATCCCATTTTCAATTCCATCTCAATTCAATGTAATTCAGTATGATGCAAACAAAATGTACTATATATATATATCAGATTAATTTTAAGAATATTTACACAAAATGATAAATCCAACTATATCGATTTACAAAAAATAAAATTGAGAGATATATAATTCTCGTTTTTCATCCGTCAAAATTAACCATCTAAAATAAGGGCATGAATATATATATATATATATATCTATAATACTTCCTTCATAATAGTGTACGTGTAGAAATAGAAATTATAAATATAAACAAATAAAAAAGAAAATTAAAAAATTTACAGAGGAAGTAATATGCATGCATCTAAAATAAAAAGCATCATAATTCATAGTACTATTTTTATGCTAACTCATACACAAAATAGAAACAATTTCACGTGAGTTTTGTGTTTTAAAAATCACATGACTTATGAAATTAAGTGAGTTTCAATAAATTCTTGAAATAGAAGATTCTTCGGAATCCATGCAACTTGAATCTATAACATCTCACTTAAATATGTAGGGCACATAATATAACCAGAATTTTGTAATAAACCTTTAATTAAACACAATTCATTGATGAATGAACTGAAATTCTATTTCTACCCCTTATGTGTTACTAAACTAAAGTTGGCCCAAATGGATTAAATATCTGGTGAATGCTTTTTAAATTTGGAAGAGAGCCAATTTTTAGTCCAACACAGTGCACGTAGACTATTTCCCCTGATTTAGATTTCTAATTTTGATTCTTATTTACAAAATAAAAAAAATAACAAAAAAAATCCGATTTTGGTGAATTAGTAGAGTATGTTAGTGTACGAGTGATCCGAGAGAAGCAGCACATGAGGGGAGGGGGCATTTAACCTTTGACGAAGAAACCAAAGCCACATCTAAGTATCATGCTCACTGCAAACTACCACTGCCTTCCAGTAAAAATATACCACCATTTATTATTAATTAACTAATTGTTACCATAATTTAATCAACTAAATAACGTTGTAATCCACGTTACATGCCAGCAGATTATAAACACTGTTTAGGTAAATGTGTGTGTGTGTGTTCCAACTGATTCCCAGAAAATCTTTCTCTCTCTCGTGTCTTTCTCTTTTAATACATTGAGAATTTCGAAATACATTTCTTTATTGTATCGCCAACATATATCAACCATATAATTTGGATGAATTACATTCCAAATTTTGTAATTTATAATGATTTTACAATATAATACTCCCCTTTATGCAAAAGCCGGCCCTAATCCACTTGATTTTGGGTTGGTCTGCTATGGACTCGAGTGAATGTTGTGCACCCTAGTCCATGTTGCACTTTTCAATTTTAGTGATCTACACTTTTTGGTAAATGGTGTTGCACTTTTCAATTATTAAACTGTATAATAATATTTTTAGTAATAATTGAAAAGTGCAACACCATTTACCAAAAAGTGTAAGTCAGTAGAACTGAAAAGTGCAACATGGACTAGGGTGCACAACATGCACTCGAATGCATACTAGACTTTACCCTTGATTTTTTACTTCTGGGCAAAAAAATTACTTAGGTGGCCGCATAATTAAGCGTACTTTTTTTTTTTGAACGGTTGTGCACACCCTTTTAAGTAAAAACGAGACACCGAGCAATATAATACTCATAGCTATGCCATGATATACATTTTTTTTTCTTCTCAAATCTCATTGTTTAAAAAGTGAAAACTACATTAGACGGATGAAACCTGCTCGACTATTGATTTTTGCAACCTTTGATTATATTTTGTATTGCATTCAAATACACAAAGAAAACGAGTACATCTAAAAACGTGCTTTTGAAATGGATTGAGACGAAAAAAAGTTGATTCTTTCATAAACAAATTAAATTAAATTTCAGAGTTGAGGATAAGAATGAACCAAAACTGGTCTTTCTTTATCAATAACTGAATATTGGAATGAGCTAGCTAGAAAAGATTACAAGCCCAAAACTAGTAATAAATTTATTATTAGTTAAATTAATTAAGCCCAAGAAAGGCATTTATAAGATTGAAATGTGTGCGCACGTGCATACATGTGTACAAATCTGTTGGAAATTCTGAATTGCCATATGCACACGTGCAGACATGTGTGTGTGAGTTCGTGTTTATTTGGAGTGGAGAGGAAGTGAGAGCATGTGAAAATTCCAGTTATAAAAAAGAAAAAGAAAATTCCAATTTTACTTACCGTGGTCATAATTTTCTTAAATTATTCCATACACCAATCATAGATATGCAATATAATTCAATTACTGCACATGTAGTGTGTAATACTAAAAATAGATTGGAATGTAATATGAAATAAATAATTGAGTTTATTGATTTAGTTAAATCTTCTCAATATTGCACAGTATATAATTAATTAAGTACAATTAAGGAGGCATAATCTGGTGTTTAAGGGCTCACATAATTAAGGTGTTCCCTTCAAAGCACGAGTAATGAAGAATCTGGTGCACGGCAGTTCTAGTTTAACTACAACTTGCAGTTTAATTACACAATTAATTAAGTAATAATCCTTGTTAGCTGCAGAAAAAAGAAGCAATTTTTTTAAACATCCAGTCAAACTGACCTAGTTTTTGACTGACCCATATGTCTTTTCTTGATTTCCTTATTTTTTTCTTTCTAATTCCTTTTAAAAACTTGTGACATAGTACTAAATTAATACTAGTTTATGCTGATCTAGTTTTGGAACTAACACTTAGAACATAATCGCATATGACTGCAGTACCCAACAATTTATAATAATAGTATTGTTTTATTCAGAAAAAAGGGTATGGTGTCTTATACTTTAATTAGATGACTCGCCAAGTGGAATGAATTAAATAAATAATGTTAATATCATTTCCTTTCCATCGGACCCCTTACTATAATTTGTATTTTTTCTAGCTAAACATCCACATTATGATAAAATGTCAAAAATACCTCTAATTGAATATTAGTAATATTTTTTAACGAGAGTATTATAGTAAAATTACATTTTTTTAAAATCAATTCTGGCTATCCAGATTTTGAATAGCCAATCTTTTTCATTTTTCTTAATATATTATTGGGTAGGAATTGACGAGTATTCTAATTAAGTTTGAATTTCATTAATTTTAAAGAACGGTAGAAAATGTCTCATATGCACTTGATTTCATTTCAGTTGAAGTTAGTATCACAGGTAACATTGTCCAAGTGAAGACGACAACAAATCATATTTTGTGATCATATACTGTTTAATTACATTAGCTTACACGTTTCAACTAAAGTTAGTGTCACTTTTCACTCGTATAACCAATTGCACGGTTCACATGAGAGTGATTTGAAAATTATTGATTTGGGAAAAGAGTGGTTAGAAATGAAAGGAAAAAAAAAGTGGAAGATATGAATGAAAATTGTGACATTATTAGAGAAGAAAGGGATGTGTGTCCAAATGGGGAGGAAAAGAAGATGGAGTTTGTACCCCGTTTTGTATGTAATAAGCGCATTGCCTCGCTGTCTTGCATGTGAACCCTAACACACTCACTTAATTCCCATACACTCCCCCACGCACCCATGATTGATAGATAGATACATACACGAAATTACCTCAATGCCCCTCATCCGCATAACATGCACTACTAATTCGATCTTTGTCATTAATAGTAGTAGCATCATGAAATGAAATGAAACCCGTGCTTAATTATATTAAACCACATTTTAATTAATTAATTAATTTCAAAATCTATCTATCTCCATCACGTACCTACATTTCATTCAATTTACACATAAGTCCCCCCTGCCTATTAAGTAAGATTCATTCATTCTTTGTGAAATAATAGGGACAAAGTACAATCCTAGTAGCATTTCCTTTCGACTTTTCCCCCTCAATCTTTTTTATCTAGTGAGAAATTAACACAACAAAAACAGAGAAAAAATGGACTACATGTTTGCAAATGAAGAAGAATGTAGCAGTGGGTGTGAGTCCGGATGGACATTATACTTGGACCACTCTTCCATTTCTTCGTATGATCGAAGAAATGATCATTCTCGTCGTCGCGTTATTAGCCGCGACGACGAGAAAAGTTTGAAAGAAGAAGACGAAGAGGAAGAAGACGAGGAGGAGGGGTTGTCGATGGTGTCGGATGCATCATCGGGACCTCCTCATCATGTGCATGAATCGGAAGATGGAAATGATGATGCATTGTTAATGTCTAGAAACAAGAAGAAAAACAGAGATAAACGACGTCGTAATAGTATTAAAGTTCAAGATCGAGACCCATTGCTTGATGACACTGCTAGCTCCCCCCTTTTCAACTTGTCCAATGTAAGTCCATTTTAATTATTATTACTACAAATTAATTTAATTGAATCACATTTTGTAATTTATTACCCTCTGCTTTAACAGAAAAGCTCCACTTTGACAACAAACAAGACATCAATGGAGAATAATGTGTTGGAATATTCACAAGGCTACTCCACTACTCAATTTGAACAAGTATGTTTCATAAATTTATTTCTAATTTTTTTAAAAAATGTGCCTCTTTTTTTCGTTTTTTTCATTGATTTAATAACTTTCATATGTAGGTGAGACCGCCGTATCAGCAGCATTGTCATGATTTCTTTCAGCCTGGGAATCAACTACAGCAACAAAACCAGTTGAGTATTAGTACTACATTTTTTTAAAAAAAATTATTATTTGATTTATAATGTTACATGTATTCTAATGAAGTTTATTTTTATTTTTTTAACAGGTGGTAAAGGCATTTATCATAAGGTCCTATGTTATGGTGCTGTAATAAATTGAGAGATGGAAATTTGAAGGTGTGTCTGTAAGGCAAAAGGGAATTGAATCTTGAAACGGAATTTTCTTCTTTTGTTCCATCATCTTTTGTAGCTGTAACTGCAGTGGGAAACACCATGAAAAAAAAAAAAAAGAAAATCAGAAAAGTTGAATTTCATTTTGGTATGAATGAAGATTTTCTTGTCCAGAAATTTGTTTTTGTGGGAAATTTTAATTAATATTTTATATATTAATCTCCATGGAGCCCCTCATGCTCCCTTTTACTTCAACAAAGAAGATCTACAAAATTTGTCCATGTTATTAATTAAGCGTACTTGAAGAATTAAAATTAATTTGAAACAAGAATTCTGCACAATAATTATATATAATTGTCAGAAACAAGGATTTAGTTAAATAAATAATTGTAGAGAGATGGATTTATTAAGTGGGGCAATTATGGATATGAAGTCCAAATCTTGTAAGCGTTTGTTGTGTCCAAATTTGTTCATCTTGGTTCACATTATGGTAGGGCCAAATTAACTTCGAATCTTGTCTACAAATGGAAACTTAATTTTTCACCCTTCAAACTTTACATCATGCATTCATTGTTGTTTAATGAGCCAGCAAGTTTAGGGCTCCCACAAGTGTTTGGACCAGGACAGTACATATGTATTGTACAATACTCAGTCTCTCTCACACGTACACATGTATATATATGTGTGTATATATTACTAATTTATATGTAAATCACACTTTCACATCTTCAACTTAAATCATAAGTATTAATCCAATATGTATGTTTTCTTTTGTTTTATGACCTATCTATCGACCATCCAAATTCGTTATGATCATTTCTTTAGATACGAATTAGATGAAAGAATAGTTGGTGTAAAAGTCCCACATCATTATATGTGGAAGGTAAGAAAAGGTATATATGGTTATAATGTGGACAAATACCTAATTAATTGTCTCTTAGTAACCACACAAGGCTCCACCAAATAAATAGTTATACTTTACATAATAAATTAGAATTATGAGAGAGTTAATTATACTAATATTAATATAAGATGAAATAGTAATAATAAAGGGTGCATATATGGTAATATTTATATATATATATGTTGTATAATTTGGTGATGGGCAGTATATATATAGATGAAATAAAAAAAGGGTTGGGATGGATGGAGCCAAAACAAATGTTGGAATATTTCATATGCATCTTTATCACCCTTTTCCATAGTGCCAAATATCCTGCCTCTCATCTTACAGACCCATTTCAACACCTCTTTTTATTTTATTGTTGTTATTGTTTTAGCTACCTCTTTATTTTAAAAGATTACTTTTGTACGGGTTCATTTTAGTACCTTCCATGCTGATTTTGTCATTTTTCGGTTATTTCAAATCTTGTTTTCACAATTTTATCATGTTCATTTGGCTACAGTAAATTATGCTCTAATTCTTCAATATTCTTGATTTATAGTACTAAATACATATTATACTACGTTTTGAAGCAAATATATATAGCATAAGATAAAATGTAGAATGTAACAAAAGAAAAAAAATAAAAAAACTCCCTTCACCTACATCACATAAAGTGTGTCTGTTTTCTGTTTTAGGTTAGTTTGTCCACATAAACGTGCATGTTTCATTTTTTTGACAAATATACACTTATTTATCTATTTTATACATAATATTTTTTTAAATCAGTGTAAAAAGAAACAAACACACTATACGTGAACGGAAAAAGTATTTCTCTTCCCGTGGGAATGCAAGTAGAAGAAAAGAAATCAATTAATTGTGACATATATATAAGTAAGAAGAAACACTAGAAAATCTAAGAAAGAAATAATACTAATATAGTAATAGTATAGATGATTAGATTGTTGTTTGTTTGCAGTGAATAATGTTGGATAGACTAGGGGTATGGAGGAAACCATTTTTGTCCTACCAACAGCCACCAAAACATGAATGCACCCCCAATCCCTTTATCAACTTAAATTTTAGTATTTTCATGATTTAATTTTTAGTTTGGCAACATGTCAAAAATTAAATTTTCATCTAGGACTGTTCCCAATCTTGTTGACAACACTCTTTCTCCCTTCTCCTTTTTTCTTACTTAGAGAGAGAGAGTTAATAATATCTTCTTTCTTCTTCTTATCTCTGCAGTTTTTTTCTTTTCAGAGTGTAGTGTACCTGTTGCTTCTAACATCTAACTTGTAATAGGCCCACAGTGCATGTGTTTTGTATCAGTGAAGCTGGAAAAACTATGTACTGTAACTTCCCTTCCCTTGAGTACTAGTACTAGATCACACACGCTGCTTTTATTTGGCTTCATTATACTATACACTCAATCTAACATTGTTCCACCTCACCCTAAATATTCAAATTTCTCTGCTTATGGAATCCAAACATACTCAAAATATCATACTATTTTTTTTTCATATGGACACGGTAACTACATTATCGACCGCTACATAAAGAAATACTGGGAAAAAAAAAAATTGTAGCCATTTCAAAATGCGTACTAGTAGTATAAATTTTAATTGGAAACAATTTAACAAAAATTCAGTGTGAAACAATATATCCAATTACAATTCAATATAATTTTTTAATAAGTATTATTTTTATATATCAAAATTCTAGAAATGAAACGATATTTTTGGTATACTCTACCCAACCACCCTTGGATTTAACCAATTGACTAAATTAAGATTTACAAAACAATTGTTAAGAAGATCCATAATTAAAATTCTTATAAAAAAAATAAAACTTAAGTCGTATTGGAGAATAAAAAAAAAAGGTTAAATAGAAATAATTAGTGTCACATATGTTGAGCAATATGTCTTATTGTACCTCTCATGCAGCGACTGATTTTTAATTTAATGCAGTTTTATATATAAAAAAATCAAATTTTTGTTCGGTTTTCAGTTTTTAACTGATCCCAAATCGAATAATTCGTTTAATTAGTTTTGGTTTTGCTTCAATACGGTTTGGTTTTTTTTGTTTATGAATAATGAAATTCAATTTCAGTTCGATTTCTTTAATTCGGTTCGATTACCGATCGATGCACACCCCTACAAGAAAGTCCATTTTTTTTTCCCAATTCATACGCCGTTGCAATAAAAAGTGTTGTAAACTTCAAATTTTTAGTTTTATCTTTTTGTATGATTTAAATTTGGTAAATGAATTTTTTGTGAGGCCTTAAATTGAGACACTATATTTTTTTTTTAAAGAAAGAAACAAGCTTAATAATATTAAAATGAAATTGGTATAAATATACAAATTTAAACCATGGCCTCAAATATAAAATGCAACTCTAAATCCAATATTTTTTAAAGTGTGTCGATCTTTATATATATGCAAGTTATTTCGGGACGGTGCGGTTATAACCTTGTCCTGGTTTGATAGTATGGACTTTGTTAAAGAGAAAATTGATCCTTTCAAGCATGTTAGCCAGCCCAGCCCACTCTTGAGCAATACTATTTGGCTTACATGTCTGAAAAGACAGTAATATCCTTAAAATTATTTTCACTTTCAGTACTGTACACCATGACCATGGCACGGGTGTACAAGATCCAGAAAGAAGCACATCACATTCCTTCACATGACAACATATATTTTACACGTTTTTTATGTTATGAAAGAAAGCAGTGTTATACAAAAATAAAAAAATAGTACTACCATTAACATAATTGATGAAAATGTAATTTTTTTTTTTTTATGGAGAGATACACATACCAATTTCATGGAGACATGTGGTACACCATCATAAAGGGTGATGGCAGGTATTAGCAAATTTATGACGTGAAGTGGACCACAAATCAACTTTACAAACTAAAAAGAAATTAAAAATAATGCATGGGGGATGATCAAATTAGATAAAGTGGATGCCTCAAAACAACCATCCATTATGCATGCCCATCCCATGTTCATAAATTGCCAAAATCCTTCCTCTTTTGTTTTTTCTCGTAATGTAAACTTTCATATACTCTTATTTGTGATTATTCAAAATTAATAATACAGGCCACAAAATTTGTACATTACATATACGGATATACCTCCACTGACATTTAATTTTTCACAAGTTACTATTACCCTTAATTGATGAGGAAAAAACAAATTTCGAGCTAGGGGGTAATATGCCCTATTCATAATTAAAAAAAAAAAAAAAAAGTAAAAATCTTAAATGTCATATTTGGAACTGACCGCAATCCTTTTTCCTTAATTTTATGTGCATTTTATTAATTAGGTTCTACTAGAAATAAAACATTATGTCCCACATGTGCACTTAATTTAATATTAATTGGGTTCCATTCGTATAGTAAAGGCATAAATCCTCTTTCAATTTTAAGAGATGACACACAATCATAACATAATTAACCCACTTACCCAAATCTTAAGGTAAAAAACTGATATTTTATAATTCCAATTTGACAGAGTTTCAAAAAATTATTTTCATTTTGTATGCATATTTAGTGGTATTAATTTGATAATATTAGTTGAATTTATTAGCTGTTTTACTATAAGGTATTAGTGGTAAAATAGGTGCATAGTAAAAGTAAAACCAATTCACACAAAACCAATTTATTAGTATGAGTGAGCTTTAGTTTAGTTAATCATTCTGAATATACGATCAATGAGAATGCTTGATTCAATACTATTTGCACACTAATTAGCTTCCATTGATACAACAACATCTATAGAGGATCATGGGATAGCCACCGGGAAACCATGGCAAAACATTCTTTAGGGTTATACTCTGGAGGGGTGTGTCCCGAACCCTACAATCATGAGCAGAATTATAACTTCTACCCTTCATCCTCGTCTTATTTGCTAGATTTCTACATATAAATAAATAAGATTCAAGCAAAGTTTTCTAACCTTGATAGTTGCAAATGTGAGATAAGATCCATTGTCTCTGTATCTTATGGTAAACCTATGCCAAATATAAACAACAAATTAGTTAGAACTTAAAGATTTGTAGCCTTAACATCAAGCATTAAGATTGGAAACTTACCCTGCAACTTGCCCATCGACTTTCCAAGGTCTCCAATTATCGTCAAGTGTTAAATTAAGTGAATAAATCCAGTCGAGAGTAGTAAAGTAGGGCACCATCATGTCATGATCGCCGCTGCAAAGGAAACTACATTAGTACACAACCTAAAACCATACTATATTTAAACTAGATGATGAGTTTTCAAGAGATGATGCAACTAACTTGTACACCAAACCGCGGTATCCTTTTTTAGCAAGGAGTAGATGATACTCAGCAGTAGTGACTACATCCATGTCAATGGCCACACTATTGTTGCATCGAATCCATTCCTCTTTCGTCCCCTGATAATGACAATCAAACTTCATTTTTTAGAACATTCTTTGCAGGTCTATACTGTCTTTTTACTTTCATATGAATTATAATGAATGGACCGAATGCATACCTCTCGCACACCAAGTGCGTTTCTGACACTCGGATTGTTCGCCCAGTCTTCTGATATGGTCTCACGATACATGTCCTGTAAATTAAAGGGCGCGCAACCTAAGTTATTTGAAACATGAGTAATGGAAACTCATATGTAAAAAAAGACTGATTCACTAAGGTGTAGATTAAGGAAAATATACCCGGCATAGTGGCTTCAAGCTTGAGGATGGGAGAACAATGTTCCTTGAAACAGTGTAATCTCTTATCAAAAGATTGCTTTTTGGACATGCAGTTTCCAGGATTTGATAAAAGTCTACATCATCAAGACACTGGATTTTGAATTAGGCCAATTGCATGCAAGATCTTCACACACTTCCTCGATCCAAAGAAACTTGTAAATAATTACCTCGTTTATGACTTGAAGAGCAGATTGACATTGAATGTTGTTTTTATCCACATCCACATACTCCCTGTTACAGCTGATTTCAGCTTCCTAAATTTGTGTCAGCCAGAAGAATAAAGTATTTAGGTAGTATTAACATAAAAAATTCAAAGATTAAAATTTAACTGATCTCTGTGCTTTGGGTGCAAATAAAGATCACCAAATGGTATAATATTTTAGAGCTAACAGACAACATAAGTGAGCATATACTCTGGGTAGTGGAGATAGCTTTTTTGAGGTACTTGACTTGCTTCTGTCATATTTTCCGAAGTCCAGGAGGACTGATTATCTAGGAGAGTTGGTGGTTACTATTTTTAAGCTTGTATATTTGTAGATTCTCCAAGAAACTATAGCAGTACTACTGCAATCGAAAGCATTTTTACCAACTCAGCTTGTATTTTGCAACCCTAACAGTACACAATAAACACTTAATTAAAGACTACCTTCAAATATTCATATGTTATAAGTCCCAGGTTGTGAGCATATGACAATCTATCATTCTCAGCCCTGTGTACATGGGTTCCTGGATTGCCAACAAAGTAGCCCTAACCAAAAGTTTGATCATTTTGAAGAATCTCAAATGGAAAATTTCAAAAAAGGCAGTTTGATGTACTCCATAAATTCTTACTTGAAGTGAAATTTTGGGTAAAAGACCTCTTTGATTAGCTGTGAGAAGATTAGCAGTTGAATAAAGTATGAATGAATGGGAAAACAAAATCAAAAAGACTAACATAATAAATCAAGGAAAACCTTCTGATATTTCCCAAGCAACCATTGGAACTGTCTTTCCACCGTAAGATTCCCCCTGAATATAGAGATGGTTTTTTGTAAACCTGGGATGATTCAGCAACCACTGCACACACCAGTCAAATTTAAAAGCTACTCCATCAATCAATAGCCAATATTCAACATTATAATAATAACTTACTTTTGTGAGAAAGGCGTAAATTTCTTGGGGAGCTAATGAATCAGAGGTATGATATCCGTTAGAGGTAGTGGCATATGAAAAGCCAGCACCAACTGGCCAGTCTAAGAATATAACATTGGCCATCTGAACAACACATCAATCACATTATTATAACTTGAGTAACTAAACTCATATGAATTGGTTAACTAACTATAAACTAGTTTAAAGTTGTAAGAGTGATGACCTTGGTCCATGAATATGGATTGAGGAGCAGCGATGGTAGGCTCCATCCAACAGTTGAAGAATCAAAACTGATTGGACCTGCAGGCAGATCGAGGATATACAATCAAAAGAAAGGAGCATTGGTTATAAGTAAAAATTGGGTGCTTAATCCTCAAGTTTTAGTTATAAAAAAGGCATACCAAATTCGAAAACAAGAGTGGAGAGAGCAGAGCAGCCAGGGCCACCGGTGAGGGACAGTAAAAGGGGGTCATTCTGGGCGTCTCTCTCGGACTCGATGAAGTAATAAAACATCTGCTTCTCGTTATTTTGCCCCACACTAACATACCTGCAATTGCAAAATGCAACAAATCCAACTCCAGCAAAAGGGAAAACAACTAATTAACCACAAGATGCATGTAATTAAATTAAATTAAAATGGTACCCAGTTTCAAGTGTGAATGGAAGCTTCTTCCCATGGAAACCAGGCAGATTCTCAACCACATGGTGATGATGATGAGACTGCGACACAAATACCATATAACCCTGCAGCAATAAAAACACAATTACTTGCCGGAATCTTGGCGGCGACCTCATCACTTTCCGGTCTAAGATGAACTGCTACTGTTACAAAAATGGGAAAACCGAAAATTTGAATTTATATTATTTTTCAATACATAAAAGTGAGGAGGATAGTTAAAAAAATAATAAAGATTTTTTTTTTTTTTTTTTATGAATATAGTAATGACATTTGACTAGTATTGAAATATTTGGATGCAATAGTTAAAATTTTTTTTTACTATTTTAAATATGAATCTCATACTGGAGTATCTTGTTTAGAATTGAACTTATGTTGTAGCATGATTGGTTGTAGAATTGATCTATGGTGTAGCATGAAATGAGAGAAAAGATTAACCTTGATTTACCCGGTTCAAGCACCGTATTTTCAGCGTCTCTCACCCTCGAAGGTAAATTGTCATTAAACTTGAATCAAATAGTAAAATTATTTTCAATTCTCCGTAATTCAAATTTTAATTCAATTGAAACATTCTTAATTTTATTTTTAATTCAAAATGAACAAAATAATTTTAAGTTGATGACAAACTTAACACAAAAAGTCATTTATGACTATTTGCATGGGAGGACATTCGGTAGGCAATTTGAGTATTTGCCGCGTGATTGGAAATGCTCTTTTTGGTTAAGCGCTTTAATTTTCTTTGCAACTTACTAATAGAAAAAAATTGAAATAGTTGAAGACGTGGAAAGACATCATTAACTTTTTAATGATACAATAAATTTTTTATTATATTTTGAAATATTATTTTATTATATTTTATCTCATATTAATCAATAATTATCTGAGTTGTACACATAATTGTATTGTGCAATTGGTACAATTAAATCTAATTTAATAGATTAAAATCTAAATTAATCATATCACTTTTAATATATCTATTATTTTACTACATTCTTTAATCAAAACATTAAAAAAAAAAAAATTAGGCTATATTTGGATGAAATGATTTAGGTCTGTGAATTTTATTTGAATTAAAAAGTAAATGAATGAATTTTAAATATTTAACAACATTTTTTTTAGTTAAAATTGTGGGAGTTTTAAATCCTCATTAAATTCTTTAATTTGAAATATCTACTCAAATCAAATTCTCTCATCTAAATACAATCTCACTAAAACAATGTCATTTAAAATCCATGTATTCAATTGTAATGTCTTTTCAAATCAAACTTCATCATTTAAACACAACCTTAATTACTGGAAAACTTCTATAAATTAATAAACTCTTTAAAATAATAAAATCTTCCGGTCCCAACTTGGACCTTTTTAAAAAATCATCAAATTCGATAATATAATAATTTTTCGGAAAATCTCTTTATAAATATTAGGTCCCATTAAAACTCTAAATTAATAATTCATAAATATTACAATTATAAATATTATGGTATGGTCTCTCTTACAAGTCTTTTTCATCAATCCACTCTTGTAAATTTTTTTGAGTGCATATGAGATGGTCGATCTCTCTTATACTCACATAATATTTTACGCATTTGTTCATTCATAAATGATTTTGCTATGTTTTTTAGATGAGAATATATGGTTGGGTGTTATGAATTACTACTCTTTTATTTTCATATTGAGATTTATATAATATATGTTTTATTCATTCACCATGAATGAATATATTTAATTGGCTATACAGTAGAACCTCTATAAATTAATAACCTTGGGACCATGCAATTTTATTAATTTAAAGAGGTATTAATTTATCGATAAATTAATATTTATTAATTAAAAGAGAGACTTTTAAAATTCAACAAATTTAGTACACATGTATTAAAAATAAACGAATTCACGTATGTTTCATTGATTATATTCATACATTAATCATGTATAATATCAATTCATTTCATTGTATACATGTTTACATTAATTCGTTGCATTTAAATATATTCATGCATATGAATTAAAACATATACTACTATATGAATCTCAATATGAAAATAAAATAATTCATAACACCCAACTATGTTTTCTCATCTAAAAGACATTATAAAATCAATCGTGAATGATCAAATGGGTAAAGTTAGGATGAATCCAATTAGATTTAAAATTTAAGAAAAATCAAGTAACAATAGATTCATATTTTACCAAATTACCATAATATTTATAATGGTAATACTTATGAATTATTAATTTACAGTTTTAATGGGACCTAATATTTATAAAGAGATTTTCCAAAAAATTATTATCTTATCGAATTTGATGATTTTTTACAAAGGCCCAAGTCGGGGCCGGAAGATTTTATTATTTTAGAGAGGTTATTAATTTATAGAGTATTAATTTATAGAGGTTCTACTGTAATAGTTATTTAAGTGCAACAAATTAATGTAAACATGTATATTTAAGTAATTCTAATGAATTGATACATGCGTCCATGAATGTAATAGTTAATTGTATAACATGAATTGAAATTATACATGTATATATATATATATATTTAATTAGTTACAAAAAATTGGTTGATACACATATTTATTAAATTTGTTTAATTTAAAAAGTCTCTATTTTAATTAATAAAATATTAATTTATTGATAAATTAATATCTCTCTAAATTAATAAAATTTTAGGGTCCCAACGTTATTAATTTAGAGAGGTTTTACTGTAAATGGAGGGAATATTTTTTACTCCACCGACAGGTAAATTTGTCAGTGTCCTCTCTTTCGCCTCACATCTTAAATTCAGGAAAAACTCATCACAATTTTTATAGGAGTCTTTTTTTTAAGAGGGGTTTACAAGATCAACAAATAGAATTACAAATTACGAATTAAGATCTTGATCTTCAAACCAATGTGATATCGCCGTCCACTTCAATCGTGAGAAGAGGAAAGACGAGTTTCCCTTTGTCTTAACAGATGTCCAGGTCTCCAATCTTTAAACGAGACAACCTCACACTAAGGTGTTTCATGTCAAGAATAGAAAACAAAAAAATTAGGCAAAGTTCCACCAAGTACACGATCCCAAGAATTAGAATCCAAGGACTCTCGGGCCAATCTCAAGGAGCCCAGCAACTAAAAAAGAGACCCACAAAAACTACACCACATCTGCAGATTTACAATTCAGATCTGCAGATCTAAGTTTCCAACCACAAAAAAGAGACAAATAGATCTGCAGATCTACAACTCAAATCTGCAAATCTACAAAGCAGATCAAACGAAAACTAAAATACCAGAAGAGCTCGGAGAGAAACGGAAAGCCAACAGTTCCGAGGCGAAAAGACAATAAAGACAGAGTAGCAAAGGAGTCAAAAATGATGACGGCAACGTGAACGACGAATCTACAACGGACCGACGGCGGAGACCGGTGAATTATATATTCATTTCTTATCATATCTTTCGCCTCCCATTAGGGGTGGAAGTAGGTCGGGCTACTCGCTAGGGGCCTACGGTCTAGCATATTAAGGGCCTTGTTAGGTCTAGCCTATTTATAATATGAGCCGAGCTAAGACTTTTTAAAAAGTCTATTTAATTATGTAGGATAGGCTTAGATTTTATATAAGGCTTTATAAGTCTGTTTAACAGACCGATCTATTTAAAATTATATATTATATTTATATATATTTTATAATAAGTAATTCTTAAAATTTAGTACTAACATTTATATTGAATTAAATTAAAGTAAGTTAAATTTATTTTAGTACTTGAGAAATCGTTATAATGTTTGTATTTAAACTCATCGATGTAGTGCATTTGTTTTGATAACAAATTTTATTTGCAACTTTGAATATTGAACTACATTCGTATTTAACATATTTAATAGGCTTCTAAAAGGCTCGTAGGTCTGACCTATTTACATAAAAGGTCAGGTCAAGGCTATAAAAAAAAGTCTATCATAGATAACATGCGAGACTCAAACTCAATATTTATAGGGTCTGACTATATGCACCTCCATTTCGGAGAGATGCACTCCCCTTTTCAGTTTATTAATAAAATAATAGAGTAAAAAACCAAAAATGCCCTTCATTAAAATACAGCGTACTAAATGCACTCCCTTTACTAAACGCACCCTTACTACCATTTCTTTCACCTTATCCCTAAATCAAATTTCCGACCACCGTCACCATTTTTTCCGATAACAAGAAATAAAAAAAAATCCAAAATTTCAACAAATCAACCATATTCATCCACAAATCACTATTATCAAACACATTAACAATATCAAACCCATTAACAAACATCATTATCAAAACTTAGAAAACTAACAATTTTTTTAAAAAAATTCGTCAAACCAGTGCCGATCGTGTATCCTTCCGTCGACCACATTTTATCGACAGGAGGATATATGGTCGACCAACAAAGGTCGATCGACACTGTAATGTCGACCATATACACTCTGGTCGACAACATTTTGTCGACGAAATTGTACATGGTCGACATTACAGTGCCGAAATTAAAAAAAAAAAAAAAACCTGTTGTGCTAACGTCATGGACGGCGAATCGGGGTGGGCTAACGTCGTGGACGGAGCGACGTGGGGCCAACGCCGGTGAAGAGAGGGAGAGAAGAGAGATGTAGGGGCGGCCGCGGCGGCCGATGGACGGAGGCGGCCGCGCGGCCGTGAAAGCTTTTTTTTTTTTTTTTTTACAGATCGTGCTGGTGGGGCGGGGGCGCCATGGCAGAGGGTGGGGGTGGGGGGGGAGGGAAATAGAGGGGAGAGAAGAGAGGGCGGTCGCGGCGGCCGATGGACAGGGCGGCCGCTGTAAATTTTTTTTTTTACAGATCGGGGTGGTGAGGCGGGGGAAAGGGAGGAGAGAGAAGAGATCGGGGTGGTGGGGCGATTCCGGCGGCGGCGGCATAATTTTTTTTCTTCTTTTTTTTTTGCAGAAACGGAGGAGGGTGGCGGCATAAATTTTTTTCTTCTTTTTTTTTGCAGAAACGGAGGGCGGCGGAGGAGAAATGGAGGGGAGAGAAGAGATCGGGGTAGTGGGGCGATTCCGCCGGCGGCGGCACAATTTTTTTCTTCTTCTTTTTGAAGAAACGGAGGAGGGCGGCGCTGCGAGGGCGGCGCTGCGAGGGCGGCGGAGGGTGTGGGCGAGAGAGGGTGTTGCCGGCGGCGGCAGGTGGTGGAGTGATTTTGGGGGGAAGAAGATGGAGTTATTTGGGGGAGAAGAAGATGGAGTGATTTGGGGGAGAAGAAGATGGAGGGATTTGGGGGTGTGGATAGTAAATTGAATTTAATGAGAGAAGGGTATTTTAGGTTTTTTACCTATTATTTTATTAATAAAATTGAAAAGGGGAGTGCATCAAACCGAAATGGAGGTGCATATAGTCAGACCCATATTTATAAATCAGACCCAAACTTTTACATGTAAGCCCAGCCCAGCCTAGCCCAGCCCAGCCCAGCCCATCCTATTTCCACCCCTACCTCCCATCCCTCGGCCTACTAAAAAAATGCCCCAGGATCCTATCCCATTTATTCGCCTAACAACCATATATTCATTTCATATCATATCCTAGCTGCTTTAATTGAACCATATCATATACTCCTTCTTTTTCACAAGTATTTTGCACAAGAAAATTGACACATTTTTTAAGAAAAAAATGTAACGAGTAGAGTGTAGATAGATAATTTTGTAAAATTATATGAATAAAGTAAAAAGATGATTGAAAAAAGAGTAAAAGTAACAACATTTTGTATAAATACGTGAATATTGTGAAGGTGTGGTATATGAAAGAGTTTTTTTTTTTTTTTTTTTTTTATGGGGTGTGCAAACAGTTGTGACGGATAAATAAGGTAAATATGCAAATAGTTGTAGGACGAAGGGATTATACAGAAAAATTAATTGAAGATGGGGAGGGCGTTCAGACATCATAAATGGTGATGATGACAAATGAATTTGAGATGGTTACGCGATCTATCAAGGCGTGAAACTTTCACTCAATCTTGACAGCATGTCGAAAAACTTTGTGGGACCCAAAATTTTGAGAAGCTCGAGAAAAACTTTAATGACAAACGAATTCGATTCAAGTTTGATTTTTATTTTATTATTCTTATAAGATTTTTAGAATTTTTAGAATTTGTAATTTCTACCCATTTAAAAAAAGTTAATAATTTTTTTACTATGAAACATGTATGACAAGAACAATAATATTTCTCAACTTGGCTTATTCAACAATTGATATACATAAAATTGATATACAAAAATAATATTTCTCGACTTGGCTTATTCAACAATGCAGACGTTTTTCATATTTCGAACACAAAACATTTTTTGCACTTGAAAAACACAAAATTGATCACACATCATAAAAAGATGAAATAACAATAGTGGTATATACATATAAATTGCAAAAAAACAGAAAATCAACCATGCATACGGTATTAGTTGTAAAATAGTCAGGTACATATATAGTAAAAGTAAAACTAATTCACACAAAACCAATATACGATCAATGAGAATGCTTGATCCAATACTACTTGTACAACAACATCTATAGAGGATCATGGGATAGCCACCGGGAAACCATGGCAAAACATTCTTTAGGGTTATACTCTGGAGGGGTGTGTCCCGAACCCTACAATCACGAGCACAATTATAACTTCATCCTCGTCTTATTTTCTCGATTTCTACATAGAAATTAATAAGACTCAAGCAAAGTTTTCTAACCTTGATAGTTGCAAATGTGAGATAAGATCCATTGTCTTTGTATCTCATGGTAAACCTATGCCAAATATAAACAACAAATTAGCTAGTTAGAACTTAAGGATTTGTAGCCTTAACATCAAGCACATTAAGATTGGAAACTTACCCTGCAACTTGCCCATCGACTTTCCAAGGTCTCCAATTATCGTCAAGTGTTAAATTAAGTGAATAAATCCAGTCGAGAGTACTAAAGTAGGGCACCATCATGTCATGATCGCCGCTGCAAAGGAAACTACATTAGTACACAACCTAAAACCATACTATATTTAAACTAGATGATGAGTTTTCAAGAGATGATGCAACTAACTTGTACACCAAACCGCGGTATCCTTTTTTAGCAAGGAGTAGATGATACTCAACAGTATTGACTACATCTGTGTCAATGGCCACACTGTGGTTGCATCTAATCCATTCCTCTTTTGTCCCCTGATAATGACAATAGAACTTCATTTTAGAACATTCTTTGCAGGTCTATATTGTCTTTTTACTTTCATATGAATGATAATGAATGCATACCTCTCGCACACCAAGTGCGTTTCTGACACTCGGATTGTTTGCCCAGTCATCTGACATCTCATGATACATCTCCTGTAAATTAAATTTGAAATATGATAGGTGTTGAGATTAATGCAATATTGGAGAACTGTTCTTACTATCAGAAGTGGTAGTGTGCTGATTTTCAGAACTGTGCTTAGTATAAGCACAGTAACTAGTGTTCTGATATTTGGTTATTTCAGTACAAGTAGAGTAATGAGTACTCTGCTGATAAGGTTTAGTGATCTTAGGTATCAACTCTGCTGGTCGGGTCAGAACAGTACTGCTCTTAGTCTGCTAAAGAGTACTGTGCTGATATAGTGTTCTTAGTCTGCTGAGACAACTGTGCTGAGTTTTACTGCGCTGAGTTCTACTGTGCTGATATTCCAGTTTCAGAGTTAGTTGATTTCTGTTAGTTAGTTAGTTTGTTAGAGGCAGTTACAACTTGCATTGTACATCTATAAATACACCATCTAGTGCATAGATTGTGGGTGACACACATAGAGAGTTTAAGAGAGAGATCAAGCTTAGTGAATACTTGTAATCTGTAACTTTCATTTGTGATTAGTGAAGAGAGTCTTCTATCCTCCGTGGACGTAGATCATTTGATCGAACCACGTAAATCCCGTGTTCTTTCTTTGAGTTCTTTATTCGTTTCAATTCATTGCGTTTCTAGTTGTCTTGATTTATCATTTGTAAGGAGTTGCTTTGTGGATACAATTCCGTAACAATTGGCGCCGTCTGTGGGAACCGAAGATAAAGTCAAGAATCAAGAAATGGGCTCTGTGAAGTTGGAGATAGAGAAATTCAATGGTAAGACAGATTTTGGCTTATGGAAAGCCAAGATGAAGGCTCTGCTGTCACACCATGGGCTGAAAGAGGCCCTTACTCCCCTTGATCCTGCTGCATCCGATGCAGACCAGGCCAAGAAAGAAGAGCTTATGGAAAAAGCTTACAACATTGTTGTCCTGAGTTTGGGAGACAATGTGTTCAGGGAAGTTATGAAGGAGAAGGATGTTGCTGCTGTATTTGAGACCCTTGATGATCTGTATTTGACACAATCTTTGTCAAACCAGATGTTTATGGAGAGGAAGCTCAACAATTTCAAGATGACAGATGATAAGACCCTTGATGAGCAGTTAATAGAGTTCATGCAAGCTGTTGATGATCTTGAAAATGTTGGAGTTACTTTAGATGATCACAAGAAGTCTTTTCTACTTTTGGAGTCCTTACCACCTTCATATGATAGCTTCAAGGATGCTTTGCTGATTACCAAGGAGGGTAAGGCAAAATTCAAAGAAGTCTTGTCCATTCTGAAAACTAAGAGTTTACATGTAGCAAACTCAACCAAGAAGACCAAGAACCAAGCTGAGGGTCTTAACATCAAACTTAAGAATGACAAGAAGAAAGGGCAAGGCAAGAAGTTCCATGCCAAGCCAGCTCAGAAGAAGAATGGATTTGTAGCCAAGGACAGAGCTTGCTACAAATGCCATAAGGAAGGACATTTCATAAAAGATTGTCCTGAGCATAAGAAGACTACTGATCCTGCCAAGGCTGATGTAGTAGAAGGAGAAGGATATGATAGTGCTGAGGTTATGAGCATAACAGATAGCAAGCTTGTTAATGAATGGGTGCTGGATTCTGGATGTTCATTTCACATGTGTCCTACCAAATCTTGGTTTCAAAACCTGGAGATGATGAATGGTGGATCAGTTCTGTTGGGTAATGATGAAAGCTGCAATGTGAGAGGGATTGGCACTGTGAGGGTGAAGATGTTTAATGATAAACATGTGATCCTGACCAATGTCAGATTTGTTCCAGATTTGAAGAGAAATCTTATATCTCTTGGCACACTAAATGCTTTGGGTTATGAATTCAAGACTGAAAAAGGATGTTTGTTTGTCACCAAAGCTGATAGAATAGTGATGCAAGGAAAGAAGTCTAATGGGTTATATTCTTTAATTGGTGAGACAATCACAGGTGCTGCTGATGTTACCATGAGTTCTGAAGATGCTATGCTTTGGCATAAGAGGCTGGCACATGTAGGAGAGAAAGGCCTGATGGAGTTATCCAAGAAGGGGGCTTTCCACCAGAAGACATTCAAAAGTCTGGAGTTCTGTGAGCAGTGCATTCTTGGCAAGGCCAAGAAGAAGTCATTCCAGAAGGGTAAGCACACTACAAAGGAGATGCTGGATTATGTTCATTCAGATGTCTGGGGGCCATCAAGAACAGAAACCATTGGTGGAGGTAAGTACTTCATGTCAATTATAGATGACTATTCTAGAAAAGTTTGGGTGTTCATTCTCAAACAGAAAAGTGAGGCCTTTACAAAATTCAAAGAATGGCTACTTGAGATAGAGAACAAGAAAGGAAAGTCCTTAAAACATTTAAGGACAGATAATGGCCTTGAGTATCTATCAGCTGAATTCAATGAATTTTGTAAAGAGAAGGGCATTACTAGACATAGAACTGTCCCTCTTAATCCACAGCAAAATGGATTAGCAGAGAGAATGAATAGAACTATTCTAGAACGGGTCAGATGCATGTTAGCTGATGCTAAATTACCTAAAAGCTTTTGGGGAGAAGCTGTATGTACTGCATGTTATTTGATAAATAAAACCCCATCATTTGCTTTAGAAGGTAAAACCCCAGATGAGATCTGGTATGGCAAGCTGAGTGATTATTCAAAACTCAAAGTGTTTGGATGTCAAGCTTATGCCCATATTAGACAGGATAAGCTTGAGCCTAGGGCTCTGAAATGTATATTCATTGGCTATCCAATAGGTGTCAAGGGCTATAGATTGTGGTGCCTTGAACCAGGTCATAAGAAACTAATAATCAGCAGAGATGTTGATTTTAGTGAAAGGGTAATGGGATATCCTCATAATGGAAACTCCCATGACCTAGATGGAAGAATTGTAAATGAGTCAGAAGAGAGTTTCTCAGCTGAGGTGGAGTTTCCCACATCAGATCAGTTGGCACCAGAGGAGGTAGTCAACCCTACTGATCTGGAAAATAACACACCAGATGAGGTTGTTCCAGAACAGGTACCAGAAGATAATTCAGAAGATGATACCATGGAAGACAACCCTGCTAATTTGAGAAATTATAGTCTTGCAAGAGATAGGCTCAGAAGGCAGATTCACCCCCCATCTAGGTTTGGCCAGGCTGATCTTGTGTCATATGCTCTGATCACAGCAGAAGAGGTGGAGCATTATGAGCCAAGAAACTATAGGGAAGCTATCACCAGTCCTGAAAGAGAGCAGTGGGCAGCAGCCATGTCAGAAGAGTTGCAATCTTTGGAGAAAAACCAGACCTGGATCCTTGTTGAGAAGCCTAAAAACCAGAAGTTAGTGAGCTGCAGGTGGCTGTTCAAGAAAAAGCTTGAAGTTGGATTTGGTGGTGCTAGAGAGCAGATCAGATTCAAAGCTAGGTTGGTGGCAAGAGGATTCACACAAAGAGAAGGCATAGACTTCAATGAGGTATTCTCTCCTGTTGTTAAACACTGTTCAAAAAGATTACTTTTGTCTAAGGTTGCTCAAGATGATCTTGAGTTACATCAGCTAGATGTTAAAACTGCATTTTTACATGGAGAACTAGCTGAAACAATATATATGCATCAACCAGAAGGGTTTATCATGCCTGAAACTGAAAGTAAGGTATGCTTGCTTAAGAAATCATTGTATGGGCTCAAGCAGAGTCCTAGACAATGGTATAGAAAGTTTGATACCTTCATGCTTTCTATTGGTTTCTTAAGAAGCAAATATGATGGATGTGTATATATTGGTAAACAAGATTATCTAGAGAGCACCTATCTACTGATCTATGTAGATGATATGTTAATAGCTAGCAAGAGTATGAGAAAGATTACCCAGCTGAAGCAGCAGCTGAGTAGCAAGTTCGAGATGAAGGATTTGGGTGAAGCCAAGAGAATATTAGGAATGGATATTCTCAGAAATAGGAAAGCAGGAAAGTTGTTCCTATCCCAGAAGAGTTATATTCAGAAGGTCTTGAGAAGATTTCTTATGCACCAGTCCAGACCAGTTAGTACTTCATTTGGTCAGCAATTCAAGTTGTCAGTCAAGCAATCTCCTCAAACAGATGAAGAGAAGAAGCAGATGCTTACTGTTCCTTATGCAAATGGAGTAGGAAGTCTCATGTATGCTATGGTCTGTAGCAGACCAGATCTTGCCTATGCTGTTAGTATGGTGAGTAGGTTCATGGGAAATCCAGGAAAGTTTCATTGGGAAGCTTTGAAGTGGATTCTAAGATATCTGAATGGATCAGAAGACTTAGGATTATTGTTCGAGAAGTGTGCTGATACCAAGAGTCCTTTAATTGGATTTGTGGATTCTGATTTTGCTGGAAATATAGATACAAGGAAGTCTTTATCTGGTTATGTGTTTACATTGTATGGCACTGCTATAACATGGAGAGCAGCCTTACAATCTATGGTGACCTTATCCACAACGGAAGCTGAGTACATAGCCTTGACAGAAGCTGTGAAGGAAGCAATGTGGTTGAAGGGCATTCTGAGAGATTTTGGCATATTCCAGAAGAGTGTTCCTGTGCTGTGTGATAATCAAAGTACAATCCATCTAGCAAAACATCAAGTGTTTCATGAGAGGTCAAAGCACATTGACGTGAAGCTGCATTTTGTTAGAGACATCTTGGAGAAGAGCATTGTTGAAGTTCAGAAGGTAGCTTCAGAAGAGAATGCAGCTGATATGTTAACTAAGGCATTACCAAGCAATAAGTTCAACCATTGCATGGAGTTGGTAAACCTTAGTACCTGGGATGTTCATTAAGAAGAGAATGAACAAACAGCCTTGGGGAGGGCTGGGAAGAAGGCAATCTTGCATTAAGGTGGAGAATTGTTGAGATTAATGCAATATTGGAGAACTGTTCTTACTATCAGAAGTGGTAGTGTGCTGATTTTCAGAACTGTGCTTAGTATAAGCACAGTAACTAGTGTTCTGATATTTGGTTATTTCAGTACAAGTAGAGTAATGAGTACTCTGCTGATAAGGTTTAGTGATCTTAGGTATCAACTCTGCTGGTCGGGTCAGAACAGTACTGCTCTTAGTCTGCTAAAGAGTACTGTGCTGATATAGTGTTCTTAGTCTACTGAGACAACTGTGCTGAGTTTTACTGCGCTGAGTTCTACTGTGCTGATATTCCAGTTTCAGAGTTAGTTGATTTCTGTTAGTTAGTTAGTTTGTTAGAGGCAGTTACAACTTGCATTGTACATCTATAAATACACCATCTAGTGCATAGATTGTGGGTGACACACATAGAGAGTTTAAGAGAGAGATCAAGCTTAGTGAATACTTGTAATCTGTAACTTTCATTTGTGATTAGTGAAGAGAGTCTTCTATCCTCCGTGGACGTAGATCATTTGATCGAACCACGTAAATCCCGTGTTCTTTCTTTGAGTTCTTTATTCGTTTCAATTCATTGCGTTTCTAGTTGTCTTGATTTATCATTTGTAAGGAGTTGCTTTGTGGATACAATTCCGTAACAATAGGTAAAAAAAGACTGATTCCACTAAGGTGTAGATTAAGGAAAATATACGCCTTCAAGCTTGAGGATGGGAGAACAATGTTGCTTGAATCTCTTATCACAAGATTGTTTTTTGGACATACAGTTTCCAGGATTTGATGAAAGTCTACATCAACAAGACACTGGATTTTGAATTAGGATGGCTTCACACGTACACTTCCTCGATCCAAAGAAACTCGTAAATATATATTTACCTCGTTCATGACTTGAAGAGCAGATTGACATCGAATGTTGTTTTTATCCACATCCACATACTCCCCGTTACAGCTGATTTCAGCTTCCTAAATTTGTGTCAGCCAGCAGAATAATAAAGTATTTAGTTAGGTAGTATTAACATAAAACAATTTAACAACCTCTGATTTCTGTGCTTTGGGTGCAAATAAAGATCACCAAAATGCATGGTAGTAATATTTTACCAACTCAGCTTGTTTTTTGCAACACACAATAAACACTTAATAAAAGACTATTGTACCTTAAAATATTCATATGTTATAAGTCCCATTTTGTGAGCATATGACCATCTATCATTCTGAGCCCTGTGTACATGAGTTCCTGGATTGCCGACAAAGTAGCCCTAACCAACCAAAAATTTGATCATTTTGAAGAATCTCAAATGGAAAATTTCAAAAAAGGCAGTATGATGTACTCCATAAATTCTTACTTGAAGTGAAATTTTGGGTACAAGACCTCTTTGATTAGCTGTGAGAAGATTAGCAGTTGAATAAAGTATGAATGAATGGGAAAACAAAATCAGAAAGACTAACATAACATAATAAAAATCAAGCTAAGGAAATTAAACCTTTTGATATTTCCCAAGCAACCATTGGAGCTATCTTTCCAGCGTAAGATTCCCCCTGAATATAGAGAGGGCTTTTGGTAAACCTGGGATGATTCAGCAACCACTGCACACACGCACCAGTGAATCAATCAATACATTTATATTCATTCAACATTATAATGATAATAACTTACTTTTGTGAGAAAGTTGTAAATTTCTTGGGGAGCTAATGAATCAGAGGTATGATATCCGTTAGGGGTAGTGGCATATGAAAAGCCAGCACCAGCTGGCCAGTCTAAAAATATAACATTGGCCATCTGAACAACACATCAATCACATTATTATAACTTGAGTTTTAGACTCATATGAATTACTAGTTAACTAACTATGTTTAAAGTTGTAACCTTGGTCCATGAATATGGATTGAGGAGCAGCGATGGTAGGCTCCATCCAAAAGTTGAAGAATCAAAAGTGATTGGGCCTGGATATATATACAATCAAAAGAAATGATAAGTAAAAAATCCTCAACTTTTTGCTATAAAAAAAGGCATACCAATTTTGAAAACAAGAGTGTAGAAAGCAGAGCAGCCAGGGCCACCGGTGAGGGCCAGCAAAAGAGGGTCATTCTGGGCGTCTCTCTCGGACTCAATGAAATAATAAAACATCTGCTTCTCGTTATTTTGCCCCACACTAACATACCTGCAATTGCAACAACTCCAACTCCAGCAAAACGGAAAAGATGCATGAAAACGTAGGTAAATTAAATTAAAATAAAATGGTACCCAGTTTCAAGTGTGAATGGAAGCTTCCCATGGAAACCAGGCAGATAATCAACCACATGATGATCAGACTTTGACACAACCATATAACCCTGCAGCAATAAAATCACAAGTAGAGGCAGTTTCCATGACACGAGTTGCAGGAATTTTGGCACCCACATCATCACAAGTAGAAGTAACTACATTTGATTAATAGTTCGAGAATAATGGAGTAGTTATTTTTTTTTTTTTACTAAGTAGTACTATAAATCATCTTGTTTAGAATTGCCGTATGGTGTTAAGCGCATTAATTGTATTTGTACCTTACTAAAATGCAATAGTTGAAGATGTGGCTTTTCAATGACCACTCCCCCACCCCATTCCATAAGTTTTATGTATTATTTTTTCTTTCGATCACTCTCACTTATATTGTATATATTATTTCGAGTCACATTTGTATTGTACAATTGATACAATTAAGCTTAATTTAATAAAATTATATTAAAATCTAATTGTATGTAAACATCCAATTACATACAAAAATTTAATTTATGTATCATTCTAATATCAGTCCTAGTCTTAGCTATGAACAATAACTAAGCTGATTCTTCAAGGATTTACATTATACCCAAGTTAAACAGTTTGATCTTTTGCTTTTTCAGAGTTTTTAGTTTTTTCACCATCCCCTAGGTTTTCTGAAAAAATGTCCCACGGTCCTATCCCATTTATTGGCCCAACAACTATATATTCATTTCATATCATATCTTAACTGCTTTAATTGAACCTTATCATATATACACAAAAATTAATTGATGACATGAACAAGCACACTCCACATTTTTTTTTTTAATTTCACAAATAATATTTTTCAACTTGACTTTAAGGACTTTAAGGTAGGTATTTTCCATATTTCGAACACAAAACAATTTTTGCACTTTGAAAAACATAAAATTTGATCACACATCGAGCATCGCATCAAAAGATAAAAATAACAATCATGTTATTTACATAAAAATTGCCAAAACAGAAAATCAACCATGCATAAGGTATTAAAGAAAAAAAATATAAAAATTGTAAATTTTTTATGCTTCATTTAACACAAAAGAACACACTTTTTTTACAATGAGGATAACCATAACAAAATTAACATCATATTTATTTTACACTCACAAACCGTGTGATACATTAGTGCATTTAAATAATAAAACATACTATTATATAAATCGTTTTTATACTAAGGTTTATCATGAAAACAAGACCCGTAATATGAACAGGTCACGGTAAATATAGTCAATACAAATTGTGATTTAATATGATTCAACCATTAGAGGAGGTTGTTGCTAAGCCACCTCTGAATCATGGGGAGGCATTCCAGGGGCTTGTACTCTGAAGGCGTGTGCCCTGCCCCCTGTTAAATTTCAAGATTATCAAAATTAATGTTTTGCTTAATTAGTTCAGATAAACAATATTACTATTACATTATTACCAGGAATTTCTTACCTTCACAGTGGCATATGTCAACTCATAATCACCTTCTGCATATGTTGTTGCATACCTTTAAAAAAAAAGGTAAGCAGTGATTGTTTATCTTTCAACAAAGAACAAATTATATTTGGTTAGATAATTAATTAATCAGATAAACTAACCCTGCAATTTGACCTTCAACAAACCAAGGTCTCCAAACACTTTTAATCTGTAATTTCATGGATCGTATCCATTCTTCCGTTGCCGTATGAGGAGCAACCATGTCATGATCGCCACTGTCGAAACATTATTTAATTTTCATTTCAACTATGAATAAAACATTAAACTAATGTTGTGAAAGTCGTTTAGTACTAAAGTCCAACTCACCTGTAAATCAGAATTCGAATATCTTTACGAGTGAAGTTTTTATGATAATCCACAGTGGAGTTG
This sequence comes from Galeopsis tetrahit, assembly GCA_963675135.1. Taxonomy (NCBI): domain Eukaryota; kingdom Viridiplantae; phylum Streptophyta; class Magnoliopsida; order Lamiales; family Lamiaceae; genus Galeopsis; species Galeopsis tetrahit. Next base: position 90,064,981 of record OY776121.1, read on the forward strand.
ACATCAAACACATAATCCCCCGTAAGAGTGGAATTACAACGTTGCCATTCAGTTAACGTTCCCTGTTGAAAATAGTTGTTTCATCGAATCAAGCAAACAAACAAAAAAAAAAAAAAAAACACTACTAGCTATGCTAGCTAGACTTGACGTACCTCACGAACGTGTAGAGCTTTTTGGACAAGTTTTATATTCGCCCACTTGGATGAGTACAACATATTCATATTCTGCTCGGAAACAAGAAACATAACATGAAGACCTGATGAGAGGAAATATAAGAGGAAAAACAGATTTGGAGAAAAAAATGGAACATTACTCGACACCATGATTTTGGACGAAGAGGAACGGATTGTAGATAACGAGGACTAGCAGTTTCTTCATACGAAGATGAGGCATGATGTTGAAACTTGCCTCGTTTCTCAACTGACGACTTATCACACGTCGGTTCTAAAATATGCGACTTACATATTTTGTCAAGACACTGCATGAAATAAATACTGCATTTAAGTTCTAGAGCAAATGAAACCTAAAATAAATATCCAAACTATGAAACACACTTGATCTACTCTTTCAAGGCCACCCTTGCATAAATCGTTTTCCAGGTCAACGCTTACATAATTTCCATTGCAATTTTCTTTTGCACTCTGAAAAGAAAAAAACAAGTTACACAGAAATAAGAAATATAATCACTCACTGAGAGCTAGGTAACACCTTCAATTTAGTCATATTCATACCATAATAAGTGTATATAACAAAATCCATTGTAATAGTAATAAAATATAGTAAACGAGAAAAAGGAATTGCCAGGTAGAGTTCATCTGATAGGAGTCCCATTCGGTGAGCATATGGAACTTTTGCATTGGAGTCTATAAAGGCATCAGTCATAGGATTTCCCAGTATGTATCCCTGCTCCCAATATATTGCATAAGATAAGCGTCATGAATATATGTAAAGAAACAGAATTGATGAAATATCCAAGACAGTAGCCACTACTTTCATATTCAAAAATGGTTTGCTCCCAGCTTCAATACCTATAAAACAAAGAGTTAATTTTTCCCCAGTCTTAACTCCGTTTTTTGATCAAATGGATGCATTTTTTTTTTATTATTACCTTTATAAATTTCATCAACAACAAGAGGAACAAACATGCCAGCGTAAGAGCCACCTCCTATGTATAACGGATTGTCCAGATATTTGGGATGGTTTATAAGCCACTGCAAATACATCATTGTTTACTTTTCAGCCACTGAAATTATTTTTAATATCAATCAAAATATAGAGTTAAGCGCGGAATCATATTACCTTTTTGAGGAATTCGTAAATGCCCATCCCTGCAAGGGTGTCACTAGTTTTATATGCTTCTGGAGTTTTTGCATACGAAAATCCAGTTCCTGCTGGTTGGTCCAAGAATATAATGTTGGCTACCTATGCAAAATTACAATGAATTGGGTCAGGTCCCAATTGTTCCTACAAATACCATGACTGTTCTAAAGAAATCTTAACACCACGTTTGGTTTTCCTTTTCAGAGCATCGTTTCAATTTTTTTAACCATTTGAGAACTGGAATTAACCAAATACATTCCCATTTTATCACCTAGTATAGAATAATCATAAAAAATGCTAAGCTACACATATCCCATTTCAATACAGAATAAAAAGTTGATTGGGGGAAAATGAAAAGAAATAGGGGCATTATATATTACCTTAGTCCATGAATAGGGATTTGATACAAGTTTAGGTATGGGTCCATCGGAATTAGCATAGTCAAAATTGATTGGCCCTGCATACATACATACATACAGATGTTATTGTGAACAATTTTAGCACCAAAGATCAAATCGAATGAATTAATGTTTCCAAGAGCTAATCAGACATGAAACAAATTTTGTATTCAACACGCAAAAAGACAATCAATTGTATACATACCCCACATGACAAAAAAGCTCAATTGAGATATACAAATCTAGCAAACGAAAGGAGGCCTTTAGGTTGCGTTTGGTTGGGTGGATTTGGACTTATGGATTTCAAATCCACGACCCAAATTCATTCTACATGTTTGGATTATTAGTGAATTTCATATACTTAGATTTATGTAACACACTTTTTAATTTAAAAATCCATCCATTTTTTAAATCATTTCATTTGAAATACCTCCATCCAAACACAACCTTAAAGACTTTAAGTATGCTTAATACCGATCTCATAAACAAGGCTGGAAAAACCACTACAACCAGGGCCGCCGGTGAGCCAAAGCAGAAGTGGATCATTTTTCGGCTTCCTTTCCGACTCAATGAAGTAGTAGAATATTTCCGATTCTCCCACACCAACGTACCTATATTCACAAACGCTAGAAATTAACCAAATAAATTACAACAAGATGAAAAGGTAAGTAAATTAATTAAATAAAATGGTACCCAGTTTGAAGTTTGAATGGAAGTTTTCCGGAGTAACCAGGCAGATTCTCAACCACATGAGACTGCGACACAAGTACCATATAACCCTGCAATAAAAACACAAGTAGAGGCAGTTTCGATGATACGACTTGCCGGAATAATTTTGGCGGCGACATCATCACTTTCCGGTGATGAGATGCCGATCGACTTCCAAGTCCTTAACCTTGATTTACCAGTTTAATTGTACAGTACCTTATAACAGAAAAATTGCAATAAATTAATGAAGATGGGGGAGAAGAAAGGGCGTTCAGAGGACAACAAGTCAACTTTCACTAATCTTTAGTATAATATGCCTTTGTTTTAAAAAAAGAAAACACTCACTATTTTTTTTTTTTTTTTGACAGACATAGTTACACTATTTTAAAACAACAAACATGACAACAAATTTTCTTTTAAAAAATCAATTCAGCAACTAATTTAGTAGCCTCGTAAAATAAAAGCAAAAATGTTAAATTCTTCAATCATTTCCCACAATTAAAAAAAAAAAAGGTAAAAATTCCTCAGTATCGTTGTAGTACTTTTTTGTTAATTAATTTAACATGGGATAAAAATCCAAAAGTGTGATTGTTTTGTTGACAGAGGAAGTACAATAGGTTTGTTTTATGAATTCTTTTATTTTAAAAATTGTACTGTTTTGGATTTTTTTTTTTTTTACACTGGTTTTACTTTATTTGTTTTGTTTTGGACGCTAGAGTTTGTATATTTTGGATTTTCCGTCGAAATACATTATCGGATGAAGATGAGGGTGACAACAGCAAGTCAACAACAACATCTTCCTCATATTATTAGGGTTAAGTGTTGATGCGTTTTAAATGTGTCATCCCATGAGGAGATCACACGTGAAAATGAGATGAGAGTTATCTTATATCTTCGTTTGTTATTTACCTCTTAAATTGATAATTATGTATTTTGTTATTAAGTTAATGGGTCTTTATTAACATTTTATTGGGTAAATATGCCTTAGATCGACTTGAGCAGTTGAGCCTAATATATGTAAAAACAGGTGTGATAACGATGGTCTATGGGCTGGTGCACAGTGTAAGGGCATCTCCAATGGGGGTAGAAATCCCATGTGGATTGCTACTCACAACTCAAATTAAGGGTAGAAGGGGTTGGGGGAGAGATGATGTGGAGGAGAGAGGAGAAATGGGGTAGAAGAACTTCTACCCCATTTCAAGTGGTCCCAACTTTTTTTTTTATAACTTATATTTTAATTATTATTTTTAATTGTATTTTAATTTGTATTTAGCATTGATGTGTTTTTTATCTCGTACTCTTTGTATTATTTGAATTATATTTTGTAAAAAAATATATTAACATTATTTTATTTTTATATATAAGTCAAAAAATATACTGTATTTTTTTAAAACTTAAAATTAAGTAAACAAGTTCAAAAATTCATGAAGCATTTACAAAGCTAGCGGTATATTTTGAATGATTGGCAAATCAAATAGCAACATGTTTGGTATGAACAATATTTATGTTATATAGAAGTAAGTAATTTTGGGGTCAAGAATATAGCTAGTATTCATAAACTAAATAAATTTTGCTACAAACAATATTTATGAAAAATATTTGTAATAAATGATTAAGGGTAAAATACTCAAAATTAAAGATTTTTTTTCAAAGTGACACTTACTTTAAAAATAATTAAAAAAATTAAAGTGACATTTATTAAAAAAAATAGAGGGAGTATAAATTATAAAATAAAAATAATGAATGAAAGAATGTAAAGAGAAAAATATATACTCTAATTGGAGAGTGGGACCCACTTTTGAGGTAGAAGAGTGGTAGAATGCATTGGAGGGGTAGAAGTTTTTTGATATAGGAGTAGAAAACTTTTGAGGTGACACACATGTGTCAAACTTAAACCCCAAAAATCTTCACTAGCACTGGAGATGCCCTAAAGGAGCTGAGGGAGCTCTGGGCTTTATCAGAATGGGCCTCGAGTTTATTGGGCTTCGATCCAGTTAGCTTAAGCAGTAGTTGACTCTGTTATTCTCGGAAGTGAGAAGAGTGGGAGTTGATCCTCCAAATATCTCCGATATGATTTTGCAAGTGTTCGTGTGATTTTTGGAGGATCAACACGAATTACTTATCACTGTGTCATTTTTTGACACGTGTGGGTGTACTTGAAAAGTTAATTTATGTATTTTATATATTATTACTTTTAGGGCCCATCATACACTCGATCCAACTATTTTAAGTACTTTATATATAAAAGTTTACAAAATTATTTCCAAAACTCTAATTATTACACTTTTTTCTTAAACTTCGTAACAACAAGTGCAAACTTTTCAGGGATGGAGGGGGTGTTTTCAAACTCTACAAACAGCTTCCAGAATCACTTTTTTTAAAGCTGCCCTCTCACAGCTTTTACTTTTGAGAAGTGCTTTTAAGCTGTTTATAGAGTTTGAAAACACCTCCGGAGTATCATTCATTTAGACAATACAACACAAAATTTAATACATACAATGACATGCAAAATACGACGGCCATTAGAGGTGGTTGTTGGTAAGCCACTTCTCAATCATGTAAAGGCATTCCATGGGTTTGTACTCTGAAGGTGTATGTCCTGCCCCCTGATAACATGCATGCTCAACCAAGTTAAATCTTTCTTAATCAAAATCATTTTGCTTAATCACTTTATTATCAATAATATTGTCACACTATATTACCAATAATTCCTTATACCTTAACAGTCGCGTATGTTAGCTCATAGTCACCTTCTTTCAAATATGTAGTTGTGTACCTTAAAATAAAATAAAATTAATAAGCAATAATTATTTTAACTTCGATGATATGACATTAATTTGGTCAAGAAATTAATTAATTTAGTAGTGAACGTGGTGCATAAAACTATACTCACCCAGCAATTTGGCTTTCAACAAACCAAGGTCTCCAATCACTTTTGATTTGCAATTTAATGGATTGTATCCATTCTTCTGTTGTCGTATGAGGAGCATGCATGTCATGATCGCCGCTGTCAAAACATTTTAAATTCACCGAATAAGCATTAAAACTACATACAATATATACGACTAAATCATTGTTCTAAACGGATCCAATGGGGTCCCAAAATTGGAAAATCCGCTTTTATAATCATCATATTAACTGTTCTTCGTACCTCCAAATTAAAATTTTTGGATCCGCCACTTGACATAGACAAGCTGAAGTCATTAAAATAAGAAAGTCCGACTCACCTGTAAATTAGAGCTCGAATATCTTTATGAGTGAAGTTGTTATGATAATCCACAGTGGAATGGACATCATAAACATAATCTCCTTTAAGAGTAGAATTACAACGTTGCCATTCAATTATTGTTCCCTATTAAAAATAACAGTTTCATGGACTCAAGCAAACAAAAGGAAAACAACACTACTAGGTTGGGTTGATTGACATACCTCACGAACACGTAGAGCTTCTTGGACAAGTTTTATATTTGCCCATTTGTACGAGTACACCATATTCACACCCTGCTTGCAAACAAAAAACATATATAATTTGAAGATATAAGTGGAAATAAAGAGAATTGGAATGGGAGAAAAGAATGAAACATTACTCGACACCATGATTTCGCATGAAGAGGAACAGAGGATTGTAGAAAACGATACGAAGACGACGACATATGATGTTGTAACATGCCTCGTTTCTCAATATCACACCATGGTTCTAAAATATGCGTCCAGGATAGTTTGTCAAGACACTGCATGGAATAAATACTTACATTTTAATTAGTTATAGAGCCTGCAGTTGGCTAGCAAATCAATGAAACCAAAGTGAATTACACACCAAATTTACTCTTTCAAGGTCATTCTTGCATAAATAGTTATCCACATCAACACTTAGATAATTTCCATTGCAATTTTCTTTTGCAGACTGAAAAATAAGACCATTCAAAGTTATGACATACGAGTAAATTAATAATAATTCAATGTAAAATAAAAGGAATAAAAGGAATTGCCATGTAGAGTTCATCGGATAGCAGCCCCATTCGGTGAGCATATGGAATTCTTCCATTGTAGTCTATAAAGTCATCAGTAATAGGATTCCCCAGTATGTATCCCTGCTCCCAATCACAAGATTAATAAAAATCGAAGCGTATCCAATATACGAAACATAATGGAAAATTCCAGGACAATTGTCACTACTTTGAAATTCAAATGCGGTTTGCTCCCAACTTCAATACCTATCAATCAAACAAAGAGGCGGCTTGTTATTTTTTTTTCTAAATCTAAACTCTGTTTTAAAAAATTTCCTGACCTTTATAAATTTGATCAACAACGAGAGGGACGAAAATGCCAGAATAAGATCCACCGCCTATGTATAATGGATTTTCCAGATATTTGGAATGATTTATAAGCCACTGTAAATAAATACAAGTAGTCAATCACTGAATACTAGAATTATTAAACACAAATTTTCACTACCTTTTTGAGGAATTCATAAATGTTGATCCCTGCAAGAGTGTCACTAGTTTTATATGCTTTTGGAGTTTTTGCATAAGAAAATCCAGTGCCAGCAGGTTGATCAATGAATATAATGTTGGCTACCTATACAAAATTACAATGAATTAATTGGCCATAATCCTTCAGTTTCTAGTTCCTAAAAATACCAAGGACTGAGAATAAAGAACCTTAAGGCCATGTTTTTGGTTTTAATTTTCAGAACCATTTTATCACCTATAAGATTTTCATAAAAAAAAAAAAAAATCACATAAAAAATGAATACAGGTACCTTTGTCCACGAGTAGGGATTTGATACAAGTTTAGGTATGGGGCCATCGGAATTAGCATAGTCAAAATTAATTGGGCCTGCATAATGTGAGATCGTTATTACTAGGTATGTGCCAAACCAAATTGAATTGTGAAAGAATTAAATCTGAATGTGAAATTAATTCATGAGTCAAATTTAATCTTAATTTGTAGTTAAAGAAAGAGTACCAATTTCATAAACAAGGCTGGAGAAACCACTACAACCGGGGCCGCCGGTGAGCCAAAGCAGAAGCGGATCCTTTTCCGGCTTCCTTTCCGACTCAATAAAATAGTAGAATATTTCTGATTCTCCCACACCAATGTACCTTTATTCACAATTGAAACCAAATAAATTACTAAGATGCATGAAAAGGCAGGTAATTAAGTTTAAATTAAATTAAAATGGTACCCAGTTTGAAGTGTGAATGGAAGCTTCCCGTCGAAACCAGGCAGATTCTCAACCACAGTCTGCGAAAAAACCTTATGGGTACTCATTAAATTCAAACCCAATAAAAACATGACAATTACTTGCCGGAATCTTGGCGGCGACATCACCACTTAATTTCAAACTCTTACTTCCCCTTAATTCTAAGAATTTGAATAAATAATGAATAATAAATTTAAAATAGAAGAGAAATCCCATTTCTGGCACAAGCACAACACATTCCTTTACATGCGTGTCATGTGTGTGTGAATGACAAGTGACAACATATATGGACACCGTTTGTCCACGATGTTTGCATTTTTTAAAAAATAAACATTTTTATAAACTCCACATTTACAATATTCATATATTTATACAAAATGTCATTAATTTTACTTTCAATTCAATCATTCACTTTATTTTATTCATAAAAAATTTATAAAATTACCCCTCAATACTCCACTTATTACACTTTTTTCTTAGTTTGTGTGCTCATAAAGTGGTGGAAAACAATTTCAGGACGGAGCGAGTAATACACTTCCGTTCTCCGTAAATTTATCTTTTACTTTTGGCAACGAAGATTAAAGAATATAGTGTAAAATGTACATTGATTGTAAAAGTAGAGACGTAGAAAAAAAAAAATAGAGAATAGTAAAAATGAGAAAAAAAATAGAGATTCATAAAAATGATATATATATATATATATTGTTGCGTCAGAAAATAACGATGAGGGATACCGAATCTTTCTATCCGGATTACGGCGGTTGTGGGCTTAGATCGTCACTTTCCCGCGAGCTTTTCCACGAATAATCCTCCTTTAAGCTTCCACAAGACCTGCAAAAACACGCCGGAGGTGATTTCGGCGTGGAATCTTCGACGCTCAAGTCAGAACTTCTCTTGGGAGAGTTAAAGAGGAATTTCCCTGTGGATCAAGGGAAATTCTCGCAAGAATTGTAGAATTTTCTCTATTTTCAGTGTATTTTTCGTGTAGAACGTAAAGTGTGTCTTAGTAATGTAAAAACGTAGTCAAAATGGTAAAACTAACCTGCCTTTATACCTGACCGATTTTGTGGGAGAGAGGGTGAATGGTTCTTCCGCTTATCTCTCAACCGCCCCTCCAAACTCGGTCCTTCCATGGACTTCTTCCTACCGAGACTGGATCTCCTTTTCTGGGCTGGGAATACTTAACCCAAGGACATCTGGGCCAGTAATATGGACCGCGAATAGTAAACTTAAGGATATGGGCCCAACTCCGTGTTTGGGCTTAACCCCTTTCCTGACACTCAGGGGTGTACTAATCTTTTCTTAATCTCTCCTCCGATTCGTTCTTTGTAGCAAACGGGTTTAATTCGTCCACGCGTCGTTATTCCAAGAAACGATATATTTAGGCCACATCACATATATATATATATTTAGAGAAATACCAATTGAATTTAAAGAAATGTAAAATTTATAATGATAGGTTCAAAAGATAAAAAAAGAGTGAAAAGCTTTATGTCAAAAGAAAATGAGTAGTTTACACGTTTTATATAATGAAAAGAAACAACATGCACGGCTATGACAAGACAAGTGGTACACTGAAGTCTAAGAAACAATAATCTTCTCAGTAAGGACAAAAAAAAAAAAAAACTCTTCAGTTGAATGGAAGTTGCCCGGTGAAATACTGAGATGGCAGCTGTAAAACTCTAATTTAAATTTTTTATTTAAATGACCCTCCTTTAAAGTAATTGACTGTTTTTTACGTTATCTTGTGAGGAGAATTTAGGAGATTTCTCATTAATACTGTATTAACCAAAGACCATTTAAATAAAATTTAAAGTGGAAGAGGTTACTGTAAATAATTTTCCATTAAAATTTATTGAGGCATGCACAAACTATTAACAAAGGATTTCACAATATGAATAATTACCAAAGGCAAAAACTTGTGTGAGACTGTCTCACGGATCTTTTTCTGTGAGACAGGTCATTTTAACCCATATTTCAAAATTTTGGGTAGAATAACCCATATTTTTTTTTTAGATTTTGGTTTGTAAAAAAAGTGATAATGTTTAAATAAAAAATGATAATATTTTCAACAAAAGTGACTATCACTTTTTACTTAAACACTATCACTTTTTGCTCAAACATTATCACTTTTTATATATAAAAGTCGTCTCACGAATGTCATTCTGTGAGACGGTCTCACCCAAGACTAGCCAATTACCAAATACTCTCCAATAAAACACATCAACAAATTATTTAACTGCGGATAATTCTAAATCAGAAGCAATCACAATAAGTGAAACAATTTTACATTTTTTGATCAATCAATCAAAGAAAAAAACTTAGGAAGAAAAAATATACCATCGACAATAGGCATTTTGTAATTTACCCATTATTAATTGAATGTGATGTTATATAATATGTACTTGAAAAATTATTTGATTAAAGACTTATAATAGTGTGGACGTGTAAAATTTAGTGAGTAAATCGATCAGACACATCTCACACAACAATTTGTATAAGTAACCCAGTCTTTAGCACTGATTAATTGTACATACCTTAATTTAAGACAATATTGTAGGTGGGTAGCTATATTATAACTTACAAAAAGTTACAAAATTTATAAGTATAACATATCTCGATTAAAATATAAATCAAATTTGACAAATCAGTAAAGGGAATTACGACTGAGCCACCGATCAATCATGAATAGACATTCCAGGGGCTTATATTCCGAAGCTGTATGACCTGCTCCCTGAAATTAAATATAGCCAACAAATGTAAGTTGAAGTTCAAAATGTTTGCTTACTTTTACAAAACAATGAGCAACGATGGCTTACCTTCACGGTGGCGTATGTTAGCTCTGAGTCACCATTGAAATATGCAGTTGTATACCTTGAGTTTTAAAAGCATTTAAATTAGGTTGGAAAATCACAAATTAATGTATTATAAGGACTAAACTAACCCTGCAATTTGATCTTCAACAAACCAAGGTCTCCAACCACTTTTAATTTGCAAATTTAACGATCTTATCCATTCTTCCGTTCCCGGATGAGGAGCAGCTATGTCATGATCCCCACTGTCAATAACATTATTTGATTTACGACATATTATAGTGACAAAAAATAGAATAATTAGAAAGTATTGATGATACATATGTACCTGTAAATTAGAGCTCGACAATCAGTCTGGTCAACTATCTTCTTATGAAAATTTATAGTGGAGTTGATCGTAAGTGCATAAGACTCGCTTTTAAGGGTAGTATTACAACGTAGCCATTCAGTTTTTGTTCCCTGTTAGTACAAATATTTTATATCAATCTCCCTACTTTTGAATATCCTATTTTGCATACTGTACATCAAATGAGTATAATTATTTTTAGACCAAATTGGGGGTTTACATATATACCTCACGAATATGTAGAGCTTGTTGGACAAGTTTTATATTTGCCCACTTGTACAAGAAGAGGTAATTCATTGCCTGCAAGAAGCAGCGTTTTAGTTAATACTCTACATCAGGAAAAAAACAAGAGAAGAATTTAGGAAACATTACTCGACACTGTGATTTTGGAGCAATGGATTGTAGAGAGCGTCGAGAATTAATTTCGTCTTGAGGCAGCTTGTACTTCAATAAGGGCGCCCGTTTTCCACTCACTATATCACACCACGGTTCTAATATATGATAAGGATTTATCTTTTCAACACACTGCACATGCATATTCAAAATTACATCAATATTACTCCTCTTGTTAGGACAATTTCTAAGATTGAAAATTCAAACTTAATTAGAAACTCACCTGATTTACTCTTTCCATGTCATTCTTACACAGATAGTTATTGGGGTCAATGCTCACATAATTCCCATTGCAATTTTCTCTTGCGGACTAAATTACATTTTAAGATTAAAAAATATAAGTATACATACGTATAGCTGGCTAAGTAATTGAATAGAAATATAGGACAAAGAATTGCCTTGTAGAGTTCATCTGATAAGAGTCCCATTCGGTGAGCATATGGAATTCTTCCGTTGACGTCTATAAAGTAATCAGTAAAAGGATTTCCCAATATGTATCCCTAATAAACCACAACTAAAATGAATTAGTAAAAACTTCAGTACACACACACATAATTACCATAAAAAATTGATAAAGGAGAATGACTACTTTGATGTTCAAATGCGGTTCGATCCCTGCTTTAACACCTATCAAAGCAAGATAAAATGTGTTAGTTGATTAAATATTGAATGAATTTGTAGAGCAAGTGAGATTAATTACCATTATATACTTGGTCAACAATAAGAGGAATAATCATGCCACAAAAAGATTCACCAGCTATGTATAGCGGATTGTTGTGATATTTGGGATGATTTATAATCCACTGCAACAAAACCAACCATCGTTTACAAATTACAATCAATCTATATACAAAGTAAGAACGTTGATTTGTAACCTTTTGGAGGAATTCATAGATGAGGTTCGCTGAAGTCGTCTCATTTGTCTTATACGCTTCGGGAGATTCCGCGTAAGAAAATCCAGTGCCTACGGGTTGGTCCAAAAATATAACGTTTGCTATCTGCAGAAATTAAATTACACAAAAGTTAAAATTAAAATAATTAGTATACTCATACTAGTGGATCTAAAAATGAAGTACCTTTGTCCATGAATAGGGATTCAATACAAGTGAAGGTATGGTGCTATCGGTTTTAGTATAGTCAAACATGAGAGGCCCTACAACAAATTAATAAAATTAGTTATAGAAAAAAATTGGAAATTAAAATTAGTGAACGGTGAAATTGATCCCCAAATTAGTACCCATTTCAAGGACAAGGCCGGAGAAGGCAGAACACGCGGGGCCTCCCTGGAGCCAAAGAAGCAGAGGATCATTTTCAGGGCTTCTTTCCGACTCTATAAAATAGTAGAATAATTGTATTTCTTCTGATTCTCCGAGGCCTGTATATCTGTATATATAAAACATTCATTCAACAACCCCAAAAAAAAAAAAAAAATCAATAAAAAAAATCAATAAATACCCAGTTTCAAGTGTGAAAGGAAGTTTTCCGGGGAAACCAGGCAGATACTCGACCAGAGACTGTGACAAAACCGTTTGGATACAAAACCCCGTTAATAAAAGTACGAAGTTGAGTTGACGGAAATACGACGGCGGCATCTTGCACGGAATTACGCAGAGAATCGTTTGTTGCCAATGCCCGTTAGAGTTGTTAAATATCCCCGCGGCCTAATAATTATTTTTTCATTAATTACTTTTTACCACTTTAATTAATTTGGATGAGTTCAATCATTATTAATTTCCCAATTTTTTCAATTTGCAAATGACTAAATACGCTGCCTAATATTCTCTCCCAATTTTATTTATTAATAATTTAATATCATAAAAAGTAAAATAGTTTTTTTTTTGTTGAGGGTATATTAGCCAATTGAAGATAAAAAAAAAAAAAAAAAGTTTATGTTTAAAAAAAATAATGACATTTTTGGTAATTGAGATATTTAAAGGAAATAATTAAAAAGAATAGAATTATTCTTTACCATATTTAAAATGGACGATTTAATAAAGAATCGGAAAATGATCAATTTAATTAGGGATAAATGGAGTAATTAATACTGTATTTTTAATAATTGCCTTTTACCCCTTTCTTCTTATCAATTGGATGATCGAGTTCAATAATTTCCCAATTTTTTCAGTTTGTAGATAACTAAAACTAAATAATACATGTGGTCCAAAACTCCATTATTTCATAAAGTTTATTACTTTTGATTTTAAATTTTGTTTTAAAAAGTTTGTCTACCTTTATTTAATTTCTACCATATTTATTTTTATTAAAAATATATAAATGTATCATATTTTCTCTCAGCTATTTCTATATTAATTTTTATTTTAATGAAAATGATATATATTAATTTTTATATATATATATGTTCCTTAATTTTGTACTACAAAATAACAAATACAATTAATTTTAAGAAACTGAAAAAATAATTATTTTTAATTAATTACTTTTTACCACTTTCATCATCTAGATAGGATGAGATTAATCATTTCCCAATTATTTCTATTTGAGAAGAATTGACTTTTTTCTTAAAAGAAAAAAAAAGAAAAAGAAAAATGATTGGATTGAATTTAAAATATTCTATGATTACTTATGTATCCATTGCCCTCTCCCCTCAGGAAAAGAAAATCCTTGTCCACCTGCAAACCTTAGAATTTCTCAATATACAAATTTTGGTATAAATCATTGGTATCACTTTTAATTAGTATTTCATTTTATATTTTACTGATTTATTGACATATGTTATGTTAAAAAAAAAATATATATTATATAATAGAATGACACATATTAAATTAATATCTAACAGGGTCCAACCCAATTAGAACAGAGGAACTAATGTACAAATTTTTGTCATAAAATATTCAGTTTTTATTTATTTTTTAGTTATGAGCAAGATTAATCATCCTATTACTTTTAATAGCGAAATGCGTAAACTTGTTAACATCGACTTCACTGAAACAACAAGGCTTGTCTTCATCGATTCTCCCAATTCTTCCGACTCCTTCGCCGTAGCTCGTCTCCGGCGGTGGTTTCCGCCACACAAGATTCCCCTCCGAATCAACATCCACCGCCGCGCCACCACCTTTTCTCATGGCAAGTATTCGCATTAGACCCTGAAGATCTTCCTTATCTAATTCTTTGACGTCGTACTTTCGAGGAACAGTACAATTTATAACGCCGCCGCCTCCTCCACCGCAACCACAAAGGGTATTAGTGTAAAATTCTCTTGCTCTTGTAACAACTCTTTGCTTCTTCTCTTTTTTAGTATTTGCAGCCATGTTCAGTGGTGGCATAATTAAACTGTAAATTTGAAGCTTAGAATGAAGAACATATTTTATTTCCTAAAGAATTTATAGCTATCTAGCTAGTTGTGACAAATGGCTTTTATCAAAAATAGGAATCTATAATATGTATTGGTGATTTGAATTAGACGGCAAGTTGTGCGAAACAGGCCGTTTGAAGGGTCGTGCTTTGCTTAATTTAATTTAATTATTTTATGGTAAATTGAAAACAAAATGACAATCAAGCCATCTAATGTGTTGAAAATTAACACAATAATTAGCTCCAAGTCTCCAACCATTAATCAAGTACATATAAAGACACTATTGTAAGGCCCGCGTTTTACGGATTAAAATAAATTTATAATATATTTTAATTTTAATTTATTAATTAAAAAATAATCTTTTAAACATGTATAGATTTGTAAAAAAATTATTCTATTAAAAGATAAAAAAAAATGTTGTAGCAATATAAATTACGTCATAAAATTGAATATTGTGAAAGTAAAATTTATTCTAGGATATCCATGATCAGTTACAGGGACCAAAAGTAATGACATTTTTGTGTCAAATTGAAGATATTTTAAAAGTAAAATTTATAAAGGGCTAAGTGCTGGTGTCAGAGTATAAAATAATAACACAAATATTTTTTTCTATAAATTTTATTACTATAAAATAAAATCGTGTGTTGAAAATTAACACGATAATTAGCTCCAAGCCTGCAACCATTAATCAAGGAGTTGGTCTCCTGTGCACAGTGTGCACGTGCACACTAATACACAGGTCAATCATATATCTATTTTAAAGATAAATATAAGTAATTAAGTAATGAATGTTCTAGTGGTTATAGATACCCTTCATAAGCATGAGGTCACAGCCTCACAGGTTCAAATCCTTTCAAACTTGTTTTTTTTTTTCGTTTTTTTTTTCTTTCTATTTTTTTTGTTTTTTTTTTTCGTTTTTTTTTTCGTTCAGTAACAAAATTACCACTTTTCACTAATAATATCTACCACTTTTCAGTAACAAAATTTCCACTTTTCAATAATAATAGTTACCACTTTTCAGTAACAAAATTTTCACTTTTTAATAATAAGAATTACACTTTTCAGTTAAAATATGTACCACTTTTCAATAATAAAAATTACATTTTTGAGTTAAAATATCTACCACTTTTCATTAACAAAATTTCCACTTTTCAATAATAATAATTACACTTTTCAGTTAAAATATCTATCACTTTTCAATAATAAAAATTACATTTTAAAGTTAAAATATCTACCACTTTTCAATAATAAGAATTACACTTTTCAATAATAAGAATTACACTTTAGTTAAAATATCCACCACTTTCAATAATAAAAACTACATTTTTCAGTTGAAATATCTACCACTTTTCAATAATAATAATTATATTTTTCAATAATAAAATCTACCACTTTTCATTACTTTATTAATTAATTAATTTACCATTATTAATTAATTACAGTTCTCATTTTAATCGACCAATATTTACAATTATTAATTAACTTACAATTTCCATCACTTAATTAATTAATTAATTTACAATTATTAATTAATCTATAATTTTCATTTTTGTTTTTGCTTATTGCTATCATTGTTAATTTAATTAATTAAAACGGGTATATTTAATTATAAATTGTACCGTTAAAATTATTAGTATTAAAATTAAAAAAAAATTATTCTTATTATTGAAAAGTGGTAGATTTTGTTATTGAAAAATATAATTATTATTATTGAAAAGTGGTAGACATTTTAACTGAAAAATGTAGTTTTTATTATTGAAAGTGGTAGATATTTTAACTGAAAAGTGTAATTCTTATTATTGAAAAGTGGTAGATATTTGAATTGAAAAGTGTAATTCTTATTATTGAAAAGTGGTAGATATTTTAACTTAAAAATGTAACGATAACTACTAGGTCGTATACTTACTCAACTATAACGAACCCATACGCTTGTGGGGATTGTTATTGTTGTACTAAAAAGTGTGCAAAATACGAACCAAGTCCAGGATCAAAAAATTTAAATTTGGAAATATAACAGGTATTAAATTTAAAAATTGGGGTGCATTTTTTTTTTTTAGCTGCATGTATATATTTTTTTGAGACATTATTTAAAAATATATATATAAATATTTCAATTTGGGGTACAATACATGCATCCGACTCTGATTTTATAGAGTAGATGAATGACCGTGGAGGGTGGAAAAAAATCAATAAATTGTTATATACTACTCTGACATGTGTTAATCATTTAGTAGGGTAAAACACCAAGTAAAATACGAAAAAAATTGAATAGATAAGCGGAATTCTTAAATTATCTGTCCTAAGATAATATTTCAATTGCATTCTTATATAAAATGAATTAGTGGTCATACTGATTGAGATTATAAAACTTATGTCTTCCCTTCAAATTCATTTTAATTTGCTCAATTATTTGGGCACATATTTATTGAATATTAATTAATTTATATTTTTATATATAGAGTAAATATGTTGTTGTATGATAGAGTATTGTATAACCATTTATAAATAAATGTAAAAATGGGGTTGGGGTGATTTCCGGTGGTTAAAAGGTACTTAATTGCAAAGGCTATTTTGGACAATTAACTCAATAAAAGGGGATATAAAAATTTGTTTTAGAATATAATAAATAAAATGATCTCGAATTAATAGAATTACATTATGGCGACGCACACACAGACTTATTGAGGACACCCACCTAAATTATTTTTGCAATTAAAGAGTACGTAAAATGTTCAATATATTTTTTACTAAAATTTTGAAAAATATAGATAGAGGAGTACACCCACCCATTCCATTTAACAACAAAATCTTTCTCCCACCATCACCATGATATTGAAAGAAAAACAAGCATAAACAAAAAAAAAACATTCCAAACAACATTCAAATAAAATAAGGGCGCGGCTAAAGGCACCCGGATTTCCTATGAGTACACCCAGGGGATGAGAACACACACAAATTGAATGAGGACACCCACCTGAAAAATCCAAAATTACCCATTTCTCAATTAAAACCCTAAACCTATTATTTTTCTTCTCATTCAACAAGACACCCACCTTCCACCTCCCACCTCCATTTTCGCCACCTCCGACGCAGCCCACCTTCGCGGTCGTTCCCCAACGCCGCCCTCCACAGCAACCATCTCCACCGCCCCTCGTTCGCGACCGCCCCCCTCCTCCCCACAATCGCGGCCGCTGCCCTCCCTCCTCCCCACAGACGCGGTCGCCGCCCTCCCTCCTCCCCACAGTCGCGGCCGCCGCCCTCGCTTCTCCCCACAGACGCGGCCGCCGCCAACCCCCTCCTCCCCTTCGCCGCGGCCGTAGTGCTCCTCCCCTCGCCGCCGCCGTCGCTAACACGTAAGTTTAGGTCTTAAAAATTATAAAAATTAGGGATTAGGGTTTTCTGGGAAAAAAAAATAGAATTTTTTTTTAAGTTTGAGAATTATTTTCGAACATAGTGCGTTTGTTTTGAAAAAAAATTCGAACAACTTGAGTTTGTTTTGGAAAAAATTTCGAACAAGATGTTCGATTTTTTTTTCGGACAAATTTAAGTTGTTTTGACATTTTTTTCGAACATATTGTGTTTTTTTGGAAACAATTTCGAACAACTTGGGTTTGTTTTGGAAAAATTTTCGAACAAGATGTTTGACCTTTTTTTTCGAACAAATTTGAGTTGTTTTGGAATTTATTTCGAACATATTGAGTTTGTTTTGAAATTTTTTTTGAACATGTTGAGTTTGTTTTGGAAATTTTTTCAAACAATTGGTGTTTTGGATTAATTTTTGTTGCAATTTTGGAGTTTTTTTTTATTGAATGATGGTTGTGGTGAAATAGAATCGGTGGGTGTACTCATCCTCTTTTTTTTCATAAATTTTATCCTAAAAAAATGTTTGATGGGTGTACTCATAGGAAATCCGGGTGCCTTTAGCTGCGCCCGTAAAATAAACCATTCTAAATGCAGAAGAAAAATGGGGCCTCAATTAATGGGTCTGACTATATGCACCTCCATTTCAGTTTGATGCACTCCCCCATCACTCCCCCGATTTATACACTCCCCAAATTTTAGGTCACACCTCCCATCAAATGTCATAAATACCCCTCCTTCATTAAAATCCTTTTACTACCCACACCCCCCAAATCCTCCATCTTTCTTCCTTCTCCATTTCTTCTTTCATCTTCTCCCCTACCCCTCACCACCACGCCGGCGACCTGCCCCTCCACCACCCGTCGCCGGCGACGCCAG
This sequence comes from Galeopsis tetrahit, assembly GCA_963675135.1. Classification (NCBI taxonomy): domain Eukaryota; kingdom Viridiplantae; phylum Streptophyta; class Magnoliopsida; order Lamiales; family Lamiaceae; genus Galeopsis; species Galeopsis tetrahit. The sequence continues at coordinate 90,083,717 of OY776121.1, forward strand.
CCCCTCCCTCCCTCGCCGAGCCCGTCGCCCCCCCTCCCTCCCTCGCCAAGCTCGTCGCCCCCCCCCCCAACCCCCACCGCTTGTAAAAAAAAAAAAAAAAAAAGATCTTGGCCGCGCGCGGCCGCCGCGGCCGTCCCCTCCCTCCCTCCCTCGCCGAGCCCGTCGCCCCCCCTCCCTCCCTCGCTCGCCAATCCCGTCGCCCCCCCCCCAACCCCCACCGCCTGTAAAAAAAAAAAGAACAGATCTTGGCCGCGGCCGTCCCCTCCCTCCCCCCTCGTCCCCTCCTCCTCTCTCCCTCGTCGAGCCCGTCGCCCCGTACCCCCAACTGTAAAAAAAATAAAAAAATGAGCAGATCGCGGCCGCCCCCTCCTCCCTCCGACGTCGCCACACCCCACCCCCACCAGGTTTTCCCCCTTTCCCAATGTTAAAACCCTAGTTTTTTTCTTCTTTTTTTTTTTTTCAATTTTCGACCGTATAAGGTCGATTACATACTCCTTCGTCGACAAATTGTTGTCGACGAGAGTGTATTTGATCGACCTTACATAATCGAATTTTAAAAAAATTGATTTTTTTTTAATTTTCGACCAACCATTTCGACCATATACATTCCCGTCGACAACGATTTGTCGACGAGAGTGTATATGGTCGACACTGGTTGGTCGAAAGTTGAAAAAAAATTGTGATTTTTTGGAGTATATGGTCGACCATTTCTGTTTTTTTTTTTTTGAGTTGATGGTCGCCGGAAATGGTGTCGCCGGCGACCGGAAGTTGTGTGTTAGGAGAAGGTGAAAGAAATGAGGTGAGGTGCATCTAGTATGGTGTATATTTAATGAAGGGTATTTTAGGTTTTTTACCTATTATTTTATTAATAAAACTGAAAGGGGGAGTGCATCAAACCGAAATGGAGGTGCATATAGTCAGACCCTCAATTAATAGTAGCTGTAAGTGGGCCAAGAATGGTAGCTGTAAGTGGGCCAAGAAAAGGCGCTGACTATATACCCCTCCAATTCTGTTAACTCTACTCCTACATATACCTCCCCCTGATGAGGTCTAGGTTAGATGTACTCCCCATGAATTACCAAAATTGTCCTATTTCCTCTTAAATAACATAGGTTAAATGCACCCCCGTAAAAAGTCTAACTCTTCTCTCTCTTCTCCTTATCTCTTTCTTCTTCCTCAAACTCCTCCCCAAAAACTAAAAATATATTCCTCTCACCTCCACCCCATCTCCGGCCAAATCGCCGCCCCGCCGCCGGTCTCAGCGCCACCCCCGCCGCCGGTCTCAGCGCCACCCCCGCCGCCGATCTTAGTGCCGCCACTGCCGCCGGTCTCAGCGCCGCCCCCATCATCGGTCTCAGTGCCGCCCCCATCGCTAGGTGCAGCCCTCTCTCTCTTTTTTTTTTTTTTCTTCAGTAACTTGTCCTCCTCCCCCCCTCTCACTGTTGCCGCCCCTCCTCCCTCCCTTCCTCCTTCTCCTTCCACCGCCGCTGTCCCTTTCTCCTTCTCCTTCCACTGTCTTTTTTTCTTCTTTTTTTTGCTGCAGTTTTTTTTCTTTTTTCCCTTTTTTTTTCTTTTTTTTGCTACAATTTTTTTCTTTTTTCCCACAGCTCCCTCCCCCCGTCCCCCGTCTCCGTCCCCTCCTCCATTCCACGGCTCCGTTGCCCCTCCTCCCCAACACGCTGCAGGTGTTTCACTCTTTTTTTTTTTTAAAATTTCTGACAACTATTGGTCTAAAATATACATTATCGTCGGCAATTATTTGTCGACGATAATGTATATTTTCGATCAACAGTTATCGAATATTTTGATTTTTTTAAAAAAATCATTTTTCGATAAAATGATGTCGACAAGAGTGTCTTTCGTCAACAAACCAGTGTCGACAAGAGTGTCTTTCGTCAACAAACCAGTGTCGACAAGAGTGTCTTTCGTCAACAAACCAGCGTCGACAAGAGTGTCTTTCGTCAACAAACCAGCGTCGACAAGAGTGTCTTTCGTCAACAAACAAGTGTCGACAAGAACGTCTTTCGTCAACAAACAAGTGTCAACAAGAATGTCTTTCGTCAACAAACAAGTGTCGAAAATTTCTATGTTTTTTTTTTCTTGAATTTTTTAATTTATTTTGGCTGCTGCGGTGGCTGCCGGAGTTTGGTCGGCGGCGGCTACCGGAGTTTTGGTCGGCGACAGCTACCAGAGTTTTGGTCGGCGGCACCTTCATCTTCGATTATGGTTAATTTTAGGGGATTGTATCTATTATTATGAGATATTTTATTAAAAGTGCAAATTTGGTATTTTACATATTTATTTAATTAATAAATGTAATGGGGGAGTAGATTTAACAAAGCTGGAGGGGTATATAGCCAGCGCCCAAGAAAAATGTTAATTTCGCCTGCAGCTTTGCGCAGCCAGGCTGCAATCAATCTTCATTATATTTATTGCCCCATATTTTTTAGAGTACGGCTACTTGCACCTCCATCTTTGTTAAGTGTACACCCCCAATTGAATGCGCTCCCCTAATTGTCCTAAAAATGTCTTTTACAAGTCACACCCCCCGTTAGATGCGCCCTCCACCCAAAAATTCTAATTTCATCTTCTTCCGAACACCTTTTCTCTATTTTTCGATTTTTTCACTACAACAAAAAAATTATCTCAGACACCCTTTATCTTTGCCTTACCCTATGTGGAGGGGGAGTGTCGTTAACAAAGATGGAGGTGCAAATAGCCATACCCTATCTTCTACAGTATTTTTTCCCCCTCTTCGCCTTAATAGACTACGCACTATTCAATTGTCTTCAATAAATATTAGGATAGTATTTTCGCTTTTAAACTTCTACATTTTCACTACAAATATTTCACATTTTAGGTATAAATAATCAAAATTATGGAATTATATGAAATTTAGACGACTATAAATGTAATTATCACTCGAGTCGATATTTATTTTAAATTATTTGTGTAGATACAATTAGGAAATAACGTGCTACATTACAAATTAAAAAACATACTAATAATTTTGATTTAAAAGATAAAATAAATGAGGGACATTAATAGCATGTCAGATGGGGATGTCGCTAAGCCATCTATCAATCATCGAAAAGCTCTCCATAGGCTTATACTCTGGAGTTGTATGACCCGCCCCCTGAATACATAGTCAACAATTATTAACACATGAAATTTCAAATCTTCTCATGTATCACATATAGTAGTTTGTCATGATCAAGATTCTAACCTTCACAGTGACATGTGTCAGGTCTGAGTTCAAGTTCGAGTATACAGTTGCATACCTTAACTCAAACAAACAAATAAAATATATCACCAATAACATCAAAACTTGAACGGAATTACAAAATAGTGTATAAGAACAAAACTAACCCGGCAACTTGACCTTCAACAAACCAAGGTCTCCAACCACTTTTGATCGGTAAATTCAATGATCTTATCCATTCTTCGGTTGTAGAATGAGGAGCAGCCATGTCTTGGTCTCCACTGTAAACATGCAACAATATTATTATTTGATTTACAAGTGCATTGTCAATTACTCTCTTTGTCCCGAGAGAAGCTTTTCGTAGATTTTTGGCACATGTATTAAGAAATTTGATAGAATAAGTAGATGTATTAGAAGAGATGTAATTCATAAAGTGAATAATATAACTAAATGCAAGAGATAAATGATTACAAAAAAAAAGGATTTATTAAGGTAAACAGTTTTTTCCTTTAACCTGATTTTAGTTACCAAATTTAATTTTTTTCGCTATTTTACCAGCTGAAACAAGTTAACAAAAAAAATTGTTTGTCGTTTTAACTAGCTAAAAATATGACTTTTTTTTTTTAATTTGGTAAAATTGGGGGGCGTATTTCAAAGTAAAAAAAGTTACCACACTAAAATTAAAATTGATGTCAGTAAGAGAAAAAACTTATTCACCTCTGAGTAAACTGTAAATTACATAGTTTTTTAAAAACAAAATATATATATACAAAAGCATAATACTAAATTATAGCAATTGAAACAGGAAAAATAAAGAAGTCAACATTACCTGTAAATTAGAACTCGACAATTGCTCTGGTTTGCAAACTTTTTGTGATATTCTACAACAGACTCTACATTCAGTGTGTAACTCCGATTTTTCATGGTACGATTGCAACGTATCCATTCAGTTATAGTTCCCTGTACCATGTAACAATTTTCAGTTTTTTTTTTTTTTGAAAGTGTATCATGCAAGATGTGGATAAAAAAAAAATGCACACCTCACGAATATGTAAAGCTTCTTGGACAAGTTTTAAATTTGCCCATTTGTTCGTGATGAGATAATTCACTGGCTGCAAAAAGCAATGTTTGAATTAATTAATACTACAAGAGAGCGTGAACAAAAAGTGAGTTTATAATGAGAAAATAAGCATTACTCGACACCATGATTTCGAAGCGGAGAATTGTAGAAAACGTCGAGCATCAATTTCGTCTTCGTGATGCGATAACAACCCTCGTTTCCCAGTCAATATATCACACCACGGTTCCAATATATGATAAATGTATATCTTTTCAACACACTGCACATGCATCAATATATTAGTAACTAGAACAAATTAATTAAGAGACTGAAAAACCTAAATTTAAAACTCACTTGATTTACTCTTTCCATAACATTCTTACAAAGATGGTTGTTGGGGTCCACACTCACATAATTTCCATTGCAATTGTCTTTTGCAGACTGATTTTTTAGAAGAAAAAAAAAATCATAGCTTAATAAATTAGTTTGCATATTATGTATATAAATAAAGAAAATGGAATAAGAATAAGAATTGCCAGATAGAGTTCATCTGATAAGAGTCCATTTCGGTGAGCATATGGAATTCTTCCATTGTAATCTATAGAGTAATCGGTAATAGGATTCCCCAATATGTATCCCTAATCAATCACAATTAAAATGCATTAGTAAAATCTAACACACACATTATAAAGTACTCCCTCTGTCCCACAATTGTTTGCACTTTTTATTCGTCCGTCCTAAAATGTATTACTTTTACCCTCAATTCAATCATTCACTTTACTTTATTGATAAAAGTTTACAAAATTACCTCTAACACTCCACTCATTACACCTTTTTCTTAGTTTGTGTGCTCATAAAGTGGTGCAAACAGTTCCGAGAGACGGAGGGAGTAGCAATTTGAAAAGGAAAGATAAAGATGACTACTTTCATGTTCAAATGTGGCTTGGTCCCTGCTTTAATGCCTATCAAACAAATATAAGATGAAGAAAATTAAATTAAATAATGAATGCATACAAATTAAGGCAGGTGGAAGTGAGATTAGCTATATACCATTATAGATGTGGTCAACAAGAATAGGAGCGATGATGCCACCAAAAGAATCACCGCCAACGTAAAAAGGATTCTTTTGAAATTTGGGATGATTTATAATCCACTACAATACAGAACCCAATTAGTAATGTCATGATTTGATAATTCAAAGTGATAAATGTTTGTTTTTTGTCACCAGCTACCTTTTGAAGGAATTCATAAACCAGTTTTCCAGAAATTGTGTCGTTGGATTCATAAGCTCCGGGAGTTTTTGGGTAAGTAAATCCAGTACCAACGGGTTGGTCTATAAATATAATGTTTGACAGCTGTAGAGTAGATAATTGCCAAAAATTATTGTAACACAATTTAATTAGTCTTATTAATTACAAATAAAAACAATTAAAGTAACCTTTGTCCATGAATAGGGATTTAATAAAAGAGTAGGTATGCTGCTGCTATCCCTATTGATTTTAGCATAGTCAAACCTGAGAGGCCCTGCAAGCCACAATTTTCTTATGAATTTATACAAATCACTTAGCGCATGTTTGTTTTGGGACTCACACGTCCAGACGTGGGACGTAACATGCATTCTCCGTTCTGTTCTAATTTGGAATTTCACATCCAACTTCATCTATCCCTAAAAATACCTATATATTTTACTATTATAATAATACAACATTACTCACTTTTACTAATTGATCTGACATAAAGTTATATTTTATAATACACTCTCTTACACAATTGATTTGACATAAAATTACATCCCATTCTACTTAACATCCCAAAACAAACATAAAAAATTACTATTCATCAAGATTTTCATCCAAGATTTCCCATAAGGATTTCCTCATCCTACGTAATCCCAAAATAAACATCCCCTTAAAATTCAATTGTACACGGAGTGCACAAGAAAAGGAAACTAACCTAGGACATGAGCAAGGCCTGTAATGCCGGAACATCCCGGGCCTCCTTGGATCCAAAAAATAAGAGGGTCATTTTCCGGGCTCCTTTCCGACTCTACAAAGTAGTGGAATACTTGTAGATCTTCTGATTCTCCCACGCCTATATATCTTTATTTACAACACATTTGATAAAATGATGATTTAAGAAGAAATATGAGTAAAATGGCTGAATTAATTAGTGTAATTTTTTATATAATGCATACCCAGTTTCAAGTGTGAATGGAAGTTTTCCGGGAAAACCAGGCAGATACTCCACCTTTTGGCTATGTGCAGACAAGGCCAGTACTAGTATGAGTACCGCGTTCACCCGCCGGAGATACGCCGGCAACATCTTCATAATGCGGTGGTGATAATGCAGAAACTCACTTTAATTTGTCCCACATCACATGTGGAATTAATAGTACTAGCATGTTACACATTTATTGCCAAGAATCGGACGTTTCAACCAACCAATAAAAAATGAAAAGTAGATAAGTTAATTTTCAGTTTTTTTTTTTTTTTTTTTTAATCTCAAGTATTGCATACTACTGTAATCGTTTTTAAACTTTTTTTTTTTTTTTTATTTGACATTCATGTTATATACTCCTTTTGATAATGTGATATTCGACTTTTTTTGTTTCTAAAAAAATCGTATTCGTGATGGAATTTAGTGCGTAAATTATAATTAATTTGTTTACAAGGACTCTCAATAAAAAGAAGTAAAAATGAGTAAAGGTCAGGTGGGTTTCGCTCGCGGATGATTAGTACAAGAAATCGCGGCTAACATGAATTAGTGAAGAAAGTAAATCATTTAGTATTACATAAGTATTTAATTAGCATAAAGATTTTATGACAAAACTGATATAATGTGGACAGTACTGTATTATAAATTCATCACAAATATTATTAACAAAATATTAAATTTGTTCGAAAATAATATTAATACTCCTTCCATTCACCAAATGTAGTTTTATGGGAGTGAGATACATGTTTAAAAAAAAATAGATAAAGTAATTAGGGTATTGTGGGGCCATTGTGAATAAAGTGATTGTAAATAAAATATTTGATGATAATTTAAGTAATTAATTGATAATTAAAGAGTGATGATTTCTATAAAATGTATAAAACTACATTATGTGAATGTAAAATATTAGCAAAATGAAACTGATGGGGGAGGGAGTATGATTTTGTTGTACTTGAACTAAATGTAAACCATTTGTAATAAGATGAGTTACAAATTTCAGTCCAAAATATTATAAATATGGGATGGGGTGATGCACTCCCCCTCCCATTTATTAATTGAATATATATATGAAATACCATATTTGTCCCTTTAATAAAATACTATAGATACATACACCCTTTCAAAAACTCTAAACCTAATTTCTTCATCTTCCCAACTGTCAACAATTGACCAATCAAGTCAAGTACATGGTGTACTTAAGTACACAAGGACACACCCTTCAATTAATTAGTTAACCATCTCACCTTTTTATTTATTTTAAGAAACGCATGAAAGGTCAAAAGTACCCTTTTCAACCCCCTATTAGTAATATCACCCTCCTAAAATCTGTAGAAACCAATCAAATAGTTGAGAAACCATTAAAAAAAATTGTAAACTGTCAACAAAATGTTAAAGATAGTATTTTGAGTTAAAATTTGAGTTGAAGGTTTGAAAATGATTTTACGATTTAACTTAAATTTAATGATTGTAAATTTTAAAGTAATTGGATCTTTTAATTACTTTTAATTTAATTTTAATGAGTAATTATTGAGTAAATTTAATTATGAATAAAATTATCAATAAAACATTTAATATTAAGTAAAGTAAAAGGGAGAAAAATAACTATAGTTTATTTGTACATCCATTGAATTCTTTGTTATGCATATAACAATAATTTTAAAATACAGAAAATACAGCTCTGTGATGAAATATGTGCATATGAACCTACCACTGGCATCATCAAAATCTCAATCAACTTCTTTTTTTTTTCTTTTCTCCAAATCACACTTGAAATCTTGTAAATCACAAATGAAGGAGAAGAAAAATGATAGGGATACATAAGAATCTTGTAAATCACAAACGAAGGAGAAGAAAAATGATAGGGATACATAAGGAGAGAGAATATGAGTTTTTAGTTGTATATGGAGTACTTTCTTTCCATAAATATTTGCACCACGTTATGGATACACAAACTAAGAAAAATGTGTAATTAGTGGAGTGTTGAGGGATAATTTTGTAAAATTTATAAATAAAGTAAAGTAAATGATTGAATTGAGAATAAAAGTAATGACATATTATATAAATATACAAATATTGTGAGATAAAGTTTATGAAAAAGATACATGTTAAAAATATACAAACCATTATAAAACGGACAGATATAAAAAAAAAAAAAAGTGCAAACAATTATTGAATGAATAAAATAATTAAAATAAGTGAGATAAGATATAAGGGGGGTCAGTTTAGCATAGAAATGAAGAGACAGCAAAAAAGTGCAGGAGAGAGTAGAGGCGCATCTTAAGGGGGGCGTGCCTCTATATAATTTTTTTTTTTCATTTTTAAAATTGAAGAGGAGGAGAAAAAAAAAAACGAGTAAAGAGTAGTGCGCTTATGATTAAAATGAAAAAAAAATCCTTAGTTTTGTTACATTTTGAAAAGCGGTTTTCATAACTGTTACATATAAAAAAAAAAAAAATCCTAATTGGAGGATCTTACTCTCTTTTTAATAGAAACAATTCTAGCTCTAAATGATCCTGTGGCCTAGAAATTAGGGATGGTAAAATGATCTGCCCCGAAGTCGACCCGTCCTGCTTTGAGAGGTTTAGATCCGTCCTGCCCTGTTCCATCCTTAAAACAGGGCAAATCTGCCCCGCCCCGCACGCAGGGCAGGACAGGCATGGATATATGTATTATAAAAATCTGCCCTGCCCTGAATATAAAAAAAAAATTATATTAATATATATTAATATAAAAATTATTTTTGATTATTTTGTTTGCGGTTAAGTATTTTGAATATGACTTACTGAATTTCTAATGTTTAATTTTAATGTTTAATTTAATTGTGGATTTTTAATATTTATTTTATAGTTTAATTTAATTTAATCTGCATATTTTACTTGGACTTTTGGAGTGCATGGGGCAGGACAGGGCAGATACTTATGAACGCAGGGCAGATTTGAATATTTAACTATCTGCCCTGCTCTGCCCCATTGCCATCCCTACTAGAAATTATGGACCTTGCTTAGAAAAGGGTTAGATTTTCTTTTCTTTTCATCACACTAAAGGTGATGTTTACTACGGATTTGGGGTTTTGAAAATCGATTTTTGAAATTTTGAATCTTTTATTTTTTATTGAATAATAATATGCGTGTTTCTTTTAAATTTTTGAGTGGTGGAGAATTGAACTTTACGTTAAATCAATGTGTTAAAATTAATTTTATGTCAAATTAATTAGTAGGTTTAATATAAATTGTTTTTAAAAATTGATTTTTAAATCCCGAAATAAAATCAATGTAGAATCTTAAAATCCAAAATTTGATTTTTTAAATAAAAAATAAACATCACCTAAAGTTTTTGTAACAAGGTTTTGAATTTTAAAATTTTATTTTGGTTTTACTTCAAAATTTAAAAACATCTTTTTCAAAAAATTATACCTATTTAACTTATTAATTTGATATAAAATTAAATTATTATGATCTCACATCAATTATTATAATCTGATTAAAAATAATTAAATAATACAATAATATTATAGTACCTTCAATCATTAAATAATTATTATGGAACAGACGGAGTAGTTCAGATAAGAAGGCAAATTTTTATTTAAATAAGTTATAAATTTCTACCTTATGTCACCTAAAACTTGAAATATTTCTTTTTTTAGTTAGATAATATATATTACGATTGCATGCTTATATAAAATGAATTAGTGGTCATATTGATTCAAGAGAGAGATTATACAGACCTATTCGCTCTATTCAAATTCATTTTTCTCAATTCTTCGGAGACGGATCGGATTTTATCGAAACAAAATTATTTTAGCACAAAATTATAGGTTTGTGACAATTTTGTGACTTGCTACAATATTACAAAAAAAAAAAAACACACAATATTTCTACATAAGAAAGTGAAGTAAATGAGCACCAATGTCAAAGGGGGTTTCCATTAAGCCATCTATCAAACATGAAAAAACTTTCTTTTGGCAAATACTCTGGAGCCGTGTGACCTGCCCCCTGAAAACATAGCCATCAAATTCGAAATTGAAATTCACAAGAAAAATTCACTTATTTCAAAAAGTAGTATACCATGTGTAAGAATTGCTAACCTTCACAGTGGCATGTGTAAAGTCAAAGTCTCTATTGGAATATATAGTTGCATAACTAAACCCAACCAAACAAACAAAAAATATATCAAGACCAATTTTATCAGAATTACAAAATAATGTATATATAAGAACAAAACTAACCCTCCAACTTGACCTTCAACAAACCAAGGTCTCCAATCACTTTTGATCTGCAATTTCAATGATCTTATCCATTCTTCGGTTGTCGAATGAGGAGTACCCATGTCTTGATCTCCACTGTCAATAACATTATTGAATTAATTAATTACCAACAAATAATCAATTATTAAGGAAAACAGTAAACTATATAATACTAATAAAGAATTCACCATCACCTGTAAATTAGAACTCGACAATCGCTCTGGTTTGTAAACTTCTTGTGATAACTCACGACGGAGTCAATATTCTTTGTGTATGCCCCATCATATCTAATGGTACGGTTAACACGTACCCATTCAGTTTTTGTTCCCTACACAATATGAATGTTTCAAAAGGTATACGCATAAATCCACATTTTTTTGTGAGATAGTATCTAGTAAGATAAATCTAAATGCTAAAATAGAAGTAGTCATATTGATGGTTGGTTAATTGGCATATATATATATACCTCACGAACATGAAGAGCTTTTTGGACAACTTTTATATTTGCCCATTTGTAGGAGAAGAGATAATTCAATGACTGTTAGGAGGCAAAAAACAAAGTTTGAATAAGTCATACTCGATCGTTATTAAGGTGAACAAGAAGTGAGTTTATAAACAAAAAAGGAAACATTACTCGACACCATGACTTGGGAGTGGAAGATTGTAGAAAACGTCGAGCATTATTTTCGTCTTCAAGAGGCATGTGATCCGATAACAACCCTCGTTTTCCATTCAATGTTTCACACCATGGTTCTAATATATGAAGAATGTTTATCTTTTCAAGACACTGCGCATGCATCAATATATATATTAGTAATTAGAACAAATTAATTAATGAAGCTTAGAATTACTCACTTGATTTACTCTTTCCATAGCATTCTTACACAGATGGTTGTTGGGGTCGACATTCACATAATTTCCATTGCAATTGTTTTTTGCAGACTGATTATTTAGAAAGAAAAAATAAAGCATAATTACTTAATAAATGGATATGAAAGTTTGCAGATTAGGTAATATAAATAAAGAAAATAGAATAAGAATTGCCAGGTAGAGTTCATCTGATAAGAGTCCATTTCGGTGAGCATATGAAATTCTTCCGTTGACGTCTATAAAGTAATCCGTAATAGGATTCCCCAAAATATATCCCTAATATATCAATCACAAAAAAAAAAAAAATGAATTAGTAAAAGGCACACAACAACTAGTACCAAATTAAACTGAAAAAGGAAGATAAGGATATTGATTACGTACTTTCATGTTCAAATGTGGTTGACTTGCTGTTTTGATGCCTATCATTAATATAGGATGAAGAAAATTAAAATTTGCGTTACCTGTAGGGTACATTTTGGTATATGTACGTAAAAATGAAGTGAGGTTACCATTATAGACATGGTCAACAACAAGAGGGGTGATGATGCCACCGAAAGAATCACCGGCAACGTAGAGCGGATTCTTGTGAAAATTGGGATGATTTATAATCCACTATAACACAACACAATACAATTGGGTTAATACTCAATGAGTCAGCTCAGTTGTTATATCAAGCTAGAGCAGAGTTGTGACTGACTGACTACCTTTTGGAGGAATTCATAGACGAGAATCCCAGAAATTGTGTCGTTAGAATATTGATAAGGTTCGGGAGTCGTTTTTGAGTAAGAAAATCCAGTGCCAACAGGTTGGTCTATAAATATTATGTTTGACAGCTGTATACATACATAATTACCAGACAAGTTAACAAAAACAACTAATCCAATTATTGAGAATAGAGGCCAGATCTTAAAATTACCTTTGTCCATGAATAAGGGTTCAATACAAGTGAAGGTATGGTGCTGTCGGTTTCAGTGTAGTCAAACAAGAGAGGCCCTGCGCGCAGTATATATGTGTATATAAGTTTGAACTTTTAGATGAGACGGAATTAGTCTACCTACCTATCTCGTAAACAAGGCCGGTTAGTCCAGAACATCCGGGGCCTCCTTGGATCCAAAGAAGAAGAGGGTCATTTTCAGGGCTCCTTTCCGACTCTACAAAGTAGTAGAATAGTTGAACGCCTTCTGATTCTCCCACCCCTATATACCTTTGTTTACAACACATATTAGAATAAAATGGCTGATCAATTAATTAGTGTAGTAATTTTTAATTAAAAAACGATGCATACCCAGTTTCAAGTGTGAATGGAAGTTTTCCGGGAAAACCAGGCAGATACTCCACCTTTTGGCTATGTGCAGACAAGGCCAGTACTAGTATGAGTACCGCGTTCACCCGCCGGAGATACGCCGGCAACATCTTCCTCCTAATGCGGCGGTGAAATAATGCAGAAACTCACTTTAATTTGTCCCACATCACATGTGGAATTAATAGTACGTACTAGCATGCTAGACATTTATTGCCAAGAATTGGACGTTTCAACCAACCAATAAAAATTGAAAAGAAGATAGGGGTGGCAATTTTCGACACCACATGATAGCACGATACGAATCCGACACGAAAATTGCGGGTTAGTGTTTGGCCTTATCAGGTTCGTGTCGTTATCGGGTCGACCTGATAACGATACGAAAATTTCGTGTTGGGTTCGTGTCAATCCGTTAAGCACGATAAAATTAACCCGTAACCCATTAACCTGTTAACAACCCGTTAACCTGTTATTTATCTGATATGACACAACACGATAATGACGCGTATCTGATAATAACACGATAATGACACGATAATTTTTTATATTTATATAAATATATTATTTTTTATATATTTAATACAATTTTAAATTGATTTATTTTCTTATCGTGTCGTTATCATGTTACGTGTCGTTATCGTGTCGTGTCATGTCGACACGAAAATTATCGTGTCGTGTCGTGTCGACACGAAAATTATCGTTTTCGTGTCGTGTCAACACAGATCCTTATCGTGTCGTGTTCGTGTTTGGCCTTATCGTGTCGTGTCACTATCGTGTCGACACGATAACACGAATTGCCAGCCCTAGTACTGCAAACTACAGTATGGGCGAACCGACGCAGCAACCCCATTTTAACCATGATATAGAGTGTATGTATGCTATTAGTGTCATTTTTATTATTATTTTGTTTGTTGGCCCCCTCCAAATTAATAAAATTAACTATAAAAGAGGTCCAATCCATTTTATCTTCTCAGTCCATTTTATTATTTAATTTTCTAATTCCTTTTCTAATTTTCTTTCAAATCTGATCACATACATTAATTATTCGATGTTCAAATATTTAATTTGTAATTTGCGTTTAATTTAAATTTAATCATTCAATTGTTAATTAATGTATTTATAGAATTTATTTTAAAAGTTAAAGATAAACAAGAATTATATAACTAATTGTTAATTAAGAGTTAAAATGTAAAATTTATTGTAATTTTTCAATTATTTAATTTTTATTTAATTCTTTGGTGATGAAAAAGTCATATTGGGCGGGTTAATAGTTAGGTATAGATATTACTTTTTTTTTTTTTTTCCTTTCCAAAATACATTTTTTCTTTGAATGAAAGAATAAAAATACTCAAGCATTTAAGTCAAATTCATCTATAGATAAATGATGAAAGTTATATCCTACAAAATCTTTGAGGGTTACAAATTAATGATATAGAATATTTTAAATTTTAACAAATTGTAAGTTTAATGCTATATTTTGAAAATTTTATGATAATAAATATATTATATATGAGTTTGTTAGTGTATATTTTAAATTTGATTATTTTGAAATTTTACCGTTGGTCCCCTCAATTACTTATTCTGGATCCGCCCTCTCATACTACACAAAATCACAAATCGTTTTTAACTCAAACTTAAAAAGTGATAATGTTTATGAAAAAAGTGATAGTAATTTGGTATCTGTTTTATGAATTAATTATTACTTTTAACTTTATAGAATAACATTATTTAAAAAGTGGTAATGTTTTATTGAGAGTGATTTTTATTTTTTACTTAAAAACTGTCCATTTTAATTTTGAGTTAATAAATGAGATTATTTATTTGTGAGCATGATTATTTTACTTAAACATTAGTTTTCCGCGGTAGTTACCAATATCACTAATAAAAAAGTGATAAAGTTTTTTATCACTTTTTAATTTCTAGTTAATGAATAAGGTTATTTATTGGTGACTATGATTATCTTTTACTAAAAATTAAATTGAAAAGTAATAATGTACTTTTATAAAAAATGGACTGACGTATTTAACTTAAACATTGTCACTTTTCAATTATAAGGTAATGAATGAGATTATATGTTAGTGGACATGATCATCCTTATCAATTGTATTAGTTTTTTGAGTTAATTATTACTCCCCCGTCCCTCAAAAGTTTTTATATTTTCCTTTTTAGTTTGTTCCACAAAAGTTTGCATATCCCGCAACAATCATCACAAGCTCCACCTTCACAATATACACATATTTATCATTCATTTCATTACTTTTGGGGTACAATCAATCATACTCCCAATCCAATTATTTTATTTACTCTATATATAAACGTTTACAAAATTATCCCTCAACACTCTTAAACTTCGTGCCAAAAAAACACACAATCTTTTCAGGAACTGAGGGGAGGGAGTACTTTTTACTTGGAAAATATCAATATTTCGAAGTGATAAAAATTTAAATGAAACTGATAATGTTTTAATGACTATCACTTTTCATTTAAATATTATCACTTTTTACTTAGATATTATCACTTTTCAATTTTAAAATAATGAATGAGATTATTTTTTATTAGAGATATTATCTTTACTAACTGCATCATTTTTTAAAGTTATTTGTCACTTTTTACTTGAAAGAATACCACTATTTAAAAAGTGATAAAAATTAATTTTAAAGTGATAATGTTTTATTAGAAGTGACTATCACTTTCTACTTAAATATTATCATCTTTTACTTAATCATTATTGTCTTTTAATTTTTAGTTAATGAATAAGGTTATTTATTAATAAATATAATTATCTTTACTAATTATCTATTTTTTTTTTTTTTTTGTTAGTTGTCACTTTTTATTTAATATATTATCATCACTATTCAAAAATTGATATATCATTTTTAATTTAAAAATAATTATTTAAAAACGAAAAAAATAATTGAAAATGTAAGGTAGCTTAATCAAAATATTATAGTTAATTCTTCATTTTCTTAAAAGTTACAGCCTGCCAATGCAATTACAATTGTGGGCCACTTGGCCATTTAATTTAATTTGATTTTTTTCCCAACATTTAATTTTAGGGTGGGGTATATACCCCTTCAGCTTTGTTTAATACACTCCCCCTTCATTTTTATTAATTCAATATATATATATGAAATACCAATTTTGCCTTTTTACTAAATCATGTTAGATACATACACTCCCCACAATTTAAAACACAACCCTAACCCTAGAATTAGACAGCCGTCGTCGTCACCAACGCCGCCACCGCCGCCGCCACCGCCACCGCTATTTGGAAGAGTTCAAAACTTCAAACTTTTCAAACTCTGCCACCTAACAGAACATAGCTATTTGAATCAGCAATTTAATGCTAAGCTCAAGCGTGATAATGAAAGAACATATCAGCCTGAAAAAAGCCTCAAATCATTGAAATCTGGCACCTTGATTGAATTGGAGGGTGGTCTAGCATTCAGAAAAAAAAATCAGAAAAAAAAATCTTAGTTTTTTTAATAAACACTCTGATCGACACTAGTTTGTCTACCAAAAATACTCCGGTCGACACTGATTTGTCGACCAAAAATACTCCGGTCGACACTGGTTTGTCAACCAAAAATACTCCGGTCGACACTTTTGAAAATTTCGACCATTATTGATCGCCCAAAAACACTCTCGTCGACAATAGGTTATCGACGAGACCAATTTTGGGCGATCAACAATGGTTCGAAAAAAAAAAAAAAACAAATCTGGGGTGGGCCGCAACGGTCCGGGCGCTAAGGGTGGTGCGTTGGAGTATTTTATTGGTAGGGCCGCGACGGCCGAGGGCGAGCCGAAGCGGCGGCGAGCGCTGGGGGTGGGCCGCGACGGTCGACGGAGCGGCGGCGAGGGCGGCGTCGAGCGGAGAGAAAGAAGAATTAAAAAAAAATGAAGAAGATGGACGGTGGCGGAGGCAAGGGAGTGGAGAGGGAGTGCGACGGCGAGGGGGTGGACGGAGAATTTTTTTTGTCCCAAAGGTGGTGCGAAAAGACGTTTTTACCCCTCCTGTAGTTTTTTTTAAAAAACGCCGGATTAGTACACCCATCTATTCCGGTTCAAACGCGATTCATCATTTCACATCCGAATCATTCCGGATTCCCACCATTAACACCAAAACATCAAAAAACCTAAAAATTCAAAATTTCAACAACAAAAATAAAATTTTAACATGTTCGAAAATTTTACCAAAACAAAGTTGAGATGTTCGAAAATTTTACCAAAACAAACCCAATATGTTCGAAAAAAATTTCAAAACAACTTAGATTTGTTCGAAAAAAAAAATCGAACATCTTGTTCGAAATTTTTTCCAAAACAAACACAATATGTTCGAATTTTTTTCAAAACAAACTCAATATGTTCGAAAATAATTCCCGAACTACTAAAAACCCTAATTTTCCTAAATTTTTAAAACCCTAATTTTTTGGGACTGTAAAAATTGTAAAAAAAAAAAAAATTACCTTCGGCGAGCGTGGGTGCCGGCGACGTGCGTGGGTGGCTGGGTGCGATGAAGGGGGAGGGGGAGGGGTTGCGGCCGCGAACGGCCGCGAAGGGGAGGCGGCCGCGAGGGGGTGAGAGTGTTGCGCAGTGGGTGGGCGGCGTTGTCACGCATGTTGGGTGGGGAGACGAGAACGACGACGAGCGGATGCGGCGCTGCAGAAATGGAGGTGTAAAAATGGAGGTGGGTGTCTGAATGCGAGAAGAAGAGGAGAATGAGTTAGGGCATGTTTGTTTTGGGATGGGAAATCCGGATTTGGAATTTTGAAACTCCACCCCCGTTACGGTTTGGGATTTTGATTCAGGATTTCAAAATCCCACCCTATAACCCTATAAAAGTCAACTCTATAAATATCTACAAACCCTATATAAATACCTATAAAATCTATAATCCTATACTATAAAGTTAAATCCTACCCTATTTAAATCCCAAAACAAACACAAACCATAAAAAGCATTAGGATTTTGAAATCCACTAGATTTTGAAATCCGGATTTTGAAATCCACTAGATTTTGAAATCCGAATTTCAAAATCCTCAAAATCCCAAAACAAACATGCCCTTAGGGTTTTAATTCATATAGAGGGTAATTTTGTCATTTTCACGTGGGTGTCCTCATCCATTTTGTGTGTGTCCTCATCGCGTGGGTGTCCTCATAGGATCTGTGTGTGCCTTTAGCCGCGCCCATTAATAAATATTGGTGGGGTAGTCCAAATTTTTTGGGCCTCACAAATGGTTAAATGGAGTCCCGTCACACATAATGAGATTCGTGAGACGGTCACATACAAATACAAGACCGTCTCAATCATTTATTACATAAGAATTTAATTAGCATAAAGTTTTTATGACAAAACTGATATAATGTGGAGAGTATTATAATTCATCACAAATATTATTTACAAAATATTAAATTTCTTCAGAAAGAATATTAATATCATTTTGTTCTACTTAATTCTAAATCTTTTATTAATGATGTGACTTCTCCTAAAACTCTCATTTTAAAATTCCTTGAATTCTGTAAATTTAGTTTTTTTTAATATCTTTTTTAATTCAATTTAGCATAAACCATCTATTTTTACTCTTTTCACCAACTATTTTGTCTATTTCAATTTTATAACAATCCTATTTCTTTTTAATTATTTTTTCTATAACCTTTAAAAACATAGATAATATTCTACATTTGATAACAAAAAATATATATGTACTAGTGTAAGACCCGCGTATTACGCGGGTTAAAATAAATTTATTAATATATTTTACTAAAATAATAATTATTCAATGATATGAAAAGATTCTTGAATGTATTATATATAAATGTATATAACAATTAGAAAAAAAAAAAAAAATATATATATATATATATATATATTTTTACTAAATAATAAATACATTTAAAATTTAAAGTTTGTCATAATTAATACACATATATTTATAAAAGGAATGTAAATATCCAAAATAACCGCAATATATTAATACACATATATTTTAGCAAAAAAATTACACTATTGTTTGAAAGTTAGAATTGGTTTTTATTAAACGGTTTTTTTTAAATACTTAATTTTAATTAAAATTTGAGTATAAAAAATCAAATATAGATCACATTTAAAAATAAATAAAATTATCTATATCTAATTCTTTTCACGTGTTAATAACATTAATACACAAAATAAAATATTAAATTAAAAAGAATTAACACTTGTATAAAATATTTTATACATAAAATATGTCTAATTAAGATAATTTCAAAAAATTGTCATATTTTATTTTTTACTTTTTATCTCAATTTACCTTAATTAATTAGATATATTTTATGAAATGAAACATTTCTTTTAAGTTTTTGTGATAAAAAAATATGTGTATATATTTATATTAAATTTTATAAAATCTAAAAATGAACATGAAAAAATTCACATATATCTTTTGTCAAATATAAAATACTTTAAAAAAAAAATAGTTCATAAACCTGTACCTTCATAATTCATCACGTGAAGTATAATAATTCCATAATTTTAGCAAGAAATTTAAAACATATACTATAAGACTTTTATCAAAATTAATTACTCGATTATATATATGGAAAGATTATTAAATGTAAAAGTTTAAAAATATATAAATGTATTGACTACGCAACAAACACATTTAAAATTACAAACTTTTTTATAATTAATTCAATATTTGTAGAAGTAATGTAAATATTTAAATTGATCAATGACTTTAGCAAGAAAGTACGGTTAACTTGTTAAGATTTCTTTTTATTTAGATTTTTTATTTATTATTAACTTTAAACAATTTTTCGAATTTTTAGGATTCTTAATTTTAATTAAAATTAATTTTTGAGTATAAAAAAAATCCACAAAATAGATCAACTTTTTTTTTTAATGTATATCTAGTCCCATTGCACAAACTTCACCTTGAATAAATGTCCATAATGTTGTCCCATATAACACGGATTTTAAAATTTTTAATACAAATTTAATTTTCTTAAAAATTATAGTGTTTAAAATTTAAATGTCAAAAAATATTAAATCACTTAAAAATATTTAATTATATTTAAACAAAAACTTTTGATATAGTTTAAGATTTTAATGAATAAAATTATTAAAATAATTTGAATATAAAATTATTTTTCTAGAATTGTACCAAAAAAAATTATGTATTTTTTTTTTTTTAATTTAAATAATGAAAGATTAAGTTAAATTTGAGAAAGAATAAAGGAATTTCATTTTGCCCATAATTAATCTAAATTAGTTGTTAAGTAAATTAGAAATTAAGACACGTCCCGAATAAGAGGGAGTATAATTTCGGTCATTAAATTTTAAATTTTTGTTTAATATTCAACAATGTAGATTTTATATTTATTTCCATATATTTAGGTTCGAATTTTTCCATATAATTTGAAATTATTCCATAATTTAAGAATATGTCAATAATATAGACTGATTGAAAAAAATTAATTTCCTATATTCGGGGAAATTCAAATTTAAGTAGATATTCCTACTAAACTTTATGACTTGAATTTTTATGCAAATAAGGAATTTTGGGTACTATATTTGTATATTTATTTGTATTACTCAACAAATTCTTTAAATATAAATTGATCGTAAAATCTTTAAATAAATTGATTTTGTATTTAATTATATTTATTCAATACTTTTGTTTAATATAAATGTTAAATAGAATATAAAAAAATTTAATGAAAATTTTTCAGTTTTATATTTAATTATATTTCAATAAATTTTTTAAAAATATTAAATTAAATATTCTATTTTGTATTGATGTAATTATATTTAAATTAAGGTTGAAAAAACTTTTGATATAGTTTAAGATTTTAATGAATAAAATTATTAAAATAATTTCAATATAAAATTATTTTTTTAGAATTGTACAAAAAAAAATTACATTTTTTTTTAATTTAAATTTCGAAAGATTCAGTTAAATTTGGGAGAAATTTAGGAGAGAATAAAGGGGTTTTATTTTGACCATAATTAATCTAAATTAGTTATTAAGTAAATTATAAATTAAGACACGTGGCATTCATCTAAACTATGTAACAGAAGATGTAAGTTGTGTAACAGGAGATTGTCGAATAGAGGGAGTATAATTTCGGTCATTAAATTTTAAATTTTTGTTTAATATTCAACAATGTAGATTTTATATTTATTTTCATTTTTTTTTTTTTGAAGTCAATAAAATTAGGTTCGAATTTTTCCATATAATTTGAAATTACTCCATAATGTAAGAAGAGAATATTCCCTAATAAGGTCATTTCTATAGACTATTAACAACTAAAACATAAAACTTTTAAAATTTCCTAATAAGGTCAATTTAGTGTCAAAAAACCGTATTTACCCTTAATATTCATATACTCCTTTAATTTATATATTTGAAATGTAATTCGAAATTTAAAATCGTAATTAATTATTATCAATTAATTCCCAAATTATAGGGCACATTCATTCCAAAAAAAACAAAACCCTAGATCCCTCCCCCCACCCCAATCGGTCGAGCTCCCTCCCCACCTTGGCCGCCGTCGTCGCTGCCCATTACCTCCCCGCCGCCCCCTCCATGGCCACGGTCGTCGCCCCATTCGCCATGGCTGATCTGTTCGCCGTGGACTCCATCTCCCACGCTGAGTCGCTGTAAACCTTCGCCGGAGGTCTTCCCCCACCATGGTTGTGATGTTCAATCTCCTGCGGTAAAATTCAATCTCCTCCCCTGCGGTAAAATTCAATCTCCTGTTTAGAAGTAAGATCGCCATCCCCTGCGGTAAAATTCAATCTCCTCTTTCTCACAATTTCCTTTTTTAGCGCGATGATTGAAGCTATTTGTTAGGGTGAAGCTCCAATCATGTTTAAATTCTCATTTTACATGCTAAACTATGTTTTTGTTGCATTTAATGTTATTGGATTTTCTCATCTAACAAGGCGCAAATCCTTGTTACAAAACTGCTCAGTTGCCTTTCTTTTTCCCGTGTCCCTCTGATTTTAGTTTGTCCTTGAAGCTAATATGGTGGATTGTTCTTTGTATTTCATTTTTCTAATTTCAAACTTGTGGTTTTGATTTAAGATTTGGCGATGCACAACCGAGTTTATTGTTTTCTCCTCCTGAATTGTCTAGATTGAATTGTAGATCAGAGGTGGGCGGAGAGATGAGGAAACAACAGGGGAAGAGCACAAAAAATGCTACCGCATGTTTCAGTGAAGGCGTGGAGGATGTGCAACGCAGTTCAATTTTTGGAAGATATTATGAAACAGAAATGCTAGGCCAGCTGAAAACACTTGCCATGGATCCGTGCAGGCCACATTTTGCACAAGACAATATTCAGCCTTTGTGGAACCAGATTGCAATTCTCAGAAAACACATGCTCCTTAAAGATTCTGAAATTCCTTGGGTAAGTTCTATTAAGATTCACATGTTCCCTATTGTTGCATGATTTGAGAATATTATTGCACCTTAGGTTTGGTCTTTGTGTATCTTGGTAGGAGCTAAAGTAGGACTGGGCATTGGGGTGAATGTGTGAGTTCTCCATTCTCTGTGTGTGAAAAGAGCATGTTCAACGCTCATAAGCTATCTAAATTGTTGCGTGTTTCCCTCTTATGCCAATTGAATACAATCTTTGGATTGCATTGGATTTTCACTTGACCTTGAAAAATGCATAGCCACCTAAATTGTTGCCTTCTTTCTCGAGTGATAGAGAAAAAAAGTTTACAATGGACGATTACATTTAGTTTTGTTTATCAAGTTCTTATACCACAATTGGAACCAGAAGGGACCTGTTTGTAAAGTATATATTGTTAATTGGTTCAGTTATGATAGTCTTGTAAATGAAGTTGTAATTCTTGATTATTTCTGTATCCAAGTATTGTGAAGGAGCTTCTTAAGAAGTGGAGGAAGCTTCATACCGATGGGTGGAGAACTAATAGGATAGGCGATGAGGGATTGATTGTTGTTGCAAAAAATAGTGTTAATTTGAACAATTTCAACCAACTTCTGCCTATTTCGCTTCTGGAATTGACAATCCTCTGGCACCAACAAAATACACAATCTAGCCTGCTTATATGAACACCCACATTTTTCCTAGTATGAACTTGTTGTATTTCTTTTTGTAGTATGTACTTGTTGGAAATTCATCAAAATTGAAACGACCTTTATTTTTATTCACATGTTGTTTGGTTTACAATCAGCTTTTCCAGCTTGAATTTCGATATACTTATTATTCAATTGCTATTCGCAGTGCATCTGAAAGGTGCATATACTACTCTTACAACTTCATATCAAAATGAACTTTTCATATGAAACATGGATACCGATGTAGGCTTTATCATTTTATGTCTTCGTCTTATTATTCTGAACAATTCTTTTCAGTGATATTAACTGAATTGAGTATGAAATCCCTACATCACAACAAACCGATTTTTGAATATGTCATTTACAAATGTGCACATCTATTTTGCATATTGATATGCATGTCACTCTGTGCACATTGGTTCATGTTATTTTATGCATACCAAAAAATTCAGTCATGTATGCCGTTTTAAACTTCATATTGAAATGAACATATGTCTCCATAACCCATATTCATAATTTATTTCATATATATATATATATATGCATATTCAACATATGAGGAATTTTATACTCTATGACACGCTTATTTTTGGATCATAAAATTCAAAATTTTTAACTTTATTTGTTTGGATAATTAACAATTAATTCGAATTGCTTAATTTTAGGAATATGCGTATAACCAGGAACTGCATTAATTCAAAATATTTGATGTAAATCCATTTAATTTTTATTAATTTCAAATTATTTAAATGGGTAAAGGGCAACAATGTCTTATTAGGTGCCATTTTGACTCTAATAGATTTAAAAAAAAAAACTATGCCCTATTAGATAAATCTCTTAGTGAAATGACCTTAACAATAATTTCTCCATGTAAGAATATGTCAATAAATATAGACGGATTGATAAAAAATGATTTCCTTTAGTCGGGTGTCAATAAATATAGACATAGACTAATTGATAAAAAATGATTTCCTTTAGTAGGGGATATTCGAATTTAAGTAGATATTCCATATAATAATTGATTAGAGAAAAAAATTCAATGAAAGAGAGAACAAAATCTGCAAAACAAAAAAAAATATATATTGATTAGAGAAAATTCTGCAAAACTTTGAGAACAAAATTCTAGAGAAAATTCTTCAAAACTTTAGAGAGAACAAAAAATAAAATTAATTAAAGAAAATTCTGCAAAACAATTTAGAGAGAACAAAATTCTGGAAAATAAAAAACAATATATATTAATTAGAGAAAATTCTGCAAAACAAAATGATTAGAGAAAAAAATTCTACAAAACAAAAACAATATATTGATTGAAGAGAACAAAATTCTGCAACAGTTTGCAAAACAAAATGATTAGAGAAAAAAATTCTACAAAACAAAAACAATATATTGATTGAAGAGAACAAAATTCTGCAAAACAAACTGTAAAACTAAGGAAGCTTTAGAGAGAACAAAATTCTGCAAAACAAAAAATTGATTAGAGAAAATTATGCAAAACTTTAGAATGACAAAATTCTAAAAAAAAATAAAAAAGTATATTAATTAGAGAAAATTCTGCAAAACAAAAAACAATATATATTAATTAGAGAAAATTCTGCAAACAAAATGATTAGAAATATCTATAAAAAAAATACAGTAAAAAAGTTATAAGATATTATATACATAGTATATACAAAAAAGTACTATATAAATTGAATTGACAACCTGTGTAATACTATAAATACAAAAGTTAACAATTTCACCTATTAAATATTAACGCCTCCTCGAACGGTATTCTCAAATTTCCATATTAGAAATTTTCGAATAGTCGCCTGAATTAAAAAATAGGTAAAAACGTGAACTCTCATTTAAATAAGATATTAAAAAAAAATCATCTTGTAACCGATTATCGTAAGAGAAAGAGATTGAAAATAGTGGAATTAAGTGAAGCAAACAAAATGATTTAGGTCTCAGTTTTATAGTAGGAATTGTAATTTGAATGTACGATAATAATTAAGGTGGAATGTGGAGGAAAATCTTAAATTTGAATACTCAAAATTGAATTTGTTAAACAAATTTTTCGAGAAGTTCGGTGGCAATATTTAATTTAATATTTAATATAAAAATAACTAATTTATATTTATAAATTTTATTATTCAAAATAATATTGAAGTGATTATTCAAAAGTTTTGTTTCATTTAAATTTTAATATTCAAAACTACATATAAAATATGAGATTAAAAAAATGTATGATTAAGATTAATAAAAAAAATTAATAAAAAGTGAAATTAATGAAAAAAAAGAGATTTTGAAATGGAGAAATTTAAAAAAAAATAGATTGACCAATTACTTTGACTCTTAAAATATTTGCAAATATATGATATTAACATATGTATTAAATTTTATTAAATACGGAGTAATATTTTTTTCACGATCCCGCAGGTCTTGCACTAGTATAAGCTATTTGTAATAATATGAGTTACAAATTTCAGTCCAAAATATATTAAAGTATAATTTAATATATAAAGGCACTTCTAGTGGGGCTTGGGAAGACCACATTCGAGCTGAGAATTTAATTAAGGCCACGGTTATACGCACACACAGATCTATTGAGCACACTCATCTGACATTTTTTTTATCTTACAATACAGGATACGTGAAATATCCTATATATCTCTCGTGTGAAATTATATAAAAAAAAAAAAAAAAAGGAAGATGAGTACACCCACCCATTCCATTTCTTGTCAAAATCAGTCGGGTTTAACTATTTACAACTCCATTTCGGAGAGATGCACTTCCCTCATCAGTTTATTAATAAAATAATAGGACAAAAAACCAAAAATACCCTTCATTAAAATACAATATACTGGATGCACCCCCTACTGAACGCACCCTCCTACTGTCATTTCTTTCACCTTCCCCCTAAATCACTACTTCCGGCCGCCGTCGACACCATTTTCGACGACCATCAAACCAAAAAAATACAGAAATTTCAAAATATACTTAAAAAAATCATAATTTTTTTTATAAATTTCAACCAACCAGTGTCGACCATATACACTCCAGTCGATAAATCGTTGTCGACGGGAGTGTATATGGTCGAAAACGATTGGTCAATTCGACCATGTAATGTCGACCAAATACACTCTCGTCGACAACTTGCATTGATTAAGGAATATTAATATTAAATGAAGTATAGTACAATTAATTTAATTGAAAAGAGATAAAATGAAGTGTAAAAAGGATGAAGAGTAAAAAAAGTGACAATTGACGGAAATAATATGAGGTGTATGAATAATTTTTTGACGAGTGATGTCATTGGCTTTTAAAAAATGAAATGAGAAGTTTGGTATGACACATCTAGAATGGAAAGCTTTTAGTAGAATGAAAAGTGTAATCAACTAACTTTCACACTTTTTTTTAAACGTATTATAAACACCTTTAAAATGAAATATCATCTATAAACTCTACCCTCACAAGTGCAAACATATACACAAACTCTACCCTTACAAGTGCAAACATATACACAAGTCTAACTTCTTCTTTTTTTACTTTGTATATAAAAGTTGACAAAATCATACATCAAAATCTTCTAATTATAAATAAATATTTAATAAAATGGAATATAAAAAAAGATAAAATAAAAAATATGAACTATAATTTAAGTTGAATGGTTTAAATTTAGTGAAAATTGATGGTTTTGGTGTCAAAGTTGGTTGGAGATGCTCTTATACTCTTATTAGTCTTTTGATTGATTTTTTTTTTTAATCAAGTCGATTTGATGTTCAAGCCCTTTCCATAAACATGGATTCCCATTGGCAAGATGATAAAGTAAGTAGCAGATGGGTGCATTAATTAATAGTACTTGAGAGCCCAAAACAACTAAGAAATTGAAAGCAAATTTGATTTCGTATGGTTATGAGGCCCAAACAAGAAAAGTAATGAGAAAAATCGATCATGCCTTATTCACTTTCCGAAAACCTTTTTAGCATGATACCAACGTTACCGTTCGTAACAGTCTAAAACTAGAGCTGTTTGATCAACCGATCGATCGACGGAAAACAACTCCATATACACACTAATTCTTCTATTAATCTGGAAATAAATAAACGTCTTAGCTGCTACGTATCAATTCATCTTCCACTTATACATATATGCGTGTTTCATGAGTATTTCCCCCAAACAGTCACAAATGCTATTGAAGAAACATTAAATCAAGCAGTTTGTTATGTATTCCTATTCACAAACATACCAAATAAAGGAACACACATAATTTTTTTCAAAAAAGAAAAAAACAGGGAATTAATCAATGGAGAGGTTTCTTGCCGGGGTGATCGGCGGCCTTGAGAGTCTTGTCGATGAGTTTTTTGGCCTTGCGACTGCGGATCTCAACCCTAACACTCGCGCTCTTGTCCATCTTCACGTACGGCTTCTTCTTCGATTTCTTCAGTGATCGAACCTTTGATTTGATCGATTCCATCAAACTATCCAACTGAATCGCCATTGATACAGAGTAGAGCTCAATTCTCTTTGATTTTGAAGTTGTGAAGCTTCAATTCAAAGATATGGGGATTTTCAATTTGGGGAAAAAAGAGGGATGACAGAGGTCTTAAATTTGTGCAGAAGAGGAGAAATGAGGATTCAGTGGTATTTATGGTTACCAGTTTTGCAGTTCACATTTACTCCTATTTTTATTTCTAATTTATATTATAATAATATTAATTAATGTATGAACAAAAAAGAAAATTATCATATCTGAAAAAGATTTTTGTTTAAAAAAAATCTGCTGGTGGTCCGACATGTGTTGTACTGGTGTCAAAATAATATAATCTCAATCTATCCATAAATTCACTTTTAAACTTTATTTGAATGGAGGAATTTAGGAATAATTTACAATTTAAATTCACTCCACTTAATTAAATTCAAAAAATAAATGAATTAATATCATTTGAATTTTTTCATCTAAAATGCATCCACAAATCAAATTTTCGCATTCAAACACAACTTTATAATGCATATAAATGCATTATACATAAATGAATTGATATCATTTGAAATCTTTCATTTCCAAATCAAATTCCAGTATCCAAACAAACTTTATAAATTTGATTAACCACACTCGGTAAAATATCCAATCGATTTTAATAATAATAAATATTAAATTGAATGTATTAATTTTGAATTAAAGTTTATATGATCCTATGATGAATGGCATAATCCTCTAGACCAATTTTATATCAGTGTACCGTGTAGCAGGATCTTACTCGGAAAATAAAATTTAATATTTTTCTAAATTTTGTATGTATAATTAAATTTTACAGCTTTTAAAAAACATTAATTATTTATGTTGAAGTGAATATTATATTAATGTATTTAAAAAATAAATATTTTTGTATATTAAATTTGGACGGATAAAAAAAAATAGGTAGAAGTCTTAAAATGGCATTTAAACAATTTAAAATGAAAGAAAAGTCATAACCACCATGAAAAATTTCATCTTTCACAAGAATTCGATTCACACCCCAAACCATCTTCCTTATCCAAGTCTGAACACGTGTGGAATTTCCATGCGCAACAACCCTGACCACATATAAAATACACTTGTGAAAATAAATTACAAAGGCTTTCGAAAAATATTACTCCACAAGGATCAAATTAATGGCAATTCTACTGTTCTGATACCACGGCACATTTTGCAACTTATAAAAATTTACTTATATTAATATTTGTTAATTAGAAATGTTAAACGGATTTATAAGACCTTATAAGGCATCAGACTAATCACTTTAATGAGTCCTGATATTATTACTTGGGCAATATTAGAAATTTAAAACAATTAGTACATATTATAAATCACTCATTTTTTAATTGAAAAAAATTGTCAATGCTCCTACTTTTACTTTATTTCTTGGAAAAACTTTAAAGTTGCGTGTAGAAATTAAGAGAGCTTAAAACTGAAGTCAAAATAGACGTGCCATAAAACACATTCAACAGCAGTCGTTATAGCATTAAAAATAGCACAGTAATTTCTGATTTTAAGCTCCAAAATCGAGCCAGTTAAATATTTTGAATTAGCAGAGTATAAAATTTCGATTAATCAAAAGGTGAGAAAACCGTATCAAACACATCACGCCAACTGAAAATAATAGTAGTACTTCACTATGCTGTATTAATTTTCCAAAGTTTTGACTTCGAAATTTCAGAATACGCATTACAGTCTTTGATCACGACTTGTTGTGATAAATTAATAGATAACTGAAGGGCATTTAATATAGACGTTGAATAATGAAATAGTTTTGAAATGCCGCAAATCTTTGGGAATCAAAGTAAACCAATATAATACTAATAAATAGAAATATACTAGTATTCAACTAAATGGAAAAAAGAGAAGAATTAAACACATCCATGCGTCAGGATATGTTAAGGTTCGATTTCAGCTCCACATATCCAAAAATTAAGAAACCGGTTTTTTGTGTGTGTTTTTTTTTAATAAATTATTAAAGAACAAGATTTAATACAAATTATGAACGAGATTTTATATAAATTATAAACAATAAAACGAATAAGATTTAATGAAAAATAGTCATTAGGGACGAAATTTAGTGTCAGTAAGAACGTTAACCGACGGTTTTCATCCAAAAAAAAAAAACAACCGATTTTGGAATGGAATCGACAGAACCGAAACTGGCATACACTTGTAGACAGTTCGATTCCAGTTCCACACAAAGCTTTTTTATCTGATACCCCCCTAATTCAATTAGATGTTAATTTAAATGAACCATAGCTATATAGCACCTGTTCCTAAATTCCTAATAGATTGACTCCAAAATAGCATATCCAAATTATAAGAAATCCAATAAACGCCACAATTGCTGAATTTGTTCCCTTGGGTTTTATATTTGTTAACGTATGTAAATAAATTGAAAATATGATCCAAGTAATAAAAGCCTAAGTTTCCTTTGGGTCCCGAGGCCGAGGCCCAGCCTTGCCCCGACAGTGCCCCGGGGCACCGGTTCGACATTGAAATCGACGGTTCAAACCGTATGTGCACCTCTATACAACATCTATCTGAATCCATCCTGTTAGGAATTAATATACAAGAATTAATTCCCCACCTCTCTACAAGTTCGGACTTTTAGATGAGACGGAATTCTTTCACATGGTATCAGAGCCAACTCTCTACTTCGATGTCTGGATCCACCTGTTGAGCCATGTGTCGACCTTGTCCCCGTCTCACGTGAGGGAGGGTATTAAGGTATCCCACATCGGATAGAGAGGTGGTCTTGGGTGGGCTTATAAGCCTGGGCAATCCTCTCACTTAACACCTTGGTTTTAAGTGTAGAGTTAGGTCCTTTCACATGGTATCAGAGCAAACCACGCAAACGACCTGGGTTCGATTCCTGTTGAAAGCACTTCACCCATTTAAATTGTCCACTCGATGGGCCTCCTCCCCAAAAAAGGGTAAGAGGTGTTAATCCGGCCCACGAGTGAGGGGGAGTGTTAGGAATTAATATACAAGAATTAATTCCCCACCTCTCTACAAGTTCGGACTTTTAGATGAGACGGAATTCTTTCACATCCGAACTTACATATATGCCATTCCCCGCTTGATCCAAAATTCCACTTAAATTTTGCCAACTTAGCAAGGGTGGTGTTTACCGTTGTAGCGTAAAAAGGGCAAAAGGAAGAATTATTTAAATATAACAAAAATTGTCAAACGTTTAAAACGGCGAATGTACGAAAGAGGAGAATTAACTAATTCATCAAACTCTAGTAATAGCAAAATTACTAGTCCCTAGCTGGCTTCCTGTACCTACAATAGTAGGCATCCAAGCTTAACAAGTACTTAATCTGCTACTGTAAATTTATAATACAGATTTCGTGATTCAAATTAATTACTGCCACGTTTATGAATGAACAGTTGCGTAAGAGACACTTGTCTGAGCAGTTGCGTAAGAAGGGCATGTTAAAACATCAACCCCAAAATAACTAGACAAAAATATACTATAATTACAAATAGATAAACAGTTTGGGAGGAAACAATGATCATTGTGTTTAACCAAAACACAAAATTGTCACAAATAGAACATCGGTAATTCAAAAGAGGACATGAAAGAAACCACAATTGTTAATAGAAAGAAAGAAAAGGATGACTTACAGAAACCTAGACTAGCCATGGCAAGCTACTCAAAACCCCTCTAATTTTCCTGCAAATAAAATCAATTAGCTAATTAAAAAACCAACTGCTGGGCCTCCACATCTTGAAATTTCACAAAATTATAGTAGCAGCAGGAGAGGACCAAGTTAAATCAAGCAAAAGAAAAGGAAGAGCAACAAAAGGTTTATATGAAAACTTGATCAATTTAATCTCTCATTCTTCCTGTATTCAAGTCAAGGTCAATAATCATATCATTAGTATCCAATATTCTGATCAAAAGTTTTTCCGTTAATATGCATCTCCACTCCTGATATATACGGAGTAACAAACTGGAGCTGAATCCATTCAATTGGTGGGGTGACAAAAATAAAACATGATATTACTTTCTTAAGGGAAATGGGAGAATAACAAAGTAATTTATGATTGCTATTGCAAACAACAATATACCCTATGTCACAAAGTGTATATGCAAGCATCAATAATACTCTAAGAGTTAACTCAAGAAAAGGTGAATCAATCAAGAAGATGGAGAGTTCCAAATGATGTGGTGTAACGCTATGTAAGAAACATATGAAATAGATGATCTCAAGAACATAAAAGTCTTGCCTGAAGTGCAGTTTAAGTTAACTATTGACCGTTTCCTGGGAATCAGACCATAACATCAGTGTTGAAAGAAGAGCCATAGTTGCAGTTTCAACACGTAAGCGATGAGGTCCAAGACCAACAGCAATTGCCCCAGCCTCCATAATGGAGTCCAACTCCTTCTTGGTGAAGCCTATGCATATGAGGGATTTTTATTAGTTGCTCATCACAAGAATGGTTTAAAAGGTGAATTTGAAGCTAAATAGTCCAAGGATACCACATAAAAACAATGATAAATTACTCTTCTTCACTTGTTGAAAGATCGCTGGTATACGAAGATGAAATATCTAGTATTTCTGATATTTGATTCATCAAAATAATAAACTGGTATTGCATGCTTCAAGTACCCAAACAGAGAGCTTCAGAGTACATAAGGGGCGCAATACAGATTAACTATTACACCCGATAAAAAGGGAAAGGGTTAGGGGTGGGACAGTAGATATAGCAGAATGATTACCTCCTTCCGGTCCAATTATAATGACTCCAGTAGGCTCCAATTTTAGAGAACTCAATGCATTAAAAACAGGTGTAGCCTCCGCCGCAGCCACAAAACTTAATCTTGACTGAGCTACCTAAATAGAAGATAAAGAGAAAAGCATAACATAAAACAGAAAAACCAACATTAAGGCTTATACATTGGTTTTCTTTTCCCCATAAAGAACATAATATTATCAAATGGTCATCAATTAATGATGATAGGGAAGATACATACAACAGGTATGAGTTCATCCACTTGGATAGGAGGCTTGAACATCATTTCATGTAATCGTTGACCTATATATTAAGTAGCACTAAATCAACAATATGAAATAAATCACATAATCATGATAATGATTTCAAAAGTTTGAATTTTACATTGTTTTGCTGCAGCCTGAATAACTCGCTGCAGTCTGTCAACCCTATTTTCTGATATTAACCGAGAACGCTCAGTCAATAAAGGTGTCACACTGGATGCTCCAAGCTCCTATGATGCATCAAAGAGATACAGAAAATGATTAATATCACTATGACAAAAATTAAAAAGATTTTACCATAAGGAGCTCATACAGTGCATTTTTCCACTAGCCAGTCAGCCCGACCTCCCTTTAGAGTGCCTTACATCAAACAATGAGAAGGAGTTGTAAACACACATGGAACAGGAAACAATATAAAACAGGGGCGACACTGATTCTTTAGAAACTCACTAAAAGCAGCAAAAACATGCCACTGTGTGGATTGTGGAGGAACTAATTTCGGGTTCTCCAACGCTTCAAAATCGACCCCTGCACTATCAATCTTCTCTATTCGCCCTTCAACCAGACCACCTTTCCCATTAAATAGCTCTACCCTTGCAAAATAAAAAACTATATAAATAAAAGGCATACCATACTGATACTACATGAGCAAACTTAGGTCTTGTCACATGAATGCACCTTCACCAATTAAACATCTACCGGTACATTTCTCCACATCCAATTTCAAGGCAATTTGCCACTTTATCCTATTCTATAACATACATATGTAGCATACAAAAGAAACAGTGATCTATGAAGACAAAAAAAAAATCTCAAAATCCTATTCACCGCACAAAATCAATCACGAGCCGCCAAATTGCACAAATTCATCCAACAAATTCAACAATGCCTGATCGAAAGTATACCTGTCATCCATTCCCAGCCTTAGAACCTTGGTCATGTGCCAGAATTCATCGCCTTTCACACGGACAACACCACCCTGTAAAAATAATTTAACTCAAGAGCTCAAAATACTGCTTCCTCACCACAAGTACGTGCATAAGCAAAAGGGGGTAAATTTGCCTTTGAAGAGGGTAGGGTTTCAGAGAAGAAGCGGGGAAGTCCACCGCGTGACTGGTTGGAATAGCCCGATGATGAAGACGCCGAGAATGTCCGTAGATTCAAATGCAGCGTACAGCGGTGGTTCAGTAGGCTGGTTAGCCGAGGAGTACAGCCTAGGGCTTGCATTCGCAAAGCTCAGCCTGCCGCCGCCGCGCTGGGTTTATCGCCGGCGATGATTCTCTGTAGCTGGTTCTTCTGACGGAGGTTTCCATTCTATCCAATCCCACTAGGTTAATCTTTTAAACAATGGGAAACACCCCATAATTAAAAATATAGAATTAAAACGTTTATTAGGTTTCCGTATTAGGGTTAAATATCCTAGGCCCATAATTCTGAAACATCAACCCTAAATTCTGCATCTCGACATTATCGACCCTATCTTTCTTCTATCCACTAGCTTCATTTTTTTTTCTTTTGCCCACAATCATCAAAGGCTGTTTCAATTTGAATAGTTGAGAATGAATGTTGAAACCCATAATTGAGAATCCTTGTTTCTAGTTTCAAATGTGTGAATAAAAGAGCAACTTATATAATATGCTCATTGCATGATGAAATCAATGATTTCTCTAACTCTTTTGGTTAAGTTTGGTGGAGAAGAACAATACAAAAACTTAAAAGCACATTTTCATTATTATCAAGCGTAAATAGAAAAATGAAGAGAAATCAGGATGGGGCCTGGGTTTCATTGATCTTTGAAGTCTTTTATAATAAGTTAGCAAGATATATTTGGTGTCAAAAGAAATCGCCTTAAACTGATTTAGTTCACAGATGATCAAAACGCCAAAATACACTACCGAAATACCCACCCTTCATTGAGACAAATGATCAAACACTAGGCATCACTTTCATATCCACCGCCCATTTCACAAACTTTATCCCAAATCCAATTTTCCACCGGCAAAACCGACAACCTTGGCTGCCGGAACAGCGAGAACTCCGCCCCTTTCAACTCTTTTTTCATCTCCCCCAACCCAACACAAGTCTTCATCTCCCCCACTGCTTTTACGTCCACCGCACCGCCACCGTCGCCCTCCTCGTACCACTCGCGCACCACCTCGACCACGCCAACCACGCGGCGGAATTTCGTGCCGGAATGGTAGAAAAAACACAAGTCTCCGATGCTCATACTCTTCATGTACTTCTGCGCTTGCTTGTTTTTCACGCCGTCCCATTTTGACATGCCGCCGTTTGCAGCTTGATCGTCCCACGACCACTCCCCCGGCTCTGTTTTCAGTAACCAGTAATTCTTCTTCTTCTCCATTTTTCCTAAAAATTTTCTATATTTTGCAGTTTTTTATTCCCTTCTTTTATATAGAGATTTAACAGGGGAAGTTGATTAAGGCGGGAAGCTTCGGCGGTAGCAATAGATTTTGGCGCGAAAAAATACTAATGGATAGTGTTTCTTATTCGTCTATAAACTTCTCATTACTTTTTAGACGGACCAAAATGACAAAATAAATAGCTTTTTATTTCACTTTTTATTCTAAAATACTATTTCACTTTTTATTCTAAAATAATCACTATTCCAAAATGACAAAATGAGCCTGTAGAATTCAAAAACCTTGGCTGATATCGGGAATTTGACTGCTGTGGTGTAGTATTACTGTATTAGAGGATATACAAGTCTCTTCCAAGACTAAAGAAAAAATACATTATAAATACGTATGTATATACACTGATATGATCTATACTGCTTACAAACCACCCCTGAAAAATGGTCCACCACCAAAAAAGGAACTGGAGAAGGTCCCTCCTCCATTAGGGAATAGAGTGAGGAAACATATGAGGAAGAGAACACCACCCCAAGTAAATCTGTCGTCTCCCAACGGCGTGATCTCGTCTTTGGCAGGAATCTCATCCCCTCCTCGGAAGAAAGTAGCAAATAGTCCCCAAGCTAAACAAAGCACACTTCCACTTAAACCGCCAATGCCAAGCAAGAGTGAGGTAGCAACAGATAATAGAGCGGCTGTGCTTCTTCCGAACATAGCTTGAGCGATCCGTCCTCCCTCGAGTCTTCCACATGGGAGTAAGTTCAAAGAAGTCACTACCATGCCTGTCCAACACAAATGCCACGCTTAGTATTTCTACGTGTGACTATATAGACACAACTTTTCCAATTCACCATGCAACTTGTTTGCATTTTTTGTAAACAGTATCAGTTGTTTCATTAAAAAGTATTAGTTGTTATATACTACTATAAAGTGCTGGTTGCAAACCAGTTGTACAGTAAAACATAAGATCAACTCTCCAATCTATGTGGATGAATGCTCAATAAGGAGAGGCAAGAACAAAGCATGCATGTCTAAGCGAAGACTGAGTATCGTATTGATAAGTTGGAGGATGCGCATGGGAAGAAATGAGAATTATTATACGTCAAGTAGTGTGATTTTAGTCGGAGACTACTGACCTAGCAGTCCAGCAAACGCGAGTGGGTCAACGGGGACTCCCACACCTTCAACTGCATATGGCAGCACGTTCCCAAGATCATCTGTGTATGGCCCCACTACATATTGTATAAACGAAAGAAGAGGATTATTGTAAAAGAACTGAGGCCTTATATACCTGCATAACAACAAATAAAACTGAGTATGAGGCAAGGCATATACACATCATTAAAAAGCACACACAGAGATGAGATTTCTTACAGCGCATTATCACCCCCATTAAAACTGCCATCGGCTATAAACGCAGCAACAGTAAGGACTAATGACGTGAGATATGCACTGGCTGTTCGTGCTACGGGAATATCAAACAAAGCCTTCTTATTAGGCAGTAACGACTCATAGTTGTTCATTACACCAAGGCATCCAGTCCAGCTGGATGGAACGAGAAAGGATGGACTAAGCTTAACACCATATCGAGCTGCAGTTACCCTTGTTGCAATCTACAAGGAAAACAACAAGTTAAAATTGAGTCACAGATCTATTAAAATTGTAAGTTCATGTAGCAGCTCATTATCCAACAATTTTGCAACTTCTGAGCATGTCTAAGCATCTCAATCATGACCCAAAATGAGCCATGTTCTCTGTCATGCATCCAGATTTGTTTCAGAAACTTATGCCCTAAAATGCAGTATTGTCAACAATTAAAAACATAAAAAGACAGTCTTTACAAGTCTAAAGTATCAGACACTAATCTATTTCCCAGGGTTTCAATAACAAGATATTGCTTCACTCAGATTCTA
Organism: Galeopsis tetrahit; assembly: GCA_963675135.1. NCBI lineage: Eukaryota > Viridiplantae > Streptophyta > Magnoliopsida > Lamiales > Lamiaceae > Galeopsis > Galeopsis tetrahit. The sequence goes on from OY776121.1 coordinate 90,120,471, forward strand.
AAAATAGCAGAATAATAAACTCTCAAGACATGTCATAAAGGTGCATACCTCAGAAACTGCCAAAATGGTCAAAAATCCGCCAAACAAAGGTGCAACATCAGTTAAGTAGTCATCAATGGTAGCATTAGGCTTGACGAAGAAGCCGCTTGTCAAAGCAATTGTGCCGAAAGTTGTAACACATAATGCTACCGCACTTAAATAACCCCAAGGAGTACTTAATTTAGTGGATTCAAACTGAAGATCCATCTCAGCCTTGGGTTGCACCACACAGGCCTAACAAACACAAACAGTCACTTGATGAGAACATTAAATACTTACAAATCATCAAATACAAAGAAGAATGTATCCACACTGGTAAGTGAGTTTCAAAACACAACACAAAATTGGTCAAATTCTACCTTCTACACAAGAATTGTCTCAAATTTACACCAATTAGCTACATCAAACCACACTTTCTCATACTTATATTCTTAACAAAAAAATCATCATAAAAGGCATGTTTCCCAACAACAATCTTCATTTTACCTAAGTACTAAATGTAAATGCAGAAATCTTGAAATAACTACCTGCTTTGTGATTTCATTTGTTTTCTCCTCCATAAACCACACCACAACCTCTCTCCCTGCAGCTTCTGATAATTTCTTCTCCAACTTAGGTATGGCTTCTTCTATTGGTTTCCTCAAATTTCCAATAAAAATCCCACCATCACCAAACCTTCTAACATCTGTTGCGAAAAATGTATCAAACCCAAAACAGCTCTTTAACTGCACTTCACAATCCACCAAAAGAGTAGCATATATGCAATCAGTACTTAAGCAAAATTTTCAATTTTCTTCCTAGAAAATTCACATAAAAACCAAATTAACTACCTTGTTAAGATCAAGAGCCTTGAAAGTCTCCTCTGCTTTCTCCAACATCTGTTTCTCTTTGGAGAGATTGTCACGAGCCAATTTGTTGAAGAAACCAATCAAGGGATTATCGCTTCTTTCTCGATCAATCTCCTTGAGCTTCCTATCAGCCCTTTTCTTCTCAAGCTTTATAGCAGCCTCAATAGAAGGATTTCCCATAAAATTCTTGAACTCCTCATCAATTTTCCAGTCCATCTCTTGTCGTTTTTCTCTCGCCTCATCATTATGCTCGGAACTAGGGTTCAACTCATTCGCAATATGCAAATCTTTCGTGTCATTCTCCTCCACTTTTGGCTCCTCAACCGTCACAGACGAAGAGGGCTCATCTGAATTCACTGCTTTCACATAAAAATGCAATCTTTTGCACGGAAGTTTGGTCCTTTCGGCAAAAGGGTGTCTGGAAAATGAAGAAATTGATGATGTATGAAGTCGCTTTTCTTTGAGAGATGGAGAAGAAGAGGGGCACGGAATCGAGGTAAAGAGAGCAGTTGCCATTGGAAGGTAATGAAATGGAGTTTAGTTGTGAGTTGAAGAGTGCAGAAATGGCGCCATAGCATTGGCTTTTTAGAGAAGAGCATGATGCCTCCAGAAAGTTGGAGTAGTTTCTAGGAGTGGGACTGTGGGAGTGATATGTACCTGTGGGAATCCGGCGTTTTGCTAAGACAAAATAAATAAATAAATTGACACATAGTATTTCTTAATTTATAACGTATTAGGAGTATTAAACAAATTGAACTATTCCATGTAATTATATATGGTTGATATTCTTTGGTATACATGTAATGGAAGAATTATGTAAATTTAGAAAATTATATAAATAAATCCTAATCACCAAGAGATAATGAAATCTGTCTTGTTAGTTGTCGGAATTATACGTGTCCAATCTCGAGAATTACATGCAGATTCAAATGAATACACGTGTACTACGTGATGTTGCTGATAACCGTACTATGAACAATATTGCTATTTTTTCAATTGTTTCAGTCACAGACTCAAGTGGGCCTGCCTTAGCCCAATTGTAGGCATTTTGATTAATTAAGTTCGATTAATTTTATTAAAAAATTGATTTGATTCGATTTTTAAAATTCATATTTTGGTTTTCAGTTCAATTAATAGTCAAAATAATTTTTATATTATTTAAGCATAAATATTTGTTTTTACTATATTTATATATTTATAAATTAAAAATTATACTCCGTATCATTTATAGTTTATGGTCATAATTATTTTAATCAATCTTTATCATTGCTTTTTTTTACATTTAATTTGTAGGCAATTTTTTTAATAAATCTCTTACTTGTAATCAAGTACAATGAGACAAAACAAAATGCATTATATTTGTACGCGCGGTTCAACTTTAAAATCTTTATAGTTAAATTAAAAACAATAATAATACGATTAAATTTTTGAGATGAGTTTAAAAAATAGTATAGAACTCAATATAGATTTTTTTTCATTTTCCATCGAATTAATTCGATTTCAGTTTTAATTTCATATGTACAATATGATTAATTCGATTCCATTTAAAAAATATCTAATTTTATGGGTTGAGGTATATACCCCTCCAGCTTTGTTAGATACACTCCCCTTTTCATTTTATTAATTAAATATGTATGTAAAATATCATATTTACCCTTTTAGTAAAATTTGTAAAATATTACAGATACATACACCTCCTTAAAACACTAAACCTAATTTTATACAAAACCCTAATCCTAATTTTACAGCCGCCGCTGCAACTTTCCGACAACCTCCACCTCCACTGCCGCCACAACCTTCGGCGTCAGCCATTCAAAATAAAGTCAGAAAACTAACAAAAAAAAATAGTTTTTTTCGACCAACCAGTGTCGATCGACACTGGTTGGTCGACAGTAGAATATATCGTCGACAACATTGTTTCGATAAAATTAAAAAAATTAATTTTGGACAAGAAATATCGACCATATATTGTCCAAAATTATAAAAAAAAAAACACACAGAAAGAAAGTTGCAGAGAAAGAAAGAAAAGGGAAAAACATTACGCGAGGCTTACAGTGGGGAAGACCGGTGGGGAGGAGGTGGCGGCGCTTGCAGAAATGAAAAAAAAAAAAAGGTACTTGTTTCAGCGCGGCGACGGAGGGAGAAAGGGAGGAGGAGTCGGGGGAGAAGGTAGATACAACGTTTTGGGTCGATGGAGGAGGAGGCGGCGACGGCGCTGGGCGAGGGGGCTCCGCCGCCGCTGGTTGCAGAAACTAAAAAGAAAAAAAAAAAGGCGGGCGCGCTGGAGGCGGTGGCTTGGGCGGCAATTGGAGAAATGAGGGGAAAGAGAGAAGAAATGAGGAGGGTTGGGGGAAGAAATGAGGAAATTAGGGTTTTTATGAGGGGTGTGCATTTATCATATCAATTTTTAAGATAAAGGGGTATAATAAACAATTTGGGGGGAGTGCATCTATCTCAGATGTACTTTAATGGGAGTATATATATCGGGGGAGTGTATCTAACAAAGCTGGAGGGGTATATACCCCAACCCTAATTTTATGGTGTAAGAGTCGGCCCAATTAGGCCTACAATGTATGGGCTCTCTTATCCAGGCCCATTGTCGAGAAATTTGGGCTGGGTCCGACTAGGTCCAGCCTACTCACCTCTCTCTCCCTCCCTCAATGCGTGACTTGTGCGATAATTAAAAAATTATCAGTTATCACTACGTGTGTGTAATTATCTAAAAAATTCTCTGTTCTTCTACAGATTTCTATTCTGAAGCGATGAAACTCAGGTTAAGATCATTTCAATCGAAAGAAACTCTGAAAATCGAAGTTCTGGATTCATGCACTCTCCCCCAACTCAAGCAAATTCTCTCTGAAACCCTACCCAATTCGCCACTTCCTGCTTCAATCCGCCTATCTCTTAACCGGAAAGACGAGCTCCGATTCGACAATGGAGAAACCCTCCAATTCCTCGGAATCGCTTCCGGCGACCTCATCTTTTTCTCTGTTGATCAACCAGCGGCCTTCGCGACTTCAAATTCCCCAAATCCCCTTTCCCCGGTAACCGTCTCTACTCCAATACCACAAACTAATGATTCTGAGGTTTGTACAAGTTCGAATACCCAAAATCCCCTCTCCGATGTGCCGAATTCGGATTCTACAGCGTTGGATTCTGGGAAAGGGGAAACCCTAGGTACGGGTTCCAAAATGAAAGAAGCTGTGAATGACATGGAAATCGACGATAAAGACGGTGAAAACAGTTCAAATTCTGATATGTTGTTAGAGGAGGTTGCTGATACGTCCTTCTCCGTCCCTGGCTTTTTGAGGAAGGTGTTCGCGAAAGAGTTGTGCCATGACGATGGACGTCATCACAAATTGGTGGTTATTGCGGTTCACGCGGTTATATTGGAATCGGGATTTGTGGGTTTTGATGACAAGGCGAACAAAATCGTTGATGGTTTTCAATTTCGTAATGAGTGGCCTTCGGGTGGTCTGTTCACGCTGTCTTTGTCTTACACTCATCCGGAGAGTGTTTCTAGTGGAGCGGGTAAGCGTATTGTTTTGAAGTTTCAGAGTTTGGGAAAATTCATGATTGTGTATGGGACATTAAGCAGTGGAGAGGGGAAGAGAGGGGTGTATTAGGTGCGATTGAATGAGGATGAATTAGTTCCTGTTCTGAATGTTGTATGGGCAAACTGTGGCAATGTTGTGTACTCTAGTGGAAAAGATGGAGATGTTTTGGACAGTTTTCCGGAGAATGAGGTGTTTAAGTTCTGGAGGAATGTGAAGGATAATCTTGCATTGCCATTGTTGATTGACTTCTGTGAAGAAGCTGGTTTCGAGCTTCCTCCGTGCTTGATGAGGCTACCAACTGAACTTAAGTTGAAAATCTTGGAGCTTCTTCCTGGCATTGATGTTGCTAAAGTGAGCTGTGTGTGCTCTGAGTTTCGGTATTTGGCCTCGAGTGAGGATTTGTGGATGATAAAGTTTATTTCAGAGCTTAAGAATGATCAAAAAGAAGCACATATGAATTGGAAAAAGGCATTTTCTTTGGGTTGGAGTAGGCGAATTGGGAGGAAGCTTGCAGGCACGGTTAGAGGTGCGCCGTATTGGCGTGAACCATCGTCATATATGCCTGAATCTAGGAGAAGGTATCCGAATCCTTTCATGGTTCCACGGGGACCTCGAATTATAGGGGGTGATACTGATATACTACCACCTCCATTTGGAGAATTCCAAGTTTGGGATTCAGTAAATCGTCCCATGAGGAACTTCTCACCACAGTGTAATCTTGGGGATCGTTTATTTAAGAGGTTTTAGTGCATGTTTTTAGTCTACACATACATCTGTGTATGTGATAAGCTGCAAATGTCTTGTTTGAGTTTTGTCAGTAGCTTTTGATTTCAGTCTGTTTTGTTCATTTATCTTCAGTTGAATAAAAGTGCATATGGCATTGCCAAATCTGTTTCCCTGATTAAAAATGTTGTTGATTGAGTTAGTCCTCCATTGATGATTGATGCCAGCTCTAATTGCAGAAAATATGGCATTGGAGTTTGGCAGTTATGGTTTTTTCACTTTCTAGTATAGCTGATTATGAAGTTTGAAGTATGCTTTGACATCATTCCCAAAGTATTTGGAAATTGAACTGTCCAGTTTACTCTATAAAATAAAATGTTTGATTACATTGAAACCTAAATTCTAATTGAGTTGAATCACAAATTGAATAGTTTAATATGTATGCATTTTTTCTTTTTCTTTTTTATAAAACTAAATTAAATATATTTGAATTTTGAGTTACTTCAATTCTACCTAATATATTTGAAAATCTAAGAAAAATGTGTAATTATAAAGTATGAAATGATAATGATAAAGTATGAACTTTTTGGGAATAGAGTATTATTAATTCCTCTATGCGGACAAAATCTCTGGATATTCCTCTCTATCCCGAATCAAATTATAAAAAAAAAATGACAATAATAATAATACGACAGGAAATCCGAAGACTAGCAGCTTCTTCTTGCACTCCAGTCCTCAAACTTTATTAAATCCTCAAAGTAGTCCCACAATCTTTACCAAATTAACCTTCGCGGTCCATATGCACTAGAACAGTAGACCATCGGAGAATCAAAGCTCCTGCTGCCGGTGTTATGGCGGAGACCGCCGCCACTCTATATCTTCAGCCTCTCTACTGTCCTCGTCGATCATCATTTCAATTTTCCTTCATCAATTCTCATGTCCCCATCTCCACCGTCCTCCGGTTGCCGCGTTGCCGCACAAGCATCCCTCTTTTCCATCTTCAGGTCAGAGTTTGATTTCATCTATAAAGATTCAATTTGAACATAATTACACACATTTGTGAAATTATTGAACTGTGATTTGGACAGAAAAGCCCGAATTTTATATACGAAGCTCGCGCATGGGGTGCGAATCCTCGAAGTGGTATGGTAAGGGAAGATTACGGCGATGAAGATGATGACGATGATGATGAAGAAGAAGAAGATGAAGACAGGAGCTTGGACCTTTTGATTAGGTTTGTGGAGAATGTGTTCAGAAAGGTTTCCAAAAAAGCGCGCAGGGCAGTTAAATCTGTTTTACCAGTTCCCATCTCCACCAGATTGGTAACGATCGTTCGTTTGCAAATAAGATTATGTTTACTTATTCTGTGTGAGAATTGGCTTCCTTTCTGTCTTGATTTTTAATTTGCAATTCACTGTGGAAAATGAACAAAGGGGTTTCATTACTGGAGCTTTAATTGCTCAAGTTTTAGATTTGAATGAATTGTTGGTGGTTTAAATTCTTTATATGCTGCTATGTAATGCTGAAAATGAAATAGTTGGCTGTTGGTGAATTCTTTTATAGTATGTCAAAGTGAAGTTTTTGGAATTCTGCAAGTGCAAATATACATTAGATGACTGCTTTCCAATCAATTTTTGTACATGACTTAAATAAGTTTTATAGCATCTAGAAAATAATAGCAGCAAACTGAGTGTTTTGATTGTGAGTCTGTGACTGAACAGATGCTGCTTCTATTGGCGTGCCTGTCGATATAACTTATTTTTTTACACTCATCTCGTACTGAGGCCTTTGCTAGTTTATTACCAACTACCAAGATAACTTTATTGTTTGCAAAGTCGAAAGATGACCTGAAAACAATTTCTTGGTCATGGAATGGCTGCATTTCAGAATTTATTTTTGAAATTGTCTAGGGGTGGATTTCTTGTTAACTCTACTTGAAGATGTCAATAGATGTATAAGATTTTAAAGTATGCTTACGATGATCCAATTAACATTTTGCATTTCTACCCCTATGTGACAAATGGTTCTATTGTAGTGCTGATCTTCGTTCATCCAGAAAGCTCATGTGCATAGATCATTGTAAGTCCTAATTGTAACTTTTCCGCCGGTGTTATTTCTAACTGCAAGGAATTTAATTCATGATGAATTTGATGGCCACTCATTATCTTCTTAGCTATCTGCCATTTGGCTACATACAAGGCATGACAATTTGTGCTGCTAAGTATCTCCATGAGTGGCAAGAAAATTTAATTTGCTTCTTGTGTGAATTATACCTTCTATTACACATGAAATAGGATATTTGTTTGAGTGGAATATTTTTAGATAACTTATTATGTTTTAGGACATTGAACTGTTTTCTCCCTTTCTTATGTAGGTGGGATTTGCCGTGAATGGAACCATAATTTTGACATTTCTATGGGTTCTGAGAGCTTTTCTTCAGGTAATGCTTTTTCTTCTCATTATTGCTATTCTTCTGCATGCTAAGGTGCACCATTCCCTTATGCTTTTTTGGTTTTGCAAAGAGGCTGTGCCACTGTGCTTAGCAACACTATTGATAACATCAAGTACTCTGTTTTTTGACTTTGTACCAAAAAAAAAAATCAAGTTCTCGAAATCATTCTTATTAGCCAGATGGGCTGGTGTGATATGCATCTTCACTACTGTTTCATACGGAATTTACACCAAGTTCCAGTTGAGTAGGTTTAGGGTCTGCCAGTGCTTGCCTCTACTTGGTTCTCTGTGCTGTTAGGACGGCTCAATAACATGTGTTGTTCTATTTTACCTGTTAGGATTTCATAAAATTGTAGTTTGAATGTATCTCTTAGAAGAGCATTTTCTGAAAGTGGTGTATGAAAATCTGAACATTACCTGATGGGATGTAAAGGCTAGATTTACCGTTAGTTTGGATGGAGGTCTAATCCATTTGTATGAGCTGCTTGTTTTTATGCTTTGAAGATAAATCACATCCATTTACTTGACCGCACTTTGGAGCATCTCTTCGTCATAAAAGATTCACGATTTCATTCTCAGAAGTCAGAACCAACCCTTACTTAATGATCTTTCTCTCTTCTGCATTTCATTTCAGGTGATTTGCACCCTTGGGAGTGTTGTGTTTGTTAGTATTTTGCTTGTTCGTGGGATATGGACCGCAATTGACTATTTTCAGGAAAGCCGGAGTTACAGGGCAGATGACGATGAACCCCAACAATGGAGTCGTTCTCAACCTGCTACTTAAATTATCTTTTGCTCCTGAGAAAGAAGGTTTAAAATCTTCAATAGACTGCGTCTCTCAACACACACAGATATCACCTGTAAATTCAGGTTAAAATATAGAGGAAATTGTTTGGTTTGGGTATGGAAAGGCATCTCAAACCTGGGCTGGGTTCCAATATTAAAGATATCAAAGATTATGTAATAAAAGAAACTACATTATTGTTGTAATTTGAATCTGTTTCAAAACTTTGTGGTCATGTTTTATTTAATATACATTTTTAAGTGAACAATAGTTTGAAAGTATACATTCTAAATATACAATAATAAAATACAACATGAAACTGGAAATGTATGTTAAAAATAAAATAAATACTGAGCTTGTATGTCAGATGTCACAAGACGTGTAATAACTAATAAATCAAAACCCAATTGCCCCATCTTGTACAAATTTCAGATAATAAAATGGCTGCAAGCATCCAAATTTAAACATACTATATTATCATTCTTACACTTCTTTAAACAAAAAGAAAAATCAGACTATAATTGTATAGAAAAAAATGAAAATTATCGCACCGGGATTTTAAGTTCAACAAAGGAAGAACACATAGCACAGACTACTGACGTGGGAATTTACAGACACTTAACAAGAAAAAGGAATAATCGTCATCTTTGATCATCAAGTGTGCTTCAGTTTAGAGGAGGAGCGGTTTTATATATCCTGTCTTCTTCGAGTAGTTCATATGGGTCGATGTACTGGGGTATAGCAACTGGAGAGTCAGTTCCATCGTGAATAAATTCCTTTCCAAAGTACTGCACCAGAAAGGAAATAAATTCAATGGAAAACAAAATCGATTGTCTGCAACATCTAATGGCAATAATGTGTCGTTCGGGAAAACAGGCAACTCATGTTGACACTGAAGTCAAGTCGATAAGAAACAATTATCAAGTACCATTGTTGTGACCAAGAAGTTAATTGACATACAACTATGATCAACATAAACCTCGGGCTCATAACAGATCTGACAAGTTCTAATCCTCGAAAAAACGACACTGGTTACAGGTGTAAGACAAGCTCCCAACATCCAATTAATGTTTCTTTGGGAACGAATTTTTGTGATAAGTTTATCTTATGAGTAGAAGTGCCCATGGCATACTTGGAATTGCACATAATCTGATTAATATAAACATTCAATAACTACATGCTTCAAAGAAGGTAAAGAAGTATAAAAATCAAAGAGAGGTTAACAAACAAATAACATCAAAGATCAAGCAATGAGGATTACCAGATACACGGCGGAGAACGACGCAACAGTTACAAGAATCAGTGGCCAGAACGCAAGAAAAAATGTTCCTCCCAGGGTAAGCAAAACTTTGGCACGTGGGATCAAACCCTGAATTACAGAGTTATGGCATAAGGCAAAGTCAATATCCTTTTAAAGATGGAGGTATTCTATTCAATCATTTTCACGACACTCTCTTCAAGTTATAATTTACTGCATGAATTAAGAAATATTATGTTTCCATAAGGTGGCGCCCAGTTTGGAGCACCAGAGAGTCCCTTGCATGCTGAAGCAGCAAGGGTCTCAGGCAAATCAAATATATTAGGCCAGTCAACGGTATACATCTTAAATGGAAATAAGTAGCTAATTATGATAAATAGAAACTGGAATCTTCCCACCTCAAGGCCTTCACTATTAAGTGCCATAGACGTTTCTCTCTGATTATTTAAATTTGTTTCAGCATCAGTTTTGACATCATTTCTTCTTGAGTATTTCCAGCCCCCATCTTCTTCCCTGAACAATATCTCCTCGTCTCTGTCAGGACTTCTATTTTTTTCCTCAAGCAAAGACGTAGGCGTCATTCCTCTTCTTCTAAGTTCTTTCATAAATAAAGATTCAGGAGGTTCTTCACCTGACATTATATGAGCAAAAAGTTTATGCACATTTAACAGAGTCAGCAACCAGAGCACATGCAGAGGGAATCAATTACATATTTGCAAAGGGACCATGCTGGCAGTTTTCTCTTGCGCTATGATTGCTTACAAAGTCTAAAGCCTTCACATTCAGAACTATGCAGTTTAGTACTTCTTTAATCTAGTATACTTATATAAGGTTATTGAAGACTAAAATACAAGCCTACTACGAATTTAATAATAGTACTTCATAGTCCTACAGATATTGTCAAACTTCAACTCTAAGTCTCATATTTTTCATTAATCTACAGCTTATAAACTGTGCAAGAACATTACCTCTTCAGTATTGATTCCTAAACAGACTCCATTCAGTGCATGATCACAATTCATACCAAGAAAACTGTGAAATCAAACAATCTCTCAAGCATATTCCTAACAAAATACCAAAGCTTCTAACTCAATTCCACATATTTTAAGATCCCAGAAATTCGCAAACCAAAGCTACTCTGTACATAATAATAACGTGGCAATGGCGATTAACAAATCAAATAACAAAAAATCGCACCTACTTACCTTTGCTTTGCTTACTACCACGGTCTTCAATTTTACAATAAACCCTAAAAGTTGTATAACCATTTACTATATTTTTGGAATTTATAAGGCTGATTCTTCTCCCTTTGAGTGAGGCGTTGAGATTGAAATAGGCGAATTTGGATTGGGAATTTGATGGAGTTGATTTTAATAGCTGAAGACAAGCCATTGCAATTGTAAAAACGGAAATCTGAATATCGAAATAATGATATTGTGGGAGAAAATTTATGTAATTTTATCAGTGGTGCATAAACGGAAGGAAGAGAGAGGCGTGACTGCGTGCACGTATGACCAAGACCGGCGGAAGGTGCTCCAGTTAAGCTGTATCCCCTGGCGTATTTTAGAATCTGCCGCTCTCGTGGCCTAATTTGCGCCAGATTTTGTTTTGTAGCCGCCATTTTGTGGCCACGAGGCAAGCTGGTAGCTTGGTCGTTTTGAGCCGTTCGATGCCCCGGAAAATGACGTGCTTCTAATCACATTCTTTTAAATTTACTCCCACTAACCATTTTACCATTTTGATCTGTCCGCCTATAAGTTTCCCATACATTTTTTTTATAAATAATTTTTCTTAAACTTCACCATGACTTCTACTATATCTATTATTTAATCACTTTTCTTAATCTTTAGACGAAAGGAGAAAGTATTTGTTTAAAAAAATTACTTCCACCTTACCCTCTTCATTTTATTACGTTCATGCTTAGCTTCTATTATTGCATCTTCATATTGAAAATGATGGTCTAATTAATCACAAAGTTTAGTGAATTTATTCAATTAGAAATATTATCGAAACGACATGACTCTCTTGCCATCGAGTGTGTCAAAGTGTTGTCATTACGACTAACAAAGCGTACTGTAACATTCGTGAGTTGTAACAACAAATATCTACGAGTCATGTTTAATATTCATTTCTTAGAACACCAATTTTAATTAATTTATACTCCCTTCGTCCGCCTATAAATGTTACGTTACTTTTTGGCACAGAGATTAAGAAAAGTGACTAAATAATAGATATAGTACAAGTGATGTGATTGAGAGAGGAGAGAGATAGAGAGAAAAAATAAGATATAAAGTGATGCGTAAGAAAAAATACTTATCCAAAAAGGGTATGAGAATCTTATAGATGAACGGACCAAAATGGTAAAATGGAAAGCTTATAGACGGACGGAGTTAGTATACTCCTATTCCTATAAGTAAGTAGAGTATGTTAAAAGACATGATGAATAATATTGCAGGTCTTGTCCCTCTCGAAATAATGTACCATTCATGACTAGTAACCTTTTTTTAGAAATGCTTCACCATTTTACATTTTTGTACCTGACTTTTAATTATAAGACTTACTGTCGTGAAAATGAAAGAAGTGTTTTTTTTTAATCAAATATTTAACAAATTCTGTATGCATATGATCAAAGTGAATAATGACTTTTCATTTGTTTTCTTACCCATTAATTAAAAAATACAGTAATAATGTAAAATGTCAAACATTTTATAATTAAAGAAATTTCTCAAGAAAGACAAAGATGGAGTAATGTTGTATTACTAGTATTGTTATATTTCCCTGACATTTAGAAAATACTGTACCCAAAACAAACCGCAAATATTTGGCAGGGTATCCAAGAAAGATTTATGTATAAATACACTTCCGACTAAGTCTAGTATTCTTTTGTCATTTTTAATAATAAAAATATTAAATGGTCCCCATTATAATGCATATTGAATGCTTATGGCGCGTGTGGTTATTACGGCTGGAAAAATAATAGTTTCAAGATTTCAATTTGTCAGAATTAATCAAATCTGATGTTGCGAGTTATTTAATTTAATTTAATTGTTGACTGCAATACGAATATTTAAGTTATTAGGAAGACGAAATATGTCCCAACAAAAATCCTTTGCTTAAGGAAGAATCAGGGCATCATATATGTCAAATCATGGAAATGTTCTACAAGATAATTATTCTCTTTTATAACAAAAATATTGGAAACGTCACATAATTGATCGGTATAAAATATTAAAGAAAATATATTTTACATTAGTAGTAGGCTACCAGTCCATACCTGCTATTTTGTCACACTAGTATATAGCAAATTTTCTAAATTACGCAATTATTAAACTCCACTAATTAGATCTTCATGCCAGATTTTAAACTAATTTCAAATGCCATCATGCAGCAGTGAACCCCTGTGTTACTGTGTATAGTATACGTGTATAGCATCATTATTAATTTATTATACATTTAATTATAACATATCAATCAACTTTGTATGAAATAATCAAAGAAAGAGCTCTTCATTAATGTTCATAAATTAACTTAACAAGTCTAGTGCAGCAAAAAACAACAGGATTTAAAGTTCAGACACACCTGCATGTGCATTGAAGTCACACGAGCAACTTTACTCGATAGTTTTCACCTGAATCGATTGAAACACAGTTTGCGTTGTTGTTGTAGTTGGAATGATATCGGAGACTATCAACACTGTATCTCCATTCTTAATCAAGCCTTTGGACTTTATAAGATCGATAGATTTGCTGATATTAGCCTCCATATCATCTGAAAGATCAACCTTAAGCGGAGTAACTCCCCACTGTAAAGTCAGAGCCATCCTGGTGCTGCTGTCATTAGTGAATGCAAAAATGGGAGGATTTGGGCGGTTGCGTGAGATTAGTGACGCCATCTGACCATGTCTCGTGTATACAAATATCGCATCCAGTCCTAGGTTGTTTGCTGCACCCATAAGAAATAACACGCGATGTGATGACCAAATAGGATATTGTCACATATCTTGTCATAAAAAGAGATTAAGATACCTTTTTTTGTAAAATGAATAAAGTCTTTTTCTTATGCATTCTTCTTATCTTTTAATTGACATAGTGACATACCCATTAGAGCAGCAGAACTGCAGATTTGTTCAGCAATTTGATCTGGCAAAGATGTTCCAAGTTTATGGTGGAAGAGGCCATTTTGCCTGCTTTCTTCACGACTCCATAGTTCCATTCTGCTGCTCGTCATTCTCAGCACAGAAAGCGCCTTTTCTCCAAATGCTCCAATTGCTGACTCTCCAGACAGCATCAACGCATCAGCATATTGCCGGACAGCTTCAGAGACATCAGCAACCTATAGCAACAAAATATGTGATTTTCTTTTGTCATTTAAATCTTCATTTTTTGATTAAATTGGAATATGAAATTACTCACAGAGGGTGGAGTGGTGGACTTACCAACAATGGAAATAAATCCATAACAAAATGACAAGATTTTGTTCTCCAATCAACTTTTTAGCAACAAATTTAGAAAAATCTACGAGGATATAAGAAAAAATTAGCTACCTCAGCTCTTGTTGGGGTGGGATATTCGACCATTGACTCAAGAAGCTGAGAAGCTACAACAACTGGTTTGTTAAGCTGCCTGCAAACAAAAGTAATTTCCTCCTGTACTGTTGGGATTTGTTCTAGTGGGATTTCAACTCCAAGGTCTCCTCTTGCTATCATGATTCCATCTGAAGCCTCGACAATTTCTTCCAATTTATGAAGAGCCTCCTTACTCTCTATCTTTGCCAACACTTTTATTGACCTGTTAACAAAGCATCTTCCATCATATTCTGTTACATCTATATAAGACTCGGTGCTTATCAACTGGGAATGATGCTAATGTTTTCATGGTGAGCATCAAACCACATTATGACAGAAGTGTGATTTTACACTCAAAATGGAAACAAACAATATACAATTGGGGTATAAGAAAAGTTGCATACTTGGATGAATTAGAAGCAATGTAGTTCTTCAGATGCGTGACAGAATCCGCGTCATTTACAAATGACATGGCAATAAAATCAATGCCTTCTGAAATTCCAAAATCAATGTCCGACCAATCCTGTAGATTGTAACTCACATTCAGATACATCACATACTTGAATAGTACCAATAATCAAAGTTAATATCTCTAAACTGTTAACATCATCATGTTCTCTGCTAGTAAGGCATGTATATAAATTTATCTCTAAAAATCCACCATCTTATAATTAGAACTAGTATACTAGGGAAGTAATAAGTGGATTTTCCTTACTTTAGTAGACAGAGTTGGAAGTTCATTACTTTTCTCCACAAGCTTTCCATCTCTCCAAAAGCTCAGTTTAGCTCGCGGCAAGAGTAAGCCAGAGTCCGTACACTTGCACCGCAAGCCATTCCCAACCTTTTCTACCACTTCAAAAGTTGCCATTCCTCCATCAAAAACTATTTCATCACCCACCTTAATACCTACAGAATGCAAACATTACTCAGAAACCAGAAAAATAAAATAAGTTCCTATTACACATTCATCAATCAACAGACCTTCGGAAAAACCTTCATAGTTTGCTTGAATTGTAAACGGGCGCGATCCCTCAAACTTTTCATTAGTAAAGAACCAGATTGAACCATCCTAACAATCCAACAAAATTAAACACCATAAAAACACAAAATTTCCCAAATAATCATCTTTATGAATGAATACAAAATACTGGTTTTTAAAACAAATACCTCTGCTTTGACAGAGGAGGGAGCACCATGATCAACCACAAAACTCTGGCTACCCTCAGTATCAATCATTACAGACACACAGTACCCCTTTTCTTCATTCAACTTCTTAATCTTCCTAATCACATCCTGATGCCACTCCCTAGAGTTATGACACATATTAAGCCTAGCCACATTCATGCCTCCTTGAGCCAACTTCTCCAAATCATCAACCGAGCAACACGCCGGCCCAATTGTGCACACAAGCTTCGTTTTCCTCAACCCCAAGAACCCCTTTTCCCTCAACTCCACTTCTGAAACCACATCAAATCCCAAAACCCCTTCGGATTTTCTCGAAATTTCCGCACTTTTTTCCACTCCCACTTGCATCACCGCTTGAATTCCACCAACAGTTCTCAATTTCCGAGTAACGTTAACACAAACTCCCTGCCTTGAGATTGGGACACCAAAAAACCCATTCTTTAAATCAATAGCCGCCTCTTTCTTGATCAACCCACCAAACTTGAGCGCTAAATCTCCCACAACAGCCATCAGTGATATCAAAATTCAAAATTGCAGCAAAAGAAAGATGGACTAAAGGAAGCCCAAATAATTATCAATATTAAGGTAAAGAAATAGTGTTTGGGAAATCCGTCAAAAATAGAGTGTATAGTTTGTCAAGATTTCGGAGTTTACAAGGTTATGCCAGGTTGTGTGACTTGTGTGCAGTGTTTATACATATTATATTGTTTGCAGCATTGAAGAGGAGTATATTGGGAACCCTAGTTGGTCGGCTAATTAATTTGAAATTGGGCTGAAAAGGGCGGTATATTACAACGCACAATTCCGCTGTCAATTTTAACGGACTACGTCTAACGTGACGTGGCCGTGCCGTCACTGTCGTTAGTCTGTGAATGGTGAAGCAAATTAATTTTCTTTATTTGGTCCCATGAAATCAGTGTGAAAGCCCCTCAAAAAAAAGAAATCAGGGTGAATGGAGATCTGGTCCCAACTCCAAGTGTCTTTTGGATTTTATGAAGAGCATATTTAGATATTAAATTAAATTTTGTAGACTTTTTTTTTTTTAAATATGTTTTAGTTAGTCTACCTATAAATTTCTTAAAACAATTTTTTACAAATACATTTTTATTTTTATTTCTACACTTTACTCTTATTTACATTTAAAGTCACTCAATTTTATCTTTATATTTAGTTGTTCTCTTTCAATTTTATTTACATTTTGTTTTTTCTTATTTGTTTGTTTATTAAAAGTATTTTTATTTCTCTTTATGAAAACGATCACTTTATTTTTACATCATAGTAACTTCACAACATCTTTATTTTATCTATTTTTTTAATTGATGTTCAAAGATATGAGCATACCTTTAATCGAGTCCATATATTTTAATGTAGAGATCCTGTATATAATATCGGTTAATCATTTTTTAATGTAATAGAGTTTACTTAGAGCCTAAAATATGTGGTTCCATAGTGAATGAAAGTGTGTTGTGCTTTTAAGGTGTCTTTTTTTAGATGCCCCCACTTGTTCCATCTTTTTTTGATCAATCAACAATTATAATAATTAGTTATAATAACCCAACACACTCAAATTGACAACGATTATATTAATGAGCGCTTGAAATTAATTTGTTATAAATTACGCCACACGATTTATGTGTATCATCCTTATATGGGGTCATACTAATCTTTTTTATATTGTTTTAAATTAACGATAAATTTATGGGATGTTCATGAAGGGACGCAAATGAACAATGTTCTCCATAACAGATAACAAAAACAAGCAACATGAATTAATGAAGCTAATGAACGATTAACAAAAGGGTAAACGAAATCTCTAGCCAGAAGATTGAACACGTGGAATAATAAATTTACTAAAGGAACGTATATGGGGTGTGATCGAAAAATTAAAGCTACGAAAAAATATACTTCACACTCACACCTCTATATTTCTTGGCGTACACAAACTACCGTTATATATATGAGAGGTAAATGATGATGTATGTGGAGTGGTGACACGCCCCAAACATGTGAAAAACACGTACAAACACATACAACTTGTGTACTCGCTTTTATAAAACAATACCATATCCCTAAAAAAAACATGATTAATACTTTTTAACGTTGCAAGAACCAACTTCTGAATTTGTGGTTGCACTAGTATTTAATTAAGCACGGCAAATTGTATTGTAGTGTTGTGCTTCGTAATGTCACGATAAGAACGCGTGTCTACACAACACGAACAACGATATTTTTCATGTGGACGTCACACGACACAGTAATGACACGATACAATAATAAACAAACCTAAAATTATATTTAAATATATACAAATTAACATATTTATTTAAATATAAAAAACATTGAGTTATTATCAATTTATCATGCAACATGGTTTTAACGGGTTAATTTTATCGTTTTTAATGAGTCAATACGAATCTGACACAATAAAAAACGATAAGACCAAACACTAATCTGTAATTATCGTGTCAGGTTTGTGTCGTGTTCGAAATTGCCACAAGTAATTTGTTAATTGATTCTCATCTCATGACTCAGATAAAAAAGTTTTATGAAGTTGAATAGAATGTTATTCTCTAACTCATTTAATCAAAACATGTACTGTAACAATAAACGTAAATTATTTATAAACATATTGACTACGTTAGCCTTGATTCTAATTACGAGACCATTTCAACGACAATGTTTCTGAAAAAATAAACAACCAAAAAATCAAACGCTTTAAAAATAAAAAATAAAAATAAAAATCAAATAAAAAATTGCAATTGGCTTGCTGAAAAAGATCACTCTTTTTAAAAAGCACAAGTCCGAGTCCCAAAAAGTGAAGGGCAAAAGTGTCTAAACAGAGCACAAAATTTCCATACAGAACATTCCAACTCCTCCCCTGCGCGCATATCATCAGCACATATACATGCATTTCGCCCATGTATCTCTATGTACATATACCCCATTCACGCACTTCACCTCTGCGCATTTGATCCTCTATTTTCGGTTATTCAGGGCGTTATCAGAATCAGATAATCAAAAACATAAGAATTTGTTGATTTTACCGGTATAGGGCCAATAACAAGGCTGCGCGATTATTATTTTGTTTATGTCAATCTGTATTTTGCCATAAATCTGATATTTAGTTTCAAGGGTTTCTTTTGTTAATTTTCATTTTTCTACGACTGATTAAGCCTAAGCGGGCATGAAATTGAACGGGCTAATTTCAAATTCATGCGTTGATGACGAAAAAGAAGAGGAAGAAATACAAGCGTCGGAAACTTCGCTGGAGATGCCTAGGATTGTAGTGGGCTATGCTCTCACTTCGAAGAAGAAGAAGAGTTTCCTGAAGCCTAAGTTTATTCGCTTAGCTCGGTACTCTTTCGACCCCCATCCTCCTTTTTGGTTATTTGTTTCTATGCCTTTGGATGCCCTTCTGTTTGTACACATGCTGTGATTCATTGATCGACTACCTTGCGTTTCTTTGTTGAATTATTTTCAAATCTCTGGCTGTTTCCATGCGCCATCTTGCGTTCAATTGCATATAATTTGTGGGGCTGTTGCAGTTTCAGTTTCAGTTCTCATTTATAAAATACATTAACGATTTGTGCACATTACTCATTTAAATATATCTATTGAAAATTTTAGTACTATTTTTTTTTTAAATTCAATTTCCCCCTGATCTTGAGTATGATCATGATGCTGTGATGCATGGAGTTTTATTGGCAGTGGCCACCCTCTCTATTCATCCGTTTATATTCTTGAAATGGAGAAGGACTTGGATCATTATTTTTCTTTGTTTCTGCTACACTTCGAGTGGATAATTCATTAATTCTGGTTGATGGTCTGCACTACTTTCCTCGGTTATATAGAACAGTAAGTTATACAATTATGAGGTTGAAAGTATTGGCTGGTGCACCATGCGAGGAGGGCCACTGTGAATTTATTTTATTTTATTTTTGCTACTGTTTGTTTGACTTATCCAACCTCTTCAGTGGTTTCAGGAGGAATCTTGGACATTTTTTTTGAAAATGCTTCATTAGAGGGAATATTCCATAATATGTGCTCTTTAGTCTTGAGGTTACAGTCAACTTATTTATGAATTAATGGTTACGTATTCGATTAAATCTGTTGCTTTCCAACTGGGGTGGAAGATTTTGTATTAAATGGTCGTCCCTACTGATTTTAAAGAATTAATTTCCCATGATCCCCACTTTCCGTTTTTCACCCATCTAAAATCCGATAAAATTCACTATTGCCAATTTTTTTTAAAAAATTCGTGTTCATTTAAAGAATTGTCATAGATGGCATAGGCTATACACAGAGCTTTAAAGAGTTATGTTTGGGAGAGCCTCATCGAACCTTAATGCTTGAAATGGAATTCTTCTCTGGTACCTGCTAAAATTATGACGGTCCTCAACCCCATGCTTTAACTTGGCGAAATGTTTCTCGTCCCTTTTTAAGCTCCAGTTCTATGACTTATTTTTGTTTTTCCTCGTAGTTTATAATTTTCATATCCCTTTAAAATAAGAGCCTAGTTTGACACTAAATTTGAATCCCAGAGTTCTGTTTATATGACACTGTAAATGTCTGCTTGTTCTTTCTATTTCAGTTTCTATGACAACAGCAACAAACTAAGCTTTTTATACTATTATATGGGGTTGGCTATAAGGATCATATCTTGTCCTTGTGGGGCCAAAGCACATGTTCTCATTTAATGGAATAATTTCTTAATGGTCTCTTTCAAAGTCTTTTTCAGTTGTCCCGCTTCTAAATATTTTCTATGTTAGTGGAGTTTGTTCGCCATGCCTGTCAATTTAATGGAATAATTACATTTTGGTATAGCATGAGCTGCCTTACTTAGTGGGTATCATATTTTCTAATGCAGAAATAAGGGAATTGAATTTGTTCCAGTCGATCCAAAGAGGCCTTTATCAGAGCAAGGCCCATTCGACATTATTTTACACAAGGTTTGAGATAATACTGCTAAACGTGTTTGTTGTAGGTTTTTTAATACGACGGCTGTTACAGTCACTACTGCTTATCTTCATACATAATAGGAGTAGTAATAATTTTTGCTTGTCTTTTTATCATTATTTGTAGGGTAAGTTCCTTACTGAACCAAATCCTTTCCACTTCATAATTAAGTGGAAAGTGTTCCTGAATAGGATCTAGAGGCTGATGTGCAGATATGGAAAAAACGAAAGTAGTAATAAATAAAGATTGTTATAAAATTAGGCTATATGTTCTCTATGGAGATTAACTTATAAATTTTATTAGATCAATGGTTCTAATATTATAATGTCATAGCTTCCATTCATCAACCAAAGTCATCCTAAGTCAACAAATTCTTTACTTCAGGCTACCTTTTGACCCCTCTCCTTTTTCATGCGCGCCCTCTAAGGAATATATTGCTATGTTCTATACTTCATTGCTAACTGCATTCTCCCTTTCTTGATGGACCATTAGTCAGATCCTGAGGAACAGGAGACTTTCAGGGGTTTGCAGCTCTTCATACCCCTCTCTCTCTATATATATTTTTTCGCTACCATGTTTTTCTTGTAAATAAATAAAAAAGATGGCGGCAGGTCCTTCTTGTGTTCGACATTACAACTAATATTTCTTATGATCACTGAGCTTTTTAAGATTATTGATGAGTTCTTCACCTCAATAATCCAACAGCTTTAATAGCAAATTGTATGAACTAGAGCTGGATATTATTTTTCAGTCTAGGAGCTAGTTCTTTATACTCTCTTCCCTATGCATAAGGTAAAATCAGATGCACCACTGAGTAGGAGGAATAAAATCTTGTAATTGTCAATCATGTTCTCAGGTTTGCATTTATTGGCTCTTGCCATTTGGCCTCTCTGTGTGCATGTATAATTATTTTTAATGTAAATCTTGGCTTATTAGAGAAGGTTTTTTCCCCAAAAGGATGAAAACTATAAAATGCATAATACTATACTAGTTTACTTCGTTATCCTCGATTCTTTTATTGATTGATTGCTCACTTCATTTTCAGTTAGAGGGGAAGGACTGGTCCCAGATTATTGAGGTTTGTTCTCCCTACTTCACAAATTGTTTAATGTGAAATTACTTTTTTGGATTCTGCTTTGCTGTCTTTTCTGTGAAAAGTGAAAACTAATGTCATGAATCTGAATATCAACTGCTCTCTAGCTAAGACAGTAAGATGGATGCATTATTTCCTACCTTCTGCTTAGTCTCATAGGTGATTGTAGTTGGTGATTGGTTGAAGTTGTGCGTCTGAGTCTTAAAATAACATGACCGGATAATTGTGGGTGGTTCCCTAGAATCAAACAAGTGAGGAGTTTACTTTCTGAAATCATAACTTGTCCAGGTGTTTTTAACTTATAGCAGAATCACTTTGACCGGATAATTGTGGGTGGTTCCCAAGAATCAAACAGATGTTTGCTATAATGTGTGGGGAACTTTTCTTCATTTTTGGTTAATATCAATTGGGTCAATTTGACCTTGCATTTTCATTGGTGAAATTGTCAGTGCAATGCTTTTGTGTAAACAAAGGGATTCTGTTATATACTATCCTGTGTTGCCTTGAGCCACCTTGCTATCTGTAGTCTTAATGTCTTATGATGCAGTAATTTTTGAACTCTTTGCAACATTGTGTTCTGTGAGTAACACAATGCCACAATGGACACTTGAAACTATATTGATCTTTCCCTTCAAAGCTTATATAATGTGGGATGAAACAATTCCCATCAGGAAGACAACTGCTTCTCATAGTCTTTTTCAAGGTCATTTCTTAAGTCTAGCAATTTATTACTTGCAAAATAATGACAGAATACACCTTATGGATATGGCTTTATGCCACACAGCTGCTCTATTGTCTAGTGGTATGGGGAAGAATTGTGTTTGTGGCTGCTTGAGCTGCTTCAATGAATATCTAGTCAATATTATATAAAGATGTCTCAGTACCTAGAATTTTTTTGGAATAGCTTAGCCTTAGTTTCATGACTTAACATGTTGATGAGTTAATCTTAGAGGCACATACTCGGGAAGCTAGTTTTGCTGATCATCAGATGGTTCTAAGTTTAACAATTTGGACAACTAAACTTTTTTAGTGTGTTGATGTTGTTAAAACTAAAACTGAAAATAAATTAAATTATGATATTCTCTCCTTTTACTTCATCAACACAGAGGAGAGAAAGGGATGCATCTATTTGTCTGTTTTCAACTATAAAGGATTATTGTTAATGGCTCAGGTGAACTATTGCAATTTTAATTAGTGAACGGACGAGCTACTGTAGTGGACTGATTAGACAAATGCATGGCAATAAATAACTTCCTTCTGCATTATCCTACGTTAACTACTTAATGAGTTCATTCATCTAAGTGGACTGTAATGATCATAGGAAAAGAAAGAAAGAGGCTTCATGTGATCTTTCTTGCATTAGAGAAGTAATGCGAGGACAATTTTTTGTTTTTTGGGCAAGTTTAATGAAAAATCGGTTCATGTAGGCTAGCCCAATTATTTGGGATTAAAGGCTCGGTTTGTTTTGTTTGTTTAATGAAAAATTGTTCCAGTTGGTAGCTATATATCAGAGGAACCTGTTGGTTATCATCTCTGAACTAGTGCACATGAATAGATTAAACTACATCTTACACTAAACCCTAGGTATGAAGAGACTCTTGCCATTTTGTTCATGTACAATCTTCTTGAATTTAAATATTTGTTAACATGGTTTACTTGCTTAAAAACATAGCTATCTTGTTTGATTTTTAGGCCCAATTTGTTAGTTTCATGTTTTTTAAGCTCAAACCTGAACTAAAAATTGAATATCAGTGGGAATTAGTCAAAAGAAAAGTTTGAGGTTTTAAGATTTTACATGCAGAAATGAGTTGTTATTTTTTAAGTAGGTCAGTAATATAATGCTGGCAGCTTGGAATGATCCATTTATTTGAAATTCTCAGGGTTTTATTATATGTTTCGGAAGGCATTTTGTAGAGCTTAAATTATGAGAGAAATTTCTGTTTGTGAAATGAATTATTCAACTATTTCAAAATGTTGATCCCTTTATTTAGGGATTTTTTTTAGCACCCACCTATAGGGGTGCCAAGACTAGGACACTATGTCTTGGGCTTTCAACTGTAGGACAAAATCTATTAAGTTAATCAATTATAGGACAAAATGTTTGATGTTTTCAGGCCTTTTCTCATGTGATTTCTTAAATTTGGGCCAAATGTTGGTGTGGTCATGTGGATGCCAAATCACTTCGCTATTTAGTCTCTTCGCGGCAGATTCCTGCCAATTCAAGGGTCATGTCATATATCATTCTCTCCGTCTCTCTGAACCCATCAGTTTGACAACATCAATTGCTGATTTTGTATACCACAACACCATAATTTTTTTGTTAATGATTCAATTATTACATTCATTTGGAATTAATTATTTTTAAATATTTTTTTGAGTTTTTATATATTTTATTATGGGGAGCATGGTGACGTGGCGAAAAAAGTTAGTTGGCGTAAACATCAGCAAATGGTCCGAATTAGAATGATCACGTGAGAAAAAGCCGAAAATTGGGTGATTTTGTTCAATTTTGTCCTAACATTGATAAACTTAAAAGGTTTTTTCCTACAGTTCAGAGCCCAAAGACATATTGTCCTAGTCTTGGCACCTCCTATAGGTAGTGTCCTAAATTTATTCCCCTTTATTTCTGATATTCAAATTGGCAACCTGGAATTTACATTGTGATGTTGTTTATGGATGGTGACGAGTTTCAGCCAAACTGGAAGAAATCGTTTTTGTTATGCAGCTGGACCTTTCTTCTAGTCTCATTCTATTTATTTCATGATGCAGGATTATCAGAGAGTACATCCAGAGGTGACAGTAATTGACCCTCCTGATGCCATACAACGATTACGTAACCGTCAATCAATGCTTGAGGTGGTCGCTGATCTGAACTTGCCTGAATCTTATGGTATATTTTTGACTACTTATATATTCCAATGAAACAGTCGCTTAGAAATCTTAGTCTGACCCCAGCTTTTGCATTATGTCTGCTATTATCTTCTAGATGGGTCCTTTTTTCCTCACATAGATATGATCACGATGCCTATTATATGATTTCTGTATGACTTTCCAAATTTATGTGATACTCTACATGCTAAGTTATGTGCTGTATTTTGTGTATAACTTGTTGTAGGCAATGTATGCATTCCAAGGCAGTTGGTGATTTCCAAAGATCCAACATCAGTAGTAGATGAAGTTGCCAAAGCAGGATTATCAGTGCCTCTAGGTAATATATTTTTCATTTTATATTGATTACAAGTGTTTATGCTCACTGTAAAAGTTATATAATTGTAGTGCCATGATGCTGCACTCCCATCACAACAGGATACCTTCAGAATTTGTTTGGAGCCATCATCTCATACATTTGTATTGATTGTGAGAAATCCACAATAAACTACAATTCATGATGCTTTCTGCCTGTGATTCAAGTGTTGGTAGATTCTTATGGCAGGATTATAGTGAAAGTCGTGCTATTCTGCAAGGAGAAGTACATTCAAGTAAATGATTAGATATAATCTTATAAGTGTGGAAAATAAGCTTCTTGAAAAAATAGAACAAAAGGCAATAAATTGGTGGACAGTTATATGGTTACTCTTTGCTAAGATTCTTCCACAAGCTACGCTTGTTGCTTTAATTTCTCTTGATTACAGATTTCTAAGTTAAAGTTTGTTCAATTATACTGTTTCAGTTGTGAAGCCACTGGTTGTGGATGGAAGTGCGCAGTCTCATGCACTATTTCTGGCATATGATCAGTTTTCCCTGTCTGAATTGGAAGCTCCGATGGTTTTACAGGAGTTCATTAATCATAGTATGTGTTTTCATAAGGTTTCCATCTTTTTTCAGCTGTTGCTACTCGGTTTAATAAATGTTGACTTGATCTTTGGTAGGTGGTATTCTCTTTAAGGTTTTTATTGTTGGCGAGTCTATTAAAGTTGTCAAGCGTTTTTCTCTGCCTGATGTAACAAAAAGCAACTTATTGGAAACTTCTGGAGTGTTCTGCTTCCCGAGGGTTTCTTGTGCTGCAGCTTCTGCAGATGATGTTGATCTCGATCCTTCTGTTGCTGGTGAGTTATGTTTGTGTTTCTTGAAATCATGTTAGGCAGGACTGTGCTCCTCATTCACCAAATGAATAAAACCACATAAGACAAATATTTTGTGTCCTGCACCTAGATGTTCATAACCTTGTCCCATTATAATTGTTGGCATCGTCATCGTATCATCCGAAGTGTACATTTCTATCCTTCTGATCTTGGGGAGATAGGTTTTCTTGGTCAAAGTGGGAAGATTTTCATTATCTCATTTGAGTTTATTACTGCAGAACTTCCTCCAAGGCCCTTGCTAGAGGTGCTTGCAAGAGAGCTTCACCATCGACTGGTAACCTTTAAAAAAAACTCTTCTTCCTCTCCTTTAATTCTTCTATTTTATTTTCTTTTCTTTTAATTCTTCCTCCCTCTTTTTTTTTTTTTTTTTTTTTCTGTCTGTAATATTAGGGACTCCGGTTGTTCAATGTTGATATGATTCGCCAGAATGGGGCCAAAGATCTATATTATGTCATCGACATCAATTACTTTCCTGGTAAGTGTATTTGATGCGGACAGTGGAGCATGTGTATTTCCTTAGCTGTTTGACCCCTAATTCTCAAAATCATGTTACCTATGAATCAAAAATGTTTTCCACCTTTTGACCGATCCCGAGCATGAACCATAAGATGCTATTTCTTGGCATCTCAATATCTCTTTCTCCATCTTAATGCCGATGTTTTTATATTTGGTGGTGGCAGGGTATGGAAAAATGCCAGAGTACGAGCAAATATTCACAGATTTTCTTCTCAATCTGATGCAAAGCAAGTGTAAACAGTAGTGATATGGTGCATATCTGTTGGGAGGGTAGATGTTGTACATTCTGTCCATTAGTTTTAGGGTGGGATATTTACATTTGCTTCCTTTTCTTTCTACATAATTATCATTGCTTCATATAACTCATGTGTCATGCGTGTCTTTGAATGCGATTCTTCGGTTTCATGGCCTACATCTCTTCACTGATGCAGCTGTCATGGTGGTTCAGGGACAATTTTGACATTTGCAGAATCATGCTTTGAATTTTTTTTCGAATAAAAATAAATACTCCCTCTGTCCACCAAAAGTGTGCTCACTTTTTTTTATATGTGCTTTTAAAAAAATCATATTTTAATTATAAAGAATATATTTAATATAATGAGTAGAAAATATATTTGGTAGATACTCAATCTTGTTAGTAAAGTAGAAAAAATATTCAAAAGTTAACTATTTAAATAGAATAAGCACGTTTTTGTGGACCTCAAAAAAAGAAATGAGCACACTTTTGGTGGACGGAGGGAGTATATGGTAATTATAGTGGTTAGTGAGAACATATGAATATATGATGATTCACAAAATTTTCCTTCTAAATAAAGTAATCATTATTCCATTTGATTAAATTTTTGTTCGTAGAAGAAAAATAGATTTGCATTTTCATTTTTATTGAATTTTTTTAACAAGCGAATATGCATTCACCGCCATTCAACTCTTTTCACAGGGCTCATATTACATACATATTCTCTAATGCACTTATGCTTATCATTCAACCTCAATTTCCACCCCTCAAAAAAAAAAAAATCACTCAATTTCCATATATTAACAAGTGCACACAAAATAGTAATTTGAGTGAAGAAACAAAATTCACTATCGTAGGATTAATACTTGAATAAATCTAAACAACAATATCTTCTATATTCATAGATAACCGCGAGTTTTTCAATCACATTTTCAGAATTCTTTTAAAGGGGTTGGTCTGCTATGGACTCGAGTGCATGCTGTGCACCCTAGTTCATGTGCACTTTTTGGTAAATGGTGTTGCACTTTTCAATTATTAAATTGTATAATAATATTTTTAGTAATAATTGAAAAGTGCAACACCATTTACCAAAAAGTGTAAGTCAGTAAACTGAAAAATGCACATGTACTAGGGTGCACAGCATGCACTCGAGTGCATACTAGACTTTACCCTTTTAAAATTTAAAAAATCAAGCATCAACATCTCATTAATATGCCCTTATTAGGGGGTGTTTTCAAATTCTACCAGCTTCCAGAATCACTTTTTTTAAAGTTGTCCTCTCACAACTTTTACTTTTGAGAAGTGCTTCTAAGCTATTTATAGAGTTTACAAACACCCCTGAGTCAACACCTTTAATTTATCACAAACCTCCTCAAACCTCCTCGTTTATTTCCTCCACCCCAACTCCAAGATACTTTTACACCCCAAAAATATCGAGGGAGAAATTCATAACTTACATTTTCTTTTGATCCCCATAATCTCACCTTTTTATCAGCTCCGTCTAAGCCTCACATCATTTTAAATAAAATTCAAATTGTTTTAAATCTTGCCACGCCTCCTTATTTGGCGAAGCTGCAGTCCGTCAGAATCTTTGCACCACCAATCGTTTGAAAGAATTAAATTTGAATATATAATGAGTATATATTTATGTGTGTATATATTGTTATATATGTTGATTGTTCTTTTGATATTTATGTTTTTATACTGTCGGTTATCTTTTTAATAAATACAATGTAATTGATTCTTAATAATAAAACTTGTTATGTGGGAGAGAGAATAATTTTAAAAATAGAAGAAAAAAAAGTTTTTAGGTTAAAAAAATATTTTCATTGACGTCTCCAATCCTCGAACTCAAATTGCCACCAAAATCATCAATTTATCATCAAATTTGAGTAAAACAAATCCTCGAACTCAAATTGCCACCAAAATCATCAATTTATCATCAAATTTGAGTAAAACAGTTAGATCATCTTCAATCATCAAACTCAAATTTTAATATTATCTTATTTATTTATATTTTATTAAATATTTGTTTATCATCAGATATATAATTTCATATTTATATTTAAATTAAATTAATTAAACAGAAAAGTGATATATTTAATAAAAAAAATTAATGAAATAAAACACCAAATTCAATTGCATAAAATATAAATTATATCACAATTACAATAAAATGTAATACTTAAAAATATAAATTACATATTTCTAGCCATTAACTTTCAAAATTATAAAATTCTTCACAAAGATGTTCAATCAATGCATTTCGACGTTCAAAATGAGCATTTGCATCTCTGTTTTTTTTTTTTAATGTCCACGAAGAAAATCTTGAAATTTCATTACTTGCCATAACTACATTTGGAGTTGACACTTCTCTCACTTCTACAATCGGAGCTCTGAGATCACGTTCGTCCTCGATAATCATATTATGCATGCAGTCATTGTTTCTTGCAAACTACTTGTCATAAAAAAACAAGCTGGATTTTGTAATTTTAAATTTATAATATGTATTTTTGTTTTCTAATGTATTTTTTAATTTTACCATTAAATTATATGTTTTCAATTTTTAAATATTTCTTAATTATTAATCATAAAATTTAAAATTATTTCATGAAAAAATATAAACAAGAGGGTAAATTGACAACAAAAGGTAAATTAATAAATTAAGTAGACAAAAAAAATTTAGGTAAAGATTTGAGTTGGTAGCAAATTTGCCACCAAAAATAAAATTGTGGTAAATTGCCACCAACTTTGCAGCACATTGGAGATAGGGTTGTTATTCGAGCTGAGCCGAGTATTTGAAGTTCGAGCTCGGCTCGATAACATTGTCAAGCTAAGAAACGAGCTCGGCTCGACTCGTTAAAGGGTCTAACGAGCTTAACGCGCCGAGTCGAGCCTAACGAGCCTAATGAAATTTAAAGAAAAAAAATTAGATATCGAGCCTAACAAGTCGAGCTCGAGTCAGTTCGTTAGTAAATCGAGTATCTAACGAGTTCGAGTTCGGCTCATCTAACGAACGAGCCGAGCTCACAAGCAACTTGGTTCGTGTAACAACCCTAATTGGAGATTGAATTTGGAGGCAATTAGAGTAATTGAGGCTCCGTTGGAGATGCCCTCAAGGTCGAGGGTTGCATAAATTGCCCAATTGCCATTTCTAATTTTTAGAATCGAGTGGGGAAGGGTGAGACCAAAAAAAAAAAAAAAGTTATTTAGAATTGATGAAGTAATGATATTAGGTGATGTTTACTAATACAGTTCAAAAGTACAGTAGAAAAAAGGTTAGAGAGAGAGAGTGTGAGGGTGAGTGGGTGAGAGTGAGAAGGGTAGGCGTTAGGAACCGGCCATCTTCGGCCTTCCCCGAGAGCAAACCGGTGAGGCATATACCTAACCTTTACCCTAGACACAGAGCAGGTAATACGTCGGGATTATGGAGGCAGGCAATGGAACGTAGAGGGTTGTTCGACAAGTCGGACGTGTCGTTTTTCTTCTGCAATTTTCCAGAAAGTTGCAGCAAAAGAGACCTGGTAGACTGCTTCAATAAGGTGGAGCATGTGAAAGACTGTTATGTGGCAGACAAAAAGGACAAAAGAGGATCTAGGTTTGGTTTCGTTCGTTTTGGCGGCCATGTGGACCTGGATAAAGTGGAGATAGAATTAAACGACATTTGGATAGGGTCGTACAAATTAAGGGCAAACATCTCAAGGTTCGACAGAACAGGCATTGATGAGAGAAAAGGCGGAAGTGGTAACCCTACCCCTAAAAGCTTCATCATAGAAGAAGGAAAGAATAGCATGAGAAAAGAAAGGGTGTCCTTTAGAGATACCATCAAATCTCGGATCCAGGCTGAGTCTCTGGAGGAAACTTTTAGAGGTCTGAATTATGTATCTTCAGAGGAAGATAGAAAGTGGCTTGAAGGGTGTTTTCTTGGTAAAATAAAAGATAAGTTCTCGTGGCCTGAAGATGGAGACGATATGATAAAAGGATGCGCAAATGAGTGGAGGCTATCTCCATTGGGCGGGGATATGATTCTGATATCTCCAATGAATGGCATTATACATGAAACATTAGAGCTCGAACAGACAGATTGGACTAAGCATTGGCTGGACGAAGTCCATCGGTGGGATCCGGGGCTATCTTCAAGCGGGCGGATAGTATGGACTAACTGGTATGAGGTACCACTCCAAGCATGGAATGCAAAGTTTTTCGGATTAGTAGCAAGTCGATTTGGAAATATTGTTAAACTCGACGAAGAGACCATTAACAAAAGCAATTTACAATTCGCAAGAATCCTCATCTGAACGCCAACGCCTGAGATCTCAAGATGCCCGATTAAAGTCTGTATTGATGGTAGAATTCACAACATCAGGATCAAAGAAGAGGATGAAGACTTCGATGTAGATTCGTGGCTCTATGATCAAAGGGATAAAATGGAGGAGGACGAGGTGGTCGAATATCGAGCAGGCGTATCGGAAAATATACGTTCACCGGAAAAAAGATCCATCGGAGAAGACAAAAGGGCGGATATAATAATTGATGACGCCAGCGATAAAGTGAGGGAGACAAAGGTAGTTAATTCGCCGCCGTGCGCCTCGGGAAATATGAAATCTGCAAAAAGTAAAGATACGGGAGTAGGTTCTATTAATTCTTCGTGTCGGGTTACTCCCCCGAGAAGAGTGGAGGAAGTGGAAGAGGCTTCACAGGGTGTTTACCTTGGGCCGAATTATTCAAAATTCGGTAGTGGGCCAAGTACAAATTTTAGGAAAAGTCCAGTTGAAGAAGCCTTAATAAAGCAGGTCCAGGTGGAGGAAATTAGCGATATGGTCAGATGCCCTTTGCAATTGGATCTCAATACCTTGTTCCAAGAGGATGGGACGGATCCCAGTTTTGTGGAGGAAACCCAAAATCAAGTTGGGTTGGGCCAGAACAGAAACAAGCCCAAAGCTAAAAAGAGCGCGAGAAGAGAGGGTGAGACTACCGTAAGCCCACTTAAGGACGATACCCGAATGATCGACGAAGTATCAGAGGAAATCAGCGGTTCAGTAGAAGATTCAGAGAGCGTTTCTCAAGACCCTCGAGGTATCGGAAAGATGGATCAGCCTATGAGAAGGAAAGAAAAGAAAATTTGCAAAAAAGGCAAACAGAGAGAGGAGACGACGGAAAACTCAGATGTTAAAAGATGGGAGCAACTAGAGGAGAAAAGGTTGGTAACAGGGGAGGCGGAGAAAACGTGGCAATTGGGTAAACAGATGGGGGTCGAGAGCCGGGAACCTGAATCGAAAACAATAGAGAGATTGGAGAAATTAGCGAGACGGGCAAATAAAAAAGCCAAAAGAGACGCCGAGAAGGCAAAGAAGGGAGGAAAAAAGGTGAACCAATGAAGCTGCTAAGTTTTAATGTTAGAGGCATGGGGGGAAAAGATA
The DNA here is from genome assembly GCA_963675135.1 of Galeopsis tetrahit. Classification (NCBI taxonomy): domain Eukaryota; kingdom Viridiplantae; phylum Streptophyta; class Magnoliopsida; order Lamiales; family Lamiaceae; genus Galeopsis; species Galeopsis tetrahit. The sequence continues at coordinate 90,152,182 of OY776121.1, forward strand.
AGAGAAAAGAGGTAAAAGAAATGGTGTTAAAGAATAACATTGAGGTATGCTTCATTCAGGAAACAAAAGTGGAAAAGGTGGATAGTTTTATATGCAAATCATTATGGGGGAGATCAAAATTCGGGTGGGAAAGCCGTGGAGCGGAGGGGAGATCTGGGGGAATTCTAACTCTATGGGATGAAGAGGTATTTGCACAAACCAGCTCGTGGCACAGAAAGGGATGCTTAGTTGTAAATGGCATTTGGATAGCTGATGGCAGAAGCTGCTGTCTAATTAACATTTACGCCCCCTGTAATGGAGGCGAAAAACGAGAGCTATGGGGAATTGTGTCAGGGGTGGTGGACCAGAATCAAGAGGCATACATATGCATCGCTGGCGACTTTAACGCCATCAGAAATAGGGACGAGAGAGTGGGAAGAGGGGAGCGCGAGGATAACAGGGATATGGAAAGCTTTGAAGAGTTTATCAACAACAATAATCTTCACGACATCCCTCTCACAGGGAGGAAATTCACATGGTACAGACCCGATGGGTCGTGTAAGAGTCGCCTGGACAGAGTGTTGGTGAACGATGAATGGCTGGGGAAGTGGCCGGATGCAACCTTAAAAGGATTAGGACGTTCCATCTCGGACCATTGTCCTATTTACATGTCTCACCAACGAAAAGATTGGGGGCCAAAGCCATTTCGATTCTTTAACGCTTGGATGAAACATCCAAACTTTAAAGAGTTCGTATCGAACAAATGGTGCTCCTATGATATCCGAGGTTGGAATGGGTATGTCTTAAAAGAAAAGCTCAAATTACTCAAAGGCGATCTGCGGGATTGGAATAAAAGGGTGTTCGGGGACATCGACAAGAGGATTGAGGAAAGCAGAAATGAAATTCACAGGTTGGACATTCTGGATGATACATTCGGCCTCGAGGAGAGGGAAGCAGAGTATAGGAGAGATTTATTTGCTGGGTTACAACACGATCTGATTTCAAAAGAAGAAAAACTGCACCAAATGGCAAAGTTGAATTGGTTAAAAGAAGGGGACCTAAATTCGAAGTTGTTCCACCGTGTAATAAATGGCAGACGAAAAGGTAACGAGATAAATGGCCTTTATATTAATGGCCACTGGTCTGAGTCAGTACAAGAAATTAAAGCGGAGGTTCACCAGTACTTCAAATCTCATTTCAGGTCAGAGGGTTTTGATAGGCCAAAAATTCCGCGCGAGCTGATACGACATTAATTGGAGGAATGTGATAATGCATTTCTTACTGCGGAATTTACGGAAGAAGAAATAAAGGCTGCTATCTGGGATTGCGAGGCTACAAAGAGCCCAGGCCCAGACGGATTCTCTCTCGGATTCTTTAAAGAAAATTGGGAGATGCTGAAACCGGAGATACTAAAAATGATGGTAGAATTCCACCGTCATGGGAAGCTGGTTAAGGGATTAAATCCGTCATTTATAGTCCTTATACCAAAGAAGGCAGGAGCGCAAAATCTGGACGAATTTAGGCCTATCTCTTTAATTGGCAGCCTCTACAAGATAATAGCTAAGTTGCTAGCTAAAAGGCTAGCAAAAGTCTTGGAGCTGGTAATATCGGATTGCCAATCAGCTTTCATAAGGGGACGTCAGATCATGGATGGAATTCTCGTGGCACATGAAGCCATAGATGAAGCAAAAAAGAAAAGAAAGTCGAGGGCCTTCTTTAAAGTTGATTTCGCTAAGGCTTACGACTCAGTGGAATGGTCGTACTTGGATAACATGATGGAAGGGATGAGATTCTCAAATAAGTGGAGGGCCTGGATTATGGAATGCGTCTCGTCGGCTAGCGCGGCAGTGTTAGTAAATGGAAGCTCGTCAGGGGATTTCAAGTTGGAGAGGGGGCTGCGACAGGGGGACCCGTTGTCGCCGTTCCTGTTTCTAATAGCAGCAGAGGGGCTGTCCTGTTTGGTGAACAAGGCTGCTGAGATTGGAGCCTTGGAGCCAATAAGCATGGGAAGAAATAAGGTGAAGGTTCCTCTCTTACAATATGCCGATGACACAATGTTCTTGTGTAATGGTAAATGGGAGGATATTCAAGCAATTAAACATATTCTCATGCTGTTTGAGCTGCTGTCCGGATTAGGGGTAAATTTTAATAAGTGCAGCCTCTTTGGCGTACATATGAGGGACGAGGATAAAAGGGAGATGGCTGAGTATTTGGGTTGCTCAATGGGCTGCCTTCCGATGGCCTTCTTGGGTTTGAGCGTGGGGCTGAACCATCATAAAACCTCGTCATGGGCAGGGATGATTAAGAAAATTAAGGGAAAGCTGGAAAATTGGAGGGATAAACACATTTCGATGGGTGGAAGAGCTACTCTCGTACAGGTTGTGCTATCTGCGGTTCCGACGTATTATCTTTCTTTTTTCAAGCTACCAAAAACTGTTGTGAGTGATATAATAAAATTACAAAGAAACTTTCTATGGGGAGGGGGGGCGGGTGAAAGCAGGAAAATACCATGGGTGAGTTGGTCGGAAGTGTGTAGGGAAAAAAAACAAGGGGGATTAGGGATTAGAGATCTAAACGTGTTTAATATTGCTTTGCTTGGTAAATGGATTTGGCGTTTTGTTACAGAAGATAGGAATCTTTGGGTCAGGGGTATTGGTGTCCAGGTATGGGGGGTTGGTGGGGGAGGAGGAAGGCAGTCGTAGAAGAGGGGGGTGGGGGACAGGAGCCTCAAGTTGGTGGAAGGAAATAAGAAAAATTTATGAGAGGATAGGCGGGACCGGGGCTAGTAATAGGATCTGTAGGGTGGTGGGGAACGGAGAGCATACTAAATTCTGGGATGATGTGTGGGTAGAGGGAGGGTGCAAATTAAAAGACAGATTCCCAGGGTTGTATAGTATTAGTGAGCAGAAGAATTTAGTGATTAGCAGCATGGGGCAGTGGTCAAATTCGGGCTGGGAGTGGGAGTTGGTGTGGGGGAGGGATCTTAGAGCTAGTGAGTGTGAGGACTTAACCGAATTGTTTGATTTGTTAGACAGGTGCAAGCTTAAACAAGGTTACGAAGACACATGGAGTTGGGCATTTGCACCAAAAGGTTGCTACTCTACCAACACAACATATAACTCGCTGGTAAGGGAGTCCGAGACAGCAGATGGCGAGGCCGAGGAGGAGAAACCAGAGTTCGTGGCTCTATGGAAAAACTTGGTGCCGAGAAGGGTGCAATTGATCGTATGGAAAGCGCTGAAGGGTAGACTTGCTACAACGGACAAACTGATGCAAATAGGAGTACAAATTGCGGAGACAGATTTGAGATGTCTTCTCTGTGCTGACGACGCCGAGAGTAATATCCATTTGTTATTGGAATGTGACTTTGCTACCTCAATTTGGCGACACTGTTATGAGTGGTTAAAGGTATACATAGTGCCACACATCAACCTTAATATTCATTTTCTTCAACATACTGAGGCACTTGGGTACAGCAAATCGAGAACAAAGTTTATGTCAAGTCTATGGGCAAGCGTCGTATGGGAAATTTGGAACGCTCGGAATGTAAAACGATTCAAGAGAGAAAACATAGAGATCAAGAGGACTATGGAGAGAATAAAGACGAAATTATGGGTGTGGATGGGAGGGAGGACAAAAGGCACTGGTGCAAAATTCAGCCTTCTCAGCTTGGTGGTGGAATCCTTTACTGTGCTTAATTGAGTAATTCTTTTGGGGTCTGATGTGGGGACGGGTGGATTCCTGAAACTAATTGAAGCTCATGCTTCAGCTGTAATAATGTAAACTTTTGGGATGAGTACCCCTGGTACTCTTATTTAATTGAAATACTTTTCCTGTTCAAAAAAAAAAAAAGGTGATGTTTACCTTGGGTTTGAGTGGTTTTGAAAATCGATTTTTGAAATTTTATATTTTTGAAACTATGATGAATAGTAAGTAATATGTTTACTTTTGAGTTTTGAAATAGTAGAAAATTTTAATTTGATTTTAAATCAATGTGTAAAATTAAATAAAATTGTATTACTTATATTATTGTTGGGTGAGATCATAATGATTCCCAGATTTCTTTTTTGGATGTCATGTCCCATTGGAAATTATTTTCTCTCTCCCAATCACATCAATTATACTTTATCTATTATTTTATCATACTTCATCTCACACTCATCTATTATTTTCTCTCTCACCATCACACCACTTGTACTACATCTATTATTTTATCATATTCCTTAATCTAAACACCCAAAAGAAATGAGAAACTTACTCCGAGACGGAGGGAGTATTATATTATTGTATTATTATAATATTATTATATTATTGTTGATAAAAATTATAATGATTAAAGTGATATTATATAAATATAATTTTATGTCAAATTAATATGTCCGATAAAAGTGATTTTGAATGGATTTTAAAAATTAATTTTTAAACCACAAAGTTAAATGAATTTAGAATCTTAAAATTCAAAACCTGTTTTTTAAAATATAAAGTAAACAGAATCCTTAAATTTGAAGTAACCTACTGTATTAGAATTTTTTTAAAAAGGCAAATGGAGAAGATGTGTTCTCATTTTACAACACCACTTGATTTGATTTATATTAGAAACATAATTTAATGGACACGAGGTGGATTACTTCTCTTGTGATTTAACATTTGAGTTTTAGTATATTTTTTTTAATGTTTTTTTATTATAAAAATGTAAATTTTTTTTTTGAAGGCAAAAAAAAAAAAAAAAAAAAAGGGTAATTTTCTTGACTTATAAAGTTTTGCATAATGTATATATATATATATATTTAATGACATAGTAACATTTTTTAGTTTAATAAATTAAACTCAAGCTCAAATCTTGAATCCGTACTTCAACACACATCACGACTTTAACGAAGCGAGATGGGGTCATTGAGCGATTGGTGAGATAGCGGTTTGCTAGGTGCAACGGTAATTGTATAAGTAAGGTAGCCCGGACCAAACAGAACGCAAAGCGGTGACAAAAGAGGCGTTGTGAGTTGCATTTTCGTACTCATATTAATTGTGAATACGGCATCTAGTGCAATGCCACGTGTAAGTCACCTTACATCCCCATGATTTAACAATCGATTTTCATGAATTTAAAAATTATTCAACGTGAACTTATAATAGTAACAAATTTACGATTTTTTCTCTTAACTTTTATTAAAATAGTGTGTTCTTTCAATTAAAATAATTGATCACTTTCTAAAAAATACGGTTGGCAATTGTATTTTAATATATGTAACAATCAATAATAATAAACAATAATTTAAAATAATTTCAAACTATACTTAACTTTAATGTTTGATTAATACTATTAATCATGGAAATTATTATGTACTATTCTTATGTCTTTCTTTCTAATCTTTTTTTTTTGAAGTCTCATAAATTATTTCAATTCAATCATAATTTTATTTAATCTTAAAGAAGATTCTCAACTAATTATTAATGGTATGCTAAAATTTTAATACGAAGTTACCAACTGTGTCAAGCATACTAAAAACGGGGAAAATCGATTATAGGAAAAAAAAAAAAAAGGAAAATACCAAGAATATAATAAATATAAATATATATACGGAGTAATATAGAACAGAGGGTTTTGGTCTGTACAGCATCAATTGGAGATTGCTGTTGCTTTCTCTCTCTAAAAACAATATAAGCAGAAACCTCTGCACACACTGAATAATTCACAAAATTAATCTATTTCTTGAATGCCGATAGCGAAAAATCCGAGAGAATTATTTGTTCGTTCAAGAATTAGGCTAGGCTTCTGAGAATTGTTTGGCTGAGGAGTTCTCAAAACGAGAATTGTTGTCGTAGAATCTTTTCACTTCGTGCGTATATTAACAGCAAACTCTAATATTTCTTGATAACCTAGTCCTGCATAACTTCTTTAATGCATTCAAGAATCGGGTTAGGGTTTTGGAATATTTCAGTGTAAGTGTGTACATACATATACTTTTGCAGGCAGAAAATTAGCATGGCGCTGGCGACGACAACACAATCGATTCGCTACATTGCTCCGGCAGCTTCCACCAGCGCCAGCAACCTGGATGCCATCAACCGAGTCCTTGCTGAATTATGCACCCGAGGCAATCCCAAGGTCGAAAAAATATATTTTCCAATTTTTCTTCTTCCCCCTTTTTTTTCTTGGTTAGATTAACCTAAGTTCGTGCTTTGTCGGCCAAGAATTGGTAATGTGTTCTCTTTTGGATGATTTTGTCGCTGAATTTCCTGTTGAAGAAAATCCCACGGTTCGTACAAGACATGGTTTTTTATTTAAGGAATGGAGTTGGTTTCTTCTTGGTTACTTGAAGGAATGGAAATAGTTCGTCAGTTGCTTTTCAGCCTGATCTTTAAAATAAGTTTATGTTTTCTAATCTGTCTGTTTACTACTTTTACATATTCAAAGCCTACTGTGCATCTTACTCCCAATGTCCTAAACATATATTTTCTTTACCTTGTTTTTTGAGGGTTAAATTAACATAAATTCAAGCTTTATTGGCTTATAATTGGTAATAAGTCCTCTTTCGACTTATTTTGTTGCTGAAATAGTGAAATTCTTGTCAAAGGAAGTGTCAGGCGTGAGATCCATGGGCTGTTAGGTTGAATTAACCTAAATTAAAGCTTTATTGGCCAAGAATTGGTAATGAGTTCTCTTTTGGATGAATTTTTTGCTGAATTCGTCGTTAAAGGAAATGCCAGGCGTGAGACCCACGTGTCGTATAGTGGAGTTAAAAGGAAACAGCTCGTCAGTTGCTTGCAGCCTGATGTGTTTATAATTCTTTAATCTAAGTTTATGTTTTCTATTTTTTCTGTTTACTACTTTTACATATGCAAAGCTTCTGGGCATCTTACCGAATGAAGTTTCGTGATCTAGTGATCTTATGTTTTACTGAAATATGGGCATGTTTACAGTTGGATCATTTATTGATGGTCCTTCGATAGTTAATGCGGTTTAACTGGACATTAATTGGAATTCTGACCGAAATAACTTAATTTAATATATAGGACGGAGCTGCCTCGTCATTGAGAAGACATGTGGAGGAACAAGCACGTGATCTTAGCGCAGAAGCATTTTCACGTTTTATGGATAAGCTGTACGATCGTCTTACAAGTCTTTTGGAAAGCAATGAAGTTACTGAAAATTTGGGTGCACTGAGGGCCATTGATGAGCTTATTGATGTTGGAATTGGGGAGAATGCTGTAAAAGTTGCAAAAATTGCAAATTACATGCGAACTGCATTTGAGGCAAAACGTGAACCTGAAACCTTGGTTATTGCCAGTAAAGTTCTGGGCCACTTAGCCAGAGCTGGGGGAGCAATGACAGCTGATGAAGTGGAAAGGCTGGTATGTCGAATATTTCCTGATATTGATGGAATGATTGCCTTACATTTTTGTGAATTCTAATCCCTGCCTCTCTCAGGTAAAAATTGCATTGGATTGGCTACGTGGTGATAGAGTTGAATATCGCCGTTTTGCTGCTGTTTTAATTCTAAAAGTATGCTCCTCCCACTTTCTGCTCATGTTGATTATTGACCGAATTACCAAAAGCATTGAAAAAGCTTAAGCTGATAGAATATATGTTTGACTGGATAAACTTTAATATTGTTGGGCAATTTTTTTATTTTGATGCCCTTGCTAGTATGAGCAAGGAGAGTAAGAGGAGAGAAACAATCAGAGTGATGCATAATTATCAGTTTACGATATTATTTGAGTGAATTATATGAAAGTGAAGGTTAGCTTTTAGATGTATTTACTATTTAAGAACTTTTGCGAATTTTAAGTCGAAGTTTTACTTCTAATTCGTTTAAATGAAGTTTACATTTAGAAGTAGCCGAAGCAAGGATGCAATTCTTCTAGCTTGTAGTGGCATTTAAGTTGGCACTTGACCCCCAATTTCCCTCTTTTATAAACACTTATTTCTTTTGCAATTGGTGTCTGCATCCTATTGCTTGAGAATGATCCTTAGCTTTCTTCTCCAATCTATGAACCTTATTTCTGTGATAGAAACTCATTTTTTTTGTTTTGCAAATGGTATCTTCTTATATTGTTTGAGAATGATCCTTAGTTTTCTTCTGAGTCTTTACTGTAAAATGGTTCCCATTTTTTGCATGTAGACAACTGAAAATAATTTCTGTTTAGTGCTCTACGAGTTCCGTGTGTTGAGATCGATATGTCCCTTTTTGCCTTGAGGAATGTGTAAAAGGTCTTATAATTGTAATAGGAAATGGCTGAGAATGCTTCAACAGTTTTCAACGTACATGTTTCTGAGTTTGTGGATGCTATATGGGTTGCTTTGAGGGATCCAAAACTGGATGTTCGAGAGCGTGCTGTAGAGGCATTGCGGGCTTGCCTTCGTGTTATTGAGAAGCGTGAGACTCGATGGCGTGTCCAGTGGTAAGTCTCAATTATGCCATGGACAATTGTTTATGATGAAGCACTACTACTATTTTTATATTGGGTTTACTCCCATGATTAACCCCCCCCCCCCCCCCCCCCCCCCCCAATTTATTTTCTTACCGTCCAATGCTTGATCATGTCTATTTGTTAATGGGGTTGAAAGTGGATAGTTGTAGAAGAAGGGATAAAGTGGTGAATTAATAATTGATACACAGTGCTCCTTCTAAAAAAATAAAAGATATAAAAAAGAGATACAGTGATGAATTAATAATTGATATAACTTGGTTTGATTTCTGAATTTTATGACAGGTACTATCGCATGTTTGAGGCTACTCAGGATGGATTGGGAAAAAATGCCCCTATTTATAGCATACATGGTTCTCTGCTTGCAGTTGGTGAACTGCTGAGGTAAGTGTAGATGATGATTTTTTTTTATCTGCAGAAGTTGGATGTGTGCTAAAATGTGTCTGAAAAAGTCATGTCTTGTGAATGTTTGAATTTCCGAGTTTTATGATCAAGTTGTGCTGTAAGTGTAACAGAGCTTCCACTGAATCTAGACTTTAGCACATCTGCATTGAAGCACCCCCAGCCCAAAGTTATCACACTTTGGATTTTCTTCTAGCTGAAATTTATACTGTTTGGATTTATTTTTGCTGCACTCTGTTTTCCCATTTAGGTTGATCTCTTCTGTAGCATTTTACTTTTCTTTGTAATATACTTTGAATGGCCCTCTGTTCTGTTAAGTTTCTTTTTGTACCTTCTGACAGGCCATATTATGAAATTATCTCAAAGTGACATGATTTCAATTTCATTATGATATGCCTTAAAAATGAGTTCATTATGGATGATCCCTGTTTTGATTCTTTATTTGCAAATCAACTAATGATATAATTTCTCTCATTTTTTAGTCTAAGCACGGGTGACTCCAGTTTTTTTGTAGTAATTGATATGTACTGCTAAAATAGGCCCTTGTGAAGTGGATCAGGTCCTTTTAAACATTTGATGTGGGTGCCATTATAGTTGGCATTATACTTCCTTATTGAATGCATGAACAGTCAAAACCACTTCATGTTATGTTTCCATAGATGACATTCACAAATTCTTAATATTTCATTAATGAATCAAATGTTCTGTTCTTAAAGAAAACCACCTAATGTAGCTTTTGAATATATGAACATATACTCCTGACGACGACTTATTTTAATACTGTACTGCGACTAAGGTATATTATCAGGACTTGCTCCTTTATTTTGGGGAGGGAGGGGTGCATGTTGACAATTTTCTGCTATTATGATGCTATTTGGCAGGAATACAGGTGAGTTCATGATGTCTAGATATAGAGAAGTTGCTGAGATTGTTCTTCGGTATTTAGAGCATCGAGACCGGCTTGTTCGACTCAGCATAACTTCTTTGCTCCCTCGAATTGCTCATTTCCTACGTGACCGTTTCGTGACCAACTATCTAACTGTTAGTTGTTTCCCCCTAAAACCATTATGTTCAATTTATGCTGTAGTGAATTTAATTTATGTATAATGTTAATCTCACGGTTGGCTGATAATTCTCTTCTTTTACAGATTTGCATGAAGCACATACTCCATGTTCTTAAAATACCGGCAGAAGCTGCCAGTGGGTTCATTGCTCTTGGGGAAATGGCTGGTGCGTTGGATGGTGAACTCATCGATTATTTGCCGACAATAACAACTCACTTGCGTGACGCGGTATAAGCTATAGTTGTTAAAGATCTTTAAAATTATGTTGGCACTGCAGTTTTTGATTCTGGTATATATCTAGCAAACACTCTTTTAAGTGGCTTTCTCTTTCATAGATTGCTCCTCGTAGAGGGCGACCCTGTATGGAGGCTTTGGCTTGTGTTGGAAATATTGCAAAAGCCATGGGGCCTTCTATGGAGCCTCACGTACGTAGTCTCATGGATGCAATGTTTTCTGTTGGATTATCCTCCACCCTCGTGGAAGCCCTTGAGAATATTACTGCCAGGTCTTCAGAAAGACATCTTGTGCAATGCTTGTTCCTCTCTTTCTTAATAAACAGGGGTTTTGACATGTGATTTTCTTTTGATTTGCAGTATTCCAACTTTGCTTTCAGACATTCAAGATCGTTTGCTAGGTTGCATTTCAGGAGTTCTCGCTCGACATCAACAAATTCAGTCAAAGCCATCTGCTGCTATCAGTCGGACTAGCAGTATAGGTGCCACTGTGCAAATATCTGAACTCAGTGGTTCTGCTCTTGTTCAACTAGCCTTACAAACTCTTGCCCGATTCAATTTCAAGGTTTTTCTTGCTTTTTTAACTGTCGTCCTTGTGTTTCTTGTTCAATTTGCTTTACAAAATCTAAGTTTGCATCGTACCTTAACTCTGTTCTGCTTTGTCCTTTTCTTTCTCATAGTAGAGGTGCGCTTGTTTCAGGGTCATGATCTTCTCGAGTTTGCAAGAGAATCTGTTGTGGTCTATTTGGAAGATGATGATGGTGCTACACGGAAAGATGCAGCCTTTTGTTGCTGCAAGTTAATGGCAAATTCTTTATCTAGCATCTCTTCTACCCAGTTTACTTCTAGTAGGACAAGTCGAGCTGGTGGAAAGCGCCGCCGCCTTGTTGAGGAGGTTTGGTTCTGTCCTAAATACCCTGTTATCAACTTCTTGCCAACACAGTATTGGTTCAATAATGTTTTGCCTTTCTTGACCTTTGTGTGTACAATATTCACTCATCTCCTTTTCGTAACTTTTTGGTTCTATGGTTTAATTGTGACTTAAGTAATAAGTAATAATTAGTGCATATGGCAATCAATTCTCTTTGTTCTTCTACTTCTTTGTCATGGCATACTAGTTTGTTTCTGAATCAAGCGATTCAAGCTGGATTGTTTTAGTTATTGTTGTATGCATTGTAGTATTTGGGATTTGTTACACACAAGATGATGTTCATGGCCATTGTTATAGATCAGTATTTATCATGCTGAACTACATTTTGAAATTGCCATGTTGGATATTCATCTCAAGTAAATCTAGTATTCAAGTTCCTTGTTTTGTAAAGTCCCTTGTCTGTTTATTAAAGCTTCAGTACTTGTTAGCTGCTGCACATTCATTTTATGCCATCTTGTCTATTTCCTTGTATCATTTTAATGCTAAACCCTTGTGCAGATTGTAGAAAAGCTTCTTATTGCAGCTGTTGCTGATGCTGATGTTACTGTTCGGCGGTCTATATTTTCTTCTTTAGACGAGAGTGGAGATTTTGATGATTTTCTGGCACAGGCTGATTGTTTGACTGCAGTGTTCGCTGCTTTAAATGATGAGGTATTTAGCTAGTATTTTGAGAAGGTGGATATCTCCTCGTTCCCTTCAATTTTTTTATGGAATTTCAATCTTGGTGGCTGTGGGGTTAATACCTCATAACATGTGGATTACTGAAGGAGAAATAAACAAATATATTCCAACGTTTCACTTTTTGCAAAATAATGCTAAACGATTAATAAATAATGCTGCCACCCATATTTTGGTTAAATACGTAACTCTTAAATCACGAAATATTGGGATGGATTTGTGGTGGGGGGAATAGGTTTGTTATCTATTGAAACATTTTTGCGTTATTTTGCGAGAGGTAAAATATTGAGATATAATTGGTTAAATGACTAAATGTTGGGGATATTTTTGTATATTTTTCTGATTCTGAAATTATGTTGATAGTTGGTCAATATTATTACCAGTGTTGCAAAAATTGTTCCCACTTACTAATGCTACACCTGTTGTTGGTCCAAACCTGAGTAGCCACCACACAATACTTATGAAACTGTGCGTTCCTCCCTCCTACATTTGGCCCTTCAGAGGAGCCATAAATCACATGGCGTCTTTTATTTATATTTCTGTGGTATTCTCATACAAACTCAAGTAAAGTAAACTACATATGTGAATTAGTGAATAACCTTATTCATATGTTTCCGGTGGTACCTTTACATTCTATCATTATTATTAGCCAAATTAAGATTTAAGTGATTGTAGTATTACAATTTGAACGTATCACAATTTGAATTGTTTTTCAAATATTTATGATACTATCCACCGTGTTGCCTCACTTCATGCCCTATAGGAATTTTAGCATTCATGCAACAGAAACTTTTGATTTTCCTTTAGCTGGGAGAAGAATGAACTCAGCTATCTTGGAGGAAAAATAAATTTCATTTCATATCATAACATGATATAATCATGGCTATAGCAGTGATATATTTTGTTTGAAACAATATCCAAAAAACCATTTGTTTGTGGTATTACAGTTTTAACTGGCTTTTTCTTGTTAGGATTTTGAAGTTCGGGAATATGCAATTTCAGTGGCTGGAAGACTATCTGAAAAAAACCCAGCATATGTTCTTCCAGCCCTCCGCCGCCATCTTATTCAGTTATTAACATATCTGAAACAAAGGTATTTATTTAGCAATTCAGTTGTAACCTTGTCAATTTTACTTTCTGATCATGCCTACTCCATGTTGATTTGCACTGCATTCCTTTTATTTCTTTTTAAATACTTATCAATTATCATAGGCCATTGACATTGCTACTTTTGTTGGCAGTGCTGACAGCAAATGCAGAGAAGAAAGTGCGAAATTGTTGGGGTGCTTAATTCGCAATTGCGAGAGATTAATACTTCCATATATTGCTCCAATACACAAGGTTTTGTATAAAATTTATTACCTATAGGCTATAGATTGATGGGAGGTTTGAATTTGCTTTCGTAATATTTTTAAAATTTCAGGCCCTTATTGCAAAACTCAACGAGGGAACTGGGGTGAATGCTAATAATGGCATAATAAGTGGAGTTCTTGTAACTGTTGGGGATCTCGCTAGAGTGGTGGGTATTTCCTTGAACCTTGTTGGTTGCTTTGTTGTTTACAAGTTCTGTATGTGTATGTTATGTCAAAAATGATAGTGATATTTTGCTGCTACCCTCATAGCACATGGAGAATTTGAAATCTAACAACCTCATTTCTTTTGGTTTCAGTTGTATTGGAGCATGACATGATTTTGCAAAAGATGATGTTTTCTATGTATTACTATCTCTAGTCTATGTTTGAACTAAAACAAAACAAACTAATAGTTTGTTAAACACAATTTTCACTATGTCAACAACCAGAACTACTTTTTCAGATCATCATCTTTGTCATATCTTTTTGGCACGCTTGTGAATGCTTATAACCATGGTTTCTTGCTCTACATGTGTTCAGGGTGGATTTGCAATGAGACAGTATATTCCTGAACTTATGCCCTTAATCGTCGAAGCTTTATTAGACGGTGCTGCTGCCATGAAGCGTGAAGTAGCTGTCACAACTCTTGGTCAAGTTGTACAAAGCACGGGGTATTATTCATCTTGATTTCTTTATTTATTTTTATATAGTTTGCATCCTTGTTTCTTTTAGTGTGGAGTGTTTACACTTAAGGGTGACTGTTCACTGAATTTGCTACACTAATGTGCATTTTATTTCCCCCCTCTAGAACCCAATGGATAATATCCATTCCTCACATTATAGTAGGTTGATACCAGAAAGAGTAGACTTTATAAATTCATGACAACAATCAATTGTAAAAAAATTTAGTCGTAGATTCTTTATATAGTTGGTTTTTATAAAAGAAAGGTTCAAAGACTCCATTGATCATGGTGCCTAACACAATTTTGGATGATTTTGCAGTTACGTCATAACTCCGTATAATGAGTATCCACAATTACTTGGGTTACTTCTAAAATTGCTTAATGGCGAGCTAGCTTGGTCTACCAGACGCGAAGTCTTGAAGGTAGCTTATTTCACTTACTAATCAGCTTTCTTTGACATGTGGTTTTGTTCTTAAATCTGTTAATTATTTCAAGGTTCTTGGGATAATGGGTGCTCTAGATCCCCATGCGCACAAACGAAATCAACTAAGCTTACCAGGTTCCCATGGTGAAGTTGCTCGTACAGCTGGTGATCCTGGTCAGCATATCCAATCAATGGATGAACTACCTATGGATCTTTGGCCATCTTTTGCAACATCAGAAGATTATTATTCCACAGTGAGAATTTGAATTTGAATCTGAAAGAAAGTTCTGTTTTAAATTAGAAGCTCCTCTTTGCATTTTTCCTCTAACTTGGACCTTGTTCCAGGTTGCTATCAGTTCCCTCATGCGAATCTTTAGAGATCCTTCACTATCTAGTTACCACCAAAAGGTGGTTGGATCTCTCATATTCATATTCAAGGTTAGTTCTTTTGTTGATGGTTGTCATAATTATAGCCTCATTTTATTGCTACTGTTGTTTTTTTATAACACTTTCACATGGAATCTTCCCCCTGTCTATTATTGTGCAACTTTGTAATGGCCACTTTTTAGAATGCATCTTGACGGGTTTTTTTGTTTTGTTTTGCGAGATAAGTCGATGGGTCTTGGTTGTGTTCCTTACTTACCCAAGGTTAGTTAAATTTTCACTTGCAAAGAAACCCCTAATCACGCAGTTGTCATCTTCTTAGAAGCAAGAATGACGTGATACGTGTTACGTGTTACTCCCTCTGTCTAGTAAAATTTTGCTCACTTCTTTTTATACATGTTTTTAAAAAAATTATATTTTAATTATAAAAAATATATGTGAAATAACGAGTAAAGAATATTGTTGATAGATACTCAATCTTGTTAATAAAGTTGAAAAAATACTCAAAGGTTAACTATTTTAATAGAATAAACATATACTTTATGGACCCAAAAATTGGTCTGAGCAAAATTTTACAGGACGGAGGGAGTACATGTTACTATAATTTTCATTTTACTCATTCATGATAGGTATAAGATAGTTTATTGGTAACCTATCAGGTTTGCCTGTAAACAGAGATTTGCTTTAGTAGGTGACTAGATGTGCTCTGGAGACAAAGCATAAAATGCTTTGTGGGTGTGCATAGTTATTGGAGGGAAAAGTGAAGAAACCTGAAGAGCACTACTCAAACGAAAACATTATTGATAAGCTAAATGAATACAGGGTTTAGTACTTGTGGTCTAAAGATGTATAAAATCCAGATGCCTATATAATATCTATCATATTATGTTGCCAAATCTTGAGAAATAATTGCTCTTGTATTTATGGCTATGTGCAAACATTCTTCAACTTTTACCTATTTTTCTCATGGTAGCCAAATGCATGTTTTGCTCTCTTATGAGGCATTCTTTACATCTTTGGCATGCTTGATGTTCCCGCTGTCTCTTAATTTCCCTGATCAACTGGGTAGACTTTCCCTATCAGTTGAGATAAATAACTAAGGTGTTGAAATGGAGTGGGCATGCTAGACTTAAAGTGATTACTTTCTTTGTAATGTTAAGCTTACGTTTGGCATAATGATCTTGTAGGTGCTGGTGAATTTTTTTTTGTTTCTTTTTTCCGATTTTGAGTTTCTTCATATGACATTGTCTTATTAGGTTTTGCCTGATCTCCTTCACACTGTCCGTACATGTGACGATTTTCTGAAGGAATATATTATGTGGAAACTTGGAACTCTGGTTTCTATTGTGCGCCAGGTACACACATGGTGCCTGTCTCTTCTAATGTATGCCAGTTATCTTGAGATCCTTGATAGTCTTATTGTCTATGTGCAGCATGTCCGTAAATATCTACCAGATCTACTCTCTCTGATATCAGAACTATGGTCAGCATCCTTCAGTTTGCCTGCTACTAACAGACCAGTACATGGATCTCCGGTATGTAAGCTTGTTGCTGTAAAACAATGGCATTTTGTGAACTTATAAAGCTTAAAATAGATATTTGATTTGTAATGTTCTTGATTTTCAACTCTAGATCCTCCATCTGCTGGAGCAACTGTGTTTGGCTCTTAATGATGAATTTAGGACACATCTTCCCTCTATTCTTCCATCCTGCATTCAAGTCCTAAGTGATGCTGAGAGATTTAAAGACTATACTTATGTCGTTGATATTCTTCGTACTCTTGAAGTTTTTGGTGGTCAGTATCTCTTTTTTTGGCCATTCATGGTGGGCTTCATTGATATCTTGTATATTTGATGTCTTTGACCTGAACCTATAGGAACCTTGGATGAACATATGCATCTACTACTTCCTGCACTCATTCGAATTTTTAAAGTTGATGCTTCTGTAGAAGTGCGGCGTGCTGCTATCAGAACTCTCACTAGGTTGATTCCTCGTGTACAGGTTGAAATTAGACTCATTCCTTTTTGCTCCTGTAAGGTTACAGTTATGGTTGAATGATCCATTCTTATTCATATTTTCTGTTTAACCAGGTGACAGGTCACATATCAGCTCTTGTGCATCACTTGAAGCTTGTTTTGGACGGGTCTGCTTTCCCTCTTATTTCTTATAATATGTAAATGTGAAACTCATTGAATACTTGGCCGTGAGGGAAGATGGACACCCGATCATTTACCATGAATATGTTCTCACACTTAATTATCCTGTAAATTTGGATGATTGGATCTAGGTTTAACCCCACACATAAAGATTGGCATGTTTATGATTCTTAGAAATTCCTATGACCTTTCTATTGGTGCCTCATGGTTATCCATGCGTATCCTGCCTTTCTTAAACTTGTTTATCTGATTCTCTGACTTTGGTGCTCCTTTGATTTTCATTGAGGTAAGATGTTTATTCTTGGCATACTTGAATTAACAGTAAGTGGGGAGAGGGGTGGGGGAGGTAAGACTGTATGTTTACTGATATAATAGTAGGTCTACATTATGGTCCAAATGTGAATAGAGTTAACAAGGTATTTATCCCAACCTTTTAAAGCTGAGCGGAATAACGGTCCACAATAAAAGGGATGGGGATCTGTATGTTTCTTCTTTTCCAGTTCCATGAAGCTATCATTTGAAGTGAACTTTGCCCTGTCATATACCTTTAATTATTTAGTTTAATTGTAGCAAGTTTTTAGGGTAATAATATGCAAGTTTTGACAGTATATGTTTTAAAGCTCTGTATATGCTCCTTCCCATACAGCAATCAATGACAATATTTTGCAATCAGATTTTTTATGTTGAATTCTATATCCTTCTTCAATTAAGCAGTCTTCAAGTTCAGTTTGCCAAAAAAACCAGAGACTGTGTAAACCTTTTGAATTTCTTCTAGGCAGTTATTATCAAGTTTATGTAGAACTTGCCAATCAAGTAAACAGAAGTCTTGATTGCAAAACATGTGAATAAATAATATCTGGAGCTAGACACCTAATATAACCCTTGAAGGCAGTGCAGAGACAAAGGTTAAAATGCAATCTTGCTGAAAACTTGTTCGTACTTGATGACATACACCAAAATAAAATAAAATTAGGCCATCATAGTCTGGTGTTCACTCTTATGACACAAGGACATCTTTATCTGAATTTACTGCTGATTGTTGATGGTGATAGTCACTTTAGTTTTGCTTTATCCTTCGCTTGAGCTAGTTATCTATTTTGCAGGAAAAATGACGAACTTAGAAAGGATGCTGTGGATGCACTCTGTTGTCTAGCTCATGCTCTTGGAGAAGACTTCACTATTTTCATTCCGTCCATCCACAAGTTTTTGTTGAAGCATCGTATTCGGGTACTTTGAAACCAATCCTTATGAATTTTTCTTACTGTTAGTCAAGAGAATCCTATGATTAAGATATAAACTTATGCACTTTGCTTCACCAGCATAAGGATTTTGAAGATATTAAAGGCCGCTTGAAGAGAAGGGAGCCATTGATTCTTGGAAATAATGCTTCTCTGAAACAAAATAGTCGGTTCCCTGGAGAAGTTATAAGTGACCCTTTAAGTGATACAGAGGGTCACGAGGGTCGAATTGATCTACTCAAGCCTCATCAGGTACATCATTATTTTCTTCTATGCAATTGTTTGCAAGACAAAGTTGGTAATATTTGTGTTTGTTCACTTGTAGTTGGCTTGATAGTTATGGTTCTCCAAAAGTTATTCCTACTCATCTCTTTTTAATTTTATTGTTAGTGGGAATGATCATGATGGAATCTGTAGTTCATAACTTTTATCATGATTAAACTACAGCAATGCTAGCTTGTATAATCAACTACTCAGTCGCATGCATAACATCTAAATGCTTAGAGTGTTGTGCTTATATTCGTGCATTAGACAGCATCTGTTTCATTTATGGGATCAAACACTAATCATTGCACTTAGCTGGTGAAGTTATATATCCATAAAGGTAACAATCTTATCATTTATGGAAGCCGTATTGAATTCAACGTGCTTGTGCTGCTTTTAAGTACATGGTAAAAAAGATGCTGATTTGTTTAGTGGATTCTGGACTATGCACTATTACATACGGATTACTGTTTTGTTTAGATAATGTCTCTGAATTTCTATATGCTTCTTATGAAGTGAATATATTGGTTGAGTTCCTTCTCTCCTTTTGAATAGTGTTAATGATTGGTAGACGCATAGTGATTTAGTTTATTGTAAAAGTTATTAGGTGCAATGTTTTTCATGTTGTATATTTACAGAATATCTGTTAACTTCTACTACTTTCATAGGTTAATGAAGCTCGATTACGTGCTGCTGGGGAGGCTTCTCAACGCAGTACGAAAGAAGACTGGGCAGAGTGGATGAGGCATTTTAGCATTGAACTACTTAAGGAATCACCTTCACCAGCTTTGAGAACATGTGCCAAGCTAGCCCAGCTTCAGGTACTCCTTGTTACTTCTTGGGCTCTTGCCCGAGTAAACTCTATGTTATCCCTTTAGCTGTGTGACCTATAAATGACTAAAGTGACTCTTCCTTGATCAGGAATTTGATTCCTTCTGTGTTTTTTGCAGCCTTTTGTTGGAAGAGAGTTGTTTGCTGCTGGTTTTGTCAGCTGCTGGACACAGCTGAATGATAGTTGTCGAAGACAGCTAGTACGAAGTCTAGAAATGGCATTTTCATCTCCAAACATACCTCCAGAAATTCTTGCTACGCTTTTGAATTTGGTATGGCTCAATTACTTTTATGAATATGAATAACTATTTATCTCCAGTAGCTGTAATGGGGATTGTGAATGTGATTGTCATCACATTCATAATTGGTTTTTGGGGAATTAATATTGGGAATGACACAATGATTGAAATATGCAAATCCTATCTTTTGGGTGCATTATGTACTTACTGAATGTGAACCTGCAGTTCAGTTCTCTCAATGAGTGATAATATGGTTTTTCTTCTTTTCAGGCTGAGTTTATGGAACATGATGAAAGACCCCTTCCTATTGATATTCGCCTACTGGGCGCTCTTGCAGAAAAAGTATGACTTCACTGACAGCAACAGCATAACACATAACTTTAAGCTGAAGCATATAAACCTGCATATATAAATTTTCTCTCCTAACTCTTGTGTTTCAGTGCCGTGCATTTGCAAAAGCTCTTCACTATAAGGAGATGGAATTTGAAGGTGCATGCTCAAATAGGATGGATGGTAATCCTGTTGCTGTAGTTGAAGCCCTTATTCATATAAATAACCAATTACACCAGCATGAGGTTACTACTATTTCAGCTGAAGTTTCATATGCTATTGTTTATTTGCATACAATGTTAGTGAAGTAAACTCTCTTGTAATTTTTGTTTAGGCGGCAGTTGGAATATTGACATATGCTCAACAACATTTGGGTGTTCAACTGAAAGAGTCATGGTAAGATTCATCCCAAGAGCCAATTGTTTATCATGAGTGATCTTGCTGTTTCTCCTGTGCTCCTCTTGACCAATAAACTTTTAGAAACTATTGTAGTTGGCATCTGATGATCTTCTTGTTAGCATGTATATTGGAAAAATATGTGAAGTCGAATCAATTTATCTTTTCTACTCTTATTTAGCTACTCAAATTAATTTGCTTTTGTCAGGTACGAGAAACTTCAACGGTGGGATGATGCTCTCAAAGCTTATACTGTTAAAGCCTCTGTAGCATCAACTTCACATCTTGTTTTGGATGCAACACTAGGTACACGTTTCTATACAAAACTTGTTGTTGGACATTACTCCAGTTTAATCTGAATACTTATGATCTATGTCTGGTTTCCTTGATACGGTTCCAGATAGAAGGGGAAAACTGTATCAGATAATGTAGATTATTGATTTTTGACTTTCATTCAGCAATGATCTGTTGATTGACATCGTATTGGGATGTATGGCATATATTCTGTAACAGGATAAGAAGCAAATCCTTCATCTGAAAAATGAAAAGAATACTCAATTGATACCTGCTTGGGTATATTTTGCCATCTTGAATATTTTCCATGATAAACTTTCAATTATTGTGTTGTTTATAACACATATACTTATAGGAAAGAAAATTCCTCAGACTTTTTTTATTGGAGCATCTAGATATCACTATATCGCCACACCAATACTTCCTTTTCTTATTGGTTTTGTTTAAACACGGCTCTGTCTCTGGTACTATAGTTTCCTCTTAGCTCTTAAACTCATGCTTGCTTTGAGAACATTGCATATTGACTAAAGGCATCAAGAATTCATATATATGAAATCAGCAAGCATTAATTCTTTACACTATTTTCAATCTGATGATGCTTGTTTATCTGTGTAAGGGCGGATGAGGTGTCTTGCTGCACTTGCCCGCTGGGAGGAGCTCAACAACCTCTGCAAGGAGTATTGGACACCAGCTGAGCCAGCTGCTCGACTGGAAATGGCACCAATGGTTTGTTAATGGCTTCAGAGGATCCTGTTTCCCCATCATGTTCTTGTGTTTTGTTTAATATTTCAGTGCATGTATCCATTTCAATCATGTATTGCCTGTCTGAAACTATATTTCCCAAACTCTTTTTTTTGGTATCCGGTTCAAACTTCAAATTCACATTTAATCTCCTTACGAAAAATAAATAAGCAATTTGTACCTGGTTCCTTTTTTTTCAACATAATTTTTTGCTGTGTATTTGTAATGGTAATCTGTGCTAGCCCAGTTGTAGTATTATTATTTTTTTGTTTTTGAGGAAGTAGCATATCATCCTAACTCAGCTGCTACTGATTGTATTAATACAGGCTGCTCATGCTGCCTGGAACATGGGTGAATGGGATCAAATGTCAGATTATGTTTCTCGACTAGATGATGGAGATGAAACCAAGCTTCGAGTTTTGGGTAATACTGCTGCTACAGGGGATGGGAGTAGCAACGGAACTTTTTTTAGGGCTGTTTTATTAGTTCGACGTGGAAAGGTAACTCCCAATTTGTTTACTTCAATTATTTTCTCAAGGTGCTTATATGACATATCTCATTATTTTCCCTTTTCATATTAGTATGATGAAGCACGTGAATATGTTGAAAGAGCGAGGAAATGTTTGGCTACAGAAGTTGCTGCTCTGGTTAGTTTTCTACATCTTTTTACTACATTGAATGATAGATAAGAGTTAACTTGTATATGCCCTTCTTGATTGGGAAGATTAGAATAATACTTTAATTTGTTTAGCAGGGTTGCTTCTTATGCTTTTGTTATTATGTTCATGTCCACCTCTTTATTCGTAAAATACTTGGATTAACTGCATGATTAATTAGTTGGCCATTTTGGCCACCATTTTTAGTTCCTTTAGAACTTCTCTTTACTCATTTCATAGAAGCTGGAATACACATTACAAATTAGTCCTGCATAACTGGAAAGTCTCAGAAGTTAATTTTGATTATAAATTAGTTGCTTCATTACTTACATTGCAGTTTTTTCTCCCATGTTTTTCCTCCATGCATCATATGTTTTTTTTTTGCTGAATTGAATGCTGAATAGAAATTCTGATTATCCTTATCCTTTTGCCATGCTATTGTTAGCCTAAAGATGACAAGGTTTAAGTTTTTTTGCTAACAAGAAAATAAAATAGGGGAAATCTTTTCTATCTAATATCCTTGTGTGACTGCATCCTTCACGTTGTCTGAGATTGACTTTCTACTAAAGATTTGCACAACATCATGAAATTGGGTGAAACCGTGATATGCTCTTTTAATTTCAGAACAATATTCCCCTCTCTGTAACAGTATTGGTGTTCAGATTTTCCTTTTATACCTTATATTTTTGTATCTTTTATTTACAATTTTGGTTTGGCTCTTCTCTTGATTGCGTTGCATTGCCTTAATTTTTTAGTTCATAATGTAGTTGGAAATGTGACATGGTTGGTAGGAATCTAGAAACATTCCCAAAAATACATAGATATTAACTCGTCAAGGTCTTGTCTTGCTTCCTCTGAATTAATATCCTTTTCCATTTAATAGGTTCTTGAAAGCTATGAGCGTGCGTATAGTAATATGGTTCGCATTCAGCAGCTATCAGAGTTGGAGGAGGTACATGCTACATTACTGAACTTTTCTAAGGGCTAGTGTCTGTATCTGCATAAATCTATTGTACACAATAGGGATTTCTCGTCCCTAATTTTTTTAGCTATAAAATCTTTGTTTTCTTATAAAAAAAGAATCCTTTCTGCCTTTTTTTTAAAAAATGTTGAAACATTATGATCCTAGTGAGATGTCTGATGGCGTGTCTTAATATAGGTAGTTGATTACTGTACACTTCCTGTTGGAACCCCTGTTGCTGAAGGACGAAGGCTCCTCATACGCAACATGTGGAACGAGCGCATAAAAGGCGCAAAACGAAATGTTGAGGTAAAAAATTGTTGAGCTATCCTTTCTTGTCATTAGATCTTTCTTGGCAATTTGGAAAGTGGGAAGATATTCCCAGTAGTAAAGCTATGGCTGTTAGTTCAAGATATTTGTTCTTTTTTGTTTGAGTGTCTCAGGAAAAGATTTATTTCTTATGAACTTTTTGCTACTAATTTTTCTGGTCTTCAGCTTTATATTCCAAAATTTGTTTGAATGTTTTTTTTGCAGAGCTGTCCCATGATTTGCTTCATACTCTTTCTTTTCACATCTGTTTGGTGTATTTGCATGCTTGCATCATTTTGCGAATGTTGAACATGGAGTTTTTAACTAGTCTAACAAAAAGGTGAGCTGCATCTGCATGAATTGCAGATCAGCAATTATGGGCCTTCCTGGTCATGCCCAATATCACTCTACATTTGTTACAATGCTCTTTGCAAGTTTTAGATCATTATCAGGATGCCATCTTTTCTCTTCATTTTTAATCAAATTCTTGTTCATATCCATATATATCTATCAGTGTTCCAAGCAGAAAGTTTTAATTCACATGATTTGTACTCCGTATTATGTATTTATGATATCCAACAAAGTTAATTCATTGAAGAGTGAAAGGTTCAACTCCTCTTAACTACCTGGCAATGGTCTTCAAGGGGACGATGTGTGTAGGGAATCGTGCTTGCTTTATATTTTCTTGTTATAGCATGGTGTATCTAGATAAGGAAATTTAAACATGGAGATTGATCTTTATATTGATGTGATTAGTAACTCAAAATAAGCTCACTTGTCATTTGTAGGTCAAAATCCTTTTACAATTATTTTGCAAAAAATCTTGCTTCCACATATAGGCAGATATTACAGTTTGCATGTATCTGCAAGTGTGTGACCAGATGTGTTTAGGCCTGGCTTTGTGAAAAAAATATAGTTAGATCAGAAAGTGTATCAACACGTCTGAAGTTTCCTGCCTCTGGGTTCATATATTTGTTTACGACGTTGTTGGACAGACTGGTATCTTGGTCTTTGTATCTTTTTATTTTTCTTCTACTGATATAGTCTTTGGTTCTTTTTTCTTAGTTTGGGGGTTGGGGACTCGGGGTTGGGGTAGGATATCTGAGGTCTTGACAAATTTTAAGCCATGGGGTGAAAGCCCTTACCTGTGGTTGTTGATTCTGTACTTGCACTTACATATGTGATCTGTCTTTTCGCTTTCAATGCTGTTGTTTTACATACTTCCTTTGGCATGACGATCAACAGGTTTGGCAAGCACTTTTGGCTGTCAGGTCCCTTGTTTTGCCACCAACAGAAGATGCAGAGACATGGATAAAGTTTGCTTCTTTATGCCGTAAAAGTGGAAGAATCAGTCAAGCTAGATCAACATTGATTAAACTCTTACAGGTTTGGGATTCATATAGACATTGATCAAGCTAGGTATTATTATCCTATGCCACCACTCACTTGTATATATGTCAAATTAATTTGTAATTGCATATGTAGTTTGATCCTGAAACAACGCCTGAAACCGTACGCTATCATGGGGATCCTCAAGTTATTCTAGCATATTTGAAGTATCAGTGGTCGCTTGGGGACGACCATAGACGCAAGGATGCCTTTGGCAGACTGAAGGTGCACATTATCTTGAGTGTCAATGCTTTTAGTGAATTGCTGATGATACATTTGATATGCATACTCTACCTGCGAATTCTATGTTGTAGGATTTAGCAATGGACCTTGCGAGGACGCCTGTCCTTCAACAGACCACACAGTCTGTCATATCAGGTTGCCCAAATGTGCCACTTGTTGCTCGTGTTTATCTCAAATTAGGAACTTGGCAGTGGGCACTTTTCCCTGGTTTGGATGATGACTCAATACAAGGCAATAAAAAAGACTCCTCTCTGTTTATTAATATCTGTCATCTCTAATTCTTTGAGGATCCACTGTTAGCTAATCTGATTGATGGTTGGTTGTTTCTGGTTCCAGAAATTCTCAGTGCATTCTGTAATGCAACTCAGTGTGCGACTAAGTGGGCAAAAGCTTGGCATAAATGGGCACTTTTTAATACAGCAGTTATGTCTCATTACACTGTGAGGAGTTCCCGTAATGTTACTACTTCACAGTTTGTTGTTGCTGCTGTCACTGGATATTTTCACTCGATAGCTTGTGCTGCTCATTCTAAGGGAGTGGATGATAGTTTACAGGTACACTATTTGGGTTAATTCTTGTTCAATGTGAAGGCTATAGGGTGCTATTTCTAGATTTTTTCATCTCTCTAATCAATTGGTGCTCAAATAAGAATTTTCCAAAAGAAGTTGGATTCAAGTCCCTTTTTGCGCTTTCTGAGATTCTGAGCAATCATATCCTGGGATCATTGGATGTGCCTTTTTATGTTATTTCACTGTTTTGCTTTTGTTGCAAATTTACCTAACATCTAATAAATGCTTCTAAATTTCCATTTTTATTTTAAAACATACTCCCTCCATCCATGAAAAGTAGTCCCATTAGAGTGGGGCACATGTTTTAAGAAAAATGTAGATAAAGTAGATAAAGTAAGGGTATTATAGGGTATTGTGGGGTCCATTGTGAATAAAGTGATTGTTTGTGAATAAAGTTGATGACAATTTGAGTAATTAAGTGATGGTTGAAGGGTGATAGTTTCCAAAAAGGGTATGGGACTACATTTTGTGGACAAAGAATATAGGGCAAATGGGACTACTTTTCGTGGACGGAGGGAGTAGTATATATCCATCAGGCATAGGTCTAAGCTTTTAGATGTTTTCTGTAACAATCTCTCTTGTGATATTTTGTAGAATTTCTTTTGTCAAAACCTTGCAATGTTCTTACATATTAATTTATACTGGAATTTCAGGATATCCTTCGTCTCCTGACATTGTGGTTCAACCATGGAGCTACGTCAGAAGTTCAGATGGCATTACAGAGAGGATTTTCACTGGTAAATATAAACACGTGGTTGGTTGTTTTGCCGCAGATAATTGCCAGGATACATTCCAATAACCAAGTGGTCAGAGAATTGATTCAATCACTGTTGGTCCGAATTGGCCAGAGTCATCCACAGGTTTGTATTGAAATATGACTTGCATAATAATGTTGTGTTCCATGTGCTTAATAAATTATTTCTACTTGTCTTGCTAGCTGTTGATTCTGTGATTTTAAGTTTCTGTTATGAAATATTACTTGCATTAGCCTGTCATGAGCCACAAATTTGAAATTTCTAATTGAGGCCCTTTGATGTTCTCTTTGTGGATTTTAAGATTTGTTGAGAAATTTGTGTTTTTTTTCTTTTCAAATGCAATTCTTTATGGCTACGCTGTTTCTTGCATGTAACATCATTAATGGATAGTTTGCACTTCTATCATCCCCTCAATTTGTAACTTTTCATTTGAAAGGAAAGATAATTGATTCCACGAGGATCACGAGTCTTTCTGGAGAACATGCTGCCTTTAATCAAGAAGTGAATCAGAAGTACCTAAGATGCACAGGGAGAATGGTCTACCATTCATTTATTTGTTTTTTCGCCTCTAGTGTTATGGGATATCTTTCTGATATCAAATGACTCGCAACTCTGCCTAGTATGAGCATGTTAAGGATAATGATTCTTCTCGAAAAGAAAAAAAAGAAGAAGAATAATGTTTCTTCTAAAAAAGAAAGACTAGAAAAGAAGAGAATGGTTCTCAATCTCGTACATATGAAGATTCACCTCAAAACACCTGTTTTCAGAAAATCAAGCATCTTAAAAAACAGTACTGTAAACACAATTTTCCCACATTTTATAGATATGTGTCTGATAAACACAGATCGGACCATGCCTTTACTCCTTGTTGATTAAGGTTGTCAAATAGGTCAAAGCTTACGTGCAGTTTTCGTAATTTACCTTAAAAATGTGTGTGATGTGCTTGTGTTGCATCATTATAGTTGAAGATGATTTTATATTTTAGGAAGCTTGACCAATTAAAACTAGGAACCATATTCACATGAACTGGATTAATTAAACTAATCTAAATACTGATAGTAAATAGAGGAAAATTAATAAATGCCATTCTATATGAAATGAGTTTGTAGAATCCTAAAAGTAGTGTAATAAAAAAGTGGGAAAAGTTGAGTGCATGGTATCCAGTATTCACTATTCAGCTGGATGACAACTGTATTTGCTGTCGTATTAGAGTAAGTGGAGAAGCCAAAATTAAACTTAGAGCTTGTTGTATGCATTAATAATAAACTATTCAAATAGAGTAGTTTCATAAGATCTACTTTATTTCCGCCAAGGAGTTACGTTTTGGATTATGAATGTTCTGGACTATCCATATGGTCATTTGGATATGCCCATTTGAAAATGCATTAATGGCTAGGAGATTGGTCGATGTCGTCACAGTCCAGAATGATGAAGAAACTATGAAATGACAGTATTTACATTTTGCTTGTCATTTCTGTTGTATTAAATCTATCAATATTGTTTACTGGTGTATGGGTTTCTAGATATTGCAAGTACAGCTTCTTAATCATATGTTCAGGGAAAACTGATTGCTAGAGCCTTTCACTACAAGACCCTTTGTCATGGAATTTGAAGTATTAACTTAACTTGCACTTAGCTGAACTTCCAGAACAATGCAATATATCATAGTTCTTTGGTGACTTTTTAATTGTTGACATTTTATGCTTATATGCATGACTAACATGATGTACTATGCAGGCTCTTATGTACCCTCTTCTTGTGGCATGCAAATCGATTAGCAATTTACGAAAACAGGCAGCCCATGAAGTGGTTGATAAAGTTCGACAGCACAGTGGTGTGCTAGTTGAAGAGGTGAAAATGGAACGCCTTAATGATAATTCCTTTGTGTTATGTTTTTGCCATTTTTCTAACCGTAATTCTTGAATTGAACAGGCCCAACTTGTATCCATGGAGTTGATCCGAGTTGCTATACTTTGGCATGAGATGTGGCATGAGGCATTGGAAGAGGCAAGCCGTTTATACTTTGGTGAACATAACATTGAGGGAATGCTCAATGTCTTAGAGCCATTGCACAATATGCTTGAGGAAGGTGCAATGAGGAACAATACAACTATAAAAGAGAAAACCTTCATTCAGGTGTGTTTTTTACCGAACAATTTGCTGCAAGTATTATGAAGTGATATCTACAATACTTTCCTACCCTGTTAAGTTGCATAACTAACAAGGGTTTTCACTGTTCATCAGAATTTCCCAATCGGCCAATCCTACACTTTCGAATTCCAGATTTTATCCCCCACTACATTATCCTTGCCCAGACATACCCTTTAACACTTAATCCAATCATTTCCCTGTTGATTCTGATTCTCTGTGTTGATTGGATGTTTATCTCTGCTTCAGGCTTATCGACATGAACTTTTGGAGGCATATGAATGCTGCATGAGATATAGAAGAACTGGAAACGATGCAGACTTAACTCAGGTATGAATTGCAAAAGAAATTGATTGTGTTTGTAACATGTTTCATTTTGTTAGGCTCTCTTTTTTTTGAATAAGGTGAAATTACTTCCTCTGTCCCAAATCAGTTTTCACACTTTCCTTTTTGGTCTGTCCCACATTAGTTTTCACACTCCAAAAAAGCAAGTTTCTCACAACTCCTATCCTCAAAATTCCCAGTTATTTACCCTCTATGTCATTACCTTTTCTTACACAACACCCGTACTTTATCACTTTAATGAAGTTGAAAGGAACCCAATACCCTCACTTTTTCTTAGTTTACGTGCCCAGATCAGTGTGAGAACTGATCTGGGACGGAGGGAGTATTATTTATAACCCAAGTAACAAGATACAAGAAAATACACAAATCTACAAGTAGTCAGTCTGATATCAGCCCACAAAGCATAAGTTTCCATCCACTTTTAAGTAATAAACCTCATAAATAGCATCCTATCACTGTGCCAGGTATACATTGAGCTCTGCTATTGAAAGGTTTACTTTGGACTGATAAATCATATTTTTTGTATTTGTCTTTATTTTATGTACGTATTTATTCAGGTTCCCATTCTTCTTTTCATTGTTAACTTATTTATATATAAAAAGCTGTAATGTCATTAAAATAAAGAGAGATCATAAGGAAGACTGCAAGAGGCTAAAAGTCCTCATAAGAAAAATTTCTTGGTACTCTCTCTGAAAGTCCCAAAAAGTAGAACTCTAAATGAATCTAATTCTTTACGCCAAAGAGGGCTGAGGTGTGAAAAATTTCGCTGAGTGCAGCTAATACTCGTGTGAAATCCCTAATGAGCATTCCTTTGTACCTGGATGCATTCAGTCGTAACAAAATCAACTAATTCAACAAGATCTAGTTAGCTGTTGCTCATATATAACCCTTCCAATCCAAATATGTCTAGTTGGATTTCATTATTCAAATTAATTCATCTTACACTTCTTAGATATGAGGTAATTCTTCTGTGCTCTTAAAGTAATATGGACAACTTGTAAGTTGGAGTAATATCTTGATTGGCCTTTTGCTGTGAAAGAGAGGGTTGCAGTAGAGGAATCCATGTATTATTATACTCTCGATGCAGGAGCTCCCCTATTTATAGTGGAAGAAAGACACAAGGTTACAATCAAAATGTGGAAAGAATAAATAACGATCTACGTACAAAACATAGAATGTCTAAACAAGAAAACAAATAAAGATAAAATCACAACATAACCTTGAAGATGTGCAGCCTTTTGTCAGGGTTATCAAGTGTTTTTGCTATAAGATGCGACTTCTACTTAATTTTCATGATTTTTTTCACTGAGTTGAACTTATATTTATAGCTGTTTTGCTCTTTGGTTCGCTCGCACTTAATGTAATGTACAGCTCTAATGAATTCTTATATTTTGCTACCAGGCTTGGGATCTCTATTACCATGTATTCAGGCGAATAGATAAGCAGCTTCAAACTCTGACCACTCTGGACTTACAGGTAGGAAACAAGTCGTTTGTGTTCTTTAACCGGTGCTTACTGTACCTGAGACAAAAGGCTATTATGCTTGTATATTTTTTGGTTTGTTTTAGGGATGTATTTTTGTTTGTGGGCTTTCTTTTCCTCTTAGAGACTTGAGTGCTTTGCAAAGAAGATAATGAAAGTAATGTTTGTTGTTACGGAGGACAATTGCTCTATGTCTTTTTTTTTTTTTTTTTGTGTGTGTGTGTGTGCATTTGCTTTTTGCACATTGATTATGAAATATAGTATTATATGTATAGAGTGGGGTTGTTGATGTAGAAAGAGGTGAGAAAAAGAAATGGTAGAGAGAGGTAGGAAAGAGAAAATGTAGAGAGAGATAGTGGGTGTTGCCCAAAAAGGAAATGGGTAACTTTCGATGGGACACCCAAAATGGCAATAAGTGTATTGGGAATGATAATATAATAATTTTTTATTTTGCTCCAAATTCAAATCGATCACTATTTTGTTAAAAGGTGGCAACAATAAAAGGTGGCAACAATTAATAGGTCCGTTGAAATGAAGACTTGGGGCAATAGATATATACATTAATTTTGGAAATAATAAGAGAGTTATTTAAAGAATGGTTATCAAATCAAACAGTCTAAGTGTTATTTTCTCTTGTTATACCAGTCTGTCTCTCCAGAACTGTTGGAATGCCGTGATCTGAAACTGGCTGTTCCTGGAACCTACAAAGCAGGTATAGTTGAAGTTTTCTTTTGGCTCCACACACAAGCACATACTTCTTCACACACACATGCCTGTATACATGGATGTTCACTATCCTCTAACGCAATCACTGTTTTCTTTTCCAGATTCACCTGTAGTGACAATTTCATCATTTGCACCCCAACTTGTCGTCATCACGTCCAAACAACGGCCCCGAAAGTTGACAATAAATGGAAGTGATGGGGAAGAACACGCTTTCCTGCTGAAGGGGCATGAAGATTTACGCCAAGATGAGCGTGTTATGCAGGTCTTTTTTGACATTCATATATTCTATTTGTTATGTGTAAATGGTTCTTTTTTTATATTATAAATTTCTAATGCTATAATACTTGTTTCTGCAATCAGAGTATTTATTCTTTCCATTTTCTTATCGACTATTCTGAAAGTTCTCCTTTACCAGCTGTTTGGTTTAGTGAACACTCTGCTGGGAAATTCTAGAAAAACTGCTGAGAAAGATCTCTCTATTCAAAGGTATTCAGTTATTCCACTATCCCCAAACAGTGGCCTCATAGGGTGGGTCCCTAATTGTGATACATTGCACCATCTCATCCGGGAGTTTAGAGATGCGAGAAAGGTTTGAACCACAATCCTGTATTGCCAGTTTTTTTTTTTTTTTTGAGACTGGTCCTGATGGTTACAGTGCTTATTTCTGGTTTTGTAGATCACCCTGAACCAGGAGCATAAGTTGATGCTTAGTTTTGCTCCAGATTATGATCATTTGCCACTTATAGCAAAGGTTGAGGTGTTTGACTATGCCCTGCAGAATACAGAAGGGAACGACCTTGCAAGGGTATGCATTATTTGCAAATTTATTGCTTTCTTTCCTTTCCTTTATTTTATATTTATATTTGCTTTTGGGAAATGCTAGGTGCTCTGGTTAAAGAGTCGCACTTCAGAAGTCTGGTTGGACAGAAGGACCAATTATACAAGAAGCTTAGCCGTCATGAGTATGGTAATTGATTCTGCAAAATGCCCCAATTTTCCCAACAGAGTTTTGTCAGAAACTTTACTTTTACACAATCAGCTATATACGTTTCTGGTTCATTTCAAGATACATGGTGCTTTGTTTGACAAATATTGCTGCGAAATTTGAAGGTGGTCGGGGTGGTACTTTTACACAATTTGTTTTCTCTTTTGTTAAATAGTTCTGGGTGTTTGTGAGTACTGGTCTGTTGGATGTCAGGACAAGGGTTACTAATTGTTATTTGATACCTATGTCCAGTATGTGTACATATGGTACCGATTGAGGTAATACTCTAATATGCTTGATACCTTGACTGCATGCTTATTAAGCAGATACATGAACCTTGAATAACTGTATGAAATAGTTGTCTGACTTGTTAAGTGAGCATAAAAAAAGTCAAATGCATTTTATTTTAGTAATTCAGTTGAACTTGAATACTATGTATCATTGTCTATATCAAATGGAGTATCTTTTTTTTTTTTTTGGTCTGGAACTACTAAGTGAATTTGAATACTCTTGAGAATCATCTTGATTGGTATTAGACAAGTTACTGTCAGTTAAAAAATAAAAAATGAAGAAAGAAAATATATGTTTTCCCCCTAGATTATCTTGTCATGTTTCTTCTGCTAATTAAGTCTTTTAGAATCTCAGTCCTCAACAAATTGATGTGTGCTGGCTTCACAGCGCATTTCACAATGGCATAATTGTGAAGTCTGTAATCACAACTCCATCTTTTTTCAGGTTGGTTACCTGCTTGGCCTGGGTGATCGACATCCAAGCAACCTTATGCTGCATCGTTATAGGTATGTAGACAACAAAATCTATGATTGTCAATTGTGTGAGCTTTTAATTTAATTGGACAAACTATTGATGGCAGTGGGAAGATATTGCATATTGACTTTGGAGATTGCTTTGAAGCTTCTATGAACCGAGAGAAATTCCCTGAAAAGGTTTGGAAAGTTCATGGTTGATATATACATATATATTAGAATTCTGGGAAAAAAGTGAAAAATAATGTACATTTATCTTAAACATTAATATTGCTGGTTTAGGTTCCTTTCCGCCTTACCAGAATGCTTGTTAAAGCAATGGAGGTCAGTGGTATTGAGGGAAACTTCCGCTCCACCTGTGAAAATGTCATGCAGGTTTTGCGTACCAATAAAGATAGTGTTATGGCAATGATGGAGGTACAAATCTGTCTTAGTTTATATTCTGTTGTTGATATGCTATTGGGATTATGTCAAATCGATTGGTGTCTTGTGGTGGTATATGACCATAATTGTGATTTTGGTGTGTTTTTTTAGGCCACAACCCTCTATTCTTTAAATTTCATTATCTTTATTTTTCTTTAGGACCATCTTTGCTTCTAATTCACAACTCCCTGGCCATATTATTATGGGTTTCCTCGTTTCTTTTAACTTGTCTGTAATTTGTGTTTACATTCTGCGTCTGCTCTATTGTGATACACTTGAGAATTGGTTGTAATTGATAAATAGTGGATATTTGAAATGGGTGTTTGATTTTGGGTAGTGAGTAGAGATTATGTGTTGGTGATTAGATGTATTTACTTGGTTTTGTATTGAACATTTGAACTCATGGCTAAGTTGGTGATGACTGAATAGTTTGGTGAAGGTTGTATTTTTTGTAATGATATTTTGTCATGCCTTTATTTTCATTTTTATCTGAACAAAATTTAGGGTGTGTTATCAAATTCTACAAACAGATTCCATTACTTTTTTCAACAGCGGTGAGATGCAACTTTTGAAAAAAAGTGATTCTGTCTCACTTTGTAGAGTTTGCAAACACCACCTTAGTTGTTTGGCTATAGACTTGCTTGCGTGAGATGTGGTCTCACAGTGAGACCGTTCACAAATTAGCATTAACACCCATCCCTTCCAAAGTGTTGAGAGTACTATGCCAAAATTGTGAGACGGTCCCACGCAAGGCCTCCTAGTTATTTACCCTCAACATTAATAAATTTACAAATGTTCAGGCATTTGTGCATGATCCCCTGATAAATTGGCGTCTTTTCAACTTCAACGAAGTCCCTCAAATGTCTACTCTTCAACCTTCTGTCGACGTTGAGGAATCTGTTTCTGATAAAGAGGTATTTCAACCACAGCGGGTTGTTCGTGAGAAAGAGCTCCTTCAGGTATTTGTTTAATAATCATCTTACTTTCCTTCTCTTGAGCAGCAACACTTATGATTTAAGCATATCTGACTTAGGCTGTAAATCAACTGGGTGATGCAAATGAGGTTCTGAATGAAAGAGCCGTGGTTGTCATGGCTCGTATGAGCAACAAACTTACGGGGAAAGATTTCTCTTCCTTACCATCAACCTCCGCCCAACATTCAATGGAGCATGGTACCTTGATTACTGGTGATATTCATGAAGCTGACCATGGACTGTCTGTCAAATTACAAGTTCAGAAGCTTATTCTTCAAGCAACATCACATGAGAATTTGTGTCAAAATTATGTTGGGTATGTTTCGTTTTTAGAATTCAAAAGTACCGGTTTTAGGGGTGCTAACCTTTTCAGTTTTAACGTTTCAGGTGGTGTCCCTTCTGGTGAGTTGGATTTTATCCAGGAAATCCAAGAAAAACTCGAGACTGTCTTTCGAATTTGTAAATTTTTGCAATAGGCATGCAATAATTGAGAATTACAGTCTCCTTCACCAGCAGCTTAATTTCTTTGTAAATATTAGCTTCATGCTAGCTGATCCATCCAACTTCCAATTGCTGTTGTATTTATAAATA
Organism: Galeopsis tetrahit; assembly: GCA_963675135.1. Lineage (NCBI taxonomy): Eukaryota > Viridiplantae > Streptophyta > Magnoliopsida > Lamiales > Lamiaceae > Galeopsis > Galeopsis tetrahit. The sequence goes on from OY776121.1 coordinate 90,186,551, forward strand.
TATATACATATATGTAAAACCTGTACAGACTACATGGAAATATGCAATATGCTCTTGAGATGTAAATAAATTTAGACATCATCTGAAGTTTGTACAATACAATCTCCTCCTTTGTTGCTTGCACATCCATTTATTTTTACATAGAATTTGTGTTTGAAATTTCTACTTAGTTTTTGCCGACGTGGTTAATAACTCTATATCGATAATTTTGATATAAATAACTCCGTAATTTTGATATAAATAACTCCGTAAATGATGTTTTAGAATTTTTTATTTCAATTATGCCCTTTCTTTTTTAACTTTAGAAAATCTCATATTTTTTAACTTTTATTAATTATGGAAAATGTGCATTAGTAGGGATTAATTATGGAAAATGTGTATACTTATTTTGGTATACACTTTTTCTTAATTTCAACAAATTTCTCGAAAAAAAATCGCATTTATTTAAAAAAACGGAGGGAGTAATTATTAATACCCAAGTTAAATTTTAATACATAAAATAAAAATACTCAGTCTTGGGTGTTCAATATTTTCTGGGTTCTGAAACTTGAAATTTGGCAACAATCAAACCGTTTATATAGTGAGAACTGAGCTTCAATTTCCAAACAATTCAACACATAAAAAGAAAAAGGGAAACCCCTCAAACAGTGTCAAGCAATACAAGCAACCAGAGGTATTAATAAAAAGAGAAACAATTTGAGAAAACTAGACTATGTTAAAAAACAAACTAAGAAAACTAGACTATGTAATTCCACATCAGAGATGTGCTGCTACTCTAACAATTAGCCCGAGGCGTCGTTGGATCACGGAGAAGTGACCTGGATTTCTCACTCACAATTAGCCCGAGGCGTTCATCGGATCATGGAGAAGTGACCTGCTTTCTAATTCTGCTTGATCTCCTCACTGGAGTCATAATTTCATCCTCTATAACATTACCCTGCAAAACAAACAAACAATGATCAGCTTCATTTCTTCCCTTCTTTTTTTTTTTTTTGTATGAAGGTGGATTTCTCACTTACATGTTTGATGGGGATTTTCTCATAAGTGGTGAAGCTTCCATACGAAGGCGACTCTGTTGAAAATCCAGAGGAAGAAGCAAATGATTCTCTTCTGTAAGTCTTCCTTGCATTCCTCTCTGAGCTCAAAGCTTCATTTGCTCCTCCTTTCTTGCTGCTATAAGATGCAACACTCTTTTGGAAGCTGCTACTCATTTCTGAAGGGCACACATCATCAACCTTTTGAAAGCTGCTACTCATTTCTGAAGGGCACCCATCATCAACCTTTTGAAAGCTGCTACTCATTTCTGAAGGGCACCCATCATCAACCTCTGCTTGCTCCTTTTCTTGGCGGATATAATGCTTAGGAGTCGTCTCCTTGCTCAACAATGGAGCAGAACATGGCTGCTGCTTTCTCTTATACATGAAGGCTGCAGCTGCTAAAAGACCAACAAAGAGGGAAGAAACTCCCATGGCTATGTGAGCAATGGAGTTGTCTTCTGATGAACTTTGAACTCTTTCACTTAGAGCATTCACATCTGATTCGCTCTTGTGATCCAAGAGAATAGAAGATGCAGGATCAGTTGCAACTTCCAATGGATCTTCAACTACAGAAGCTGATTGATCGATAGTCTTCTGTTCATCTAACGGTTCAGTATCGATAGCCTCTCTTTGAATCGGAGTATCTTGAGTGTATTTAGACTCCGATTCATCAGTTGACATTTCCTCTTCTGCTTTTAATCCATTTTCAAATGTGTCTGTTTCAGCCACCAATACGACATCGTCTTGTGAGCCGTATTCCATGTCATCAGAATCAATTTCTTCTTCATATTCCTCTTCAAAAGGGACAATTTCAGCATCCATTTCATCTTCTTCAAGATTCTCCATTAATCCCTCCTCTTCAGAAGTTTCCATTTCAGCATCCATTTCATCTTCTGCAAGATTCTCCACTAATCCCTCTGTAGTAGCCTTGTTGAGAAAAAATCCCTCACTCCAAGTATCCTCCACATGAAGATTAGAGAGGTTCACAAATTGGATTGGAGCTTGTTTTCCTCCTTTTCCAAGCTCATTAGCTAGCTTAGATAAGTAAGAGATTGAACTGGTTTTGAACTCATCAACAAGCGCCGAAAACCGGTCAAAATTCACCTTCGCTGCAGCTCTTGATTGGTGATATAAGTTGCTCAAATCAGATATGATCAAATCTTTTTGAACAAACTCATGTGGAGAGTAGGTGATAGAAGAAACGGACACACATGCTACGAAGAACAACACCAAAAGCGTGGAAAAACACATCACCCTAAAGAGGCCCCACGGCTTCTTTCCATTTTTCTCAACCAAATCCTCCACATGGATGGAAGTACTGATTGGTAACGATTCAACAGGTTCAGGTTCAGATACATGATTATCAGCTTCCATTTCGTTCATTCCTATAACCATATCATCAATAACCTCAATTTCTTCATTCTGTGAAGATGAATCTTGACCTTGATTATCAGATTCCTCCGAACATTCCGAAGAGTCTGACATGATTTCTTCCATAAGGTTATCTTGATGCCTCTTGAATCCCTCAGAATCTTGACCTTTCTCTTTGTTCAAGAGAATTTCGATCCTGGGGTTTGGTTTGTAGAGAAGAAATTTGGGCCTTGGAGACAAGTAGTTGCTCTTAGGATCATAAGGAGGCAGCGATGGATCAGCATCTAGCGGTGCTATGCAAGGGGAATCATCCTCATTCTTCGAACTTGAGTCGAGTTTCAAGTTTTCGGAATCAGTTACTACTGAATCCAACTCAGAATCTGATAGTGATTCAGATTTAAGGAGATATTCTGCAGGGACATCGGAAAATGACACCCTCTTTGAAGGCTTGGAAGGTGGATGAACAGCCTTAGTTTTCGCCGAATCAGCAACTTTTGAGTCCAAAAGACCTTCGGTTTTCTGATTCTGAGAGCCCATTTCAGATTTTGAATCGAAGTGGCCGGACACATTGGGAGACATGGAAGAGAAGAACATTGCTTTTCCATCGGACAACGAAATCGAGGTCCGAACTGGATCGTTTCTCTCCACCAACACCTTCTTTCTAGGAGATGGAGTGAACTTTGAGGCTGCAGAAATTGTTGGAGACATGAAATGCTTACTACCCTTAGCCGGAGATTGGAGTTTTGATGCTTTGAACATGTCCTCTTTCTCACAATTCTCCTTTTCTTCAGTCATAGAACGCCTACTTGCAAAATCTGCTAAATCACGCACGTATAATTAACAATCAAATTCAACTCCAGTTTATCATCTAAGAAACAGTAAAATCCTAACTAAAAACTGTAATTTTAAATCTCAACCTGAATCAATATACGAAAAACTCGAACTAATTCATACAAAAAAAAAAAACCATATACAGTAAAACCAGAACCAACTCATAAGAAAGAGTAAAACCTAACTAAAAACTGTATTTATAAATCTCAACCTGAATCAATCAATATACTAAAAACTCGAACTAATTCATACGAAAAAACAATATACAGTAAAGCCAGAACTAATTCATACGAAAAAAACAATATATAGAAAAAAGCCCAAATTAATTCATACGAAAAAAAAAAAACAATATACACAATATGTAAAGATAAATCTCAACCTGATGGACTGTTGACAGGCGTCGTGGGATCTAATCGCCGCGAATTTGTGAGAACCGAGGGCTTGGAAAAGGGTTTACTCCCACTGAAACTTCTGCGATTTCCCGAATTGTTTTCTGAATTTCTGAGATTAGGGTTCGTGGGTCTGGAAGAGAGTGGAGAGGGGGATCTGTTTGAATGAGCCGACATTGGATAAGCGAGTTTGAATTTCCTTACTGTGAATCAACGAAAATGGAAAGAATGTGATGAAAGAATCTTGGTATTATTTGACGAAGATTGTGAATTTTAAACTCTCAGATTTGAAATATGGTGTTCTGTAACGGCTAGTTTCAAATGAAGAATGAAACAGAGGTTTTGCTTAATATATTTGTAAATTGAATTGGTCTGATTATTTGACCGTTGCAAAAGAAGGTTAGAAAGGCAAGAGCCGTTGGATCGGACTATCTTGTTGGAGCCTTCTTTCTTTTTCCATTTTCTTCTTTTTTTAATTATGGTTAATCTTTTGGTTCAATTCAAATGACTGCAAATTTGATTAATTAGGGCTGGAAAATATTAAAATTATTAATTTGGGATTTAAAAAAAAATAGTAATAATATAGGACTTGAAAATAGAAGATTACTAATACTAAAAAGATAGAAACTATCGATTTATTTATTTTTGAATCTCACATCTTTAGACCATATTTAATAAGCTTATTCTTTTATGTCTCGAATCCAAAAATCTTTTAGATCCTACCATAATAAAAAAGAGAGAATAATCCTCAAATAATTATGAAATACGAGTAATAGTTTTGTCAATCAAGTATGGACAACATTGACCAGAAATGCTTCTAGTAGGCAATTCAACATGTTATGACCCATGTGTATCATTTATACGGCGTATATAGATATATTTAATAAGGTAAACTCTAGTATGCACTCGAGTGCATGCTGTGCACCCTAGTCCATGTGCACTTTTCAGTTTACTGACTTACACTTTTTGGTAAATGGTGTTGCACTTTTCAATCATTAAATTGTATAAGTAATAATTGAAAAATGCAACACCATTTACCAAAAAGTGTAAGTTAGTAAACTGAAAAGTGCAACATGGACTAGGGTGCACAACATGCACTCGAGTCCATAGCAGACCAACCCATTTAATAATTACTAAATTACCTTAGATAGAACTACATTAAAAAGATGAGGCATTATCTTGTGAGACTTGAGAATATAATTAAAAGTTGAGACAATTCTAAATAAGATAATCAGAACTCATCAACTAATAATAGGAAAAGTAAAAGAAAAAAAAATATACTCCCTCCCTCCCTGAAAAGTTTGCATAGTCACTCTCACGATATACACATATTTATCCTTTATACAATATTTTTTGGGATCCATCATACACTCAATCAAACTACTTTATTTATTTTATATATAAACATTTACAAAATTGTCTTCAATGCTCTAATTATTACACTTTTTCTTTAAACTTCGTTCCATCAAATGTAAATTTTTCAGAGATTGAGGGAGTACTTAGTTACACCCTATAACGGTGTAATTTAAAGTTAATTTTGACAAAAAAAATGCTAAAAAATAGAAATATATATTGAGTGAAGCATTAATTAGAAAAATATGTGTCCATACAATATAAAATTATTAGCTTAAATGTATGCTTTGTCGTAGAGATTCTATAGCACTTAACACAGCTATTTGACATCACTATTCACACAGGGGTCAATTTTCTGAATATAATTCTCCAGACCACTAGAGTTCGGTTAGATCTGCAGTCTTTGGAGCTATGGAGAGCAGGCTTTGTCACTTCAGTTTGGACTATTTGGACTCTACGAAATATGGTGGTCTTTGATGGGGTTTCCCCCTCTGTTAGACTATGTATCACACAGATCATTGCAGGTGTTAGGGCGGTCAATTGTATCTCTCGGGGTTAAGCAAACGGTTCTGTTCATGATCTTTTGATTGCTAGATCTCTTGGTGTTTTTTGGACAGACACATGACAACTCGACATAGTTCGTCTTTCAAGTGGATTCCTCCAGAGCCGGACTGGTATAAGATCAACACTGATGGCAGTGCATCGTCCTCTCTTAGAAGCTTACATGCAGGGGCAGTATTTATAAACTTCATGGAGTTCTTTGTTGTGACTATTGCTCAGGAGGTTGGTTGGGGTCTTCCTTTTTCAGGCTAAGCTAGCGGCGACTCTTATTATTATTCAATATGCTCATGCCTAGGGTTGGCGATACTTATGGATTAAGTTGGATTCTATTTTGAGAAGCTTAAATCGGATGAACATGGATTTTAGAGAGAGAGAGTGTGGTGAGGGAGAGTGGGTTAGAGTAGGTGAGAGGAGGAGAGAGAACCGGCACCACCATGCCTTTTTCGAGCGACCACCGGTGAGGCAAATACCTAAGCCATACCCTTATCCTAGGACAGATCTTAGAAAGGCACTTTGGATGGACAAGATGAAGAGCGTAGGATACTTCGCCGCATCGGATGTGACGTTCTTTTTCTGTAACTTCCCGGAGGACTGCAGCAAATCACACATAGTAAAGGAGTTCAACAAGATTGAGTCTGTCAAAGACATTTTCTTAGCAGGAAAGAGGGACCGTAGGGGAACCAGATTTGGCTTCGCCAGATTCGGAAATCATGTCAACGTCGAGCAGGTGCATAGGGAGCTGAACAACGTGTGGTTTGGCTCCTTTAAAATAAGGGCAAATTTATCCATGTTCGAGAGAGACAAAGAAGTAGGGAAACAGGAGCACAGCATTGATAAGATGAAGTCTCGACATTTGGCCATTGATGATGCCGCGCGTGGCATGAGAAGAGAACACATGTTGTACGCCCGCGTAACCAGCCTAGACAAGTGTAATATGGCAGCAGAACAGGCACCGTTCGGTAGAAAAAGAGCAGAAGACAGACCGACTCCCATAGTGATGGACCAGAACCCAGTGGAAATAGACAACGCTGAGTTTAAAGGATTAACGTTTAACTCCTCAGAGCGCGACAAAGAGTGGCTTCGGGGAAGTTGGACGGGGAAACTAAGGGACAAGTTCTCGTGGCCGGTAGATGGGGAGAAACTGCTCGAAGAGTGTGATGCATCGTGGAAGGTCAGACCTATGGGCGGAGATATGATGCTTATAACTCCACAAAATAGGGAGGACGAAACTTTGGAAGAAGGAAACCGGAGCCCTTGGGTCAAAAAGTGGCTGGAAGAGCTCCAGCCATGGTCACCGGAAGTTCCCCTTTGCAGAAGGGTGGTATGGACGAACTGGTTCGGTGTCCCTTTACAAGCTTGGTCACCGAGTTTCTTTGCAAAGGTGACAACTAAGTTTGGTACGATAGTAAAACTGGATGAGGACACCACAAATAAAAATAATCTTCAATTCGCGAGATTGCTTATCAGAACTTCGTCCCCAGATGTATCACAAAACTCGGCCAGGGTCTGTATTGACGGAAGAATCCACCGTATCCGAATTAAGGAAGAAGACGAGGATTTTGATGGGAACTACTGGATTTCGGAATCCAGGGACATCGCGGATAACTCAGAAGATGAATGGGCCGATGTCAACTGGCCGGAGGAGGCGGAGACCGGCGAAAACAATGATCAGCCCGAAGGCGTACGGGGAAGGGCTGACGTCACACATTTAATGCAAAGTATTATTAAGAATAACGACTCGGAGGCATGCGTACCAGCAATTATGAGAAAGGAGCCAGTTCGAGGATGTATGGAGGGAATCGAGGCAAATACGCATGGGAAGAGGGAAACTCCAAAGGCGGCGGAAGTGAACAGACGCGAGTGCAATCAAGCGCTAGGCCCAAATACCGATTTAAATGTTTGTGGGCCAAATGAAAAGAACATCCAGGAGGGTGAGGAAATTAGATATGGGCCTGAGGTGTTGGGCCAAATAAAAAACCAAAAGAAAAAAAGAAAGAAGGTGGACCTTAATTTGCCTAGCCAAAGCAATGGGCCAGAAAATATTGGGCCTGAAGAACAAGACATAAGGGATATTACTAGTAGTTGTGGGCCAGCGGATTACGAGCCCAAAGAGAGAAACCTAACCAAGGACTACCTGGATGCATCTAGAACATGTGAAGAGGCAGAATGCGCAGAAGGGGTCGGCGAGTATGTGGAGATGGAGAGTGAGAATAATGACAAAGAAATCCAAAAAATCAGAAAAGAAAAATTGAAAGGAAAAAAGAAAAAAGACGAGAGGCAAGTGGATGAGTCCACCACAAACGCGGTCGAGCAGAGGCGGTCACAAAGGGAGGCAGAAAGGGAGATCGAACAAGAAGCAAAGTGTGCCTGGAAACTCGCTAGATCGATGGGCCTCTTGTGCGACGAATCGGACGAGGTCATCGTAAGCCAAATAGCAAAAGCAGAAAGAAGAGACAAGAAGAGCCGCATCACATCAGGGGAGCCAAACAGGGACGGAGGGAACAAGGGTGATAAATGAAAGTTTTGAGCTTCAATGTTAGAGGAATGGGGGGGAGAGAGAAAAGAAAAGAAATCAAAGGTATGGTGTCAAAAAATAAAATTGAAATATGCTGTTTACAAGAAACTAAAGTTGAAGTAATGAGTAAATATCTCTGTCAATCCCTGTGGAAAGATCTAAATTTCGACTGGGCAAGTAGAGGGGCAGAGGGGAGATCGGGTGGAATTTTGACTATTTGGGATTCAAACGTATTCTCAAAATCCGGGGAGTGGAATGGAAGGGGCTTTCTTGTGGTAAATGGTATTTGGAAGAGGGATGGATCGAGATGCTGCATCATAAACGTGTATGCGCCAAACACTGAGGTAGAAAAAAGAGAACTATGGAATATTTTGAGTAATGTTATCAACCAAAATACGGAGGTTTGTACCTGCGTAGCGGGCGATTTCAACACGATCAGAACGCCGGAAGAAAGGGTCGGCAGAGGGGTGCGGAACGATAGACGTGAAAGGGCAGCGTTCAATGATTTCATTCTCCAGTGCCAACTCATGGACTTACCACTCTTGGGTAGAAAATTCTCGTGGTACAAGCCTGATGGTTCTTGCAAGAGCAGACTTGACCGAATTATGGTGAACGAGACTTGGGCGGAGAAATGGAGTGAAGAAATGCTGAAGGGGTTGGGCCGATCTATATCGGATCACTGCCCAATTTACATGGTCTCTCAACACAAAGACTGGGGTCCGAAGCCGTTCCGCTTTTTCAATGCGTGGAACAACCACCCCAACTTCAAAGAATTTGTGGCCGAAAAATGGGGAGCCTACGACGTGGGAGGATGGACTGGCTTTATCTTGAAAGAAAAACTAAAAATGTTGAAAAATGATCTTTGAGAATGGAACTCAAGAGTTTTTGGAAATCTGGAATGGAAAATGGAAACAAACCGTAAGGAAATCGACAGGCTGGACACATTGGATGATATATTCGGATTAGAGGAGGAAGAAGTGGACAGACGAAGGCAGTGCATAGCGGACTTGATGAGAGATTTACAGTGGAGAGAAAACCAACTAATGCAAAGGGCAAAAATCAACTGGTTAAAAGAAGGTGATATGAATACAAATCTGTTTCATAGAGTGGTGAACAAGAGACGCAAGTCAAACGAGATACAAGGGCTATACATACAAGGTGAATGGATTGAGGAAGTAACACAGGTAAAACAAGGAGTATTTCAGTTCTTCCAAAACCACTACAGTTCGGAAAAATTCAGCCGACCGCGAATCCCAAACAGCATGGTCAAAAAGAAATTGGATGAGCATGACAATGATATTCTTACGGCGCCTTTCACAAAGGAAGAAATCAAAGAGGCAGTGTGGGAATGTGAGAGCTCTAAAAGCCCGGGGCCGGATGGCTTTACGATGGGGTTCTTCAAGAACAACTGGGAGGTAGTACAACAAGAAATATCGAATATGGTCCATGAATTCCATAAACATGGAAGGATAGTCAACGGAATAAACCCGTCTTTCATTGTTCTCATTCCAAAGAAAGAAGGGGCCCAACAACTAGACGAGTTCAGGCCAATCTCTCTAATAGGCAGCTTATACAAGATAGTTGCAAAACTCCTTGCAAAAAGAATGGCCAGAGTTATGGAGAAAGTCATCTCAGAATGCCAATCAGCTTTCATCGGGGGTCGACAAATCATGGACGGTATCCTAGTGGCACATGAGATCATTGAAGAAGCCAAGAGAAAAAAGAAGAAAAGAGCATTGTTCAAAGTAGATTTCGCGAAAGCCTATGACTCGGTGGAGTGGGGGTTTCTGGACAAGATGATGGAAATGATGAACTTCTCAAGGAAATGGAGAGTTTGGGTGATGGAATGTGTAACAACAGCTAGTGCCTCGGTGCTAGTAAACGGAAGCGCATCAGGAGAGTTCAAATTGGAGAGAGGTCTACGTCAAGGGGACCCCCTATCCCCATTTCTGTTTCTCATCGTTGCTGAGGGTCTGAATATTTTGGTGGAAAAGGCAGTGGAGATGGGGAGAATCGAACCAGCAAGCGTGGGGGATCACAAAATAAAGGTACCACTTTTATAGTATGCAGATGATACTTTATTTCTGTGCAACGGGAGATGGGAGGACGTGAGAAACATCAAGTACGTGCTAAGGATGTTTGAAATGGTCTCGGGGCTACGAGTCAACTTCGAAAAATGCAGTTTGAGTGGGGTGCACATGGATGACCGGGAAACCACCGAGATGGCAGCATTCTTAGGCTGTAAGGTTGGGAAATTACCAATATCCTTCCTGGGAATTAACATTGGGGTCAACCACCAAAGAGCTATCCACTGGGAGGGTCTGGTCCGAAAAATAAAAAATAAATTGGAAGTATGGAAAGATCGTCAGATTTCAATGGGGGGAAAAGCCACGCTAATTCAATCAGTTCTATCCGCAGTGCCGATATATTATCTGTCCTTTTACAAAATCCCTAAAAGAGTGTTGAGTGAAATCACAAAAATCCAAAGAGAGTTTCTTTGGGGGGGTGGGGGTGGGGGTGTGTCCAATGGTAAGAAAATATCTTGGGTGAGTTGGGATGACATTTGTAATGATAAATGGGAAGGGGGCCTGGGTATTAAAGATTTAAATGTTTTTAACTTAGCTCTTCTTGGGAAGTGGGTTTGGAGGATTTTTAGTGAGGAGAATAGGCTATGGGTGAGGGTTCTCAATTCTAAGTATGGGGGGTTAACAGGAGTGGGGGCTAGATATAGAAGGGAGGGAAGGAGGAAGGGGGGATCGAGATGGTGGAAGGATATAGTTGAAATTTACGAGGGAGGGCTGAGTGGAGGGGTAAAAAACGACATATTAAAAAAAGTTGGGGATGGGCGAAATACAAAATTTTGGTGTGATGTTTGGCTAGATTCAGTAGGGTGTCTTAAGGATAGATTTGTTAGATTATTCAATTGTTGTAACAGAAAAGATGCCAACATTAGTGACATGGGGGCTTGGGGGACGAATGGGTGGGACTGGATTTGGGATTGGAGGAGAACCTTGAATTCTCGTGAGAATGTCTTGCTTGTTGAATTAACTAACATTCTTAACAGGGTCAATCTCACCGAGGGGAGTGAAGATAAATGGACATGGGTTCGTGCACCAAAGGGTGTCTATTCTACAAGCGCTGCATACACGTCGATAAAGCACGGACTGGAAACAAACAGACTGGGTCGAGACAGAAAGGATGAGTACAGGCTGCTGTGGAAGACATATGCACCTAGGAGGGCCCAAACGATGGTGTGGAAAGCGCTAAAAGGCAGACTCGCGACGGTGGAAAATCTGAGAAAAAGAGGCGTCAACATACCTAACGAAGATGGCAAATGCAAGCTGTGTGGGGAAATCGAGGAATCCAACCAACATCTGATGATGGAATGCAACGCCACATCTTTAATATGGGGGGAGTGCAAAAAATGGCTCAAGGTTAGTACGGCTTCTCACAACTCGTTGACAAACCATTTCTTGCAATTTAGTGAACTGTTGGGTTGGGAAAAAGGCCGTAGAAGATTAGCCTCGAGTCTTTGGGTGGGTGTTGTTTGGGAAGTTTGGAAGTGCATAAACTCAATTACGTTTGAAGGGGGTTCGTTCAATGCAAAGAAATTAATGGAAAAAATCAAGATTAACTTGTGGTCTTGGTTAGAGGGGAGACTTTTGGTTGCACCAAATTCGTCAGTGGCGGCTTGGTGTTGTGACCCTTTACTGTGCATCAACAATACATAGTAGCAAGCTTCTTATGATTAATTGTGATGGTTGTACTGTTATCTATTTAGCCCTATTGTCCCGTGTAATATGTATGGGTTGAGTACCCCTTGTACTCAATTATCAATACTGTCAAGATGGATTCCGATCAGCTAGACGTCTCCAACTAATTAGAACACTTGAATATAGAAGAAATAACTGCTCTAGGATAGTAATTCAGAAAAGTAATCAACGAGACAAACAACACACAAGAATTTAAGTGGTTCGATCAATGTGATCTACATCCACTGGACCAGATTAGTACTTCTTTGATTGATAAAGAATGTTTACACACTCATTCACTCGGAATTGGATATTTCCTCACTTCACTCGTGAACTCACACAACTCAAAGAATACAATAACGTACTAAATCTCTCATCCCAAAAAGGTGTCAACCTTTACAATGTACACAATCAAGAGTTTATAAAGACCAAAGGTAGTTGCTGCTGTTAGGAACTGTTTTGAGTAGTTATCAACCGTTTGCAACCGCTTGTAACAACCCATGTGCTCTGTTATTGCCCAACTGAAATGGTAGTTATGCCCTCAAGTTGTTGTAACTGTAAAACTGTTAGTTAAACTAACTAACTTCGAACCAGAAGACTTGCCCATAAAGATCAGAACACTACTTTAGTGATCTGATACCCAACTCTTCTGTTCCTGTGATCAAAAGCTAACTCTGCTGATAGACTCCTTACTGTGCTGACCAACTCTGCTGGACAACTCTGCTGAACAACTCTGTTGGACAACTCTGCTTGGACAACTCTGCTGAAGTCTCAGCATCACCTCCTCAGCTGATTGAAACCATTCCACTCATCTGATTACGGCCTAAGTCATCTTATCTGATCCTATCAGCTCAGTAGTTTACTGTGCTGATTTTGAGATTATGAGATAACACTCACAATTCTCCACCTTTAGCTCATAATCGAACTAATCTCCACCAAAACAAAAAACACCAACACTATTCTCCTCAAAGAATAGCCTCCACTACTGATCTTCTGCCACAAGAACAGTAGCCTTCTCCTCAGAGGAATTAATGCAGTCCAATAAGTCTAAGACACAAGCCAAACTTCTCTTTTGGCAATGCCTTAGTGAACGCATCAGCAGGGTTCTCCTCTGTAGCAATCTTCACTACCTGGACTGACCCCTTCTCTACAATATCTCTTACAAAGTACAGCTTTACATCTATATGTTTAGTTCTCTCATGATACCCCTGATGCTTTGCAAGATGTATTGCACTTTGGTTATCACAGAAGACAGTCACACTTCTTTGTGATATACCAAACTCCTTCAAGATCCCCCTAAGCCACATGCTCTCCTTTACTGCTTCAGTCAAGGCTACATATTCTGATTCTGTAGTAGATAATGCAACTACGGACTGATGTATTGACCTCCATGATATAGCTGTACCAAATAAGGTGAATACATACCCTGTCAAGGACTTTCTTGTGTCTACATTGGCTGCATAGTCGGCATCAACATATCCCACAAGTGCTTCTCCCTCATCTGATATCTTCTGAAATTTCAGACCTTTCTCAGCTGATCCTAGAACATATCTCATGACCCACTTAACTGTCTCCCAATGACTTGAACCTGGATCACTCATGTATCTGCTGATTACACTCATTGCATGAGTTAAATCTGGTCTACAACACACCATAGCATACATTAAACTCCCTACTGCACTGGCATAAGGAACCTTACTCATCTGAGCTCTTTCTTGGCTGTTCTTGGGACACATCTGATTGGATAGCTTCTGATGCTGGCCAATTGGTGTAGAAACTGACTTAGCTTGATTCATCCTGAATCTCTCTAACACCTTCCTCAGATAGGTAGGCTGACTAAGCTGAATTGCTCCCTCAACTCTACTGATCTCCATCCCAAGAATCACTTTAGCTTCACCAAGATCTTTCATCTCAAACTCCCTTTTGAGAATCTCCTTAACTTGATTGATACTGTTAATAGACTCCCCAGCTATTAACATATCATCTACATACAGCAGAAGATAGGTAACTGAACTCCCAACCCTCCTGAAGTAAACACAGCTGTCATACAAGCTTCTTGCAAAACCAGCTGAGCAGATGTACTCATCAAACCTTAAGTACCATTGTCTAGGGCTTTGTTTGAGGCCATAGAGTGATTTTCTGAGTAAGCACACTTTGTCTCCTCCATCTTCTATGTCCAACCCTTCTGGTATTTTCATGTAGATCTTCTCATCTAAAGTCCCATGAAGAAATGCTGTGGTCACATCCATCTGATGCAGCTCCAATTCATATTGAGCAACCATAGCCAACAAGATTCTGATGCTACAATGCTTTACAACAGGTGAGAAGATTTCATTAAAGTCAATACCTTCTTTCTGTGTAAATCCTTTAGCTACAAGTCTTGCCTTGTACCTAATCTTGCCACCTCTTTGAGCCTCCACCTTTTTCTTGTAGATCCACTTACACCCAACAAGTTTCTTGTTCTTAGGCCTCTCAACAATCTCCCAAGTCTGGTTCTTGTTCAGAGATAACAGTTCTTCCTCCATAGCAACTAACCACTTCTCTTTGTCATGGCAGTTTATGGCTTCTGTGTAAGTTTTAGGCTCCAAAGACTCCACCTCAAGAGCTGCACATAATGCAAATGATACTATGTCAGCTTGACCATACCTCTGAGGTGGGTGGACTTCTCTTCTGGTTCTGTCCCTAGTCAGCTGATAGTCATGAAGCTCAGTATCACTATGAGTAATCTCCTCCTCATCTGGATCAATCTGATCTTCAGTTAGTGTTCTGATGTCACCATGCTCCACCTCCACCTGTGTCTCATCTGGTTTGTTGTGTGCTGTACTGGAGCTTGCCTCCTCTTTCAATGGCATTCTATTCTCATCAAAAGTTACATCTCTGCTGATAATACACTTCTGCATTCCAGCTTCTAGGCACCACAATCTATACCCTTTCACACCTGAAGGATACCCTATGAACACACATTTCAAGGCTCGAGGCTCAAGCTTATCTTGCTTGACATGGGCATATGCTGAACAACCATACACCTTCAAATTACTGTACTCAGCTGCATGGCCAGACCATAACTCTTCTGGGGTCTTAAATTGCACAGCTGAGGAAGGGCTTCTGTTTATCAAATAGGCTGCTGTTGACACTGCTTCTCCCCAAAATACTTTAGGCAATCCAGAGCTGCTCAACATGCACCTAACTCTCTCAAGCAAAGTCTGGTTCATTCTCTCAGCTACTCCATTCTGCTGAGGTGTACCTGGTACTGTTCTGTGCCTCACTATAGTTCTGTGCCTCACTATACCCTTCTTCTTGCAGAAAACATTGAACTCTTCTGATATGAACTCCAGCCCATTATCAGTTCTCAAATGCTTTAGATTCTTTCCAGAAATGTTCTCCACCTCAGTGAGCCATTCCTTAAATTTTTCAAATGCTTCTGACTTGGATTTCAGGATAGTGATCCATACCTTTCTTGAGTAGTCATCTATGATAGACATGAAGTATCTCCCACCACTTCTGGTCTGATTCCTAGCTGGCCCCCATAAATCTGAATGGACATAGTCCAAAATTCCTTTGGTAGAGTGTGAACTCTTCCCAAACTTCAATCTCTTGGATTTCCCAAGAATGCAGTGCTCACACAAATCCAGCTTTGTGATCTTGTCACCACATAGCAATCCTTGCTTACTTAGCTCAAGTAGGCCCTTCTCTCCTACATGACCTAATCTTCTGTGCCACAACATTGAGTTGTCTTGCACCCTTGCCACATCTGATCTGCCAATAACTGTTCCCCCCTTAAGAAAGTAGAGATCATTTCTTCTCTCTCCTTTAAGAACAGTAAGCTTCCCCTTTGAAACTCTGAGCTCTCCATCTTCAGACTGGAATTTATAGCCCAGTGAATCCAGCATACCAAGAGATATCAAATTTCTCTTGAGTTCAGGAACATACCTGACCCTCTTGAGAATCCTCACTACTCCATCATACATCTTCAAGTGTACTGTACCTTCACCTCTGACTTTGCAAGTGTGATCATTCCCTAACAACACAGAACCTCCATTCTGATGCTTAAAATCATGAAACCACTCTCTTCTTGGAGTCATGTGGAAAGAACACCCTGAATCTAAAATCCAATCTTGCTGCTCTTTAGTGGAAGTGATGGATAGGGACTGAGCTGACTCATAGCCTTTCTGCTCCTTATCATCTTGGGTTTGATTTGCTTGATTCTTATCAACAGGGTTCTTAGGACCAGATTTTCTCATAAGCTGTTTGTACTTGTAACAAGTACTCTTAAAGTGCCCAGGTTTATTGCAGTGGTGGCACACTACTTCCCCTTGATTTGACACTGCTGATTTTCCCTTATCAGCTCCTTTGGGTTGACTAGACCCTTTCTTGGAGACAGACTTCTTCTGACCTCCCTTGATTGCCAATCCTTCCCCACTGCTACTTTTATCTCCTTGAGATGTTTTGTTATGTAACAGCTTGGACTTGACAGCCAAGATCACATCCTCCAATGTGATTGCTTCCTTTCTACCATATAAGATGGTGTCCTTTAGGATTTCAAAAGGACTTAGGCAGAGCACTCAATAAGATCAGAGCCTTATCCTCTTCCTCTAACTTGATATCCAAATTCTCCAGATCATCAAGAATCTTATTGAACTCATCTAGCTGCTCCGTAATGGGTTTGTCATCTCCCATTCTAAAGGCATACAGCTTCTGCTTCGAATAGAGTCGGTTAGCAAGAGTTTTCACCATATATAGCTTCTCAAGCTTATCCCAAACCTCCTTCGCTGACTTCTCTTTAGCAACCTCCCTCAAGACCTTATCTCCAAGGCAGAGTAGGATCGTGCTTCGAGCTTTCCTGAGCAACTTGCTCCTTTCAGCCGCAGCTGTTGCAGATTCTTCTGCAATCTCTTCGGATTCTTCGAGAGCCTCGAATAATCCTTGCTGTTCAAGGAGGGCCTGCATCTTGACCTTCCACAGCCCAAAATCTCCAGTGCCTGTAAACTTCTCTATGTTGTACTTGGTAGAATTCCCCATCTTTAGATCTGCAGCTACTTCGGTTTCCCACAGACGGCGCCAATTGTCAAGATGGATTCCGATCAGCTAGACGTCTCCAACTAATTAGAACACTTGAATATAGAAGAAATAACTGCTCTAGGATAGTAATTCAGAAAAGTAATCAACGAGACAAACAGCACACAAGAATTTAAGTGGTTCGATCAATGTGATCTACATCCACTGGACCAGATTAGTACTTCTTTGATTGATAAAGAATGTTTACACACTCATTCACTCGGAATTGGATATTTCCTCACTTCACTCGTGAACTCACACAACTCAAAGAATACAATAACGTACTAAATCTCTCATCCCAAAAAGGTGTCAACCTTTACAATGTACACAATCAAGAGTTTATAAAGACCAAAGGTAGTTGCTGCTGTTAGGAACTGTTTTGAGTAGTTATCAACCGTTTGCAACCGCTTGTAACAACCCATGTGCTCTGTTATTGCCCAACTGAAATGGTAGTTATGCCCTCAAGTTGTTGTAACTGTAAAACTGTTAGTTAAACTAACTAACTTCGAACCAGAAGACTTGCCCATAAAGATCAGAACACTACTTTAGTGATCTGATACCCAACTCTTCTGTTCCTGTGATCAAAAGCTAACTCTGCTGATAGACTCCTTACTGTGCTGACCAACTCTGCTGACCAACTCTGCTGGACAACTCTGCTGAACAACTCTGTTGGACAACTCTGCTTGGACAACTCTGAGCATCACCTCCTCAGCTGATTGAAACCATTCCACTCATCTGATTACGGCCTAAGTCATCTTATCTGATCCTATCAGCTCAGTAGTTTACTGTGCTGATTTTGAGATTATGAGATAACACTCACAAATACAAGTTTGTTGTTTACTGTTCAAAAAAAAAAAGTTGGATTCTATTTTGACGGTTAGCACTTTGATGGACTCTTCATGTTCCCATATCCTCTCACGGAAGACATGCAAATGCGGTATTCCCACACCTTTAGAAAGGCCAATCAGGCGACGGACGTAGTGACCAAGACTAGACTCAACTGCATTTGGAGAGGTTATCCTCTGAATTTCCTTCTTTCCTTTTTGTATAATGATTTGTACACTGTTTTTTTTACAGACATTGATTTTAGAGGTGTATCTTTTTTCTTGACCTTGAGTTTTATTCTTAAGGAGCGTTTTCTCAAGTAAGGTTTTAATGACACTCTGGTCTCTGGCTCAACTTGTGAACTTATCGTTTTAGTTTTTTTTTTCCTTTATATATCTTGTTTTTTTATTGTCAAATGATTTAATATTTTCACTAAATATTAATTTTCAACAGTTCTTTTCTATAATGCACGAAGAAAAAAAAATGGATGAATTTTTTTTTTTGGTATTTATCAATTACAACAAAGTATTTTAAAAAAAAGAAAAATGTAATTCGATACACAAACTAGTTAATTATTTGTTGCAATTTGATGTACCAATCTAATTTTTTAGTGAAACTTATGCTGATGTGGCAACCCGAACCACCTTTAATATCCACGTGAGTTCTATGTACATATGTCGGGAGAATTCAAATTACTTCCTCTCTTCAATAAAAGTATGCTAACTTTTTTTATTTGTTTGTCCATCAAAAGTATATATGTTCATTTTCTTTTATGAAAAAATTGTGTTTTTTTTTACTTCACAACAACTCTACAATATCTTTACTTTATTTAATTTTTCTTAAAATCTGTGTTTAGGGGCATGAGTATAATTTTGGTGTACGAAGATAGTTTTTATTATAGTGCATCATGGACATCTGTATTAGCTACACATGAAACTTTAAAAGAAAAATAAACCAAATTATTACTTAACATTTAATTTTTCAAAAGCGAAAACATAATTTACCGCCTTAAAATCTCGTCTTATCTGTGAATGATTTTTTGAAACATAATTTGAAATTAAATTACAAACCCAATTAGTAAACAAACTTGCATTTACATTCATCTGTCTAAACACACCCCGATCTCGCAATTTTGTAGCGTCCAAAAACATAGTACCCTAATCATGATCACAATTTACAAAAATGGTAACAAAATCCCCATAAATGATAAACGCACCTACATATAATTTACATATAAATACCCAATTATTTCATAATCTCTCTAATTAAATTAAAACATGAGTTCATCAACATCAAAAAAGAGCCAAGGGCGTCAAAAAGTGAGCATGGTGAAGATGGAGAAGCAAAGCAACTTACAAGTGACCTTCTCGAAACGCCGGGCCGGGCTTTTCAAGAAGGCGAGCGAGCTCTGCACTCTATGCGGCGCTGAAGCCGCCATCGTCGTCTTCTCCCCCGCCGAAAAGGCCTACTGTTTCGGCCACCCCAACATGAAGACACTCCTCGATAGGCAGTCGGAGGGGATGGTTGACGTCCCTCCGCCTACCGTCGACCCGAGGAGCCAACTCGTGATGGAGGCTCACCGCAACTCAACGATTCGGCAACTCAACGTGGAACTGACTCAAGCAGAGGGGATGTTGCGGGCGGAGAAAAAGAAGGCGCAAGAGATGGATTCGAGATCGAAAGCGGGGTGTCCGCCGCTTCAAGGGCTGAATTATGCACAACTCTGTATGCTGAAGGAGTCGGTGATGGGGTTCAAGAAGAAAGTTGATGATAAAGTGCTATTGCAGAAACACGTTTCTGATCATAATGCACAATATCAAACAGACTATCTTTCTGCAGGTTTTCCGAGTTCAAATTATGGCATGCTTAATTTAATGGGTAGTGGGAGTTATAGTTCCATGCTTCCCGATCACTATAGTAATGGTTTTGGGCTCAGTTTAGGACATGATCAACGACCTGGGTTTTTCTGAATATAATATTGTACCTATTACATTTTTACATTGTTTTTCTTGTTTCTTGAAATTAATTAAGAGAGATAAATATTTATTCTACTATTGTTGGTATATATAAATATATAATACTACTGTGTTTTGAAAGAAGAAAGATTAAATCTTTATTATAGTACATCATTTTAATTTGGGGATATAATTTTTTTTTTTTGTCTCATAACTTTTCACAAAACATAAATATACTAACTTGTCTCAAAATTGTAGGAACAATACAAGCAACCAGAGATATTAAAAAGAATAACAATCTGAGCAAACTAGACTATATATGTTTAAAAACACACAAAGAGAACTAGCCTATGTTTAATTCCACATCAAACTCTATTGCAATAAAATATATTTTTCGATGAAAAAACGTATAAATTGTTTTATTAAAATTGGTAGTTTAATTTGAAGCCAGTTGTGTGCACGGTACAATCGGTGCACCATAGTGTTACTTTATTTGTAAAAAATCAAGTAAAAAAATAAAATCGTCCTACTTAGTCATTTCCTCCATTAATCTTCTTTTTATATGCTTTCCACTTTTTAACATAAAGTGTTGATTTCTTATTTATTTTTGTAAGTTCAGATATGTATAACTCATATTTCTGGGCTTTAAAATGTGGTCAGATTATATATTATATACTCCACATCTAAAGTACACGTACGTGTTCAGCTTAAATTAAATCGATCATGTTATATTTTGTTTATTGTAGTTATAGATGTTTATCGGTTTAATATCGAAAAAATGCAGGGTTAGGATTAGAATTGATAGATTATAGGTTCGTTTAAATTGGAATTTTTTTGACCCAAATTAATTAGCCCGTGAGGCTAGACGGGCTGTTATTATTATTATTAAAAAAAATTGTATACATTTACCATTGGGCACGGCTAAATGCACCTGGATTTCCCATGAGGACACCCATCAAACATTTTTATAATCTTTCAGAACATGTGAAATGTCTCATATACCCCTAGGGTAAAATTTATGAAAAAACGAAGATGAGTACACCCACCCATTCTATTTCACATAATTATCTCTACCACAACCATTCTTCAACAAAAAAAACTCCAAAATTGCAACAAAAATTAATCTAAAACACCTACTGTTCGAAAAAATTTCCAAAACAAAAATGTTCGAAATTTTTTCCAAAACAAACTCAATATGTTCGAAAATAATTCCCGAACTACTAAAAACCCTAATTTTCCTAAATTTTCTACAATTTTCAAAACCCTAATTTCTGTAAAAAAAAAAAAAAAAAAAAACTTACCTTGCGTGGGTGCCGGCGACGTGTGTGGGTGCGATGAAGGGGAGGGGGAGAGGCTGCGGCCGCGAACGGCCGAGAAGGGAAGGGGCTGCGGCCGCGAACGGTGTCAGGCGAAGAAAAATACAGAAAAGAAAAAGAAAAAAAAAAGTAGACGGTCGCGACGGCCCAAGGCAGTGGCTGGGCCACCGCGGCAAGGGCGGCCAGACGGGGTTGCGGGGAGGGGGCGCGTCGGCTGGGTTGCGGCGGGGGCGCGTTGGCATCGGCGGCCGACGGCTGGGAAAGTGCGGCGGCTGGGAGAGGGCGGCGGTGGGGTCGCGTCGGCTGGGGTTGCATCGCGTGGATGGTAAGGAAAAGGGGGAAGAGGGAGGCGGCGGGGGCTGCGGCCGCGAACGGGGAGGGGGCGGCCAGACGGGGTTGTGGGGAGGGGGCGCGTCGACTGGGTTGCGGCGGGGGCGCGTTGGCATTGGCGGCTGGGAGAGGGCGGCGGTGGGGTCGCGTCGGCTGGGGCTGCATCGCGTGGATGGTAAGGAAAAGGGGGAAGAGGGAGGTGGCGGGGGCTGCGGCCGCGAACGGGGAGGGGGAGGGATCTGGACCGACGGGGGAAGGTCTCACCGGCGATTTGAAAGAAAGGGGGTGTGTGAATTTTTTATTTTTTTTACGGAGAAGGGGGTGTCTGAATTGAGAAAGAGAGAATGAGGTTTTAATTGAGATAGGGTAAATTTGAGTTTTCCACGTGGATGTCCTCATCCGTTTTGTGTGTGTTCTCATCGCATGGGTGCACTCATAGTAAATCCGGGTGCCTTTAGCCGTGCCCTTTACCATTTTAGTTATTTGGCCCATAATGAATAGCCCCAAGCCCCATAAAATTTTAAAGTAATTTAACCCAATTGTGCAGCCCAATTAATTATTAGTTACTATACACTCATTACATACACTATACACACTTATATTTGCATTATTTGTAACCAAATACTCATTATATACACTTATATTTGTAATATATATACATATATTTGTAACTAAACAATATATATGCATATGCTCTAAATTTTCACAAATATTATTTTATAAAATTTATTTTCTTTAAAAAAATATATGCATATGCTCTAAATTTTCACAAATATTATTTTTATAAAATTTATTTTC
Organism: Galeopsis tetrahit; assembly: GCA_963675135.1. Lineage (NCBI taxonomy): Eukaryota > Viridiplantae > Streptophyta > Magnoliopsida > Lamiales > Lamiaceae > Galeopsis > Galeopsis tetrahit. Next base: position 90,208,639 of record OY776121.1, read on the forward strand.
TTTAAAAAAATTATAATGCGTTACTATTCATAAGTTCATAACATAGATATAACTGTGAATTTTCATGAATTTGCACAATGATTATATATGTCAATAGGCTATCCGCTGTAGTGCACATTTATATCTGACAACCTTAACACATCATGATCAACAAAACCATGATTTGATATTGCATGTTATGTAACGTTATATAGGCTATAGTGCACATTTAAATCAATTATGAAATCTACGATTTTCCTCAATAAAGGAGTACGTTTTTTCAGATATTCTTTAGTTCATAAATATAAGTAACATTGTACACATGATCCGATTCTTTAGACCAGTCTCTTTCTTTCCATTTAAATTAATTTTTAAATAAATTATTGTAATCTTGATACCAAAAAAATAACTAAATACTTGGATACTTTGCAAATTTAAATTTGTAATGTATACAGGCTAATTATCTAAAAAAAATTAGTTGCCTTAGAAATTAACTAAAGTTATTTTAATTTTCCAATATATAATTAATAACTAATTTATACAAAGTAGTATATTTTTACACGTATATATCATGACCATTTGATTGGAAATAATATTTGTTAATCCACATCCAAATTAATCAAAGTAAATTAACCTGATTGTTAAGATCACACAGTATCATCTTTATATAGTCATACGACTCTAGATGATAAGTTTTTACCTGATTTTTATTATGCTTTAATAGAATAATATTTTATGTTACAAAGTGAATGATTACAAGAAAAACGTATCCTTGTTGTAATTCTCTTAATTTCTTAAACACATAATCAATGCAAAACCAACTGTAACTAATAAGTTGTCGACTATATTAATTAGAGCTAATTAAACATGTTTTTAGTACCCTTCAATAGTGACAACTAAGATACGATTTTTTTTTACCTGAAAAATTAAGAATCAACTCAATTAAATGATGAAGATTTCTTAACTCCCAAATAATCCCCCTCGCCAGCTAATTGCTTTGATGCCTACAACACTATAAATTGACACACATGCATTTCACTTTTCATAACAAAAAAAAAATACTATAACATACAAATTACATATCATATTATCACCATGGCAAAAAAACCAAGTATGGGTAGACAAAAGATCAAAATTGAGAAAATAGAGGTTAAAAATCACCTACAAGTGACGTTCTCGAAGCGTCGATCGGGGTTATTCAAGAAAGCGAGCGAGCTTTGCACTCTGTGTGGAGTGGAGATTGGTATCATTGTTTTCTCCCCGGCGGGGAAGGTCTTCTCGTTCGGCCACCCGAACGTGGAGTCGATAATCGACCGGTTCTTGGCACGACCCGTCCCTAACAACAACGACCCGTTCCTCATCGTGGAGGCCCACAGAAACGCGGGCCTCCGCGAGTTGAACCAACAATTGGGTCAACTTATAGATGAAGTGGAATTGGAGAAGAAAAGGGGGGAGAATTTGGACAATATGAGAAAGGCAAATCAGTGCCATTATTGGTGGGAGTCTCCGATTGAGAAATTAGGGTTGGAGGAGCTGGAGCAAGTGAGGGAAGCGATGGAGGAGTTGAAGAAGAATGTGAATCAGCAGGTGGCGAAGATGATGAATCCGCCGCCTTCTTCTATGTTCATGGCCGGTGGCGGCGGCGGTGGTGGAGTGTTTGATCAGTACGAGACTAAACCTAGTCAGCAGGCTGTAATGAATATGGCGGCGGCGGCGGCGAACAGTAACTTTGGATGTGTCCATGGATTTTTCTCCTGAGAGGTTAATTTTGATTTTGATCATTTGAGTCTAGTATCTCACTAGCTTATTATCATTGTGGATCGGTTTCGGTTATTTGTCTTTTGATTGCAATTCAGTTATACGAAATCATTTTATTTTATAATTAATGTATGCTTTATGGTAATCATGTGTAGTTTTTTCTCTTTTACTAGAAGTTTTTATTTAATGGATATTGAAATACTAAAACCATTACTCATGACTCAGAGAAAAAAGAGGAAATCTCCATCAAATAAAGTTTATACTCGTATATAGGATAGATATAAATAATCAGCTAAAGAACTCACATGTCAATAGTCTGATTAAAGCAAGCAATTGCCAATAGGTGCATGATTCGAATCATCTCATATAGTAGTACGAGTAGTATTTTTTTGCATTTCGTGGACAAATGTCTTTTATTAATTCATTGATTTTATAAATCAATAGTTTAGAGCAGTTCAAGTGTGACTGAAACCAAATTGGTTAAGGAGGAACTTATATCTGATCCAAATACAAATGAACCTAGTTTAATTTCATAATAAATACTATTGTAAATCATGTTCATATAATACTTTATGATTAAAAAAAATGTCAACTCCTCTCCCTCAAAAAAAATTAAAGAAAAAACATGCTATTAGCACAGAGCAGCATTGGTTCTCTTGAATTGGGTCACAATATAGCCCAACTCAAAAGTCAAATAAAGTCGTTCATTGAGGTGAATTTCAAATATATTCGATTTTCTGTTAAAATTCTCAAGCGACTACATTGTTTAGGTCAAACCTTTTCCAAATGGTTAAGAAATCTTGTAATTTGGATTTTTTTTTTTTTATAATTTATGATAATTCACGTAATTACATTATCTATCAAAGACCATTTAATAATATCTTCACACTATTTAAAAAAAAAAATCCTACGGTAATGATGACAGCGCCAGTGTGTCAAAATATAATTTAAAAATTATAAATTATTTAAATCGCGAAACTCTTTATCAAAAGGCACATAATTTAATTATCGTCTACATTTTGACCAACACAAGTTAATGGAGTACTATCAACCTACTTGCACTTTGTCGCACTACATTTTATTTTAGTACAAAAGTCAGTTTGCCCAACTCCTCAAATTAGCTTAAATAAGGCAAGAAGCTAAAACCTGCCAAGGAATAGCAACTGTACACACTGCCTTTATAAAGTCCTCAAACCTGTTTCTCCATAAAAGACCAGTCATCAAATATAGTAATTTTTTTTATATGTTGATATGTGCATTAACAAAATACTCCGTAGTAATCTTACTCCACGCAATTTCATGGTTGAAAAATGAAACTCCACTTTACTATTTAAATTTTAATTTACTTTAAAACATAATTTAAGTATGGTCATAAAAATCATGTATGATAATATATATATATATATGAGATGAGAGATCGTATATGAGGGCGTCTTATATAATCTTTTATCTTAAATAAATACTTACATCAAATAAATATACTTTTTTTTTTCGTAATTTATATAACTATTGTATTGTTCTACCCACATTCTTTGAGTGCTCAAGTCAATGAATATTTTGAGGAATAACCAATAATCAAATTGATATTAAGATCTTCAGTAGTGTCCAAATGTGGAGTGCGAAAAAGTTGGTAACTCCAATTTCTTTGAAAAAAAAAATCTTCAAATTTTATTGTTGGGCATACAAAGCATTACAGTTGTATATATATACAAAGTATCAATATTTAAAAATGTTTTTTTTTTGAAGTCAAATGTAATGACACTTTATATGTCTAATAGTGACACTCGAAAAAACAGGAGACATCCAATTAATTTTCACAAGTTCAAACTTCACTTATACGGAGTATATAGGATTCTACAATCATGTCAATCATACTTGAATAATGCAGTTTACTTTTTCGTGAGATTTGCAAGCACATGGCGATGGTGTTTATTCAGCGAGTAAATTATATTTAATTTGGAAAATAAAAAAGATGCTCCGATGAATAATTTAATTTACTACATTATCTAATATGTTCATATCTTTGTTTTTGGTCTGCAAAACTTGATCTACAGCCTGAACTACATTTTTTATGATGTAAGTTTTATTCTTTTGTTGTTGAATCTACTTTGACCTATATACCCTTGATTCAGATATTCAATTTGAATTTATTTTAGAAACTGTTAATTATTGGTATATTGCTCATGATTATTAGAGTTAGTACTACACGAATGAATGAGCGAAGTGGTCTATTTGTATTATTTACTCCCAAGTTAATCATATAATTTTAACCAATTATCTTCCATTAATTTCAACAAATAGATATGCATGCAAGAATATTACTTACGTGTTTAAAATGTTTAAAATGAAATTTACTTACTATACTTATTTTTCAAAAGAGAATATTGTTTGATGTGCCTAATTTTGGCATGGGCTCAAAAAATTGAGAGACGTGTGTTTATTGCCTAATTAACTTGTACAATTCGTGTGTGTGGAGGGGAAGGGTCCCTTGGAACAATGAATGACCGACAGTGTCACTGCCATGAACAAGTATGAAGGTGCATGTGTGATTCAATAGTCTAAAGAGATGTAGTTCCAAAGATATGATGTTTGTCTTACAAAACAATTTTTATTTTATTTAAGTTGGGGGTAGGCATATGCTAATGATTTGTGAAAGCTCATAAACTGAATTCAAGCTGAAAATTTTGGATGTATATACCAAACAAAGTAAATATTTCAAGTTTGTATTGTGCTTTAACTTTTTTTTTTTCTTTCAAAATTTGGTATTAAGTTTTATAATTGATATCCACCATTAATTAATTAAAAACCAAATTAAATTTATCTCTGCTGTTATATTTTTAATTCTATATATACACCATAAAATTTCATCTTTCCTTTTCTTAATTACGTACACTAAGTTTAGAGTGTGATTTAATTTAATTTTGTATGTACTCATAAACATAGATTTTTTTTTTTAATTTTATTTTATAAACACAGAGTTTAATTAAACACACAGAAAAACGCACACTATAAAGTACAATACACATAGTTAATTAAACAAATACACACAATTTACCTTTGTAATTTGTAACACATAGTAAAACACACACATTACATAGATCAACGGACATTGACACACGCACAATATAACACACCTTCATCTTCTCATATAAATAACACAGTACAAAGTTAATAAGGATTAATTAATTATTTATATATAAAATAGAGGTGTGAATTAAAAATAAAGGGTGTATTACTGTATTGAGATAATAAATATTTTTATTTATAAAAAATTGCATATTAAATTTGAATCTACCAAAATGAAAATTAAACTTATTAATTAGGTTTAGATGAAGGTAATAATAAAAACACACAAATTAGAGTAAAATAACGCATTGTATACGCATAGTTTTTTCATTGCCATCAAATTCTGCTTGCAAATCGACAAAAAATTCATAACAATCAACAAGAAATTCAAATATTCAGAATTTAAATAAATTCATCACTTAATCTCTCTCCCTAATTCAAAATGGGTGAATTCCAAATATTTTGGATGAATTATGTCTCATCTAAAAGTTTGAATTTTGTAAAGAGGTGAATAATTAATTCTTATATATTAATTCCTAATATTCCTCCGTGGATCGAACTATCATCTCTTACTCTTTGGGGAGGAGGCCCATCGAGTGAACAATTTAAATGAGTGGAGTTGGAGAATTAATTCTTGTATATTAATTCATAATATTCCCCTCACTGGTGGCCGAATTATAGTCTCTTACCCTTTGAAAAGAAGGTACATCGAGTGGACAATTTAAATGGATGGAATTGCTTCCTGCAGGAATCGAATTCAGGTTCGTGTGAACGTGAGCATTGAGACTCTGATACCATGCAAAAAAAATTGTCTCATTTAAAAGTTAAGGGGGTGATAATTAATTATTTTGTTTTTGTATATTAATTACTAATATATTCAATCTTCTTGTTTATTTATTTATTACGCTTAATAGAGAGTAATTGAGGAATTGCACAGATATGGAATGCGATAACCAATTCGGCCCCACATGAAGTGTCAAAATATTTCGATTGGACGTGTATTGTCTGTATTTCATTATTTTCATACTCGAGTTTATCTTAAAGAAGATATATTTTTTAATTAGTCACTACTCCGCAGAAGTTTCTCAATAGCTTTAATTACGTTTTTAATAAACTACTTTCTTTTATAATTTTTTATGTTTTCCTCACTTTTAATTATATAATTTTTAATGCATCTATTCATTTTAATTTTATTATATTTAATTTTCCTCTCTTTTAATTATATAATTTTTAATGAATCCACTCATTTTATTATATTTTTAATCTTTGTATTTAAAAAATATGAGAAGCTTCTATTGCAAACGAAATTTGTATAATTTAGCCCATCGTATGAAATGCATGCAATCCATTTTTTTTAATGTCACGATACTTTATACAAGGATAGATAAATTCGATGACTAATCTCACCGTCCATTTATGGGTATGCCTCTTAAAAACAGAGTTTTGACACATTAAAATTGGGTAAAGTCTAGTATGCACTCGAGTGCATGTTGTGCACCCTAGTGCATGTGCACTTTTCAATTTTAATGACTTACACTTTTTGGTAAATGGTGTTGCACTTTTCAATTATTACTAAAAATATTATTATACAGTTTAATAATTGAAAAGTACAACATCATTTATAAAAAAAGTGTAAGTCAATAAATTGAAAAGTGCAACATGGACTAGAGTACACAACATGCACTCGAGTCCATAGCAGACAACCCTTAAAATTGAAATTGTTTGCAAGACAACTGATGGGGTTAGGAAATGCACGCAATCTAAAGAATAGTTGAAGCAGCAAGGTCCCAGGCTGACAAAGTGGGATAGCTCAAGTGGTTAGAGCACCACTACCTAGGCCTTAGGTCCTGGGTTCGAGTCATGGGGAGGGGAAAAAGGGATGGGTATTTAACTTGTAACAAAAGCAAGGTCCCAAGCTAGTTTGGTAGTGTGGGCCCGTATCCAGCTCATTCAAGGTACGAAAACGATGGCCCAATCGGTGCTGTGGCAGTTGTAAATTGGACCGCTGTCTTTATTATCCAATTATTATTAATATATATATTTTTTTAAAAATGCAATTATTATCTATTTAAATGCCATACAGTAGATATGGGTTGTCAATCTGACTCATTTCACTTCCCACCTCACAGCCGCAGTTCCAGTTCATCCAAATAAATATTGGGACTTCTAATTATACTAAATAAATATACACGATAACTGTTTCATATTTAACAATATCATGATATTATATGTATATCAGTATATGTATCATGTGTGAATGACTGAATGGATTGCAATAAGCACAGTAATATAGTTTTATGGTGCCACTAATGCATAAAAACGAGTGGAATGCACTTCTTTCCCAGCTATAAAAAAAGTGTATTTGAACTTATTTCATTATTAATAAAACCACTCAATTAATATTTCTTTACTCCCGATGAGCTTTAGATTTTACTTAACAAAAAATTATGTGTTCCAACTTGTTTGGTGTACTTTCAAAACTAATTTAAATGTATTTTAATAATACATCACAAAATTTTGGGATTATCGAAAAATGAGAATAATTTGATTATGTTTTTAAATTTATGCGAATATGAGGTAGTTTTACATGAGACGATTTTATGTACCAATGAGGCAATGATCCACTGTGATATTTGAATAGTATTCTTTTATAAAATATAATTAAGTTGGACATCAATAGTAAACGAGATTGTCACATATACATTTTTGTCATTTATATTATTAGGAATTGAAGTATTTTTGTGATCAATTTGCTTCAGTGTAGAGGTCTAAATTTTTACATTTTAAAAAATGATGTTAATGTTTTCGGAAAAAATGGTGTTAATTGGCAATCCGATTCTTTATTTCTTATAATTTTGTTTTTTTTATTACACTCTAGTCTAATTGAGAGTGAACATGTGATTAAAAAAATAATAGATAAAGTAAGTGTATTATAGGATATTGTGAGGTCCATTGTGAATAAAATGATATTTTGTGAATAAAGTTGACTGACAAAAAAAAAAAAAAAAGCAATTTGAGTAATTAAGTGATGATTAAAAGACAACGATAAAGTGATAGTTGAAATAAAGTGTATGAGACTATATTTTGTGAACGAAAAATATAAGGCAAATAATACTCCCTCCGTTTTTTTTGTAAGATGTTTTAGAGTAATTGACTAGAATTAAGAGAAGGTATGTTTTGACAAATATACCCTCATATAATAAAGGAGATTTTCAATTACATTAATGTCATTCTATAATACACATTAAAGGGAGGACATAATTGAAATAAATCAAGTAAAAATTCTAAAACATCATACATTTATGTACAAGAGAAAAACTCTAAAATATTTTAGAAAAAAAAACGAAGGGAGTACTATATTCTAGAGGGAGTATTAGGCACCATATATTATAAATATGATGATATCAGAAATGCTGGAAAGTCAAATTGCATATGATTGGTTTTCAAGTTTAGTAGGTCTAATGTTGCCCAGGAAAGATTGCTTTAAATTGTGGGAACACAAATTTTAAATTTCCTTTTCAAAAGCATCCATTCAAATTAAAACGTAGTAATATCTATAATTATTCTCGTACACTTTATAACACAAAACATAAAGAATACACTTTTTTCAAAGAAGAAAAGAATGGTATTCTACACATACTATACATAATATCTAAAATCAAATTGGTAGGCTGAACCTGGTCAAGTGCAATAAAAATAGTAAGAACTATATATATATATGATTGAATGATTGAACCAATAATAAATCGTCAAATTAATTGTATCTATATTTTATCTTAAAAAACTATAGAAAAAATAGGATACCTTAAGGAGGCCCATTGGAATATAAACAAACCTCTTACAGCTGTCTTCCAGTTTTCACATTAATTATTACTTTGTTTGAATCTTAATTTCTCCATATTTGAATGGTAACAACATTATCAAAGGACCTTCTAGAAATTAGTTCTTCTTACCCAAGGCACTAATTGTGTTCATAATCCAATACCTCATTGCTTAATTACTATAATTAAGTTTGATTTAATTGGTCAAAATTTAAATTAACAATATACAAAATTTTACGAATTTTTTAAGTGGACAAAAAAAAGGCAAGAAATAATTGGGTGAATATTTGGATTATTATGAAGATTAAAGTGTATGAAAAGATTGTGGAAAACCAATGATGAAGCTGGATTAAAAAAACGACAAATTTGCGCACATAGTTAAAACAGTGATTGACAGGGGTGTATAGGATTCCTCACTGCTGGCATTTAGCGTACGTGCACCCCAGCTCATTCCGCACGCATGCCCATGCACCCCCACCCCCCTCTCTCCGCCAGCCTGTCTCTCTTTCTCTCTCTCTTCCATATATACTCATTCCACAATTCTTTTTTTTTACTCTCTCTATCTCAATCCTTGTTTCTCACTACGACACGAGATGGATCCGTGTCCTTTTGTGCGGATTGTTATCGGGAATTTAGCCTTGACGATTCCGGAGAAATCTCATCTCTCTTCGCTTTCGTTTTACTGTAAATTGAAGGTCAAGGGATTCGCGACTCAGGTCTCCGATGTGTCGTTTGTTGCGGCGGAGAGCGACGTCGTTGAGAGTAAAGTGCACGGCTGTTTCTCCCTCAGCAAGGCGGATTTGGAGAAGTTAGCTGAGAAATCAACTAATTTTTCGGGTTTGAAAATTGAGATTTACAGGCGGAGTAGCAGCCTTGGGAGCCCCGGGTGTGGGTTTGTTAACCGCGAGAAGCTTATGGGATGCGTTGTGGTGCAGTTGGATTTGAAGAGTATGCTGGAAAATATGGGCAAGTGCGTCATTGAAAACGGGTGGGTCATGATTACCGGGTCGGATGCTAAATTGCATTTGAATGTGAGGGCCGAGCCCGACCCGAGATTTGTTTTCCGCTTCGACGGAGAGCCCGAATGCAGCCCCCAGATTTTCCAGGTTAACGGGAATGTTACGCAACCGGTTTTCACTTGCAAATTCAATTTCAGAAACTCCACGGAGAGGAATATGAGATCAAGGTAATTAAATTAAATCTTCCTATTTTTTTTTTTCACTGAATTATTGTTGATTGTTAAGAAATTAAGAATAAATGCTAATAATGAATTGGAATTGAACAGATCATCACTATCATCCGAAACAAGCACTTCAACAAGCTGCTTTAATTCAGTTACAGAAGATAGCGAAAATCCCCCCAAAAAAGAGCGAAAAGGATGGTCAATCACAATCCACGACCTATCCGGATCCCCTGTAGCAGCCGCCTCAATGGTGACCCCATTCGTCCCATCACCGGGTTCGGATCGGGTCAGCAAATCAAACCCCGGAGCCTGGCTCATCCTCCGCCCCGGCCACAGCACCTGGCGCCCCTGGGGCCGCCTCGAGACCTGGAGGGAATCCCACGGCGGCGACCGCCTCGGCTACCGCTTCGAGCTCATTCCCGACGGAGGCATCGACCCAATTTCTCTAGCCAATTCCAACATCAGCAAAAAATCCGGCGGGAAATTCAGCATCGACATCACCGCCGGGCCGACACCGATGACGAGCCCTAACAGCAGCTTCGATTTCAGCTCCGGTTCTGGATCCGGGTCGGATCTAGGCTCGACATCCGGATCCGGATCCTGGGCGCATCTCTTGTACCGAGGGTTTGTAATGTCGTCGACGGTGCAGGGTGAGGGGAAGTGCAGCAAACCGGAGGTGGAAGTCGGCGTGCAACACGTGAGTTGCGCCGAGGATGCGGCGGCGTTTGTGGCGTTGGCGGCTGCTATGGATCTGAGCATGGATGCGTGTAGGTCGTTTTCCAGAAAGCTCCGGAAGGAACTGCGGCAACCCGAACTTGATTGAGCTATCGGGTCGGGTTTAATTTTCTTGAATCTGAGTTGACCATGTTCTTTGACTTGGTCTTTTGTGTTTTTTAAATTCTTCCGTATGAGTGTACAGTCATCGACAGCTATTTGTTTTGATGAATTTAGTTCGTTTGTACATGATTCACAATTTTTAATTGAATTTTTTATTCTATTTGTTTGGATGACAGGTTGGCATACACTGAATTATGTAGATCAGGTGGTCTTTGTCAGAATAGTATTTTAACCAGTTTCGTACCTATCCAAATTTCAAATTTCTAAAATAACTGAAGAAAGAAAAATTCGTAGTATCGTTATCTTGCCAGTTAGTATAACTCAATTTTACAGCAGTTTTTTTCTAGTTGAGCATCGATTTCATTCTTAAAATAATTTCTAATTTTTTATATAATAAAAAAAAATGCATAATAAATATAAATAACGGAAGTTGGGTTAGTTTTCACTGGACGGAGAAAGTACAATAGATTAAGAAGACAAAAGTTAAAAGAGTACCAATTTTTTTTTTTTTTTAAGTTTACAAGATCAGTACATGATGGATAATACAATTATAAACTCGAGATTTTCAAACCACAGCAAATCAATTCGGCATCGTTGCCTCATCCAATCGTGAGGAAGAGGAAAAACGAGTGAAACATTTGTCCACCAAAAGAGCACAAATCTTTATTTCTCAATACAAGACCCCCACGCTAAGGTATCAACATATCAAAACAATAGAGATAAAATCATGAAGTCAAATGATCACCAAGCACCAAGATTCTTTAGGGACATCCAAATTCCAAACACCAAAAATCTTAAAAGAGGGAAAACGGAGTCCCAAAATAGGGAAGACCGGTCCCATAAAAGGGAAGCAAACTGCATATCGCGTAGAGGAGTCGGAAAAAATCGACAACAACAGAACATAAAAACCATAAAACTAGGAACAAGACACTACCGAAACAGAAAAATAAAACTATCTAAAACAGGGACAAAAAATAATAGAGAAGAACAAAAATGAAAGGAAAAACACGAAAAAAACTATCTAAAAAGTCATAAAAGTGAGAACAACAGATAAATTAACCGAACGGTCACCGTGGCTCCATTAGTAATAATCTATCGGTTGATCCCAACTACACACTGAAAGAAGGCTACATAAACTCAGCTATGAACCTGAAGAGAAAAAACCAGAAAGAAGGCTACATAAACTCAGCTATGAACCTGAAGAGAAAAAACCAAAAAGAAGGCGGCGGTGGCGGAGGCGGAAGCTACGTATGCACTACGGTGGTTTCTAAGTAAATCTAAACAGATCTGTAACCCTTTCAGACGGCGATGGCGTAGAAAGGTGGGCAGCAATGGTTGTATACACCGTTGACGAAAGTGACGAGGAGCACGCCAGAAGCAATAATGTGCGTCAATCTATCTACATATTTTCAGGCCGGAGAAGAAGGGAGGGGGAGGAGAGAGTACGTGGGGCTGCTGTTTTGGGCGAGATTAAAAGAATACAACTTAAGTCGAAGTATAACACTCTAAAATAAAATGAAAGATCAATCCTGATCGATTTTCTCGGTTTTAATAGATTCAACCGTTAAAACTACTTTTTAAGTAGTATCGGACCGGTATCGGGCCCGATTCCCGATTGAAACAACTGATCCGGTTTTAAATTCATTGTTTTACAGTAATTTAATTTTATGCAATTTTATTTTAAATTCTACAAGCTTAAGCATGTTTAGTTAATTATTTTACACAACGTATCATCGCATTGTAATATCATATATTCATATGTAATGCGTTGGTAGAAAAAACAAGAAGTTAAACTGGTGCATAAAAAGAAATACATGATTTCTTACTTTTGGTATCTTGGTTGGTAAAAAGCATCCACATTTTTTTTGGAATATTGCTTGAAAGTATATATTCTCATCGTTCACATATATTGTATTTGTTTCTTTTTAAATATATTTAAAAAAAAATAGAAATTGGACTTTAAAAGATTATTTGTTTATAAACAAAATAGATCAAATAGAGAATAAAATAAATAAAGTATAAAGAAGATAAAACAAGTATGACAAGTATATTTTTTAAAATAGAAAACAAAAACACTTACGTGGAGATGGTCTCATGATTTTGGTATCTTGGTTGGTAAAAGCATCCTTATTCTTGTTGGAATATTGCATGAAAGTCTTTCTTTTCATATATTTTTAGTGTGTGGTTGAGAATTAATCTCTTGTTTCCAGCCTAATTTCATACATAAATCCCAGCTGTAGTGCTTAATATTCTGCTAAGCCTACACCTGGAAATAGCGTCCAATAACACTCCACCATTTCCATAATACACTCATTCTAACGTCCAATAACACCCAATCTTTTTTGTTCAATACACACATTTTCTAAGTTATACTTGTATATGAGATTGATTGTACATAATATTAGCACATTCACTAGCAAAGTCTCAAAGTTCAGCAGGATTAATACCCTTGGCCTTGAGCTTTTTACTGGCCTTTCCTAAAATTTGTTCTTTCTGATATTTCTAACGAATTAAATTTCTTAAATATTTACATAGTTACTAAAAGAAAATTCATTAAATATTAACATAGTTACTAAAAGAAAATTCATTAAATATTAACATAGTTACTATTTAAAAAAACACACCTAATGCATAATATTGAACAATTAACCTTATTTCTAACGAACTCTAATTATGGGGTGCTCTTTTTCTCAACTTAAAAAACACCTATACACGACATTTAGCTTGTACCCTAAGTTAAACAATTTAGGCGGCCGGCTTACAATTAAGATATTAATTCAAATTAACCATAAACACAATGTCTATCATCTTGTAGGGCAAACAAAATTTCCGGCTCCCAAAAATATCTGGCATAAACATAATAGTTAATTTTATATAAGGTGAGAAATGTCAATAGTGTGGCACATGCATTTGTTAGGGCTTCTCGAGCTTTTGAGAGCCCTCATTGTTGGGTGGAACCTCCGACCTTTGTGGATTGCCTCTTCAATTTTAAAACCAACCTCAACTAATTTTGATTTGTCTTAAAAAATAAAATAAATAGGTGAAAAAGTCAAAAAATCGTTAGTCAAACCAATTTGAATCACCTAGTGCCTAGGCGCCGACTAGTCGGCCCAAGCTTTTTCCTTTTTGCCATCTACGTCTCACCAGTATGATCAACAAGTCGTTTGATAACAATTTAAACACAACTTAATTTTTTTAGTATATATAACAACAAGTCGTTTGATAACAATTTAAATACAACTTAATGATTCAACGGACAACCATCAATGTATAAAATATAAACTAGAGTATGAATTAATGAATTCCTCACCTCCCTCTCTCAAAGAACTTCAAATAACAGTCTCTCGACTTTTTTGTCCTACTCCCAAGTCCTACCTAATTTATAACAAGAAAAGTAGTTAAGCAAACTGTACATTTTCTTGACTTCAACATGGAATTCGATATTTCTCAACCACACAATAACGAACAATTTTATTCTTACCTACTATCAAACACCAACCGTTTTTGGCCAATTCACATAATCTCTGTGTGTGTATATATAAAATTAAATATATTTATGATTTATGTACATAATATATAACGAGTCAAATCTTACTAAATTACTTATTGACTTACAGCATGCTTTACACTTAGTTCAAACTCAATTGTGTCCCAACTGCCAACACATTTGCAAGTCACTCTTAACAAGGTCTGCTGTAATCAGGTTTAAACAAGATCAAACAATATTGCATATCAAATATCAAACTAATTACTACAGCAGAAAATTTGGATCCAAGATTATGCAAAAATAATAGGAACGCCGTGTCATGTAACCCCAACATGAAATGCAGCTGCTTGCTATTAAATCAAAGTCGAGTTGCGCATCATGGAAAATGAAATCGGGTTCACAAGCTTAATTTTAAAGATGGTCCGGTACAAGCACACTTTGCATCTTCAAGTTTCTGATGGACCGACATATACAACAAATTACAATCCTATCATGCATAATATGTATAGACGAACAACGGAAAGAGAGAAGGAGGAATATAACTAAAATATAAGCAAACTAGATGGTTGATTGTACAGATTATGAGTAAAAAAACACTAGTTATCCTCAACTTGCCTAAATTTTACGAAATTGAAAGCTCCACACAGCATATAATATTTCACATAAGAAGAAGGGAGAAAATGATACTATAAGAAAATTTGGGAAAAGGTGAAAATTTGATTCAAGGAAGTTAAAGGAACTAACAGTGCCCTGCTCCAAATACATTCATTCTGCAGCATCTTCGTTATCAGCTCCTTCAGTTTGAATCTCGGGAAGGGTCTCAAGATCTGTGCGAACATCTTTCTCATGCATTAAATTGGATGTATCAGACATGTCTATAGCATCCTGTTGAACTTCTTCAGAATTTTCAGTAGTTTCCAAGTTTTCATCTGTACCATCACTTGTATCTGATTTCTCACCCTCAATTTCATTGTTATTTTCCAATAAAACCTCGGTATTATTCCCTGCTTCAAATAAAATCTCAGTATTAGGGAACTCCTTTGCATCAGAAACCGTTGAATTCACATTCACAACAGAATTATTGGTATGCAAGTCAGATCCTCCTGCAGATACACCCTCGGTAATAATTCCCTGAGCAAGGCCTGGCTCAGGCTTGGTCTCCGTTACATTTTCTGAGGGCAAGCCACGGTCTTCTAGATGATCGTTGGATCCTTCTGTTACCATGTTATTTGGAGACGAACCATTTGCTGAATTGTCTAACAAATCTTCCTTAGTTTCAGTGGTCGTTACATCTGACTTGTGACCATCTCCAGCTACCTCACCACCTCCCACCTGTAACTCTTTCCTGCTCTCGATTTTATAAGTTTCTTCATTCTCTTTATTTTCCACTTCTAGAATGTTCTCAGGGTGTTCATGAGTTACAGCACTAGAAGCGTCATCAGCCTTGTAATGTTCCTCACGTGCCTCATGGGTACTGCTATCATCTCCATCATGATCAGTTTCTTCTGAACTACTTTCTTCCTTGTCGATTTGACCATGACCATCTTCAGAATCTTTATTCTGAGTTTCATTCTCATCACCGTCTTCTCTCTCCTGAGTCTCCTCAACATCAACCTCTCGATCAACTTCTGCATCTGATTTCTCTTGTTCATGCTCGTCTGTTTCATCATCATCCTCCTCCTTTACATCAACCTTCTTGTCTTCTATCTCATCTTCATCATGCTTATTTTCATCTACTTCTTCTCCGTTTATTTCTTCTTCATCGGACAGTTCATCATGATTCTCATCCTTATTAAGAGTTTCCCCGACTCGAGTCCGGATATCTTTTCTTCCGAGTCTTATAAGTGCATCACTACTTGAGGCTTTGACGTCACTTTCATCGAATTCCTTCTTCTTTTCATGGGAATGCTTGACTTGGTATATCAACCAAAAGCAAACGGCAAGCAACAAACAAATTTGCAGTACATTTTTAACCTTGATCCCTTTGGATCTAGGATTCCTTCCAGAAGACTGCCTGTACATAATGATTTCTTGAAGATGCTTTGTACAATTATTCTCCTTTCTCACTGGAAATACGAGAGAACCTGTGATTAAACATAAACCATCTCTATGAGAAATAATAAGATAGTAAATCCAACATTGAATTGAAATAGAACACTTATGGAGTCACCTAATAGAGCCTTTGCAGAATACAGTAGCAGCATTTTTACCAGGGTTTTATGTTATTAGAAACTAAATGCCAAATACTGTCAAATTTAACAATCACAATATAAAAAACTTCAGATGGCGTTGCAAGGGAGAAGAGAACAGTTCACAATCTCTTCATATGAGAACTCCTTTCCTTACGTTTCCAGCTACAATTATTTCAATTTGTTATTATTCTACAATACAATACACCACTCTAGATTTCTGAAACAAAAGTAAAAACTTAAATTCTTTATGGATAGAAACTCGTTGATGTTGCCTAAACTTTACTCTATCAAACATCTCCTCTAAAGACCCCACTTGATCCTCAAAGATTCTTCTATTTGTTTCTCACCAAAGGGACCAACACAAGACTGTAACAATAACCCCCTTAATACTTGGCCTTTTTTTGCTAATTGTAAAATCTGGTACCAGTTAGTTCAATAAACTAGAGCTAACATTAGCCAGAACTCAGAAGACAGTCAAGAAATTTTACTGTTTCAACCCACCATTTATTGATACGTGGAACTATAGCAAACGAGCCCAAGGTGAGTCAGAGTATTCATGTTGCTATGAGTGCTCAAAAAGAGGGATAAATTGTAAAACATAAAAGAAACCTTTTAAGCCTGCTAAGTGTCACTAAGTTTTAGTAGCTAACACATTGAGTCACCAAGTCATCACCAGAAACACTTACTTTTCAGTCTTCACCACCTGCCGTAACTAAGGTATCTTGGTTCCTGGTAATCTTAGGTTCTATTTTCACGTTGTCCATACAGGGGTTGGGTTGTATTAGCATAATAAATGTAATAACAGGGTCACATTCAGAGTATATCCCATATGCCTTTGTTTACTACAAGTTCAACAACATGAACCATACTCTTATCAACCAAAACAAGGACATTTGCATGAAAACTAAATTAGTATCCAAACTCCTAAGCAAACTGAGAAGGGCCCTGAGGGAAGGCAGTTTCATACAAGAAACTCCAATGAGTGTTGCAATTTTTTCTATAATGGATATAACAACTTCAATTATAGACCACCTTATTACACCGATCCAAATTCCTGCAGTTTGTAATGACTAAAGAATGAGAAAAATGCAAAGGTTGCAATTACCTTTAAAGCCACTAAAGATCAAATTACCCTACTGATTTTTTTTTTTTGTTAACTAGCATCATTTAATTATCCCTAGAACCCAGATAGTTAATTTCAAACTGAAGGCTCTACCTCGCTCTCCATCATCATAATCAATCTCAAGTTTTCTCTACAATAATTTCAAAAATATGCCACCGACAAAATCTTAAAAGAAAGTAAATTTAGACATGAATTAGAACTGTCAAGTGTAGAAGATCCAATCCCAGAGAAAATTAAGCAAACACCAAACATTAACTTCACTAATTTATTCACCGCTGAAACAAAAATCCCAAGGGATTTAATTCAAAATCGAATCTTTACAATAAATACCAAAAACCCATTTCAGAAACAATTCAATGGAACATTAATCACTGCACAAAGTCGAGGAATTCGACGTTATACACAATCTAATCCACCACAATCAATTACTTAACCGCACATTGAACAGTTAAATTAGTCATAATTAAGTAGGGAAACACTAAATAGATAGCCAAAGAAACTAATGTAACTATAAAAATAAACATTATCGAAAAGAATGGCATACCTCAAGAGGAAACAGTAGCGGCGAGTAACTGGAAAGTGGCCCAAGGAAAAAAAAAAAAAAAAAAAAAAAAGAACAAGAAAATTTCGAACTCTGATAGAAGAGAAGAAATGCTTTTAATCAATTATTCAAATGACATGGGTTTCATCTTTTTCAGTAAATGAGGGGCCTTGACAGCTCTCTTCCACTCTCTCTCTCTCTCTCTTGTGTGATCTAGGAGTATTAATAATGGAAGAAGGTTGTTCTTGCAATTCTTGTAACAAGAGTCGAGAGACAGTTGTAGAGGAATAAGGGCTTCTTTGGATGTTTTCTTGACTCTAGTCCCGGTTTCGGGTTTTACCCATATAATGTCGGGTCGCCTCCAGTTTCCTTGATTGCAGTAACTTACAAGTTTGCTCTAAAGTCGCACTCGCATACATATAAAATGCACTTCTGCTTACTTGTAGTAACATATAGTAGTCAATAATAGGAACTGTAATTTGGAAACTGCAGTAATTTCGTTGGATGCTACGCTGAATAAGCTTGGGAATGTTAATCAACACATCCCCTAAAAAAATGTTACCGACGGTCTGTGAAATAATAAATGTTATTTTAACAATTTATAAAAAAAAAAAATTAAATTGATACAATTTTACCTTTAATCACCTTTTAATATTTATTCATTACCATTTTTTTATACTTAAAATGTGGTAAATTGGGAAGAAATAATATTAAAATAGTTAAAAGGAGAAGTAATTTGAAAGAAAAATTTGAATTTAAAATGATAATTGGAGGGAGTTTTATATTCAAAGAGATTGAATCATTAAATAAAGTGTGAGTAAATAAAGATGACTCCAAATAAGTTCATATACGAGAATATTACCTAATAAGGTCACTTTTATAGACTGTTAAACAACTAAAACATACAACTTTTAAAATTTCCTAATAAGGTCATTTTTGTGTCAAAAAACCGTATTTACCCTTAATATTCATATACTCCTTTAATTTATATATTTAAAATGTAATTCGAAATTTAAATTCATAATTAATTTTTATCAATTAATTCCCAAATTATAGGGTACATTCATTCCCAAAAAAACAAAACCCTAGATCCCTCCCCCCACCCCAATCGGTCGAGCTCCCTCCCCCACCTTGGCCGCCGCACCCACCTTGCCGCCGTCATCGCTGCCCATGACCTCCCCGCCGACCCCTCCATGGCCACGGTCGTCGCCCCCTTCGCCATGGCTGATCTGTTCGCCGTGGATTCCATCTCCCACGCTGAGTCGCTGTAAACCTTCGCCGGAGGTCTTCCCCCACCATGGCTGTGATGTTTCCGGCGGAGATGCGGCGGAGATGCTTCTGGTGGTTCGTGGTGGCCGGTCTGACCTTTCATTTTTCTAGTGGATTTAACCCCCAGATCGACAACCTAGACAGAGGGACGATGAAGATGGAGGCCTTCCGCCGCTAGTCGCCGGAGAAAAAGTTTTGAACACCGATGATCGATGCAAACTTTTCAGTTTTGATTTTCGGTGTTCCTTTTTTCAATAATTTATTTTGAGGAGAAGTAAGAAGAAGAAAAGGGAAAATGGGAACTACGGAGGAATAAATTTTAACGAAGCTCCTCGGCGTCGAAATGGAGATCCAGGACGTGCAAGGTATTTTCTGAAATGGAGTATTTTTTTTGCTAATAATTCGCATTTATGCCTCTGGTTTTGGTAAGTTTAGCCTTTTATTTCTATGTTTGGCATTAATTTTTTGCTGAGTGTTCATGATGATTTTACCTACAATGTTGTTTCCCTATTTTTTATTTTTTGGCGAGTTCTGGGCTTGCATGTGTTTTGGATACTGTTTGGTCTAAAACTAAACTAAAAATGCCATCTGCAATGCAGCTAAAATATATTTTGATTTTTTCAATTGAATTAACATCAGTTTATAAGTGGTGATTCTGAGTCTCTGACTGCTATGTATTTCTGCTGCTGCACAGAGGCAATCTGAACTTAAAGAAGCCCTGTTGGAACAGAATGAATCATCTAGAAAGCATGGAGTGGATGAAGTTTCTGTTTCTTTGGAGAACATTCTGGACCATTTGAATGGGATTCTAAAGCTGATGATGTTCGGTTTAATGTTTTTTTAATATCTGCATATCGTGCAAATCAAAGAGAGGTTATACCTATAAATTTATGTCAAACAATTTAACTTTTTAATGGCAATTACTTGAACTTTCAGATATTACTTATGATGATTTCAGTGTACAATTTTAGACTATTGTCATGAATTCAATAACTTACTTGCTTCACCTCAGACAAATCCATTTTTGACATTTTCAGAATGATCTTGATCTTTTAGAGATGCTACTCAAACAGGCATCTATCTGCATATATTTATATCCTGTTGCAATATTTCTTTTTCTCTATTACATACAAAGTAAAGTTTGTGCCTTTTTTTTGCAGTCATCCAGTTACATGGAAATATATATTCTCTTATTCAGAAGCATCTCATTAATCTATTCTTTTAATATGTATATGTCACACTAAAGAATCTCTTGTAAACAGATCATAAATACAATCATGAGTGGAAGAGATGTTTTAGTCATCATGGCAGCTGGGAGAGGCAAGAGTTTGTGCTACCAACTTCCCACAGTCCTTAGAAAAGGAGTGGCTCTTGTTGTCAGTCCTTTGCTGTCGCCTATTCAGGATCAGGTTTTGATATAATGGCTTTTCATGGAATTGCATAGGGAGTATCAGTTCAAATCTTAATTTTTGCTTCAGGTAATGGGATTGGCTGCTTTGGGTATCCGAGCATTCATGTTGACATCAACCACCACCAAGGAAAATGAGAAATTCATCTATAAAGCACTTGAGGGGGGGGGGGGGGGAGAGCTCAAAATATTGTACGTCACACCAGAGAAGATATCAAAAAGCAAGAGATTTATGTCAAAATGAACTTTCCATATGAAACATGGATACCGATGTAGCATTATCATTTTATGTCTTCGTCTTATTATTCTGAACAATTCTTTTCAGTGATATTAACTTAATTAAGTATGAAATCCCTAAATCACAACAAACCGCTGTTTGAATATGCCATTTACAAATGTGCACATCTATTTTGCATATTGATATGCATGTCACTCTGTGCACATTGGTTCATGTTATTTTATGCATACCAAAAAATTCAGTCCTGTATGCCGTTTTAAACTTCATATTGAAATGAACATATGTCTTCATAACCCATTTCTACATACCAAAATTCATTTCACTGTTCATATTAAAATTCATAATATATTTCATATATATATGCATATTCAACATATGGGGAATTGTATACTCTATGACACGCTTATTTCTGAATCATAAAATGCAATTAACAATTAATTCGAATTGTTTAATTTTAGGAATATTTGAATAATTGGAAGGATCATAAAATGCAGATTTTTTAATTTTATTTGTTTGAATAATTAACAATTAATTCGAATTGCTTAATTTTAGGAATTTTTTAATAATTGGAAGGTACGTATAACTAGGAACTGCATTAATTCAAAATTATTAATTTCAAATTATTAATATCTCTTAGTGAAATGACCTTAACAATAATTTCCCCTTCATATACCAAGGGTTGGTATCCACTCGAGTGCATGTTGTGCACCCTAGTTCATGCTGAACTGAAAACTTTTTAATTATTAAATTGTATAATAATATTTTTAGTATAATAATTGAAAAGTGCAACACCATTTACCAAAAAATGTAAGTCAGTAAAATTGAAAAATGCAACATGAATTAGGATATACAACATGCGCATACTAGACTTTATGCATATATAAATGATAAATCACAATTTCAGGTTGAAATGAAAAGAGTGAAAACTCCCAAATTTAATGCAATTTGATCATCCATTTGAATTATGGGTTTTTTTTTTGTACTGTTATTGACTTATTTTTTTTTTAAAAGTCACACGTACAATTAAACCACAATTTTTCCATTTTAGAAAATTTATAAGTAATGGTATTTTTTGCCAACGTTATGGACTATGCTGTCTATGCAGGCGATCTTGTGTTTTGAAAAGATGATTTAATAACATAAAAAAAAAAAACAATTGAAAGTGTCTTCAAAATCATAGTATAACTCCTATTATTTTTATCAAATATTTTAAAATTAAAGGCATTTGTTAAAAAAAAAAAAATCACTTTCATTTGAACAAAAACAGAAAAAGGAGCATCATGACTATCCCTAACGATTGACACGTAATTCATAATTATAAAATCCATTACATCATTCCATATGTATTAACGCGGATGGTTCCTATAACCTTATCTTCATGGTTCATTTTTTAACTTTTTTATTACTACAATACAATATAAACGCATAAAAAAAAATCAACGAACTTAGACCCAAATAATCGCTCAGATGAAGGAAGAAGAGCCACGAATTTACCAAAAAATCAGTATAAGTAGCAAATTGAAATGGGTATGGAATTATTTTACTAGTATTTTATATTTTAAAATTGATAATCGAGAAACCAAAATTAAATTGAAACTTTCGTATTGATTAGGAAATAAAAACAAACAGTAATCAAAGCTACTACAACTTATACTTCTCAGATAAAAGGCAGCCCCACTAACACTATATATGATTCAAAAAAAAAAAAAAAAACTATCACTATATATATATATAAAAAAAAAAAGAAGAGTTTAATTTACATTAATAAGGAGGAGTAGAAAATGCTAGATGGTAAGAGGTGTAAGAAGGCGGTGGTTGTGAGGTGAGGCGAAAGGAAGATTGCGGAGTATTAGGAAACGAACGCGCCGCGGAAACGGGAGAGGCGCGTCCTGCAACACGTGCTCCAACACACGCGCCACCACCACCGTGTACTCCTCCAGCAGCTCCGCCACTATCGCCACCAGTATCATTCTAAATTGATCTTTAATTTGGGTAATTAATTGTAGGAAATATAGAGAGAGATAAGAAGAAACAGAATCGGAAAAGAGAGAGGGCATATAAATGAGATGCATGTGAGTGTTTAATTTTAATCCAGCGGCGGATGCAGAAAAGGGGTTTGTTCATACCTTGGGCTCATTTTGGACTTCCACGTGTCCTCAAGCCCACAATAAATGTACCCTCCTTGTTCTTATCTTTCTAATCCAAATAATCCAGTTTCGCCATTTTTTTTATTTTTTTAAAATAGTAGAGCTCAAATAGTTTAATTTTTTGGGCAAATATTGTGTATCAGTTATTTTTATTTAATACTTGCTCCATAATTACTTGCACATTTACACACTCTTAATATAGAAATATTCCACAAAATTAATACCCTCCCAACATCATTTTATTTTTAAAATTGCCACCATCTTTTTACATACATTTTACTTTACACCTTACCAAATCACCTAAAATACCCCTCATTTATCTTACATCACAAATCACAAAATTCACTTTTCTTAAAAAAACGTGTCGGTCAAACCGTGCGAGTAATCTTGGAACGGAGGGAGTAATATTTTTAACAAAAGTGACTATTACTTTTTACTTAAATACTAGTATCACTTTTTACTCAAACATTATCACCTTTTATATATGAAAGTTAAGAAAGATCCGCGGATCTCATTCTGTGAGACGGTCTCACCCAAAACTAGCCCATTATATAAACACTATTTTTTTTTTAATAGTTTGAAGTATAAAAGTTTAATTTTTAAAATTAAAATACAACACCTAAATCAGATAAATTTGCATAGTTCCATAGAGACCAAGTTGAACGCTTAAAGAAAGAGGAAAAAGAAAAACCTACACAAGTTTAGAAAGGACTTGAAAATACGAGTACCTAACATATTTCCTTTTGAGACAATTAGTTATTATTGACTTATGACCGAATTAAAATTGTAAGGACTATATATATAATATGTAAATAATTAATCATGACATATTTGAATTTTGTCGTGAATTGCTAACATAACAACTATACGTGTAAATTATATGACGATGCAACAAGTGCAAGACACATTGTTTTATAATCAGAATTCAAACTGCAATCAGTTGGATATATAGTGAGTGGATTTGGTGTTAATCATAATAATTAGTTCCCATGCTCTACAAACAATAAAAGCACAAAGGAACAAAGATTATCAACCATAATAATATACATAAGATTAGTATCATAGGACCCACGACAGTATCGACATTGGTATAATATTGTTCACTTTAGATTATGTTTACACGTTTTTTAACTTATTTAAAAGACCTCATGTAAATAGTGATACTTATCCATTTTTATATTCCTTATACATAACTCATTCACATTTATTCAATGTAAAATATTGTTTGACATCTCAACAATTCTCCACTTCAAATAAAGACATGCACTAAGCTTCCCCTCAAACCTTATCACCAAAACACAAGATGATAGTGATATGTATTTTTTCAAACATTTTAGAAGCAGAAACATATAGTGGTTTCAAAGTATCCCCACACTATATTGACTCAACCAAACATTCATCTTGATTCTTCCTAGCCCAAAATTGTTCTTACAATTTACTTTTTGTACATTTAATTTGAAAGATGTCATGCTCTTCATAGAGTTTTACATAGATGGCGCCACTTGTTAGAATTTCGAAAAGAACCTCAGTATTTGTATTCGGATCAAGCACGCACAAATTTGAATATTGTTTGAAACCCTGACACTTTAATCAAAAGTACACTAGACTTGATAAGAATATGTTAATTGGAAGATCAGAGCAATTGAAGGAAAGAATAGTTGAAAACTTGGACTTATGAAAGAAAGATGCTTATAAAATTCAACAATATTTTGCCTCAAATTTAAAACTACTCCACCTGTCAGGTTTCACTTTTCCCACACTTTCTGCCATAGGAATGTTGTGAAAAGCCTGTAAGGTTATGTATGCCAAAAGATTGGAATATTGCTAAAACTGACATTTAATCCATGTTTAGTGACCAGCTCAGACATGATTACAGTTTGTTGCTAACTAATTTTAGATTAATGATTGTCTCTTGATGCAAATCCAAGCAAACTTACAAATAAACTTCATTAATTCAATTTTTATAATGCTAGTATATATTGTAATCAATTCTGATATGATTATACTGGACAAGAATCATGACTAATCTTCTGTTGACTCTTTGACCGGTCAACAATTCTTTTGTTGACTATTTGACCACACATAACAGTAATATAATGCATATAAGAATATATAGTGCATATTTCATTGCTTCTTACCAAAGACATTCTTTCTTAACAATAAGTGATTAATTGTTCTATTCACATTACAATTTACAACCACCCTACCATGCAATATACCTGCAGGTTATATATATCTACCTTTCTGCATTGTCTTTCTTCATTCTTAATTTTACCTATCAACGATGAAGAATTTCTCCAGTTTTTTTATTTCAATTTCTGTTTTATCGATTTTCTTGATTCGAGATTCGTGGGCTTCTGTCGTCTCCACCGGAGATTTTAACAAAGATTTCTTTGTGACATGGTCACCTAGCCATGTTAATACTTCTCCTGATGGCACAACCAGAAGCCTAACACTTGATAAGGATTCAGGTTTCTTTTTTTTGTTAAGGCCAAAATTATTGCAAAGAAATTATGCTTCTTGATTTTGTCCTCTAATGTTTCTTTTCTTTATGTAGGCTCTGCTTTTGCTTCAAATGCTACGTTCTTGTTTGGTCAATTTGACATGCAAATTAAATTGATTCCTGGGAACTCAGCAGGCACAGTTGTGGCCTTTTATGTAAGATTATATATTTCACTTTAGTGTTTCATCTTGTGAGGCTCTACAACCTCGATATATTTTTCTTGGGTTGTCAGGGCCTCACAAATTACCAACAAATATTATTTTTATAAAACGTTATAAATAATTCATTTATATTAATTTTCTAATAGTTTTATATTTTGTTTGAAATATGTGTCCGTTGTCAATGCAGTTGACATCCGATCAAAATCAACCGAATCGAGACGAGCTGGACTTTGAATTCCTAGGCAATGTACCTGGAAATCCTTACATTGTACAAACTAATGTATATGCAAATGGATTTGATAACAGAGAGCAGAGAATCAAGCTCTGGTTTGATCCAACAAAAGACTTCCACACCTACTCTATATTGTGGAACATTCACCAAATCGTGTAAGCCATCTTTTAACAATTAATTCCATTATTATAGATTCACTCCGAGAAAAATCGAACTATAATGACATAAATTCTATCATTATTTCGGTTAGCAACATATCTTTTTCTGTGAGACGGTTTAATCCATATTTTAAAATTTTGGGTAGGATAATCCATTTATTTTTTTTCAGATTTTGATTGATAAAAAAAGTGATAACGTTTAAGTAAAAAATGATAATATTTTTAAGAAAAGTGTCTTTTACATTTTATTTAAACACTATTACTTTTTTCTCGAACATTATCACTTTTTATATATGAGTCCCATCTCATGAATCTCTTTCTGTGAGACGGTCTCACCCAAGACTAGCCCTTCCGATTATTATATAGGCTTATAGCTACTCAATCTTCGGTTATTAAACATTAGAGAAGTTATTATGAAATGATTTCTTGTGATTATATCAATTAAAACAAATAAAAACTGCAATGTGTTCCCTTCATGATGCAGATTCATGGTGGATTGGGTTCCCATCAGGACATACAGAAACCATGCAGATAAAGGAGTGCCATTTCCAAGATTGAAGCCCATGGGCCTGCTGCAGAGTGTTTGGGATGGTGAAAGTTGGGCCACAAATGGTGGCAAGGAAAAAATAGATTGGGCCGAAAGCCCATTTGTTGTGTCATTCAGAAACCACAAGATTGATGCTTGCATTTGGAAGAGAAACCCAAGATTTTGCAGCGGTGTAAGCCCAAGAAATTGGTGGAACAGTGAGAGATCCAGTTCATTAACGTGGGCCCAGAGAAGATTATTCAGATGGGTCAGAAAATATCACGTCGTATATGATTATTGCCAGGATTATAAGAGGTTTAACAATACTCTTCCAAAGGAGTGTTCGCTTACCAAGTATTGATAAGCACAAATTGTTGATAATTAATTAATATTTATGAATTTAATTTATTACAGTTTAGAGTTTGAATGCCTTTGTAATCACAGACACCATGGTGCCCTTCATTCATTGAAATATATATTTAATATTACATAAGTCTTTATTCCAATATATAGCGTACACCTAATAATTAAATCTCACGAATTTAACATTAATGAGTACTAATCAAACTTAAAATAAAATTTATATATAATACACAAAAATACACTCGATTGTGTGCATACCAAATGATCGAAATACACATCATTTACAATTCAATTGGGACCAGATGAGATATCACCTGACCACATATAGGGATTTATGTTACACTCTCATTAAGTGAAGTTTTAATCTTTTTTTTATTGTACACAATTAAATGATATTTTAATATTTTTTTACACTATTTATTTCAATTGTGCCCTCCTTTTAATTCAGGAAATTAGTGTGATTATAAACATCTTTATTAATCAAGAGTATACTTGTCAATATATACCATTTTTTTAATTTCAACAAATTTCACGAAAACTTCCCTTACTAAAAAACGGAAGCCAGAAGTAATTAGATAAAGATTTGAGATTCAAACATTTGCACACAATAACTGGATATATTAATTTGAGCGCAAAACTTGCCCATATACATTATTCGGGTTAAATTTGGCTGAGTAAGGTCTTAAATAAGAACCTTCATATGAGCCAAAAATATACTAATAATAAGAAGAAAGTACAAATATTGTGAAGTAATACATCTTTCTTTTTAGTGGAAAGTTACCATTTCCACTTTTATTTCCCCACAACGTGTGTATGTGTGTGTTATTTATGGTTAATTAAAGTGTTTTTATTTACTAATAAGGCTTCTCGCCTTCCCAATTGCCTGGTGGATCATAGCTGCATATCACATAGTACCATCCATTAGTGCACTGGACTCTTGCACACCCAATCTTGACCGAGTCGCGCCACACGACCTGAGTGTAGTGCAGGCACTGCTTCCCTCCGGTGCAAGCGTTTGTGTTGTAATCGTAGTATGGTTTTTCCGCAACCCACAAATTCACTCCAGCCACACCGGTAAAGGTGCTACTACTACCCTTGGCTAGGTTTTCGCCGTAGGGTCCGTTGGAATGCGCCAACGAGCAATTACCCTTCATTTGATTAGCGTAGTTTAGGGCGTAAGTAGCCAATGTTGTGTCCCATGTAACTGTGCTACAACCCACTTGACCGCGAGGGGTGTTGTGGGCGTTCACGTAGTCTTGAGCCGAGTTTTGAGCATTCGATTGTAAGGGCAAATAAAATTAATGCCAAGGAAACAAGGGAAAGGGGAATTTTGTGGGAAGCCATTGTGATTAATTAATGAGAAATGGGAATTTGGTTTGAATGAAATGTAATGGAGGGATAAATGGTATTTATAGAAAGAAATATATGTGGATAATTATAATGTTTAAATCATCATGCATGCATTCCCTAATATTTAGCCAATTGCATGTGAAAAAAAAGGGTGTAACAATGTTGCAACAAATTTAAGCAACAGTGATCACTAATATACATTCCCTTTGTACAAATTTGGGAGTCGTTCCACTTTGTGAATTGAATTAATTTAGATTAATTAATTGTGTTTAGCTTCATCTTTACTAAAAGAAGAGATCAAATAATGTTGCTTAAGTGTAGGGCTTTCTTTAGGTTAATCGTACGTACATCTCCTCTCGAATCCCTAGAAGGCAACTTGGATGATTTATTTGTTTTAACTATATGCAACTAACAAATTGGATATATATTTTTTATTTGTATTGAACTATATACTTACAATAATATGATTGAATTTTGATATTTAATTTTCAAATGTGCCAATAATTAATCTAAAAATTACTATACAATTAGGTCTTTGTCCCAGTGATAATAAGGTTGTCGATAGGGATGAAAATCAAACCAAGCTATTCGATACTCGATTCGAGATCGTTCGATAAAAGTTCGGTTCGATATAGATATCAAACAAGCTTGAACATATATTTACGTTCGGTATGGTCCAAAGCTCGGCTCGAGCTCGATAGGTAAAAAAAATATAAATTTAGTGTAAAAATGTCAAACTACTTGAGCTCGACTCATTTAATTATCGAACAAGCTCAACCACTAATTTTTTAGCTCAATAATATTTTAAACAAGCTTGAACTGTATCGCGTTCGGTTGGACTCGGCTCATTTACAACCCTAGTTGTCGACGATTATCTAAACTATATCCTAAGCAAAAACTAGTGATGGAGTAAGTGGACAAAATATATATTTGATCTAGATTCGACGTCTCAAAACTCATCCCAAAAAATGCTTGAAATTAAATTATTATTAGGTCTTGGTAGTTGGCATCTAAACAGAGTACAGGCTAATGTTATTATAATACTCCGTAATTAATATCAGATGATTTTAAAAATTCAAATTAATTAATGAGCCCAAAAAATATCTCGTGTATTAGATTTTATGTAAAATATTTTTTGTATTATATATATATATATATCCTTATAATGAGAAATTTAATTAAAAAAAACAATGAACCAAAAAAAAACATTTTGTACTAAATTGAGTGGAATCGTTATCTTAATTTCAACAAATTTCACGAAAATATGACTTATTAACAAAATTGAGGAGTATTGCATATGTCTAACAAATAGATTGGGCCTATGAATTTGTAAAGGGCGCGGCTAAAGGCACCCAAGGATCCTATGAGGACACCCACGCGATGAGGACACCCACAAAATGGATGAGGACATCCACGTGGAAAATACAAAAATACCCTTCTTCCTATTAAAACTCTAAATCCTCTCCCATTCTCAAAATTAGAAGAGTACACCCACGCCTCCTCCACTCTCTTGAAGAAGATGACGGCGCCGCCCACGCCACTGCCGCCGCCGCCGCCCGCGCCCACGCCGCCGACTCCTTCCACGCGGCCGCTCGCATAGTGCCGCCGCCGCCCACGTCACCGCCTTTGCCTCGCTGCGCCGCACACGCCTCCCTCTCCACTTCGCGGCCGCAGCCTCTCCCCCTCCCCTTCGCGACCGTTCGCGGCCGCAGTCCCCTCCCCTTCGCGGCCGCAACCCCTCCCACTCCCCTTCATCGCACCCAGCAACCCACGCCGTCGTCGTTCGAAGGTACGCTTTTTTTTTTTTTTTTTCAATTTTTACAGTTTTTCAAAAAATTAGGGTTTTGAAAATTTAGGAAAATTAGGGTTTTTTGTTTGGGAATTATTTTCGAACATATCGAGTTTGTTTTGGAAAAAAATTCGAACATATTGCGTTTGTTTTGAAAAAAAATTCGAACAACTTGTGTTTGTTTTTGAAAAAATTTCGAACAGGATGTTCGAATGTTTTTTTCGAACAAATCTAATTTGTTTTGAAATTTTTTTCGAACATATTGGGTTTGTTTTGGTAAAATTTTCGAACATCTCAAATTTGTTTTGGTAAAATTTTCGAACATGTGAAGATTTTATTTTTATTTTTGAAATTTTGATTTTTTTAGGATTTTTGATGTTTTGGTGTTGATGGTGGATTCCGGAATGATTCGTATGTGAAATGATGTATCACGTGTGAATCGGAATAGATGGGTGTACTCATCCGATTTAAAAAAAAAAAACTGTAGGAAGGGTAAAAACGTCTTTTCGCACCACCCCTGGGACAAAAAAAAATCTCCGTGGGTGTACTCATAGGAAATCCGGGTGCCTTTAGCCGCGCCCATTTGTAAAAGCGAGTGCTGATTGGTGAGGAATGTTTAGCCCGTTATGAGAAAAAAATTTTAAAAACAATTCTAGCTTAGATTATCCTCCTTTCGTTCCTTTTTTAAGTTTTATATTGGGATAATGACACATATTTTAAAGAATATAATATTTTATTTAAAATTATTGATAAAAAAATATAATAATAATAATAAAAAAGTGAAAAAAAAGGTGAAAAGAAAAAGATAAAGTGATTGGGGGTCAATTGAAATTTTGTGTAAAAATAAGAATAATTTTT
This sequence comes from Galeopsis tetrahit, assembly GCA_963675135.1. Classification (NCBI taxonomy): domain Eukaryota; kingdom Viridiplantae; phylum Streptophyta; class Magnoliopsida; order Lamiales; family Lamiaceae; genus Galeopsis; species Galeopsis tetrahit. Next base: position 90,239,628 of record OY776121.1, read on the forward strand.
AATAAATGTGAAATCATAATTTATCAAGAAAAAAACGTAAAACTCTAAAGGGGAATATAAAAAACTTAAAGAGATATACATGTATTTCCCTATACAATAGTCTTATACTCCCTCCGTCCGCCTATAAGTTTTCCATTTTACCATTTTAGTCTGTCTGTTTATAAGCTTCTCATACCCTTTTTGGTAAGTACTTTTTTTTACCCTTCACTTTATATTTTACTTTTTCTCTCTATCTCTCTCCTTATTTCAATCACATCACTTGTACTATATCTATTATTTAATCACTTTTCTTAATCTCTGTGCCAAAAAGTAGCGGGAAGCTTATAGACGGACGGAGGGAGTATATATGTTTGAATAGTCTTAGGGTGTATTTCCGTATACAATAGTTTTAGGGGGTGTTTACTTTGGGCTTTGGGTGGTTTTAAGAATCAGAATTTTGAAATCCTGGTTTTTGAAATCCCGATAAATAGTAATATGAGTGTTTCTTTTGGGTTTTGGAATAGTGAAGGATTTAACTTTATGTCAAATCAAGTTGTAAGATTGAATAAGTTTGTATTATTATATTATTGTTTGATGAGATTATAATGATTAGTTAAGTACGTGTATAATGATTAAATGTATTATATTATTGTATTATTATATTATTATATTATTATAGTATTATTATATTATTGTTGAGAAATAATATAATGATTGGAGTAATATTATATAGATATAACTTTATGTCAAATCAACATGTTTGATAGGGGTGGTTTTGAGTGGATTTTGAAAATCGATTTTTAAATCTCGAAGTAAAACGGATTTTGGATCTTGAATTTGATTTTTAAAACCAAAAGTAAACATGCCCTTAATGTTTGAATAGTCTTAGTAGAAGAAAATCGAAATTACAGATCCAACTTATTAATTCTACATATCCCTATCCCGGAATCAAGTTTAATTAACATTTAAAACATAATAATCAAAAGTATTTTACTCATTTATTCACTATTAATTAAAAAAATGGTCATAATAGATTAATTTTATTAAGTCTCATGCTAAATGGTCCAATGAGGTGCCACTGTAAACTTTCTTTAATTTTGATCAATGCAGCATTTATTTTGTAACATATTTAAAGTACAACAATGGTTAAAATAAAATTTCATAAGAATAGATGTAGGGAAATTGAAAAGTGCAACACAATATTATTTTCGTGGGAAAGATAAAATTGTTTTACACGAAATTCATCAATAATTCATTGTTGTGGAATTTCATCAATTCCAGTACAGCGCACCTGTTTCCAGCATTTAATTTTAGTTCTTCACATGTCTAACTTTTCTACAGGACCACATCAATCAACCTCATAGCTTGTGTTTCACAAGGTCCAAAATAAGACTTAAAACAAACAGGGTATGTTTGATAAGTTGAATTTTATATAATTTATAGTAAGTATTTACAGGGTAGATATTAAAATTTTGAATGGTAAAATCTCAAAATATATAGAACTGATTTTTTATTTCAAAATCTGAAATCTAAGTTTAAAAAATTAACATCTAAGTTTAAAAAATTAAAATCTGATTTTTTAGTCTCGTGTTATGCTTAATTTTGGGACGAAATGTGAAGATTTAATTTATACTCAGTAGTTTATATGGCAGACTTGAGAATCTTAGTACTAAAAGATAATGAGAAAAAAAAAAATCAGAACCTCGACCTCTCAAGATTTATCCAAATTATCAAAACAATAATTACCAAATAGGCAAATACCCTCCAAGAAGACCAAAAAATAATTGTTTGGATGATCGAGAAATGCAATAATTTTAAAGACCACAAAACAATAATTATGTGCAATTGAGTCTAGTGAAAATGTAATCTGGTAACTTGGGGTTTCACTGCGCATCAGATTCAAATTTCAATTTTATCATGTTATATATAGTTTCCCTAGACATGTGATCGAGTTTAACCAATATTAATTACAAGGTTCCGTCTAATCTTCAGGTTGGATATTGATGTGACATAATGATGTAGTGTCATTCACAATCGAATACATTTAGAAGAAAGGAGAAAAGACATATTGAATAGTAAGATATATTTAGAATATTTGGAAAAGTGTGAGAGTTTCGTCTCATGATCTCTTCTGATAGTACAACATTCACATTTATTAGGGTAAAATGCAAATATGGTCCCAAGAGAATCTCTGTTCACGAAAATGGTCCCATTTTGAGCAAAAATGGTCCCACGAGATTTTTCCGTAAAAAACTAACGGAATTGTTCATGTGAAGCACACACGCCGTTAAGGTAAAAAACGAAAAAATGCAGATTTGGTCCCAAGAGATCTGGAAAATGCATATTTGGTCCCAAAAGATCAGGAAAATGCAGATTTAGCCCCAAAAGATTCGTGTTGACGAAAATGGTCCCATTTTGTACAAAAAATGTCCCACGAGATTTTACCATCTAAAATAAAATCTCCAAATGTTCTATTTTAATCAAATGCTCCAAAATCACCTCTAATTTTAAAAGAGCCCTAAAAAATTCTTCCCCAAATAAAACCACACAAATCAAACTTGAAAATTTAGAAAAAATTGAAGGTAAAACACTCATTAAGCATTCCCAAATCGCAAACCCTCACTTAAATTCCTCAAATCGTAAACCCTCACTTAAACCCCCCAAATCGAAGTAGACAAACCACATTCACTGAAATTACACGTCAAATCGTTCTTGATTTTTTCTCATTTTATCTCAATTAATATTTCCTCTGTTGGGAATTCACTACAAAAAACGCGTGGTTTACCGACGGATCTACCGACGGAATTGTGGTCGGTAGGCGTGGTTTCCGACGGAACTACCGACGGAATAATTCAGTCGGCTCTAGACTCGTCGGCCCGGTTTACCGACGGAATTTTTTTTTCCGTCGGTAGTCCCGACGGAATAAATCAGTCGAGTCTGCCGACGGATCTCATTCTGTCGGTAGGCCGAATGACCCGTTTTGAAACCGGGTCTGATTTCTGTCGGCAATTCCGTCGGCCGTCACGACGGACTTACCGACGGAAATTTATTTTAGAATTTTTTTTAACAAAAATATATTTGTCGGCTTCTGTCGGGAATTCCGTCGGATCTGCCGACGGAACTCGATTTTATATTTTTTAAATTAGGAATTATATTCAGTCGGTGCCCGTCGGTAGTTCCGTCGGTAGTACCGACGGAATTTTCCGTCGGTAAGTCAACCCAAAAAAAAATAACTGGGGCGGATCGGACCCGACCCAGACCTCGACCCGACCCGACCTGCGATCTTTTATTAAGGCCACCATTTATTCTGGCCTTGCTAGGAATCGAACCCGGGTGTGTGGGCGCCTAGTGAGGGGCGCCTACCACTCGGATAGGTGTGTTACTTGTTCGTAATTGTAATATTAATTGTATATGTACTCATTTTCGGCCCATTTTTTTTAAAAAATTCATAAAATTAATTTCTTTCATATATATCAAATAATTAAATTTGAAATCTATAATTTATATTTTTATAATTTATATATTTTAAAATACTAAAATATTCATATTTTAACTAAAATACTAATATTTTTTTAGTAAAAAATTCATTTTTTTTGCTAATTATTTTTTAAAAAATTTTAAAAAATTAATTTCATTCACATAAATTAAATAATTAAATTTGTAATCTATAATTTATATATTTTTAAATACTAAAATATTCATTTTTTTTACTAAAATATTCATTTTTTTGCTAATTATATTTTAAAAATTTTTTAAAAATTAATTTTTTTACCAACACGTTCCCCTCAAGTATAAGAGGTTCGCGTGTAATAAAAGCAAGGCCCGGTTAAATTATCGATCCGTGGGACTAGATTGTGAAAGTAGCCTTAGTGTGTATGTTTTTCTTTGAATATAATGAGATATCATGTTTTGTGCAAGAAAATGTAAATTAAACTATCAAAAAACAATCAATGATGAGCTATAACTAAGATATGATGATAAAAATCAAGTGAGAGGGGTAGTGTTCGGGTGTTCGTCCTTGTGTGGAATCGATGTTAAAAGTCAAAGTTTATGTGTAATTCATGGGATGGAATTTGGTAGAAGCAATCACTAAAGCATTTATCGAGCAAAGTACCTAGGATCGAGAGGATGAATAGAAGGTTTCTTACTCGGGTAATCACACGACTAGGGGGTTCGACTCTACCTAAATTATACTAAACTAATCCCTAGATATGCTTTTCCACTTGAATACTAACAACCAAGCTCCTATGGCCTTCTCATTAATCACTTAAATGTTAATTAAAGCAATTAATGTAGATAAATGGGGTTCTAATGAAATTTACCCAACTCTCGTTGCGATAAACCAATATTAACTCATTCACTCGACTCCCAACCCTCGATTATACTATCTACCCCCGATTAACCAACTCTCGTTGCATTAATTGAGTTTCTAATACAACCTAATAGTTGAGTTCTTGCAAATAATCTAACAAAACCCATAAACCTAACCAATAATCCTACCAATGAATTCCACAATTGAAATCAACCTAAAACATTAATTCCATCACAATTCTACAACACCCAAACACCAATATGCTTAGCTCATGGCTAATTTAGGGAAATTGAGGAAGATAAGTGAGAAAACAATCATACCCATGCTTAATAAGAACAAATTACTCAAATTAAAATAAGATATCACCTCTTGTCTTGCAAATATGAAATAAACCTTCAAAACTTCAACACAATCTTCAATCTCTACCTTGGAAATGAAATTACAACTTCAAAGATAACCTATCTATGGAAATTCACTAAGTTCTATGGCTAAAACTAAGAAAAACAAGCAAATGATGGTGAAATTTGGATTTGGGGAGCTTGAGTACTCTTCTAATGGCTGCCTTCTCAAGAAAAACGAATTTTGTGGCCTTTTATACCCTCCCCCTTGAGCTTGGCACGTGTCCCTAGGTCTAATTTGGAAGAGGGCAAAAAATGAGCAGTGACTCGGCCGAGTGAGCTAACTCGGCCGAGTGGTCTTGTTAAAAAGCGTGTTTATACTTTTGTCCACCCGTAACTCGGCCGAGTGAGCTCACTCGGCCGAGTGTGCAGAAATTTTGAAACTCTCAGATTCGGCCGAGTCTGAGCACTCGACCGAGTGTTCAAAAATCGAAAATTTCAGTTTTTGGCCCGACTCGGCCGAGTTGGGCTCACTCGGCCGAGTGACACTCTGTCCTTACTTTTGCTTTGGACATAACTTTTGATCCGGAGGTCCGATCGGCTCGATTCTTGTCTCATTACGATCCTCTCTTCGATGCCTTTCATGTGGTTGCATCTTTGGAATGATCCAACGGCTGGATTTTTCGTGGTTTGCTTCGAAACTTATCGTATTACCTAGAAATCAAACAAGAATGTTCGTGTATCAAAATTTCAAGAATTAACCAACGATCACACGATTCTTGCAAGAATAACTTGATATTTAGAGCACAATTCATCCACAAATTCGATCAATCTCACGACAAATCACCCCCCCAAACTTAAAGACTTGCTTGTCCCCAAGCAAAGAAAGAAAAGAACAAAGGAGAGTGATTGTGAAGAATTTGAATTATGGATTCAATTAAAGCAATGATATGATCAAGTGAGCTTCCAATGAACCATTATCAACCATGAAATCCCCTACCAACTTCATGTAAGTTGTGATTAAAACAAAGCAAAATCAAGCACTTGATTCACAATCCTCACAAGAAGTGTTTCTCTCATTCACACAAGTAAATTGAGGCTATGCTTTCACTCATCAATTGAATCACATCACATAATCACCATAAGCTTGCCACAAATCTCATCTATCTACCACTTTGTTATGCTTCACAATAGGATCAAAAGGACTTTGATTTGGACGTAACGTTGGCTCTTTGGAAACGGTGGGAAGAATTTGGAAAATGTGACTCGACTAGTGGAGGACAACGAACAATTTTTTTTCTTTCATTTTTCTCATTTCATTCAAAACAAACCATCCATCATCCTCACTTTTCTTTTCATTCTCAAGAATTTTCTTCCTTTGTTTCTTTCAAGAGTCCACTTTTTGCTCTTAAGCACATGTTTTTGGTAGATCCCCTCTTCTTTTTTTTTTTTTTTTTTTTACTCTCTTTTCTAGGGGCTCCCTTTTTTTTTTTTTTTTTTTGTTTCTCATCTTTTCTTTCTCTTTTTTTTTTCTCTTTGCTCAAACACTCCACACACATATCAAATCAAAACTCATGTTTTTCCACTTTTCCCTTGTCCTCTACTAGTAAATGGCAAAGGCTTATAAAGTTCAAGAGGTTAAACATTGTAGGTTACCAAAAGATCAAGTTTTAAGGCTCAAATTGGCTAACTACGGAAACTTCTTTTTGGTATGGGAATATTTGGCTAAGTGACTATTAATAACAAAAGATGGCCTAAATCATATCCCATTGTTTCACACACTTGTGGTTTCAAGCAAGACGTATGGCAAGTTCTAGAATTATGGACAATGATCAATCCACTCTCAAATAAACAACCGGATCATGATTGGTTCAAGGATCAATTCTCACCGGGTTTTCAAAGATATGAATACAAGCATCATCATAAGCCTAATTCTTCTCACAACACACATTCAAAAGGTAAGTTAATCCATGAGTCAACTTTCATCACATAGAATCTCACAACACCAATCATTCAATCAACATTCACCCATAATCCAAAATTAATTCACAATCAACACTATATCACACATAATTTCACCATCATGAAAATCAATCAAGAGCACACAACAATCCAATATTCTAAGTAAATCTCAATCACCACTTGCATGTGCTCATATGCAATAAACTCCAAGTACAAAAATAAAAGAAAAATTTCCCTACCCCCCCAAACTTGCGAATTGCTAAGCAATCCAAGTTTGGGAAAGGGTGTACCTTCCATGATGGCTATCACCTCCTTTTCTTTTTCTCACTCCATCTCTTCAATGATTCCACTTCCATTTCTTCAACCATTTGGCAACACGTCCATATGAATGTACCTACAAAAATCAAGCTCACCCACCATCAAAAGCACCATCTAACAACATAAAAGAAAACTACACTATGAAAGCAAGTAAAAATGGGTTGCCTCCCATTTAGCGCTAAGTTTAACGTCTTCAAGCCGGACGGAACTTATAGAGTTCAAACTTCCTCTTTCATCTTAACACCACCAACTTCTTTTGAAGAAGAAGCATAGTGGTGCTTCTTTGCTTTGTTCTTCATTTTCTTCTTCTTGTCATACCAATCCTTCACTTTCTTCTTTAGAACTTTCGAACTTGGATCAACTCTTTTCTTAACTTTTCTTCCTAGGCCACAAAGAAAGTTAATATTAGTCACACAAGATTTGTTAGAACAATGTGAATCATTAAGAATTTGAGAAGTGAAGAGTATAGCATTGCTTATGCTTGAGTGTGAGGAATTTTTCATATCCTTCATTACAAATGTCACTTCTTCCTCCTCCACTTTCAACTTGATCTCTCCATCTTTCACATCAATTGTTGCTCCCCCCGTAGCTAAGAATGGTCTCCCCAAAATCAAAGGAATTTCGGGGTCCTCTTCCATATTCATCACCACAAAATCGGCATGAAAGTTAAATTTATCCACTTTCACCACTACATCTTCTACAACCCCTTCCGGGTAAACTATGGAACGATCCGCCAATTGTAGAGTCATGTTGGTTGGATTCATACTTCCAAGCTTCAAACGATCATACATTGAGAGGGGCATCAAATTTATGCTAGCTCCAAGATCACAAAGAACTTTCTTCTTTTCTCCATTGCCCAACTCACATACCAATGTGAAGCTCCCGGGATCTTTCAACTTTTGAGGAAGACTCTTTTGGATTAAAGCACTACATTCCATAGGAAGATTCACCGTCTCACATTCTTCCACTTTTCTTTTCTTTGAAAGAATCTCTTTCATAAATTTTGCATAAGTGGGCATCTCCTCAAGAGCCTCCAAGAAGGGTACATTCACGGTGACTTTCTTGAAAATTTCAAGAAACTTTCCAAATTTCTCATCGAGTTTCTTTCTCATAAACCGTTGGGGAAATGGTGGTGGAACAAGTGTTTTTGGAACTCCCCACCCATCACACTCTATCTTCTCTTCATACTTTGCTTCTCTTGCTTCCTTGGCTTTCTTCCACTTAGGTATCCTTTCTTCTTTCTTCTCTTCTTTCTCCATCTCTTCTCTTATACTCATTTCTCCATCTTCGTCTTCATTTGGCATGCTTGGTCCCTCGTATTGAGTGCCACTACGAAGATTAATTGCCATACAATTCTCTCTAGGATTTGCTTCCGTAGTAGAAGGGAACTTGCCTTTTTGATTTGCACCACTTGAAGAAGCAATTTGGCTCATGTGAAACTCTATGTTTTTCATTTGCTTGGCCATTGAGAGCATTTGTTCATCCAACCTTTCTATCTTTTGGTTTTGTTGAGCCGTCATTTGATTATTTTGAGCTATGAAAGTGGTCAACAAGTCTTCCAAATGTGGTCTCCCCTCATTGTTTGGTGCACGAGCACCCGGATCAAATCCCGGAGGGAGTGTGAGAGCGGCTTTAGGATTTCCATAAGAGAAGTTTTCATGCTTCCGAGCATTTGGGTTGTAAGGAGGATTTCCTTGGAATTGGGCTTGAGCATGTTGTTGGAAACGGTTTTGGTTAGGAGCTTGGTTTGGGAAAGGTGGTTGATGAAAATTTCCTTGAAAATTCCCTTGAGGATATTGGGGCCTTCCCATGTAGTTAGCATCCTCAACTTGGTTCAACATGTTTGGCATCTCCATTCCCCCACCAAAACTTTCTCTCCTTTGATTGTTCTCCATTAACTCAACCTTGTCCAAGAGCATCTTGATTGTATCACCCAATGATGTGGAGTTATTCCCAATTTGAGCAACTCTATTGGGTCTATTTCCATCAATAGGCCAATCGTAGGTGTTTGTAGCAATTGCTTCAATGATTTCCTTTGCTAATCTTGCACTCTTTGCAAACAATTGCCCACCCGCGGATGCATCAATGTATTGCCTTGAAGAGAGTCCCAATCCATTGTAGAAGAAGCTAATCGTTTGTTCCTCCGCAAACCCATGTTGAGGACACCTCCTCAAAAGACCTTGGAATCTTTCCCATGCACTATAGATGCTTTCATTCTCCCTTTGGAGAAATTGAGTAATCTCGGTCTTGCATTGAAGAGTTTTGGATGGAGGGAAGAACTTCAATAAGAACCTCTTGCTTAGCTCGTCCCATGTGGTTACTCGGTTGTTGATCATTGAGGTAAGCCATTCCTTAGCTTTATCTTTCAAGGTGAAAGAAAAGAGCCTCATCTTCAAAGTGTCCTCATGTACCCCATTGATCTTAACCGTATCCGCATACTCCATAAATCGGGACAAGTGTTGATTGGGATCTTCAAGTGGCTCACCCCCAAATTGCCTCTTCTCTAGCATTCGAATTAGACTCGGGCTAATTTCGAAATTGTTGGGCGCAATCGGAGGACGCTCTATCCCATCGTAGTATCTTTGAACCGGTGGTTCAAAATAGTCTCTAATAGTTCTCTCTTCCTCATTACCGACTCCACCCTCATTCCCCGCTCCAATGACTCGGTTGTCGACCGGAGGGTGAATGATGTTTTGATTGTTGTTTTCCGCCATCAATCTCTCTTGTTCAAGCATTTGGTTTCGATCTCTGTTTCTTCTTCGTGCGGTAGCTTCAATTTCCAAATCAATAGGAATTGGGTCGATCCCACTTCCTCTTGTGTTCATGCACCTATAGAATCAACAAAGTATCAAATTCCAAAGATAAGACAAACAAAGAACTTACTAACAAGAAAAATAAAATCACTAGTACTCAAGACCAACACACACTAAGTTACTTAAAAACAAAACTAGTCCCCGGCAACGGCGCCAAAAACTTGACACGTGTTTTTACCAACACGTTCCCCTCAAGTATAAGAGGTTCGCGTGTAATAAAAGCAAGGCCCGGTTAAATTATCGATCCGTGGGACTAGATTGTGAAAGTAGCCTTAGTGTGTATGTTTTTCTTTGAATATAATGAGATATCATGTTTTGTGCAAGAACATGTAAATTAAACTATCAAAAAACAATCAATGATGAGCTATAACTAAGATATGATGATAAAAATCAAGTGAGAGGGGTAGTGTTCGGGTGTTCGTCCTTGTGTGGAATCGATGTTAAAAGTCAAAGTTTATGTGTAATTCATGGGATGGAATTTGGTAGAAGCAATCACTAAAGCATTTATCGAGCAAAGCACCTAGGATCGAGAGGATGAATAGAAGGTTTCTTACTCGGGTAATCACACGACTAGGGGGTTCGACTCTACCTAAATTATACTAAACTAATCCCTAGATATGCTTTTCCACTTGAATACTAACAACCAAGCTCCTATGGCCTTCTCATTAATCACTTAAATGTTAATTAAAGCAATTAATGTAGATAAATGGGGTTCTAATGAAATTTACCCAACTCTCGTTGCGATAAACCAATATTAACTCATTCACTCGACTCCCAACCCTCGATTATACTATCTACCCCCGATTAACCAACTCTCGTTGCATTAATTGAGTTTCTAATACAACCTAATAGTTGAGTTCTTGCAAATAATCTAACAAAACCCATAAACCTAACCAATAATCCTACCAATGAATTCCACAATTGAAATCAACCTAAAACATTAATTCCATCACAATTCTACAACACCCAAACACCAATATGCTTAGCTCATGGCTAATTTAGGGAAATTGAGGAAGATAAGTGAGAAAACAATCATACCCATGCTTAATAAGAACAAATTACTCAAATTAAAATAAGATATCACCTCTTGTCTTGCAAATATGAAATAAACCTTCAAAACTTCAACACAATCTTCAATCTCTACCTTGGAAATGAAATTACAACTTCAAAGATAACCTATCTATGGAAATTCACTAAGTTCTATGGCTAAAACTAAGAAAAATAAGCAAATGATGGTGAAATTTGGATTTGGGGAGCTTGAGTACTCTTCTAATGGCTGCCTTCTCAAGAAAAACGAATTTTGTGGCCTTTTATACCCTCCCCCTTGAGCTTGGCACGTGTCCCTAGGTCTAATTTGGAAGAGGGCAAAAAATGAGCAGTGACTCGGCCGAGTGAGCTAACTCGGCCGAGTGGTCTTGTTAAAAAGCGTGTTTATACTTTTGTCCACCCGTAACTCGGCCGAGTGAGCTCACTCGGCCGAGTGTGCAGAAATTTTGAAACTCTCAGATTCGGCCGAGTCTGAGCACTCGACCGAGTGTTCAAAAATCGAAAATTTCAGTTTTTGGCCCGACTCGGCCGAGTTGGGCTCACTCGGCCGAGTGACACTCTGTCCTTACTTTTGCTTTGGACATAACTTTTGATCCGGAGGTCCGATCGGCTCGATTCTTGTCTCATTACGATCCTCTCTTCGATGCCTTTCATGTGGTTGCATCTTTGGAATGATCCAACGGCTTGATTTTTCGTGGTTTGCTTCGAAACTTATCGTATTACCTAGAAATCAAACAAGAATGTTCGTGTATCAAAATTTCAAGAATTAACCAACGATCACACGATTCTTGCAAGAATAACTTGATATTTAGAGCACAATTCATCCACAAATTCGATCAATCTCACGACAAATCACCCCCCCAAACTTAAAGACTTGCTTGTCCCCAAGCAAAGAAAGAAAAGAACAAAGGAGAGTGATTGTGAAGAATTTGAATTATGGATTCAATTAAAGCAATGATATGATCAAGTGAGCTTCCAATGAACCATTATCAACCATGAACTCCCCTACCAACTTCATGTAAGTTGTGATTAAAACAAAGCAAAATCAAGCACTTGATTCACAATCCTCACAAGAAGTGTTTCTCTCATTCACACAAGTAAATTGAGGCTATGCTTTCACTCATCAATTGAATCACATCACATAATCACCATAAGCTTGCCACAAATCTCATCTATCTACCACTTTGTTATGCTTCACAATAGGATCAAAAGGACTTTGATTTGGACGTAACGTTGGCTCTTTGGAAACGGTGGGAAGAATTTGGAAAATGTGACTCGACTAGTGGAGGACAACGAACAATTTTTTTTCTTTCATTTTTCTCATTTCATTCAAAACAAACCATCCATCATCCTCACTTTTCTTTTCATTCTCAAGAATTTTCTTCCTTTGTTTCTTTCAAGAGTCCACTTTTTGCTCTTAAGCACATGTTTTTGGTAGATCCCCTCTTCTTTTTTTTTTTTTTTTTTTTACTCTCTTTTCTAGGGGCTCCCTTTTTTTTTTTTTTTTTTTGTTTCTCATCTTTTCTTTCTCTTTTTTTTTCTCTTTGCTCAAACACTCCACACACATATCAAATCAAAACTCATGTTTTTCCACTTTTCCCTTGTCCTCTACTAGTAAATGGCAAAGGCTTATAAAGTTCAAGAGGTTAAACATTGTAGGTTACCAAAAGATCAAGTTTTAAGGCTCAAATTGGCTAACTACGGAAACTTCTTTTTGGTATGGGAATATTTGGCTAAGTGACTATTAATAACAAAAGATGGCCTAAATCATATCCCATTGTTTCACACACTTGTGGTTTCAAGCAAGACGTATGGCAAGTTCTAGAATTATGGACAATGATCAATCCACTCTCAAATAAACAACCGGATCATGATTGGTTCAAGGATCAATTCTCACCGGGTTTTCAAAGATATGAATACAAGCATCATCATAAGCCTAATTCTTCTCACAACACACATTCAAAAGGTAAGTTAATCCATGAGTCAACTTTCATCACATAGAATCTCACAACACCAATCATTCAATCAACATTCACCCATAATCCAAAATTAATTCACAATCAACACTATATCACACATAATTTCACCATCATGAAAATCAATCAAGAGCACACAACAATCCAATATTCTAAGTAAATCTCAATCACCACTTGCATGTGCTCATATGCAATAAACTCCAAGTACAAAAATAAAAGAAAAATTTCCCTACCCCCCCAAACTTGCTAATTGCTAAGCAATCCAAGTTTGGGAAAGGGTGTACCTTCCATGATGGCTATCACCTCCTTTTCTTTTTCCCACTCCATCTCTTCAATGATTCCACTTCCATTTCTTCAACCATTTGGCAACACGTCCATATGAATGTACCTACAAAAATCAAGCTCACCCACCATCAAAAGCATCATCTAACAACATAAAAGAAAACTACACTATGAAAGCAAGTAAAAATGGGTTGCCTCCCATTTAGCGCTAAGTTTAACGTCTTCAAGCCGGACGGAACTTATAGAGTTCAAACTTCCTCTTTCATCTTAACACCACCAACTTCTTTTGAAGAAGAAGCATAGTGGTGCTTCTTTGCTTTGTTCTTCATTTTCTTCTTCTTGTCATACCAATCCTTCACTTTCTTTTTTAGAACTTTCGAACTTGGATCAACTCTTTTCTTAACTTTTCTTCCTAGGCCACAAAGAAAGTTAATATTAGTCACACAAGATTTGTTAGAACAATGTGAATCATTAAGAATTTGAGAAGTGAAGAGTATAGCATTGCTTATGCTTGAGTGTGAGGAATTTTTCATATCCTTCATTACAAATGTCACTTCTTCCTCCTCCACTTTCAACTTGATCTCTCCATCTTTCACATCAATTGTTGCTCCCCCCGTAGCTAAGAATGGTCTCCCCAAAATCAAAGGAATTTCGGGGTCCTCTTCCATATTCATCACCACAAAATCGGCATGAAAGTTAAATTTATCCACTTTCACCACTACATCTTCTACAACCCCTTCCGGGTAAACTATGGAACGATCCGCCAATTGTAGAGTCATGTTGGTTGGATTCATACTTCCAAGCTTCAAACGATCATACATTGAGAGGGGCATCAAATTTATGCTAGCTCCAAGATCACAAAGAGCTTTCTTCTTTTCTCCATTGCCCAACTCACATACCAATGTGAAGCTCCCGGGATCTTTCAACTTTTGAGGAAGACTCTTTTGGATTAAAGCACTACATTCCATAGGAAGATTCACCGTCTCACATTCTTCCACTTTTCTTTTCTTTGAAAGAATCTCTTTCATAAATTTTGCATAAGTGGGCATCTCCTCAAGAGCCTCCAAGAAGGGTACATTCACGGTGACTTTCTTGAAAATTTCAAGAAACTTTCCAAATTTCTCATCGAGTTTCTTTCTCATAAACCGTTGGGGAAATGGTGGTGGAACAAGTGTTTTTGGAACTCCCCACCCATCACACTCTATCTTCTCTTCATACTTTGCTTCTCTTGCTTCCTTGGCTTTCTTCCACTTAGGTATCCTTTCTTCTTTCTTCTCTTCTTTCTCCATCTCTTCTCTTATACTCATTTCTCCATCTTCGTCTTCATTTGGCATGCTTGGTCCCTCGTATTGAGTGCCACTACGAAGATTAATTGCCATACAATTCTCTCTAGGATTTGCTTCCGTAGTAGAAGGGAACTTGCCTTTTTGATTTGCACCACTTGAAGAAGCAATTTGGCTCATGTGAAACTCTATGTTTTTCATTTGCTTGGCCATTGAGAGCATTTGTTCATCCAACCTTTCTATCTTTTGGTTTTGTTGAGCCGTCATTTGATTATTTTGAGCTATGAAAGTGGTCAACAAGTCTTCCAAATGTGGTCTCCCCTCATTGTTTGGTGCACGAGCACCCGGATCAAATCCCGGAGGGAGTGTGAGAGCGGCTTTAGGATTTCCATAAGAGAAGTTTTCATGCTTCCGAGCATTTGGGTTGTAAGGAGGATTTCCTTGGAATTGGGCTTGAGCATGTTGTTGGAAACGGTTTTGGTTAGGAGCTTGGTTTGGGAAAGGTGGTTGATGAAAATTTCCTTGAAAATTCCCTTGAGGATATTGGGGCCTTCCCATGTAGTTAGCATCCTCAACTTGGTTCAACATGTTTGGCATCTCCATTCCCCCACCAAAACTTTCTCTCCTTTGATTGTTCTCCATTAACTCAACCTTGTCCAAGAGCATCTTGATTGTATCACCCAATGATGTGGAGTTATTCCCAATTTGAGCAACTCTATTGGGTCTATTTCCATCAATAGGCCAATCGTAGGTGTTTGTAGCAATTGCTTCAATGATTTCCTTTGCTAATCTTGCACTCTTTGCAAACAATTGCCCACCCGCGGATGCATCAATGTATTGCCTTGAAGAGAGTCCCAATCCATTGTAGAAGAAGCTAATCGTTTGTTCCTCCGCAAACCCATGTTGAGGACACCTCCTCAAAAGACCTTGGAATCTTTCCCATGCACTATAGATGCTTTCATTCTCCCTTTGGAGAAATTGAGTAATCTCGGTCTTGCATTGAAGAGTTTTGGATGGAGGGAAGAACTTCAATAAGAACCTCTTGCTTAGCTCGTCCCATGTGGTTACTCGGTTGTTGATCATTGAGGTAAGCCATTCCTTAGCTTTATCTTTCAAGGTGAAAGAAAAGAGCCTCATCTTCAAAGTGTCCTCATGTACCCCATTGATCTTAACCGTATCCGCATACTCCATAAATCGGGACAAGTGTTGATTGGGATCTTCAAGTGGCTCACCCCCAAATTGCCTCTTCTCTAGCATTCGAATTAGACTCGGGCTAATTTCGAAATTGTTGGGCGCAATCGGAGGACGCTCTATCCCATCGTAGTATCTTTGAACCGGTGGTTCAAAATAGTCTCTAATAGTTCTCTCTTCCTCATTACCGACTCCACCCTCATTCCCCGCTCCAATGACTCGGTTGTCGACCGGAGGGTGAATGATGTTTTGATTGTTGTTTTCCGCCATCAATCTCTCTTGTTCAAGCATTTGGTTTCGATCTCTGTTTCTTCTTCGTGCGGTAGCTTCAATTTCCAAATCAATAGGAATTGGGTCGATCCCACTTCCTCTTGTGTTCATGCACCTATAGAATCAACAAAGTATCAAATTCCAAAGATAAGACAAACAAAGAACTTACTAACAAGAAAAATAAAATCACTAGTACTCAAGACCAACACACACTAAGTTACTTAAAAACAAAACTAGTCCCCGGCAACGGCGCCAAAAACTTGACACGTGTTTTTACCAACACGTTCCCCTCAAGTATAAGAGGTTCGCGTGTAATAAAAGCAAGGCCCGGTTAAATTATCGATCCGTGGGACTAGATTGTGAAAGTAGCCTTAGTGTGTATGTTTTTCTTTGAATATAATGAGATATCATGTTTTGTGCAAGAACATGTAAATTAAACTATCAAAAAACAATCAATGATGAGCTATAACTAAGATATGATGATAAAAATCAAGTGAGAGGGGTAGTGTTCGGGTGTTCGTCCTTGTGTGGAATCGATGTTAAAAGTCAAAGTTTATGTGTAATTCATGGGATGGAATTTGGTAGAAGCAATCACTAAAGCATTTATCGAGCAAAGCACCTAGGATCGAGAGGATGAATAGAAGGTTTCTTACTCGGGTAATCACACGACTAGGGGGTTCGACTCTACCTAAATTATACTAAACTAATCCCTAGATATGCTTTTCCACTTGAATACTAACAACCAAGCTCCTATGGCCTTCTCATTAATCACTTAAATGTTAATTAAAGCAATTAATGTAGATAAATGGGGTTCTAATGAAATTTACCCAACTCTCGTTGCGATAAACCAATATTAACTCATTCACTCGACTCCCAACCCTCGATTATACTATCTACCCCCGATTAACCAACTCTCGTTGCATTAATTGAGTTTCTAATACAACCTAATAGTTGAGTTCTTGCAAATAATCTAACAAAACCCATAAACCTAACCAATAATCCTACCAATGAATTCCACAATTGAAATCAACCTAAAACATTAATTCCATCACAATTCTACAACACCCAAACACCAATATGCTTAGCTCATGGCTAATTTAGGGAAATTGAGGAAGATAAGTGAGAAAACAATCATACCCATGCTTAATAAGAACAAATTACTCAAATTAAAATAAGATATCACCTCTTGTCTTGCAAATATGAAATAAACCTTCAAAACTTCAACACAATCTTCAATCTCTACCTTGGAAATGAAATTACAACTTCAAAGATAACCTATCTATGGAAATTCACTAAGTTCTATGGCTAAAACTAAGAAAAATAAGCAAATGATGGTGAAATTTGGATTTGGGGAGCTTGAGTACTCTTCTAATGGCTGCCTTCTCAAGAAAAACGAATTTTGTGGCCTTTTATACCCTCCCCCTTGAGCTTGGCACGTGTCCCTAGGTCTAATTTGGAAGAGGGCAAAAAATGAGCAGTGACTCGGCCGAGTGAGCTAACTCGGCCGAGTGGTCTTGTTAAAAAGCGTGTTTATACTTTTGTCCACCCGTAACTCGGCCGAGTGAGCTCACTCGGCCGAGTGTGCAGAAATTTTGAAACTCTCAGATTCGGCCGAGTCTGAGCACTCGACCGAGTGTTCAAAAATCGAAAATTTCAGTTTTTGGCCCGACTCGGCCGAGTTGGGCTCACTCGGCCGAGTGACACTCTGTCCTTACTTTTGCTTTGGACATAACTTTTGATCCGGAGGTCCGATCGGCTCGATTCTTGTCTCATTACGATCCTCTCTTCGATGCCTTTCATGTGGTTGCATCTTTGGAATGATCCAACGGCTTGATTTTTCGTGGTTTGCTTCGAAACTTATCGTATTACCTAGAAATCAAACAAGAATGTTCGTGTATCAAAATTTCAAGAATTAACCAACGATCACACGATTCTTGCAAGAATAACTTGATATTTAGAGCACAATTCATCCACAAATTCGATCAATCTCACGACAAATCACCCCCCCAAACTTAAAGACTTGCTTGTCCCCAAGCAAAGAAAGAAAAGAACAAAGGAGAGTGATTGTGAAGAATTTGAATTATGGATTCAATTAAAGCAATGATATGATCAAGTGAGCTTCCAATGAACCATTATCAACCATGAACTCCCCTACCAACTTCATGTAAGTTGTGATTAAAACAAAGCAAAATCAAGCACTTGATTCACAATCCTCACAAGAAGTGTTTCTCTCATTCACACAAGTAAATTGAGGCTATGCTTTCACTCATCAATTGAATCACATCACATAATCACCATAAGCTTGCCACAAATCTCATCTATCTACCACTTTGTTATGCTTCACAATAGGATCAAAAGGACTTTGATTTGGACGTAACGTTGGCTCTTTGGAAACGGTGGGAAGAATTTGGAAAATGTGACTCGACTAGTGGAGGACAACGAACAATTTTTTTTCTTTCATTTTTCTCATTTCATTCAAAACAAACCATCCATCATCCTCACTTTTCTTTTCATTCTCAAGAATTTTCTTCCTTTGTTTCTTTCAAGAGTCCACTTTTTGCTCTTAAGCACATGTTTTTGGTAGATCCCCTCTTCTTTTTTTTTTTTTTTTTTTTACTCTCTTTTCTAGGGGCTCCCTTTTTTTTTTTTTTTTTTTGTTTCTCATCTTTTCTTTCTCTTTTTTTTTCTCTTTGCTCAAACACTCCACACACATATCAAATCAAAACTCATGTTTTTCCACTTTTCCCTTGTCCTCTACTAGTAAATGGCAAAGGCTTATAAAGTTCAAGAGGTTAAACATTGTAGGTTACCAAAAGATCAAGTTTTAAGGCTCAAATTGGCTAACTACGGAAACTTCTTTTTGGTATGGGAATATTTGGCTAAGTGACTATTAATAACAAAAGATGGCCTAAATCATATCCCATTGTTTCACACACTTGTGGTTTCAAGCAAGACGTATGGCAAGTTCTAGAATTATGGACAATGATCAATCCACTCTCAAATAAACAACCGGATCATGATTGGTTCAAGGATCAATTCTCACCGGGTTTTCAAAGATATGAATACAAGCATCATCATAAGCCTAATTCTTCTCACAACACACATTCAAAAGGTAAGTTAATCCATGAGTCAACTTTCATCACATAGAATCTCACAACACCAATCATTCAATCAACATTCACCCATAATCCAAAATTAATTCACAATCAACACTATATCACACATAATTTCACCATCATGAAAATCAATCAAGAGCACACAACAATCCAATATTCTAAGTAAATCTCAATCACCACTTGCATGTGCTCATATGCAATAAACTCCAAGTACAAAAATAAAAGAAAAATTTCCCTACCCCCCCAAACTTGCTAATTGCTAAGCAATCCAAGTTTGGGAAAGGGTGTACCTTCCATGATGGCTATCACCTCCTTTTCTTTTTCTCACTCCATCTCTTCAATGATTCCACTTCCATTTCTTCAACCATTTGGAAACACGTCCATATGAATGTACCTACAAAAATCAAGCTCACCCACCATCAAAAGCATCATCTAACAACATAAAAGAAAACTACACTATGAAAGCAAGTAAAAATGGGTTGCCTCCCATTTAGCGCTAAGTTTAACGTCTTCAAGCCGGACGGAACTTATAGAGTTCAAACTTCCTCTTTCATCTTAACACCACCAACTTCTTTTGAAGAAGAAGCATAGTGGTGCTTCTTTGCTTTGTTCTTCATTTTCTTCTTCTTGTCATACCAATCCTTCACTTTCTTTTTTAGAACTTTCGAACTTGGATCAACTCTTTTCTTAACTTTTCTTCCTAGGCCACAAAGAAAGTTAATATTAGTCACACAAGATTTGTTAGAACAATGTGAATCATTAAGAATTTGAGAAGTGAAGAGTATAGCATTGCTTATGCTTGAGTGTGAGGAATTTTTCATATCCTTCATTACAAATGTCACTTCTTCCTCCTCCACTTTCAACTTGATCTCTCCATCTTTCACATCAATTGTTGCTCCCCCCGTAGCTAAGAATGGTCTCCCCAAAATCAAAGGAATTTCGGGGTCCTCTTCCATATTCATCACCACAAAATCGGCATGAAAGTTAAATTTATCCACTTTCACCACTACATCTTCTACAACCCCTTCCGGGTAAACTATGGAACGATCCGCCAATTGTAGAGTCATGTTGGTTGGATTCATACTTCCAAGCTTCAAACGATCATACATTGAGAGGGGCATCAAATTTATGCTAGCTCCAAGATCACAAAGAGCTTTCTTCTTTTCTCCATTGCCCAACTCACATACCAATGTGAAGCTCCCGGGATCTTTCAACTTTTGAGGAAGACTCTTTTGGATTAAAGCACTACATTCCATAGGAAGATTCACCGTCTCACATTCTTCCACTTTTCTTTTCTTTGAAAGAATCTCTTTCATAAATTTTGCATAAGTGGGCATCTCCTCAAGAGCCTCCAAGAAGGGTACATTCACGGTGACTTTCTTGAAAATTTCAAGAAACTTTCCAAATTTCTCATCGAGTTTCTTTCTCATAAACCGTTGGGGAAATGGTGGTGGAACAAGTGTTTTTGGAACTCCCCACCCATCACACTCTATCTTCTCTTCATACTTTGCTTCTCTTGCTTCCTTGGCTTTCTTCCACTTAGGTATCCTTTCTTCTTTCTTCTCTTCTTTCTCCATCTCTTCTCTTATACTCATTTCTCCATCTTCGTCTTCATTTGGCATGCTTGGTCCCTCGTATTGAGTGCCACTACGAAGATTAATTGCCATACAATTCTCTCTAGGATTTGCTTCCGTAGTAGAAGGGAACTTGCCTTTTTGATTTGCACCACTTGAAGAAGCAATTTGGCTCATGTGAAACTCTATGTTTTTCATTTGCTTGGCCATTGAGAGCATTTGTTCATCCAACCTTTCTATCTTTTGGTTTTGTTGAGCCGTCATTTGATTATTTTGAGCTATGAAAGTGGTCAACAAGTCTTCCAAATGTGGTCTCCCCTCATTGTTTGGTGCACGAGCACCCGGATCAAATCCCGGAGGGAGTGTGAGAGCGGCTTTAGGATTTCCATAAGAGAAGTTTTCATGCTTCCGAGCATTTGGGTTGTAAGGAGGATTTCCTTGGAATTGGGCTTGAGCATGTTGTTGGAAACGGTTTTGGTTAGGAGCTTGGTTTGGGAAAGGTGGTTGATGAAAATTTCCTTGAAAATTCCCTTGAGGATATTGGGGCCTTCCCATGTAGTTAGCATCCTCAACTTGGTTCAACATGTTTGGCATCTCCATTCCCCCACCAAAACTTTCTCTCCTTTGATTGTTCTCCATTAACTCAACCTTGTCCAAGAGCATCTTGATTGTATCACCCAATGATGTGGAGTTATTCCCAATTTGAGCAACTCTATTGGGTCTATTTCCATCAATAGGCCAATCGTAGGTGTTTGTAGCAATTGCTTCAATGATTTCCTTTGCTAATCTTGCACTCTTTGCAAACAATTGCCCACCCGCGGATGCATCAATGTATTGCCTTGAAGAGAGTCCCAATCCATTGTAGAAGAAGCTAATCGTTTGTTCCTCCGCAAACCCATGTTGAGGACACCTCCTCAAAAGACCTTGGAATCTTTCCCATGCACTATAGATGCTTTCATTCTCCCTTTGGAGAAATTGAGTAATCTCGGTCTTGCATTGAAGAGTTTTGGATGGAGGGAAGAACTTCAATAAGAACCTCTTGCTTAGCTCGTCCCATGTGGTTACTCGGTTGTTGATCATTGAGGTAAGCCATTCCTTAGCTTTATCTTTCAAGGTGAAAGAAAAGAGCCTCATCTTCAAAGTGTCCTCATGTACCCCATTGATCTTAACCGTATCCGCATACTCCATAAATCGGGACAAGTGTTGATTGGGATCTTCAAGTGGCTCACCCCCAAATTGCCTCTTCTCTAGCATTCGAATTAGACTCGGGCTAATTTCGAAATTGTTGGGCGCAATCGGAGGACGCTCTATCCCATCGTAGTATCTTTGAACCGGTGGTTCAAAATAGTCTCTAATAGTTCTCTCTTCCTCATTACCGACTCCACCCTCATTCCCCGCTCCAATGACTCGGTTGTCGACCGGAGGGTGAATGATGTTTTGATTGTTGTTTTCCGCCATCAATCTCTCTTGTTCAAGCATTTGGTTTCGATCTCTGTTTCTTCTTCGTGCGGTAGCTTCAATTTCCAAATCAATAGGAATTGGGTCGATCCCACTTCCTCTTGTGTTCATGCACCTATAGAATCAACAAAGTATCAAATTCCAAAGATAAGACAAACAAAGAACTTACTAACAAGAAAAATAAAATCACTAGTACTCAAGACCAACAAACACTAAGTTACTTAAAAACAAAACTAGTCCCCGGCAACGGCGCCAAAAACTTGACACGTGTTTTTACCAACACGTTCCCCTCAAGTATAAGAGGTTCGCGTGTAATAAAAGCAAGGCCCGGTTAAATTATCGATCCGTGGGACTAGATTGTGAAAGTAGCCTTAGTGTGTATGTTTTTCTTTGAATATAATGAGATATCATGTTTTGTGCAAGAACATGTAAATTAAACTATCAAAAAACAATCAATGATGAGCTATAACTAAGATATGATGATAAAAATCAAGTGAGAGGGGTAGTGTTCTGGTGTTCGTCCTTGTGTGGAATCGATGTTAAAAGTCAAAGTTTATGTGTAATTCATGGGATGGAATTTGGTAGAAGCAATCACTAAAGCATTTATCGAGCAAAGCACCTAGGATCGAGAGGATGAATAGAAGGTTTCTTACTCGGGTAATCACACGACTAGGGGGTTCGACTCTACCTAAATTATACTAAACTAATCCCTAGATATGCTTTTCCACTTGAATACTAACAACCAAGCTCCTATGGCCTTCTCATTAATCACTTAAATGTTAATTAAAGCAATTAATGTAGATAAATGGGGTTCTAATGAAATTTACCCAACTCTCGTTGCGATAAACCAATATTAACTCATTCACTCGACTCCCAACCCTCGATTATACTATCTACCCCCGATTAACCAACTCTCGTTGCATTAATTGAGTTTCTAATACAACCTAATAGTTGAGTTCTTGCAAATAATCTAACAAAACCCATAAACCTAACCAATAATCCTACCAATGAATTCCACAATTGAAATCAACCTAAAACATTAATTCCATCACAATTCTACAACACCCAAACACCAATATGCTTAGCTCATGGCTAATTTAGGGAAATTGAGGAAGATAAGTGAGAAAACAATCATACCCATGCTTAATAAGAACAAATTACTCAAATTAAAATAAGATATCACCTCTTGTCTTGCAAATATGAAATAAACCTTCAAAACTTCAACACAATCTTCAATCTCTACCTTGGAAATGAAATTACAACTTCAAAGATAACCTATCTATGGAAATTCACTAAGTTCTATGGCTAAAACTAAGAAAAACAAGCAAATGATGGTGAAATTTGGATTTGGGGAGCTTGAGTACTCTTCTAATGGCTGCCTTCTCAAGAAAAACGAATTTTGTGGCCTTTTATACCCTCCCCCTTGAGCTTGGCACGTGTCCCTAGGTCTAATTTGGAAGAGGGCAAAAAATGAGCAGTGACTCGGCCGAGTGGTCTTGTTAAAAAGCGTGTTTATACTTTTGTCCACCCGTAACTCGGCCGAGTGAGCTCACTCGGCCGAGTGTGCAGAAATTTTGAAACTCTCAGATTCGGCCGAGTCTGAGCACTCGACCGAGTGTTCAAAAATCGAAAATTTCAGTTTTTGGCCCGACTCGGCCGAGTTGGGCTCACTCGGCCGAGTGACACTCTGTCCTTACTTTTGCTTTGGACATAACTTTTGATCCGGAGGTCCGATCGGCTCGATTCTTGTCTCATTACGATCCTCTCTTCGATGCCTTTCATGTGGTTGCATCTTTGGAATGATCCAACGGCTGGATTTTTCGTGGTTTGCTTCGAAACTTATCGTATTACCTAGAAATCAAACAAGAATGTTCGTGTATCAAAATTTCAAGAATTAACCAACGATCACACGATTCTTGCAAGAATAACTTGATATTTAGAGCACAATTCATCCACAAATTCGATCAATCTCACGACAAATCACCCCCCCAAACTTAAAGACTTGCTTGTCCCCAAGCAAAGAAAGAAAAGAACAAAGGAGAGTGATTGTGAAGAATTTGAATTATGGATTCAATTAAAGCAATGATATGATCAAGTGAGCTTCCAATGAACCATTATCAACCATGAACTCCCCTACCAACTTCATGTAAGTTGTGATTAAAACAAAGCAAAATCAAGCACTTGATTCACAATCCTCACAAGAAGTGTTTCTCTCATTCACACAAGTAAATTGAGGCTATGCTTTCACTCATCAATTGAATCACATCACATAATCACCATAAGCTTGCCACAAATCTCATCTATCTACCACTTTGTTATGCTTCACAATAGGATCAAAAGGACTTTGATTTGGACGTAACGTTGGCTCTTTGGAAACGGTGGGAAGAATTTGGAAAATGTGACTCGACTAGTGGAGGACAACGAACAATTTTTTTTCTTTCATTTTTCTCATTTCATTCAAAACAAACCATCCATCATCCTCACTTTTCTTTTCATTCTCAAGAATTTTCTTCCTTTGTTTCTTTCAAGAGTCCACTTTTTGCTCTTAAGCACATGTTTTTGGTAGATCCCCTCTTCTTTTTTTTTTTTTTTTTTTTACTCTCTTTTCTAGGGGCTCCCTTTTTTTTTTTTTTTTTTGTTTCTCATCTTTTCTTTCTCTTTTTTTTTTCTCTTTGCTCAAACACTCCACACACATATCAAATCAAAACTCATGTTTTTCCACTTTTCCCTTGTCCTCTACTAGTAAATGGCAAAGGCTTATAAAGTTCAAGAGGTTAAACATTGTAGGTTACCAAAAGATCAAGTTTTAAGGCTCAAATTGGCTAACTACGGAAACTTCTTTTTGGTATGGGAATATTTGGCTAAGTGACTATTAATAACAAAAGATGGCCTAAATCATATCCCATTGTTTCACACACTTGTGGTTTCAAGCAAGACGTATGGCAAGTTCTAGAATTATGGACAATGATCAATCCACTCTCAAATAAACAACCGGATCATGATTGGTTCAAGGATCAATTCTCACCGGGTTTTCAAAGATATGAATACAAGCATCATCATAAGCCTAATTCTTCTCACAACACACATTCAAAAGGTAAGTTAATCCATGAGTCAACTTTCATCACATAGAATCTCACAACACCAATCATTCAATCAACATTCACCCATAATCCAAAATTAATTCACAATCAACACTATATCACACATAATTTCACCATCATGAAAATCAATCAAGAGCACACAACAATCCAATATTCTAAGTAAATCTCAATCACCACTTGCATGTGCTCATATGCAATAAACTCCAAGTACAAAAATAAAAGAAAAATTTCCCTACCCCCCCAAACTTGCGAATTGCTAAGCAATCCAAGTTTGGGAAAGGGTGTACCTTCCATGATGGCTATCACCTCCTTTTCTTTTTCTCACTCCATCTCTTCAATGATTCCACTTCCATTTCTTCAACCATTTGGCAACACGTCCATATGAATGTACCTACAAAAATCAAGCTCACCCACCATCAAAAGCATCATCTAACAACATAAAAGAAAACTACACTATGAAAGCAAGTAAAAATGGGTTGCCTCCCATTTAGCGCTAAGTTTAACGTCTTCAAGCCGGACGGAACTTATAGAGTTCAAACTTCCTCTTTCATCTTAACACCACCAACTTCTTTTGAAGAAGAAGCATAGTGGTGCTTCTTTGCTTTGTTCTTCATTTTCTTCTTCTTGTCATACCAATCCTTCACTTTCTTCTTTAGAACTTTCGAACTTGGATCAACTCTTTTCTTAACTTTTCTTCCTAGGCCACAAAGAAAGTTAATATTAGTCACACAAGATTTGTTAGAACAATGTGAATCATTAAGAATTTGAGAAGTGAAGAGTATAGCATTGCTTATGCTTGAGTGTGAGGAATTTTTCATATCCTTCATTACAAATGTCACTTCTTCCTCCTCCACTTTCAACTTGATCTCTCCATCTTTCACATCAATTGTTGCTCCCCCCGTAGCTAAGAATGGTCTCCCCAAAATCAAAGGAATTTCGGGGTCCTCTTCCATATTCATCACCACAAAATCGGCATGAAAGTTAAATTTATCCACTTTCACCACTACATCTTCTACAACCCCTTCCGGGTAAACTATGGAACGATCCGCCAATTGTAGAGTCATGTTGGTTGGATTCATACTTCCAAGCTTCAAACGATCATACATTGAGAGGGGCATCAAATTTATGCTAGCTCCAAGATCACAAAGAGCTTTCTTCTTTTCTCCATTGCCCAACTCACATACCAATGTGAAGCTCCCGGGATCTTTCAACTTTTGAGGAAGACTCTTTTGGATTAAAGCACTACATTCCATAGGAAGATTCACCGTCTCACATTCTTCCACTTTTCTTTTCTTTGAAAGAATCTCTTTCATAAATTTTGCATAAGTGGGCATCTCCTCAAGAGCCTCCAAGAAGGGTACATTCACGGTGACTTTCTTGAAAATTTCAAGAAACTTTCCAAATTTCTCATCGAGTTTCTTTCTCATAAACCGTTGGGGAAATGGTGGTGGAACAAGTGTTTTTGGAACTCCCCACCCATCACACTCTATCTTCTCTTCATACTTTGCTTCTCTTGCTTCCTTGGCTTTCTTCCACTTAGGTATCCTTTCTTCTTTCTTCTCTTCTTTCTCCATCTCTTCTCTTATACTCATTTCTCCATCTTCGTCTTCATTTGGCATGCTTGGTCCCTCGTATTGAGTGCCACTACGAAGATTAATTGCCATACAATTCTCTCTAGGATTTGCTTCCGTAGTAGAAGGGAACTTGCCTTTTTGATTTGCACCACTTGAAGAAGCAATTTGGCTCATGTGAAACTCTATGTTTTTCATTTGCTTGGCCATTGAGAGCATTTGTTCATCCAACCTTTCTATCTTTTGGTTTTGTTGAGCCGTCATTTGATTATTTTGAGCTATGAAAGTGGTCAACAAGTCTTCCAAATGTGGTCTCCCCTCATTGTTTGGTGCACGAGCACCCGGATCAAATCCCGGAGGGAGTGTGAGAGCGGCTTTAGGATTTCCATAAGAGAAGTTTTCATGCTTCCGAGCATTTGGGTTGTAAGGAGGATTTCCTTGGAATTGGGCTTGAGCATGTTGTTGGAAACGGTTTTGGTTAGGAGCTTGGTTTGGGAAAGGTGGTTGATGAAAATTTCCTTGAAAATTCCCTTGAGGATATTGGGGCCTTCCCATGTAGTTAGCATCCTCAACTTGGTTCAACATGTTTGGCATCTCCATTCCCCCACCAAAACTTTCTCTCCTTTGATTGTTCTCCATTAACTCAACCTTGTCCAAGAGCATCTTGATTGTATCACCCAATGATGTGGAGTTATTCCCAATTTGAGCAACTCTATTGGGTCTATTTCCATCAATAGGCCAATCGTAGGTGTTTGTAGCAATTGCTTCAATGATTTCCTTTGCTAATCTTGCACTCTTTGCAAACAATTGCCCACCCGCGGATGCATCAATGTATTGCCTTGAAGAGAGTCCCAATCCATTGTAGAAGAAGCTAATCGTTTGTTCCTCCGCAAACCCATGTTGAGGACACCTCCTCAAAAGACCTTGGAATCTTTCCCATGCACTATAGATGCTTTCATTCTCCCTTTGGAGAAATTGAGTAATCTCGGTCTTGCATTGAAGAGTTTTGGATGGAGGGAAGAACTTCAATAAGAACCTCTTGCTTAGCTCGTCCCATGTGGTTACTCGGTTGTTGATCATTGAGGTAAGCCATTCCTTAGCTTTATCTTTCAAGGTGAAAGAAAAGAGCCTCATCTTCAAAGTGTCCTCATGTACCCCATTGATCTTAACCGTATCCGCATACTCCATAAATCGGGACAAGTGTTGGATTGGGATCTTCAAGTGGCTCACCCCCAAATTGCCTCTTCTCTAGCATTCGAATTAGACTCGGGCTAATTTCGAAATTGTTGGGCGCAATCGGAGGACGCTCTATCCCATCGTAGTATCTTTGAACCGGTGGTTCAAAATAGTCTCTAATAGTTCTCTCTTCCTCATTACCGACTCCACCCTCATTCCCCGCTCCAATGACTCGGTTGTCGACCGGAGGGTGAATGATGTTTTGATTGTTGTTTTCCGCCATCAATCTCTCTTGTTCAAGCATTTGGTTTCGATCTCTGTTTCTTCTTCGTGCGGTAGCTTCAATTTCCAAATCAATAGGAATTGGGTCGATCCCACTTCCTCTTGTGTTCATGCACCTATAGAATCAACAAAGTATCAAATTCCAAAGATAAGACAAACAAAGAACTTACTAACAAGAAAAATAAAATCACTAGTACTCAAGACCAACAAACACTAAGTTACTTAAAAACAAAACTAGTCCCCGGCAACGGCGCCAAAAACTTGACACGTGTTTTTACCAACACGTTCCCCTCAAGTATAAGAGGTTCGCGTGTAATAAAAGCAAGGCCCGGTTAAATTATCGATCCGTGGGACTAGATTGTGAAAGTAGCCTTAGTGTGTATGTTTTTCTTTGAATATAATGAGATATCATGTTTTGTGCAAGAACATGTAAATTAAACTATCAAAAAACAATCAATGATGAGCTATAACTAAGATATGATGATAAAAATCAAGTGAGAGGGGTAGTGTTCGGGTGTTCGTCCTTGTGTGGAATCGATGTTAAAAGTCAAAGTTTATGTGTAATTCATGGGATGGAATTTGGTAGAAGCAATCACTAAAGCATTTATCGAGCAAAGCACCTAGGATCGAGAGGATGAATAGAAGGTTTCTTACTCGGGTAATCACACGACTAGGGGGTTCGACTCTACCTAAATTATACTAAACTAATCCCTAGATATGCTTTTCCACTTGAATACTAACAACCAAGCTCCTATGGCCTTCTCATTAATCACTTAAATGTTAATTAAAGCAATTAATGTAGATAAATGGGGTTCTAATGAAATTTACCCAACTCTCGTTGCGATAAACCAATATTAACTCATTCACTCGACTCCCAACCCTCGATTATACTATCTACCCCCGATTAACCAACTCTCGTTGCATTAATTGAGTTTCTAATACAACCTAATAGTTGAGTTCTTGCAAATAATCTAACAAAACCCATAAACCTAACCAATAATCCTACCAATGAATTCCACAATTGTAATCAACCTAAAACATTAATTCCATCACAATTCTACAACACCCAAACACCAATATGCTTAGCTCATGGCTAATTTAGGGAAATTGAGGAAGATAAGTGAGAAAACAATCATACCCATGCTTAATAAGAACAAATTACTCAAATTAAAATAAGATATCACCTCTTGTCTTGCAAATATGAAATAAACCTTCAAAACTTCAACACAATCTTCAATCTCTACCTTGGAAATGAAATTACAACTTCAAAGATAACCTATCTATGGAAATTCACTAAGTTCTATGGCTAAAACTAAGAAAAACAAGCAAATGATGGTGAAATTTGGATTTGGGGAGCTTGAGTACTCTTCTAATGGCTGCCTTCTCAAGAAAAACGAATTTTGTGGCCTTTTATACCCTCCCCCTTGAGCTTGGCACGTGTCCCTAGGTCTAATTTGGAAGAGGGCAAAAAATGAGCAGTGACTCGGCCGAGTGAGCTAACTCGGCCGAGTGGTCTTGTTAAAAAGCGTGTTTATACTTTTGTCCACCCGTAACTCGGCCGAGTGAGCTCACTCGGCCGAGTGTGCAGAAATTTTGAAACTCTCAGATTCGGCCGAGTCTGAGCACTCGACCGAGTGTTCAAAAATCGAAAATTTCAGTTTTTGGCCCGACTCGGCCGAGTTGGGCTCACTCGGCCGAGTGACACTCTGTCCTTACTTTTGCTTTGGACATAACTTTTGATCCGGAGGTCCGATCGGCTCGATTCTTGTCTCATTACGATCCTCTCTTCGATGCCTTTCATGTGGTTGCATCTTTGGAATGATCCAACGGCTGTATTTTTCGTGGTTTGCTTCGAAACTTATCGTATTACCTAGAAATCAAACAAGAATGTTCGTGTATCAAAATTTCAAGAATTAACCAACGATCACACGATTCTTGCAAGAATAACTTGATATTTAGAGCACAATTCATCCACAAATTCGATCAATCTCACGACAAATCAAGTTCCGCGGCCAAACAGTGTCGTTTAGCCTTGCTTCCCGACGGATTTTTTCCGTCGGTCGTTCAAATTTCGACTGCCGACGGAAAATATCCGTCGGTAGCCGACCCGCTTTGACTGGCACATTAATATTCGCGTGCTACCGACAGATATTTCCGTCGGTAGCCACAATTTTTTTATAAGAACTGCCGAAGGAGGCGGTTCTTCCCCATAAGAGAATTTTTTTTTTGGCTTTCGTCCCCCTCTCCCTATTCGTCTCCTGTTCTGTCCTCGTGAATTGGATTTTGTTGTGCGTGGTGCGTGGATTGATCGACAAAGGGCATTACGATTATCTACTCCAATTTTCTTCAATTTAAACGGTACATTTTATAAATTCTTAATTAATTTTAATTAAGTTATTGTATTATAAATTGCATGTTAATTATTATAAAATTTTATGTACGTAGTTGATGATTATATATGTATAATTAATTCAAATATATGTTAGTACGTGGATTATATGTTTTTTATTGGTTAATTGTAATTAATTAATGTATGTTAGTTCAAATATATAATGTAGTTTTGTTAGTTCGTTTTGATAATTAAACTTGGTTATTATTGTTGATTAAATTGGTAAATATTCTTATAATTAAACTAGGTTATTATTGTTGATTAAATTAGTAAATATTCTTATAAGTAGGGGTGTTATACGATTTGATTAATATAGTAATTATTGTTATTGTTTAAATTAAGTCATTATTAATTAGTTTGGTAAATTATTGATTTCATTAGTAACGTGATTTTGTTATTGATTAAATTAGGAAATTATTGACTTAAATTACTAAAATGTTATTAATTAAAATAGAAAATTATTGATTTTATTACTATATTAATTATTGATTAATTTATTATATACTTTTAAATTTTATTTATTAAAATAGATGAGTCAAGATGCTAGTGGGCCTCAGAATCTCGACGTAGGAGAGGCTCACTTAGGCCTGTTGAGCCTGCTACGTTGACGTCGTCGACATCCGTTCCACAGCATTCGCCGCCGTCATCTCAGTCGTCGGCAGCTCGTGGACATCCCACCCGGGCCCGAGAAAACAGACTGAAAATATGGATTGAGGGTGTACAGTAAGTAATTAATTAAATAATTTTAAGGTTTAACAATATTTAATAACATCAATTATTGTACGTTTTTTAATTTATAATGTGTTTGTTTCTTAATATATAATGTCACAGCTTACTTCCTGGTAATGAGATATCGAAGATTTGCACTGTGGTGATTACTAAGTGCAAGGTTGTTGCGAATGCCTACTCTAGGTTGAAGGTGCCGCAGACGAAAAAGGATGAATACTGGGAGGAATTCCAGGTATTTGAGTGCATTCAATTAAATATTAATAAACAATTTATTATATATATTATTTGTTAAATATGCTGATCGAATATGTGCAGAAACATGCTTATTGGCATAGGGAGTTTTTTTCGGACAACGATATCCACGGTCACTGGCTATCTTCATGTCAGTCTAGGTATAATGAGATAATGTACACCTGGAGGAATGCTTGGCGTAGACGTGGCGTGGTGTAGATGTTGGGGGAGGACGAAAATGGAGTCGATCTAGTACGATCACGTAGTAAAATTGAATGGCACGCTGTTTGCAAAGTAAAGGCAAGATCAGTGGTAGAAGTCCCTACAAAGGACATGAGTGATGAAGATGATTCTCCGATTCAAACGGAACAAATAGAGGCTAGAACTGAAGTCTTTTCGGGAGATTTGAATATCCACGTAGACTTGACGGGTGGAAATTCACAATTGATCGAAATTGAAAACGATAATGGAAATGAGGAAGATGATGAAAATGAAGAGGAAGAGGAGGAGGAGGAGGAGGAAGATGAGACAAATAATCAAAATGTAGATGAAGAAGATGAAGAGGAAGAAGATGAATAATAAATTATATAATGTAAGCTAATTATTTTATTAGATGTACAATTTAAAAATATTTATTTATCATTAAGTTACCACTAAAAATTGTGAAAAAAAATTAATTTTTAAAAAATTTTTAAAATATAATTAGCAAAAAAATGAATATTTTAGTAAAAAAAATGAATATTTTAGTATTTAAAAATATATAAATTATAGATTACAAATTTAATTATTTAATTTATGTGAATGAAATTAATTTTTTAAAATTTTTTAAAAAATAATTAGCAAAAAAAATGAATTTTTTACTAAAAAAATATTAGTATTTTAGTTAAAATATGAATATTTTAGTATTTTAAAATATATAAATTATAAAAATATAAATTATAGATTTCAAATTTAATTATTTGATATATATGAAAGAAATTAATTTTATGAATTTTTTAAAAAAAATGGGCCGAAAATGAGTACATATACAATTAATATTACAATTACGAACAAGTAACACACCTATCCGAGTGGTAGGCGCCCCTCACTAGGCGCCCACACACCCGGGTTCGATTCCTAGCAAGGCCAGAATAAATGGTGGCCTTAATAAAAGATCGCAGGTCGGGTCGGGTCGGGGTCTGGGTCGGGTCCGATCCGCCCCAGTTATTTTTTTTTGGGTTGACTTACCGACGGAAAATTCCGTCGGTACTACCGACGGAACTACCGACGGGCACCGACTGAATATAATTCCTAATTTAAAAAATATAAAATCGAGTTCCGTCGGCAGATCCGACGGAATTCCCGACAGAAGCCGACAAATATATTTTTGTTAAAAAAAATTCTAAAATAAATTTCCGTCGGTAAGTCCGTCGTGACGGCCGACGGAATTGCCGACAGAAATCAGACCCGGTTTCAAAACGGGTCATTCGGCCTACCGACAGAATGAGATCCGTCGGCAGACTCGACTGATTTATTCCGTCGGGACTACCGACGGAAAAAAAAATTCCGTCGGTAAACCGGGCCGACGAGTCTAGAGCCGACTGAATTATTCCGTCGGTAGTTCCGTCGGAAACCACGCCTACCGACCACAATTCCGTCGGTAGATCCGTCGGTAAACCACGCGTTTTTTGTAGTGAATTCACAACATTATAATTACATACAACATTGAGTATAATTATTTTCGCTTATACATGTAAATTTATTCTAATCACATCATTTAAATTCATTCTAATTTTCAATTCACAACATTATAATTACATACAACATTGAGTATAATTATTTTCATTTATACATTTAAATTTATTCTAATCACATCATTTAAATTCATTCTAATTTTCAATTCACAACATTATAATTACATACAACATTGAGTATAATTATTTTCGCTTATATATGTAAATTTATTCTAATCACATCATTTTAATTCATTCTAATTTTCAATTCACAACATTATAATTACATACAACATTGAGTATAATTATTTTCGCTTATACATTTAAATTTATTCTAATCACATCATTTAAATTCATTCTAATTTTCAATTCACAACATTGAATATAATTATTTTCGCTTATACATGTAAATTTATTCTAATCACATCATTTAAATTCATTCTAAGTTTCAATTCACAACATTATAATTACATACAACATTGAGTATAATTATTTTCGCTTATACATGTAAATTTATTCTAATCACATCATTTAAATTCATTCTAATTTTCAATTCACAACATTAAATATAATTATTTTCACTTATCCATTTAAAATTATCAATTCACTTATCCATTTAATTAAAATAACATCACACACAACATTAAAATAAAAAGTAATCCTAAATTAAGGCGACGGGGAAGGCAACGGGCCCACTGCCGTTGCCATTTAGCGAGGGGGACCCGTTGCCAAATGGCAACGGGGCCCACTGCCGTCGCCTTTTCGCAACGGCCATTATAAGCCGTCACCTTTTTGCAACGGGGCCCACTCCCGTTGCATTATCCGTTGCCTTAAGGCAACGGCACCCGCCCCCGTCGCCTTTTTTCTGCCCGTTACCAATGTCGTTGTCAATTGGCAACGGTAGCCTGCCGTTGCCAATTGTCGTTGCCTTTTGGCCAATATTTTGTAGTGTAGATGCATCCCCTTGAATTGTCATAAATACCATTTTTATCATTTTAATACATTTTTCAAGTACACCCCCTTATTAAATGCATCCTCAAACCCTATTTTTTTCGGCAATTGTTATTCGTTCATATATACTCTCGTCGACAACAATTTATCGACAAAAATGTATATGGTCGATTCTAGTTTGTAGAAATTTTAAAAAAAAATTGAAGATCTTTTTTTTAAAATTCTTGAGTTTTTTTTTTGTTTGGATGATGTCGGAAGTAATGGTAGTGGCTCAGAGTTGTATTGGATGTAGGAAGTAGTGGTGGTGGCTCAGAGTTTTTTTTTTCGATAACTTCTGTTGGGAATAAAATAAAGATATGTTTTGATCTAATACCAAAACCCCCTGAGACATGCCTAAGTCAATATAGATATGTTCTAAGATTGTTAGAACATATAGATTATAGGCTAGATGAGAAGCTGAAATGTTAGGTAGCTCTTAGACAATTAGATGCACAATTTGAGGGGGAACCTATGCTTTGAAAATGATCAAGATCAAGTCCCCTCAAGGCTCAAATTCTGGAACAATCACTTAAGAGCAAGGACACTCTATGAAATCTAAGATGCTCTTATCAGGAGAGTTGTCCAGAGAAGATGCTCTTATGCAAGAACAAGATTGTAAAGCTCAAAAGGACAAGTCCAATGAAGATGCTCTGGTCAGAAGAGTTGTCCAGAGAAAATATTCATATGCTCTGATCAGGAGAGTTGTCCAAAGAAGCTAGCCATATGCAAGAACAAGCTTACCTAGCTCAAAAGGACAAGACTACTCAAAGGTTTTTATCAGGAGAGTTGTCCAGAGAAGTCAACTCTATGCATAAAATGCTCTGATGCAAAAAGATTAAATATACTGATCAGGAGAGTTGTCCAGAGGAGTTGTCTCAGCTAAATTGATCAAGATCAAGTGCTCTGAAAGCCTGAGATCAACTATGCTGAAGAGTTTGAGACAACCAGTCCCTAAAGGTCCTCAAAGAAATAAGCTAAGACCATACTCAAGAGAAATAAAGGGAAAGAGCCAAGTCATCTGAAGAAGAGCAAGCCAACCATGCTGAAAAGCAAAACTGCTGATAGTGATAAGGAGAGTTGTCCAGATGATAAGGAATGTTGTCCTATCATTGGATCAACCTTCAGAAGCCATGTCCAAATCCTAACAAGAAGTCAAACATTGGGAAAAGTGCTGCAGAATGAAGACAAAACTGTTACAGCCGTTTATTACCCAAATGAGGACATGTCACTATCAAGAATCTGTCTTCCAGTTTGAAGAACTCAAGGAAGACATTTATAGAAATTTGGGGCTGCCTCTCCAACGGGCAAATCCTCCATTTTGTCTATAAATACAGAAGTGTGAAGACCATTTGAAAGCACCTCAACACAATCCAACTATGCTCAAAGTTCCTACAAGCTAGAGTGCTTTCAAAGCTTTCAAAGACTATCTTAGTCTTCTAACACTTCATCTAAGCTGAACCCAATTGTATATCCATACACAAGCTTAGAGAGATATCCTATCCTTATACACTGATCTTCATTGTAAAGGATATCTCATTAGTTGGAACCTTACTTCAATTCTTACCCCTTTCAAGAGTGAAAGTGAGAAGGTTGTAGTAGTAGAAGTGGTAGGAGCTGACTGTTGAGAGAAGAACAGTTCAGTTCTGAGTTGAGAAGAGGGTACTAGGACTCTAGACATCCTAGGGATCAATTCACCAAGGAGTGGTGTTCTTGATCAAGTGCACCTTGGCACTATAAAACAAGTTAATTCCAAGAGTGAAGGAATTATCCTGTTAAATCAGGGAAAGTGGATGTAGGAGCTTGAGTCTCTGAACCACTATAAACTCTTGTGTTGATTTGCTTTACAAGTACTTACATTCATTCAACACTGCACACAAAACTGATCTTTCTAAGATACATATTCAAAGACTGTGCCAAACTGATTTGGACAAGTTCCCTGAAGCTAAACTGTTGGGAATAAAATGAGATATGTTTTGATCTAATACCAAAACCCCCCTGAGACATGCCTAAGTCAATACAAATATGTTCTAAGAATGTTAGAACACATAGTATAAGGCTAGATGAGAAGCTGAAATGTTAGGTAGCTCTTAGACAATTAGATGCACAATTTGAGGGGGAACCTATGCTTTGAAGATGATCAAGATCAAGTCCCCTCAAGGCTCAAATTCTGGAACAATCACTTAAGAGCAAGGACATCCTATGAAATCTAAGATGCTCTTATCAGGAGAGTTGTCCAGAGAAGATGCTCTTATGCAAGAGCAAGATTGTAAAGCTCAAAAGGACAAATCCAATGAAGATGCTCTGATCAGGAGAGTTGTCCAGAGAAAATATTCATATGCTCTGATCAGGAGAGTTGTCCAAAGAAGCTAGCCATATGCAAGAACAAGCTTACCTAGCTCAAAAGGACAAGACTACTCAAAGATCTTTATCAGGAGAGTTGTCCAGAGAAGTCAACTCTATGCACAAAGTGCT
The DNA here is from genome assembly GCA_963675135.1 of Galeopsis tetrahit. Lineage (NCBI taxonomy): Eukaryota > Viridiplantae > Streptophyta > Magnoliopsida > Lamiales > Lamiaceae > Galeopsis > Galeopsis tetrahit. Next base: position 90,276,200 of record OY776121.1, read on the forward strand.
CTGATGCAAAAAGATTAAATATACTGATCAGGAGAGTTGTCCAGAGGAACTGTCTCAGCTAAATTGATCAAGATCAAGTGCTCTGAAAGCCTGAGATCAACTGTGCTGAAGAGTTTGAGACAACCAGTCCCTAAAGGTCCTCAAAGAAATGAGCTAAGACCATACTCAAGTGAAATAAAGGGAAAGAGCCAAGTCATCTGAAGAAGAGCAAGCCAACCATGCTGAAAAGCAAAACTGTTGATAGTGATAAGGAGAGTTGTCCAGATGATAAGGAATGTTGTCCTATCATTGGATCAACCTTCAGAAGCCATGTCCAAGTCCTAACAAGAAGTCAAACATTGGGAAAAATGCTGCAGAATGAAGACAAAACTGTTACAGCCGTTTATTACCCAAATGAGGACATGTCACTATCAAGAATCTGTCTTCCAGTTTGAAGAACTCAAGGAAGACATTTATAGCAATTTGGGGCTGCCTCTCCAACGGGCAAATCCTCCATTTTGTCTATAAATACAGAAGTGTGAAGACCATTTGAAAGCACCTCAACACAATCCAACTAAGCTCAAAGTTCTTACAAGCTAGAGTGCTTTCAAAACTTTCAAAGACTATCTTAGTCTTCAAACACTTCATCTAAGCTGAATTTCATTGTATACCCATACACAAGCTTAGAGAGATATCCTATCCTTATACACTGATCTTCATTGTAAAGGATATCTCATTAGTTGGAACCTTACTTCAACCCTTACACCTTTCAAGAGTGAAAGTGAGAAGGTTGTAGTAGTAGAAGTGGCAGGAGCTGACTGTTGAGAGAAGAACAGTTCAGTTCTGAGTTGAGAAGAGGGTACTAGGACTCTAGACATCCTAGGGATCAATTCACCAAGGAGTGGTGTTCTTGATCAAGTGCACCTTGGCACTATAAAACAAGTTAATTCCAAGAGTGAAGGAATTATCCTGTTAAATCAGGGAAAGTGGATGTAGGAGCTTGAGTCTCTGAACCACTATAAACTCTTGTGTTGATTTGCTTTACAAGTACTTACATTCATTCAACACTGCACACAAAACTGATCTCTCAAAGATACATATTCAAAGACTGTGCAAAACTGATTTGGACAAGTTCCCTGAAGCTAAACTGAACTTTGTTGCATTGACTAAGTGATTTCAGAAATTAAAGGAGTCTAAACTTAAAGGGCCAACCATTATTCCGCACATATAACTCCCCTAGATAGTCAATCAACCAAGTACTCAATAGTACTTAGTAGTCTGATTATCTTAGAAGGGTTAATCTTCTTCAGCAGAGTTGTCCAAGACAACTTTACTGAACTCTGGTTTGATCAATTAGCAAAAGAATTGCATACAAGTGTATTCCCCCCCCCATACACTTGTTATATACTCCTTTCAGGACCAACAAGTGGTATCAGAGCAGGGGTTCAAAGACCACTGCTTCTGAAAATCCATCTTGATTTTCAAAACTCTCATATTTGTGTGGTCACTGAACTGATCTCTATCTGAAATCCATCACCTGTTGACTAACTGATTATTTGTGAGATATGGCCAACAACAATGCTGTTCCTCCACCTGCTGTTCAAGGATTAGACAACATGGCCACAAATCCAGTCAATCACATTTCTCATCACAAACTGCCCATGTTTTCAATAGACAATTATGATTTCTGGAAAATTAGAATGAGGGCTCATCTTGCATCTCTCCATACTGATATGCTAAGAGTAATCACAAGAGGACCTTTTGTGTTTACTCAAACTAACCCCAGAGTGACAGCTGAGCAAAAAGCAGATGTAAGGGAACTGATTCCCAAGGATGAGGATGACTTCACTGCTGATGAAAAGAGGAAAGATAATTTGAATTATCTTGCCATGAACACCCTCTATCAAACAATTCCAGATGCAGTTATGGGAAGAGTCTACCACTGCACAACAGCTAAAGAAATTTGGGATACTCTTGCTGAAATGTGTGAGGGCACTGAAAAGATCAAGGAGAACAAGCTCCAAGTTGCTGTGCAGAAGTTTGAACAATTCTCAATGGAGTCTGATGAGTCCATTGACAAATTTGCTGGTAGATTCACTGATGTGATGAATGAGATTAACTCATTGGGCAAGGTCTACACCAAGAGAGAGGTTGAACTGAAAATCCTAAGGAGTCTCACTCAAAAGTGGGATGTCTATGCTGTAATGATGCAGAATACCAAAGATCTCTCCACCATACCCATGCAACAAATATTCTCAGAACTTAAAGCCTATGAGTTTGACCTCAATAGAAGAAAGCCTGTTGAGGAACCTTCAAATCCTACTAAGGGAGTGGCATTCAAAGCCAAAGTTGCTGAACCAGAAATGCAACCCACTCCCAGATCATCAAAGACAGTCTCCAAGACTGAAATGAAGGAAGAACTAGCCTTGATGGCTAGAAGGTTTGACAAGCTCAACACAAGGTTTGGTAGATACAAGAAATTCTACCAAGACAACAAATTCAGGAGAAGATACAACTCCCCTGAAGATCAGGCTGAGGACAAAAAGCCTGAAGAGAAAAGATCAGAGGACAAGTCCTCTGATAGGAGAAGATCCAGTAGAGCTGATCCTTCTTCATCTAAGAGAAGAGAAGAATCCAAGAAGGATGATGATGAAGATCTGTGCTATAACTGTAAAAAGAAAGGACACTTCCAATATGACTGCCCTGAACTGAGCTCTAAAGAAAGAAGAGAGAGACAAGCTAAAAGAGACAGAAAGTTCACCAATAGAAAGGCCATGATGGCTGGTGAAGAATCTGATAGTGATGATAGCTTCAACTCTTCTGATGGATTATTCTCCAACAGTGATGATGATGATGATGTCTGCAACATGGCTCTTGAGGATGATGAGGTATCCTCTACTTCTAGTTCACCATCATTCACCTCACAAAACACTAGTGAGGTTAACCTGAAACTTTCCTTGGGAAAGTTGATGGAAGATTTCACTAGATTACAAGAATTTCATGATAATTGTGTGAAAGAAAATGAAAGATTGGCTATTGAACTTTCCAAAAACTCTGAGGTAGCTATTGATGTCAAGTGTACTGAGTTGTATCAACAAGTCTTGAGAAAGCTTGAGGAAGCAAATCTCAGGATAGTTGACCAACAAAAGGAGATTGATGATCAACTTCTCTCTCAGAAGAGAAAAGAATTTGAACTTAAAATTCTAAATGCCAAATTTGAAAATCTCTCACATGAGTATGATATTCTTAAATCAAGTGAAGAGAGCCTGAAATTAAAGATGTCTGCTTTGAACAAATCCTCTAGAGCAATAGAGGAAATTCAAAGTTATCAAAGACCTATGGCTCAAAGAAGTGGATTGGGTTTTGATCCATTTGAATCTTCACCTTGTCTTAGTGTTGCATCCACAAGTAACACTAAGAGAATCTTTGTTAAGTCAGTGGCACAACAAGCTGAAAATGAAGTAATTCAGCCACTGAACAAAGGAAAGGGCAAATTGAATGAAATGCCTACTCAAGTGATTCAGGAGAAAAGGCCAAAACCTAAGGAAATGGCCAAAGCTCCTGAGCACAAGAGGAATGTTGGTCAGCAGAGTAGACCCAATGGAAGGGCAACTCTCCTGAACAATGTTCAGAGGAACTATCCAAGGTATAATCAGCCTAGGCCAACTCATCTGAGAAAGCCTCAGCTGAATAGACCCAATGACAACCACCCTCACAGGCAGAATAAAATGAGACAACCAAAACCCTTCATGCCAAAGGGTAATGGTCATAAAAAGGCCTTTCCTCAAAGATTTCATCAAGCTGCACAAAGAACTCATAAGTTCAGAAGAGTGATCAACTCCTCTGAAACTTACAAAGTTAACACATTCACACATACTTTCCCAAAGGCATTTAAGGGAAAGACAGTGTATGTTGATGCACTAGGAAATCAACTTAGCCACCTTGAATCAATCAGGGTTATTAGGCAAGTTTGGGTTCCCAAAGGTACAGCTAACCTCACAGGACCCAAAACTCAAAGGGTACCTAAACCTATCTAATTGCAGGTACCATTGGGCCACAAGAAGAGGAGCATGAACAAAAAGACAGCATGGTACCTTGACAGTGGATGCTCAAGGCACATGACTGGAAACAAGGAACTCCTCTCTGATTTTATTGAAAAAGAAGGCCCAAATGTCACCTTTGGAGACAGCTCACAAGCAACAACAAAAGGTTATGGTACTTTGATGATTGGTAACATCAAAGTAACCAATGTATCTTATGTAGCTGGTCTCAAATATAACCTCCTGAGTATCAGTCAATTCTGTGATAAAGATTTTAATGTTGAGTTCTCAAGTGGAAAGTGTCTAATTAAGGATAAAACTCAACAAACCCTATTGACTGGAACTAGGAAGGGAAATGTGTATTTTGCAGACTGGGACAAGTCTACTGATGCTGCATGTTTTATTGCTAAAAGTTCCAGTGAACAAAGTTGGCTATGGCACAAGAGGCTAAACCACCTGAACTTCAAATCTATGAATAAACTTGCTAGAAATGCATTAGTTAAAGGACTACCTAATGAGGTTTTCATTAAAGAACATGTGTGTAAGCCATGTCAAGAAGGAAAACAGATTAAAGCCTCATTTAAGGGGAAACCAGTCATCTCCACTGGAAGGGTACTTGAACTTCTACATATGGATCTGTTTGGACCAATTACCCCTTCAAGCATAAATGGTAGAAAACACACATTAGTGGTAGTAGATGACTTCTCTAGGTTCACATGGGTAGTATTTCTCCTTAATAAGAAGGAAACACAAGTCAAACTACCTGAACTTCTCAAGAGATTGTCAAATGAGAAAAGCCTTAGCATTATCAAGATAAGATCTGATAAAGGCACTGAGTTCATTAATTCATACATCAATGAGTACTGCACATCAAATGGAATAGCTCATGAAACCTCAGCAGCTAGAACTCCCCAACAAAATGGAGTTGCAGAAAGAAGGAATAGAACTTTAAAAGAAGCTGCTAGAACTCTAATTGCTGACTCAAATTTACCTAAGAGGTTTTGGGCTGAAGCTATAAACACTGCATGCCATACTCAAAATAGATGTTTGATCACTAAGGGGCAAGGCAAAACCCCCTATGAACTCTGGAAAGGAAGAATGCCTAAAGTGTCATACTTTCATATATTTGGTTGTAAATGTTTCATTCACAATAATGGGAAAGAACAGTTGAAAGCCTTTGACAACAAAGCTGATGAGGGAGTATTTCTTGGATACTCTCAAATCAGTAGAGCTTTCAGAGTCTACAACAAGAAAACCCTTATAGTGGAAGAAACACCTCATGTTGTGTTTGATGAGTCTATCTTTGAGATCAGGAATGATCATTTGGAACCTGAAGAAATCACACAGAGGACAACCAGATTAAGCCTAAAAGACAAAGACACTGAATTCATAGATGTTGTTCAAGCCAATCTGCCTGAAAAACCCACATTGGACAACAATCCTGAAGGCAACCTTCCTGAGACAAATCCTACAGATGGAAATGATGAACTGAATGAACCAATCCCAGTTCACATCCAGGTAACAACTACCAATGAAGAAGCAGTTCCTGCTGAGGTAGTTAATGGGTCAAATAATCAAGGGGGAACTCAAAATGTTGAAAATGCCAATGTCCCTGACATTGAGGACAACACCCCTGATTATGATCCTGAATTAGATCCTGCATTAAATTATCCTGAATTCTATGATCAAAATGACTCACCTTCAGTAGAGGACAACTCTACTGAAGAGATCAGGAAAAGAAGGACCTGGTTATCTGACCATCCTACTGATCTGATACTTGGTGATCCAAGTATAGGAGTCAGAACCAGAAAGTTTCATGGTGAAAGTGCTATGTTCTGTTGTTTCTTGTCAGAGCAAGAACCAAGTGATATTGAGGAAGCACTTCAAGATGCCAATTGGATCACAGCCATGCAGGAAGAACTGAACCAATTCACCAGAAATGAAGTATGGGAGCTGGTGGACAGGCCTTCACATCAAGATGTTATTGGAACAAAGTGGGTGTTCAAGAACAAGAAAAATGAAAATGATGTGATTGTCAGAAACAAAGCAAGACTTGTGGCAAAAGGGTATTGCCAACATGAAGGCATTGACTATGATGAGACATTTGCACCTGTGGCAAGGCTAGAAGCAATAAGGCTCTTTCTAGCCTATGCAGCCCACAAGAGGTTCAAAGTATACCAAATGGATGTCAAGAGTGCCTTTCTGAATGGAGTCTTGAAAGAAGAAGTCTATGTGGAGCAACCACCAGGTTTTGAAATTGGAAACCAAGTTTACAGACTCAAGAAAGCTCTATATGGACTCAAACAAGCCCCTAGGGCTTGGTATGATACACTGTCACAATTCCTCTTGGATCATGGATTCACCAAGGGAACTGTGGACAGAACTCTCTTCAGAATCTCTGAAGGAGAGGACATCTTGCTTGTCCAAATTTATGTGGATGACATAATTTTTGGATCCCCTAATGAGAAGCTGTGTGAGAAATTCTCCAAGCTCATGCAAAGCAAGTTTGAGATGTCAATGATGGGGTTGATGAACTTCTTTTTGGGTCTACAAGTCAAGCAATCTAAAGAAGGAATCTTCATCAACCAAGCTAAGTACACCAGAGAAATGATCAAAAAGTTTGGGTGTACAACTAGCAAGCCAGTAAGGATCCCAATGAACACAAATTGGAAGATGGATCCTGATGAGAGTGGTATTCCAACCAACTCTACTGAGTATAGAGGAATAATTGGCTCACTCCTCTATCTCACTGCCAGCAGACCTGATATCACCTTTGCAGTAGGTGTTTGTGCAAGATTTCAAGCAAATCCTAAGAAAAGCCACCTTGAGGCTGCAAAAAGGATTTTGAGGTATCTCAAAGGCACTGAGAATCTAGGCCTTTGGTACCCTGCTGATGACAATATTGAGCTAACTGGCTACTCAGATGCTGATTATGGAGGATGTAGGATTGACAGAAAGTCCACTTCAGGGACTTGTCAATTCTTGGGCAACAAACTTATTTCATGGTTCTCCAAGAAGCAGAACACAGTGGCCACCTCCACCACTGAAGCTGAATATGTTGCTGCTGGAAGTTGTTGTGCTCAAATTCTTTGGCTAAGACAACAACTCAGAGACTACAAAGTCAACTCTACTGAAGTGCCAATTTTCTGTGATAACAATAGTGCCATTGCTATATCACAAAATCCTGTCTTGCACACAAGATGCAAGCATGTGGACATCAAGCACCACTTCATTAGAGATCATGTGGAGAAGAAGGATATCAAGCTAGTAAAAATTCACACAGACCATCAAAAAGCTGATATATTAACCAAGCCACTTGCAGAGGCAAGATTTCTGGAGCTATCAGCAGAGTTGGGATTACTTGATCCAGGGAAGTTGGACAAATAAGTCCAAAGAAGCTCATTGATTAAGGGGGAAACAAACTCAAACTTCAGCAGACTTGGTCAAGTCTACTGAAATTCAGAATCATGACCTAACCTATTCAGGACACTTGTCCACAGTTCTTCAGGACACTTGTCCATGTAGGGTCAGATAAGTTGTCCTAGCTATCAAACCAAATCTTGGTATGATAAGCACCTATTTTTGGTGATCAATACCTATCTCGAAATCTGTCCCTTGAAATACAGTTTTCACCTTTCTGGGATTTAATTTGTCTCCCACCAAAAGGTCACTTTCCATGCATTAAATGCCAAGATTTAACTCTTGTTTGCATTACACTTTTTGGGACATGATCTATCTCGAAAAATTCCCAGCCTTAAACAAACATTAAAAACCACCCACGTTTTGAATAAAACAGTTATTTCACTGTTACATTGGTTTTTGACCATTGGATCAAAAATGGACAACTCCCCTGAAATCAATCCTAGCCGTCCATTTTGGATTTCCATTTTTGTTCACCTTTGAATTATCTCAAGACCTTACCAACTCATTGACAAACATTCTTTTTAGAATATTCACAAGTCTTAAGATACCCACAAACACTTCTTCCCCAAGTATTCGAAACCCTAACTCAAAAGTTCTTCAAACTCTCTCATTCTTCATCAAACCTTTCTCTGCAACTTTCAATGGCCCCCAAGGTTAGACCTGAGATGCTTGTTGATTTCTCCAACAAGGATCTAGACCTAGATTTTGCCTATCTTAGCAACAAAAACAATCTTCACTTTGAACCCATAATTTCATTTGAAAGTGAAGATCCTGAGATAACTCCAACCCTAAGGTGGTTGAGAAGGGCTGGTCTCCAAAAGTTCTTGGAAGAAAGACCAAGCTCTTGCTTGGAGAGTTACATGGCAGAATTCTTTGCCTTCCTAAAGTGGAGAGGCAAACCTGAAGATGGAGAAGTCTCAACCAGGTTAGCTTACACTGCAGAAGGGGAGGAGGAGGAGAGATTCCACAGAGTGAAATTCTCCTCAGAGGATCTGGAAGGAGCCTTTGGATTGCCTTATGAGGGAAGGAATCCAGAAGTGTATGGCACTGGACATGAAGAGGAAATAGCCCAAGAGTGGTTATTAGTTCCAGGCCCTCTCTCCTCAACTCAAAACAAGAAAACTCTCAAGCCAGAGTTTCTCAATCTTTTTGAGGTAGTTGCAAAAAGCCTCTTAAGCAACACTGGAAGCCTAGAGCAGGTCAGCCAACCAAGGATCAGAATCATGGCTGCCATTATTGATGCCAGTGATAAGGGCATCAAGTTTGATTGGAGGACCTTCATCATGTCTGAAATGATGAAGGAGAAGGCTAAATTCAAGGTGAAAGCCCACAACAAGGTGGTGCTAGAAGGGAAAATCAAGTATTGCACCAGGGCAAGCTTGTTGATTGAGAGGTTTTCCCACTATTCCCAGATGCAGACCTTTGCAAAGCCCCTCCCAGCCCAAAAGATCCTATTCAGAAAGCTCAGCAAGAAAACTGAGAAAAGAAGGATGTTACTGGCCAAGCCTGCTGAAGAACAGGAGGAAGAGAAGCCTAAAATGAAAAAGAGAACAAAGGCCAGGGCTGTCAAAACAAGAAAGATGTCTCAATTGTCTTCAAAAGAAGCCTCAGGAGCATCAGCTGATGTTGATGCAGTGGCAGAAGAGGGAGTGAGTGTGCCTTCTGACCACTCAGAAGAGTTGAGGAGGAAGTACAATGAGACTAGGCAAAAGAAGAAGGGTGATAAGAGAATCAGGGAAGTTGTCCCTGAGAAGGAAGGAAGTGGAAGTAGCAGGGCCAGCAAGAGAAGGGCCAAACCTACTGAGAAGGTGTTGGAGTTTCAAGAAGAAAGGTCTCTTCAATTGGCTCTAAAGGAGAGCAGAGCTGAAAGCAGGGCCAAATCCATGTCAAGGACTAATTCATCTGGTTCTGGAACTCCAGAATCCAAAGTCCCTGAAGGTCAACTCATAGAGGCCAACCTCCCTGAAATTCAGTATCTTGAGCCCAACTCCCCTGAAACCCATGTCACCCCTTCCAACCAACCCATTACCCCTGTAAATCTCACTAAGAGATATTCTCCAGAAGGGAATGTGCAAAGAAGTGGCATAGATGTGCTTGCAGATTTAGCTGTAGATGAGACAAGACTCCTGTCTCCCCTTGACTCATCCATGCTCAACTATTCAAAGCTCTTAGAGCATGCACTTCATGAGCCAACCCCCCTGAGTAAAGCCCCTTCAGATTCATTGCTCTCTAAAGCAACTGAAGATCCTTCTCCTGTACCCAACCCATCTGACGCCAAGATCCCTGAACTTAATTTGCCTGAAGCCCTATTAGGAGAACCCAGAGCCAACTCTCCTATAACCCAAAGTCCCCATTTAAGTGGAGATGAGGAGGAGTATACTTATGAAAGTATGCTCAGAGGAGGAGCCAAGGCTACTGTGGACAGTTTGTATCCACAACTTGCTGAATTTCCAAGAATTCAGAAGGCCTTTCATGATCTAAGGATGCTTGTTGATGTGAAAGACAAATCTATGATGGAGATATCACAAGTCATCCAAGATAAGGGTGCAAACTGGTGGCAAATAGAGGAGAACAGATTGCTACACTTTGCTGGAGTTCCAAAGACAAGATTCCTCATTGATGAGGAGATTTTTGCAAAGCTGGTGGCTGATAAGATTAAGGAGGAGAAAGAGAGAAAAGCCAAGGGAATCAAACACCCTGACAGTGGCTCTAATGATGATGATTCCCCTGATGATCCCTCAAACCCTTCAAATCCCAACCCTCCTGAAACCCCTCAAGCCAACCTCCCTGAAACCCTTCAACCCAAATCTTCTGTAGCAGATAGACTTTCCAATCCTCCTAAAACCTATCATAGGAAAGGCTCTGTAACTTCAGAGGTGTTGACCAAGGGTGGTAACACAACCAAAGACACATCTGCCAATGAAGGTTCTTCTGAACCCAAGGCACAGCCTAAAGATGTTGAGGTTCCTGTACTAGAGGCTAGTTTGATTAAGGCCTATTCAGTGTCAGAGGTGTTGGACATTGATCAGCCCTTAATCATTCAGGATGACTCAGTGGCTGCTGATATAAGCACTGTGATCTCTCCACAACTGCCATCTTTGAACCTTGTTGAAGGTGGAGATGCTGCAGGATTAGGAGAAGGAGTTGAAAAGGAGAGATTAGTTGAAAAATCAGAGGGAGTTGTTGTTGGGATATAAATTCACCCTAAGCCCCATTTGATGTTAGAATAGTTTTGATGGCCAAAACACTTAGAGTTTATAAATGTAATAGGATCAGCTGACTTGTATAGAACAGCTTAGACTAGTCTTGTGTGATCAACTGTATTAATAGCAGCTGATCAGCACAGTCATGGCTTACATGCCTATCCTCAAGATAAGAAGAGTAGAGGACATGAAGACTAGAAGATCCTTGAAGACCAGATATGTTAAGGTGCTTGTATACCTACTTATCTGATGGAGTCCCAGATTAAAGATGGCCTAAAGCATTACAAAGAATTTCCAGATCAGAAGAGTAGTACTCGTCTGATACCAGAAGACAGAAGACCTAAGGCCAGAAGAGCAGTCAGAAGACTAGTAGTACAGATCAGAAGACTATGTGCTCTTTCAGGACTCGGCTGATTCCCAAGTCATCTTGCAATTCAAACGAAGACCTACCTTATTTAGAAGATTGACATGATCCCAGGAGCTATTATGGGAAGATTGCTCAAACGGCTAGTCAACTCCAACGGCTAGTTGCACTCAATCTCCATTATAAATACAAGAGGTTGAACACAGAAGCAACAAGAGAGAATTTACAAGCTAAGCAAGCCATCAAGCAAAAAGTCACACTGTTCTAAGAATTCTCAAAGAGCCTGAAATCCATTAGATTATCCATAGCTCTTAAGTACTTCTTATCCAACCCTTAAGAACCTGAAACTTGTTCATACTGTATATCAATTGTTTTAGGCATAGTGGTTAAGCAAATTATAAGCTTGAACCATTAGTTGGATACATCTCAAAAACCCCAAACCCTCACCGAAAGGTTTAAGTTTTTGAAACCCCCCAAAGTGCAAGTGCTTACAATCACTTGTGGAGACCGCAGCTGTTAGGACGGCTCAGATCTCAAAGTCCTAACCTTGGGACTATAAAGGACAAGACCCTTGTAATTTGTGGAAATTAAAGGGATTAAACATCACGTTAGGACGTGAGAGTGGACGTAGGATCGTATATCCGAACCACTATAAATCCGGTGTTATTTACTTTCTGCACTTTACATTTCTGCTTTTACATTCATTATTATATAGTGCATACTGTGATTTCAACACTCTTCAAAAAGGGCCATAACATTCAAACCAGCATCAGCTGAGTAATTTCACAAAGTAAAACAAGTTACAAGAACGAGTCTAAACCAGGGCCACCATATTTCCGCATATAACTTCTTCAGTCAGATCACTATAGTCATCTGGACCAGCAGACTTGCAGTCCAGTTGACATAGCAATCAGAAGAGGTTCCCAACTCTGTTTGAAAAAGTTTTAAAGTCTATTCACCCCTCCCCTCTAGACTTTAATCCCATTCACTACTCGTTCAGGGACCAACAAGTGGTATCAGAGCAGTGGTTCTAACGGACTACTGTCTCTAGATTATCAGAAGACTTGAGGGAGTCTTTCTGTAGTCCTCTTGAACAGATCTTTTTGAAAACTTGTTTTTGAAAACTCATACAGCATGAGTGCTAATATGCGTAAGTTGCCTAAGTTTTCAGTGGAAGATTATGATTACTGGAAGATCAGGATGAGGAAGAATCTCACATCAGTCCACTACAAGATGTGGTCTGTAATCACAGAAGGCCCGATCACCATCATGACAGTCAACACTGCAAATGGTGATCCAGAAGTTCCAGTTGGAGAACTGGTTCCCAAGCCCATGAAGGATCTCACACCAGAAGAGATGAAGCAATCAAACCTTGATAGCATTGCTCAAGATTACATAATGCAAACTCTTCCAAATGAGTACATTGCAAAGGTAATCCATTGTGAGTCAGCCAGAGAGATGTGGGAGGCATTGGCACTTCTCTGTGAAGGAACTGAGCTGATCAAAGAGTCCAAGTTGTCTACAGCAGTCAAGAAGTTCGAACACTTCAAGATGCAACCAGAAGAGTCTATTGATCAGTTAGACAACAGATTTACCAAGATCATCAATGAGATAGAATCTCTGGGCAAGAAATACACAAATAGAGAGAAAAATCTAAAGATCTTAGATTCTCTAACCAAGAAATGGAGACTCAAGAAGACCATCATCAAAGATACTCAAGATATCAAGAAGTGGTCTGCCCAAACTCTATTTCAGAACCTGAAAGCCCATGAATATGATCTTGAAAGAGAAGAGAACTCAGGAAGTGATGAGCCAACTGCAACCCCATCTACCTCCAAGACTGTAGCCTTCAAGGCAGCCAATACAAAAGCTGCAAACACCTCATCTGGCAAGACCTCTCTGAAAACAGAAGACTGTGAAGGATCAGACATGAGCCTAAAAGAGCAAATGGCACTTATGATCAAGAGATTTGAAAGGATGAACACCCTCAACAGTAAATATAGAAAATTCTATAGAAACTACAAAGATAGAAGAGCAAGTTCACCCTTCAGAGGTTCCAGAGAAAGAACACCAGAAAGGCATCCTAGAAAGGATGTGGAGTCATCTGACAGCCGAGGATCTAGAAGAAGAGATGCCACTCCTCCAAGGAGAGGCAACTCAAATCAGAAACCTGGATCTTGCTTCAACTGTGGCAAACCAGGACACTATGTCTATGAATGTCCTGAGCTGGATTTGGATGACAAGAAAGAAAGAAGGCCAAGAAGAACCTCAGACAAAAAGGCAATGGTGACTGAAGAATCTGAATATCAAAGTGATGAACTTCCTACATCACCAGACGATCAAATCTTTTCAGATGATTCAGACGATCTAGCTATGATGGCCATAGGAGAAAATGAGGTAAACTCTTATACTACTACTTTCCATTCACCTATTTTCTCACAAACAGATGACATAAACTCATCTGAAGGCGAATCAGAAGACACCTATTATCAATCTTTAAGAAAGGTAAAAGGTGATCTGGATATTGCCACTAGAGCCTTTATAGAAGTGGAAGAGGAGAATAAGGACTTAAGGAAAGAAATTGCTAGGTTGAAAAAGGTAAAGTTTGATAACACCCCTGAGTTAGTCACCATGAATGAAAGGTTGACCAAAGAAGTGGAACTTCTTAAAGAAGAAAATACCACAACAACTCAGTTGTATGAGGGGATGTTAGAAACTCAAGCCTTAGAAACCAAAGAATTTCGTATACTTCAGTCTAAGTTCGATGATCTCTTCCAAACACATAAGCTCTTAGAAAAGGAGAAGGAATGCCTAGATCGAAAAATATCAGAATTCAATAAAGCTTCGACTACTATTGAAAGTATCTCTGAGTATTATAGATCAAGTGGCAATAAGATGGGTTTAGGTTATGAACTTAATCCATCAACATCCTCTCCAGCTGGGGGTAGTACACCTAACCAGTGCACTACTCAGACACATGAACAGGGTGAGTGTTCTAAACACAATGAACTCAATATGAACCAAAAGGCATCTGTACCAGCTAAGGCTAACTATCCCAAAACCAAGAATGGTAGAGGACAAGCTAACCCCAAGCCTGTACAGAGGAACAGCAAACAGCCTAGACCATCTCGTCTGAGACAGTCTCAGCTGTATGCTGCTCCAACCAAGAAGAAGAAATCTTCTTCAAACAAATCTGTTCTCTTTGCACCCCCTATCTCTTATGATATTGTGAGAACAGAAGAGTATGGTCCATATAATCGTGTGCATCGACCAGCTAATGCACCTAGGCCGAATGTAACTAGTCAAAAGATCATGTATGTACACTCCTATAAAGGGAAACCATTTGACTACTACTTAGCTGACACCAAGAACAAATCAGATCAGTCCAAGGTGCTGACTGGTAAGATTTGGTTCTGTGATGCCCGAGGGAAACAACTCAAATGTTCAAGGTTGTTTAAACGACCAATGTATATGTGGGTTCCCAAGGGCAGTACTAACACCCAAGGACCCAAAACAAAATGGGTACCTAAAACTTAACTTTTCTTGCAGGAAAGGAAGGACCTATACAAAAGAGGAGGTCTAGCAGGAGAAACTTGGTACATAGATAGTGGATGCTCAACTCACATGACAGGAACCAAAACCCTGCTGACCAACTACATAGAGAAGAAAGGTCCAAAAGTTTTCTTTGGTGATAACGCGCACGGTAACACAAAAGGATATGGCACCCTTAAAAATGGTGACATTGAGGTACATGATGTATCATATGTAGAAGGTCTTAAGTTTAATCTATTATCTGTTTCTCACTTTTGTGACACTGGTTATTCAGTTAAATTCTCTAAAGATGAATGTCTCATAAGTGATAAAAGAACAAAACAAAACCTTCTAACAGGATCTAGAAAGGGAAGTATGTATCTTGCAAATTGGAACAGCTGTCCTAAGGATACATGCCTGCTTGTGAAGAGCCCTAAAGATGTCAGCTGGCTATGGCACAAACGTCTTAGCCATCTGAACTTTAAGACTATGAACAAGTTAGCAAGGGAATCCTTAGTTGATGGTCTGCCTAATGAACTCTACTGTAAAGATCAGGTTTGTGATGCATGTCAACAAGGAAAGCAAACAAAGGTCTCCTTCAAGACCAAGAAGACAGCATCAACAAGCAGAGCTCTTGAATTGCTTCACATGGATCTCTTTGGACCAATCACTCCAACCACTCTAACAGGAAGGAAGTACACTCTTATTGTTGTAGATGATTATTCCAAGTTTACTTGGGTTATCTTCCTATACAAGAAGAGTGAAACACAGCAGAAGCTACCTGAATTATTGAAGAGGATCCAAGTAGAGAAAGGAGAACCAATCGTGAAAATTAGAAGTGACAAAGGCACTGAATTCATTAACTCTTATATAATTGCCTATTGTACTTCTAATGGTATTCAGCACGAGACAAGTGCAGCAAGAACACCACAACAGAATGGTGTAGCTGAAAGAAGAGTCAGAACACTCAAAGAAGCTGCCAGAACACTCCTTGCTGAATTCTCTACTCCCAAGAAGCTATGGGCAGAAGCCATCAACACAGCTTGTCACACTCAAAACAGGTCAGGTATTCATAAAATACATGAGAAAACCCCATATGAACTGTGGAAAGGAAGAAAACCTAGAGTATCTTACTTTCATATATTTGGTTGTAAGTGTTTCATTCACAACAATGGGAAGAGTAAGTTGAATGCTTTTGATGCCAAAGCAGATGAGGGGATATTCTTAGGATACTCCTCAACTAGCAAAGCATTTAGAGTACTCAACAAACGAACCCTTCTTGTGGAAGAAACACCTCATGTTGTTTTTGATGAATCTTGTGAAAAGAATGCAGTAGAAACAACCTCAGCTACAGAACAGATGAAGAAACTAGTGATCAAGAAGAGGTCTGATGAATTTATTGAGGTCAATGAACCATTCCCTGAAGAACCAGAGGAAGATAAGCCTCATAGACCTGTCACTAGATCTCAAACTCAAGCAAGGCAAGCTGACCAGAATCAAGATGCATCAATTCCAAATGCCAGGGGGAATGATCTCTTTGACACTCAAGATACAGAAGATGATCGAACTAATCAAGTCAACCCTCCTGATGACACTAGATCAAATGAGGATCCAAACTCATCCAATACAGATACTCCAGTGAGGCATACATGGAGGAACAACCATCCATCAAACCTCATCTTAGGAGGAGCAGAATCAGGTGTCAAGACCAGAAGACAACTGAATCAGAATTCTCAATCATCTATGTTCTGCTGGTGTGCTTTCCTGTCCAACATTGAACCAGCTGACATAGAAGAAGCAATGACAGATAGCAATTGGATCACTGCTATGCAAGAAGAACTAAACCAATTCGAAAGAAATGAAGTCTGGGAATTGGTAGATCGTCCTGAAAACCACAATGTAGTAGGAACAAAGTGGGTATTCAAGAACAAGAAGGACGAAAATGATGTGATAACTAGAAATAAGGCAAGACTAGTTGCAAAAGGATACTCACAATCTGAAGGGATTGACTATGATGAAACTTTTGCACCAGTAGCCAGATTAGAAGCCATTCGACTATTTCTAGCTTATGCATCATATATGGGCTTCAAGGTATATCAAATGGATGTCAAGAGTGCTTTTCTAAATGGTATTCTGATAGAAGAAGTATATGTAGAGCAGCCTCCAGGATTTGAAAAAGGTGATCAAGTATATCGACTGAAGAAGGCTCTCTATGGTCTAAAACAAGCCCCTAGAGCTTGGTATGACACATTGTCACAATTCCTACTTGACAATGGATATACAAAAGGCAAAGTTGATAGAACTCTCTTCAGAATACAAGAAGGAGAAGACATTTTAATGGTACAAATATATGTAGATGACATCATATTTGGATCACCCAATCAAGAAATGTGCAAAAAGTTCTCTGAACTTATGCAAGGAAAATTCGAAATGAGCATGATGGGTGAGATGAATTATTTCCTAGGACTTCAAGTCAAGCAGAGTCCAGAAGGGATCTTCATCAACCAGTCCAAGTATACCAAGAGTCTGCTAGAAAGATTCAAAGCTCTACAAAGCAAGACTGCAAGGATTCCAATGATGACATCTTTCAAAATGGAACCAGATGAGTCTGGACAGGCAGTTGATCAAGCTGAATATAGAGCACTGATTGGATCTTTACTATATCTTACAGCCAGCAGACCAGACATAACATTTGCTGTAGGAGTATGTGCTAGGTTTCAAGCAAACCCAAAGCAAAGTCATCTAGAAGCAGCAAGGAAGATTCTCAAGTACCTAAAAGGATCAGTCAACCTAGGTCTATGGTACTCTGCTGATGACAATCTAGAATTGAGTGGCTATTCTGACTCAGACTTTGGAGGATGCAGAATTGATAGGAAGTCCACATCAGGAACCTGTCAATTTCTAGGAAACAAGCTGATATCATGGTTCTCTAAGAATCAAACCTCAGTTGCAACCTCCACCACTGAAGCAGAATACATGGCAGCTGGTAGTTGTTGTAGTCAGCTGCTCTGGCTAGTTCAACAACTCAAGGATTACAATGTAGAGGCAAGAGAAGTCCCTATTTATTGTGATAGCAGCAGCGCCATTGCCATCACTCAAAATCCAGTCCTCCACACAAGGTGCAAGCATGTCGACATTAGACACCACTTCATAAGAGATCACCTTGAAAAGAAGGACATCAAGATGGAGAAAATTCACACAGATATCCAAAGAGCAGACATCTTGACTAAGCCCCTAGCTGAAGACAGGTTCAAGACCTTATGTTACAGCTTAGGACTCCTGGACCCAAGCACATGAAGAAGGAGAAAACAGCTGAAAACCTCAGCTGACCCAAGTGCAGCAGACTAGGAGAATCAGATGAGGTGAATAGACACCCTCATCTTCAGGTAAGTTCTATCCCAATGAAGACAAATAGAGCTGAGGGAAAACTTAGAGTTATCTAATCAAGGGGGAATCAATGATACCTTAAGAATCCTTGATGAAATACTCTAAAATCTGCATTGCATAATATACATATACATATATATAGCAGACTTGAACAAAGCTATTTGATCTTCCTACTCTAAGCAATGTATAACTATGTATATTAATAAACTATTCTTCATAAAATACTTTATTCATATACATAAATACAGTATACTAAGTGAGTCATACTTGGCTGGATTAATACACCATCCTCACCGACTCAACAGTATGCATGCACAGTACGGATTTCAAATAACTCATGGTCAAAATTCATAATTTCTGCATTCCATTAGATAAAGTCTGAATATCCTTAAATGTGAACCCTTGGATCAAGAAACTCACTGCTGATCTTAAAGAATCACTTTTCAGAAATTCAGACCTATCATCCCTATAGTTTTGTCATCTTTCTCTCCACTACCTCATTTCTACCTCTATAAAAGGAGAAGTTATGAGAACACCTAAGAACACAAAACACCTAACACTTTTCTTATTTCAGGTATGGAGACAGTTGAAAGAAGAGATGGAATGGAGATCATTCTTCAACCAAAATCTTGGGTAAAGGAGATGAAGATTTGTCCAGAAGATGAAGATGATGCAGATCCATGGCTTACTCAACATGAGTATGTTCATGAAAGCTAAAGGAAGAAGAGACGTTCTTGTTGAAAGCTAAAGAAGGAAGAGATGCAGAGGACAAAGTAGCAAACAAGCAGAGCTTCTTCTCCAGAAGGAAGTTCTACATGGAGAGCTTGTTATCAAAAGCTACTGTGTCTAAACAGAACATGAAGGCTGAGTCCATGGCCCTCTCTTCAACTCCATTGAAGCACCCCTCAACCTTCCTTCCCCTTCTAGAGAAGCGAAGAAATTCAACAAGAGCACATTAGATGCTACATCCCATCTGATGATGAGGAACATCCGATGGTGAGGAACATTTAAATCAGTGGGACTACGTCTAGACTAGCTCCACTTGATTTGAAGAAGGAGCTGAAAGATCCATCAAACCAGGTTGGATCATCACTCACAATAAAGCTGGAAGGATCCATCCAGGTTGGATCATGAGAGCAAACACAGTTTCCTCTACTCAGCTGATCAGAAGACCAACTCAGCTGACCAGAAGACTTTTCAAAGACAATCAGCAGACATCTTGAAGAACTCAGAAGACCTCACTCTGCTGATCAAATCACACAAATTTAGA
This sequence comes from Galeopsis tetrahit, assembly GCA_963675135.1. Lineage (NCBI taxonomy): Eukaryota > Viridiplantae > Streptophyta > Magnoliopsida > Lamiales > Lamiaceae > Galeopsis > Galeopsis tetrahit. The sequence goes on from OY776121.1 coordinate 90,295,397, forward strand.
GTATAATGACTAGTCTTGATCATGTAATTCATTCTAGATTTATTCCTGAATGTAATTAAACAAATTGGCTTATATAAGGAATGCAATTTTCTTATAGAAAACGGCCTTGATGATCAATTCTTACCATAAATTAGTCTCAACGGCTATTTTTGGTAATGATGTCATTAATACTCAAGTATCATATCGCCAGCAAATCAACAATTGCCAAATGGCATAACCAGCCGTCAAATTTAAGAAATCAAAGAAAGAAATCTTGGGCTCTACTCCAAATTCAAACGCAAATCTGACCGTTAGATCAAATTCTGTGGAGTATATATATATCCACATCCCTAATCCCTGCCACTCTTATTACTCAATTACTCACATTACTCTCTCTCGTTCTGCAAATCTCTTTCAAGCCTTCAAACCCTAACACTCAGACTCTACTATGGCAATCATTGAAATTTACGACGAGAAGACCAAGAATACTGGCACCTTGGATGCTGCAAAGTGGTCCAAGGAAGGGAAGATTTTTACGGAGAATGCTCTGTTTTTCAAAGGCAAACACACAGATGAGAACAAGGAGATACTGCTTCGGTGCGTCAATCTTAAACTCAGGGACTTTTTGGAAGCAGCTCCGACTAATGTCTATGAACAAGACGTTCTGACATTCTATGCAAACGCCGTGATGAAGGGTTCTCATGTTGAAAGTGTCATGAACGGACACAAAGTCAAAGTTACAAGGGAAATTCTTCAGGAATTGTTTGGCCTTTCAAGGGGGAAAATAAATATCTCCAACTACATCATGAATAAAGAAAAAGAGTATATGGAGATGTTTACTGGTGGACGAATCAAGGCTACTGATGCAACTGGACTAAAGAAATCCCAACTTGAACCAAAATTCCAAACCTTGTTGGATATTGCAGGGAAGATGTTACTTGGTAACACATTCAGCCATGATGTTGTTACTACTTTAAAGGTTCGAGTAATGGCTGCAATCTGGGATCAGATCGATGGAGACTGGCAAGGACTATTCTTAGAAAGAATTGCTCTTGAGGCAAAGAAAGTCACTTTGGACTTACAATCAAAGGTATGGAAGGTAGCAGCCACAGTCAGCTTTGTCAACAAGCTGAGCATCATCCTTCCAGATATTCTCCCAAAGAAGTACAAGATGGGACCTCATAAGACTTTTCACATCTCCAAATATTATTTGAGAAAGGAAGCTCTTGCTGAGGCAGAAAGGTTAAAAGAAGAGAAGAGGAAGCTGTTGGCTGAGAAGGCAGCACAAGAGTCTGATCATGACTCTGCTGAAGAAGAGGAGCCAACCAAAGAAGAGGCTCAGAAGAAGGTTGCTGAGGATGATGATGATGATGACAATCAGACCTTAGCACAAAGACGATATCTAATCAGATCTGGGCTCATCTCCCCATCTGATTCAGATGCTACTCCCACTGCCTCTCCCTTGAAGAAGGCAGGTACCTCTAAACCCTCTCCCTCTTTTACTCCTTCTAAATTGTCAAAGGGTCAGAAGAGAAAGAAGAATAATTCTTCTTCAAACAAAAAGTCCAAGAAATCGAGGCTTCCTACTCCCATGTTAATAGCCCCGATTGCATCCTTCAACCCTTCTGATGACTCCACCTCATCTGACCACTCAAACACTGATATCCAAATCCCTGCTGATACTCACACAGCAGAGGAACAAGCTCCACCTACCTCAACCCCAGAAACCCTATTGCCTAACCCTGCTGATGTTCAAGATCCACGTGTTCAAACTTCTACTGATCTTCATGAAGGCACCATACCAGACCAGCAGACCCAAACCCCTGCTGATGAACAGACGACTAAAGATCAAGAACATATCACTTCCCAAATCCCTGCTGATACTCACACAGCAGAGGAAACTACCCCACATACTCAAACTCCTACCATCATTATTGCTTCTGTTCCAGAAGACATGGCACCAGCAGACCTTGCTCAAGCTGGTACCTCTCAACCTCAATCCAGAATGGTACACTATCCTATGTGCACAAGGGAGAAGATAATGAGGATGAAGATAGCAAATCTGCTCAAGTCTACTATTCCTGGTATTGATGAGGAATCAGTTCAGTTCGAACAAATTCTCAGAATCTGCACCTGGATTGAACTCAGGAGAGATGATGTGGATGACCTTATTGAAGTCATGGAAGGAATGGGAGGAAAAGCTAATTTCCTCGACTGGGAAATGGAGCAAAAAGAAGTTGCTCAAGTCACATCTTTTACTCAACTGCTACCTGAGGAAGCCTTTACAGCAGTATGCCACAGAATTCTAGGTATTCAATCTATCCCAGAAGACATATCAGATCATCAGGCAGCTGGCACAGCAAAAGTGATTGACTCAGCTGCGTCAGTTTCTGCAGAAGACTCAGCTGAACCAGCTGAGAGAACCGAGATTGAAAGAGAAGTAATCACTATTCCTGATCACTTCATGCCTAAGGATACTCTACCTCACTTCATTGACAAAGGAGACACCATCATGTCTCACCTGGTTAAGGCCACTACCACATTTCTCAATGAAGAGTACCTTTCAGCTGAAGAAAGAGGCAAAGCCCTAACAGTCCATCCAAAGCCTCAAGGTACAGCCTCAACTTCTACTCCAACAGCTGACTATACGGCATACATATGCTCACAGGTCAAGACTGCTATAGACCTACACTTTGAAAAGGGTTTAGGCCTACAGCTTGGAAGATATGTTGAAAAGGCAGTCAAGGAGCAGAGAACTCGTCTTCAAAACCAGATCATTGACATTGAGGACAAGTTTGGAGAATCTCTTCACGATCAGATAAGTGAGTATCTGACCAGCATTCTGAAGATGGCAGGTGAACATTCCACCAGGTTTGCTGATCTCTACACCAATGAGGTCAACCGCATGGAAAACACCTACAAGCAAAGAATTAAAGATGCTGAAGCAAGAGCTACTGAAGGTCGAGCTCTTCTCCAATCAGCTACAGCAGAGAATGAAAAACTTCAGATTCAGCTGCAGGAGACAGCAACAAAACTGGAGGCAATTACAGCTAAACTAGAAGCTGCCTCCTCCTCCAACTCTCATGCTCAGATTCTAGAACATAGCATCACACATCTGACTCATATTGGCAAAGTCAACGCCATGGCTCTTCAACAAACTCTTAGGGTGGAGATTCTGAATGCCATGAAGCCTTTTGCGGCTGCACTTGCTGAAGACAAAAAGGGGGAAGATGTATTGATAAAAGCTCTAGAGAAGACTACTGCACAGCAAGCTGTAATGGTAGTATCTCAAGATGAGTTGAATGAAACCTTGGGTGATTTATCAAGCAAAGTCAAGAGCAAGAAAGGCAAAGGCAAAGAAATTGCTCAAGAAGACATCCAAGCTCCCACTCAAGCAACTGCCAAAAGCCTGCAGATCACTGCCTCTACAGAACAAGTTTCCGAGAAAAGAATGTCTAGGAAAAGGAAAGCAGATGAGCTAGCAGAAGAGCAAGCTCAGAAGTCAACTCCAGCAGAGCCCACTGCAGAAGAGAAAGAGGCTTTAGAGTTGAAGAAAAGAAAAGAGCTTGAAGCTCAAGAGCTTAAACAAAAGAAGCTAAAAGATGCGAAGGCAGTCAAAGCCAAATTTGACAGGAAGATAGCCAAACTCAGGAAAGCTCTCAAGGAGAAAGCACTGAAAGAAAATGCTCTGGCACAGAAAGATAAAGTTCTAGTGTTTGATAGCAACTATGTGGACTATCTAGCCCTTCAAGATGAGCTACCAAGGTGGTACCCTCTGAAGAAGAAATGGCAAATTCAACACCACATTGTAAGAAAATTTGGCCCTCTCCCAACCTATGAAGATGAATTCTTCCAGTTCAATCAATTCATGAACATTGAAGATCCAGAGTTCTGGAAAGAAGTAGTCAAGACAGCCAAAGAACTTGATAACTGCAGAATCTTAACTCCTGAAGAACCCAAATGGGATCCACCCAAACTGGATTCTGGAAGAACTGACTCCATTGAAGTCAAAAAGATCCTAGAGAAGATCTATGAAGAGGAGAATGTTACAGACCTGCAGCACATGGAAGAAGTTCGATCTCGTCTGTACCTTGCCTTCCGCATCTGAAGATCAGAAGACCTGATGAAGACCACTTTCAAAGTCTTAAGAAACTATTACTTGTAATATGTAAAAGTTATATATATTCAAGTTTAGTTCTCTTTGCTTTCAAGACAAACTCTCATTGTCTTCATCAGATACTTCAGTTTTTATGAAGTTTATAAACTCCTATCTTACCTTAGTAAGAGCATTTATCATAGATATAGTTTTGGCTTCATCAAAAAGGGGGAAATTGTTGGGATATAAATTCACCCTAAGCCCCATTTGATGTTAGAATAGTTTTGATGGCCAAAACACTTAGAGTTTATAAATGTAATAGGATCAGCTGACTTGTATAGAACAGCTTAGACTAGTCTTGTGTGATCAACTGTATTGATAGCAGCTGATCAGCACAGTCATGGCTTACATGCCTATCCTCAAGATAAGAAGAGTAGAGGACATGAAGACTAGAAGATCCTTGAAGACCAGATATGTTAAGGTGCTTGTATACCTACTTATCTGATGGAGTCCCAGATTAAAGATGGCCTAAAGCATTACAAAGAATTTCCAGATCAGAAGAGTAGTACTCGTCTGATACCAGAAGACAGAAGACCTAAGGCCAGAAGAGCAGTCAGAAGACTAGTAGTACAGATCAGAAGACTATGTGCTCTTTCAGGACTCGGCTGATTCCCAAGTCATCTTGCAATTCAAACGAAGACCTACCTTATTTAGAAGATTGACATGATCCCAGGATTGAAGCAATCAAGCGGCTGGAATCAAGGAATCAAGCTATTATGGGAAGATTGCTCAAACGGCTAGTCAACTCCAACGGCTAGTTGCACTCAATCTCCATTATAAATACAAGAGGTTGAACACAGAAGCAACAAGAGAGAATTTACAAGCTAAGCAAGCCATCAAGCAAAAAGTCACATTGTTCTAAGAATTCTCAAAGAGCCTGAAATCCATTAGATTATCCATAGCTCTTAAGTACTTCTTATCCAACCCTTAAGAACCTGAAACTTGTTCATACTGTATATCAATTGTTTTAGGCATAGTGGTTAAGCAAATTATAAGCTTGAACCATTAGTTGGATACATCTCAAAAACCCCAAACCCTCACCGAAAGGTTTAAGTTTTTGAAACCCCCCAAAGTGCAAGTGCTTACAATCACTTGTGGAGACCGCAGCTGTTAGGACGGCTCAGATCTCAAAGTCCTAACCTTGGGACTATAAAGGACAAGACCCTTGTAATTTGTGGAAATTAAAGGGATTAAACATCACGTTAGGACGTGAGAGTGGACGTAGGATCGTATATCCGAACCACTATAAATCCGGTGTTATTTACTTTCTGCACTTTACATTTCTGCTTTTACATTCATTATTATATAGTGCATACTGTGATTTCAACACTCTTCAAAAAGGGCCATAACATTCAAACCAGCATCAGCTGAGTAATTTCACAAAGTAAAACAAGTTACAAGAACGAGTCTAAACCAGGGCCACCATATTTCCGCATATAACTTCTTCAGTCAGATCACTATAGTCATCTGGACCAGCAGACTTGCAGTCCAGTTGACATAGCAATCAGAAGAGATTCCCAACTCTGTTTGAAAAAGTTTTAAAGTCTATTCACCCCTCCCCTCTAGACTTTAATCCCATTCACTACTCGTTCAGGGACCAACAGTTGTGGATGAAAGAGAGGTAGTCATCACTAAGATAGTGAGTGTACCACCAAATGAGGGTGGAATAAGTGAGGAAGGACAGGTTATTCTTGAAGTCAAATCTGAACTTCAAGAATCCCTTGATGAGAGGAGGCCTGATTCCTTGAGTGAGAACATCAATTATGAAGGGAGAAAAGAACAAGTTGAAAATGAGAAGAAGACTGCTGATGTATCAGAGTCTTATGCAAAAGAAATTGAGGGTGATGAGTGCTTATTTCCTAACTTGTTTGACTTGTCTGATGTTGCAGGTATCTCTCTTGATCAAATTTTTGCAGATGAGTTCCTCACAGATGCACCTATCCAAGTTGACACAGGCTCAGCTCAGGCCTTACTTGGAATGCAATCAGAGAAGTTGGACTCCTTGGCTCATCAAGTCCAATCTGCTCATGCTGAAACTTCAGGAGCATTGAATGAGCAAGGAAGGACTCTAGCATCTGTAGAAATGAGGCTCACTGGCTCTGAAGATGTTGTGCTACCAACTCTTGAGGCAAGAATCAGTGGTGTGGAATCTGGACTCCAAACCATCTCCACTGAAGTTCAAAGTGCCAAATCAACCATGGAAGCCATCTCAGAGGAGGTCAAGAAAGAACAAAAGCTGCTGAGAGACAATCACAATGCTAATGTCAAAGCTCTCAGGCTAACTGTCAAACAAGCTATTGGAAAGAAGACTGCACTGCAAAAGAGAAGAGCTGAAAAGCAAAGGCTAGCTATGGTCAAAGCTGCCTCAGAAAAATTTTCCCAAGATGTGCTGGCCAACATTGCTGAAGGTACAGTGGCCAACCTCACTGAGCTTCTGAAAGCTAAATTGGATGCATCTCTCAAAGCAACCTTAGAGGAGGTTGTCCAACAAAAAATGAAGCCTGTTCTAGCTTTTCTTAGCTTGAGCAATGATAAAATGCAAGATATACATGATGAAAATGTGTACTTGTTGGAAGAGATGAAGTCCCTAAACCAGGCCCAATCCCTGATGGCCTCAACAATGAGTGACCTCAAGCCCCAGTGTTTTGATGCTGCCAAAAAGGGGGAAAGGGAAAGAGCAAGGGCAAAAGGTGCCTTAGTAATTGGGAGTCCAGTGAAAGGGAAGGACAAAGTCCCTGAAGGAAAGGGAAAAGAGCCTGAAATGCTGAACTTGGAAGATTTAGATGAAGAGGAGCAGTTAGCATTGGCATTGAAAAACTCAATGGCCTCAGCTCAAGAGGAAAGAGTAAGGCTACAACAAAGACCAGGTGGTGAAGTGTCAGGTTTGGACAAAGATGCTGAAGGTGTCCAAACCAGAGGAAAGATCAAGAAGGCCCAAGGAAAGAAGAGACAAATTGAGAAATTCACTGACTTTCCTAGCAGCCTTGATCTTCCACCTGAATTCAGAATTGATGAAGATGAGCCTACATCAAAGAAAGCCAAAGCTGCTGAAAAGGACAAATCTTCTGAATCTGGCAAAACAGCTGAAGGTACCAAGTCCACTGAAGACATTGAAGAAATATATGCTGAAGGATTTGGACCTGAACCCAAGAAGAAGACAACTGTTCTAGCCCATGATCCATCAAAGCTGTTTCATGAAGGGTATGGCAAAGACCCTGAAACACAACAGAAACTGGCCATGATGAGGGCCCATGAGAAAATTGATCTGATGGAAGAAGCCAACAGAGCAAGAGATGAAAGGAGAGCAAACTTTCAGAAACCAAGAAGGAGAAGAGCAACTTACAGCAAGATGAAGCCTCAGCTTCTAATCCCAATGGACACCAAATATCCACACTTGGATAAATGGGTGCCAATTCAACTGAATGACACATGGGAAGAAGCCAAAAGGGAGTTTGTCTATGACTATTATGTCATTGACAGATGGAATGGAGGAGATGCAAACTCTGCCTTCACTGAGTTCATGCTAGAATACTACAGAGAGTTGTATCAACAACTACTTGCAGCTGCTGACATTGCAAGATTTGAACTCACAGCTCCCAAGCCAATCATATACATGCCTCCAAAGCTTGAAGGATGGATTGACCAAGCAAGAATTCTGAGGGAATTCACTGAGATCCTTAAGCTGAACAAGATGGTTCTTGGACCTAAGGGAACCAACCAAGAAGCCATGGCACTGAAAAGAAGAGTGTGGGCACAGTATGGAATGCTGCCACCTCCTGAGGATGATCTTTGAAATGGCTAAGTCTTCTGACCTTTCTTGATTGATCAACTATGCTGAAATATGATCAAGATTGCTGATGTGGTGTGCTAATCTGTTTGCTCTGATCTGTTATGGATTGCTCTGATAAAAGCTCTGTGCTCTGATGCTGAAAATATTATTTTTGTCTTGAATTGTTAGAATGAAATGCTCTGATGTATTTAAGTGTTATTGATTCATGCTCTGATATGTTAATTTCAACTATCAACATGCTTGTAATGATCTTTGAATGAATGATAGTTGAATTTATTTTGAATCAAGAAACACAAAATCTCTCTATGCCTATCTTAAAACCTACTTGCAACAGAAACATTGAATACACTAACACATTATTTTTCAGGAATATTGACCTTAGTCATGTCTTCTGAAGATACATGTAATAGGTGTAGACAAGTCACTTTTGCTTAGATAGTATAGGTTTTGGCATCATCAAAAAGGGGGAAATTGTTGGGAATAAAATAAAGATATGTTTTGATCTAATACCAAAACCCCCTGAGACATGCCTAAGTCAATATAGATATGTTCTAAGATTGTTAGAACATATAGATTATAGGCTAGATGAGAAGCTGAAATGTTAGGTAGCTCTTAGACAATTAGATGCACAATTTGAGGGGGAACCTATGCTTTGAAAATGATCAAGATCAAGTCCCCTCAAGGCTCAAATTCTGGAACAATCACTTAAGAGCAAGGACACTCTATGAAATCTAAGATGCTCTTATCAGGAGAGTTGTCCAAAGAAGATGCTCTTATGCAAGAACAAGATTGTAAAGCTCAAAAGGACAAGTCCAATGAAGATGCTCTGGTCAGAAGAGTTGTCCAGAGAAAATATTCATATGCTCTGATCAGGAGAGTTGTCCAAAGAAGCTAGCCATATGCAAGAACAAGCTTACCTAGCTCAAAAGGACAAGACTACTCAAAGGTTTTTATCAGGAGAGTTGTCCAGAGAAGTCAACTCTATGCATAAAATGCTTTGATGCAAAAAGATTAAATATACTGATCAGGAGAGTTGTCCAGAGGAGTTGTCTCAGCTAAATTGATCAAGATCAAGTGCTCTGAAAGCCTGAGATCAACTATGCTGAAGAGTTTGAGACAACCAGTCCCTAAAGGTCCTCAAAGAAATAAGCTAAGACCATACTCAAGAGAAATAAAGGGAAAGAGCCAAGTCATCTGAAGAAGAGCAAGCCAACCATGCTGAAAAGCAAAACTGCTGATAGTGATAAGGAGAGTTGTCCAGATGATAAGGAATGTTGTCCTATCATTGGATCAACCTTCAGAAGCCATGTCCAAATCCTAACAAGAAGTCAAACATTGGGAAAAGTGTTGCAGAATGAAGACAAAACTGTTACAGCCGTTTATTACCCAAATGAGGACATGTCACTATCAAGAATCTGTCTTCCAGTTTGAAGAACTCAAGGAAGACATTTATAGCAATTTGGGGCTGCCTCTCCAACGGACAAATCCTCCATTTTGTCTATAAATACAGAAGTGTGAAGACCATTTGAAAGCACCTCAACACAATCCAACTAAGCTCAAAGTTCCTACAAGCTAGAGTGCTTTCAAAGCTTTCAAAGACTATCTTAGTCTTCTAACACTTCATCTAAGTTGAACCCAATTGTATATCCATACACAAGCTTAGAGAGATATCCTATCCTTTTACACTGATCTTCATTGTAAAGGATATCTCATTAGTTGGAACCTTACTTCAATTCTTACCCCTTTCAAGAGTGAAAGTGAGAAGGTTGTAGTAGTAGAAGTGGTAGGAGCTGACTGTTGAGAGAAGAACAGTTCAGTTCTGAGTTGAGAAGAGGGTACTAGGACTCTAGACATCCTAGGGATCAATTCACCAAGGAGTGGTGTTCTTGATCAAGTGCACCTTGGCACTATAAAACAAGTTAATTCCAAGAGTGAAGGAATTATCCTGTTAAATCAGGGAAAGTGGATGTAGGAGCTTGAGTCTCTGAACCACTATAAACTCTTGTGTTGATTTGCTTTACAAGTACTTACATTCATTCAACACTGCACACAAAACTGATCTTTCTAAGATACATATTCAAAGACTGTGCCAAACTGATTTGGACAAGTTCCCTGAAGCTAAACTGGACTGTGTTGCATTGACTAAGTGATTTCAGAAATTAAAGGAGTCTAAACTTAAAGGGCCAACCACTATTCCGCACATATAACTCCCCTAGATAGTTATTCAACTAAGTACTCAATAGTACTTAGTAGTTTGATTATCTTAGAAGAGTTAATCTTCTTCAGCAGAGTTGTCCAAGACAACCTTGCTGAAACTCTGGTTTGATCAAATTAGCAAAAGAATTGCATACAAGTGTATTCCCCCCCCCCCCATACACTTGTCATATACTCCTTTCAGGACCAACAACTTCGACAAAAATTGGAGGAGTGAGGTTTGAAAGAAGGTGAAGAGATAGGAAAATAGGAGGTACGATTAGTAAGGAAGGTGCATTTAGTATCATACCTTTTACTAAAAGGATATTTTTAATTTTTTACATAATTATTATATTATTAAATTGAAAAGGGGAGTGCATCTCTCTAAACTGGAGGTGTAAATAGTCAAACCCTACCAAGAAATGTGGCATGGAAAAAAATCAATTGGGCCCAAAGCCCATTTGTTGTCTCATTCATATAACTAGTATTTCACCCGTGCGATGCACGGTTAATGATATATTTATTATAATATTGTTAAAAATAATTCGTTGTTTTTTATTTATATAACAATTAGTCATGATGTGCAATAATATTTATTTTTAGAAATTCTGATTAAATATTTTGACAGAAAGTTCTAAAAATTATGTCTATATATAGTGTAAGAAAGTAATTTGATTATATAATGAAGTATCGTGTGAGGTGGTTCCACACCTGAGATGAAACTCAACTTAATATTTGAGTTAAGTTTCACTCTAAATATAACTGACAAAGTGTTGCATAAATTCATTAACCAATTAAAATAGCAAAATAAATTATTTCCATACAGTTTTTTATCTATAGATATTTACATACCTTTCTCAGTGAATTGTACACTAAAGAACCAACTCCTTAGCCAACTTCACCGCAATTTTTTGCAACAACAATCACCGTTCAATCATAATAAGCTACGTACATATTGTTGTGGTCATAGTCAATGAGTGCTAAATTATAACTGAAAATAACTGAAACAAAGTACCCATAGATAAAATTATTAGTTGAAGTTTGTAGCCAACCCAACATAGGCAAACCTCAAAACACAAATTAAACTAAAATAATTGTTTACATACAAAAGAATGACAGTGTTAACTAAAACAAATGCTTATGATAGCAATTGAAGTTTCTATCTCAAAACTAAGCAGATTCAAGAAGATCCCACCTCTTCTAATGAAAAGGATACATTTTCATTTCAAAAACCAAAGTGCAAAACAAAAATAAAGATGTAAATGGAAGTGGAAATGCTGACATTGAATGGATAAGAAAATTAAAGAATTAGAATGAAGCAGACGCTCGCTTGTAAACAAAATTGAATTGTGGGAGACCTTCAAATCAAGAGAATTGTAACTAAAAGCAAGAATCAATGGAGAAAATACGTGCAAGAAATGATAATAAGATTTGAACAAAATTTGAGAAAAATAAAAAACAATTCATAACAGAATGAAAACTAATTATATCACCCTAACAAAAATTGAACAAACAAATATTTATGCAGGAGCAAGCAACTCATCAAACAATTTATATCACCCTAACAAAAATTGAACAAACAAATATTTATGCAGGAGCAAGCAACTCATCAAACAATTGCTCGTTAAACAATTATCATGCTTGTCAATCCTATATTACTCCAACTATAATATATTTACAGACTTTGGAATCCTAGATGAACATCTATTATTTCAAATTAATGAAAAATTAGGATTTCAAAGTGTTGATACAACAATTAAATGGTGTATAAGAAGTAAGCATCATATTGTGCACGAATGACTGATCTATATGCATCCAATATGTAGCGGACATAATGAAAGGAATATAGAAGTAAATAGTTTGGGTTTTAATTTTGATTTAAAAAACTTCAACGAAGTGAGTTTTACATATGATTAAATGGGAAAGTGTGAAAGGTATTAGGGGATGGAGGGAGTATCATCAACAATACTTACCGGCTAAATGGAAAGGTGTCAACCGTCTGCCTAAAGGATTTCACGCAGACACCGACAAAGACTGAAAGAGAAAAATAAAGTGCAGAAAATTAACATTTAATTTATCCCAATACGTCGAGCCAACAAAAAAGAACAATTGAACCAAATATACCTTAATCCGACGATTGGTTTAAGACCTGTGGGAATCGATCAAGTAGAACTCGAAAGATTCTCTAAATTAGTTAAATCCAGCAACGTCGGGAGACAAAATAAGATGAGGCGGAAATCTACAATGGAGACAAACACCAGTATTAATAATTACTAAAAAAATAGAGAATGCATGAATAAAAATTTAATACCAGACATATTCCAGAGGGCATAGACAATGTCGTCAACGATAATAGGTTAGGGAGAGAGAATTAAAAGAAACATCGATTGATTAATTGCCATTCTCGCTATCAAAGTTCGAATGAATGCACATTGAAAGCATTTGAAACAACAATATAAGAGAACAAACTGCACTGTAAAGAGAACTGAAACATGAAACAACATTAACTCATTCAGATTCCTCCCTAATAAAATTAATCTTAAACACATATTGATGATCTTCTCACCCCATTAATTTTATAATACGAAGCACCACACACAAAACCATTCCAAACAACATTCTGAGAACACAAATGACATTCAATGCGAGCTGGTGCACATTTAGATTAAATTTGCTATTATACAGAAATTAAAGAAATAAAATATATAAAACTCAATGATCACTAATTATAAGATGCAGAAACGCAAACTAAGATAATAATAACAATAAAATTAAATACCAATTTAGTTCACTAATTCAATTAAGAATTTCAAGTGTATAAATGAAAATATACCTAAACTGTGCTGTCCTAGATGACTGGGCTCTGCTTTTCACTTATAAAAATTTCAATTGTAGCAAACAAAAGATGATTTTCCCGATTAGTTGAAACCATAATATAATTTCTTTTAACTGTCAAAAGAATGAATACCAAATCCCACACACACACATATATATAGAGAGAGAGGTAGTAAGAAATTAAAACGCCTTAAAAGTTGAATATAAAAAGGAATAGAAACAACAAACTGCAAAAAGAGCCCGAATTTTCTTTTGCTTGAGTTTTTATATCTCTATTCAACTGTAGAGACAGAAAAATAAAGAAAAAAGAGAAATCGATAATAGCTAGATTTCATTCATAACTAAAATATAAACTAAAAACAAATTGAATCATGAAACAAAACCATTCCAAACAACATTAACTCATGAAATCGATAATAGCTAGATTTCATTCATAACTAAAATATAAACTAAAAACAAATTGAATCATGAAACAAAACCATTCCAAACAACATAAACTAAAAACAAATTGAATCCAAAATTAAGATATATATCCAAAATATAACAAATAAAAAGAGAAAACGCAATTAAAATCTACCTTTGTGAGCAATGATACCGATTACTGAGGTCCTGCAAACTGAAAAAAAAAATACAAACTACTTATCATAAGTCAAGTAAAATCTCTTTCTCATATGATGTAAGTCCTTTGTTGGGATATGAATCCTTGAAACAATGTTCTAATTGATGAAAGTATGTTTTGATGGCCAAAAGCAACTTAAAGTTAGTAATATATGTGGTTCTAAGTCATCTTAACTAAGTCATCTGATGAGAAACTTAAATTGAGATTACTGATCTTAATGCTAACTGAAATAAGTTTACTGATCTTATTTAGTAATATTAGGAATAAGATTACTGATCTTAACTGAGTCATATGGAATAAGATTACTGATCTGAGTATGGAAACTGAGAATAATTTTAGTGATCTTATATGAGATATTTGAATCTGAGTTACTGATCTTATATAGTTACTGATCTTAGGTGTTTACTGATCTTATTGTTTACTAATCTGATATATGAACTGTTAGGAACTAAGCTGATGTTGTGTATTGTATAGACAGCTTATCGTATAGGACTTAATTATACTCATCTTTATATAGTTCAGTTGATGTATAGATAGGTTTTATATATGTAAAGTTGTATTCTATTGTAATCAGCAGTGTAAAGTTCAGAACAGTAGATTAGGAATAGATTAGAAGAAGATCAGAAGACTAATGAAGACTCAGAGGACTACTTCAGAATAAGAAGACTTCAAGAAGAGTTGAAGAAGAGATTAGAAGAAATCTGAAGAAGTTTTGAACAGTTTAAGTTACTGTTCTGACTGGCTCAGCAGAGTAAAAATCCGAAGAGTAAAAATCAGAACAGTAAGTTACTGTGCTGATTTATTGAAATTGAAGAATAAGTTTGGAAAGCTTATTTAAAGAGTAACTGAAGATATATTTGAAGATATGCTGACTTGGAATAAGAAGGAAGTTACAAAGTCGGTTACAAGAAGAAGTTACAAAAACAGTTTAGAGTTAGTTCACAAACTGCTAACTGTCATACTAAGTTCTATAAATACTGTGTGATCTCCTACTGCTAAGACTACTGATCATAAAGCGTTTACAAGCAATCTAAGTCTACAGAGCACAAGAAGAACTCACAGAGTTGAAGGAGATTGAAGAAGAAAAGAGCCACTGAATTGAAGAGAAGAATCAAAGGCTATTCAAAGAGAAGTTTTACTTTTCAAGTTTTAAGTTTGTATTTTGTAAAACAAGTGTGCTAGTTACTTGGAGAATTACTAGTAGATCGAAGATATACCTGAAGGTATAATCGATAAGATCAAAGTCTTAATCTTGGGACTTTAAGCCACAAGAAACTCAAGAAGGAAGAGTAATAAAACATCACAACTGGGATTGTGAGAGTTGATGTAGACATTTGTCGAACCACTATAAAATTCTGTGTTCTTTACTTTTCTGTTTGATATTTGTTTGATATTTGTTTAAACAAGAACAGTAGAATTTACTAAGTAAAGATCTAGATAAAAGTTGAGTATAAATCTAAAACTGAAAGTACTGATCTGACTCAGTAAGAACAGTACTATTCAGAACACTATTCCGCATTATAAACTCTGATATTTTGAAAGATTTTTGAAAGTCTATTCACCCCTCCCCTCTAGACTTTCTTAGCTTACTCAATCTTAACTCAACTTTGGGACCAACATCCTTATTTAAATACTTCAAAAGAAAAAAATGTGTATCTAAATACCAAACCATCTCTTCTCGAGAAAGTAAAAGAATGGCAAAATTGCTAGCATTTTAGTGCATCTAAATAATAAAGTCTACACAATTTTCCTCAATTAGAATGGCAAAATTGCTAGCATTTTAGTGCATCTGAATAATAAAGTCTACTCCATAACTTAACACAGGTGTATTTTATCAGATTAACTTAGCATCCATAGGAGTTTTATCAGCCTCCTCAATCAACAGCTTCAACCGCTTCTCCCGCCTATCAAATGGCCACCACCTGAACGTCTCAATCCCAATTTTCAACCTAGAAAACAGTCCCATGAACAACAACAATATAGGCAAGTTCTTGTTGGCCACATACATCTGCCTTAGTGAGGTCATGTGTTTGGGTGTTTTAGTAATGATATTATCACCATTGATGGAGTGAGTATCTGAATTTACATATTTTGTATTTAATGTAGATGAAACAATTAAAGTATGGCGTAAATATGTGGAATTGAGAGAAACGTGATGGAATATTGTTCTAAGGTTTACGGAGAAGGAATATGTAGAGCTAATCATTTGTTGTTGTCTTTTCAAAATGGTGTATGTTAATCACTGAAAGGCAACACAAAATAATCCAAAAAATAAATCTCAAAACAAATTAATCCAGAATCATGCAACAATATAATCTAAAAAATAAATCTAAAATAAGAGGCAACCATTTGATGAAATGGAGGAAGATCGAGCCTCGTTTAACTTCATGAATGGATCTCAAATCTACCAGTGCGGAATCGCGCAAGTGAAAGATTTAGACACAAACAAACACTCCAAGAAAGAGAGAAATTGCAGAATCACTGACCTCTCCGCTCCATTTTTACTCAGACTCGTGTGCGTGACTCGGCGACAAACGGTCGGAAGACTGGGGGATTTGCAGCTCTACTGTGGAGGTTTGACGATGGGATTTCCTTTGGGTGGCAGAAGGGAGACGACGACGGCCCGTAGTGCAGCGGTGACGGTTTTGCGGCTCATGTACGGCGACAGTCAAAACAGCTTTAGGCAAGGTGGGCGACCAAACGGCCATGGCGGGCGGCTTCTTGTTGCGGTGGACCCACCGCCGTGGAGGCATGAATTTTGTAGAAGAGAAGGCGCTGGTTTCAGGCAGGCGTGAGAGGCGATCCAAGGGAGAGATGGTATTGTAAGACTTCAAGCGGCGTTGGCCTCTTCTGTGTGATGTGTGCAGCTTTTGAAGAGTGGGCAACCCAACAGCCACCTACTAATGCGAAATCAATTTAATATATAATAATAAGCAAGACACCATAAAATAATTAACACAGATAATTGTACATGACTCTTGAAATTCCAAGTTATAATTACTCACGCTCAACTTACGATAATAAAAAAAATGGCCTGGAAAACAGGGCCATCAATTCTTAGCAGAGTTTCTGTATTTGGTAAGGAAAGATAGGCGGGAAAATGTATCTGCTATTTTTGGCAGGACTATTGTGTTATCTATCTATATATATATATTTGCAAACTTTTGTTGTGCCACATGTCACAATCTTATTAATTTGTTTTAACTCGCTCTCCTTCAAAACTCTCCATTTCAAAATCTCTCCACTCTTATTAATTTGATTTTTTTGGTTTTAATCTTAACTATCCATTATTATGTGATTCGATCTCGACCATTAAATTATTTTTACGGTTTCATTTGTTTTTCCATTTTCATTATTCACGCTTTAATATGCCCTGCCGTTACTCTCCTTTAATCTCTCCATTCTTATTAATGTTGCGGTTACTCTCCTCTAATCTCTCCATTCTTCTTCTCAAGTGGCTCATTATTCTTCAATTTTACACTATGTTGTGCCACATGTCAAAATCTTATTAATTTGTTTTAACTCTCTCTCCTTCAAAACTCTCCATTTCAAAATCTCTCCACTCTTATTAATTTGATTTTTTTGGTTTTAATCTTAACTATCCATTATTATGTGATTCGATCTCGGACCATTAAATTATTTTTACGGTTTCATTTGTTTTTCCATTTTCATTATTCACGCTTTAATATGCCCTGCCGTTACTCTCCTTTAATCTCTCCATTCTTATTAATGCTGCGGTTACTCTCCTCTAATCTCTCCATTCTTCTTCTCAAGTAGCTCATTATTCTTCAATTTTACACTATGTTGTGTGAATCAGTAATTAGATTTATGTGGAAATCGGTCAGCTTTGTTATTATCATTTCTTCTTCTCGACTCCTTTCAACTCTCTCCCACTCCCACAATTGCTTCACTCCGCCGTCTCTACTACATTGTGCCGCCGTGGTAAGCTTTTTTAATGGTGTGTCATTTTTCTAATTTGATTTTTACAATTTTCTATTCTCTGTATTTTTTAATTTGTATTTTTTTCTAAATTATTTTCTATTGTTTTTACTATTCTTTCGTTACGTTTACAACTTCTCATGAGCACTTTTTGCATCATTAATTTCACTTCAAATGCTTGATTTTTGGGATCATTTAGCAAATTTGTGTTGTATTAATTTTTACTGAATGAATAGGCAGTCCACAAGTGTGATATATGACAAGTATCTATTCCCCACTTTTGGAGGATTGTTGTATGATTATGATGTTGGAGCCACATCTTCTACTGCCATTCCATTCAGGTACTTCTTCAATCATGTGTTTTTTTGACTTTATTGGTGAATTAGCTCAATCAGTCATATTATTTATTTTCGTCATTGTTAGAATTAGAATTGAGGTCGATTTTTTATACGATTGATCGGTAGGTTCAATTTTTATTGCATTTTATGAATTTCATTTTATTGAACAATTTTCATGACGATCTTTCATTATTTTCACTCAGTTACTATAAGTCAGAAGATTTTGTATACATCAAATTGGAATTCTAAACCTCTAAGTATATTTTTTTTTCAAAATCCCACATAGTACGTGGGTTCTACTAGAATTCTAAACCCCTGTGTGACATAATTAGTCCTTGCACAACTTTTTTCAGGGAATAAACGGTTGATTCAGTTTTATAGGTTCGTTCACTATTTTTTTTAATCTCTTCCACTGTTTGTTTAGTCACTTTTCACTGTTTATTTCACTCACAATTGATTTTCTTTTAATTTTGTTTTGCAGGTTAATGTTCTTAAATCAAAACTACGTGTCCAAAAGGAAATCACACCATTTTGTGTTACAAAAGCATATTTCAATCATTATTTTAAATTCTAATTTGTTATCAATTGTTTGATGTACTAAAAATTGTATACGTAAATTACTAATATTCAGAATTATTTGTTAATGCATTATGTTAAAATAATATATATGTATATTAAGATCTATTTTTTTCACAATTTTGATCTGTAATTCTATCGTCTAAATAAATCAAATGTTTAATTAAGTATCATACATGTATAAGTAAATAAAAGTATTGGTGTCATGGATAGTGCAGTTGTTCAAAAGTAAAGTGTTTTTTAATAGATATGATAGTCTACATTGGATGACTTACTTGAACAAGACCAAAAGTAAAGTGTTTTTTAATAAATATGATAGTTCTGAATAACCCGCCCCGAGACAAAGTGTTTTTCAGGACAACGTGCTCATTGCCTTTGAAACCATTCACGCGATAAAAAATAAACGAACAGGGGCGAGAGGAGATGTGGCCTTGAAAATTGATATCAGCAAGGCATATGACCGAGTTGATTGGGCGTATCTAAAGGAAGTATTGTTGAAATTGGGCTTTACTGCTAGATGGGTTTCCTGGATGCTCTTGTGTGTTACAACTGTGAAATACTCATTTTTAGTGAATGGTGAGATGGTAGGTCCCATTATTCCAGGGAGAGGCCTTAGACAGGGAGACCCCTTATCCCCGTATTTGTTTATTTTATGCTCCGAAGGACTCTCAGCTGCCTTAAATCATGCCAACATGACGGGGCTCTTGCATGGAAGTCGAGTGTGCCGCCAGGCCCCTCAAGTTACACATCTTCTATTTGCGGATGACAGCCTCCTCTTTTGTCGTGCCACAAGGGAAGAGAGCCAACGATTGAAGAATATTCTGAATGAGTATGAGAGCACCTCGGGTCAAGCTATAAACTATATGAAATCAGGGGTGTTCTTTAGCAAAAATGTCTCACTGGATTGCCGCACTGATATTATGAGTATACTTGGGGTCCACAATGATATCAACACGGGTAGATACCTCGGATTGCCGTCACTAATCGGGAGGAAAAAAAGAGAGATTTTTGAATATATCAAAGATCGATTGTGGACCAAACTTCAAGGGTGGAGAAAAAAGAAACTATCAAAAGCCGGTAAGGAAGTTTTAATCAAAGCGGCGGCGCAAGCGGTGCCCACCTATTGCATGACGGCATTTATGCTCCCCTCCACTCTTCTTTCTGAAATTCAGGTGATGATTAATAAATTTTTTTGGAGCAACTCCACCGACACTTCTCGTGGGATTAATTGGATGCGCTGGGAGAAGCTTTGTGTCGATAAGATGGAGGGAGGTAGAGGTTTTCGTGACCTACACCAATTCAATATAGCTATGCTTGGAAAAATGGGGTGGAGGCTCTCTACCGAACCGGAGGCGCTGGTTTGTCGTGTTCTTAAAGCACGCTATTTTCCAAGGGGAGAGTTCAGTACAGCTTCACTTGGGTGGAACCCGAGTTATACTTGGGCCAGCATCCACGCTAGCCAAGACCTTATACGCGAGGGTTTGAGGTGGAAGATTGGTACAGGAGATCGAATTCGAGTGTGGGGGGAAAATTGGATGAATGATCCGTTAAACGGTCGTGTAGTTTCGAATGAGATAGACGGTCTGGAAGACCTGAAGGTGTCCGCTTTATTCGAGCCCGATACTAGAACTTGGGATATCAATCTCCTGCAGGAATTCATCCCGCAAGATATAGAACGGGTCCTCAAAACCCCCTTGCCACCTACTGGCTCTATTGATACAATTATGTGGCACCCAGAAGATAGAGGATTTTATAGTGTTAAATCAGCGTATCATCTGTTGAGGCGGATGCAATCAGACCCTACCCTGCGAGTAGACGGCAACTGGAAGGCAATTTGGAAGCTTTTTGTACCACCCAAAGTTAAGGAGTTATTATGGAGAGCTGCTCGAGATTGCTTACCCACCAAAACTAACCTATACGCCAAGAGGGCGGTCCACGATACTGAATGTGCATTATGTGAAGATGGAACGGAGAATGGTTTGCACCTATTCTTAGAGTGTCCGTACGCAAGAGAATGTTGGAGTAAGGCAGGCCTGCTTTCGAACATCACTGACTGCATTAGCCGTGCAAATAACTTGAGGGAAACTGTGTTTGATATGGTGTCGAGTCTTGGCATTGAAAAGGCAGCAAGCTTTGGAATGGTATTTTGGCAAATTTGGAAGGAGAGGAATTCTATGGTATGGAGTAACACGAAGCACTCACCGACGGAAGCTGTCCACTTTTCTGCCTCATTTTGGCTTGAATGGCAGAATGCAAAATCACCAAGCAAACATAAAAAAAAGGCAGCAGCAGGTGAGCTGCCCGGCTTGGCATGCTCCATCGCTTGGCTGGACAAAGATTAACACAGATGCGTCCTTCTTTTGTGACAGCAACCAAACGAGTTTGGGTCTGGTGATGCGGGATTCAAATGGAACTATCCGGGGCGGACGCTCAAAAGTGATCCAAGGCTGTCTAGATGTCAAAGTGGGGGAGGCCATGGGGTTTTTCGAAGCACTATCATGGTTGAAAGAGCTAGCGTTGGATTCGTGCATCATAGAGGGAGATGCGAAAGTTGTTGTCGATGCGATAAACTCGCAGGAGGTTTTTAACTCAGCTTTTGGAGACTACGTACATGCTTGTAGGCTCTTGTTAGCTCTTTTTAATGACGTTAAAATTACTTTTGTTCGACGAAGTGCAAATTCCGTGGCACATATGATTGCCGGAGATGCCCGTCGTTATGAAGATTTATATTCTTGGATAGACCCACCTTTCGATGTGGATGGGCTAACCACCGCTGTTTGTGTTTGCAATAATGAAAACTGAGTTGGATGGTTTTCAAAAAAAAAAAAATATGATAGTTTACATTGGATGACATATTTGAAAAAGAGACAATTACTAAATTTGCTTGGTTCGGAGTATATAATTTATTCTTACAAAAGAGCTATCATTTTATTTTCATTGTTATCTTTCTTTTAATTACTCAAATTGTAATTTAATTTTACAGCATGTCCAATTATTTTATTCATATTGTAACTCACAATATATAACGAGTGCATGCAATTCCCACAAAAAATTGATTTATCTAGAAAAATAACAAAACAAAAAAAAAAAAAAAAGGAACCAAAATTGAACACAACATACCTTCTCCCCATTTTAAAATCTCTTTAATTATGTAACTTTGAATTTTAAATTTTTTATTTCTCTTTTTAAATGATTTATAACGGACTTGACTTTCTTATCCACTCATTTTCAGTTTCTAAATCTAATTCTATATGGTTCACAAAAATCTAATTTTGTATTAATTTACATTTATTTTTTATATTTTTTTCATAGTAAATTAAATTATATACCTATACATTTAAAAAAATTATATTAAATTTTACCCTGTGTTAAATAATTATTTTTACAATCCTGCGTAATACGTGGGTTTTACGCTAGTTATATATATATAGATGAATTACTCCCTAATGAATTGCTCCCTTACTCTCCCTCTAGGTGTATGCACCACAAAATGGATACACTTTTTAAGAAAAAAAAATGTAATGAGTTGAATATTGAAGGATAATTTTGTAAAGTTATATGAATAAAGTAAAAAAAAGGTAATTGAAAAGAGTGTAAAAGTAACAACATTTTGTGTAAATATATAAATATTGTGAGAGTATGGTTTATGAAAGAGTTTTCTTTTTATGGGTGTGCAAACAATTGTGGAAAAGACAAATAAGATAAGTGTGCAAACAGTTGTGAGACGGTGGGAGTAATATATAATGAATTTATTAGAGTATATAGTATACTGTGAATGTCCTTGTAAACACAGGCAAGTGACTGGTGCAGTGACGGACCCAGAAATTTTCGGTTGGGGGTCCCGATTAACATTACTATAAAAATAAAATAATACTCCTTTAGTCCCGTAATTACTTACACACTTTTTTTATTGGGACGTTCCACAATTACTTGCACACTTTTAATATGGAAATACCCCCACAAAATTAACACTACAAAAAAATGGCGTTTTGGAGACGGATTTACCGACGGATTTTCCGTCGGCCGCCGAGGTTACCGACGGAAAGTCGGCCGTCCCCTTTCTCGGCGTCAGCATTTTTTGCCGACGGATTTTTGAATTCCGTCGGAATTTTCCGACGGAAATATCGACGGAAAATTGCCGTCATCTTTTTCCGACGGAATGTCCGTCGGTATTCCGGACAACCCGTTTAACAAACCGGGTCAACATTCCGTCGGTAATTCCGTCGGAAACAATGAATTAAATAATTATAAAAGAAATTAGAATAAATTAAAATAATTATAAAAGAAATGAATTTTTGAATAATCGAAATTCAAATGCCGACGGATATTCCGTCAGTCAAATGCCGACGGAAGCCGACGGAATATCCGTCGGCATTTGACTGACGGAATATCCGTCGGCATTTTACCGACGGAATATCCGTCGGCATATCCGTCGGTAAAACAAAATATGAATAAAAAAAAATATAATTTCGAAATTAACATACCGACGGAATATCCGTCAGTAAAACAAAATATTAATAAAAAAAATATGCGTGGCCGGGGAGGCCCGGACCAGAATTTTATCTATTTCTTTTTATAATTTGGAGAATTTTTATGTAAGCCATTGAATATTCTTGATATGGGTTCACTAGTACATATAGAAAATTTTAGATCTTACAAATCAAGATTGTGGAAATTGAGAATTTTTGTGGAATTTCGGAATTTTCGGAATTATATATATGTCTTGTGTATTAGATTGGGTAGAATTGTCTATTAGTTAGAGTTGAATTATTACTATAAAATAATTTTGAATATTTCATATTAAAAAAAATAGAATTATGAATGAAGAGACATGTATCACATAGAATGCGAGAGATTCGCAAATGGGTGCAAGGAGTGATTTTTAATTTGTCTGATAAATAAATATATTGGGCATATGAATTTGTTAAATTAAACCGGGTGCTGATTGGAGAAGCTAGGAATATTTAGCCCGATATTTATGAGATTAAAAAAAAATAAAAAATCCTAGCTTGAATTATTACACTAATACACTATATTGTAGTCTTACATATACTTGTTTGAATAGTCTTAGGAATAAGACTTTTAAGAAGGAAAGTATGGATTTTTATTTGATTATGAACTAGTAGAAGAAAATAGAAATTACAGATCCAGCTAATTAATTCTACATATCCATGTCCCGGCTTTTTTAATTAATTATTACTGTTTAGATTTTTTTTTAATAAAATAATGTTGTTTGGATGAACTTTATTAAAATAAATTGAAGCGCCCTATGTAAAGGCCACAGTACATACTCCATTTCAATTGGCGCCTTTGTGAAGAAAACAAGGTGCATTCAAGAGGGAGGAGCGCCTATACATTGGGCGTCTTCTGAAAGTTCCTGGGTGCACCCCTTTGAAGAGGCACCCATTTGGACAGATGGCAAGGTGGGGCCGAACACTGACATATTGATTTTGCAAGAGGGAGGAGCGCCTATACATTGGGCGTCTTCTGAAAGTTCCTGGGTGCACCCCTACAATCTCATGTATCCCTACAACCTCATTTGAATTAATTAGTTGATTGCAAAAATAAATTAAAGTTGAGATTTCTAGAATCAGATGAGAATTAATTAGAGATAGTAAGTTTGTAACTCACAAATTTCTCGATTTATCCAAAATAAATAAAATTATATTACAATTTTGTATTTTTATATTAATTTTATAAAATAATATTATATTCGATATTCACAAAATAAAAAAGACGGTAGAAAATACTTTCGTAACTATAAATCTGAGTTGGAGTTTTCTTAAAATTAATTTAATGAATTTTAATTTAATCAACACTATATTCTTAAAGAATCTAAGGGAGTGTATTGGTTGTAGATTTTGTAGGATTTTTTTGAACTTTCAAAGTCTGGGGTATTCAATTTGGATTTTAAAAAGTCTTTTAAAATTTTGAGGTATTCAATACGGATTTTAAAAAGTCTTTAAAAATATTTAGGTATTCAATAGTCTATGAATTTTAATACTCTATGGATTTTGTTGGATTCTCCCCCAAACATATAAATAAATTGCACTATCCAAAATCTCTTCTAAAAACAAGAGATTTCAATGGATTCTCTCAAAGAACTCTGAAGACGAAAGATTAGAAGTAGGAATGACAATATTGACCCGACTCGCGGATACCCACCCCACCCGCGAGCTTTGGGTCAGGCCAGATTCGCCCCGTATTAAGTATGGATCGGGTTTGGGTCTTATGTCCTACCCGCGGGTTTTATTGATAAAATACTTTATTTATATATATATATATATTATTGGTAAAATATTTTATATAATATATATATATATAATATTAATTTTTTAAAAAAACACTTCACATTAAAAAAAAACTCTTTGCATTAATATCGGCGGAGTTTATGAAAATTTATGAAAATTAATAAAAAAAAATATATTCCACAATCCTGTCAAGTCTATGAAAATCCATATAAATCAATAAAAAAAAGTTAGTCAAACTCTGCATGGACTCTATGAATTTTATAAATCCACGTACTTTTTAAAGTAAAAAAAATTCAATAGAATCTCAATTGAATATACCCTCCAAAATAAATATTAGATTTTAATTTAATCAATATGTTAAAAAATTTAATTTAATCAACCTAACTATTAAATTTTAATTTAATCAACGCCATATACTGAAAAAATTAATTTAATGAATCTAACTATTAGATTTTAATTTAATCAACACTTGAATTTATGGGCACTTAACACTAACTTTGATTTATTTTTGCAGTCAACTAATTAATTCAAATGGGGTTGTAGCCTTGTAGAGATGCAGGAGATTGTAGAGGGGCAGTTTCAGAAGGCGCCCAATGTATAGGCGCTCTTCCCTCTTGCAAAATCAATATGTCAGTGTTCGGGCCCCACCTTGCCATCTGTCCAAATGGGCGCCTCTTCAAAGGGTGCCTACCCTGTCTTGCTGACACCAACCTGCAGCACTCTGTTGGATGCACTTTGGTTTCTTCACAAAGGCGCCAATTGAAATGGAGTATGTACTGTTTCAGGAGAAAGGCGCCTTTACATAGGGCGCTTCAATTTATTTTAATAAAGTCCATCCAAACAACACTATTTTATTAAAAAAAAATCTAAACAGTAATAATTAATTAAAAAAGCCTCCATGTCCCGGAATCAAGTTTCACTTTTCATTGTTTTGCTTTTACCAATGCATTGCAAAACAGATTAATTGAAAAAATTGACATAATAGATTAATTTTAATAAGTCTCATGTTAAATGGTCCAAAGAGGTGTCACTATAATCTTCTCTACACAACATTTATTTTGTACTCCCTCCGTCCATGAAATATAGTTCCATTGAAGTGGGGCACGTGTTTTAAGAAAAAGTAGATAAAATAAGGATATTGTAGAGTATTGTGGGGTCCAATGTGAATAAAGTGATTATTTAAAAATAAAGTTGATGACAATTTGAGTAATTAAGTGATGGTTGAAGGGTGATAGTTTCCATAAAGGGTATGAGACTACGGACAAAAATTATAAAACAAATGAAACTACTTTTCGTAGATGGAGGGAGTAACATATTTAAAGTACAACAATGGTTAGTATACAATTTCCTAATAATAACTATAGTGGAATTCTAATACCTGTCATAAGAGATAAATACTTCATCGTCACCCTTTAAACTTTACATTTTAAAAAAATGATACAAGTTTTTAAAGAATATAATTTTTTATGTAAACTTATTGATTGAAAAGTAAAAAAATAATAATAATAATAAAAAAGAGAAAAGATAAAAAATGGTGAGTGGCAATATGTAAAAATAGAGATAATTGTTAATAAATGCCCTAGCAAAAAGTTAGTGCACTAGTTTTTCCACAGCCACAGGACCCATAGCTATGAAGTCAGTTGACTAATTTTTCCACATGCAGGACCCATAGCAATGAAGTCGATCAGTGGACTCATTTTTCCACAGGACCCATAGCAAGTAACTAGCTACCAATTTATTTTCGTGATGCAAAGGAATGCAATTTCCAAGAAGGGGTTGACTATATGCACCTCCAATTTGTTTAAGGACACTCTCTCGCTCTCCTCAAATTTGATTAGGATAGATGCATCTCCTTGAATTGTCATAAATACCATTTTTATCATTTTAATACATTTTTCAAGTACACCCCCTTATTAAATGCATCCTCAAACCCTATTTTTTTTCGGCAATTGTTATTCGTTCATATACACTCTCGTCGACAACAATTTATCGACAAGAATGTATATGGTCGATTCTAGTTTGTAGAAATTTAAAAAAAAAATTGAAGATCTTTTTTTTTAAATTCTTGAGTTTTTTTTTTTGTTTGGATGATGTCGGAAGTAGTGGTAGTGGCTCAGAGTTGTGTTGGATGTAGGAAGTAGTGGTGGTGGCTCAGAGTTTTTTTTTTCGATAACTTCGACAAAAATTGGAGGAGTGAGGTTTGAAAGAAGGTGAAGAGATAAGAAAATAGGAGGTACGATTAGTAAGGAAGGTGCATTTAGTATCATACCGTTTACTAAAAGAATATTTTTAATTTTTTACATAATTATTATATTATTAAATTGAAAAGGAGAGTGCATCTCTCTAAAATGAAGGTGTAAATAGTCAAACCCTACCAAGAAATGTGGCATGGAAAAAAATCAATTGGGCCCAAAGCCCATTTGTTGTCTCATTCATATAATGAATTACTCCCTAATGAATTGCTCCCTTACTCTCCCTCTAGGTGTATGCACCACAAAATTGATACACTTTTTAAGAAAAAAAAATGTAATAAGTTGAATATTGAAGGATAATTTTGTAAAGTTATATGAATAAAGTAAAAAAAAAGTGATTGAAAAGAGTGTAAAAGTAATAACATTTTGTGTAAATATATAAATATTGTGAGAGTATGATTTATGAAAGAGTTTTCTTTTTATGGATGTGCAAACAATTGTGGAAAAGACAAATAAGATAAGTGTGCAAACAGTTGTGAGACGGTGAGAGTAATATATAATGAATTTATTAGAGTATATAGTATAGTGTGAATGTCCTTGTAAACACAGGCAAGTGACTGGTGCAGTAACGGACCCAGAAATTTTCGGTTGGGGGTCCCGATTAACATTACTATAAAAATAAAATAATACTCCTTTAGTCCCGTAATTACTTACACACTTTTTTTATTGGGACGTTCCACAATTACTTGCTCACTTTTAATATGGAAATACCCCCACAAAATTAATACCCTTCCAACATCATTTTATTTTCAAAATTGTCACTCATTTTTTACATATATTTTTATTTACATCTCACCAAATCCACTTTACACCTTACCAAATCACCTAAAATACCCCTCATTTATCTTACATCACAAACCAATAAATTCACTTTTCTTAAAAAGTGTGTGGATCAAACCGTGCAACTCATCCCGGGACGGAGAGAGTATGTCGTATTAATCATGCTCATAAAAAACTTTTATGATAAAATTGTCAATACATCTTATTCCATTAAATTAAATTGATGGAACGAGTTGATTTCGTTATGTTTTAATAAAAGTTCATACTCTCTCAATTTCGTGATGACTTGCCCTTCTTAACCCACTCACTTTTTAAGAGAATTGAATTTAGTAGGGTGTGAGATCAAATAAAGGAAAAATATTTGGTGTGGTTTGGTGATGTGTAAATGGGTTTTTTAGTAAGATGTAGGATAAAATAATATTGTAAGAGTATTAATTTTGTGTGTTATTTCTATATTACTCCAGAGTTTTTTTCAATAATTTTAAAACCTTCCAAAAAAAAATGTAAAAATAAATATGGAATGAAAAATTAATTATATATGTGTAAAATTACTAAAATACCCCTAGTATATTTTCAAAATTAGTGGAGAGACCACTGCCCTCCTGACCCAGCGTAGGTCCGTTACTGGACTGGTGGTACGTGGATCATGGTCTCCTACACTGAAATTAATAATGTAATTAATATCACATAACTCTTAATTCGAATACACCAAATAAAAACACACTATGTCTTTTATATAAGATATATAAAGATTTAAGAATCAAATATTCCACACGTATATATGATAAAATTGTTAACGTTACTCGAGTACAATTCATGTCTGAATTAAAACAAATGAATTCATTAAAATTCTTTCGAAATAAACAACTAGTTTATTAAATAGGCGCAAATTATATAATTCAAGCACTTACACATAACAACGGAATATATTAATTCAAGCCTTTGGTCGTGCAAGTGTTGCACATACATTAATCGGCTTAATTTTTAGCTTAGTAAGGCCTTAATCAGAACCTTGCATAAGCCAAATAAATATTTAATAGTAATAAGATCAACAAAGTAGCTAGAAACGTATTGTGAAACAATTAATCATCCAACATATGATTATATGGCTATACCTTAAACCTAACCATATAGTGTTAGAAAATCAATGTAAATATATAGTATCTAATAAGGCGAGTACCCTGGCACGTTGCCTGGAGGATCATAGCTGCAAACCACATAGTACCATCCATTATAGCATTGGACTCTCGCACACCCAATCTTGATCGAGTCGCGCCACACGACCTGAGTGTAGTGCTTGCACACGCCACTTCCTGTGCACGTGTTTGTGTTGTGGTCGTAATATACTACTTCCGAAGCCCATGATTCCACTGCAGCCACGCCCGTAAAAGTGCCACTAGCACCCTTGGCTAGGTTTTCGCCATAGGGTCCGTTGGACGCCACTAGGGCGCAACCAACCTTCATTTGATTTGCGTAATTTTGGGCGTATGTGGCCAACGTCGCGTCCCATGTAACTGAAGTCACACCGACTTGACTCCGAGGGGTGTTGTGGGCGTTCACATAGTCTTGGGCCGAGTTTTGGGCACTCGAGTGGCTTATTAGGGCAAATAAAATTAATGCCAAAGAAACAAGGGACATGGATGCTTTGTGGGAAGACATGAGAAGTGGGATCAATTTGATTTGAGAGGGATAACATGCATATAGGTATTTATAGAAGAAAGAAATTAAATATGGATTATAATTAAATTTATAATGTGTATATATATATATGCATACCCTAAAAGTCAGTCAATTGCATGTGCAAAAATGGTGTTATCTTACAACATGCAAATTTAAAATTTTAAGTAACTTTAGAGTCACTTATATGTTCCCTCTGTACAAACCTCTGGATAGCCTGTTGTAATATAATTGACTACAATATTCCACTTGTGAATTGGATTTTAGATTATTGTCTTTATCTTTGGTAAAGAAGAGCTCAAAATTTGCTTAATTAAGTGTAGGATTTTCTTTAGGTTAATTGTACATCTCAACTCGAATCCCTAGCTAGAAAGCAACTTGTATGATTTATTTATTTTACCTATATGCAACTAACAACTGAATATAATGTATATAGTTCCAGAAAGCAACTTGTATGATTTATTTGTTTTAACTATATGCAACTAGCAATTGGATATTATGTATTTAACTATATTTGTCACATCCTTTTTTTTCTTTCCTTTTTTGGGTTTTAGGTGTATGGAGGTTAACTCGGAATGCTTTGGGCTGTATTTGCCATTTTTAAGTTGGTATTTGGACCTTGTTACCAAGCCAAGGTATGGGCTTCTTTGGCTTCTAGAGAAGCTACAAGCTACTCAAATTCGAGCATAAAGAGATTTTTTAGAAGACTAATTTATTACTCCCTCCGTCCAATTTTATTATGTCCACTTCTTCGGGCACGAGTTTTAATGAATATTGATTAGTTTATTCATAAAGTAGATAAGTTGAGGGTATGATAGGGTATTGTGAGGTCCATTTGTAAATAAATGATTGTTTATAAATAAAGTAAATGACAAAGTGGGTAAATAAGTGATGGTAGGAGGGTGGAGATAAAGTAGTATGAATAGTATTGTTTCCAAAAATGGTATGATATAATAAAATTGGACAACCAAAAAAGGAAAGTGGGAATAATGAAATTGGACGGAGGTAGTACAATATTTAAATTAATGAATTATTTGCAATTATTTAAAGTTTTACATTAAATTTTCGAATGTAGTTATTTAATTTGCAAGTAAATTTTTTTTTTTTTTAATATATTGTGTATATTTTTAGGGAGAAAGAAAACTCAAGATAAAAGATGTAACCGAACAAATTAAAATACTAATTAAGTCCAAGAATGAATAGTTTTGGTAAGTCTAAATTAATTGTATGTTTTTTATTTACTAGTTTTTTTCCATGTAACCCATTTCTATGATGACGATTGACAAATGACGTACGACTCATCCGTGTAGCTGTCAAACTTCAAGTATGTGTATTTTTTTTAATCAATTCAACTAATTAATTAATTAGCTCTGACGAAGCGGTCTAGTGAGTGTGACTAAGATAGAGAAGTGGTTTTTATTTTGTTGAAAGAAGATAGAGAAGTGATTAGTTGACTCAGCAAATTTAATTTCCAATAAATGGTGATATATACGTTGACTTCAAATTTATTCTCAATGGTGACTCAGTTATGTAGCGTGCACTTAAAAGTTAAAACATGTGTGAATGTAATTATTTTCAGATTTTTTTTTTTTACGTCAGAATGAATCTATTTCAAGAAATATAATACTGCCCTACCAATTACCTTGTGTGTAATTTGATTAGAATTTTGATTGTAGTAGATTTGATTTCAATCTGTCTCATGTTAAATGGTCCTAAGGAGTATCCTATATAATCTTTTTTTACTTTTACCAATGCAGCATCATTTTGTAACATATTCAAATTTCAAGTACAAAAATTGTTAAATAACTTGTATTTATTGTTAACGCATACTAATATATTAAAAACAAAAAATTATATAAGTCAGTACATACATGATTAATACTGAATTTTTTGAAGGGTTAATATCAATTTAATTGCAATCTATGATCTTTTATCAATTTGTAGAGGAACAAGGCTTTCTTTGGACTAGTGGTGTAGAATTGAGATTTAGGAGTATGTTCTTTTAAGTTCGAAATCTTCGTACTTGCTAACAATATCTAAGGGGTGCGTCCATATAAACTCTACTCTGATTTCAATTGGGGCTTTCGCTAGTGAACAGTGGAATTGATCACTTAAAATTAGTCGATTCTGGGACCGTGCGAATACCAAGACTTAAAAAAAAAAAAGGGCTCTCTTTAATGTCTAGATGTTTTCTTGTTCGCAGTGTCGCACAAGTTTGCTCTAAGTCGTCCTAGTTAGGGGAATTAAATTGAAATTATCCCGTCACTAGGCATGTGAGTCTTTGTCCAATATTAGGGTACGTGGTCCGGACCTTTTTTTTTTTTTGAATTATAAGATTGATTGACCTAATTTTAATCCAAATTCAGAAACATTAATGTAAAGCATATAGTTTTAAGTTTTTCAGACAATATATACTGTTATACCTAGTCAAAGAGGTTAATCTTTTACAAGTCAATCCTAGTCACCAGCTTACGTGGCGAGGACCAATCAACAAAGTCGCGCGACGACTAGTCAACAAGACCAAGAAAATGTAATAGATTTAATGTATTTAATATATTTAAGTGCTCGTCCAAAGATGTTGGCGAACACCTGTCTTAGCTAGCTGCTCGCCCAAATGTGTGGCGAGCACGTGCCTATTCTTATTTAAGAAGTTCAAGTATTGAAGTCTTGGGAGACAGCATGGAGCGTGGCGACCACACTCCTCGAAGGTCCTCCGGCGACCACCATAGCCCAGCTCCTCGGCATCTCGCCGAGGACGAGCACCTAAGGCGGTTTAGCATTAAATGCGCCATCAAATCACCTTTTCGGGCAGAATGAAGGTCCAGTCTGAAGGCTCCACGTGTAAAGGGCGGGCAGCCCTTGAAAGACAGTATATAATGCCCATTTGGGCTCATTTGTAACACAAGTTAGAATTTCACACAATCACCCTCAACCTAAAGCAATAAACACTCCCAAGCTCAAAGCTTTATGTTGTATGCACTATAAACGGGTTGACTTTGGATGTGGACTGTGCTTAGCACGATACAAACATATATAATTAAACGGGGGTTATTACGTGTTTATATGGATTAAAGTGATGATTTGTGATGAACTTGATGAAGAACACACAAGAACACAAGATATAGCTTCTTGGAGAAGCTAAAGCTTTAGAAGCTTGGGAGAGTTTATTGCTTTGGGTAGGGAGATTTGGTGGAATGTTCAACTTGTGTTACAAATGAGCCCAAATGGGCATTATATACTGCTTTTCGAGGGCTGCCCGCCCTTTACACGTGGAGCCTCCAGATTGGGCCTTCATTCTGCCCGAAAAGGTGATTTGATGGCGCATTTAATGCTAAACCGCCTCTGGTGCTCGTCTTCGGCGAGATGCCGAGGAGCTGGGCCATGGTGGTCGCCGGAGGGCCGTCGAGGAGAGTGGTCGCCACGCTCCATGTTGTCTCCCAAGACTTCAATACTTAAAACATCTTAACTAAGAATAAGCACGTGCTCGCCACATACTTGGGCGAGCAGCTAACTAAGAGAGTGCTCGCCAACATCTTTGGACGAGCACTTAAATATATTAAATACATTAAATCTATTACATTTTCTTGGTCTTGTTGACTAGTCGTCGCACGACTTTGTTGACTGGTCCTCGCCACGTAAGATGGTGACTAGGATTGACTTGTCAAAGATTGACCTCTTTGACTAGGTATAACATTTGCCCCCTGGTCGCCTTTCTTCGTATTCGTAGAATGGAAAGGCGAGCAGTGTGATCGTCTTTTCTGTTGGTGAAAATGGTTTTCGACAACACAATCAATTTCGAGATCTTGATGACGTGAGATGGAAGTGGTCGCCTCGTTTCCTACGCCGAGCTCGCCTTCCGAGGCACTTTTGATGACGTATGATGTGATTGGTGTCAGGCGCGTGGGCGGCGCTCGAATTTTGAACAGTGCGCGTGGGGCGCGTGCCGACCTCAAAGGTCGCGTGTGAGAGTCACTCTCCGAATTTGAATTCGGAAATGGCCCTAAATTTTGGGAAAATTACGGATTTTACCCCGTTTTTTGCAATTAGGCCCCTAGTCGATTTTGCCTATAAATATGGCTTTCCTCCCTCTCAAAACACTTTTCACTTTTGCAAAACTTTGAATCCTCTCGAGCATTCTACTTCAGCCTTTCTACTCAAGTTTTCCGGCGAGTTTGTGGTGGTTCTCGATCGTCAACAAGGTAAAATAACTCACATTTTCTTCTTTAAAACTCCTTCCTCCCCCATTTCTTAAAGAAAAAATGGATTTTGGTGGATTTGGTGGTGGTTCCGACGGTGGTTCGCCGCCGTTAGATGGTGGTGCCGCTAGTTTCGGCGAGGCTGATCGTCTAGCCATGGTTTTGACGGAGAGGGCGTCTTCGTCGGACTCTAGGATCCAGTCCCCTGAACCCATAAATGCTAGTGTCCGTAACTTAGGAAAGGCAGTGGTCGTCGACGTCGACGATCTCTCCGACTCTGACAGGGATGATGCCGGCAATGATGCCGAGGAGGGTGATGCCGAGGATGGTGGCAGTGAGACGGACTCTGACTTGCACGATCAGGATTTGGATCGAGAAGTGGGCGACCAGATAGAAATCGCCCAAGTCGAGGAGACCTTGTCGAGGAGTCTCCGCGAGGACTATGAAGAAGTTGTTCGATATGCGGAGAGCATAAAAGATATCTTGAGTGGTAGGGAGGACTTGGATGGCGACGAGGTCTCGAGGGAGGCCTACTATAAATATTACAGCGAAAACCCTCCTCGAGAGGTTCCTCGTCCGCATCGAGGAGCTTTCCAAACGATTTACGAAGCGAGCAAGTATGCGAGTAAAGTCTCCTTGGCGCAGCTCGAGAATTCTCGAAAAAGGTATCAATTGCCGGCCGACGTTTGCTTTTTTGTACCTCGCGAGGATGAGAGGGCCGACCAGCCTCCAGAGGGCATGGTCGCCGTTAATATTGGTATGATGGAGGCAGGACTTAGGTTCCCCCTACACCCCAGTATCACAAACTTTTTACACTTCTTGAATGTTTCCCCTTCGCAAATTTTACCGAACGGTTGGTCGAACCTGATCGGCATTCTTACACTGTCCGGCCTGGTGGCGGCCGAGAACGGATGTCGGAATACGTGGCTTAGCCCGAAAGAGATTAACTATCTTCTTCAGGCGGCCGAGGCCGGAGGGAAAGTAGGCCATGGGTACCATTATGTACGAGGCCGAGATAATTTCAAGTTGGTTGAAGGGGTTCCCAACAAGATTAGGGATTGGAAAACCAACTGGTGGTGGGTAGCCGGGGACTGGATGAGTTCAGTGAGGCCGGATGGATCTTCTGATCGCATTCCTATTGAGACTGAATATCGAAGAATTCGTGGTAAGTTATTTTTATTTCTGCTCGCTCTTTCTATACTGACTAACTCCTCGCTTTTTGTAGGTGAAACTGTTCGCAAGAGGACTGCCGACGACCGTCTTACTCCTCTCTTTCAGTACCACGTTTGCTGTGTTCTCAATCGTCGCTACCTGGAGAGATCTTGCCGATTTCTGAACAGGGAGTGCATGCGTGAGCGAGCAGGTCTCAGAGTACCTCCTCATCACTTCACTCGAGAGTTCCCTCCAGGTAAAATATTTCAAATTTCTTTTTAAAATTTACTCTTCGAAGATACTGACTTCTCGCTTCTTTATCTAGTAGTGGTTCCTCAACGGGTTGTCGCCTATCTACCTCCTACTGTCGAAGTCGAGCGCCTAAAAGCGACCAGTATGCTTCGACAAGCACAATTAATCCGCGAGCGCAAGATTGTCGATGGCGCCGGCAAGAAAAGGAAAGGGGCGGAGAGCTCGGGGGCTCCACCAAAGAAGGTCGCTAGACTGGCCAGAGGGGGCACTTCTCGCCCACCTGCTGCCGAGCAGAGGGCCGTGCCGGCTAGAGAAAGGAGGATCTCGCCGAGGAGATCCCCTCCGCCGAGGGGTGACTCGCCTCCCCCCAAAACTGTTGCTTCCCCTCCTCCCCGAAGTACTCGGTCGCGAGAGACTGCGACGAGCTCGTCGGTCGGACAGAGGGCTCCGGGAGATAATACCCTCCTCGGCTGGGAAGCCGCAAGGGTTGCCAAGTAAGTTTTTTCAAAAAAGTGTCTAAAAATAGAAAATTTTCAAGTATTTTTCTTCTAACTCTTTTAATTTTCAATAGAGTTGCCGACTATCCGGTCGCCCAACCCTTCAGCGAGAATCTCCTCGGCTTCTACCGGTCGCGAGACCCGGTCGATAAGGAGCCTCTGAACCTGTTTGCACAGAGGGCGATGAAGCATCTACCTCGCTCGTTGACGACCTCACTGATCGAAGAGGTCGACAACCACAATGCTATGGAAAATGCGCGCGTGGTCGCCATTGACTTGAGCCGAGCCTCCTATACCATGGAGAAGCTCGCCAGCCAGATTGCTGAAGGCCGCAAACTTAGCGAGGACAGGGCTGCAAAAATTGCTCAAATGGCTAAGGCAAAAACAGTTGTTGAAGGGCAACTGCTCGCCTCCGAGGGGAAAGTGGTCGACCTCGAGACCAAGCTGGCCAATGCTGAGGCAAATTTGGCCGATTTTGAGACCCAACTGGAGATTGTTCGAAAAAAGGATCAAGAAGATCTTCAAGAGATCGAACGTCTCCGTGCTCGCCTCAAGATCGCCGAGGACGAGGTAAGGACTCTTACAAGTAAGTCCGCAAATGATGAGGAGGAGTTGGCCACTCTTCGGCAACAGCTGGTCGATGCAATAGATGAGCGAGATGAGACTACTGAGCTCGCTGAGGGCGTGGCCATGTTATCGGTGGCGCTCACTGCCCACGGGCTCATTTACAAACTATTGGATGCCCATCCGGAAGTGGATGTGATTCCGCTCGGCGGGCTTTTGGACGACCTCCTTATGAAGGAGAATCCTCAGCCGGGAACCGAGCTCCCCTTGCTTCCGTTGGTGCAAATGGGACTCCAGTTCCCTCGACTCTTGGGAGTTCCGGTGGAGTTCGTGAATCCTCCCGAAGACTCCCCAACCCAACAGGACGAGCAGAGTGCCCCTGCTGTAGTGGAGGTCGTGGACGAGGAGGGGGTAGCTGGCGAGCAAGATGCTCCTGCCGAGGAGGACGCTCCTGTAGTTTAGTTTTGTACTTTGTTTTATTTAGTTTTTCTTAGGACTGTTCGGCCATTAAGGCCTTTTTTGTAATTTCAGCCTTCCAAGGCTTTTTAATGAATGGGAATCTTTTGCTTATGATGTGTGCTTATTTTCTTTATATTGAGTGATCGTCCTCGTCACTGCTTCTCGATTTATGTTATGATACTTGTCTTTTTAAATTGCCTTTTATTTGTTTTCGTTCGTATGCTTTAGATAGTGATCGTTGTTGCTATCTTGCGAGCATCTTTAAAAAAGAGTGCTCGTCTTCCATTGCGAGCATCTAAGAAAGAGTGCTCGTCTTTCCTTTGCGAGACTCTAAGAAAGAGTGCTCGTCTTTCCTTTGCGAGACTCTAAGAAAGAGTGCTCGTCTTTCCTTTGCGAGACTCTAAGAAAGAGTGCTCGTCTTTCCTTTGCGAGACTCTAAGAAAGAGTGCTCGTCTTTCCTTTGCGAGACTCTAAGAAAGAGTGCTCGTCTTTTTAGAGTTAACCATTCGTCGGTTGAACTCCTTGTTTGACAGGTAGTGATCGCTTTTGCCACTACCTTGCGAGCATCTTTTAAGAAAGAGTGCTCGTCTTTTGTATCCTAGATGGCTACGCAGAGCCTTGTCTTAAACTTTCAAATATCTAACACTTTGATGGAAATTTAAAACTTTGCTTGAATTGAAATGAAGATTAAAAAACAAACTATAAATATGAAATAATTTAAAAACTTACTGGTAATACTTCTTCAGCTTGACCGCGTTCCACGGGTACTTGCTTGGCTTGCCCTCGAGATCTTCAAGCTCGTATGATCCGTTTAGGAGTGTGCGCGTTATTCGGTACGGACCCTCCCAGGTCGGGCCAAGTATGCCAATGGACTGCTCCGTCGCCCTCCGAAGTACGAGCTGGCCGATAGTGAACTGGCGAGCACGTACTTTGGTGTTGTAGTAGCGTTCTGACCTTTGTTTGTAGACCACATTCTTCTCGTCCGCTGTTAGCCTTCGTTCTTCTAGGAAGTCTAAATCGGAGAGCTGTGCATCGTTATTCAGCTGCTCGTCATAATTTGCTACTCGAAAAGTTTGGACTTGCCCCTCTGCTGGTATGACAGCTTCAGTTCCGAACGCGAGCGCGAACGGAGTTTCACCAGTAGAATTTCTTGTGGTCGTCCGATATGCCCACAGAACCATGTGCAGCTCTTCGGCCCATTTGCCCTTCAATCCATCCAGCTTAGCTTTCAAGGTGTGCTTGATGATTTTGTTGATCGCCTCTACCTGACCGTTTGATTGTGGATGGTAGGGTGTTGAAAAAATTTTCTTGATGTTCCATCTTGAGCAGAAATCCATCATGTCTTGACTTGTAAATTGACGTCCGTTGTCGGTCACTATCGCTCGTGGTAGGCCGAACCTGCAAATTATATTCTTCCAAATGAAGCTTGTCATTTGGCCCGTTGTGATGGTCTTCAATGCCTTTGCCTCTGTCCATTTGGTGAAGTAATCGACTGCTATGACGACGAAAGTTACCCCCCCAGCAGCTGGTGGGAAAGGTCCGATGATGTCGATCCCCCACTTCGCGAAAGGCCACGAACTATACACCGAGATGAGCTCGTCTGGTGGTGAGTGAATGGCGGGAGCGAAGGCTTGACATCTCTTGCACGTCTGCGCGTAATGGATTGCATCTTTCTTCAGTGTTAGCCAAAAATAGCCTTGCCTTATGATCTTTAGAGCGAGCGCTTGCCCCCCTGTATGATTTCCACACACTCCGTCGTGGATTTCATGCATGACGATCTTCGCTTCGTCCTCTCCGAGGCATTTCAATAAAGGCATTGAAAAACCCCGTTTGTACAGCTGGTCGCCAATAATAGTGTACCTTGCGGACCTGAGCTGCAACCTGGTCGCCTTCACCTTGTCGTCCGGGAGCTCGCCGGTCTTGATGTACTTGGTGATCGGCGTCCTCCAGTCCTCGTCGCTGGTCGCTTCAACCTGCAAGATTTGACATCTGTTCACCGATGGGGAAGAAATTTTGGTGATGGTTGCTTCTGAAAATATTGCCTCCCCCTCTGAAGTGGCCAGCCGAGCCAACGCATCTGCTTGCGTATTTTCCTCCCTAGGGATTTGCTCGATGTGGAATTGATCAAATTGCTCGAGTAATCCTTTCACAAGGTCTTGATACTTTATCATTTGATCGCCGCGAGCCTCGTATTCGCCCGTGATTTGACATACAACCAGCTGAGAGTCAGAAAAAATTTTCAGTTTTCTAGCGCCCACGGCCATAGCCATCTTGATTCCTGCAACCAAAGCCTCGTACTCTGCTTCGTTGTTGGTCGCCCGATACCCGAACTCGATCGCCGAAGCAAACGCCTGTCCGGTTGGGCTGATGAGGACAACTCCTGCCCCTGCTTTGGTGCTCGTCGATGAGCCATCGACGAACAGTGACCAAGGGAGCTCGATTCCCTCGGCCAATTTCTCCGGGAAAGTGAGCTCTACGATAAATTCTGCCAGCACTTGTCCCTTGATTGCCGTTCTGGGTGCGTAGGTGAGACCGAATTGTCCGATCTCTACTGACCATTTTAGAAGTCTTCCCGCGGTATCCGGACGATGCAGTGCTCGTCGGAGAGGAAAAGTGGTGAGGACGACCACCTCGTGGTCGAACAGGTATTGCCTTAACTTCCTGACGCTCATGACTAATGCGTACGCCAATTTTTCCATTGGAGTGTATCTCAACTCCGCATCTCGTAGTGTTTGACTTACGTAGTAGATAGGCAGATGTGTGCTCCCCTCAGCTCGGACGAGCACTGAACTGATCGCACAGTCAGTGGCCGCCAAGTACAGATATAAAATTTCGCCGGGGACTGGCTTGGATAGGACCTTCGGATCCGATAAATATTCCTTTAATTTCTCGAAAGCTTTCTCGCACTCGTCGGTCCACTCGAACTTTCCTTTCTTCAGAGCGTCGAAAAAAGGTTTGCAACGGTCGCCCGTTCGTGCAATAAATCTATTCAGCGATGCAAGGCATCCTGTCAACCTCTGAACTTCTTTCACGTTCCTTGGGCTTTGCATATTGATTACTGCTTGAATTTTACTTGGATTCGCCTCGATGCCCCGCTGGCTAACCAAGTGCCCCAGAAATTTTCCTGAGCTAACTCCAAAACTGCATTTCTTTGGATTTAACTTCATGTTGTACTCTCTTAGGATATCGAATGTCATGGCAAGGTGGTGTAGGTGATCTTCTTTTCGTAAACTTTTGACAACGATGTCGTCGATATAGACCTCTACCATCTCACCGATGTGCTTTTCAAACATCTTATTTACCAGTCTTTGGTACGTTGCCCCCGCGTTTTTCAAACCGAAAGGCATTCTTTTCCAGCTATACATATCACGCGCCGTCATGAAGGCCGTATGTCGCTCGTCGTCGGGATGCATTGCAATCTGATGGTACCCTGCGAAGGCATCCATGAAGGTTAAAATCTCGTGCCCCGCTGTATTATCCACTAGGTGATCAATGTGGGGCATCGGAAAATGATCTTTTGGACAGGCGTCGTTTAAATCTGTGAAGTCTATGCACAATCTCCACGACCCGGTCGTTTTCTTGACGAGCACTGGATTTGCCAACCACTCAGGATCAGTTCCAGTTTTCTCTATTAACTTGTTGTCGATCAATTTCTTGATTTCGACTGCCAAAGCCGCACTTTTATCAGGCCCAAATTTTCTTCGCTTTTGGGTGATGGGTCTTTTTGTTGGATCAATATTTAGTCTGTGGCAGGCATGA
This sequence comes from Galeopsis tetrahit, assembly GCA_963675135.1. Classification (NCBI taxonomy): domain Eukaryota; kingdom Viridiplantae; phylum Streptophyta; class Magnoliopsida; order Lamiales; family Lamiaceae; genus Galeopsis; species Galeopsis tetrahit. The sequence goes on from OY776121.1 coordinate 90,335,661, forward strand.
TTCGTGGGAATGCCCACCATATCTTCGTGCGACCAGGCGAATGCACCGATGTTTTCTTTCAAAAATGCGATCATGTCCGATCGCAGATGTCCTGGTAAATTTGAACCTATGAATACTTCGAGTTCGGGACGAGCTTCGTTCAATTGGATGGTTTCAAGGTCCTCCGCTGAAGTCGCCCGCTCTTTAGGCTCCTTCCAACGAGGGTCCTCAATTCCGCATTTTGGCTCAAAGCCTAACCTAGGCTCCAAATCTGGGATGTTTTCTGGAGACTGGTCGCCGGGGATCTGGTCGCCCGGATCTGACTGCTCGTCAATTTCCATTGGTGTGTGGTCGTCCACTTCCATGGAGGCGTGCTCGTTCGCCTCCACTTGGTGGTCGTCGGAACGATGACTGCACTCCCCAACTTCAATTTTTCTGTACTTGCTAGGAAGACCCTCCAAGTAGTTCATTTGTTCTGTTTGAGTTTGACACATAATATACTTTCCAACCATGGCGCTTTCCTTAGAATGACGTTTGGCAAAACGGACGAGACACTCCCTCGCCCGTGTCTGATCGCCCTTAACGGTTATAGCTCCCGCCGGGGTTGGAAATTTAATACAGTAATAATAAGTTGAAGCGGCCGCCTTGAACTCGCTGAAGAAAGGTCGGCCTAGGAACGCGTTGTAGGATGATGGCATGTCGATGATCAAGAAGTCGAGCTGCCTAGCATGGTGCATTTCAGGCTCTTTTGACGATGCCAAGTCCAAAGTCAGTCTGATTTTCCCTATGGGAAGGTTGCGCGTGTCCCCGAACCCTACGATTATATCGTCGCAAGGCTCGATGTAATCTGCATATCCACCAAGAGCATCCAAAGTATGCTTGAAAAGGATGTTGGTGTACGACCCAGTGTCGACCATCATTCGATGGACGACGGTTCCCATTATCTTTCCCGTGATGACCAACGCATCATTGTTTGGCTGCACCACGCCGTTCAGGTCGTCGTCCGTGAAACGGATTTGATGAGAAGGAGGCTTCTCAGCAGTAGGAGCGACGCACACCTGGTGCACGTTGTTGAGTGCTCGCTGTTCGCCCTGAGCCCGGCGAACAGACAGAGCGACCCCGGATTGGGTCCCCCCCAAAGGGCCTTCTATCACATGGCATTCTCCTCCCACATTATCGATGTCGCCACCAGTATGTGTTGGCATGGGAGGAGTTAGCTTGGGACGGTTCAATTGTTGGCGCAGGTTGCCGCCGCTGTCGTCGCGACGCTTCTTGCCCCTGTTGTCGCCGTTGCCACCTCCGGACTTGATGAATTGGGTGAGCTTACCCTCATTGTAAAGTTTGAAGAGATTTCTCACCAAGTCTCGGCACCCATTGGTGTGGTGGCCGACGGAGTTGTGGTAGTTGCAAAATTTGCCACCATCAAGATTTGCATCGCTCGTATGCATGGGCTTTGCTTGGGGGAGCAGATTTTTCCCCCTTATTGCGTCGTAGATGCCCCTAGGATCCACGGTGAGGGCCTCCCTGAATTGGATGATCTCAGGTGCCTCCTCGAATGGCCTGAAGTTCGCTGGGCGAGCACTGCCAGCTTGAGTGGTCGCCTTCTTGGGCTGGGAAGATTCCCCAGTGTTAGTGTTTTTCTTAGGCCACACTCTTTTGGACGTGTCAGGCTGCTCGTTAGCCTTGGCAGCGTCCATTATCTCCTCCATCTGAATGAAGTTTCCAGCCCTCGTGCGGAAGTCCGCATAAGAACTGGGGAAAGTAAGATGGATAGATTCCCACAGCTTGGTACCTATCCTGAGACCGGAAACCGCTGAGATCAGCTTCGTCTCATCGTTCACGGCCTCCCCATCGATCACCAGCCTATCGAAGCGCTCGATGAAGTCTTTGCCTGATTCAGTCAGGGATTGGCGGACGTTCGCCAAACGTTGCTTTGAGGCATCGATGAGCCCGGTCTCCCAATGTTAGGGAGAAGTTTCTGCATTGTGTTGCGTCCGTTGCCCCGATTGAGGCCATGTAGTTGGAGTACTTGGACAAGTGTACTCTGGGGTCGGACATCCCATCATATGCCGCCATGGAGGGCATTTGGATTTTCCTTTGAATGGGGCAGTGAGGATTGCAACACTCAGTGGAGGTGCGGGCAGACTGATCGGCAGTGTGGTCCCTTGCTTCGAGGCGACCACCTCTGCTCGCAGAGCGTCCATCTCTTGTTTCATTAATTTTTGAGTTTCGAGGAACTGGGCGATTTGCCCCTCCTCGGCAGTTTGAGCTCGTGGGACGACGTTCTCGTCACGTCGACTCCCATGGGAAATGACTGGGCGATCATCATGGTGTGATCGCCTGGGTGAGTGCCTGTCGGAATGGTGGCTGCGATAACTCTTGGCCGGAGTTCGCGAACCCTTTCCTGGTCCCACTCGATCCAGAGCTGAGACCCTGTCGCCCTGCTCTCTTCGATCAGTGCGATGGTGGTGGTCGGCTTTATGTGGTCGACCATCTACGTTGAAAGGTACTCGGCGAGGAGCCCTTCCGTCATTGTCTTTCATTCGGTTGAACACCGAATTTCTCTGCGAGTCTCCCGTCTGGCTGTTGTGGGAGTGCTCGCCGACTTTGTTCTTGCCCTTATCTTGGGGGTGAACGGGATGTGAGTGATAGGAATGGTTATCCTCGTTCCCCCTGTTTTTGCGAGCCTCGACGAAAGCCCTATCTTTGGCCTTCTCGAGCTCTTCCTTCTCGTTCTGATTCCTCCTCATCAGGAGGTAGTCCGACAGGTCTTTCAAGTGTTGGGGGTCATTAAGGATATCCCCCATGTTCAAGTTTGCAAAAGGATTTGCCGGAGCCGGAGGGTGCTCGTTCCCTCCGGATGGCGAGATCCTATCATGTGGAGTATGCTGAGACATCGTTTAAAGAGTGTCTCTTCTTAGATTACAAAGAAATAATCTAAAAAACGAAAGATTAAAGTTCTTGCGCAGAAGAACGTGCTATTACAACTACTAGTCTTAGTAAAGCAACAACAAAAGAAGCTTGAAAACACAAATACAAGGAGATCAAACTCCAAAATATGCTACGAAAAACTGAAAATGTTCAAGAACACGAAGAACAGTAAAGATCGTAGATGATGCTCTAAACGGTAGATATACCGATTAAAGCTTGAAACAGGGAGTTTGCTAACCGATCGCTCGTTGATCGGACGAAACTTTGATGATAGAACACGTAAAAGGTCCCCTCCTTCTAGCGCCAAATGTTGTATGCACTATAAACGGGTTGACTTTGGATGTGGACTGTGCTTAGCACGATACAAACATATATAATTAAACGGGGGTTATTACGTGTTTATATGGATTAAAGTGATGATTTGTGATGAACTTGATGAAGAACACACAAGAACACAAGATATAGCTTCTTGGAGAAGCTAAAGCTTTAGAAGCTTGGGAGAGTTTATTGCTTTGGGTAGGGAGATTTGGTGGAATGTTCAACTTGTGTTACAAATGAGCCCAAATGGGCATTATATACTGCTTTTCGAGGGCTGCCCGCCCTTTACACGTGGAGCCTCCAGATTGGGCCTTCATTCTGCCCGAAAAGGTGATTTGATGGCGCATTTAATGCTAAACCGCCTCTGGTGCTCGTCTTCGGCGAGATGCCGAGGAGCTGGGCCATGGTGGTCGCCGGAGGGCCGTCGAGGAGAGTGGTCGCCACGCTCCATGTTGTCTCCCAAGACTTCAATACTTAAAACATCTTAACTAAGAATAAGCACGTGCTCGCCACATACTTGGGCGAGCAGCTAACTAAGAGAGTGTTCGCCAACATCTTTGGACGAGCACTTAAATATATTAAATACATTAAATCTATTACATTTTCTTGGTCTTGTTGACTAGTCGTCGCACGACTTTGTTGACTGGTCCTCGCCACGTAAGATGGTGACTAGGATTGACTTGTCAAAGATTGACCTCTTTGACTAGGTATAACACTTTAGCTTCTCTAAGAAGCTACTTTTGGTGTTCTTCATCAAGATCATCATAAATCATCACTTTAATCCACATAAACACGTAATAACCCCCGTTTAATTATACATGTTTGTATCGTACTAGCTAATAGTCCACATCCAAATCAACCCGTTTATAGTGCATACAACATATACCAACACATGCATATATATACATATATAATTAACTAAGAACTGATATTACAAAATAATCAACAACTGAAGTGGCCGGCCAGATTTATTTATATATATTACATATATTATTTAGTAGTAGATGATACAAGAAAGGGGACATAACATCGATCCCCTTATTTATTTATGACTTAATTGAGAAGTGAAAATCAAAAGCAAAGTATGGTAACAGTACTGGCCATTGGAATATATATATAAATTAAACATATATGGAGTATATGTTTAATTAATAAGGACGTTGGCCAACAAAATTGCCCGGAGGGTCGTAGTTGCAAGAGATGAACCACTCTCCGTTGCTGCAGCGGCCCCGGGCGCAACCCACGCGGACCGAATTGCGCCACACCACCTGAGTATAGTGGCCACACTGTTGGCCCCGGGCACAAGAGTTAGAATTATAGTTATAGTATTGCCTCTCTCCCACCCACAAATTCACAGCCGCTCGGCCACTGAAATCCCCGCCGCCCTTGGCGAGGTTCTCGCCATAGGGCCTATTCGTGGAATGCACTAGGTTGCAATCCCTGAGCCTTGAATTGACATAGTTTCGGGCAAAGGCGGCGACCCTTTCGTCCCACACCAAGTTTGGAACCCTCACTTGAGAACGGGCAGTGTTGTGGGCATTGAGGTAGTCTTGGGGAGAATTTTGCCCTAAGCATGCATGTAGCATGCTAAGGACACTCACCAACAGAATTATGGCTACTGAAAACTTCATGTAATTATGAGCTAGCTAGTATTCTTTCTTTTTGGTTTAATTGTGGTAATTAACATGTACATGTAAGAGGGTATTTATAGGCCAAATTTTGTGCTACTTAAGAAATTAAATATCATCCATCGAGCAATTTGACAATTGTTAAAATCATGAGTATACCAATTCGTGTGAAATTAATATATGTACGCAGCCTCTGTCATTATATATTAGGTTTGATTTTATTTATATTTTCCTTAAGTTGTACTTATTAATTTGTATGTAAGAGGGTATTTGTAGTCGATCAAGTGGTCTACTTAACAAATTAAATATCATCGATTTGAGAATTGTTAATTAAAATGATTATACCAATTCGTGTGGAATTAGTATGTTCACATACATACATACATACGTGCGCAGCCTCTGTCATTATACATGTACATTAGGTTTGATGATTTCGATTTTTTCTTCTTCTTCAGTTGTTAAAATAACTGTATTAAAAAATATATCTAAAAGGTTTGTGGTGCATTAATTGTGTACGGTTTAATTTGGTTATCTATTTTAAACTTATTTCTCCTAGTCTCGATCAGTTTGAAATTAGAGAGAGTATAAATATAATTAAAGTACTTAGCCTAGGGCTATGTATTACAGATTTAATTCATCAGAGCTAGTATTGTTAGTGAATTTATAAGCGCACAACTAATTAATTTATGTATTAATTAATCTTTTTGTCGACATTAACTCGTGCATCCACTGGTTGTTAATTACCCATGCCATATGATATATGGTGGTATTTCGATTTCCGGAAAAGACGTTTAAGCTCGTATGAATATCATGCACTTGTTAATTTTTTTAGGGTTTAATTAATTATTAGTATATATTTTAGTCTTCTGTAATACTTAAAAGTATATATACATTACCTGGTGGGTGGTGAATGTTTCCGTGAAAGAAGTGGTATATATAAGATAGATGTACGTACGTAGTTCAATGATATATAATATATATATATATATATATAGTATAGATCATCTAGTTGCTCATTATGCAATTAAGCCACCGCGCGGATACAAAAATAATAAGAGGCCAGGCCAGGGGTAATTTGTTGACTGTACGTGAGAGATATTTTTCAAGATATGATTAATATTGTTTTGACCCGGCCCATTTCAATTAAGAAGCTAGCTAGCTCCTTTATTTCTTTCTTGGCAATCGATAGATTAGATATATTCACTCATTGGCCTTACCAATTAATACGTGAAACCTTTTAGTGCCTTGAGTTTAGACTAAACACAATAAGACTGAATGCTAATCACCCGGCCCCTTAAAAAAAAATCATCACTTATGAGTTAAAATATTTATAGTAATAATTAATTGAGGTAAGATAAATTGATCATAATTAATCCCCTTTTGTGGGGGTCACGAAGAGAAGAGAATACATGTTCGTTGCTGCAGGATAAGAAAAAATGTGCAAATGTGATCAGGAATACGTACACAACGATCCATCTGGGAATTGTAGAAACTCTCTAGTCTTCAAAGGACTTGGTCAATATTAATACATGCATGGTCCTAATTAGAATTTGTATTACAATTCGTTTATTTATTATTAATTCATGTTGTTGTTTATGAGTGGTGGAGTGACCTTATCTTGTGTCTCCCTGACTATACATGTTAGGATATATCTAATTATTCAAACTCTTTAAGGTGTAAACAATTCCTATGGGGTCAGTTCATTTTGAACATAAAGTTCTGACTTTAAATGGGGCCCCGTAAATGAACGGTGAAATTAATTGGTCCTTGGACCAAATACCATTATTCGGTTCGGATCTCTAGAGAACGTACATGTTAGGATTCATTATTCTTTTTCTATTGCATGGTTAAAGAATATATGTGAGGTTCATCACATTAATATTATTATGTTGATTGATTTAGTTTAAAAATGAATAATTTATTACGAGTTAATTTTTTTATTGCTTAAATTGTTTATTTCCTAAGATTGTAGATCATAAAAAATGTTTATTAACATTTTGCATCTCTGAATTATTTTTATTTGAATTCTACTCTTTAAATTTTTTAAAATATACAATATATAATTAATCTTTATTGATATTCCGCATATATAACATGTGGCTGGACACCCACCTAAGTAATATAATGTTTGAAGAGATAAAAAAACAGAAAGCGGCTAAATAAAGATTTCTCCGTATTTAAATTACAGTTTTAGTCTTCTATCTATCGTTTCAATTCTAGTAAGGCGTTAGCTAGTATGATTTATAAGGTGTTGATATGAAAATTTCGAAATTTTATGTAATTTAAGATTTATCCATTTGAATTATTCAACCTAGTGTTATCGCCTTATCGGCTTGGTCTTTTTGACAAGCAATCGCCATTGAACTTGATTTTTTATTTTTTATTTCCATGAAGCTTCATGATTAATTAATGATGGAAATGTGCCCTAGCTAGCTAGTTTTTGGCAATTAACAGTAATTGCCTGTCAAGTTTGATTTTGATGAAATTAATTAAACCTCAAAATTATTATAGTGACGGCATAAGGACATGCACCTCACAAGTCACAAATTCAACTCTCACTCTTTATATAGGCATGTGAGTGAAGTCCAATGTTAGGGTACGTGGTCCGGACCATTTGATTTTCTTTCTTGAATAAGCTATTTGTTTGACTTTTTAATCCAAATTCAGAATTACTACTATTAATTGTAAAGCATATAGTTTTTCTAAGATCTCGATCCCAAAATAATTAGGATGTGCAGATATTACAATTTAATCACACAACTGAATTGAAGTGGCCAGATTACATTATTTAGTACGTACACATGCAAGAAAGAGGACATAACATCGATCCCCTTACTTATTTATTTATATATATATATATATATATAATGACTTAATTGAGAAGTGAAAATCAAAAGCAGCAAATTAAGGTATAACAGTAGTACTGGCCATTGGAATAATTAAACATATATGTCATGTTTAATAAGGGCGTTGGCCAATATAATTGCCCGGAGGATCATAGTTGCAAGAGATGAACCACTCGCCGTTGTTACAGCGGGCCCGGGCACAACCAACTCGGACCGAGTTGCGCCACACCACCTGAGTATAGTGAAGACACTCGCCTCCTACACAAGAGTTAGAATTATAGTTATAGAAAGGCCTCTCTCCCACCCACAAATTCACTGCCCCTCGGCCAGTAAAATCCCCGCCGCCCTTGGCGAGGTTCTCGCCATAGGGCCTATTCGTGGAATGCACGAGGTTGCAGTCCCCGAGCCTTGAATTCACATAGCTTCGGGCAAAGGCGGCCACCCTTTCGTCCCACACCAAGTTTCCAACCCCGACTTGGGATCGCGCGGGCGGAGTTGTGGGCGTCGAGGTAATCTTGGGGAGAATTTTGCCCTAAGCATGCATGTACCATGAACAAGAGAATTAGAATGGCTAGTGAAAACTTCATTTTGTTGGTTTAATTGTGGTAATTAACATGGAGTATGTAAGAGGGTATTTATAGTCGAGCATGTGTGGAATTTTTGTGGAATTTTGCTCTACTTAACAAAATAATATCATTCATCGTGCGATTTGACAATTTTTAAAATGCGTATACTATTCGTGTGGAATATGTGCAGTGCAGCCTCTGTCATTATTAAGGTTTTGTTTTGAATTTTATAATTAATTGGCAAATTTGTAGGAGTGATGCATAAAAAAAAAAATGAAACTAGATTCTAGTACTTATATTTTTTGGAACCATTTTAAAAAAGATGAAAAATTACAAACAAAAAAGATTATATCCCTTTCTATGATTCATTAGTCGTTATATTTTAATACTTAAAAGTATATGTAGTACATCCGTTACATATATGTGGTGAATGTTTTCATGAAATTAAGAATTTGTATAAGTTACACATAGCTAGTTCGTGATAACATACCTACTTGCTCATTGCTTTTACGGCAGCCACACAAGTTATGCTCAAGTCACAGGGACAAAAAAAAAAAAAAAAAAGAGGTAATTTGTTGACTGAAAATTTATTAAGTATTGGGTTCATTAATTGACTCTAACTAATTAAATTGTTCTTGCTTGTTTATAAGAATTGAGGGTGTGTGTAATGGGTATGCTATATATATATATACTCGAACATCCCAGATATATACTGATACAACGTGTAAGAAAAGAATGCAGTCCCAGATTCTATTTTCCAATAATCTTATAATAAATTATAACAATATATGGTGACTCTGGTATACATCGCGTGCACTTAAACATGCCTTCTACCGTCTTGTGAGATTTTTTTATTAATTCATTTTCAAGAATGTTGTTTTGACGTCCGAATCCATTAATTTCTTGGCACTAAAATGGGATTAAAACTAAAAAGATCAAATAAATTAAAGGGCAAATCGTTTTACTACAATTCTATAAAAAGATGCACTATGGATGATACCCGATAAGTACAAATATGCAATGGGCGAGAAAAGAGGAGCTTCAGAATTCACCAGATTTGATTATTTCAGGTGTCATTAGGGCCTTCAAATATATGCACGACATTCAGCAAAAGATAGGGTATTTCTTATACCCATTTAATAATATTGTTATACCTAGTCAAAGAGGTCAATCTTTGACAAGTCAATCCTAGTCACCATCTTACGTGGTGAGGACCAGTCAACAAAGTCGTGCGACGACTAGTCAACAAGACCAAGAAAATGTAATAGAATAAATGTATTTAATATATTTAAGTGCTCGTCCAAAGATGTTGGCGAGCACATGTTTAGTTAGCTGCTCGCCCAAATGTGTGGCGAGCACATGCCTATTTTTAGCAAGAGAAGTTAAGTATTGAAGCCTTGGGAGACAGCATGGAGCGTGGCGACCACACTCCTCGAAGGTCCTCCGGCGACCACCATGGCCCAGCTCCTCGGCATCTCGGCGAGGACGAGCACCAGAGGCGGTTTAGCATTAAATGCGCCATCAAATCACCTTTTCGGGCAGATGACAGGTCCAATGAGGGCGTGCCACGTGTAAAGGACGGGCAGCCCCCAGAAACCACTATATAATGCCTAAAAGGGGCTCATTTGTACACAAGTTACACAATTCCACCAAATCACCCCAACCTAAGCAATAAACACTCCCAAAGCTCTCAAGCTTTTAGCTTCTCCAAGAAGCTATATCATTGTTCTTGATCTTTCTTGTTTTGTTCTTCATTAAGATCATCAAGATCATCATAAATACTCCCTAAACACGTAATAACCCCGTTTAATCATATATGTTTGTATCGTACTAAAGAACAGTCCACATCCGCGTCAACTCGATAAAAGTGCATACAACAAATATTTGGCTGAAAAATAAATAAAAATGATTTAGTGTATTTTCCAAATCTGGGTACTGCAGACTGATATTAAATGTATTTTCTAATTAGGAGATATATATATATATATATATATATATATATTGAATATAATAATTTAAATAATAAATTATGAGTCAAATTTTTGTGTGAGACGGGTCGTTAGTCCACGTCTAGCTGATATAAATTAAGTGTTGATCTCATTGCTCGTTTGTCCATTTGTACACTTTTTTTTAGTAGGTCTTGTGTACTATGTGACACGATCTTACTATGAGGTGAAAAGTAATTTTAGTATGACATTGTAACACTTTGAAAGAGATGATGTTAATTTTATTTGTGGCCCATACGTCTTTACCATGATCGACAGTTCTCACACAACAAGTCCTTGTTTTTAAAAATGCGATCTGATCGATCACCAGAGAGTGCGCGCCTCAAATTATAATTCATATATAAATCTAGATAAAATAAGAATTGGAATATGAGGGAATTAATAAAAATGCGAATTATTCCTAAGACGCCATTGAATATTCTTCCCTAGTACATAGAAAATTTTAGATCTAGACAAATATTCTAGATTGTGGAAAATGAGACTTTTTTTTTTGGAATTTCGGAATTTCAGGAATATATAAATTCCACATATCCATGTACCGGAATCAAGTTCCACTTTTCATTGTTAAGCTTTTACCAATGCATTGTAAAACACATACTATAAATATCAAAAGTATTTTACTCATTTATTCACTATTAATTAAAAAATTGACATAATAGATTCATTTTACTAGTATATTTAGTTTGTAACATATGATCAGACAAATACTTTCGTTCATCCAACTTTACATTTAATCAGATCAGATCAAATGGCACAAATTTTTACTAAGAGTTGGTCTCTTCTAGACTCGAGTTTATATAAGAACTCGAGATGATCAAGTCAACTTTTTTTAATATTATTATTATTTTTATGGTGTTGTACTTTTCAGTTGTAGTGTTTTACATTTTTCATTGAAAAATGTGTTACACTTTTCAATTATAGTGACTTACACTTTTAATTATAAATTGTGTTACACTTTTCAGTAATATTGACTTGCACATTTTAATAATACAAAAAGTTACCAAAAAAATTTAAAAAAAAAAAAAATTGATCAGGTCAACTCGAATACTTATATGTATTCGAGTTTATTTGAGACATTATCTTTGACTAATATAGTATTTTATGTAAAATTGTTGGTGTAAAACATAAGAAAATAAAAAAATAGAGAAAGAAAAAAGTGAGTAACAATTGGTGTAATTTTATATAAAAATAGAGATAGTTGTTAATAAATGTGATACATAAATTACTAAAAAGGAAACACATAAAGCTTATGTAAAAAAAATGTACTCCATATATAAAATTTAAAGGGAGTGAAGGGAGTATATAATTAGGATCTCCAATTCCTGGATCCATAGCAAATAAAGAAGCCAGCCGGTGCAGGACCAATGGCAATGAAGTCAATGGACTCATTTTTCCAAAGGACTCATAGCGCACAAAGATGTCGGTGGGCTAATTTTTCCACAGCAAGCAATTAACGTCAAAATAGGCAAGATATTAGGAGTACTCGTGATGCACATGAATACCAGTCCTGAAAAGAGAGAAGTGTTTCACATAACATTAATCGGCTTAATTTTTAATTAGCTAAGTAAGGCCTTGACCTGCCGAACCTTCTATAACTCAAAGAAATATTTATAATGGTAATGAGAAACAAAGTAGAAACGTATTGTGAAACATTATTAATTAATCATCCAACATAGGATTATATGGTTATTGTTAGGAATTAATATACAAGAATTAATTTTCACCCTCTCTACAAGTTCGGACTTTTAGATGAGACGGAATTGCGAGTACCCTGGCACGTTGCCTGGAGGATCATAGCTGCAAACCACATAGTACCATCCATTATAGCATTGGACTCTCGCACACCCAATCTTGATCGAGTCGCGCCACACGACCTGAGTGTAGTGCTTGCACACGCTAGTTCCTGTGCACGTGTTTGTGTTGTGTTGTGGTCGTAATATATTAATGATTTTTTTTAATATATTGTGTATATTTTTTGGGAGAAAGAGAATTCAAGATTAACCCATGTAACCGAACAAAATACTAAGTCCAAGAATGAATAGTTTTATTTTCTTAAGTCGTAAATTATTTGATTGAGTTTTTTCCATTTAACCCATTTCTATGATGACGATTGACTAATGACGACTCATCCGTGTGGCCGTGGAACTTCAAGTATGGTTAATACGAAATTGTTTTTAATTAATAATAATTGGTGGTGTGAGTAAGATAGAGAAGTGGTTTTTTTCTTTTTTCTTTTTTTTTTTTTTTATTATGAAAGAAGGTAGAGAAGTGATAATTGACTCAGCAAATTTAATTTCCAATAGATGGTGATAATTAGTTGACTTCAAATTTATTCTCAACAAATTAATGGTGACTCAGTTATATATGTATGGCGTGCATAAAACATACTCCGTATGTGAATTTAATTATTTTCATTTTTTTTTTTTTAACTTCCGATCGAATGAATCTATATTTCAAGAAATATAATACTGCCCTACTAATTATACCTTGTACGCAATTTGGTTAGAATTTTGATTGTAGTTGATTTGATTTTAATCGGTCTCATGTTAAATGGGTCCAATAGTTAAATGAGTGTGACTATAATCTTTTTTTACTATTACCAATGCAGCATTCATTTTGTAACATATTCAAATTTCAAAGTACAAAAATGGTTAAAATAATTTGTATTTAATGCTATAACGTATAATAATATATTAAAAGCAAAAAATTATATGACACGGTACATACATTATTAATGCTTAATTTTTTGAATGGTTAAAATATGGATTTAATTGCAATCTATGACCTTTTATCAGGTTGGAGAGGAATAATATGGCTTTCTTTGGACGGTGGTGCACATAGACTTGGACTATGTTTTTTTTAGGTTTCAGGTTTGAAATCTTTGTGCAAATAATTTTTGAGGGCAAGTCCATATAAGACTTTACTCTGATTTCAATTGAGGCCCTCGCTAGTATTGGATGGTGAGATTGGTCCGTCAAATTTGTCGATTCTTGAACCGAATATCAAGACTAAAAAAAAGGGTTTTCTTTAGATGTTCTTTTGACCATTGTCCCGGTTTCGGGTTTTACCCATACAATATCAGGTTGCAATGTCGGACAAGTTACGGGACTTAAATTGAAATTATCCAGGCATGTGAATCTTTGTCCAATATTAGGGTCCGGACCATTTGAATTTTTTTTTTTTTTTTGAATTAATTATAAGATTGATTGACCTAATTTTAATCCTAATTGATCAGAAACAATAATGTAAAGCATGCATATAGTTTTTCAAACAATACCAAAACATATACATCACTAAGAACTGATCGATATTACACATTAATCATACAACTGAAGTGGCCGGCCAGATTTATTTATTTTTAGTAGTACAAGAAATTAAAGGGGACATAACATCGATCCCCTTATTTATTTATCTGAGTACGTACTTGAGAAGTGAAAATCAAATTAAAAGCAGCAAATTATAAGGTAACACACGTACAGTACTGGCCATTGGAATATATATATAAATTAAACATATATGGAGTATATGTTTAATTAATAAGGACGTTGGCCAACAAAATTGCCCGGAGGGTCGTAGTTGCAAGAGATGAACCACCAGCCGTTGGTGCAGCGGGCCCGGGCACAACCAACTCGGACCGTGTTGCGCCACACGACCTGGGTATAGTGGCCACACTGTTGGCCCCGGGCACAAGAGTTGGAATTATAGTTATAGTATTGCCTCTCTCCCACCCACAAATTCACAGCCGCTCGGCCACTGAAATCCCCACTGCCCTTGGCGAGGTTCTCGCCATAGGGCCTATTAGTGGAATGCACGAGGTTGCAGTCCCCGAGCCTTGAATTGACATAGTTTCGCGCAAAGGCGGCGACCCTTTCGTCCCATACCAAGTTTGGAACCCTCACTTGAGAACGGGCAGTGTTGTGGGCATTGAGGTAGTCTTGGGGGGAATTTTGCCCTAGGCATGCATGTAGCATGCTAACGACACTCACCAACAGAATGGCTATTGAAAACTTCATGTAATTATGAGTATATATTATTTTTGGTTTAATTGTGGTAATTAACATGGAGTATGTAAGAGGGTATTTATAGGCCAAATTTTGCTCTACTTAACAAATTAAATATCATCCATCGACCAATTTGACAATTGTTAAAATGAATATACCAATTCTTGTGAAATTATATATAGTAATATATATGTACACATACATACGTGCGCAGCCTCTGTCATTATACATGTACATTAGGTTTGATATATGATTTCGATTTTTTCTTCTTCTTCTTAAGTTGTACTCCGTATTAATTAGTAACTTTAGTACAGTTTCGTACTACGTACCTAGGATCGGTTCAAAGTTATTAAAATAACTGTATTAAAAAATCTAAAAGCTTAATTTATGGTGTATTATTAATTGTGTATTGTTTAATTTGGTTATCTGTTTTAAACTTATTTCTCCTAGCTAGTCTCGATCAGTTTCAAATTAGAGAGAGTATAAATATAATTAAAGTACATAAATGTATTACAGATTTAATTCATCAGAGCTAGTATTGTTAGTGAATTTATAAGCGCACAACTAATTAATTTATGTATATTAATCCTTAATTTGTTTGTGGACATTAACTCGCGCATCCACTGGTTGTTAATTACCCATGCCATATGATATATGGTGGTATTTCGATTTCCGGAAAAGACGTTTAAGCTCGTATGATCGATCATTCACTTGTTAATTTTTTTAGGGTTTAATTAATTATTAGTATATATATATTTTAGTCTGCAATACTTTAAAGTATATATACATTACCTGGTGGGTGGTGAATGTTTCCGTGAAAGAAGTGGTATAATATATACTATAGATTATCTACTTGCTCATTATGCAATTAAGCCACCGGATACAAAAATAATAAGAGGCCAGGCCAGGGGGTAATTTGTTGAATGTGAGATATTTTTGTATTAATTCATTAATTTTCAAGATATGATTAATTAATACTTGTTTTGACCGGCCATTAAATTTCAAGGGTAAAGTCTAGTATACACTCGAGTGCATGTTGTGCACCCTAGTTCATGTGCATTTTTCAGTTTACTGACTTACACTTCTTGGTAAATGGTGTTGCACTTTTCAATTATTACTAAAAATATTATTATACAGTTTAATAATTGAAAAATGCAACACCGTTTATCAAAAAGTGTAAGTCAGTAAACTGAAAAGTGCAATATGGACTAGGGTGCACAACATGCACTCGAGTCCATAGCAGACCAACCCAATTTCAAGAAGCTAGCTAGCTCCTTTATTTCTTTAATTCTTGGCAATCGATAGATAGATATATTCACTCATTGGGTTATAATTATCTCCTTACCAATTAATATGTGAAACCTTTTAATTAGTGCCTTGAGTTTAGACTAAACACAAAA
This sequence comes from Galeopsis tetrahit, assembly GCA_963675135.1. Classification (NCBI taxonomy): domain Eukaryota; kingdom Viridiplantae; phylum Streptophyta; class Magnoliopsida; order Lamiales; family Lamiaceae; genus Galeopsis; species Galeopsis tetrahit. Next base: position 90,351,336 of record OY776121.1, read on the forward strand.
AGAGTGAATGCTAATCACCCCTTTAAAAAAAATCATCAGTTATAAGTTAAAATATATTCGTATATTTAGTACTCCGTATTATTATTATTATCATTATTATTAATTTATGTTGTTTTTTATGAGTGGTGGAGGGACCTTAATTATCTTGTGTCTCCCTGACTATACCTGAACATGTTAGGATATATCTAATTATTTGGTTTGAATTCTTTAAGGTGCAAATAATTTCTATGGGGTGAGTTTATATTGAGTATAAAGTTCTGACTTTAAACGGGGCTTCGCAAATGGACCAGATATCGAGACTTTAAAAAAATTATAATTATTCGGTTCGGATCTCTAGAGGACATGTTAGGATTCATTATTCTTCCTCTATAGAGGAGAAGATAATGATTGACTAAGTGGACAAATATATACTATTTCCGTTCGTCTAAAAGTTTCTCTTTACTTTTGGACACAGAGATTAAGACAAGTTTTTAAATGATAGATATAGTACAAAGTGATGTGATTTATGAAAAAGAAAAAAAAAGACATAAAAGTAAAATTTAGTGGTATTATGTGTAAATAAGAGTGAAGCTAATTATAGCGGACGCACCAAAATGACAAAATTAAGCAGGCTGAGTATTTAATTTGGATTGGTCTCATAAGTCACAACTTATTTGACATGATAATGGCTGTGAAAAGAAAAATATACGTGGGGTATTTTTTTTTAAAAGCAAAATATACATGAAGTCATGGCTTTGAGAAAATCTATCTAACTCTCCTCGGTTAAAAAATAGATGCTTAAGAAGAAGAAGAAGAAAACGTGTTTTTGGATCTTAAGTGTATGGAGGCTAACTTGGAATGCTTTGGGCTGTATTTGCCATTTTAAGTGGGTATTTGGACCTTGCCACCTTTGTACCAAGCTAAGGTATTGGCTTCTTGACGGTTAGGAATTAATATACAAAAATTAATTTTCACCCTCTCTATAAGTTCGAACTTTTAGATAGCACGGAATTTTTTCATGGTATCATAGGAAATCAGGCAAACGATCTGGATTCGATTCCTGTTGAAAGCACTCCACCCATTTAAATTGTTCACTCGATGGGCCTCCTCCCCACCTTTTAGGGTAAGAGGTGTTAATCCGGCCCACAACCCACGAGTGAAAGGGAGTGTTAGAAATTAATATACAAGAATTAATTATAACCCTCCCTACAAGTTATACAAAGTCACGTCATATTCGAGCAGAAAAAACTTTTCGAAAGATTAATTTGTAATCACGTTTAAAATTAATAATTTCCAATAAATGGTGGTACTGACTCAGTTATGTATGGCGTGCATAAAAATATGTGAATTTAATTGTTTTCAGATTTTATTTTTTTTTACGTCCGAATGAATCTATTTCAAGAAATGTAATACTGCCCTACTAATTAATTATACCTTGTACGTAATTTGGTTAGAATTTTGATTGTAGTAGATTTGTTTTTAATCGGTTTCATGTTAAATGGTCCAATAGTTAATGAGTCTGTGACTATAGGGTGTGTTTTGAAACTCTACAAACTGCTTTCAGAATCACTTTTTTTTAAAAGTTTGTGAGAGAGAGTTTTAAAAATAAGTGATTCTAGAAGCAGTTTGTAGAGTTTCAAAACACGCCCATAATCTGTTTGTACTTTTACTTGTAACATATTCGAATTTCAAAGTACAAAAATGTTTAAAATAACTTGTATTTAGCGCTGTTAACGCATAATAATATATTAAAAACAAAAAATATATATATTATTACTGAATTTTTTTAAGGGTTAAAATATGAATTTAATTGCAATCTATGACCTTTTATCAAGTTGTAGAGGAATAATGGTTTTCTTTGGATTTGTGGGGGGTAAACTTGGGATTTAGGACTATGCTCTTTAATTATTAGGTGTGTCAAGTTTGAAACCTATGTGTAAATAATTTTTTAGGATCAATCCATATATGTTTTCAAAAAAAAAAAGGATCAATCCATATAAAACATTTTACTCTGATTTTATAATTGGGTCCCTCGCCAGTGGACGGTGAGATTGGTCCCCCAAATTATTTGATTTAAATTGAAATTATCCCCTCACTCACTCGGCATGTGAGTCTGTCCAATATTAGGGTGGTCCGGACCATTTGGTTTTTTTTTGAATTATAAGATTGATTGACCTTTTAAATCAATTACACATATACATCATGATATTACAAATTCAGTGGCTGGCCAGATTTATTTATATATATATATGATAAAGAGCACAAGAAAGAGGACATAACATCTATAGGAATAATTAAGGTAAGGTACGTATAACACACAGTACTGGCCATATTGGAATAATATTTAAACATATATATGTCATGTTTAATAAGGGCGTTGGCCAATATAATTGCCCGGGGGATCGTAGTTGCAAGAGATGTACCACCAGCCGTTGTTACATCGGGCCCGGGCACAGCCAACTCGGACCGAGTTGCGCCACACCACTTGAGTATAGTGGCCACACTGTTGGCCCCCGGCACAAGTGTTAGAGTTATAGTTATAGAATTGTTTTTCTCCCACCCACAAATTCACAGCCGCTCGGCCAGTGAAATCCCCGCTCCCCTTGGCGAGATTCTCGCCATATGGCGTATTGGAATGCACGAGGTTGCAATCCCCGAGCCTTGAATTGACATAGTTTCGGGCATAGGCGGCCACCCTTTCGTCCCATACCAAGTTTGGAACCCTCACTTGGGATCGGGCAGAGTTGTGGGCGTCGAGGTAGTCTTGGGGAGAGTTTTGCCCTAGGCATGCATGTACCATGATGAACAAGACAATTAGAATGGCTACTGAAAACTTCATTTTGTTGGTTTAATTGTGGTAATTAACATGGAGTATGTAAGAGGGTATTTATAGTCGAGCATGTGTGGAATTTTTGCTCTATTTAACAAAATATCGTCCAACGTGCGATTTGACAATTGTTAAATGCATGCGTATACTATATATTCGTGTGGATCCAATATGTGCAGCCTCTGCATTATTATGTTTAATTTGGTTTTGAATTATAGTATTAAGTATTATTTTTCTTTATTATTAATTGGCAACTTTGTAGGAGTGATGCATATCCAGAATTACTACAGTTTCTAGGGTTGGTTAGTCGTACTAGGATCGGTTTAAAATTAATTATTAAAATAAATTAAGTGTTAACGTTATATACTATATATATTACGTGTATTAAAAAATCTAAAAGGTTTTTGAGTTTAATTAATTTTTTGTTTTGGACTTATAATTTCTTAGTCTCAATTTGTTTCAAAATTTCTCTAATTAGAGAGTATAAGGGCTAATATGTATCGCAGCTTGAACCACACAATTATTTGTATGCTTTATTTGTCGACATTATTCGTGCAATGCTCATCAGAACCACGCAGTGTTTTTGTTTGTCGACTGTATTCATCTTTCTCAAATCGGCTACAATATATATTTGTATAGTATAATAATTAAATACAAATAAAACGGAACCAGATATATGGATTCAGTAAGTACATTTCAAATATTTCAACAAATAGTTTTCTACTCGGAATATATTCGTACATGATAATATGGTGAATAATTAATTAACTATTACTCCATAATTTCAATCGGCCTAACCTATGGTAGCTAGATAATTCATATTTCCACTTGTTATTAACCTACTCGGTGTGGATTTGAAGTATGACTTGTTAATTTTTTAGCGTTTGCTAACTAAATAATATAAGGTCATATGACTTTTTGTATCTATATGTATACATATATGGTGAATGTTTTCATGAAAGAACTGGTATAAATTAGACATAGCTAATTCGTGATAATATATCTACTTGCTCATTGTTTTTTACGACTCAAGTTATGCTTAAGCCATAGGAAAAATAAAAAAAGAGGTAATTTGTTGACTTGGAATTTATTGTTCGGAAATGATGTCAAGTTATATTACGTGCACTTAAGCATCTTGGTAAGGTTCACTTTGTGATAACAATATACAAGAGAGAGGAGTCTTTCTTTGTTCTGTTTTTTATTGGGTTATTTAATTGACTCTACCTATATTGTTTGTTTATAAGAATTGGTGGTGTGGGAATGATATATATATATACTCGAACATCCCATTTACTGATACAACGTGTAAGAAAAGAATGCAATCCACATAATAGTTTGACAATTGACAATATGGTTATTAGTGGACAATACAGATAGAGAGAACTGATCAGCAGATTTTATTTTCAAAGAAACGGTGATAATCTTATAATTAATTACATATGGAGAACCGAGAGGTGATTAGCTGATTTCAAATTTATTAATCTAAATTAATGGTGACTCAGTTATACATCGCGTGCACTTGAACATCATTCCCTTGTATTCTATTGCATCTTGTGAGATTTTTTTAATTCCGTTTCATTTTCAAGAATGTTTTGACGTCCGAATCCATTTCAACAAGATTACCAGCAGCTTCTTTCTTTCTTGGCAGTTGGCACTAAATGGGATTAAAACTAAAAAGAACAAATAAATTAAAGGGTAAATCCTCTCTACAATTTTATAATAAGATACAAATGGATGATGCTGCAATTAACTCAATTCCAAGTGTAGTGTTTCTGTATGTGAGCTATGAACAAGTCAATCCAAGTATCAGTAAGCCCTGGCAAGCACCAGTGCATACAATCGTCGTGTCTTTTACCACCAGCTGTGGATGGATGGGCATCCGCTCGATATTCACTCATCTGGGTTATCTCCAATATCTGAAACTTAGAACCTTTGAGTGCCTTGCGTAGGTGCTCGTTTACAAGACGTGTCTCCACATTTGTTCCGTTGTTCTCAACAGAGAAAAACTGTTCTACCTGCATATGAAGCAATTGTGTACTCCAGTTACGCCAATATAATTAATATAACATACTTCCTTATATAATAATTATATAAACTCAAAATCAGAAGTCGGATTAACTCAAGGCATAAAAAAAAATGTGTGTAAAAGCTTACTTCTTGCTGTACCAGAGGCTTTGAACGGGGACAAGAACCACCTTGGTCCCAATCGCCTCCTTCAAAATGCCTGGGGGATTGCGTTCGAAAGAATAAGATGGCATTTGGCCGTGCTTTCTTTTCAACATAAGGTACCTACTTAAAAACATTGCGGTGAAAAATCGGGTATGAAGCATAATGGAACTTCAAAAATGCATGTATAGTAGTAGTAGTATAGAACCATTATCAAGAGCAACAAACTGAAATGAAGATCATTTACTATTTATGACAAAGGATGGCCTACGAAAATCAAACTACTTACAGAAAACAGAACTAATTGAGGTTCAATGAAAACAGATTCATCATTTCAATTTTCAAAGAAAAAGAGTGAAGCTAGTTTAAAGAGAAAAGGCTAGGGTCATACCATGTGTTGTAACACCATATCAAGCCCAGCATCAGGTGCAACTGGAGGATTCACAGGTTCCCCCTTCTTAAAGAAAAGCATAGGTGATTTCACAGGATCAAACTTCGAAGGAGCCCACCACCTAAAAGCATTGATCAAGGAATCAAATGAGAAAAAAGAAATTTAACTTAAGATGTAAAAGGCAAGAATCAGATATAACAAAAATAAGGAAGTGATCCGGATAAGTACAAAATGTAATGGGTGAGAAAAGAGGGAGCTTCAGTATTCACCAGCCAATATTTGATTATTGCAGGTGTCATTAAGACCTTCAAAATATACATATCATTCAGAAAAAAGAAAAAAAAAAATTAGTGTATTTTCCAAATCTGGGTATTGCAGGCTGATAGCAAGCTACCATCAGTCCCTTATTTTATGTGATGGGAATAGGGTGTCAGATTTTGCCTTTAACTGGCATATGCATCAGAGAAAACCTGAGTTTCTGTTCATCACATATGATATAGAGCAACACATGAATCCACAAGCTAGGAATAGGAGGACTTCAGCTTCAGTGAAAAATGCTCATACAATATCAGATATCCATTGCATAGCAGCAGTAATACGGATTAAACTTGCAAAGGTTCCAAAACCAGGACAATGCCATATAATTCATTATTAATCAATAGATAAGTATACAAAAAGGAAACTTCAACGAGATGAATTACCAGTGCCCTGTATTGAAGATGAGTATGTCGTGGAGACTAAGAGCCTCAGCCCAAGTTCCGTCTGGTAAATCAACATCAACTCTATAGCCCGCCTTATAACCAAGTGACTCCAAGACGCCACTGTTACTACTGGCTGACCACCTAAAGCAGAGAAACAAAGCAATATGATGTTGAAAATTCACATTATCATATAGTGAAATTACTCCCTCTGAGTTGCAGGTATTCTAGGTTTATAGCATAAAAACTGCAAAGCTCATATCAAAACAAACTCAGACAATAAATATGAGAAGAAACTAGAGCACAATTTATCTGAGTCTCAGCCATCAGAAGAGGTCCGGATTTCTCAATGCAAATAACAAATTTCAAGAGTATTTTATGGCAGCTACTTCAGAAGAAAAAGGTGATTCATATCTTTAACTAGGTCAAGGCATTATCTTAAGAGCACTGTTCTATTAAGTCCATATGCGCAGCCAGCACCTCAATGCTTCCATGCGGACCGTAAAATTCAGTTTGTGGGTGTGTTCCGTTTATTTTTGGAGGGGTAGGGGAACACAAATTCTATAATCTTCAGTCAATTATTATTTTCTGGATATCAGATCTACATTTGAAACTTTGAAACACTTATTCTCATAGGGAAGAAAGTGAGGTGATTAAGTTTCACCTGCATTTGATTTTACTTTTACTCACCTTCAATCATTCACATAATTCACAACTTAAAAATCAAATATAAGTTCACAGATTTTACAAGCATATAGAAGAAATCAATCAATAAAGTAGCATCCAGAGATATAGCTAACTGGTATAACTTGAGCCGTTGAACAAGTTTTGAACGAATGAACATCCTAAATCAATTTCAGATTTCGAAACTTAGGCTCCGATTTTATCTTCATACAACATATTCAAGTTTTAGTCATAGTCTTCCATCTATAGATAATCGTTGCATGTTTATCATGCATATACATGCAATCACTGACTTAAGTTATTGTACTCAGCTTACCTACCATAACGAGCCAGAAGATTTGTTCGATGATATGCAATGGTGAGGTTGTACTTCACAAAAGTGAAACCGCGATCAGCTCCAGCAGGACGCCACTTTTTCACATCCGGGGTAACATGTTTCAGAGCACAAAAAAGAGAAACAAACATGTTTCTGTTCAAGGAATCCCCAATAAATCCTGCACTGTTAAAGGTCCATAAGGTCTACAAATAGCAAATATTAACACGACATAAAGATATCCAAATGCCCGTCAAACATCAAGAAGAATCTACAATACGAAACATGGTTAAGTACTACTCCGTATTACTCTCAATGAAGTATTGGAAAATTCAGTCTAGTTCTACATTCCTTAATAGCAGCATAGATCTATCTGATATAACTTTCTCTTATACAGTGTGTGTAAGTCGATGAAAAACTGTATTGATTCTATTTCGCAGATTTATCTACTCCATTTGTTTCCTAAGTTGCAGTAATACAGTAAGTTCACAGACACGCCGACGCTCATTCATTCAGAGAAGACTCTAAATCAAAACACAGAGATGCATTCCAAGAAGCAGATTACCACATTCCGAAACAAGGTTCTGGATATATATGAAATTCTCAATTTAATTAAGAGGCTGGTTAGAGTCAGTGGTCATTCCAATTATCACACCAGTCTCACCCACAAATACTCACCAATATTGGTATCTCGAAATTTATCCAGGAATCGCAGCGGATCAAACGGCGGGAGATCACAGCTGTAGGGTTTCCATCGCCACTTGAGAATATCAATGGCGTTGGATTTGTTACTTGCAATGCAATTCCAACCTTTGAATATCTCCTTGCACGTGTGATCGTATCGAGGCGGAGATCTGACCGTATGATCGTAGATCCACCGCCCATCCGAGTAGTTGCAGTTACTGTTACTCTTGTCGGACTCCACGGAGTAGGCTAACGACGGCGATACGGTATTCTTTCGGAAGAGAGAGAAGCAGAGGATGAGAGAGACGAGGGATATAAGAAAGATGAGGATCCGAGAAGCCAATGATGAATTGGAAGCAGCAGGTTTCTTCGAGTGGTGTTGTGCTCTTGTGGCCATGGAGGATTCCGAAGGGCGGAGGCGACGCCGGCGCACATTAGCGCGCTATAATCCCTTGTTTTGTGATTTACCAGAGAACCGTAAATCCATTTTCCAAATATTTTATTTAATTGAAATGTTAGGCATTTAATCTTGAATTTTGAGAATAAATTACTCACTCGGAATCTAATTTCAGATTCCTTCGTGCATATAAAGATTGTTTGGGTTTTGAAACATCACTTATTTTTTACATGAATTATAATTTTTTTTATAAATTATTAACAACTCTTTTATCGAAATCGAAAAAAAAAAAAAAACAACTATTTTATCCAAGTGTAATAATAATTACATTATTTATTAGTATTGTATAATTTGAATATCAATGCACATAAATAATATTTATATTTTTAACTAATCATTGTTCTCTATTGATCAAATCCAGTATCAAATTGAGAAAAAAAAAAAGTTACCAAATGATGGTTAAATGTGTAATTACATTAATTAAGGATTCAGTACCAATATGGACATTATCTCATCGGAAAAATGGAGGCTAATAGGAATAGTTTTGGCTTATGTTCTACCATTGTTCCGTTTAAGAAGTGCTAGTTTTACTTGTGACTATTCAAGAAGCCCAAGTGCAGCCAGGGACTATGACTATAATGAAAAAGATTATCATTTTTCATTTGTGATACATTTTAAAGACTAAATTTAAAAAATGAAATTTATTAAAAAATCTGCCAAATCAAATACTTCTTCTATATGCGTGTGTATTGGTCTGTACATAAATCTTCTGAATAATATTCTCTGTCAGTCAAGTGTAAATAAATTATGGTTTATAAGTTCAATTAACTAACTTTAACAAAGTTAATTATTAATTGTTGAAAGTATAATTGATTAGTTATGAATGCTGATATAATTGTATATAATAAAATATGTAGAGGACAAAAAAGTATCCAAAAAATTCCTTACCCTGAAGCCACTTTTAAATATATAGATATAAAGATAACTTTGTTGTGAGATCTCCCTCAGCACTTCTTGCTACTAAACTAAGTACAATTCTGAGATGTATAAACAAAATTGTTGATCTAACAGAGCGATGGCCCTTGTTGGAATATCAAAATAAATAAACACAATCTGCGTATGATAATTTGACTGTGTAAGTAAAGACGCTGGTTCGTTCCATGTTTGACGAAGAATAACAACGTACTTTTCTCCTTCACTATCCGTGAAAAGGATTAAGGTGGAAAACTTGGCAGGTAGGCTTGTAGGATTCCTTAGTTGCAGCATGTTCAAACTTCTTTTTCGCAGCATCATTCTCCTCTAGGTTCGATTGGGTGAAAAATTTTATCCACCATGATGACGTCCGGAATTTGGCCTATAGAATGAATACCAACTCAGATGATTTTCAATTATTTAAGCTAAAACATTTGGTATATTGCTGAATTCACACAACAGTTTGAAATAGCTTGTAACATGGAATCGCATGCTGATTAAAAATATCCATATCATTAAAGTGGTGAGACTTCTCAATGTTAGGTGCAGAAATAACAATCAATAAAATTTTGTATGATTGAGTCAAGTCAACAAGACTCATAGCACCAACATGCATAACATTGAAATTTAGATCCACAATTGATGAATATAAACTCTTGCAGCAGATCTCTACATCATAAAAGAAATTAAATGTTCAAGTTACACAAATTGGCAACTATAGGCTTTTTGTGCTACTAAATACGGAGTATATTATAATTTCTAAAGTTGAGGCATCGTCTTTTATTAAATTATTTAAGAAGCACTTCTTTAGTGGCCCAATTTATATTTTATCAACCAATGTAATTTGTAAGTAAAAGAATAAAACGATTGAATAAATTTCATTGAGGCGCGCCTTTTTTTGCACCTAGCAAGTAGCAACTCTTGTAAGGGGTGCCTTCAACAACTATGATTATATTTAATTAATAAAGTTGTGAACTTACTAAGTTGGTGAATATTCATAAAAAGCTCCAAAAACCCATGGTGAATATTTATAATCATCATATACATATGCAGAGAAGTGAGTGAGAAAAAATATTGATGTACTTACAGGACGGCCAAATTTGGATAGTTCTGCCACTTTAGCTCTTTGTTGACCAGGGTAACCTGCATTTACATAACATTTGTATTACTCCTGTTGAATTTAATCTTGTTACTGAATGTGAATACAAGATCAGATCAAACAGAAATTATCCGACAGTTTACAAACTGTGGTCAGGCTTGACTACTCAAGCTCCAACATGCTAACAGTACTAGGATGACATGAACACGACAATCACTCAACATGTTATTCTGTCTAGCGAGCCTAAGCTTGTGAAGTAAACCACAAATTCGCAAAATAAGAGTGGATGCAAGGAAAAACACCATTAACAGCTAAGAATAATGAATGGCCTAATGAGGAACTAAGTAGTCAGTACCCTTTATCATTTGCATGTGTACTGCTCCAACAAGGTAGGGTACCTGAATTTTTTACTGTCATACACTTAGATGGATGCAACAGACTAACACAACCTTTTTCGTACATTGAAGAAATGTACATACAAAATTTACGATGTTCTAGTGTGGTATAAGATCATATCTAGAAATTGATCTCCCTCACTTTATTCCAAAAGTTCTCTTACTGTATTCCGAGTGTTTCATAAATTGGCAGAAGGAAGCAAAATAAAGGGAAGATTTCATTGCTTGGTTTAGCTACTGGGTTCAGTAAACAAAATCCCCAAATACTAGAGGCCAAATGGGCAGTCATAGAGAAATGGGAAGTAATTGCTGCTAACTACATACAAAAACTACGTCAATCAAAAAATTGGCTAAATGAGCTCTCGCATACTCCAAGAGACCAATTGGTGAAACCGCAGTCAAGGGGACTAAAAAGTTAACCAGTGCGTTGGAGTATCTTCAATAAAATATTCCACATAGTTGAGAATAATACTCCCTTCGATCCTAAATAAGTGATATTTTAGGATTTCAGGGAAAAATTAACGATGATTATGAAGAGACAAATATATCCTCCTCAATATTTTTTTTAACTAACCCACCTTTAATTAATTAAGGCAACAGAAAATTAGAGAGATATGTGGGATTGGTGTATGGGTAAATGAGGAAGAAAATGGAGAAAGACTCCAAAACATCACTTAATTAGAAACAAACTATCTCCCCTAAAACATCACTTATTTAGGATCGAAGGGACTAATAATAATAATAATAATTAAAAATGATTCACCAATTTCACAAAAAGCAATAGCAGAGTACGACGGACCACTCGTATTATACGCTATATTTGTAGAATTGATATAAAGAGACAGGAAGCCAGATTTAGTGGAGAATTACCAGATAATATAACTAAACCATCAGAAGCCAGCCTCGCTAGATCCGGAGCAGTCTTATTTATATACTTTGGTGATAGGTAATCAAATGCATCTGATACAATGACAAGAGAGAAGGACTTAGGCATGTAGGGAAGGGGAAACTTGATATCAGCCACACGTACGAGGCCTTTGCGCACAAGAGTCTTGCAGTTGCTATCAGCATCATCTAATTCATATGGTTCTACACCCCAAGCTTCAATATCCTCTTCTTTTAATATTTGAGGGACTATTGAACAGGTATCAGGGCCTACATGCAGCACCTTCCGCATGTTGTCACCATATGCTGCCTTAAGAATAGGTATTAATCTCTGAAGTTCTGAAGTACAGGAAAGAGCACCTGCATATGTATGAATGAATTACTCATCAGATATTTCTTATATCATCAGAACGATGTGGCCCAAGCTAAAGAACAGGCATAGTAGTTCATCAAGAAAGAACTGTCTCCTTAATTATTTAAACAGTTGTATAACATAATGGTAAGTATTGTCTACTCTATACCAATTGCATTAGTTCAAGCATCAGATACACAATAGCAGGTAGAATTTGCCAAATGTCCGTAAGATTTAAGGAAAATGATCTAAGTAGACTTCTTCCGATAACCACCAAAAGGTAAATGGTAAAAAATAAATAAACTGCAGTTAGAGTGATTGCTATACAAGAGGCAGAATCTTCTAGATCATGCATTGCTTAACATTGATTTGCTGAAAAAAAAAAGGATTTAAATTACCAATGAACTTTTAACAAGAAGAAAACATTGTTTAAAACAAAGATGTATTCAGTTTCCAACTCAGAGAGTGGTATGAACCTGTGCAGCATGGAATGATAACAAATCGAAAAATAAAGAGTAGCTACTGAAAATTAGAATAAAAATAATAGAAGAAATAAATACAGAAATTGCATAGAATAAAAATTGGGGATGTTAGGTAATTACCCTCAAGCCTATTTAAAGAAGCTATGTCAACACTCCTGCTACTACCTGTCACGTAAAAATATAAACATAATAAAACCAAGCAAATGAATGGGACAACAGATATCAGACTGAAATTGCAAATCAATAGGATACCTCACAATCATCAAATGCTAAATTTCTACTCTGTCATCCCCATTACATCACAATTTAATAAAATAGAGTTTACAGGGAAAAGGAAAGAGGGAGGGTAGTAGGAAAACAAAGTATGAAAAATAGACATCTATTATCAACGGCATACGTGTGTGTATGTCTAAACAGATCTATAACAAACCTGAACCATGATAAAGATAACCAACAATCAGCAGTGCTCCCTGAAAAATCCAGAAAATTGCCACATCAGTATTCTAACTGTGGAATCAAAGCCCGCAACATATTAATCCATGCCAGATAGATTGTCATTAGAAGTGTGGCAATGAGAGCCAAAGGGGGAACATACTTTGGCCATATTTCACGTGGAAATTAAAAAAAATTCACCATGGTTAAGCAATGTGCGTGCCAATAAGATTATGCATGTATGCAGGTGCACATTTACCAGCAATTTTTGTGACTCGTGCATTCACCCATTGTGCTTATATAAGAGTGTGTGTGAAATTAAAAAGAATTATCAACAAGATGTTTTACCACCACAACAAGGCCTATCGATAATAGGGGAGATGGACGAGACTTGGGATGCAATCCACCCATAAAGGGAAGGCCCCCACTGTCTGTAAAGCGACGAGATGTATTGGCTCTTCTTGACATTGTTTTAAGATGTATTAACCTGCTAAATATGAGACTGAAAGCAATAGAAAATAAGTCCAAAATTTCCAAACCAGAAACACCAAGGCGATAATAAAATATCATTCCATTGCCGCAATGGGGATAATTTGCAACTACTACAATAAGAGATCCACGAACTATCAATATGGCATGCATTTAAACAAGCAACAACAGTCAATGAGAGAGGAGAGTACTTAGTTTAAATCCACACAGTACACATGTCTATTGCTCAATTACATATCTCCAACGACTAACACAATTTCCATCAATCAAGAAGATCAAACAGGCAGGCGCAGTCCAAGCAAAATCATTATGCCTCAAATATTCACAATCCCAACCCACGCAGTGTGATGACAGACAAAACCACAACAAGATCAGTTAATTTGAAGTTCTCCAAATGCCGCAGGAAAACCGAGCATATATTTAACTAATCAATAAACCAAAACAAACTGCTCTACAACCTGAATGTCACCTAATCATGAACCAAAAACCAAGAAGAATCGGTCGTCCCAGAAACAAAATGCAGAATTCCCTAACGATAAACAACAAACCTACAAAAATGTCTGCCAAAAACAAGTATTAACATTAAAAGTAAACAATTAAACGTACCTAAATTGGAGAATCGGAGAAAAGCGAAATTGGATGTGGGATCTAGATCTGCTCGTTACTGTTTCTGCTGTATTATAAATTATAATCACCGACCGAGGTCCGCGAGAAAAGTGCTTGGATTTATTACGGTTGCATCTACTGTTAGTTATTTATATAACCCCTGATAATTGTGTGTGGCGCTTAATCTAACCAAAATGACCAAAAAAAATCCAAATGTCGGTTTCATTTTACTGGGAAATATTATTCTCCCACGTTTAGAATGTAAATAAATTTTAGCATTGGGTTGGGCTGCTACACAAATTGAGTTGGATATTTAAATTTAAGTTATTAAATTTAAAAAAAGAAAAAAAATATATATACTTGATATTTTTTTTTTGTATAAATTCTGAAATTATTTGTAATTCCTAAAGAAAAATTACTGAAAAGGTGTTCTTTTCTGCTATGGAAATTTCTAATATTTAATATTTACAAAACTAAGGTGTAATTCATTAATTTAATTTATAGTATTTTGTTTTACTAGAAATTTACCACCGACAAGTTTCATTCTGCTCTCCTATTATATATTTTGCGGTGTATGTCTTAATTTCCAGTGGAAGCTTGGCCTAAGCAAATGTGCACACCCATCCAGGAGCACTTTATAATATTTCCAGCTAATGGAAACTCTCCTCAAACTGAGCCCATGAACGCTTAACCTAATACCACTCTAAATATAACTTCTAAATTTCATTTGATTAAATATGTTCAATTGCATATTTATTATAATATATACGAGTTAACTCACAAGTTTACTGACGACATAATTTATGGGCTAACACTACAAAAAAAAAAAAAAAAGTTTTGATTTGCAACGGAAAAACCGTCACAAATTGTATTTACGATGAAACAATTTTGTGACTTTTTTTTTTAGGACGAAATTTGCCGTTTAATATAATAGCTAGCGCATTTTGTTGGGTTTTTCAAAACAGCTTGAATAGTTTAGAGAATTGATTTTTTTTAAGTACTAGTATCAAATAAAGTTTTTTTAATATATAAAAAAGAAAAAACCGACTCAACTAATCAACTATAAGATCAATGATATATGTACTTCGCCAACCTAGTGATCCAACTTTACAGCTCTTTCATATGCAATGCATGTTTGGTCACTTTCTCACTAATCACTGATTCACTATATCGTTTTTTAAATTATTAAAATGCTTTACAATATTTCATTTTATTCCGTGTCACTTTAAATTTGTGTACACATACATATTAAAAAAAAAATGGTATACTCCTAATTAATCGTTCTAAAATTCTGTATTATTAATTATTTATTTTATTTTATTTTGATCAGTAAAAAGGATATATTAATATGGGGTAAGAGAATTACTCAAGGAATCTGTTATAAATAATTAAAAGGAAAGCTTCTAGTCTATCTTTCTCAATACAACAGTGCATTAGGGGTATATGGAGCATAGGGATTATTCACCCAGTTTCTATACGAGAGATTGTTTTGTGAAGGGAATTTAGTGACCAATCAATTCCACAGGCTCGCTTTGAGTTCCTTCATAAATTTTGTAGATGAGAGAGTAATTTTTTTAAAAAAAAATGTAATTAGGGAATGTATTCAATTGAGATTCTGTTGAATTTTTTTGGACTTTAAAAAGTCAGACTGACTTTTTTATTGATTTATATGGATTTTTATAGATTTGACGAAATACACATTTTTTTTATTGATTTACATGGATTTCCATAAACTACGCCCCTAAAACTAGATAAAAAAAAATTATTATTCATCATTATTATTCTCATCTTCATTTTCATTACGGTTATAGGCCTCATTTTCCCGCTTCAGTTCTAATTGGTTTTGAGAAAGCAGTTCCAAATTTTCCGGTGAATCTTGATCTTCTTTATATTCGACTGAAAATTTATCAGAGCAACATTCGAGTCAATACTAACTCTGCTTATGAAATGGATAGCTCCAGTTCTAATTAGCTTTGAGAAATCAATTCCAAATTTTCCATTTTTCTATGAAAATTCATCAGAGCGACATTTATATTCGACTGAAAATTCATCAGAGCGACATTCGAGTCAATACTAACTCTGCTGGTGAAATGGGAACTTGTGAATCGATTGCAATTTGAAAATACCAAAAATTCAATTGAATAATTGGTGACAACCTTAACCACCAAAATCTTTTAGATATATCTGTTAGGATTAATGCAATATTGGATGTCATCTAATATCTATCTATCAGAAGAGTTGCTATTGTTCTGATCTTGGAGTTCAGCAAAGTTGAGTTAAGGAGTAATTCAACTGATAAGGTTTAGTGGTCTTATTAGGAGTCAACTAATCTGAAATTATTGAGTTTGGACAACCCTGCTTAAGAGTTTGGACAACTCTGCTAAAGCAAGTCGTCTGAAGTCATTTCAGGAGAGTTGGGCCAAGTCTGCTGAAGACAAGTCTGCTTATCCCAAGTCTGCTGAGACAACTCCGCTGGGTCAAGTCTACTTAAATCTAGTTTTCAGAGTTAGTTAATTCTGTTATTTCTATTAGTTAGTTAGTTGGTTAGTGGCGGTTATCCAATGCATTGTACATCTATAAATACACCATCTAGTGCATAGATTGTAGGTTACTGAATTTGAGAGTTTTGAGAGATCAAGCTTAGTGAATACTTGTAATCTGTAACTTTCATTTGTGATTAGTGAAGAGAGTCTTCTATCCTCCGTGGACGTAGATCATTTGATCGAACCACGTAAATCCCGTGTTTTTTCTTTGAGTTCTTTATACGTTTCAATTCATTGTGTTTCTAGTTGTCTTGATTTATCATTTGTAAGGAGTTGCTTTGTGAATACAATTCCGTAACAATATCAACCACCACGTAATGGGGAATTGACGTAGATTAGATAACGGTGTCCGATATACTATAATTTTTAAAGAAAAAACATAATTTTAAAATACAGAGATGTAATCTTTTTCACGATAATAATGATGGTGAAGAATCTGTGATGCTTATCGAAGAACATAGTTAACAAAAGTTTTTTTTTCTTCTCTTTCAAGTCTTCTAAGAGAATCCATTGAAATCTCTATTTTTTAGAAGAGATTTTGAATAGTGAAATTTATTTATATATTTCCGTATTGAATACCTTAAAATTTTGAAAGACTTTTAAAAATTCGGATTGAATACCCCCAATTTTAAAAGTCCAAAAAAATCCAACAAAATCTCAATTGAATACACCCTCCTTAATTTATATTGAAAAATACAAAACATGGTATAATTTACAAAAAAAAATATATAAAAAGTCAAAATGTCATACATTTTAAGTTAGAAAATGTAATAGAGAGCCTATCACTATATCATCTTCAGATTAATGATAAAATACTTTATAGTAGGACAATATACTTGCACACCATTCTGACTCATTCTATTAGACTTATAATAATAAAATAAGGGAATGAAAAACATTAATTTAATTGTATATATAAAAGTAAGTATTAGTCACTCTTAAAACAAATACTTGCGTAACTGAATGAAAGTTGTTCTCAAATAAAAAGTGCCATAAATTAAAACTCAATACTAGAAATACATTAGGCATAGTTTTGGAACCACGTGCTATACCTATGTAAAACAATAATTGCAGGAAGAATAATTTGTTATTTTAAATTAAAGTAAAATGAAACTCGATCAATTGAGATTATTCCTAGCTCGATGTCACGGAATAAGTATTTATTCTTGGTTTATTATGAGAACATTCACATATATTTGATGGAAACTAGAATATCAAACAAATGTTGGACTAAGGTCCTCATCAATTATTAGAATAAAATTTTGTTTGGAATATATTTTGAAAATGATCACATGTACCCTTTTTATAGTATTTTATTTTATGTTTTATTATTTAAATTTTTAACATTTTTAATGTTAAAAAATAATCAACTTCTCGTAATAATAATAGCAACATGCATTAAAGATTAGAGCGAAATATATATAGCACGGAGGAATAAAAGCATATATTTTGAGGGAATGCAACTACCAAAAAAATTGGCAATGGTATTGCTCGTATTTATGGTCTTGATGAAGTAATGATAGATGAATTAATCGAATTTAACTTTGAATGGTTATATATATTTGAATGGTTATATATATATATATATAAAAGAAAAACATTAAGCAGTTATTACACTTATAATGATAATAAGATATTATTGCCATGTTTGATAGTTTAGATTAAATCTAGATTAACTATATATCATTTTTATTTTTATTTGTTGTTTGATAATTTAGATTAAGGACAAATTATATTTTAAATTTTATAAAGTTTAATTATCATCCTAATTTTAGATAATCACACATGTCCTATGTGTATCACCGTACACTTGAAGTCTTGAACAATAGTAGTATTGTTTTTTTTTCAAGTAACAATACTAATTATGTTATGCAATAACTAGTTTTTATAAGTAACAATATTAGTGATGTACAACACACAAGTTACCGATAGTACTTCCCTCACACTTATTTGGCTAGCTAAGGGCTACTGATATATAGTAGTATTTGAGATGTTTATCCGGATTGGACTAATCGGACTGACTCGTTTAACCCTGAAAATGTAGGGTTAGGATTAGGGTTCATGAATCATAGGCCCGTTTAAATTCGAACTTTTTTTACTTAAACCAGTTAGCCCGCGGACTAAACCGGGCCAGCCCACTAACCCGAGTTGTTACCTTTTTTTTTTTTTAAATATATTATCTTAGAACAAATTTTGAGTCATTTGTCCCATAACCATAATTATAAACATTAAGTAGCTAATTATCTCATCCATTAATCAATATTACCATTTTTTATTAGATTATGATATTTGTTTAGTTTTATTTAGCCCTATTAAGGACCAATGAATTATAGAATTGTGTTTAAAACATACTTTTATTTTCTCATTTACCAATCATTAACTAATTATATATTTTTCTATTTTATTTGCTTGTTGGACGTGTCAATTGTGACCTTTAATTTTAAAAGAAAAAAAATATTGCAGTCCGTTAGTGGCTCGTTTAGCCCGTGGCCCGCTAGGGTTATGTTAGGTCCTAAAATTTGTAGGACCGTTAAGTGTGAACCGGTTAAAGCTCTAGCTCATTTAGCCCGTAACCCTGTATGACTGGTCCTATAGGGATAGGGTCAGCCCGATAGACATTTATATATAGTATCATAAAATCATTCATGAGCTTACTTTTTATTTAAGTTTAATAAAAAAGAAAAATATTTTCCAGAGTTTAAATTTTAATCGATTAAATGAAATAAAATCACTTACAAGTTACAAGTTAAACCCTTCATTTTGTTTATTGATTTAACTATCCAACAACATGCATTACACATATACTCCCTCCCTACCTCCCTCCCCAAAAAATTTCATTGTCTCCCAAAACTTTATTTTTAATTTTTTACAGAGTGGGAGCATAATTTCCAAACATAGTACTTCCTCCGTTCACAAAAAGTAGTTACATTTACCTTATATTCTTTATCCATAAAATGTAGTCCCATACCCTTTATGGAAACTTTCACCCTTTCAACCATCACTTAATTATGGAGGGAGTATGATAGTACTAGTACTAGTATATTTAAAAAAAAGTTAATGGGTTCACTTCAGACAAGTATATCACAGTAATTAATGTGTGCATGGAGATCTAGCTGGCAAAAGCCTACAGTCCCACTACTTCCAAAACGTGGCCTCTAAATGAATGAAAAGGGCTCCTATAAAATTACTCACTGATTGCACTAAACTGGGTCCCGCATCTCATTGCTACAAATTTCCAAACATCTTTTTTTTTTTTTTTTTTAACAGAAAATTTCCAAACATCTCGTTTCTACAATTTCGTGCAGTTACTACTACGGTTTCCCGTGTGTACACTTTTCTTGACTATTTTTCCGTTCGTTTTAATTAAAAAAATATCATTAATTTTTAGTAAACTTATTTTTATATTTTATTATATTATTTTCTCTTACTTTAATTTATTATATCATACTCCCTCTGTTCTACTATAATTTCCCAATTTTTTTTTTTTTTTTTTTTCACAATAAGTTTCTCATTTCATTTTTGGCAAATTATTTTCTCTCTCTTAATCACATCACTTATACTTTATATTCCTTAATCTAAACACCTAAAAGAAGTGGGAAACTTACTCCGGGAGTAGTATTTTTAATTTTCACCTCCTTCTAGACAGAGTAAGTAATTTTTTCTATCATATACTCCCTCGTTTTTTTTTTATAAGATGTTTTAGAAAATGTTATTAGAATTAAGAAATGGTATGTTTTGACAAATATACCTTTAGAGTTTAGATAATAAAAAAGGTTTTTAATTACATTAATTTCATTTCATAATACACATTAAATTTCAATTCTTTCCAAACTTAAGGGAGAGTATAATTGGAATAAACATTGTAAAAAGTTTAAAACATCTTATATTTATGAACAGAAAAAAAAAAAGTTTAAAACATCTTATAAAAAAAATGGGAGGGAGTATATATCAATATCCATTTGTGTAACATTGTAGTTTTCACACCATCCATTTATGAAAAGTTATGAAAAACTCTTTTTTGGACAGGGTAAACTAAGTTTCATAAATAAATAAAAATCTAATGAAAATAGTATCATAATTAATGGGACTAGTGAGTTTCACATATTTATAAGGTGACTCAACTTTAGTATTCATATTTCACTTTGTTTGAAAATATAATTTGAGTAAAATTCAAATTCACGAGTTATATTCTATTTATGTGAGGAGCATCCATCTATTCCAAATTTTTAGTAACAATACAATTTTGGTTCATTGTTCACACCAAACTCTCCAATTTCAAAGTTCAAATGAAACTTACTTGTTCGTACCCCCACTGTGATTCTTTATGCAAATTCTAAATTCATTTACAAATTATCAACATAACAAATACATGTTTGAGAATATTAATTTTAATATTTGATACACTAAACTTAAATGTAAGGATTAAGAAGGAAAAAAAATGATAGAAAAAACTCAAAATCTTCAAATTTGATTCATTATAATTTTAAAACTCTTGAACTATCAATTGTGATATTCTAATTCATTGTAATGTTTCATTTTATATTGGAGTATTATTTATTAAAAAAGTGAAATAAAATAAAATGATAAACTTGGATAAGGTTGTGTTTTGTCGGATTCCAGAAATAAGGAAAAAAGAAGCGGGCGGCATTGCATTGAATGAATGAAGATACGGACAGAGAACACAACTGTAGAGATTAAAATCGCACTATTACCAGGTTGGTTGGTAACACGTCATCATTCATTCGATATATACTCTCTCTCTCTCTCTCTCTCTCTCTCTCTGCCTCTCCTCTCCCTCCGGTTTTTACAAATTCCCCTGCCTCAACTAAGTTAATAAATAAACAAATAGTTAGGCGGCGGCGGCGGCGGCGAATGGCGACGCAGGTGAGCTGTTGTGGGACGGACTTCTTTATTCACATTGCGGTGGTCGTATTTCTGGTGCTGTTTGCGGGCCTAATGTCCGGGCTCACTTTGGGCCTCATGTCTCTCAGCCTCGTTGATCTTGAAGTTCTCGCCAAATCTGGAACTCCCAAAGACAAACAACATGCCGGTAATTAAATTTTACTTCTCTGATTGTGTTATATTAGGCCTTTTCATGTATATAAAAAAATTGAATTGTTTTTGCAGAAAAGATACTTCCAGTTGTAAGGAATCAACATTTACTACTCTGCACTTTGCTTATCTGCAATGCTGCAGCTATGGAGGTACACTTTTTTCATGCTCTTTTATGCTATTTCACAAATTATCTAAAGTTTTTGACATTTTTTTACCTTTAAGGCACTTCCGATTTTCCTCGACGGTATAATTTCGGCTTTGGGCGCAGTTCTTATTTCTGTCACTTTGATACTTCTCTTCGGTGAGGTATGTCTTTTAATATAATTTCTTGCTGATTTTTAAATTTTGAACTGCATTTTAAGAGATTTTAGTTAAAATTGATTGCCCCATAATTACTGCATCAAACCTTTGTAATGTTAGCATATAGAAAGGGGTTTCATTGAATTGATTTATTGATCTTAAACTTCATAAATCTAATAATGAAAAGTTTTGGAATATATTTCCAATCATTGATTGTGAATTATTTAATGTCAGATTATTCCACAATCTGTTTGCTCAAGGCACGGCCTTGCTATTGGTGCTGCTCTTGCCCCCGTCGTTCGCGTTCTTGTCTGGATTTGTTTCCCCGTTGCGTATCCAATAGGCAAGGTACTTCGGTTTTTTAAGAACTACATACATATTTGATTAGTTTTTGCAATTTAGTAACATCTTTGCTATATCCAGGTGCTGGATTTACTGCTCGGCGATGGCCATAGAGCTCTTTTTCGACGTGCTGAGTTGAAGACACTCGTCAATTTACATGGCAACGAGGTTATTACAAAATGAACAGGCTATTTGTTTTCTATATGGTTGCTTTTATGATAAGTATTTGGTGTTTATATACAGGCAGGTAAAGGTGGAGAACTCACACATGATGAGACGACCATTATCGCTGGGGCGCTTGAACTCAGTGACAAAACAGCTAGTGATGCTATGACTCCAATATCTGATACTTTCGCAATTGATATAAATGCAAAACTCGATAGGTTCTTAATGAATCTAATTCTGGAGAAAGGACATAGTCGAGTGCCTGTCTACTACGATCAACCTACGAATATAATTGGGCTTATTCTGGTACTTGTTTCATCTTCTACAGTTTCAGATTACAAGTTATTTCTTCATACTACTGGTAACTAAACTTAATCATAAACAGTTTTTTTAAAGTTAAGAGGGCCTTGGCCTATATTTCAGGGGAAGGATTTAATCAGATAAATATTCTTTTCTCTCAAATTGAGCTTCTTTTGTGGTGATATTTCCAAACAATCTCAGATTTTTAGATAAATTTTGTGTGCTGGTTAGGTCCTAGCATTAGATTTTCTTCCACCAATAGGCGATTACGATGAGGATGTAAATGAGAAAATTGTATAGCACTAAATCCATCTACTTGGATGAGAACTGTCATCTGCCTTTCTTTTATAAATTTAGTTTATGTATACACCTTGTTTAAGACCGACGAAGCATACAGTTTCACCAACCAATAATGCTTATGTATACACCTTGTTTAAGACCGACGAAGCATACAGTTTCACCAACCAATAATGCGCACGATAACTTTAATTCATCGTGTTTTGCCTAGTACATAGTGACCTGATTCAGCTTTTCTTGCTGCATTTCTGTTCTTTTTAGACCAAAAATCTGTTCACTATTCATCCAGAAGATGAAGTACCTGTAAAGAGCGTCACAATTCGCAGAATACCTAGGTATGTCGATACTACGATAATACTCTTATAGTATATGTTAGTCATTCCCTAGTCTGTCTTTAATGTGTTAGTGGAAATGTTGTTATTTAGCAGGATGGATACTTATGATAATATTCATTCTTCCATCTTATCGTCTTAGGGTTCTAGAAACTCTTCCATTATACGACATCTTAAACGAATTCCAGAAGGGTCACAGTCACATGGCTGTTGTAGTAAGAAATGTTGCAAATGTGACGAACAATCCGCCTAGCCAAGCACAAATGGATAGTAAGTTCTTAGTAATTGTTTCCCATATCTCTATGAGCATTTTCAATATATTAAAACTCCTTTGCACGCGTGTCTAGATTCGGACAAAGATCAAGTGAGGGTGGACATTGATAGTGAAAAGAATTCCCATGACAAGGCCTTAAAGACGAAAAGACCCCTAAAGAAGTGGAAGAGCTTTCCCAACAATGGTGGTAGTGATTCATTCAAGGGCACTAGGAGTAAGAAATGGACGAAAAACATGTATTCGGACATCCTAGAAATAGACGGTAGTCCACTGCCAAAGCTCCCCGAAGAAGAGGAGGCTGTAGGAATTATAACCATGGAAGATGTGATTGAAGAGCTCCTGCAGGTGAAACTCTATTATTCTTGTCGTAATTCAACTCGAAATGGTATTATTCTATCGACAACGTGCCTTACTCGATCTCTTTACTTGTTGCAGGAAGAGATATTCGACGAAACTGATCACCAAGTTGAATATTCATGACCATGTTCCATATAGCATGTGGATATTGATATTTGAAGAAATAGAGCTGAATTGCTTTTGTAGATACTTTTATTATAGAATAAGTTTTGGTTGGATATATATTCAAACTTGTAGAGGGATCTCACGTTTTCATACTTGTAAAACTTGACTATTATTTGTAACAAAAACAATGAATGTTAATATAGGCAAGTTGGTTGCATATTAGAATCAAATTAACATGTAGTTCAACTGTGTCGAGCAATTAAGTGCACATAAATGTGACTCGTGCAATTAAGTGCACATAAATGTTTGGAAATAGTTTTCAACCAGCAATAGACGCGCCTCGGTTAGAACCTCACTAGCTGTGTCATTGCCCCAAGCGCAAAGATTAAGTGCACATAAATGTGACTCGTGTTAATCGAAGCTTACAATACAAGTCACGAGCTTTCAAATAAAAGATCGCTCGATAATTGAAATTGGGCGTATTTTGAAATGGATCCCCTAGACTGACAAATTAGTATTTGGGCCCGGTACAGATATGGGCCTGATTAAGAGATTTTTTTTTTTTTTTTTGGACGGAATGTAAGAGATTTATTCAAATAAATCTTTGGTTTTATCTTTTATCTATTCTAATTTCATATCTATATTATTAATGCTCAATATATATGTAACATGATAGTATTATAAATTTATAACAGATATAAAACTTATTAATAAAATAAAATATAGCATTAAATATAATGAGGACAAATTGATCATGTCGTATGCCATATGAGTTGTGCAGGAAGCAGGCCCGATAATCACTAAATCATCTATATATAGTGTTTATGAGGAAATAAATATAACCAGATAAAATATTATAAAAGATAATTAAAAAATGGAAACAGATATAACCAGATAGAGTTTTTTTGGTTCTTAATGTAACAAATATTTGTCATTGACAAACATAACTAATGGGCTGCAGGGCTTTCGAAATATAATTTTAAATCAGGCCTAATTACATTTATAAACTGAAATATAGAGTCAAGCTTCACAAAAAATGGGGTGTTCTTGCTTATGTCTCAGTCCTTTTTTATTAAAAAAATTCACGAATTTTAACTAAATATAATTTTTGATCCCTTTTATTTATTTAGGCGTGGGTTCATTTTTTTTTTTTTTTTGACTATTTAAATAATTACTTTTATAACAAACTTATGTGGTTTTTGTAGAATGAATTTTTTTGTTAGAGAAGCTATGGTACCATTATTTATGTCATGTCATTAAGTTATAATACTATAATTTATATCATTAAATGTTAATATTTTAAAAATGTCTATTATATTTTACATTTTTTTAAGTGACACACTTGACTTAATAAATTGATAGTACTCCCTCCGTCTCAGTATTTTATGCACACTTTGACCGGCACGTAGATTAAGAAAATTGAATAAAGTGATGTATAAAGTAAAATAAAGGAAGGCTATTATTGGCAATTCATTGATTAAAGTGTGGGAGATTTGACTAAAGGGAAGGAAATGTAAAATAAAATAGAGGTATTATTGATAAAAATTATGTAAGTTGTTTTCTTTTTTGAAGTGTGCAAAAAATGTTGGAACATCCCGTTAAAAAATGTGTGACGGAGGGAGTAACATTTTTATTAAAGAAAATGATAACGGTATCTAGGTGTGACGGTATACTTTAATTAGCCACAAAACATTTTATTTATTAAAAATATTTAACACTACAATATTGCATATGGATGGCTTTGAATTGGATGTGCAGCCATGATTGGACAATTAACATACGTAAAACAACTATTTCGATGGATTCAACGTGCATACGAGTCCAAATATTTAAAATTCCCACTTTCATAAATTTCATAATTATACCGTATGGAAAATACTAATAACGAGATAAATAAACTTTAAAAATTAATATTAAATTATTTAAAGATTTCGAATAGTACATAAGAATATAAGATGCACACTGGTTATTATGGAGTATTGATTAGGTAATTAAGTATTCCAGTATATATTAATTGAGAGTTTTTTTAGTTCACATGTTATCTTATCCTTAATTTTGTTACGTGCCGTTTTCTCCTTAATTTTATATGAAGTGTCATATTTGTATAAAGTGTCTATTTAAATGTCATAATTATGTATAATATTATTTAGGTGTAAAAATAATTAATGTTAAAATAATTTTAAATAATTATAATGATATGTCAAATATATGGTAAATATTTACTATTTTTAACATTAATAATTTTAAAGGAAATAAGACTTATTTGAGGAAATTCTCAATTATTAAATTATATTAATAAATTGATAAATATGTTATTAAATTAAATTTACTAATTTTAAAACATTATGAACATAAAGTGGGCATATATTATAAATTATTTATATAAAATATAACCATAAGTTTGTTTGTTTTTTATCAAAAAATGATCGTTCTCATTCGATTTTGTTTCACAATTTCTTTTATTTATATTTTATTTTAAAAAATTACTTAAATATATAATGCTCCCTCGTTTTTTTTTTATAAAATGTTTTAGATCTTTTTTCATGTGCATAAATATAAGATATTTTTTATTTTTTACGATGTTTATTCCAATTATGCTCTCCCTTTAATTTTGAAAATAATCACAATTTCTAAATTATTCGAATTAACTAATCATAATTAAATTTGAAATTTATATAATGTGTATTATGGAATGAAATTAATATAATTAAAAACCTCATTTATTTTCTTAATTCTAATAAATTTCTCTAAAACATCCTATATAAAAAAATGGAGGGAGTATATTATGAATATTTTTGTTTTTATTAACATAAATATAATTGAAGGAATCCATCAATATTTAATATAACTGCGGTGCTTGTTCGTATTAAAAAAAATTAGAATAATTGAGGGAATCCTTTGATACAAATACAAGTATACACGATAGGTTTCACAGTTTCATGTTAGTTCTATGTTTATTCTCTGTTGTTCCTTACATTTTTTCTAGTTTCGTTTTATTTTTTTATTGATTATTAAAACAGTATGTTGTGCCTCTTAATTTTCGCTATTTTCTTATCGTCAGAAGAATAATACTTCGTGCGATTTAAAAAATAAAGGATTACTATGTGAGATTCTTTATTTTTTAATTTATATTATCCAATAATTCAATTATATTACTTTTCCGTTTCATACTTGAAGACACATTTTACCATTTTTTGCGTCCTATACTTGAAGGCACATTACTTAAAATAGCAAAAACACTTTTAAACACTCCCCTTAAAATATCATAATATTACAACAAATGTCACTACTTTATTACACTAAAAAGTAACTTTATTACTATTTATAAAGTTGAAAAGTCTTTACTACCCTATTTTATCTTACACAATATTAATAAATAATTTATTCATTAAAACCTGTGTGCAATTGGTTTGATCCTTCAAGTATGGGATGGAGGAAGTAATAAATATTATACGTGTACGTTATCAATATATATATAAAAACACAATAGTCTTCCTCTGCAAGTAATCATCAATTTCCCGCCCATTTCCTCTCCAGATCTATCACAATAGGCTCAGCTTATTTTTTAAGTAACTGGCTTTTTTCTTTTTTTTTTTTTAATAATTTAGCACAAGTGCCGATAATAATATTTCGGATTTTGGGTAAGAGTAAATTTGCTGGTATGAATATTATAGTTGTATTATAGTTTTCTATGTTTTTTTTAGGTTTTTTATTTTTATGTTATTTAATTAGTTTGCATTTAGTGTACTTTTTTATTTTCAGTAAATTTTTAATTTTACTTTTGTTTTCTCTTATTCAGAAATGGTTAATTATAACACTACAATGATTATTTCAATTTATAAATAGTAATGAAATATATTCCTTTTTTTTATTAGTTGTAAATGACTTTGTCATATTCAATTTTAATTTAATTGTCTCATTTTAAAGGACTGTTTTCTTCACAGTAATAAATTGAAATCACCATATCCAATTTATTTGGCCTTAAAAAAAGTCTCAAACATTTTTTACCTTAAATTCAAATGTTATTTTTCAAACAAGGAAATAGCTCAAAGTATTGCTAGAGATGGCAATGGAACGGATATGCCCTATCTCAGAACCCGTCCCGTCTCGCTTAAAGACCCGTTGAATTTTACCCACCCTGTTTAATTTTTTAATTAATTTTAAGTATACACTATGTTTATTTTAATATTATATAATTTAAATTAAATATATAATTATTTAAAACAACATTTCACCCATTCATTTTCTACTAAAAAAAACTACCTATAAAATATTTCTATTAACATATATACATTAATATGCATATAAATTTATATAAATAGAAAAACAGACCCATATATATATATATATATATATAATTTTTACTATATTTATATATAGCGGATACGGGTACAGTGTTGACAAAACCCACGATTCGTTTAATACCAGTTAAAATTGAATCTTATTATTAAATTCATGAATTATATAATATGGTAAATATAATTAGTTTTATATATGAGACTGTCTTATTATTATTATCATCATTACTTTTATATATAAATATAATCAAATTTTATTGGTCGAGCATCGCTCGGGTAAAAATACTAGTTATAAATATAAAGTCTAGTATGCACTCGAGTGCATGTTGTGCACCCTAATCCATGTTGCACTTTTCAATTTTACTGACTTACACTTTTTGGTAAATGGTGTTGCACTTTTCAATTATTATACTAAAAATATTATTATACAGTTTAATAATTAAAAAATGCAACACCATTTACCAAAAAGTGTAAGTCAGTAAAACTGAAAAATGCAACATGAACTAGAATGCACAACATGTACTCGAGTGCATACTAGAGCAACCCTATTATAAATTTATAATGCCATTCACACACACAAACACAATAATTATAAGAATATGGAAAGTTCTAATTTTCATGTCCCAACTACACTTTCGTAAATGAAGTCGTATACTTTTTTCACCAAAAGTTTCAAGTCACGATTTTTTTTTTCATTTTTTTAATGCATAATATCTCGTATTTAATTTGACATCTATTTAGCTTATATTGAAACAGAATTGCAAATATACAATACAAACTTATTGTGATGTGAAACATTATGCATTAAATTTTAGTATTTTTTTAAAAATCAATGTAGGAGTAATAGTTCTGATACAGCACTATTTAAGGATACCAACCAGATGGGTTTGGGACCGATTATTCATGATAGTGATAGCTAGGGCCTTCGTGTGTGGTAGATATGGGCAAAATCGAACAGGAAAATCGTTGAACAGGCCAAATCGGCGGTTCAAGTCGAACCGTAACCGAAAAATAGCGGTTCGGTTTCGATTTTATATTTATATTTTGACAAACCGCAAATCGTCGATTTGGGCGATTTTTTTTTAAAATACACAATTTATCTATTTTCTATGTATAAATTTAAGTTATACGGAGTATGAATTTTATTAAATTCTAGTAATGTATTTTCTAAAATATGAGTTAAAACGAATAAAAAACTAGCGAAAATGAGCAAAAACGGAGAAAAATAAAACGACCGACCGTCGGTTAAAAAACCGTAACCGACGGTTCGCTTACGGTTGCCGATTTCCCCAAACCGAAACCGACGGGTTTGAACCGTTGCACATGTCTAGTGTGTGGGGAGTTGAAGGTGTTGTTCGGTTTTTATCGACGGAGGAAGCAGAGGCATTAGGACTTATAGAGAGAAGTCTGAAAAATTAATTCCGACGCAACCCTATTTGATGACACCAGCTAGATGGGTTTGGGGATGAATAAATAAAGAATGAAAAATTGATGTTGTGTAAAATTACATAAATTATTATTATTGTTAATTTATGTTATTGTGATGATTTGTTATTATTACTATTTATTATTTAAAAATTATTATTATTATTAAATATTATAGTATTATATATTAATATATACATTATTATTAATGTACAAAAATATTATTGTTGAGTGTTTAAATTACTATTATTAAATAATAAATATTTTTTTAATTTAATGGTATGTATTATTAATATTTTTTATAACTATTACTATATATTAATGCATATTTAATTTTTAAATTTATTATTTTTATTATTGATTTTCAAAATTTTATTATGAATAATAAATTATTATATATTTAATAGTTATAATATTAAAAAAAATATATTATTATTGAAGATGAAAAATTATATATGAAAATAAAAATAAATAATATGAGTAATATTTTATATAATAATAATAGTAATAATAATAAAATTCATTCCTCCCATCATGGAATACATTTTTTTTTTTTTGAACAATAAAGGAAATATTTCTATTTCACAAGAAAGCCAAAAGGGGCTCAACCCATTTAAAAGTACACTCTGTTTTTACAGAACATTTACAGCCATTACATGGCTCCACTCCTCTTAATCATTTATACAAATTAATGGGTTACAGTACCAGGCCGCTAACGACGCGTCGGACTTCAGCAAACCCCTGCCTCCTACCCAGGTCCACTGATTGCTTTTTATCTTTTCTATCGTCTTCTTCACCTCGTGCTTTTCCCCGTTAAATCTAATAGCATTTCTACAATTCCATATCTCTCATACGACCCCAGTCCATAGACTTGTCGCAATTTTCGATCTCTCCTTCCCGTATCCCAGCATCGCCGTGTGTTGAAGAGAGTGTGTGTCGATGTTAACGTGGGGCACCATCGAGACGTTACACCACTTATAGCACTCGTTCCAAATTGCTGTTGCGAATTCGCACTCCACAATCAGGTGACTATTTGTTTCCAACTGCTTATCACACATGGAGCATCTAGCTTCTGCCTCTGATATTGGAATTCCCCTTTTTCTGAGATTATCCACAGTAGCCAGCCGCTCCTTTAACGCCTTCCAAACAATCGTCTGGATTCTTCTTGGTGCCGTGTTTTTCCACAGATTTGCGAATTCCATTCTGACCTCTGTACCTTCCGCCTCGTTCTCCTTTTCCTCCATCAACCGACTGTATGCCTTGCTCGTCGAATACGAACCCGTCGGCGCCAGGTCCCAGCTCCAGGAGTCCTCTCCATCTCGCATAATGCTGCACCTGTCCAAACAAACATTAAGACTAATTAGCATATTGTTTTCGTTTTCGCTTAACTCCCTCACCCATTCCCATCTCCACCGCCACACATCCCCTTCCCAGCTGCCCATGTCCCCTATGTTCTGTAGTTGCTGTTTACTTATCAGAAATAGACTCGAGAACCTCTCCCTGAGATTTCTGTCCCCCTCGGTCCACAGATCAGACCAGAACCTTGTGTCAACTCCCTTTCTCACCACCCTTCGGATCTTTTGGCTCGCCTCTGTCCCCCCTAACTTTTCATAAATACTCTTTAGTTCGTTCCACCAGCTCGACCTGCTGGTCCGCCCCCTTCCTCGTCTTTGGCTACTCTCTTCCTCCCTAGTTAACTCCCCGTACTTGGACACCAGAATCTTCACCCACAAATTATTTTTCTCCGTTAACATCCGCCATACCCATTTTCCCATTAGTGCGATATTAAAATTCCCGATATCCCTAATCCCTAGGCCTCCCTTCATTTTTTCTTTACACACCGCGTCCCAGCTCACCCATGATATCTTCCTATTCTGTCCCGAACCACCACCCCAGATAAAATTTCATTGGATCTTACTAATTTCCTTCGATACCGCAGTAGGAAGCTTGAAAAACGAGAGATAGTAAGTTGGTATGGCCGAAAGTACAGCTTGGACCAGCGTAACTCTCCCTCCCATTGATATGTTCTTCTCTTTCCAAGCCGTAAGTTTTCCGTCGATTCTTTTTGTCATCCCTATCCATGATTTAGTCTTGTGATGGTTGAGGCCTACATTAAGCCCCAGAAAATCGAACGGCAGCCTTTCAATTTTACAGCCCAGGTATGAAGCCATCCCCTGCTTTTCTTCTTCGCTAGTAATAATACCAACCAGCCTGCACTTATCAAAATTGACCCCGAGACCCGAAACCAGTTCGAAAAGATTCAAAATTCTTTTGATAGCTTTAATGTCCTCCCATTTCCCATTGCTCAGAAACAAGGTGTCGTCCGCGTACTGTAATAATGGAACTTGGATTTTATCTTTGCCGACACAGACAGGATCAAGTTCGTTAATAGCTACAGCCTTGTTCACCATCAATTTTAGACCCTCCGCTGCGATTAGGAATAGGAACGGAGACAAAGGGTCCCCTTGTCTCAAACCTTTCTCGAGCCTGAAATCCCCCGAGGAGCTCCCGTTTACTAGTACAGCAGCGCTTGCCATTGATATACACTACCTTATCCATTTCCTCCATTTAGTAGGAAACTCCATTCCTTTCATCATATCGTCCAGAAAACGCCAGTCTAAAGAATCATAAGCTTTGGCGAAATCCACTTTAAAGAGCACTCTTTTCTTCCTCTTTTTCTTTGCTTCATCGATGGCCTCATGTGCCACCAAAATTCCATCAAGAATTTGTCTACCGCTAATGAACGCCGACTGGCTTTCGGAGATCACCTGTTCCAGCACCCTTGCAAGACGCTTCGCTAGAACCTTAACAACTATCTTATAAGTGCTTCCGATAAGCGAGATGGGCCGGAATTCGTCAAGTTGCTGGGCACCCTGTTTCTTGGGTATGAGAACAATGAACGAAGGATTCATACCCTTCACCAACTTGCCGAATTTCTGGAACTCAGCGAACAAAGCAAGAATATCGGACCTAATAAGGTCCCAATTGTTTTTAAAGAAACCGAGCGTGAAGCCATTAGGCCCCGGGCTCTTATTAGAGTCGCACTCCCAGATCGCTGCTTTTACTTCTGATTCGGAGAATTCCGCCGTTAGAAAGGACCTGTCGCAAGCATCAAGCTTACGGCCGAACATATCCGAGCTGAACGAAGGGCGCTCGAAGACATCCGCCTTAAAATGGTTGCTAAAGTGATTATGGATCTCGCGCTTGACCTCATTAACAGATTCAGACCATCTCCCGTTGATAAAGAGCCCACTAACTTCATTGCTTTTTTTTTTTCTACCATTTATAATCCTGTGGAAGAGTTTTGTATTGATGTCCCCTTCTCTAAGCCACTTTATCTTGGCCCTCTGATGTAATTGATCTTCTCTTATTCTCAGGTCATTATGAAGTCCTGCGATGAGTTCCCTTCGTAAAAGTTCTTCGCTCTCCTCGAGCCCGAACGTATCATCGATAACGTCAAGCCTTGTAATTTCAGACCTACTGTTAGCCATTCTGTTCTCCACATCCCCGAAAACTTCTTTATTCCACCCTCTTAGGTCCTCTTTGAGTCGTTTTAATTTCTCCTTTACCACGAAACCACTCCATCCTCTTATATCGTAATTCTTCCATTTTCCTTCCACGAATTCATTGAATCTTGGGTGTTTAAGCCAGGCGTTAAACATTCTGAACGGCTTAGGCCCCCAGTATTTCCTCTGCGATGCCACGTATATTGGGCAGTGATCCGAGACGGATCTCCCAATACCTCTCAGTTGTGCGTCCGGCCATTTTTCCAACCAGCTTTCATTTACCAAAATTCTGTCCAGTCGACTCTTGCATGACCCGTCCGGTCTGTACCAAGTGAACTTCCTACCTAGTAATGGGATGTCCACCAGGTTCGACCGAAATATGAACTCATTGAAGGCATTCATATCCGATCTATCCTCCCGATCACTTCTACCAATTCTTTCTTCGCTGCACCTTATTGTGTTGAAATCACCAGCTATGCAAATGTTCGCCTCCTGATTTTGGTGTACGACCCCTTCCAGTAAGGCCCAAATCTCTCTTTTCTCGGATCCATTGCAAGGAGCGTATACGTTAATATGGCAGCACCTGCTACCGTCCTGTTTCCAGATCCCGTTCACCACAAGGAAACCATTTCCGTGCCACGCGCTAGTTTGAAGGAACGAACCCTCTTCCCAGATTGTGAGCATGCCTCCTGATCTCCCTTCCGCGGCTCTGGACTCCCACCCGAACTTATGATCTCCCCATACTGATTTGCAAATGAATTTGTCCATCTTCTCGATTTTCGTTTCCTGGATGAAGCACACTTCTATGTTATTTTTTCTCACCATCTCTTTTACCTCTTTTATTTTCTCCTTACCCCCCAGTCCCCTGACATTGAAACTGAGTATTCTCATTGATTGATTCTGCTCTCCCCACCTTTCAGCTTCTCTGCTACTTTAATTGCCTTACGTCTCGCTTTCTTCTCCATTTTTACGAGCCTGCTTATTGTTGCTTCCTCTGTTTCCCTGCTGTCTACACCTAGTCTTTTGCCCAGTTCCCAAGTACTTGTTGCTTCTTTGAGAAGCTCTCCTTCCCTTTCCTTGATCTGCCCTGACCTTCCTATCTCCTTTTCCAGCCTATCCTCGTCCTCTTCGAGAGCTGTGTCCTTACCTCTTGTTCCTATCTCCGTCGTCTTTTCTTGTGAAATGAACAAGTTCTCTCGATTATGGTCTGGCCCTTCGTCAATTACCTTCCCGTGCTCCTCTTCCTTATCAAAAGTGTCGTAGAGTCTGCGTGTATTGGCGAGACTGAGCCCTGCTGCCTGAATATCGATCAGCTCATATTCCTGGAAAAGGGAATTTAGATCCAGGCATGCCTTACCCACAGTACTTGTGTTGCAAGTTTCGGTGACTTTCGATAGCACCTCCATGATAGGACTTTTACTGAAATTACTTTTAGACTCTTTCGCCGACATACCGTATTGTGGCCCCAAATAAATGTCCTTGCTAGCCTGTCCCACTTCCCCACTATAGTTGTGGTTAATGATGCTGACGTTGGATGCCTTGGGGGACCCGTCGATACCGGTCATATCATTAAATTCGTCTTTACCCACTGTCTCGGGAGCCGTCATAATATTATTATTCTTAATTAGGCTGACGTCATCCTGAATTGAGAACCCATTCACCGCCGGATCGGATGCTTCTTCCGGCGCCGGAAAGTGCTCCAAGCCCCAGGTGCCCTCTGTTCCCTCTGCTACAACTCCTCTTGATTCTTCCTCCCAAGGATCATTGTCTAGGTCCTCATCTTCCTCTTTGATACGGATCTTATGGATATTGCCATCAATTTGTACCTCGATCTGGTTCCTATGTATATCCGGCAGAGAAGTACGGATTAGTATGCGTGCGAACTGAAGATTCACCCTGTTGACGGTCTCTTCATCGACCTTGACGATGCTTCCGAAACGGGAAGCAATCAAATTAAAAAATTTCCCGTTCCAAGCTTGTAGGGGGACATCGAACCAGTTAGTCCATACAATTCTCCGGCTTCTATCGAGTCCAGGTACCCACCGTTGCACTTCGCTCAGCCAATGGCTAGTCCAGGCGAGTTTCTCGAATTCTTCAACTTGTAGCGGTGTACCATTACTGGGGCTAATGAGAATCGTATCGCCGCCGAGTGTGAATAATCTCCATCTACCTTCACTCTCCCTTACCATGTCTTCGCCAAACACAGGCCAAGAGAACGAATCCCTTATAGTGCCTATAAGACATCCTTCCAACCATCTTCTGCCTTCGACGGACGACACGTAACTCGGCCCGCTGAACTTTTCCACCCTAGAACTACCCTTGCAATGCTTACGATTACCATCGTGATAGTTCCATTTTTGTGCGTCTCCCCCTTTCTCAGCAGGCTGCCCCTGGGATTTGCTGCTTACTCCGATGGAATCCTTGTACGAGTAGTTTTCCCTCCTAACCCCATTCGTGAGAACCTCCACATCTTGGTCCTTGAAGAAACTACTCTCAGTACGGTCCTTAGCCGTTTTCACGCCCGCTGGGGCCCTGCTAAACTTTGATAAATTTGCCCTGATCTTGTAAGATCCAATCCATGTATCATTTAAGCCGGCTTCCACTTCTCCTGTATTCACTTTGCCATCGAACCTCACAAACCCGAATCTCGAGCCTCTTTTGTCCTTTTTATCTGCTAAATAGCAGTCTTTAACCTTCGCAATCAGGTTGAACCGCTCTACAAGCGTACCTTTGCTGCAGTTGTCCGGGAAGTTGCAAAAGAAGAAGTTGTCATCTGTTATATCGAATAGACCTTTCCTCTCCATTACTCCTCTCCAGATCTTTGTCGCCTGATCCACTCTATATCTGTCACCCCCGTGCCCTGGGCCTCTAACCACCTCGCGCCTGCCTTGCTCCGGTGCTCCCGTTCTACTGTTCGCCCTCCTGCCGACTCTCGTCCACTCACCCTCTCTCTCTCTCTCTCTCCTGTTCATTTTACTAATTACCTTCCCATCATGGAATACATAATAGCATGGGTTATGGAATGAATGATTATTCCTTCATTTTTTGTAATGACCATTCTATTTGAAATTGTCATTCCTAATAAATAAATATATCGACATTTGGAATGAATTAAGGAATGATCATTCCATTCCTAATTCATTCATACATACCAATCATGCCGTATGGAGTTCAAGAATAATCCAAATTTCAAGTTGGATTGGATATGTAGAGTTGTCAATAATATTGCGCATTATTTTGCTAGGAGTGCTAGGTCGTTTCATAGTCCTTATCTTTTGGTCTAGCGTTTGTAGACGATCTAGTGTACCCAAATAATGAGAGTTTTGGCTGTAAAAAAAAAATATAATAATAATCAAAAGAAAAAAATGAGTTTGGAATAATGAATATTTCCCATGGCTATTGAACTTAAAATTTTTTTCAAATTGTTTGTCATCTTAGTTATATTTTTAAATTAAAAAATAATATATATATATATATATTCATTAATTTAATAAAAATAAAATAACAAAAATATCAACATTATAAAGTGAAGGGAGTAAATGAATAATTATCCTTTCATCTTTTATTATAATTTTTATTTGAATTGGACACAAATTTTAAAAAAATATATATTTATATAAAAAGTGAAAGTTTGAAGTGTAGATTAAATAGAAATAAAGTACTCTTGAGTAGTAATAGTATTTTCGTCTCTTCGAAAATTATTCTTTTTACCATTGGGATGTCCAATATTTTTTCTTTTTTATCTCTTTATTTTTTATTTTATGTTCCTCTTTACATTTTTTTTCTATCTTTTTACATTAACAACTTATTGTCTATATAATATATCTTTAATCAATATGCATAAAATAAATGGACAACTTTCAATGTGACATATATTTCGTTTTAGAAAAATAAATTAAAAATTATAAAAATGAATAGGATAAGATAAGATAAAAATACATTTAATTCAATTTCTCACACAAAATTTCTAAGACAAATTCTCTAGTGCAAACTCAATGTATATAGGGTTAGTCTTATGTGAAATATTGCATACATGCATTTCATCCCAATTAGGCAAGTCAAAACCCTAAGTTCAAAAGTCAAATTAAGTTAATTTTTAAAAAATTCGCGGGCCATAAGCTTGGATCCGGGTTGCCCAAAAAATTCGCGGGTTGCAAACAAGTGATTTACTACATGACCAAAATATTGTTACTACAAGGCCAAAATATTACCACTGCAAGGCCAAAAATTTAATACTACATGTCAAAACATTCTGAAAAATTCACCAAAAAATAAAGTCTCCAGAATATTTTTGAACATGTAGTAATACACTTTTGACCTTGTAGTGATAAAATTTTGGTCTTGTAGTAACATTGTTTTAGTCATGTAGTAGCCGAATAAGTCAAAATTATTTTAGTAATTTTGCCCCCAAAAAATAAGTGTCCAGAATATTTTTGGACTTGTAGTAATACACTTTTGACCTTGTAGTGACAAATTTTAGTTCTTGTAGTAACATGGTTTTGGTCATGTAGTAAAATAATAGTATATTAGAGTGAAAATAAATATTTTAATTAAGGTTGACCCACTTTGACCCGTGTTGACCGTGTTGACCCACGAATTTTGACCTAATTTACCTTAATTAGCCATATATGCAATATTGCATATAAGTTTTTGCCATATATATATATCTATAATCAATTTTACTTTATTTTGAACGATAAATCAATTTAATTGCACTAAAGTACAACTCTATCTATAAATACAAATAAATAAGGAGTAATAAATACAAAGGCTCATAAATTTGGAGGGCACGTGGATTACGTCTCTTACTTTTTGTCGGCAAGTGCCACCACCCTACCCCTACACCCCACCCACCTCCTTCGCGAAACACTAAAACCGCGTACACTCTTTTTCATCCCCTTTGACAATTTCACAAAGTCAACCACACCCCACTAACACACCAAAATCAAAATTCATTTCTCAACAAAAACAGAGAATGGGCTCAAAACAAAAGCCTCTGATAATGCCCACCAACCCTCCAAAATTACACCTCTCTACCCTTTTCTAGTGAGAGAAACAATACTCACTCTCTCTCTCTATAAATTAATTTACTTTTGTTTCCCCACTCATTTTCCCAAACCGCCCATTCCGTCTCTCTCCTCAAAAAGTCAGCGCCTCTTCGAAAAGGAAATGGACGATGACTGGGATCTGTACGCCGTGGTCAGAAGCTGCTCCGCCACCGCCACCCCCTCCGCCGCCGCCACCAGTTGCTTCAGTCAAGAATTAAGTAATTTCGAGAAAGATTGCACCTTTTCCGCTACAAATTTGCCCCAAAATCTTTTACAGCCGAGAAAAGACACCTCCATAGAAGGGCTTCATGATCTACTGAAACCATTTCTTCACAAACCAAAAGAGCCTTCACAAATCGGACTATTTTCTCCAATTTCACCACACTCTGTTCTTGGTCGCCCGCAAGATCTATTGTCCGAACAGAAGCCACAAGTAGTGAAGTTCCCTCAGCAGAAACAAGAGCCTTTTTCTGTTGTGAATGGCTCTAAACCTAGTCCAAGAGCCAAGAAAAGGTGCCTCTTTTTTCTCTCTCTTGGAACCCTAAAAAAATTGATATTTTTGGATCCTGTTCTGAATTTGATTTTGTTGATACAGAAAGAACCATTTGAAGAAGGTTTGCCATGTTCCTGCAGAGGGTTTGTCTTCTGACTTGTGGTCTTGGAGAAAATATGGCCAAAAACCCATTAAGGGCTCCCCTTATCCAAGGTAGTACTAATTATTTGAAAATGGTGTGATGTTTTTAGGAAATTGATAAATATGAGCCTAAACTAAATTTAGTTAAAGATTTGATTTTTATTTTATTGGTGTGAAAAAGATTTGATTTTTATTATATTGGTGTTCAAAACAGGGGTTATTACAGATGCAGCACTTCAAAAGGGTGTATGGCGAGAAAACAAGTGGAGCGGAACAGATCCGACCCGGGTATGTTCATAATCACCTACACCGGAGAGCACAGCCACCCCGTGCCGACTCACCGGAACTCACTCGCCGGCAGCACACGCAATAAGGCTTCCGACGACTCCAAGAAGCCGGAAATGTCGCCGGTGCCGGAAAAGATGGAGAGTAGCCCGGAGGACTTGGCTGAAATGGAGGAGGACGATGAGGAGGATGATTTGAAGATGGGATTGGACGATGATTTCTTTGCGGGTTTGGAAGATTTCGCCGGAGAATGTTTGTCGGATCCAATTGGGGCTGATTCGGAGCTTCATTGGGCGGCGGAGGGCGGAGGAGGTGGTGGAAGTTGACTTGTGGGAAAAGTGCTTAGGGAAATGATGCTTTTCTTGTGGCTCACTTTTCTTTCCATTTTGTAGGCACGAGACGAGTTTTTGTCCGTTGAAGGTTGTAAAAAGAATCTGGAATCACGATGTTGTTTCTTTTGTATGTGTATGTGTTGTTGTAACGTATACATTTAATCTCAGAATTAGAAGAAAAGGAGTAGTAGTATCCTAGGGGATAGGACAGTAGAATCCTACTTCTCTTTAGCTGTTTTTTTGTTTTGAAAATATATATATTTATCACAATTAATTTCATAGGAAATTGTTTTTTTTTTTTGGCTATATTTATTGCATTTTCTAATTTTATCCCAAACTTTGTAGATTGTATCATTGTAGATTTTGCTAATTTGAGTATCATTTTAGTTTAGAGGCTTATTTTCCCGGCATCGAGCTACCCCTATATGATACACGTTGCATTTAATGGCGAATGGGACTAGCAGCTTGTCGATTGATTTTTTGAATTAATCGGTATTTAAATCGAATATCGTTACTTGAAAGAAAAAAAAAGTTTATGGTGAATATTATGATGACACTGTAGAAATGGGATGGGTTCAATCTACACCCTCCGTGTCACTCTCTGAAACTGTTCAACCTAATGAACTAAAGGTGATTGGAGGAGGGCCATAATTGTCTAATTTTATTGATTAAGGTGTTTGATTTTTAACATATGGGTTTTTGGTTGAACGGAAAAATAGTCCGGAACTATAGTTGAATACTTATTTGTAAAAAAAATATTCAATGAAAAAGATTGGATGAATTAAATAAATTTTGGTGGAGAAAGTCCTCGGAGTCGAATAGGGGTATAAACTGGATGAGATGGGGGAAGTTGTGTGAGGCGAAGGAGGATGGAGGTAGGGGGTTCAGAGATTTCTACAATTTCAATCTATCACTTCTGGGCAAAATGGGTTGGAGGCTTATTACGGAGGCGGATGCACTGGTTTGTAAAATATTAAAAGCTCGTTATTTTCCAAATAGAAGTTTTCTCACTGTTGTCGTTGGGAGGGCTCTAAGCTATACATGGACGAGTATTCACGCCACACAGCAGTTGATTAGAAGAGGGTATAGAATGAAGGTTAGGTCGGGAGCCTCCATTCGCGTTTCGCATGAGCTGTGGATAAGCGAATCCGAAGATTTCTCGGTCCACTCATACTGTGTGGATGGCCTTGAAGACCTTTGCGTCTCTGCCTTATTTGACCCCGAATTGAAGGAATGGGACATGGAGCCTGGCATGTGCCGCCTATGGGTATGCGGAAAATAAACGTGGATGTTGCTTTCTTTGCTGAAGCCGAACAGACGGGAGTGAATATGGTTAGTCGAGATGCATTGGGTCAATTTATTTTTTGACGCACGAAGGTGATTCAAGGATGTGTGGAGACTGATGTGGGGGAGGCCATTGCTTTTTATGAGGCACTCAAATGGATAAAAGAGCATAACATGGATGATTATATTATTGAAGGAGATTTGAAGGCGGTGGTCGATGTCATCAACGCAAATGGCAATTTGTACACCGTCTTTGGAGATTATGTCCGTGAATGTAAGACCTTGTTTGCTAGTTTTACAAATGTATCTATTGTTTTCGTCAAACTAAGTGTCAATGAAATGGCACACCAATTTGTTGGAGCTTCTTGTCGTTTTGAGAGTCCTCATATTTGAACTGATCCACCAAATTTTGTAGTTGAATTTTCTATAAACAATTGTTTTTGCAATAATGGGAGCTAAGCATTCCCAGGTTAAAAAAAATAAAAATTGGAAGAAGAATAAATTCTGGGTGGGACTATTTACACCTCCATTTCGGTTTAGAACATTCCCCCAATTGATGCACTCCCCCTAAAATTTATCAGGATAGATGCACCCCCTTAAATTATCTTAAATATCCTTTTGTCCCAAAAACCTATTTACTAAACACACCCTACCCCAAAACCCTAATTTTCCCCCTCTCTCTTCCTCTCTTCTTTTCTGCTTTCCCCTTTCCCACCTCCACCACCGACGTTTCTTCCCCCTCCACCACCCCCATCGCCGGCCACCAACCTCCATCCCCCTCCACCACCCCTGCCCTCCTTCCTCCCTCCCCCTCCACCACCCCTGCCCTCCCCCCCCCTCCCCTCCCCTCCCTCACCCTCCACTCACCCCTGGCCTCCCTCCCGTAGCAGAAACAAAAAAAAATATATCTCCTTACCCCCACCCCCACCCCCACCCACTTACCTGCCCACCCCCACCCCCTACCCCCAATTGCCGCCGCCCTCTCCAATTAACGGCCCCCGCTCCCGTCCATCGATCAAATTCCAGATTTTTTTTTTTTCTTCTTTTTCTTAATTTCGACCACTCAAGGTCGATCCAAATACACCTCGTCGACAACAGGTGTCGACGAGTGTATTTTTGGTCGACCTTGAGTGGTCGACGAGTTTTTTAATATATTTTTTTTTCTTCTTTTTCGTGATTTCGACCACTCAAGGTCGATTCAAATACACCCCGTCAACAACAGGGTGTCGACGAGTGTATTTTTGGTCGACCCTCAAGGTCGACGAGTTTTTTTGTTTTTTTTTTCGATCAACAAATATCGATCATGTACAATCTCGTCGTCAAACCAGTGTCGACGAGAGTGAATATGGTCGACACTGGTTCGTCGAAATTTAAAAACAAAATTTGAAATTTTTATAAGTTCTGAATTATTTTTTGTTTGTTGTTTGTTGTTTGTTGGTGGCGGTGGTGGCGGCGGCGGCGCGGTGGCTGGATAAAACTGAGGTGAAGGAGGGATGGGGTGCATTTAGTAGTTAAATATGACTAGAAGGGTATTTTTGGTTTTTACATCATTATTTTATTATTAAACTCATAGGGGGAGTGTTCTAAACCGAAATGGAGGTGTAAATAGTCCCACCCATAAATTCTGGAGTTGCACTAAAAGATTAAGACCACGCTTCGAAGCCCAATATGAATTAAAATGGTAGTGAGAACAATTTGGATGGATTAAATGGCAGTGTGGGTTATTTACCCCTCCATGAATGTTAGATGCATTATTTTAAAATTTTTAATTTGATTTTTTAAAAATTTCATTCAACGAGAGTGTTTATAGTTAACAAATTATTTTCGACCATATACCTTATTTTAGATACTAGTTTGTCGAAAATAAGTCAAATATATATATTTTAATTTTAGATTTTAGTTTTATAATTTGTTTGGAAATGTTTTGAGTGGATGGTGGCGGCTACAGGGTTAGGATTAGATTTTCAATGAGGTTGAGTATATCTATAATCTATCAAATGAATACATTACTAAAAATGTAAATTGAGTATTTTATATATATATATTTAAGGAAGAAAAGTGGAAGGGGAGTGCATCTAACATTTCTTGAGGGGCAAATAACCCACACCTTAAATGGCCCAAAAGTAAGTAGAGTCCATGAAGAGCCCATTGCCACTATGTGGACACCACAGTAGTACCCATGTGACAAGTATTTTCCATCAAAGATAATAGGGTCAACTATATAGTAGTACTCCATATGATATGCATATGGTTTTAACACTACTTTTATTTACGAGTGTTTTCATAATGGAGATGGGCCATCATTCATCAACACTAATTGTTCAATTCATATTTGAAATAACCCAAAATATCTGGCATATTTACGAGTGTTTTCATAACCTCCATAGCTACAACAAAGAGATCGAGGATTGAGAGGAACCCAAAATATCTGGCATATTTCAAATTGAAATACCCAATTAAAAGAAGGGATGAAACGGACTGTTATTCGGGCCTTCAATTTTTCACACTTTTTCGTCAACCCAATAACCTTATTATAATAATAATAATAATAATAATAAATAAAATGATACAGTATCTTACAATGTTGAAACTTGAAAGAAGGAATTTTGTCAACCTCGCTAGTACTAATATATCTTCACACGTTGTCCTCAATCCAATAACCTAATTAATTACAGGCCTGGTTTTTTTCCTATCTATTTGGAATAAGAATTAATCTATCGGGTTTATAAAATGGGTTGGGGTATATACCCCTCCAGGTTTGTTTGATACACCTCACCGATTTTCATACTCCCCCATTTATTGAGCTTAGATACATGCACCCCCCCTGAAATGACTTCAGTACCCTTTGACCATTATTGGAGCCAAAAAATATGGTAAAGATACACTCCATCGTATCACTCCATATCACTCCATCCCAAATTCAAAAAACTCTTCAAAGGCGAACGGCGAACGGCGGCGAACGGCGAACGACTTAGAGCAGAAGCAATGGAGCTACCCCCGAATGCTAAACGTACGTTGCGTAGATGTTTTTGAATTTTTTTATTTTTTTACAAGAATGAAGTTTTTTGTATTTTTTTTGCATTTTTCTATATGGGCATGAAGTGTTTCGTAGTTGTTTTGCACTTAATGGGTTTATTTCGTGTTGTATTTGAGTAGAAATTCGAAGATTGTTGTAGAATTTGATTTGTGGTTTCTTGTTAAACTAGGGTTTATATTTCGTATGTGGTTTCTTGGATTAGTGGTGAAAACTAGTATGGGGTGTAAAAATTACAAAGCGAATGATATTGGGTTTTGTCATAATAATAATGGATCGACTACAAATCGACGGACCAGGCTCGATTGTAATTTTTCTCGCCGACTCTGGTCCATCGATCGAATGAGGTTTGGTCGACTCTTTCCTGTCGACCGGACGTACATTCATCGATTATTTGTCGTCGATCGTATTTGTGGAGGGTAGTTTCTCTTTATGTT
The DNA here is from genome assembly GCA_963675135.1 of Galeopsis tetrahit. NCBI lineage: Eukaryota > Viridiplantae > Streptophyta > Magnoliopsida > Lamiales > Lamiaceae > Galeopsis > Galeopsis tetrahit. The sequence goes on from OY776121.1 coordinate 90,395,540, forward strand.
TATGTTTTTTGCAGATGCATTTCTCAGATTTTGAATTATGTTTATGTTTTTTGCAGTGTACAAGAGAACTAGACCAACGGCGTCTAATAGGAAGAAAAACGAGGAGCTTCACAAAAAACCAGAAGAAGTTGCCCCTCCTCCACAACAAGAAACTCCCCACCCTCCACAAGAACAACAAACTCCCCCTCTTCCACAACAACAACAAACTCCCCCTCCTCCACAACAACAACAACAAGAAACTTCCCCTCCACAACAACAACAAGAAACTCCCCCTCCTCCACAACAAGAAACTCTCCACCCTCCACAAGAACAACAAACTTCCCCTCCTCCACAACAACAACAAACTCCCCCTCCTCCACAACAACAACAAAATCCCCATTGTCCACAACAACAAGAACAAGAAGCTCCCCCTCCTCCACAACAACTACAAAATCCCCCTTCTCCACAACAACAAGAACAAGAAGCTCCCCCTCCTCCACAATAAGGACAAGAAGCTGCCCCTATTCCACAACAACAACAAGCTACCCCTCTTGAGCATGAAGAAGCTGCCCCTTCTCCGCAACAAGAAGCTGTCCCTAATGTTGACGATTCGAGCGATGACTTTGTGTCCGGTGGTGAAGAGTGGGACGATGAAGAGAACTTAGATGAAGAATATGTGGACGAAGGACAGATTGATGTGGATGTTGAAACGAATGTGGCCAATCCTCCATTGTTGAGTTCTTTCGACATTCAGGTGGCAAAATATATTTGGAAGGGCGAGGAGCGTGGTGTGCTTAAGTGTCACAGCCACATTAGTAAGCTTATGGCATGGACGATCGTGGAGGATGTCGATGCCCAACAGCATCGCCGTTGGAGGAGGTTTTTTAAGAAATCTGGACTTCTTCAAGTAAGGAATTTCTCGTATAGGTCAGTGAACAAGAACTTGATTACAGCCTTTATCGAGCGATGGCATCCCGAGACAAACTCATTTCACTTTCCATTTGGTGAGATTACCATCACACTTGACGACGTATTTTGCATAACCGGTTTATCGGTTGAAGGACGACCGGTGCAGTCGTCTCGTGTAGACCACATCCACGGGGCTGAAGATGTTAGCTCCATCTTGGGTGTAGACGATATGGTTGTAAAACAGGTAGTTTGTGGTACACGTGGGCACGCGTTGAAGTTGGAATGGTTGCGAGAGACTTACATGGATATGGCTAGTTCTGAAAATACTCGTGAGGTGTTGATGGTTGCACGGGCCTATGCATTATTTACTTTTGGGTGCTCTATATTTGCTGATAAAACTGGCACTCGGGTATCTACCTCATGGCTGGAGTATTTGGAGGATATGGACAAGTTTCACGAGTATGCTTGGGGTGCGGCTACGTTAGCGTATTTGTATAGGCAGTTGGGTTTAGCATTCCAATATAAAACAGCCCAGATATCTGGCTATTTAACTTTGTTGGAGGTATGTATGTGCACTTAAACTTCCATTGTTTAATATTTTGTAATGTACTAAAAAACCAAATTTTCTTTGTAGGCTTGGATTTATGAGCATTTTCCTGTTTTGATCAAACCTCCACACAACATGGACTTCAACAATGGCTTCCCACTGTCAGCGAGGTGGGCACCAGAGGGCCATTCTGGTCCATCACTTGCTCGTGTACAAGCATATAGGGACCGTATGGATGCCCTAGATCCGTACGAGGTAAGCGCCTTTCCCGTTGTATTCTTATGTGTCTAACAACGAATTTTGAAGTTAATCAATATTATTATTCTTAGGTTACATGGAATCCGTACTCAAAGATTAGAAATGAGTATCCTTGTCATGATGTGACGTACTTCCATGGTTGCTTGGTGTGTGGTGACATTGTGGAACCGTACATGCCGGACCGAGTCCTTAGACAGTTCGGATATGTGCAGACTATACCGGAGAAGCCTCTTGTTGCTCGTACGCAGAGAAGTGCCAAAACCTCTCAAAAGACAAAGCTTGTGTGGGGCCATCTAGCTAATTATTTCGGAGCGTGGGATACGCATCTACTAACTACTGAAAGACTTGGTGAGCGTGCTAGATTACCATGGGAGTGTTCATCGGACTATCTCACATGGTACAAACAAAACACGCACCTGTATCTATCAAACCCTACAACACGTACGCGGGCTGAACATGAACGAGTACCCATTAGCGATGATGCGTGGCTTATGATCAGTGTGGCTCAAAATATGATGGCTCCTTTGGTGGACAGATGGAAGTCCGGAGATGGTCCCACCACGGATGAGGCAATGCATGTAATGGAGGCAGCATGTCGAACACTTCAACTACCACAACATACAACGTCGTCATCTTCAAGAGCTGAAAGTGGTAGAGGACGAGGAAGAGCCTCAAGAAGAGTCACCAAAAGGGGGAGGAAAACATAAATTGTTGTTATTTTGTTGATGGATTGTTATTTTGATGGATTATTATTTTGATGGATTCTACTTTTGTGACTTGATTGTTATTTTGTTGATGGATTGTAATTATTATTTTGTGTGATAGGATTATTGTGATTTTGTTTAAGAATTGTTATTTTGTTGATAGATTGTAATTTTTGTTGCAAATATGTTGTGTTAAGGGTTAAGAAATACAGGTGGTCGACCAGTATATGCTGAGTGAAATCGATATGGTCGACTATTAGTAGTCGACCGGAATATATATGATCGACTTGTATATGGCGATCGACTACATAATGTCGACATAAGGAGTGTATCTATCATTATAATCGAAAACCGTTGTCGATTTGAAGTGAATTGGTCGACTATTCGTAATCGACCGTAATAGATATGGGCGACATATATATGTCGATCGACTACAAAATGTCGACAGAGGGAGTGTATCTATCATTATAATCGAAAATCGTTGTCGATTTGAAGTGAATTGGTCGACTATTCGTAATCGACCGTAATAGGTATGGGTGACATATATATGTCGATCGACTACAAAATGTCGACAGAGGGAGTGTATCTATCATTATAATCGAAAATCGTTGTCGATTTGAAGTGAATTGGTCGACTATTCGTAATCGACCGTAATAGATATGGGCGACATATATATGTCGATCGACTACAAAATGTCGACAGAGGGAGTGCATATATCATTATAATCGAAAATCGTTGTCGATTTGAAGTGACTTAGTCGCCTATGAGTAGTCGACTGGAATAGATATGATCGACATTTATAGTTCGATCGACCGTAAAATGTCGATTTGAAGTGAAATGGTCGACTATTAGAAGTCGACCGAAGAAGACATGGGCGATATATATATGTCGATCGACTGTGAATAGTCGATCGGGTCATGTATCATTTATACAGATTGGTTGGTTTATTTTCGTGAACCCTGCAAAACTTTTCGGATCTGTTACAAAAAACTATGTACAATAATCTCACAAATATATCAAAATGATTCAAATAGATGATAAGGGCAAAAGGATTATAGTTTTGATCTTTTCGATCATACAAAAGATGAGGTTTTGATCTTTTCGATCATACAAAAGATGAAGTTTTGATCATTTCGATCATACAAAAGATGAAGTTTTGATCATTTCGATCATACAAAAGATGAAGTTTTAATAAACAACTAATACCAAACATGCCTATCTACTTAAATTTGTTACTTTCATATGCATCCCTCCATCCAGTAGCCGCTGAAAGTTTGTAGGTTGTCCATGCAGATGCAATCGGCGGCAGTGGACGTCCATCACGAAAAATTACCTATATGCAACAACCAACGTAAAGAATAAATAACAACCAACGTAAACTATTAACAACCAACGTAAAGAATAAATAACAACCAACGTAAACTATTAACAACCAACGTAAAGAATAAATAACAACCAACGTAAACTATTAACAACCAACTTACATGTATGAAATGATTTCGATTCACATGCCCAATGCAAATCAGCTTCGGATTCTCCGGTGGAGGAGTTCTCAGGGGCAAGTATGTAAGGGAAAAATCATCCCCTAACGTAACAAGAGCGACGTTGTACACACTTGCAACCAAAAAACCCATATATGGCAATTGGAACCACCAGTTTCCGGGGGCTGTAGGTGTGAAACAATTAAGTGCAGTCGACATCCTGGCCACGGCTCCATTCTCTCGGAAGGCTCCCTCGTACAAGTGAACATGGTGGCTTAGCTCAGTCATCATATTCTGTCGTACTCTTACCCAATTTTCATCACCAAAGCCCATTGCGGATGCAACGGCTCGGAAACCACAATGGCCGTCAGATTCCACATTTTTGCACTCCAATACATGTGGTTGGAATCGTACTGGCAAAAAGTCTACTAAAGCTGTCTTTCTTACGGATCGGGTTCGCTTGCGATAAACCTGTACACAAAATGATTAAAAACTGACTTACATATTAAAAACTGACTTACATATAAACACATGAAAATTAATGCATAAATTACCGGGCGTAGAGGGGCTGTTCTTTTGTTGCTTGACTTTTGTGTGGTCAAATCAATAACCTCATCAGGAAAGGGAATAGACTCCACATACTCAAACTCACTGGGATCACGCTTTGTCGAACTTTCGTTCTTTTTCTTTGACCCTTTGAACTTCCCCTTCCCCTTCCCTTTCCCTTTCCCTTTCGGGCGACCACGAGTGTTCTTTTTTGGCGAGGGCTCAAGTACAGAAGTGGTGGCCGGATTGTGCCATTCTATTGCTTGCCTCAACATGACTCTCTTTCGTGCTGTTTCTTCTTCCCCATGATATCGAACAACCATGGACTGTATAACACCGTCAAAACGGGTGTCAAGGTCTTCATCAACACCATCCTTACCATCATTCACGTCTCTTACCGTGGGCTCCATGTCTAATTTCCTCCAGAACTTATCGATTGCATCAAGTGGTATAGGTTTACCAAGTCGATGGTATTCATCAAGCTCATGCGAACATGGTAACCCACAAACTTTCCTCAAGTAGTGATTGCAAATGAGTGGATTGGATTCCCCTGCTTCAATTCGTGTCATCTCCTTATACATCTTCTCCAATGCATAGATAGACACAACCCCTCTTAGATCTTTCCACAACACTGACTTGAACTTGTGTAGAGCGACGTTGACACTCTTTTCAAAATATGCTTTTATGGCATTGTGGCTTGCATTATACAGCGCCTCCGAGCTAGTCCAACATCCCTCAAAGTTTCCCATGCTAGTACCAAGAGATCTCTTCAAAGAAGCATGGTGTGATTCAACCCTGAAAGTAATGGAATAGATCAAATTCATAAAGAACCACAGATATAGCTAAAGAATTTAATTCAAAAGGCATAGAAAACTAATCTGATTACACAGTCAGTCGACATTACAGAGTCGGCCATTACACATTCGGTCGACTACTATGTGTCGACTAAACTGAATCTCGTCGACTACTGAATGCCGACTGTAAACTATCCAGTCGACTACTATGTGTCGACTGCAAAGTTTCCTGTCCACTACTGTGTGTCACAGCCACATTGTTTCCATTGATTAAAAACCACAATACAACCAACCAACCTATATGCAACAACCAACCAACCAACCAACCAATATATTTCATCAGCTATTAACAAATATAAACAACCAAACTTACCTATATGAAACAACCAACCAACTGAATTATAAACAAGTGTTAACAAATATTAAAACTTACCGGTTAGTTGTTGTGTTCTCAAAATGCATCACTTGATCTGTCCAAGCTGCAACAAATTTCTCTTTGTACGGATCAACCCATTGCCTCATGACATACTCGTACGCTTCACTTTGAATAGGGACATCCGCATACTCGTCATGGAAAGAGCGATAGACCTCTTCAAATTCTTCCAAAGATGATGCATTCATTACGTTCTTCCATGAAACTTGATAGAATCTATTCCACTCATCCTTCGTAGAGAACTTTCCCTTACACTTCGCCAACACATTCCTATCGATATGCCACGAACATAGGAAATGCGTTGCTCGTGGAAATATTGAACCCAAAGCATTCACCAGTGCCAACTCTCTATCCGTAAGTACAACTCTAGGTAGGCAAGCATCGTCCAAGACTTCACGAAGGATACCTAATGCCCATGTGTAGTTCTCCTCTCTCTCATGGTCAAGGTAGACAGAAGCAACTGAAAATGATATACCTGTTGGTGTGAATCCGACCATCTCCAAATAAGGCATCTTGTACCTATTTGTTTTATACGTGCAATCGATGATCAGAAATACTAGAAAATGCCCGAAACAATTGAATCCCCATAGGATGTGCAAAGAACAGATCTTTCAAGGTGTTTGTCTCTGAACAGGTTCTATGACAATGTAAGTATTGATTATCGATCAACAGACTCATTAATTGTTGTAGTTGACTTCGTCCGGCATACTCCGTCAACTTGTACTTTTTCCGGGCATTGTAGATGGTGCGGAGTGTCGAGTGGTTGTCAGGATTCCTCTTCTTGAGCATCATCAATACATCCTTCGGAGGAGCATTGCATTTAGACATGTCAATTACAATTTGCTCTTCTTCGGGAGTTAATCTCCCAGCATAAGAGTGGCCCTCAAGATACAAAGCCACAGGATGATTATGAAGCCCACACTTCACATCCAACCTCCATTCCCCCTCTGAAATTTTGATGCCCTTCAATAAAAACGGACATCCACACTTCTTCGATCCGGTTGTCCGCTTCTTCTTGTTGTTTAGCTCGTCCTCAAAATTCGAATCCTTTGAATCCTTGTGAATAACAATTTTACTCCTGTCCCTCCCCTTAAATTGACGATATACTCCAGCCCGTTCACATGCAAGCAAAACATGTGCCTTCTTCTTCCCAGAGCCGTTATCGGAGCGCTTAACAACAATGACCATGTTGTTTTCTATAGATACACGACGGACCCACTCTTGCAAATCTTCCCGACTAGCAAAGTAATTTCCATTGGTGAAGACATCCGTATAGTCCATCACCATATCATTACATGGAACCTCCTCTTCACCACCTTCACCACATCTGCCCTCTTCATCAAATGAAATAAGACCACCTTCAAAATCAAAATGGCCAAATTCTTCATCTTCATGGATCTTTGCCTCCAATGACTGAATTTCAGTATTCTCAATACTATCCTCAACAACAGTATCCTCAAAATATTCCGGATCGTCCGCCAAATCCTGATAAAAAAGGACACATTTTAATTTAAAATTGAATGGTAGTCGACACATAAGTGTCGATCACAAACAACCCAGTCGACACTCTACCCTCGCTCAACATCATTACAGTCGACTGTATACGGTCGACCACAAATTTATAACAACAACATCAATACTTATTTAATCGACTACACAGTGTCGACGGGAAACCTTCCGGTCGACTTCTTCCCGTCGACCACAATTATTACCGGCGACACACCAGGATCGGTAATGTTAACTTCGAAAACTTAAATATTTTGACGCGGGAACACAACCAAACACCATTTTCATCACATTAGAACCCCTAAACTACCACAAAATATACTACGAACATTAAAACACTAACAAAAATCGAAAACCTAGTCATGCATGTATACATTACAAAACTGTAAAAACGAAAAAACAAACTTACTGGAGTATTGTGCCCTTCACGTTTTCGCACCATTCTTGATATTTTCGTCACCCTAAAAGCCGTCTGAAGCTTGCCCGTGAGATTTTTTGCCTTGCTTGAGGTTGGATTTTGAGTTTTTGAGTTTTCCAGAAAAGTGACAAGATGGAGTAGGCAAAGGGTCGCCTATTTTCATTTCGTACCAATATTGGAATTGTGGGAGTGTATCTATCGGACTCCATTTCAGTCAAAGGGCAACATGGACATTTTACTTGATTATTTTATTATTAAAAATTTGGGGGTAGTGTATCTGACAAACCTGGAGGGGTATATACCCCAACCCTTATAAAATATAAGAATAATTAATTGGCAAAAACGTGTGTGAGACCGTCTTACAAATCTTTTCCTGTAAGACGGATCCCTTTTAATCCATAGTTCAAAATTTTAAGTAAGATTATTCATATTTTTTTTCTTCAGATTTTTAGTTTATAAAAAAAGTAACAATATTTTTAACAAAAGTGATTGTCACTTTTAACTTAAACACCATCATTTTTTATTCAAACATTATCACATGTCTCACATAACTCATTTTGTGAGACGGTCTCATCCAAAACTAACCCCTAGAACTTACAAAATTTTAAGATCATACCTGACATGCTGCTGCTTTTTTTTTTTCATTCGTGAAAAACTAGAGTATATTTTTTTTTTAGTATAAAAATAACGATTATAGGATTTCAAACATGATCTTAAAATTTGAAAATTATAAAATGATAGTAGTTTTTATATTTCAAGCCTAGAATTTATATTTTTTATTTTTAGTCACCTAATTGATAGTAAGATTAATTTTCAAGTCATAAATTGATCAAATTCAAAATTTTATTATTTAAAAATTATCCCTGCCAAAATTTTGTATGAAGTGAAATATATAAAACAATATTCTATTGTTATTAATAATAAAATATCATTTTTAATAGAGTAATTTAAGTAACAATGTATATTACTAAATTCAAGGTAGATAGAAAATTGGAATAATAACTTTCACACACTTTTAACACCCTTAAAATAAAAATAATTTTTTTTTTTTAGATAAAGTGTAGTATGCACTCGAGTGCATGTTGTGCACCCTAGTCCATGTGCATTTTTCAATTTTACTGACTTACACTTTTTGGTAAATGGTGTTGCACTTTTCAATTATTACTAAAAATATTATTATACAATTTAATAATTGAAAAGTGCAACACCATTACCAAAAAGTGTAAGTCAGTAAATTGAAAAGTGCAACATGGACTAGGGTGCACAACATGCACTCGAATTTATAGCAGACCAACCCTTTTTTTTATAAATTATACTCCGTATCTCACAATATTCACAATTTACATAAAATATTATTATTTTTTGAACTCACACATGTACACAAGTCAATTCGTAATCACTATATACAAACATATATAAAAAATTGTCTTACAAAACTCTACATGTGTATATTCAACAACATAAATTGGAAATAAGGAGTACTAACTACTAAGTAATTGATGTCTTTGGAGTAGTGTCGACAAAAAAAAAAATGTATGCAATTAGTTTATAGATATACTTAATTTTAATGTTTAATTTATTTAATTTAATATTTAACTTGATTTATTTTTGAAGTCTATATTTACAACAAATTGGACTAAATATTGTTCATGAGTGCGTGTAGATAAGGTATGTGCACGTTTTCATGTGCGGTCGTTGCTAACCCTAGTTATTACGAGCTTGACTAATCATCTAATTTAGCTTATTTTTCTTAACACCAATACGTCACCTTACCTAACAACAACTACAGATTTATATTACTACATGTTAGGTCAAAATCCCTTTTTGATTATTGTTTTTATTTTTTTCTGCAGTCCTAATTCTTTGATTTTATTTGTAATTTATTTCAACAATGAACGGCCACAGTGTGTTCAATAACTATAATTTATTAATTCTGTTGTTAGGCCAAGAACCAATTTGATTATTGAAATTCCTTTTGGCTCCGGAGGGATTTAAGTTTATGGATTTTCAATTCACAATCTAAATTCACTCCATTTAGTTTGATTAAAAAGTAAATAAATAGATTTTAAATATTTATATTTGTGCTCATATTTTTTTAATTAAAATGGAGAGAATTTTAAATCCCCACTAAAATTATATCATTTGAAATGCAATCCTGAATTAAATTCCCTCATCCAAACACAACCTTGCAGTCTTAAAAAAAAAAAAAAAAGCAATGAACGCAGATGTGTTCAATAAAATTCTATAGTAAATACATTATCTGTAATGACTGTATACAAACATAACAATGCTAAAAAAACAAACTAGTAATAGAAGAGTCAATTTTCTTTTAAAATAAAAACTAAAAAAAACTGCATGCCAATTCCTCCCCCCACCCCCAACCCCACGTTTTGCATTAATAGAAATTTTGAATTAAATTCTTGTTCAGATGTTGTTTTGAAATTTAAATATTAAAATTGGAACGTTGAAATTAAATGTGGTGACCCATTTCTTTTTTTTTTTTTTTGACGGGGAGTGGTGACCCATTTCTAAATCAATGTGAAACTGTGAAAAATATTAAAACTAGAGTATGAAAGGACTTAAAAAAATACAGGGCTGCTGACTCTTTAGGATTTTGACGTTTTACACTTTTAGTTGTCATGTTTACCCAATAAATTTGTCACTAAAATCATTAATTTATCATTAAATTTGAATTAAATAATAAAATTATTTTTACCCATTCAACTTAAATTTCAGTTAAATGAATATTTTTTATTTATAATTTTTTATATTCTATTTTATCAAAAGTTTATTTATATATTTACATTTAAATTTAAATAAAATTATTAAACAAAAAATTGATACAGGTAATACAAATAAAGGGTAGATCTGCTCTGAGTGCATGTTGTGCACCCTAATCCATGTTGCACTTTTCAATTTACTGACTTACACTTTTTGGTAAATGGTGTTGCATTTTTCAATTATTAAACTGTATAATAATATTTTTAGTAATAATTGAAAAGTGCAACACCATTTACCAAAAAATGTAAGTCAATAAACTGAGTGCACATGGACTAGGGTGCATAGCATGCACTCGAGTGCATACTAGACTTTACCAATAAAAAAACAATCTGATCTCACTGAAACAAAACAGCAAATTAAATTTCATAATTCATAACAATTACATATTAAATACTTTTAATTTTAAAATCTTCATAATTATTAATTAAAAAAAAATCATATCTAAATTTTATCACAAACTATTCATTAGTGGCAAATTGCCAACAATTTTGAGTCACCATTGGAGTTGTTTTGCCACCAACTTTGCGTTACCATTGGAGATGTTTTGCCACCAAATTTGCGCCTCAGAGTTTAAGAATTAAGATGGTCTAACACTAAGGGCATGTTTGATAGCATAGACGGATTATCTAAGATTAGGATGATAACTAAACTTTATAAATTTTAAAGCATAATCTACCCTTAATCTAAATTATCAAACAACTAATAAAAATGATATATAGTTAATCTAGGTTTAATCTAAGCTATCAAACATGGTCTAATTAGTAAGAAAACATTTTAAATGGTTGAGGCCGAAAATAAAAAATTGACAAAGGTTGCCACATCTTATCACGCGTTTGCTATATTTAATGTTTCATTTTATGTTGCATAATGTGAAGTTGTGAATGAATAACGTGAATACTAAAAAATTCACTATCGAATTTGAATAATTGACCAAATTACAATACCAATTAAAATACAAAAAGTGAAATAGAATAATGGAACAAACTTTTTCTTCCTCCATTGGGAAAACGAAGTAAAAAATTGTTGCTTAAAGTCATTAAAAATAAAATCAACAAAAGTAGGCCAAAACTTGTACAATTTCAACTTGGAGAGTCCCACCATCATAAAGTTGCACTATCACTACTCACACTGCTATATAACCAAATTCAGTTAAGCCTTCAAATTCAAAATTCCCAATTAACCTTCAGCAATGGTGGAAACCTCAGAGCAAGTCCGCCCTCTGGCGCCCGGCCACACCAGCAGCGACGACGAAGCACCATCGCCCACCGGAAAAATCCGCCGCAAACGGTGGCTGAGATGCTGCGCCTGCGTCACCGCACTCCTCGTAATCCAAGCCACAGTCATCGTCATTCTAATCTTCACCGTATTCAAAGTGAAAGATCCGGTCATCCGTATGAACGGCGTCACCGTTGACCAGCTGGATCTGGTCAACGGCACCACGCCCCGGCCAGGCACAAACATGTCGCTAACCGCCGACGTGTCGGTTAGGAATCCGAATTTCGCATCGTTCAAGTACGAGAACACGACGACGTCGATATCCTACCGCGGCGCGGTGATCGGGGAGGCGCGTGGGCCGCCGGGGAGGGCGAGGGCGCGTCGGACGATGAGGATGAACGTGACCGTGGACGTTATAATGGATCGGATCCTGGCGCAGCCGGGTTTGGGTTCGGATTTCAGTTCGGGTTTGCTTACGATGAGTAGTTACACGGAAGTGGGCGGGAGAGTGAAGATATTTGTAGTTAAAAAGCATGTTACGGTGAAAATGAATTGTACGATGACGGTTAATATTACGACTCAGGCGATTCAGCAGCAGAAGTGTAAAAGGAAGGTTAAACTCTAGATGTTGTAGCGTAGAGTATTATTTACAGGGTTTAGTATTTTTTATTTTATTTTTTTGAATGTATACATATATCCGTGTGTAATATTTGTAGAAACTTAAATATGTATTTGCCTATTTTGTTAAATTAATGTCACCTCAAATACATGTTATAATGCTCATAGGTTAGCAGCGTGTCGGTTAATTAATGATTTAATTCTTATTTTTATATTATTACTGTCAATAAAAATAAATATTTATAATATATTATATATTTAAATATTTTTTAAAAATAAATTTTAAATTAAAATTTTCGAGATGCATAACAAAATTAGACAGAAAAAAATTCTCGATATAAACCTATGGCTATAAAGCCTATAATAGATATCATACCCACCTTAAAGAAAAATAATTATAAAATTTAAAACATAAATAATTTAAGCACTTAATAAGTGTTAGACAACTATTCATTTTAAATTAAATTTGAATCAACACATAACCTTTTTTTTTTTTGTTAAATATATTATTTAACTAATATAATTATCACATGTCATTTTATTTAACACATTATATTTTTCACATATAGATAGATGACAATCATCAAAACTTAACAACTGATCCGTCAACGCACAAAACTCTTTATGGAAGGGTTGGGGTATATACCCCTCCAGCTTTATTAGATACACTCCCCCTCCCATTTATTAATTATAAAATATATATAAAATACCATATTTACCCTTTAACAAATCCTATAGATACATACACTCCCCTTTAAAACCCTAACCCTTCTCCTTCATTCTTCCCCCTTCTTCTTCTCCATACTTCTTCTTTTCTTCATTTACTTTTTTTTCTTCCCTCAACAATCATCTTGCCGCCGCCTCCCTCCCTCCCACCGCCGCTAGCGGCCCCCAACCACCTGCCCATCGCCGCCTACCACCGCCTCGTCTTTTACCTCCATTTTTTTTCTGCATCCTCCCCGTCGCCGACTCTCCCCCTCCCTCTCAAGGTCGCTGCTCCTCCACCCCCAGCGACGCCGCCACCCCCCTTTTTTTTCCTTCTCTGCAACATCAACAGGCGGCGCCGCCTCCTTTGTCGAGCGACGCCGCCGGATCTTCCCCCAAGCCAGCCGCGCTCCCGTCGACTCCCTCCCACTTTCAGTCGCCGGCCGCCGCTTCTAGTCCAGGTTTGTTTTTGGTTTTTTTTTTTTTTGGCAAAAAATCGACCACAAATACTTTCATTGACAATAAAGGGTCGATGAGAGTTTTTTTATTAATCGTTTATTGTCGAAATTTAATTTTTTATTTTTTAAGTTCTTTCAACGAACCAGTGTCGATTGGGAGATGTTTGATCGGCAAACCAGTGTCGACGAGAAGATGTGTGATCGGCAAACCAGTGTCGACGAGAATGTTTTTGGTCGACACTTGTTTGTCGAAAATAATTTTTTTTTTAATTTTTAAGTTTTGTTTTTTAATTTCTAAATTTATTTCTTTGCCGGAGGCGGCGACGGCGGTGACGGGTCTCTAATTCTAGGGTTAGAGTTTGTTTAAATTGGAGGGAGAGTGTATGTATCTAACATGATTTAGTAAAGGGTAAAATTGGTATTTTATAAAAACATTGAATTAATAAAAATGAAGGGGGAGTGTATTAAACAAAGCTGGAGGGGTATATACCCCCAACCCTTTATGGAATTATTAGATCTAGCTTGTCATACAACTAAGAATTGGGCTGTGCAAATTTTTGGGCTTAGGGATCCAACATACACGTTTTTTTTTTGGGTCTGACTATATGCACCTCCATTTCAGTTTGATGCACTCAGTTTTTTAATAAAATAATAGGGTAAAAAACCCAAAATACCCTTCATTAAATATACAGTACTATCCCCTACTGAATGCACCCCCCTTCATTTCTTTCACATTTTTCTAACCCACAACTTCCGGTTGCCGGCGACACCATTTCCGGCGAACATCAAGCTCAAAAAAAAATACAGAAATCAACCATACACTCAAAAAAATCACAATTTTTTTTTACTAATTTTCGACCAACCAGTGTTGACCACATACACTCCCGTCGACAACGAGTTATCGACGAGAGTGTATGTGGTCGACACTGGTTGGTCGAAAATTATTAAAAAAAATAAATAAATTCATTTTCGACTACGTAATGTCGATCAAATACACCCTCGTCGACAACAATTTGCCGATGAGAGTGTATTTAATCGACATTATATAGTCGAAAATGAAAAAAAAAATTAAAAAAATTAGGGTTTTCTGCAAAATGCAGAAAACCCTAACATTGGAATTGGAAGTTGGGCAAATCTGGGCTGGGTGTGGGTCGGCGTCGGAGAGGGGGTGGGGAGGGGGCGGCCGCAATCTTTTTTTTTTTTTTTTTACAGATGGGAGGAGGGGGAGGGAGGAAGGGGGCAAACCTAGGGGTCGCGTCGGCGTCGGACGGGAGGGGATGGGGCAGCCGCATATCTTCTTCTTTTTTTTTTTTTTTTACCGATGGGAGGAGGAGGAGGGGGAGGCGGGAGGAAGGGGGCAAACCTGCGTCGGCGTCGGACGGGAGGGGGATGGAGCGGCCGCAAAGCTTCAATTTTTTTTTTTTTTTACAACGGGGGAGTGGGAAGGGAGGGGAGGGGGCGGCGGCGACGGGGGGTGGGGTGGGCGTCGTCGGCGACTGTTGAGGAAATGGGAAGGAGGAGGTGGGTTGGGGGAAATGGGGAGGAAGAAGAGGAAGGGTGGGGTGTGTGTAGTAATATATATGTTATGAGAGGAGGGGTATTTATGACATTTGAAGGGGGGTGTGACCTAAATTTGGGGAGTGTATAAATCGGGGGATTGATGGGGGAGTGCATCAAACTGAAATGGAGGTGCATATAGTCAGACCCTTTTTTTTTTCCGTAGTGTAACGTACACGTATTAGTTCACAGTAAAAAATGTCATACTGCTGCTATTTTTCATTTAGTCGATGGGTTTAAGGTGTGGGCTGCTATTTTTCCTTAGTCAGTTCTCCTGAAATTGGGCTTGATATTCGGCTGCAACATAGACCTAAAACAAATAATTGGGCTGAATTGGTTGAAGCTCTAAGCCTCATTCTATTCACATATTTTGTTCCATGAGGTAGTATTGGGTGACATCGTCTCACGGAATGAGATCCGTGAGATGTTTCTTCCTTAACCCTTATGTAAAAAGTAATAATGTTTGAGCAAGAAATGATAGTCACTTTTGTTAAAAACATTATCACTTTTTTTTATAAACAAAAAATTTAGAAATATGGGTTAAAAGAGACCCGTCTCACTAAAGAAGATTTATGAGATGGTCTCACATAAATTTTTGTGTGTTCTTTTCACCAACTATATTACCCTTTCGGTTGGCTTTAAAAAAAAAAAATGGGATCGAGATTTTCTACTATTTTTTTTTTTTTTGACACCAAATATTGATTATGAGTATTTTTTGTCTTCTAATTAAGAGATATAGAGGGTTTCATTTGTCCTTTCTTATTTGGGAACTTCTATATGTAGGAAGGGTGTCGTAAGGTGTCGTAATGACTACTGTAGTCAGTTGATCTAATCCATTAAAAATCTAATCTAAATGTTTAAATTTGATGACCTGTTACATTTGGTAAATTTTACGATATGTATTGTCGTAATATGTCATAAATTTGTATTTTCTATTAAAGAGAACGTGTCAAACATGGAAGTTTTGTTTTATAAATAAGGATATGATTTATCAATTTATAATTATCAATAATTTACCATAAATAATTTATATTTATAATTATTTGTAAGAATTATAATTATTTTCAAAATTAGAGTGTGCACGGTCTAAAATTCGTGCATTACCCATAACTTACCATAAATAATTGATATTTATAATTATTTGTAAGAATTACAATTATTTCCAAAATTAGAGTGTGCACGGTGTAGAAGTCGTGCATTACCAATAATTTACCATATATAATTGATATTTATAATTATTTGTAAGAATTACAATTATTTCCAAAATTTAGTTGTGCACGGTCTAGAAGTCGATATGGGTCGTTCTCTCGTTTATCGGAGTATTCAACACATGTTATACGTCAATATCCATATTCTACACAATACTCGTATAAAATATCACATGAATCTAGGAGAATGGTCGGTAAGGTGTCGTTAGTGACGGTAATGACCTTCGTTCCATTATAATGTCACACGGGTCGTTATCTCGTTTTCGTGTGTCAAATATGAAACTTAAGTTTTCCGATATCATCATTTTACAACCTAAACATGTTTTTAAGAATAGAACGACATGGTTAACCTCAAATTTAACGTGTTTGAAAACAATGGATGGTCGGATTGATAAAGAACACATGATTTATATAATCTAAAATATAGTGATTGAGTGATCAGTGGTGAACTGTCCAATGAACATGACAACCTGATAATGGATTGAATTAAGGATCAGATGGATTTAATTGAGCGACCCTCGAAGAAAAGCCCCTTTGTTCTTGGAGTGAGCGAGTTTGATTGTAGAGTGGAGAAGTAGAATCAATGAGAAAGATTCATTCTTGCTTCCAACCTAATGCTTTAAACCTGCTTGTTAATGACGAATCAAGGGACAAGGATCACGAATTTGTGAAAACTCTTAAGAATGTGCGGACTGAATTGGGGAAGACAAAAGACCTAATTACTAATTTAACAAATCTATTTTTTAATTATTATTTGGATTGATTTCATTAATTTTTAAAATAAGAATAATTGTATTACAAAAGGTTAGAACAGTAATTTTACCTAATATATATATGTATATATTTTAAAAATAATTTAAATAAAAGAAGGGTAATATAGTAAATAATAAAATACAATTTAAAAAATGATATAAATAACTTAAACCTGTATAACAGGTAGCAGGTCTTTATGACGCCACATGGCGCGATTCGACAAAGTGACTATATAGTCACTTTGTAAAATGTGACTATCGTAAGAATTGCCCTTCTTATTTTTAGTTACTTATAGTATTCACATTTATTTTATGACAACAATTTTTCATGCGCATACTATAGGTATTAATTAAAGGAATTGCGACTGTAATTAACAAAGGAGGAGTTTTTGTGACCATTAATTTCAGTAATCTATTCCTGAATTAACAACTCTAAAATAATCAACCCATTGAATTTATGATTGTTGTATATATAGGAGTTAGGACATGGACGCCTCGCAGTCTTCGTACATTATTATACTTCATTTTCTTGTCCAAATAAATACATGTATTTTAGGTGGCCATGGCCTATGAACATGTTATAAATAACGTTAGAGCTTTTTCTACATACTATATTTAGAGGTTTTGTAATTCTCAGTTGGGTTAGTAGAATTATTTATTTTGGCGTGCTTAAATTTCATTCTATGTATTATAATGTGAACAAACCGTAGAAGTTACAAGTTTTGGAGTTTCAAAAAGAGCCGATTAAAAAATGTCATAGTGCTTACTGATCAATTTTCTAGTTGCATAATGGTGACAGTGTTTCAAAGAATCTTTCACACCTTCATTTTGACACTTTAAAAACTTCACATTTACAATATCCACAATATTACATAAAATGTCATTAGACCTACACACAAGTCTACTCACTTATTTATTTTTTTACAAAATTATCCCTCAAAACTCTATTTATTACTCCTTCCGTCCCGTAATTTCTTTTACATGTGAAGTGATACACAAAACAAGAAAAGTGAATTTAGTGGGGATTTTGAGGGGTGATTTTGTAAACCTTTAGGTATAAAGTAAAGAAATGAGTTGACTTTTGTGTATGTGTGGAGAAAAAGTAATAACATTTGTGTAAAATTAAGGATATTTTGAGGGTGGAGTTTATAAAGGATTTTCCATTTTAAGGGTGTGAAAGTTATCGAAAAGGAAAGTGTGAAAGTAATTGTGAAACGGAAGAAGTATAATTTTTTTTAAACTGTGGACGAACTTATATATGAAAGGTTCTTTGGGACGGAGAGAGTACTCTTATTGTCTTGTCTGCACAATTATTAGACATCAAACATGTAAAACATTAGAATTAGAAAATGAAACATGCATTTGCCTTTAGATAATAACAAGAAAATAACTATATGGTGAAAGAGAAATATTAAAATTGAGGCCAAAATTTCAATAGTATAAAGGTCCCTCTAATAGTCTAGCTACATCACAAACAAGTCACAATGCTATATAAATTAAGAAACCAAACTACTCTCTCTTCAAATTCAAAAATCCAAATGGAAAGTTCATCGGAGCATCTACGTCTGCGCCCACACGGCGGCGACGAAGAAACAATTGCAGTTTCCAAAAAGCGGCGCAACCTCCTCTGCCGCCGATTGTGCGGCTGTTGCGCCGCAATCACCCTCACCAATATCATAGTCTCCGTAATACTAGTATTCACCGTTTTCAAAACCAAACAGCCGGTTGTACGAATTCACAAATACTGGATCCTGAAATTAGATTTAATCAACGGCACCAACACTACGCGGCCAGGCTCAAACGCGACTTTACTCTTCGACATTTCGATGAAGAATCGGAATTTCGTGTCGATGACGTACCCGTTAATGGCGTCCACGATTCATTACCGCGGCGCTGTTGTCGGGGATGCGATAGCGCCGCCGGGGACACAGAGGGCGCGGCGGACTCTGAGAACAAACATTACAATGGAAATTATCGTGGATCGGTTTAAAAACCTTCCGGGTATGGATTCGGATGTGAAAACGGGTGTGTTTAATTTGACCGCTTATTCGCGGTTTCCGGGTCGGGTAAAGATTTTCTTTATTAAAATGCATGTGAAGGTTAAAATGAAATGTGCCGCGACGGTTAATTTCACGAGCTTGACATTTTTGCACCTCAAGTGTAAGCCAAAGGTCAAGCTCTCCTGAAGACTTTTCCGTTTTTCGATTAATTGAATAAACAAATTACAAACATGTAAGGGGTGTAATTAGTAATTATGATTACTCTGCCTCGACACAAAAATGTGTTATTATATATATTTTGTGTTTGGTTAGACGTTGTACAATATATAAATAAGATCAAATTTGAATAAAGCAAGAATTTGGTTATATATATATATATATATACATTTTTTTAATTATATAGGATAATAGTAGGAGGCTGAATTATGTGAGTAGATTCAGCTTACATACTGAATTACATTAATCAACATGTCCTAAATAAGCCCTTGAAAGATTCTTTTGTGGAATTACACAAGGTAGTATGAAGCTTGCATAATTGAACAAAGGGGATGTAGAGGGGTACTTGGGGTTACAGTACAATCTACTTCGAAAATTGAAAATTTTCTACTAATATACCGTGTACCCTGGGTGGATGATCAACATTAAACGATTGTTTGATTGCTTTTATTAAAAAAATTGTGTTTCTACAAATTTTCAATGATGATACTACATATTCCAATGTCCTCCGCCCAATTACCGCCTCCTCCTCCTCCTCCTCCTCCTCTATCACATAAAAAAACGGAGACTTTACGAACTTAGTAGTTAGTATTCCGTAGTATTTATAGTTCGTTTTGCACGTTCTATGTTTTTTTATTTTAATTGCATCAAGTTGTATGGCTTTAAGTGTTTATTATTAATATATTATGTATAATATTTTCTACCCATAAATCCAAATTCTTGAATCTGCCATTGAAATTGAATGGCCTACAAACAAAACTTGGTCATAAAGAATTTCGACAATGAACCTCCGACGCTCAAGTTAATTGGGCTATTTGAGAAAGGTGAAATGGAGAGGTACAAGAAATTTGAATGTGATTAGTTTTTATACCTTCCAACCTGAGGGGTACAAGAACATTTTCTTCATAGTAGGCACATTTTACATATAATCTCCTAACATTTTGGGATTTATTGATTCTCAAAGTAACAAAAAATACCATATTCTCGACAAGATAAAGGAGTAGAGATATGGATCCCCTATCCTCCTACCCTTTAGAGGCGAGATGTGAAATGCATGATGAAATTGGAAGGTCAAGCCAGCTCCTCCAGCTCTTGAGGACCTCTCCTATATACTGTATTTCTTTTGCCCTGATTTCTTTATTGTTCAATCTTTTTCAGATCCATAAATGGAGGAGTCCCCTAATGAAATAATTTTGGATCAGCCAGCTCTTCATTTTTAATAGTATTACTACTATCTATCACTTTTATTTATCAATAATTAAATACAAATTTGGTATATTGATTTTTTTAAAAAAAATCACTAGTAATTAATATAATTTCCAATTGAATTTATAAAATAATTAACTTTATTATATTTTTTTGCAATTTTTATTATGAGACGTATATGTAGACTCTAAGTCACCTACCCTTCAGAATAGTCAATATTGAATATTGGATCCCATTGAGCCAAGTAATGGGGAAGTCCAAAATATCACTTTTCAATATTAATCCAAAACCCAATAAAAAATAATATCTCCATCATATCTGCATCATCAGCCCACTAAATCATTTTTTTTGTTTTGTCAAAAATAAAAAATGATTTTTTTTGTATTCCCAAACTTGAGAGAGTATTAAATGCTGCATTAAGTCTCCTCACCCACCCTCCACTTCTCCAAAATTTTCCCCATTCAGATGGCATTTTCCACACCCTTTCGCTTCCAATGTCCTCCGCCCAATTTCCGCCGCCTCCTCCTCCTCTAGCCTCCGCCGCCTTCACCTCCATCGGCCTCGGCTACGCTATTGCCATCGCCCTCGGCTGCCTCGTATTCTTCTCCGCAGTCATCATTTCCTCCTACGTCTGCTGCCGATCCGTCCTCCGCCGCCGCCGCCGCACTCAAAACCCTAACCCTAGCAATTCAATCGAAAGAAGCATTTACCTCCCCCGAATAATCTTCGTCGACGACGACGAGATCGAGTCCCAAAACGTCGTCGTCGGGCTTGACCAGGCGGTTATTAACTCGTACCCGAAGCTTGTTTTCACGAAGCGGAACGGGAATTGGGGAAACGACACCGTTTGCTCGATTTGCTTGTGCGAGTACCGGGAGTCGGAGATGCTCCGGATGTTGCCGGACTGTAAGCACTGTTTTCACGTGATGTGTATTGATGCGTGGCTAAAGCTCAACGCGTCGTGCCCTGTTTGCCGCAACTCGCCGCTGCCGACGCCCTTGTCCACGCCGTTGCAGGAGGTGGTGCCGCTTTCTCAGTACGCTGATGGCCGGAGGCGATGATGGGTAATTTTGGTAATTGAGGAATTTCTGTAATTTCCAATTTTTGTGGGGCTAATTTTGAAAAAAGTTTTGTTAGTATTTGACTTGAATGTGAACAGGTTTAAAAGTACATACCCTTCCAAAATTTATTTGGGTCATTATCAATTGAATGCAAACCCGAACAAAAAAAAAGTGTTTAATTATAATTCGTGTTTAGTTAATTTGTTGAATTATGCAAATTTTGAATTTTTATAAGGGATTGAAACGAGACAGATGGATACACTAATGTAAACAGAATATTTGTGCACTATTGGTACGACTACGAGTCTTCGAGATAGAGGGTATAAGTCCTTTCATTTTAATTGTAGGACCATTTCTCGACTTTGGGTTCATGTACTATAAAACGTCTTAGATTTTGATGTTACAATTATAAACTTTATATGTATGTCTAGATATTATTTGCAATAATAGGAAATTACAATTTCGCGTGAATTTGGTGGGAATTCCGATATCATAATCGAATGAAATGTGTTAATTTAAGCTCTATCATTTAAATGGCTCAACTCATTTTGAATAAAAAATAATAGAAAAATGTTGGAGTATGATATATTTAAAAAAATAATAATTACCATTGGAATCCTGAATTATTGACTTGATACAATTGAACACTTGTATTTTTCTGACAAAACAGTTTTAAGCACTCCAACTAAAAATTAGTATTGTATGACATGAAACTCTATTTAGTATTTACATTTTATTTTATCTAAATTAAATAGTTCTTTTAGAAATTTTCACCAATTTACACACTGTCAACACATATTTGAGGGAAAATTCTGTTTAATTGAGAATCATATTTTGAATTAACACTTTCACTTTTTTACAATCGTTTGCACACGTTGTTGTACAATTACTTGTACACCACAAAAAATAAAACTCTTATATAAATTTCATATTCACTATATTTATATATTACACAAATTGTTTGTTAGTATTACTTTTACATTCAACCCAATTAATTTATTTATTTTATTAATAAAAGTTACAAGATGACTCTTTAACACTTTACTCATTTAATATTTTTTTAATTTACGTGTTAAATTTGATGCAAACATTTGTGATATTGAAATGGAGGTAGTAGTTCAGAAGTTAAAAATGTCCCTTAACTTAATCAGAGACTAAATTGCAATGTTATCTTAAGGCTCCATTTGGATGGAGAGATTTGAGCTATGATTTCAAATCCACCATTCAAATTCACTCCCCTTATTTGGATTAAAAAGTAAATGAATGGATTTAAAATCCTAAGCATATGTTTTTAGTTAAAATTGAGAGAATTTTAAATCCTCCCTAAAACCATGTTATTTGAAATCCATCTATTTTCAAAACCTTTCATTTGAAATACCTCCTCAAATCAAATCCTTCCACCCAAACACAACCTAAAGGAAATAAAATGTAAGATGGTAGACGGAGACGGCCAAAGTAATTTTTGTATATTGGTGATAGGAATTGTGTTTATTTTTAAGAGTGTGTATTAGTTGTGGATTATGTAGGATTTTTTTGGACTTTCAAAGTCTAAGGCTCCGTTTGGATGGAGGGATTTGATCTATGGATTTCAAATTCATCATTCAAATCCTCTCTAAAACCATGTCATTTGAAATCCATCTATTTTCAAAACCTTTCATTTGAAATACCTTCACAAATCAAATCCCTCCATCCAAACACAACCTAAGGGTATTCAATTCAAAATTTCAAAAGTCTTTAAAAATCCCGTGTTATTCAATACGGATTTTAAAAAGTCTTTAAAAATCTTTAGGTATTCAATAGTATATTGATTTTAATACTCTATGAATTTTGTAGGATTCTCCTTAAAAAAATGTAAACAAATTTCACTATCCAAAATCTCTTCTAAAAACCAAAAATTTCAACGGATTCTCTCAGAGAACTTTGAAGACATTTTAAGGATGACAATATTGACCCAACCCGCGGGTACCCGCCCCACGAGTTTTGAATCAAGTCTGATCCGCCCCGTATTGAAAATGAGTCGGATCAGATCCGCGAATATTTTCGAATTAATATATATATAAATTTTATCAATAATATATATATTAATATATTATTGATAAAATAATATCCCGTGAATATATATATATAATATTAATTTGAAAAAAAAAATCTTCACATTAATAGTTTTAACATCGAAATTTATGAAAATATATGTAAATCAATAAAAATATATATATATATTTCACAATTCTCAAGTCTAACAAAATTCATATAAATCAATAAAAAATCAGTCAAACTAGACTCTATGAATTTTTATAAATTCACGTACTTTTTAAAGTCCAAATAAAATCTCAATTGAATACATTCTCTAAATATTTACCCACCGTGTATTACACACATAATTCTAAAGTATATTAGTCGATTTAAAAAAAAAAACCCTATAAAATATATATATATATATATATTCCCGTTTCAAAATTATATGCATACGTGTAATAGTACCCAAATTAAAAAATTGAATTTAATGAGGTGTCAGTCAAAATACATAAATTGTATTTTGAGTAATTTATAGAAGAGATTTAGTGAGACAGTAAATTGTTGGTCCAAGTAATTGAATTATTAAGATTAGAACTAGTTCAAAGTCTAGAAGAGAGAAGAGGGTGAATAGACTTTTAAACTTTTTCTAAAATATCAGATTTAGTAATGAGGAATATCAGATTATGATCACTTGTCAATTTATACTAAACTAATCAATTCACAACCTTACTTGCTGCAAATAATACGAACTCGTCTATTCAACTTTGATTTTACAATATTGTTGATTATCCGAATTAACAAATAAGAACAATTAACAAATATAGAAAAATAAGTAAATCAACACAATATTAATAGTGGTTCGACAAATGTCTACATCCACTCTCACAAACACCAGTTTGTGATATTTTATTAAACTGCCTTGTGGCTTTAACTCCCAAGAAATAGTGATTTTCGATTATATTACCAGATATATCTTCGATCTAATACTAGTGATTTTCTAAGCAACTAGCAAGCTTATACAAACTAAAACAATAAAGAAAAATTTCTCTGTTTTCTTCAATACGTCTTCTTGAATATGAACTTGTCTTCTGGGCTTTCTTCTAAAACTTCTGAATTTTGAATGTTTTGAACTCTGAGAGTGTTTGATCTCTTGAATACTTCAATATGCGCAGATTCAGTAGTTTTCAAATGTCGAATGTCTTCAACTATTTATACACTTTACTTCTTCAAGATAAGTTAGTTATCTAACAAACATTCTTGATAACTTCTTCTAACTAACTCTTATAACTGCTTCTTTGATATGTATCTTTCAATACGACAATTAATCAGTTACTTAAATTGTAACAACACTTCTGTTTAATCTTGACTTGTCTTGTATTCAGCATATTCAACACTTAGAATATTTCAGACTTCTTCATAACTTGTCTTGTCTTCAAGTCTTCATATGTCTTCTGCTCTTGTAGAACTCTGCTTGTTCTATCTAAGCTATTTAGTCTATTACATTACTTTAAGCTTTATTTATAGATCAGATTAGTCATCTTATAGACTATTACAATTAAAACAAAACATAAACATAAGCTTCTATACAACAATTCAAGCTTATCATAAAAACCTATGTAAAAGTAATCTTTCTCTTTATACTTAGTCATATTTTTTCAGTATATTACTTTATCTCATCTGATCTGATCTTGTCTCATACAAGATGACTTCATTAACAAATCAGTCAACACTTAGAATATATTCAAGTCCTCTTTTGACTTATCAAAACTCATCTCATCATCAAATATAACTTGTATTTAAGATTCATATTCCAACAATTTGCCCATTTTTTATAAAGTTAAAACTACTTGAATTATTTAAGTCAATAGATCAGTTAAGTAGTTATCTTATATAGATCATCAAAATATTTCATCTTTTTCATATATCAAAGTAGATCAGATAAATTACAATTACTTAACAAAAATATCAAAATGAAATAAACTTCTTACTCAGACAATATTACCATCACCATCACTTTCTGCTTCCTCGTACTTGAAAAACATCTAGTATCCTCTTATGAATTTCATAAATGTGATCTTAATTCATCACTGATGTTTTCTTCATCTAGGATCTTCTCTTCAAATTTCTTAATAATATTGAAGCCGATTCTGTTTCCAGATGCCAGCGTAGGTGTGTTCCACTTAGGAAATTCTGGAGACAAAATATTATATCCAATAGCAACAGCAACATTCATGATCAGCTTCCAAAGATTAAGATCTTTAGACCATGTTTATCCACGACCGGTCATGAACGGGTCATCAAATATAAAATTCATTTCTCACTCCTCCACCTACCCATTTTACACCACAAACCAAATTTATATTTTTTCACACTTTATCCATAACCACCACAACCACAACCAACATTTAATAAATTATTTCTTTTATAATATAATAATTATATCTATTATTAATTCTTTATAATATTTTCACAATATTTAAAAAATATATACCGTTATTTAATATTAAAAAATTCATAACTATAATAAAAAATTACAGTAGACTTAAAAAAAATTACAACATTCAATAATAAAATTTCCATTACAAAAATTGAAATACACACTTTAGAAGAGAAAAAAGATAATTAAAATGACCGGGTTTTGAAAGTCATGATGATAATTGGGATCATTTGGATCCATGTTAGAAGAGAAAAAAGATAATTAAAACAATTTAGAAGAGAAAAAAAATAATTAAAACAATTTAGAAGAGAAAAGGGAGTGTATGAAATTGTGATTCAAAATATATCAAGATTGGTATCTATTTATATTTATAGAGAATTTAATTTTATTAATTTTAGTTTTTTTTTTATATTAAGTAGATAAGTGAAAATCAGAAATTATCTAAATAAAATATAACCGACGAGTAAAATTTTGACAAGTGACATATTTTGATTGTTTTGGGATAAAACATTATCCCCCATGGCCCCACACACACTTGGTTATCTCTGGTTGACGGACAACCAATGTCATCCCAAATAAATCAATTTTCATTTTTTTTGTTTTTGTCCGCATATGTATGCCCTGGTCGTCAATTGCCCGATAAACATGGTCTTAGCTTCCATGAATTTTTCAATGTGAATGAACATGTCATAATTCTTTCGATGGTAGCTGTCCATATCTTCTTATAATCCAATGAGCTATTTCACATTTCTTCTTAGCAACTCTCTATACTTCTTTATGTTCAACATCAATGAATTTATCGATATGAGCATCCTCAAAGACTTCAACATCTGCTTTGCTGTCTCTCCGCTTCTTAATGTGTTTTCCCCACACTTTCTTATTTACATATTTATCCTCTTCAAAACCGTAACAGTCAAAGTGTGCAAAAAAAATAATGGGACATAGGGAGTAATAGATTATAATAGTAGTATGTTTTACTTTAAAAGTAATACAAATTTTAATGGAAAATTATACCAGTAATACTACAAAATAAAATTCTTGAGACGATAAAGTTTTGTAATAATATTAAACAAAAAAGACGTAATCTTCAATATGCTTATTAATATTTCATACCCCCTTAAATATAATTTTCCCAGTTTTAAGAAAGAAATATTGAATGAAGCGTACTGTACTTGGACTCAACTTTTGAAATGAAATATTATACTCTCCATAAACTTTTTACTTATCCATTTTTTACGTCTCCTCCTAATTCTCTATCAACTTATTTTCTTTTTCTATCAACTATATACGTTATACTCACTTCATTCATTAGAAAGTGTACTCATTTTTTTCTATAAAAATATTCAATTTATATTTACATTACAACAACACTACAATATTTTTATTTTATCTTAAAACATGTGCCCAGGCAAAAGAAATGCATAATTTTCGTGGGAGTAGGGAGTATAATATTCATTAATTTCTGTTTAAAAATCAATAAAAAAAACTTGTGTAGTGAGGAAGAGTATTTCTTCTAAAATTAATTTCATTATTGGACTGGGCTTTTAATAGTACGGCCCATTAGACTACGAAACGCACCCGTCCGGACGACTAGGGCTAGAGTTTACTATATAAAGGACTTCTCTCCCATCCCTAATGTATATTCAGGTTTGGCAGCCTCATCTCTTTGTTTGTTTTTTTTCCCTTTTCATATTTTGAAGAAGAAGCGATGATGAGTTATCCATAGATTTCGATTGTGGCTTATTTGCCACAGCGTGAATCCTTATATTTGGTTCGTATTCACTGAGCATTCTTTATTATCTGTATTTTTGGGGATCTTGTGAACCTGTTAAGGTTTCTCTTTGTGATTATGAATCATTTTTGAAAATTGTTGTTTCAAGTATTAATTCGTACGAAATTGAAGGACCTATAGACGAGAGGCTTTTATTCAATGCCGATTAGTCAAGTTTACCTTCGGATATTGAACTTTATTCTGAATTTTGATCGCCGGACCGGTTGAATTTTGTATCGGTAAGGTTCTCCATATCTTCAAACATTTTCCCCTTTAATTATCTATCCTTTTTTAATTACTAGTTTTGTAAAGCGAAGGATCCCAGCGGAGAGATAGGACTCTTTTATGAGATCTCTCTAACACATTTAAATTAACCCTTCGCAGATTGAACATTGGCCATCCCAAACCACTGTCAAGATTATTTAGTTCTTGATTCGTTTTGAACCCTTTGGCTATATTTATTTTACATATTAATTCGGAATTTTTATTGTTTTCAATTGTAAGTCTTGAAAAATCGAAGGTTCCCAGCGGAGGGGTATGACTCTTTTATGAGATCTCTCTAACACATTACATTTAACCCTTCGGAGATTGAATTTAGGCCATCCCAAACCACTGTCAAGATTTTTAGTTCTTGATTCGTTTTGAACCCTTTGGCCATATTTATTTCAATTGACTCTTTGAACTTATGTTCCATTTTTTGAATTTATTTCGATCTTTTTTTTTCTGTAATTTCGGTCTTTGAACAATAGAAATTTGTTTTTGAACAATTGAAGTGGGTGAAGATGAGACGACCGTTTCAACAGTCTACGATTTACATTACGTATCCATCGGAAATTGTAGCAGCATGTACACCAAATTTGGCACGTCATTTGATTAAAAACATTACTCAATTAATTAAATTGATTAATTTTAATTTGTAATTATACTTTAAATGGTTTACAAAATATATTAACCAATTAATTAGATTGATTAATTGAATCAGTGATTATACTTAAAATGGATCACGATACAGTAAATAATTAATTAGATAGATTCATTTTATTAGTAATAATATTATTTCACTTAGAATGGTTTACATATCATTAAACAAGTATTTATATTTATTAATTCAATTAGTAATAATCATTTTCCTTGGAGGTAAATGAGACTATCATGGACTGGACTTAGTATTAAACCTGAAATGGCTTATTAAATTGATTTATTCAATTAGTAATTATCGTATTACACTGAAAATGTCTCAAACATGTAAAACTTTATAGATTTGTTTTCATGTAAATTATACTCTCTCCGTCCAGTTTTATTATTCTCACTTTTGTTTTTTATTATTCAATTTTATTATGCTCATACTATTTTTTTTTAAAACAATACCACTCTTCTACCATTGGACGGAGGGTGTAATTTTTTTTAATTGTGTCATGAATTCAAATAATATCAATGTTCTATTTTTTTCACAGGAGAGTTTATTATTCTTTAATATTAAACATTTTTCTTTCTAAATATTTTAGTTCCTCGTTCATTAATTCTGATAAATTTTGTCTCACCCCTTAAATCCATAATTTATAGACATTAAATTTTCTTTTAATTGTTTTTTTAAGAAATATTAATATTAATATAAAATATTATCTATCATTAATATTAAACATATAAGTTTCTCTTTCATTAATTCTGATAATAATAATATAAATATTAATATAAATTATTAAAATGCGGTGATTTGATTTGATTATGAGTATACCCATCATTTCACATAATAATAATATAAATATTAATTCACACCCGATTCATCATTTTACACCCGAATCATCCGGATCCCCACCATCACCACCAAAACAACAAAAATCCTAAAAATTCAAAATTTAAATTAACAAAAATAAAATCTAAAAATTCAAAATTTAAATTAACAAAAATAAAATCTTAATATGTTCGAAAATTTACCAAAACAAAGTAGATGTCCGAAAATTTTACCAAAACAAACTCAATATGTTCGAAAAAAAATTCAAAACAACTTAAATTTGTCTCAAAAAAAAAATCGAACATCGTGTTTGATTTTTTTTCAAAAACAAACTCAAGTTGTTCAAAAAATTTTCCAAAACAAACGCACGACGGCGAGGGGAGGAGCATGACGGCCGCGGCAAAGGGGAGGAGGTGGTGGGCGGCGGCCGCGTCTGTGGGGTGAAGGGAGGGCGGCGTCCGCGACTTTGGGGAGGAGGGAAGGGGGCCACGAACGAAGGCGGTGGAGATGGTTTCAGGGGGCAGCGACATGAGGGCAGCCTGACGGGAGGTCGGCGCGTCGACGAAAGGACGCACACTGTGGAGGGAAGCGCGACGGGGAGGGCGGCGCGACGTCGAGCAGCGTTGGCGGAGTGGGGAGGGGGCTACCGTCGGGAAGGGGGGAGAGGCTGCGTGCACGGCGGGGCTGTTGCAGGTGGGTGTCTAAATTGAGAAAGAGAGAATGAAGATTTTAATTGAGATGAGGGTAATTTTGTGTGTGTTCCTCGTGGGTGTTCTCATCCGTTTTGTGTGTGTTCTCATCGCGTGGGTGTACTCATAATAAATCCGGGTAACTTTATCCGCGCCCTATACACCGTTGGGAAGGCGAGCCCAATGTGATAGACTCGTTTCCACTGTTCTACTATTGGCTTGTTACTCCTTCCTTGAGTCCATACACCTTCCGTATACTTATAAGTTTAAAGTTTTTTTTTTTGATGGAGTTATAAGTTTAAAGTGAATTTGATAAATTTGAAGTAAAACTTACATAAAGAAAAAAATGATAATTTTAAAAATAAAATGATGTTGAGAAAATATTAATTTTATTTAGCATTTCTTATTAAGAGTAATCTTGAGATGTTTTAATGAAAAAATTGTGCAAGTAATCATTAATTGGAGAGTGTATTATTCTCCTTCCTCAAATTTGCCAAATTACAATTGCAAAACGATAGAATATATTCCAGAATATTATTCTCCTTCCTCAAATTGGAGGTATTATTTAGTTAAAATTTGAATCGAATGATTGAAGATAATTTTTTTTATTTGACTATAATTTGGTTACTTTGGTGACAAATAGATGATTTTACCTTGGAGATGCGCTAATGAAATATTGGTTGTCATTTTTTCATGCAAAATTGCATGTATTGAGTGTTCGTGTGGGGGGAATGTGTTCAAATGATAAAACTACTCAATTTTTTTCTTTTTTTTTTGAATAATCTATTCTTTCATGTCCACAAGTTTTGTAATAAGATGGCAGGTTTAGTTTGGATTACACATATCTTTTCAATTCTCTAGCAATTAAGTACAGTTAAACCTCTATAAATTAATAACCTTGAGACCATGGAAATTTATTAATTTAAAGAGGTATTAATTTATGTATAAATTAATATTTATTAATTAAAAGAGAGACTTTTGAAATTCAGCAAATTTAGTGCATATGTATTAAAAATAAATGAATTCATGTATGTTTACTTGATTATATTTATGCATCAACCAATTCTTTGTAACTAATTAAATATATTCATTGTATACATGTTTACATTAATTTGTTGCACTTAAATATATTTATGGTGAATGAAACATATACTCCACTATATAAATCTCAATATAGAAATAAAATAATTCATAACACCCAGTCATGTCTTCTCATCTAAAATTCATCGCAAAATCATCCATAAATGATAAAATGCTAAAAACATTATGTGAGGAGTATAAGAGAGATCATCTCACATGTACTCAAAAAGATTTACAAGAGTCGATTGGTGAAAAATATCATTTTAAAGTTAGTCAAGGTACAATAGATTCATATTTTAGCAAATTACCATAATATTTATAATTGTAATTTATGAATTATTAATTTAGAGTTTTAATGGGACCTAATATTTATTAAGGGATTTTTCGAAAAATTATTATTTTATTATCTTATCGAATTTGATGATTTTTTACAAAGACCCAAGTCGGGACCGAAAGATTTTATTATTTTAGAGAGTTTATTAATTTATAGAATATTAATTTATAGAGGTTTTACTGTAGCTTAAAAGTTTTAAGAAAGCATTTTATTCTCCGACCAACAAGTGATTATGTGGCTTGCCGAGTGTGTATATTTGCCACATAATATTATACTCCATCTTATGCATAATATATTAATTAACCCATATAAAAAACACTATTATATATTAATTGTTTTTTAATTTCAAATGAAATTACACATCTTATGCATAATAAATAACGACTTTTAAAATTTAAATTACACTTTAATATCTACAAACAAAATATTTTTACAATCAAAGAAAGATAAACAAACCACTGAAAACAAAGAAACGAACATCAAATTAAAGGTTGTGATTTTTGTGGCACATATAATATGTGTAATTTGACGTGTAATTAAAAAAATGTAATATTGCGTGGAATTAAAAAAGAATACGTATAATATTATGTGACACATATACACATTCTCCGGTGAACCACGTCATCACTTGTTAATCGGAGAAAAAAAGTATGTATCGAATTAAAATAATCTAAAATAATCTAGAAGATTGTGTTTTCCTATTATAATTTTAAAGGTGGAGAATTAAATTGAGATTGATTGCAAAGATATGCAATTAACCCTATTAAATAATTTCAATTGATGTTTGCCTCATAACTGATTATTACCATACGTAGGCGCTGAAAATTCAAACTTATGTTAAATATTACTCCCTCCGTCCAATTTTATTATGCCATTTTCTTCGGGCACGAATTGTAATGAATATTGATGAGTTTATATATAAAGTAAATAAGTTGGGAGTATGATGAGATGTTGTGGGGTCCATTTATATGTTAAGTGATTATTTATGAATAAAGTTAGTGGCAAAGTGGGTAAATAAGTGATGATAGGAGGGTGTAGATAAAGTAGTATGAATAGTATTATTTCCAAAAAAAGGTATGAATATAATAAAAGAAAGTGAAAATAATGAAATTGGATGGAGGGAGTATTTAACAAAAAAAAAAAAAAAAATCTCTTTAATATTGTTTTGTTAATATAATATCGTGTTGCTTATTTATATCTTTTTTTTACTGTCCTAAATCTTATTTTATATTTGTAATCTTCAAAATTAAGGTATTCATATTATTTTTGTGTACATTCAATTGCAACATGTAATTGAACTACAATTATAATTTTATTGTAATGTGAGGATAAAAAATTCAATTGAACAATCACTTAAAATTCAGTTGTACGTATACATCCAATTGCATACAAAAATTCGCCTACTTCATATTGTTTTATTAATAGACATACATTAAATTAATAATATAATTTTAAATATATCGTACTCCACCCATTTCATACTTGTTTATCAATTTGCTTCTACCATTGGATTTTAATAAGAAAATTGTTTATTAGTATTATGTATACTAAAACTGCTTTATAAGAGATATACTATTTTTGACAAAGTGGGATAGCTCAAGTGTTAGAGCACCACTAACTAGGCCTTAGGTCCTGGGTTCGAGTCATGGAGAGGGGAAAAAAGGGATGGGTATTTAACTTTCCATAAAAAAAAAAAAAAAAAAGAGATATAATATTTTTAATGATTATCTACAGTATGTGTAATTTAGTACGAGATTAACCGTTTTGATAAATGTGTAAACATGCGTGAGATTGAAGTAAAAAGTATGGGAAAACATGAAACATTGCAGCTCAATCAGAACATTTTTTTGATGGTCAATAATAGAAAATTGGTATCTACAAAAGAAACGAATTTCTAGTAAATCCATTAATAATCGGGTCTGTACTGTTCTAACATGTTGTCAGGATGGCCGAGTGGTCTAAGGCGCCAGACTCAAGTTCTGGTCTTCGTAAGAGGGCGTGGGTTCAAACCCCACTTCTGACATAATTTTTTTTTTTTTTTCATATGATGTCTTCCTTTACATTTCAAATATATCACACTAAATTAAGAAACAATGTTATATATATGGACTGCATATTACTCAATTTATACTAATAGACAAGAAATATTAGCACATAAAAACAAAAAGTGATGGGTTTATATTGGCATATATCCCAACACATGGACCCTCTTGTTTCTAACCAACTTAACTTTGTAATATTGTGATTATTATTAATTTATTTATGAGAGAATCTATGCAACTCAAACATGTAAATTAATCGATAGCTACTATTGTCTCATGCAAAGCTGGTATACTTAACTCAATCGATCCTTACAAATTACATCTTCAAATAAGTTGTCATATAGCAACACTAAATTAAACAAAAAATCTAAACATATGTGTGGCCATGCATAAAGCCACAATCCTAGCCAAATGGAGTATAAATTTAATGTAAATATAATATTCATACCAAATTTTTTTATCTGAATCTCTGATATTTTTTGTAAACTGACCGGCACTTTCCAACTTCATGTATATATCCTCATTTTTCTGAAAAAAAATTGGAATAAGAAAGTTTAATTGATAATCCTAAACAAGATTTGAGAATATAAAGAAATTAAAAACACTACTACAAAATTGTTTTTTAATGACAGAAATCATGTCATTATAGCTTAATTCTAAGTTTTTAATGATATATCTGTCATTAAAAATCAATTTTTTGTTATTAACGGCTTTTAACCATTATAATGAGAAAATTCCGCCATTAAAACTCAAACAAACCTATTGATCTTTTGCAGTAGAGAATAGCTTCTTGGATTGAATTTTCAGCATCACACCAAACACTATTACTATCACTAGAACTTGATGGAGTAATAACAACATCAAAATTGTTGGCCATTTTCTTAAAATGATCACTACTCCTCCCATATTCAACAACTGAAAAGGCCGACGACGAACTTCGTCTGGGTGAGCTTCGAACGGCTATAACCTTGCGCTCGATCAAGATCATCCACTCTACTGCTTTTCCTCAAGCTCTTACACACAAATCCAAAACACTTGTGCAAGATTTTCTTGGATGATATTCTAAACTTTACCAATATATAATTGTGAGAACGACGTCGTTTTTTGTCAGCAAGAAAATGATGAGTAGTTGTGGGAGAGTAGTGGAATGGAATTAGATTTAGGGGAGAGGAAGGAAGAGAAATAGTTGAGGTGGGCTTGATTTGTCCATGTGAGAATATTTCATCAAAGTGAGTGGGTGATGTTATTACCAGAGGAACATCAAAGTTGAAATTCAGATCGTGTTCGTTGCAGGGCTCATGATCAGAGATTAAAGGTGGTTGTTTATGAATTAACCAGCTGTAGGAGAAACTTTCTGTGCAGGTTAAGGGCTCTGAGTTTTCCATATTTCAAATGAAGGGAGGAGGATTATACGATTATTATTGTCAAAGGATTGATTTATATATATGTATACTCATACCGCCAAAAAACAAAAAAACATGGTAAATTAGGTATACTTCCTCTGTTTTTCGCAATAATTTTTTAGCGATAAAAATAAAATAAAAAAGCTTTATTAAAATTTAACCTTATTATATTAAAGGGCTAGTTTCTTACATGCATTTCATACTAATTTGACCAAGTCAAAACCCTAAGTTTAAAACTCAAATTAAGATAATTTAAAAAAATTTGCGGGTCATAAACCCAAATTCGGGTTGCCCATAAAATTCGCGGGTTGCAAACATATGGTTTACTACATGACCAAAATATTGTTATTACAAGGTCAAAAAATTACCACTACAAGGCCAAAAATTTAATACTACATGTTAAAACATTCTGTAAATCAATCCAAAAAAATAACTGTTTAGAATATTTTTGGACATGTAATAATACACATTTGACCTAATAGTGATAAAATTTTGGTCTTATAGTAACATTGTTTTAGTCATGTAGTAGCTGAATAAGTCAGAATTATTTTAGCAATTTTGCTCAAAAAAAAAAAGTGTCCAGAATATTTTTGGACTTGCAGTAATACAATTTTGGTCTTGTAGTGATAAATTTTATATCATGTAGTAACATAGTTTTGGTCATGTAGTAAAATAGTACTCGTAATATTTTAGAGCGAAAATAAATATTATAATTAAGGTTGACCCACTTTGACCGCATTGACCCGCGTTGATCAATGAATTTTGACCTAATTGATCAATATTGTATATAAGTTTTTGTCTATATTAAATATGAGAGAGAATTGAAATTAAAAGTAAAAAAAATATTTTTTAACTTAGGAGAAAGATACGGAGTGTGAAATAATACAAAAAAAATCTTTTAAGTCTTTTATGAACCGGTTTAACCGTTAAATTAATTTGCATTTTGTGTGTATTTTTAATGGTATTAATTGTTTCACAAATATGCTCTCCCAACTACACTTAAAATGCACTTTTATTTGTACACGAATTTTAAGAAATATTGTGAATTGAGGAAATATTAGTTTGATAGTATTAGCAGTTTTATTAAAATGTATCAGTAACAAAGCTAAAACTGATTTTCACACAATACCAATTCGTTATTGTATATACTTAATTACTCTAGTAATCAACCTACAAAATTGTAGTTTATGTTCTTGTTATTTTTGCATGAGGTCCCGTGCATCACTAACTTTGAATTAATGAAATTTAAATTTAATGTGAAATTAAATGGTTGAAAAGTTGACTATAATGTAGCATGGACATGCCCACGATGGAGTGTGAATTTGATATGTATAAATGGTGAGGAATTAGGTTTCAACTTTATTTGCCTAAACATGACATGTTGAGGGGACGTGAGGATAATTGACAAGTTGACATGCATGTATATAAATTTTTATTATATATGAGGATATTAATTTAACAATAGTTCGTTAAAAAAAAAACTTATAAGATCATTATTTTTTTTTAGCAGGACCCATATGAGTTACTCTAAATTAAAAATTGTTTGGTAGAAAAATATAATTAACCGCTTATTAAATCCTAAAATAAAAGTATCAGTATTCACTTGTATTTTTAATTTTTTTAAACTATGAAAAAGTGTCATATAAATATTAGGATTTTAATTATTAGTTAAGGGACTTAACAAAAACTATGATTGATCGACTAGGTATAAATTTCATTTTCGTTTAAATGGGGCCTCACGTAGATATTTTAATGTGAACGTACACATAAATATAACTGAATTGTCTGGTGCATTATAGAACGAGTGCAAAAGTTTAATTTTATGGGAAATATTATTTTTGTCAGAATAAAGACAATTAATTTAGGAGGAGGCAACTGGCAAGAACCACGCATGTACATGAATTTCTGTGCCTGATAAACAATTAATTAAATACCAGAAGTTGCCACATACATGCTTCCAAGCATTTCAGAAATATATACACTACTCCCCCACAATTGTTTCCACTCTTTAATTATAAATTTAGTTAACAATATTATGCTATCTCCAGACAAAAGAGGACGGTATCGGGCAAGAAAAATCTATTTATGATAAATAAATCATAAGAGATTCCATAAATGAATCTACATGCAAAATATTAGATAAAGTCTTTACACATATATACCTTGTGTTTTAAGGTGGGGTTTGATTTGAGGAGATATTTCAAATTAAAGAATTTAACAATATATTTCGATTTTAAATAACATGGTTTTTGTGGGGATTTAAAATTCTCTCCATTTTAAATTAAAAAGTGTATGAGTAAAAATCTAAATATTAGAAATTCATTCATAATCCAAACAAATTGAATGAATTTAAATGGTAAATTTAAAATTTATAGATCATATCTCTCCCGGTGGTGCCTCAAGATAATTAGCCAATAGTATTGTAAATTAAATGAATTCAATCAAATCCAACATGATTCCATTATATAATTTATTTTCACGATTGAGGTCAACAGTTTTACTTTTTTATTATTTCCCTCTACGTGATTAACTTTTTAAATCTTTGCTTCTTACAAGCTAGTGACTTACATGCACGATGGAGTTCTAGTCGAATTTTAAATTATTGATCATGAAGTTTCACTACTAAATGATTTCAATTTAAAGTATCAAGAAGTTTAGATTTGATTTTTCGGCCCATTCGAGTCAGCCTTTTTTTTTTTTGACAGGAAAACGTAAACTTTCATTAAACATGTGGAGGCAAAAGCAAGCAAGGTGGGACTTCCTCAACCCAAAAGAAATCTGAGTCTACTGTTCTACAGATTATGTTTTCAAAGAGAAAGGTGTTTCTGGCTTTCCAGATGTTCCACACAAGGATGGCAAAAAGGGAGCTACTTTCGATTGGGAGAGCTTCAAGAAAATGGGAGCAGATTTCTCGAAAAGATGCATGCAAGGGAGTGGTATTTACTCGAATAGGGCTCTGACCCCAAACGTGAAGGGCGGATGGGCAGCGAAAGAAAATATGTGAAGACGATTCACTTTCAAGGCCGCAAGTCGGACAAATGGGATCCACTTTGAAATTACGCTTCCTCATATTCTCTCTAGTCGGGATTGACTCTGTGCAGGCTCTCCAAAGGAAGTGGCGGGAAGACGGAGGGGAGTTGAGGGACCAGATTCTTTTCCATAATTTATTCGGCGTGCTTGGGGATGGGATTGTGATGCCGCATCTCGAGAACTTCTGGATTGTCAGGTGATAAGCCGACTTAACTGTGAACTTTCCATCTTTTGTACACTTCCAGAAACGTCGATCAGGGGGAAGGCGTGCACTGATTGGCATTCTGAAAATTTTTTGTGCGTCTGCATCTTCAAAACATGTGCTGATCTTTTCTACTTGCCATGAACAGGTGTCTCGATCAATATAATTAGAGACTCTATTCCAGGACCCATTTCGTGGAGGATAAGGAAGAGGTTTAGAGGGAGAGTTTGACCCAATCCAGGAGTCGTCAAAACTGTTAATGGATCTGCCATTTCCCACTCGCCACACAGCTCCCGCCTTGACTAGAATTCGGGATTTCAGAAGACTTCTCCAAAGGTGACTCGGTTGGTAGCCCACTTTTGCTTCTTCAATCTCGGTTCGTGGGAAGTATCGAGCCTTCAGAATTTTGTGAATAAGGGATTGGGGATTCTCAAGGAGCCTCCAAAACTGCTTTGCTACCATTGCTAAGTTGAAAAAGGACATCTCCCTGAACCCAAGGCCTCCGTGGTCTTTAGGGCGAGAGATCTTCGCCCAGCTTGCCCAGTGGGTTTTGCGTTCCTCGCCTTTAGCTCCCCAGTAGAAACGTGTCACTGCTTTCTCAATATCTTCACACAAAGATTGAGGAAAAATGAAACAGCTCATAGCATACATCAGAATGGCTTGAACAACACTCTTGATGAGAATTTCTCGACCATCCTTCGATAGGGAATTCTCCTTCCAATTTTTTAGCCTACTACTGACCCAATCAAGGATCACCTGGAACACCTGTCTTTTTGACCGCCCTATGAGGGTAGGGAGGCCGAGATATTTCGAAAAGTGGCTCACCGTGCGGGCTCCCAGCTGCTGTCCCATTAAGTCCCTCGTGTCCTCCGACACATTTCCACTCGCGAAGAGCTCAGATTTGTCAAGATTGATGCGTTGACCGGAAGCTGCCTCATAATAAGCAATAATCTCCTTAATTTTGTTGAGCTCTGTGGTGCTCGATCGAAAGAAGAGAACACTATCATCCGCAAAAAATAGATGTGAGATCGAGGCGCATGCCTTGCCACTTTGATGCCCGTGATCTCTCCTTTATTCTCTGCCCGGTTGATAAGAGAAGAGAAGCCCTCTGCACATAAAAGAAACAAATAAGGAGAGATGGGATCTCCTTGACGGAGACCCCGTTGAGGCGTGAAAGGGTCAGTTTTCCTTCCATTAACAAGAATGGAGTAGGAGACTGACTGCACGCATCGCATAACCAAATCAATCCATTCAATACAGAAACCCAACTTAATGCACATGCAACGAAGAAAATTCCACTCAACCCTATCATATGCTTTGCTCATGTTGAGCTTGAGGGCTAAAAAACCTTTCTTCCCACTCTTTTTCTTTCTCATGAAGTGAAATGTTTCGAAAGCTATCATGGCGTTGTCGGTAATGAGGCGGTTAGGAATGAAGGCACTTTGGGTAAGAGAGATAATATTGTCCAGGATGACTTTTAGCCTATTTGCAATGACCTTTGAAATGACTCGAAAGATAACATTACATAGGCTAATGGGTCTGAATTCTTTGGGGGATTCGGGAGTTTTAACTTTTGGGATGAGCACAATAAAAGTGTGGTTAAGAGGGGTGGGATCGACACCATTATTCAGAATATCGAGACACGTAGAGACAAAAGAAGACTGAACAGTAGGGCAAAAATTTTGAAAGAAGAGAGGAGGCATACCATCAGGTCCTGGAGACTTTGTCGGGTGCATCTGCTTCAAGGCTTTCTTGAAATAGAATAATAGATACGGAGTATTATAATATGGGGATATATGGGTATGGGGATCGGAGTATTTTAAAGCATTTATTGGAACAAGAAGAAGTGACATCTGGGGCGGATCCAGAAGTCGAGGTTAATTAAGGGAGGCCAAAAAAAATATTGATCTAAAACACTAACATTGGTATAATTATAATATTTATGTATATTATGTTTTTATCATAATACATTAAATTAGTAAAAAATAATAATTAATGATCTAAAATACTAACATATATATCATGACGTTTTTTAATTAAAATGAACACTTAAATTATTGAGCAACGAATAATTTATTTTGTTTAATGTGGTGTAAAATTAAAAAAATTATCGAATTAATCAACTACAAGTTATATTTTCTTCTATCAATCCATTTTTTTAAAGTTCTAAGTTATAATACTACATGAGTTAATTATAAATTTATTTTAAAAATACTAAAGTAATACAAAAATGATCATTGTTTTATTAAAAGTAGTTTCAAACATATAAATATAATTATTTTAATATTAATTTTACAATTAAAATATATGTTTAAAGTAATCAGTTTTATATATAAATACAACATGTGCAATAAGAACTTTTTTTAAACATAAAATTAATAGTGTGAAACTAATCCATCATTAATTTATTTAATTAAAAAATAAAAAAAATAAAAATTTAATGTAATACATATAGGGGTTGGGGTAGGGTTGAGGTGGGGCATACCCTGGTTCCGCCCCCGGTAGACATCTATCTCTCTAGAAGTTTAGACTTTTTTATAAGATATTTTTTTTCATGTTGTTGTTAGAGTTTCACACATACACTTACACATTCTGAGTTTAATTTTCGTTCTATGAGCCTCCACCTCAAGGGTAGAAGTGAATTCTTTTATGAAAAATGAGATTAGGGGAAGGCTATATAGGGAGTGTTGATTCTCTTTGTACAACCCCCTCCCTGTATACTATTTCTCTCAACAACTGCCTCTCAGATCCTAGAAATGGCTTTACATGCTCTAGTTTTCCTTCCGTTTATTGTTGCTTTTGTAATTTGGATTCACAGGGTGCCTGGGGTGTTTTGTTCTTGATTTGTTTAATAAAGTTATTTTTTCGACCATTTATTTTTTTAATCATATCTTCAAAATAATTTAATACTACTATATAGTTAGAGAGGTAGTGGTTATTGAGAAGTGGTGTTTTATAAGTATTTCTCCTCCCTCATGATTCCAAATACTTGCATGGACAGAACAAAAGGTGCAGACAGGGGTCCCTGGATGTCGGGGGAAACACAACTAAATGCCACAAAAGTTTAAGGCTCCGTTTGGATGGAGGGATTTGATCCATGGATTTCAAATCCACTCCCGATTTAAAATCCTAAGCATATTTTTTTCCTCTTTAAAATCATGTCATTTGAAATCCATCTATTTTCAAAACCTTTCATTTGAAATACCTCCTCAAATCAAATCCCTCCATCCAAACACAACCTTAAGGACCATGAAAAACTCAAAACTCTACAAAACTGACTATACATATATATAGGTCCCCTCCATTTCTCCAAACATAACTACAAATCTGTCTATTAATCCTTCAAACTCAATTATATATCCTCAATTTCTGGACATGCAGAAGCTATTTTAAATCTGTGATGGAATTCTATTTCAGTTCTGTACTTTGGCAGCAGGAACAATGCGAATTTGAACAAATTTGGATTTCTGCCAAAAAAATTTAATTTGTGCATCAAAACATTCGAAGCAAAACAATTCCTTTTTTGTAGTAAAAAATATTGTAAATCTTAATCAAAATATGTCAAGAAGACTAAATTTTACAAGATTCTAAATTATTCAACATTTTTAAAATGGTGGTCAAGTAAAAGAAATATCCGACAGAAAAGAAGCCCATAAATTTCAAAAATTCAAATCATATTAATTAGAGTAAAAAAATCGACGAGAATTGGATTGATCACGATTTATTTTATACAGTAAAAAGTAAATTAATGACTACTGCGACAATTACAAATAAGAACAAATGCGGGTAAAATGAAGATATTTTTCTTGTTTTATATTAAGAGGCGATTGCCAAAACACACACACACACAATTAACAGAATTTAATGTCTTAAGAATTAACAATGACACAATGGCAATGCACACTCGTGTTTATCGTCTATCTCAATTCTCAGATCTTAAAAATTAAAATCATAGACTACTCCATAATCATCATTTATTTCTATAGTTAATAATCCATTAATGTCAACCAACCTAATCTTTTTAAAGGCAAATTCTTGTGTTAGATATGGTCATAAAAGTAGCACTCCTTAACAAAAAAAAAAAAAAAGACGATTATATTAAATTTTTATTTAGCAGTAGTATTACAAAATTACTAGTATTAGGAAAATTAAATTAATTTTGGCATAAACGACTAAACGAGAAATATGTCTTGATATTGGTCAAAGTCAAACCACAGATTATCCCTACAAGTCCTCTCATACTGTAATACGTACGCATTCCAACATTCCTTAACGACCAATTCGCCGCATAATCCGTTGCCCCAAAATCCTTTATAACACAAACTTCGTAATTGAAATATCTCAGATTCATAGTAGTTTGATAGACAAAAAAAAATTCAAATTCCAAAAAATCCCCTCTAGTAAAGGGGATTTTTTTTTTTTTTTTTCCTTTTCGATTCAAATCCAGCCCCTTTTAAAATCTCTCACAAATCACAATTCCTAAAAAGGGGTGGATCATTCTTCAACAATGGCGGAAACGAAGAAATACATGACATCCGAAGAACTGAAAAAACACAACAAATCCGACGATCTCTGGATTTCAATCCAGGG
This sequence comes from Galeopsis tetrahit, assembly GCA_963675135.1. Classification (NCBI taxonomy): domain Eukaryota; kingdom Viridiplantae; phylum Streptophyta; class Magnoliopsida; order Lamiales; family Lamiaceae; genus Galeopsis; species Galeopsis tetrahit. The sequence goes on from OY776121.1 coordinate 90,438,218, forward strand.
AAAAGTATACGACGTAACAGAATGGTCTAAACAACACCCCGGCGGCGATATTCCCCTCCTGAATTTAGCCGGCCAGGATGTCACCGACGCATTCATCGCTTTCCACCCCGGTTCCGCCTGGAAATACCTCGACAGTTTTTTCACCGGTTTTTACCTATCCGATTACCACGTTTCCGAAGTTTCTAAAGATTACAGAACCCTAGTTTCCCAATTTGTGAAATTGGGCCTGTTTGAGAAGAAAGGGCACGGGGTTATTTACAGTCTCTGTTTCGTCTCTGTTCTTCTCTCAATCTGTTTATACGGCGTCGTTTGCTGTAACAATTTCTGGATTCATATGCTCTCCGCAGCTTTGTTAGGGTTCTCATGGATGCAGGTTGCTTATTTAGGCCACGATTCAGGGCATTACCAGATAATGAAAACCCGAGGGTATAACAAATTAGCCCAAATTGTCACAGGAAATTGCTTGACAGGTATCAGCATTGCCTGGTGGAAATGGACACACAATGCTCACCACGTCTCGTGTAACAGCCTCGATTACGACCCCGATCTTCAGCATTTGCCGATGCTCGCGGTCTCATCGAGGCTGTTTAAATCAATTACATCACAATTCTACAATAGAAAGCTCACATTTGACCCTGTGTCACGATTCTTCGTTAGTTATCAACATATCACGTTTTACCCTATAATGTGTGTTGCTAGGGTGAATCTTTATCTTCAAACATTCCTGCTTTTGTTCTCTAAAAGAAGAGTCCCTGACAGGGCTTTGAACATAGCTGGAATTCTCGTTTTCTGGACTTGGTTTCCTCTTCTCGTTTCGTGTATGCCTTCGTGGAGCGAGCGATTCTTGTTCGTGTTGGTTAGCTTTAGTGTCACGTCGATCCAGCACGTTCAGTTCTGTTTGAACCATTTTGGTGCAAACGTGTACGAGGGAGCACCGAAGGGGAATGATTGGTTTGAGAAGCAAACGAGTGGGACGATTGATATCGCGTGTGATTCTAAATGGGATTGGTTCTTCGGAGGGCTGCAATTCCAGCTCGAGCATCATTTGTTCCCGAGGTTGCCTCGTTGCAATCTGAGGAAGGTTTCTCCGATTGTACAAGACTTGTGTAAGAAGCACAACTTGCCTTACAGGAGTATGACCTTCATTGAGGCCAATAAGTGGACTCTGAAGACGCTTAGGACCGCAGCTTTGGAGGCGCGGGATTTTACGTCTCCTCCTAAGAACTTGCTCTGGGATGCTGTCAACACTCATGGTTGATGTTGTTGAGAAGAAGTTGCCAAGAGTTTGTTGTGATTAAGATTTAAGATGAACTTGCTCTATGCTAAGTTGTCAACAATCTTGGATGGAACATTTTTTAGACAACTTAGTCATATTGGGGTAGGGTTTAACCAAGTTAGTCATATGAATAGTGTCATTGGTTTTGAAGCTTTTGTTTTCATCTTTTTTGTGAAATTGATGTGTGAAATTGTTCTAGGCATCGGAAGATCGATGTGTATTTAATCCATCTTAACGTGGTTCAGTTAATCTATATCTCTCTCTCTATATATGAACACCAAATAAAGTTTCATGTTGTCATATTATCTTTCTTGATAGTAGACAAACTAAAAGGTGTGAAATAACATCTAAGGTTAGTTGAGGTATTCATATCGAGTCAACGCGATAAATCAAAATCATCTGATCATACTTTAAGAAATGACACTTAGAAGCCACTAAGGAGAAACGTGGCATTCAAGTTGGACTCTAGACACGGCCGACTAGGAGTGTTAAAAAAAAATCGGACCGGAAAAATGACCGGAACCGGACCGACCGGTTAGATTCCGGTCCGGCAAATTTTGGATTCCGGTCCGGACCAGTTTGGACAGGAATTTTTTTTTTTAATTTTTTACTAATGACTCTCAATTATTTTTCAAAATCAAGTAATTGGTGAAAATGTGTTGAGATCTAATACATTTTTTGTAAATATATAATTTAACAAACATATTTAATTTATTTTAGGGTCAAAAGATCATTAATAATAATGTAAATAAAATTCACATTGGCGTAATGAAGAGCAAACACTTTAATTTTCATACACAAATTCACCAATTTTTATTCTTGCTTCCGTAAAATTTTAAAATTCCGGTCCCGATCCGATTCTGGACCGATGCACACCCCTACGGCCAACTACTCTACTCATACTCAAACTCAAGACACAGTGAAATCTAGATGTCTCAAGACTCACCGGTATGCACGACAACAACACACTTACACTGACACACAAGTGATACTTGTACAAACACTTGTCCCCTAATTAGGGTTTTGAAGCTAGTAGGAGTGACACCTCACTCATGTACTATATAAAAGGATCTTTTGAATTTTTTTTACTCAAAATTAAAGTGAGAAAAATAATAGGATCAAAAGGAAAAAATGGTGTAATTTACCGGAATGCCTGGTCTGTTATTGGGCCTGATCACATTTCTAGGCCCAAATTTCTTGTTTTGTAAACTTAATTGCAGCACTACAAAATTCACGTATAGTCGTATAGATCGGGATCTTCTCTAATCCCCTATTAGTATTATTTTTCAAGGCATATCTCTTTTTAAAATAAAAAAAATAAACGAGGACAAAAATATGGAAAGAAGTCACACTGATCACTGATAAAATTCTAAAAAAAAAAATTGTAACAGTCACGCATTACTGACTAATTAATCAGTTGTCACAAGATGCAAATTTTAAAATACTAAAATCATTTGTCAAAATCCATGAAATAAGAAACAGGATAATATCCCACTAAAATGGGAAAAAAACTGTTTTCTTTTTTGTAATCATTAATGAATAGTTGTCTTTTACTTTAAATCCAAATTTTTTGTTGGTCCTGAACTAATTTATGAGTCAAATTTTGGTTAATTACTTGTGAGCTAGTTACTATAAATCTTGAAGCATTAAAGTCCAGTAAATGGCCCACCACCAACCACCTCATCTACTGTTCTACTACTCTACTTCCTTCTGCCCCAAATAAATACCAACCCAACGACGCCGCTTTCACTCCCATTTTAACTAATTTACATCTACAACACACTTCCCGGGTTGCTTCTTCTACACACTTTACTGATTTCCGTTTACATCAATCGCTTAACTTCGAATGTATCTTACATGAACTGAATTCGACTAATTATTGCGTAATAATTGTTGTTCTTTTCGGGGGAATCTGGTTGCGAACAAGTGCTTTATGTGTGATGATGCTAGGACTTTGATGATTGAGCTCCAAACGAAGTTTCTAGAATTCTGAGTGGAAGTTTTTGTGTGTTCAATGGAGGGGGAGAAATCCCGGCACGAGAGGCGGAGTATGAGATTTGATGAGGTGTCAATGGAGAGGAGTAAAAGCTTTGTTACGGCATTACAGGTGAGCTTTGTTCGCTCTGATCTGTTATTGAGATCTTGAGATCAGATCTGAGATGGTTTGTGTTATGCATGCGGGATTGTTTGCGCTTTTTACGGGTTGACTTTACTTTTAGTTTTTATGGAATAAGATTCTGCAAATCGCGTTGATTAATGTGATTAAGTTGTTGTAATTTTACTTTGTTCATTATTTGTTTCCTTACTTTTTTTTTTTTTTGTTTGAATCGGAATCTGGTTATTTTTTGTAATTTGTGTTAATTTAGTTTAGATTTGCATGCAGCTCTGTATCGTGTTCATATTTCCCCCTTTTCACCTGGGATTTGTGGGCTCTGCTTGACCTTTTCACTATTTTCATTTGATTCTGTTCAAACTTTTTTTTTTTTAAATTGTTATTTATCTATAAATATAATACTAATATTTTGTTTGGTGCCTCACAGCCTGGTTTAATAAGGTCCTGTAATACTGTATATAACTATAGATGAAGCTAAAATATTCTGTAGTATCTGTCACTGTAACGATTGCCGCGAATTTTTAAGATATTTGTTCCTACCCCTTATGTTTGAAGATGAAGCTAGAAACCTGGTTGACTTCTGAAAGAGAATTGCTGCGAGAAATGGGGAAATATTTGATGGATCTACGTAATTCTTTTGAAGTATTACACATGTATTCTTCTGCATACACGTGTTTTATATTTGATCTTTCCACAGCTTTAATAACTTTGATACAAAATTATTTATCGTTCTTGTCATATTACATCTCCACAGGAACTCAAGAACCTCAGGCCACAACTGTATTCTGCTGCAGAGTACTGTGAAAAGTCGTATCTCCTCAGTGAGCAAAAGCAAATGTAAGCCTTCTGCCAGCTTGATTATGTAAATATCATGCTCATTATTATGTTGGGTTACGTTTAGTCGGTAGTATGTTCATCTTTCATTGGCGATCAAGAAGGGAGCAATGTGCTAATTTGATTTATATATTTGTTTATATTGTTCAAGGGTGTTGGACAATCTTAAGGACTATGCTGTACGAGCTCTTGTCAATGCAATTGATCACCTTGGTACCGTTGCTTATAAGTTGAGTGACATTCTGGAGCAACAGACTCTGGACATCTCATCCATGGAGCTTAAAGTTAAATGTGTAAATCAGGTAACTGTCAACGCAGTTCGCTTGGAGAATATTTTATTGAGCATAAACACATTTTTGACACTAAGATGTGTATTTTACTCTGTAGCAACTTCTAACATGTCAAACATATATGGAAAAAGAAGGTCTTAGGCAACAGCAATTATTAGCTATCATCCCAAGGCATCACAAACATTACATTTTACCAAGTAAGACTAAATCCTGCTTTGTATATTAGTCAAATTCAAGTCATTTTCATTTTTCTCATTTGATTTTCGTTTGATTGACCTAAGCTAGATTCTGTGAACAAAAAGGTGCACTTTAACCCTCATATACAGACTGGTCCTAGGCAACCTATACAAGCGAGACCTCGTCTTTATCCTGCAGGTGGCTTATTTTCTATGCATTTGGATGATTGTTCGTCATATTGAGCCGTAGAATATTGTAAACTCTTCAGCTAACTAATTTAATTTATACCTTTTATCCAGGTGCTTCGGCTGCAAACACTCTCTCTTGGCACTTAGCATCCGAAACCAAATCGACCTTGAAAGGCTCTGCAAGTAGTATTATAAGGTTTGCACTGGAAGTTCTTATTAACATAAAATTATATTTATCTGTTTGTCAAGTTGTTCAAACACATAACTTGATATTTGCGTACCTTTTCAGCAATGAGGAATCAAAGACACATGTGAAAGGTTTTGCTGCATTAGGTATGCAAGTTTACATACTTTTCTTACTGTTGTAACAAATGTAAGATGATATTTATATTCATCTAGTTGAAGTATTCATCCTGCAAAATTTATTCCTGTGCAATCAGATGTTGAAGACAACAGTCGGATGAAATTCGCACCAGCTTCAAGTGTAGCTGCGCAAACGCTTCGTGTTGCACAACGGGTAAAGACAACTTCCCTAGAAATCATGCATGCTTCATGTGTGAAATCATTTTTTGTTATATAGTTTTGTCATCTGGGCTGGTTAATATTAGGATGCGCATGGCCAGAAACTCCTTACTTTCCATTATGCTTTTCTTACCTGAATGAGTAGTGGCGAATCTCTGAATTTCAAATTGGTTGTTTGATTAGACCAGTTAGCTTTTTATTGTGTTCACAACTGATAAAACACGAAATCTTTCTTTTGCAGGATGCATTGGAGGGCTCCAAACCCATAACTCCATACAGGTCATTTGACAATGTCGCACAAAGGGAAATTATTCGACCCCCAGTTCGCAGTAAGAGCGTCCTTTCAGCTTTCTTTGCCAAGCCAAAGACACTGAAATTAAAGTCAAGTGCATGAATCATTTCCTTGGGCATACTACACTGTAGTTCATTACACCATCAGATGTTTCGTCCAAGTCAGCTCGTGCCTATTGACCTAATCCTTGGCTCAATCATTATATTATTCATCCAATACTTGTGAGTTTTGTGCATCAATAAAGTTAGCACTGCAGTGTATTATCGATGTTGAGCAAGCATTTTTTTGTATCTTTGATGCATTTGAGCAGACAATTTTCTCTTCACATTCTAACATGCATATTCTTTGTTTGTTAATAGCTAGTACATTGGTCTGAACGGGGTTTTCCCCGCCCCATAGAACAACTGATTTAAGATTGCTGCTAATTTTCATATTCTGCATTTAAAAGCAAGAAAAGAAACAGTTGCCATTCAAGAAGGGAATTAAAATCTTGATACAAATTATCCAATATTTGTAATATAAGATGTGCAAGTACTTGACCAAACTCTTCCAAACTCAATCCTGATAATTCTATAACTTTAATGATCAGGATTAATGTAGGTTAAAATTAGATATTAAAAACACCATATATAAAAGAACATAGCATCTTATCTTAATAGACTATAAGTTTTGAAATGAAGCAGGCACAAAATCGTTTTTGTGTGATAAAAATAATTATGTACAAGACGTTAAAAGGGAAAATTACAAGGATGCAAACTATCTATATGACTATATAAGGACACAAAATACAATCCTAAGCATCCATTCTTAGTATGAATGAAAAAATGGTACATAAGAAAGAATTAGATGACTCGTATCAAGCGGTTAGTACTATCTCAAAAGCCTCACTGCTGATCTGTACCGTTTTTCGTCTCACCCACCGCAGGCTTCACGTACTTTCCAATGACTTTCTGATGAGTCCGTTTACGCATCCGTTGAATCTTATCTTTACTCTGTTGCCTCTTCTTTTCTTTCTCCTTATTTCTAAGACTGTTCTCTTTATCATACGTACCTTGCCAAAATATTTCGCCTGTCGAAGGCCATAGCCAATGTCTTTTGGGGTGATCGGAATCAAACTCCTCGGCCAAGTCCTCATCCATGGCCTTAATAGTGGTGAATTGAAAAAACTTGATCCACATTTGACCTTTTCGACTTATAAGCTTGTGCTGTTCTTGCATAAACCCCGTCTCGGGGTCTACATACACTATTCTTCTTGCACTATGGTATGCCCAAACATTTACCAGTAACTCAAGCAAACGAGAGTAGCAGTGCTTGTCCTGTTCATCAAGCATGTATACATCTTTCAGAAGAAACAAATGGACTGAGAAACTCAGGGGGCGTTCGGTTCAAAATTCTAAAAAGATGATCAATTCACATTGTTTATACTTTGTACTGGGTAAAAAGACTCAAAATAACCACCTCCTCCCCTATAATCATTCCACTATTCCTCAATCAACAACCATTTCTTGTTTCCATCTATTCCAAGATTAGAGCCAACTACTAGAAATGTTATCATCATTCTCGTTGTAATTGATCATTCAATGATTCTTACAGTGAAATAGGCAGTGTAGCTATATGCCAACGAAATTAGGGACAATCACAAAACCATCCATAAGATTTAAGTCTAACTACAAAAAATCATATGAAAATTTGTTTCCTCTCAAAATGCACCAATTGAGAGGGTGTTTGTAAGGTTATCCTAATATAAGTATAATACTGATCTTTCTAAAGGGGTGTGGTTTTAACAGTCTTGTTACAGTGCCATCATCCCTACAACTAGTCTAGAACAGAAGTTCAAACGGCAAATTGCAAAATTACCACATCAACAAATTAAACCTTTTTAACCCCATTATGTGGGAACCAAGAAACACTGTATTGAAACCAACAAATTGCAGTACTGTAACCTCAAATGGAAGGAAGAGTACCTTCGATATACTGAGAAAACAATGACCAGTCTTCTGGTGATCCTCGTAGAATTGTGCATCAAGTGCATCCACAAACATTCTGCAGATAAAAAAGATTGTTAGAAATTAAATGACAGGCCTTGGTGGACATAAATGGAAACGAGGCTCATTAGACTGCAGAAGATTAAACCTTGAAAACATAGCAAACTCCAAAAAGGACTTGGTAGGTGAAACCCAGGAATGCATGACAGACCAAGTGCCTTCATTCGAAGGCATCACAGGAAGAGAACTCAAGTTATGTTTTATGCCGTACATCTGTTTCAGAGCCTCGGAGAAAGCAAACCTAAGAGCCACATATAAATAAATCAGATCAATCATAGAATTGTTAATTTCCAAAACATTTTGTAATGTAATCATTCATATAAAGTGAAGAGAGTACAAAGATTTTAATAAAATATGAACATAGAAAATATAACTAACTACTCAAGTGGGATTCACTCATTCACAAGTAGATTTAATGCAAGTCCTTATAATTACACACATTTGTATGCAGTAAAATGGTATGGGAAATGATAAAATTGACAGATTAAAACTTACTGGCAATTCCCAGCATTTATAGCATCACAGAATGACCAGAAATCTTGTTTCAATGGGTTTCTAAGGTCCATATCCATGCGGGTCCAGAAGTACAAAGCGTCCCCATGCCTTTGTGCTTCAATAGCATCCAACAGTGATCTTTCGGCGGTCTTAGACAAAGATTTCTGTTATAATATTTGTATTAGACATGAAACAGAATTTCATAAGGAAAAACTATGTATAAAGCTAGATTGTATTATTCCTTTTACTTTGTCTAATTAAGGTGTTGTAACATTCGTAGGCGCATTTCACCAGCTGAGAGTATTACAAATGGTCAAACAAGTTAATACAAACATCTCAATTGCATATTTCATACGAATCTAATTACAAATTCATTCAGTTTCCTTTTGGAGCAGTAGTTCAAAGAAGATCTTCGTACAAGTAGTTATTTGCATGATGGTTAATGAAGCATATACTTTTTGGTTAAGCCAGAGAGGCACAACAGCAACAATAATAACAAAATTAAGGTACAAATGCATACCATCTGTGCTGTAGCTCTCCAAGATTGAAATCCTATCCAAGCATTTTTATGGATTCTATTGATCCGATTGGCGATTGCAAAAAAGGCTCCATATTCTCCCAAGACATCTCGATAGTAAACATTATTTAATAGTGGGAGACGAGAAGATGCATCAATATCATCAGCACCAGGCCTTCGATTTTTCCTAGACTGGAGGATGGATTTTGACATTGCATCAGGTTGACACCCAAATAATATTAAAAATTCACAGCTAAACATGAATTAGGTCGTGAGACGTACCAGCCCAAGCCCTCTATATAGTGAAGTATGGTGCAAAAAGGGCCAGGTTCCTACTCCAAAATAAGGTTCATAAATACATAGTGGTTGACCTGTCCTTTCAAGTTCTCCTTCATCTCTTTCGTGCAATGCACGATCAGCCCTTCTGACACTTCGGTATATCTCATCCCAAGTACCTCGAGGTAGATCGGTTCTATCCTTTACCTGCATCAGTTTCCAAATAAAACAATCCATTATCAAGTCCTATATCATTAATCAGTTAATTAAATAAAAGGAAGCATTAACAGAAAATCAGTTACCTCTTCATCCTCCCTTCTTTTTTTCATATTAGCCATATCTATATACTTTTGCTCTTCCCATATGGTATACAATAACGTGTCATTTGATGTATTCAAAGCCACAGAGTTCTCTCCATCGGTACGATTCAATTCCTTCTCAATCTCGTGGATATATTTCATACTGGTTTTGCTCGAAAAGTGGGTGTTTGCAATAGTTTCAAAAGGATGCCATCGCCATTCGGCTTTCAGTTTGATTGGAATGTTTTTGGCAGCCTGGGGAACAGCTACTTCTGATGGGAGTGTGAGAACATTCTCCAGAAGCAAAGCATATCCTTCCACAGTTTCTGAAACCATTAAGTTTTTGGCTGTAAGTTTTCCAACCGATGCAACATTCTGAGCTGTAAGAGAGAGTTTTCCATTTGAGACCATTTGGAACATGATTTGAGTCAGAACCCTTGTATCATCCTTCGGAAAAAGGTAGCCGTTCACCTTGTCACTAACCTAAGATTGTCCCAATCCAGTTAGTATGTCAAATTTGAACTAAAAAACAGCTTGGTCCATAATAGTCATTTAAATCTATTTTATTTAGTTGTTGAAGACTAATTATAGTCACAACAGATACCTACATATTTCCGTGTTGTCGGTAGGTCAGGAGCAATTATAGGTTTCCCGAAACACATAGCTCTCAGCAAAATGTCTGGAAAAGAATTCTCATCGAGGAAGGATCCATATATCACAGCATCAGCAGCAGTTATTACAGGGTCACTGTTTTCTTCGATAGCAATATGCTTCACCGTTTCCTTTGGATATCCCAATTTCAGAGCAATAGTCTGCAGCAAGGTATTTGATCCATTACACGCACGGAACAAAAAAGGGACAGAGTCTTCATTACACGAAACAACATTTCAAATCATTTTGCAGGTTAATTTCATTATTATTATCTAAGGGTTCCAGATAATGTTAAATAATAAATGAAGTAACGCACTATGGTAAATTAGTAAATGATATAACACAACAATTTGATCATTAAATAAACTCCTCTCACCTCCACAATACGACTGTAATTGCCGGTGGAATTGCCAGCTGAGATTATGATTTTAAGATGAGAAGTTGAACCACCAAAGTCTGTAAAAAGTGGATATAAAGCCTTCAAAATAAAGGCATGTTCAAGCCACATAGCTCTATATGATAGCTGACTTCCAACAATAGCAACAACAAAATCATCTGGTCCATACTCCATTCTCAGACGTAAATTGTCTGCCACTGACACCAACTGGTTATCAGCTTTACAAGACTCCACAGGATAGCCTGGGATGACGAAGTAATTTCCAGGATCACAAGCTGAATAGGCAATCTGCATTATATATAAAAAGTGTTTGATATTCAACCACTGTGAAAATGTGCTTATTACAAAAGCCAAAGATTACGTCAAATAAACAAGTAAACGATGGTTACCGGAAGAATAAAGTTTGGGAAGATAATAGCAGTGGCTCGATTGAAGTATTTTGTCCACATATCAACCAGCTCAGTTTGACCACTCAAAACATATTGTCTCAACCGAGCAGCAAGTGATTGTTCATGAATGGTCCATACAAGAGGAACATTTTTAAAAGGTTCCTGCATAAGACTGAGAAGTAAAACCTTATATTTATTGTCAAATGGAATATTATCTGAACGAATACAGACAGATAAAAGAGGAATCGATGCAAAAATGACTTGACACAAAATTATGAAGGAATAGATAAGTGAGAAAAAAAAAATTGATGGCTTCTAAGCACTGCACGGGGATTGCTGAATTAATTGATGTTGCTCACCAAGACAAGAATCCCGCAGCGTTAAGAGAATTCACGAGTATGCCATCATAGCTGCAAAGCAGAAGCACCAAATTAGAATACATACCATCAATTTTTTCCTTTTTTTTGGGCTGCAAAATTTTCAAGTTTTAGCTGTAACTAAACAACGTGTTATTGGGAGGATAGCTATCAACTAGAGCACTTAGAGGTGCAGTTGCTTGCATTGAATATGCGCATATAAACATTAAACCGCAAAATAGAGTCAGAATCCAACCCAGATAGGAGGAAATGATTCATGTAGAGAACAGAAATAGTAGCCAGAATATAGAACGTGCAATAGCTACTACAGTCCTAAAATATCATAACAAGTGAAACATAAAATCACTGAAGAATCAATCCATAGGAAAAATATTGAGAGTAATATGCATACTTCAGCCAATCCACAGAACACTTCATGTCCTGATCTACTGTGTTGACAGTGAGAGGAACTCCTATCTCCTTCCAGATAGCATGGGCCGGACCGTTTTCCTGAGAGAATACCTGCAAATACAAAGGATCAATTACTAACTTTCTAGCTCATACTAGAATCCACCATATAATTGACATTCTAACTTCCCAATTTCTTGCAGTTTCTCAGAAGTATTAATCTAACTAGCTTATACAAGAAAAGGGTTTATGTAACTATTAGCCTGCATCCACTTATAGTACCGAAACGTACATCATTTGCCAAACAAATTAGCATCTAATGGAAAAAAGAGAATCACATAACTATCAAGATTTTCATCCACAGCAACAGACCAAAACAAGTAAAGGTAATCAAAATTTAATACAATGCTGCACAATGCCTCTGGAGTTATACTAGTTATATTCTCCTCTGAGCTCAAAAAACGATTAACTTGAGCCACCATACCTTATCTCTAACCAATTTTTGAAGGGATACACATGCAAATTCCCACAACCAATTTCTTGATGCATTCAAGAACTCTTTTAGCAGTGAGCAAAAGTTTTGAAATAACAAAAAGATACATGGCCTTTGAGAAAAGTCGATCATATCTGAAAATGCAGGTTCTTTGAAAGCCCCTTCAGAAGGGAATTTAGGCATGTGGCCTGTGGCTTGTGTGAATGGACTTTGACAACTGCTTACCACATAGACAGAGACATACTGTATAACTTAACAAGGAGCCATTATATAAAGTTTACCCAGTACCCTTTCCCATAAAGATGATTACAGGAAGCAGAGAATGTGAACAAGTAATAAGTTATCACCTCGATTTCGTATCCAATCTCCAGCAATGCAGTAGCAACAGTAGCCATTAGTATCTGGTGCTGATCAACCCATAAACTAGCAAAAATCTGCAAACACATGACAAAACAGCATCTTAACTACACCCCTCCAACACTCAAGCTACTAACCAAATTTTCACTAACACACTATTTACCTTAAACCACACAATTACCAACCGACAAAATAAGTGGATCAATTTCACAAACAGGTTATAGGCGCAACGAAATTACTAAACGAAAATCAAAATAACAGATGTTCACAATACTTACCAAGGCAATCTTTGGTTTTCGGTACCCAAATCTCACAATATTACTTCCATTCACCACATTATTCTCCTTCCGTAACTTCCCCGGGACTTTTAAAGATTCAAAATTTATATCTTCACCGAAATCGAACTCTTTCAAATTCTCAAGCGATACTTCACCGTTATTACTAGACAATACATGGGCTTTCTCAAATTTAAACCCATCTTCAATTACCGAACCAGGCAAGAAGAAAATCTGGAAGAGAAAAATAAAGAAGAAAAAAACAGCCACTGCACAAATCAACTGTAGATAGTCAATCTTTTTTAATAAAATCACTTTTGCAAATCTTGATCTGCTCCTTTGGGCAAAAGAGCCATTAGTGTTCCTAGCAGATGAAGAACGCAGTAAATGGTGATCCCTCTTCAATGGCAATCCACTTTCAAGTGAACCCATTTACACTCGCATCAAAACAACACTAAGAATTCAATCTTTATATCTATATGCGCGTTTCAAGAACGGTAGCTGTACGTATTTTTTACCCCCAAAATATGCAAGAAAACGAAAAAGGAAAAGAAAAAAGACAGCTAAATTGGAAAAGGATGGGATTTATATATAGTTTTACAGCAGAGCCAGCAGTGGTAAGTATGACTTACTTTGACCTATGTATACTACTCCTACATTACTGTTGTTGTTTTTTTTTTAATTTTATGAACACACTACTTTTGTTTTTCTGTATTAAATAATTCGAGTTGGTTCTTGTGAATTTTTCTTTTTTCCTACTTTTTAGAGAAGAGGAGATGAAGTAATAATCGGTGACGTGGCGATGACAGCTGTTCTTTGTCAGAGACACATATTTGTGTAGGATGAGAGAGAAAATAAATCCTTGATTATTTAGGAAGGTAGGTTTGTAAAATTGCTTTAGAAAATCAATTAGGTGATTTTTGGTTTGGGATTTTGAAAATTTTGAAATTTGGATTTTAAAATTTATTGGATTTCAAAATTCGAATATTTTTTATATTTTGTATGGAGTATTTGTTTTGAGATTTAAATAGGGTATGATTTAATTTTATAGTATATAATTTGTTTATAGGTAAGTATGTATTTATAGATGTTTGTTTTGAGATTTTGAGAATTTTGAAATCTGTAAGAATTTTAAAATCTTAAATTTAAATCCCAAATTAGAACATGGTGGGATTCCAAAAATCTCAAATTTGGATTTCTCATCCAAGACAAACATCCCCTTAAGCAAGAAATCACATGGTCAATTGAAGTGTAGTATTTCACAGTATATTTTATTGGCATGTGTCATATTAAAATACGGAGTAATCATTATCTCATAATAATAAGAATGACACGTGTTGACGAAGTTGGATAGCTCAAGTGGTTAGAGCACCACTACCTAGACTTTAGATCCTGATTCGAGTTATCGAGTTATGGGGAGGGGAAAAAATGGATGAGTATTTAATGTAATTAAAAAAAAAAAAATGACACGTGTTAAAATAAAAAAAAAAAAAAAGAATGACACGTGTTAAAAGTTCAATCTGTTTCAAACACCAAATTGAACCCAAAAAAGTGAAACAAAGTAATTGATCTACAATTAGAAGGGGGTAACAATCATAAATCAAGATTTTTAGCATTAATAAACCATTATTTAACCATTTTACACACCTTTTTTCAAGCAAGATCCGGACACGTGTTTAACACTTAAAAATTAATTACTAATAAAATCATATACATATAATATGTTTATTGAATACAAGCAAAATTCTAAATCAAAATAATCACACTTGTAGGGATACTCATTCAATTCAATCATTACAGTAACAATTTTGTAAACCTTAGCTCGTTAATATTATCATTTGATCTCAAACAAAGAGTTGAATAGTTTGTAGCGACTAATAAACTTTGGTAATGACTCAGTTAAATTTAACAAACTTCCCCAGGAAAAAAGACAACTAATATAAACAAAAGGACTTTTAAAGAATGTTTACAGATGATGCTCAAGCGATCTCATAACTGCACCCCGTTAATGAATAAAAACAAACCGAAAATACATTCCATAAGGAAAAATTGCATGTAGAATTGCTGATGATCCCACATATGCAGTAACGCTAGAAATGGAAAAGGTCTTTGTTTTGTCGGAGAATTTGTTCGTTCAGGTCCTCTGCTTCTCTACTGCCTCCCACAATAGTGTCTGAGCCTCTGACTAGAGACGCACGACTGTTAGGGAAAAGGTTGTGTCGTTTTACAACAATAAGTTACTCAGTATAACTCCTCCAACTCACTATAATTTGCCAAGTGGGGACTCAGATGAGTATTCATCCACCAACCACAGACCATAATCCTGAAATCGCTTAGTCTTCTTTTCAAAACCAATTATGTAGTTGTTGTGAATGATTACATGCATTCCCTTTGTTTCCTTTACCCATGTCTTGTTCTTGAAGTATAAACCCCCAGTAGGGAATGCTTTTTGGGGAAGCAAATACACGTCCACCTGAAACAGATTCAAGCTCCAGTAATTTGTTAAATTACCAAAATCGAGCTATGAGGAAGAGCAACAACATAAATCACTAGAGCGATTTTGTCTGGAGAAGAACCAACCATTTTACTATTTTCTAAAGGCCCCCACACTCACACAAGAAATATACAAAAACAGGAAATCCAGTGGAAAAATAAGAAAGAGTATCCAAAGTTAAGAACAACTGAACAAGAAATTGATGCAAAGTTAAAAGGTCCTGCAATCAACAACCAATGGGATAAGCAGCAACAGGGCAGACGAATGATGGAAAAGTTAGAAAACACGAGAATGCAAATACACTTCGAATTAATAACATTGTTACAAATTAGCTTCTGCATATCCTTCTAAATGGTGCTTACAAGTTACAACTAAAAACCATGTGGTTAACTTAAGCTTCATCCAGTGCTTAAAATGGTTCTGGTAATGTGTATTATCAGGGCAAGTTAAAATGATAAATTCTAAGAAAAGGATGTGGAACAAACAAGGTACTTCACTAATCTCATGGCAGCAGAATACACCATACATTCTTCCTCTGTTCTAAAAAATAACCCCATAGATTAGTCCTCCATGACGTGAAAGTAACTTGATTACCCATTGGTAGCTTCCAAGGTCCTAAATCCTCTCTAGTTTTTTGGTTTAAGGAGATTTAGAATCAGAAAGAAGGAAAGAATATAATATGCTGAGAACTACAGATATATAGTTTTTTGCAATCTCATGCGTCTAAAAATGCAGGCATCCACAATATGGAAAATAGTATAGCAACAGAGATCTGCATATCTACCTCTCCAGCAGTTTTATTCAATGCCCAATTAAAGCCGGGTTGGTCGTTGGCTTTCTTAGCTCTAGACCAAGGTTCGTCCTGTAATTCTTCAACCCACTTCTTCATAAGTAATTTTGCTCCAACGGTGGGGCGCAGATAGATGAAACAGCTACAGATGTAAGTACGACCTTTTTTCCCGGGAGGCGGCAAATCGTGAGAATGATCAAGAGGTTTCACCTGACAGTTCAAACGGGTAGAAGAGATCATCATTAATACAAGAGTAATAGTTCCATCAAGGATATGCATAGGGATTGGGCAGGACCATTGACAGGTCAGACAAATGTACTAGATCTGGTTGCATCAGGACTTCGATAGAGTTCAGGCAGGAGTTATGACACTATAATGGGGGCAGTAAAGAAGATTATCTTTCCAAACTCATCTGTTTTAATTCCATCATATTGGGAACAGCCTCATAATGATTTTGTTCAATATATTTCCATACTGTTGATCCAGATATCGCTAAGTAAATTAAATAAAAGAATACAGACGACTGTTTTATAGTGCTTTTTGGAGCCATCTTTTCAAATCCCGAAGAGCCTACTGAGAAGAGGTTGCTGAGTCCAGTTCTAGTTGGCTTGTGGATGGTTGTTACAAAAATGATGAATTTGGATTAAGAAGCAATCAGAAAACTTACATAAGCCATGTCATCCATGAAGTACACATCATGCTTGCCTTCAAGATATGGAAAAGGATCAGCCAACCAAACCATATCAACATCATTGTACATAACATTATAGCCAAGCTCCAGAATTTGCAGGAGGTGACGGGGCCTTCTGGCTGTAAAATTGAAGAAGCCCTACAACATATCAAGAATATGAGCCAGGGTCCTGAGTACAAAAAGTAAATAGTAGACGCGACAATTATGAATAAGAAAGCAGAAAATGCTTGCAAGATTTCAACAAGATTAGCCAATTAGTTAATTAAGCTTTAGCAAGCCATTGAGCATTTCCACCACAAAATGCTAAACAACAAGCAATCCCTTTATCACCAATATACTATAACTGACTAGTAAAAACTTAACTACAATAAGCTTAAGATAGGAGAAAATGGCAAGGCATGTCAATTCTCAAAGTCAAGAAAAGCATTCTTCCCAGTATCACATACGCAGTCTAATGTAACATAATACCATACCACCTATATCTGTAACCATGTCTTGTCCAACATAATGTGAAATTAAACGTATAAAGCCTCTTATTTTTATTAATGTAATCATTAAGCTTTCGGAATTAGGTTATTTGACACTCACCCATCAATTCAAAATACAAAATCAAGCTCATTGGTCTAATTTACCTACAGAGCACTAGTTTCTGAACAAATGGAGTAAAATTCGTATTGGAATCACCAAAAAAAAAAGCTCAAATTACCTGAGACCCAAACTTATGTGCAGCAGCCGCCTCCAGCGCCGGTGGTACCAAGACCGCGTGCCCTGGCCATCGCTCATTCACCTTATCAAGCGTAGCGTAATCCTCAGCAATCACCAAAACTTTATCCTGGTGCTTTTGCCGCGAGATGCTAATCAACCAGTTGTTCAGGAACAACAAATAAGCCTCACTCACCGCACAGACGATCAACGTGTTGTTCTTGGCGACGTAAGCAGCCGCATCGGAAAGCGTGTAGCTTCGCCACTTGGACTCGGTTCTACTGAAGTTGAACAGAGATACGGAATTGGGAGATTGTACATAAGGAGAGAACACGCCGACGACTATCAGAAGTGAGAGGAGGATGAGGATCACCGCCGGTCCGCGGCTGAAAAGAGCGGCGCCGGTGGATTTTTGGGAATTTTGGCGCGATCGAGGGGATAATTCGGAGGATTCCAACGATGGAGAGTAGAGTGGCCTCTGATGGAGAAATGCTGACATTTTCTGTGACATTAAATGCTTTTCCTGTTGCGACAATTTAGAGATTAGAAGATAACTGAAACTGAAAATCTCAACTCAGGGCGAGTGAGAGAGATCTCAGGTGAGAGAAGTGGCCGACGGTGACGACAAGATCGGGAAATAGAATTCCGTGGACTTGTTTGTGGAATGGCCCAGCCCATTATTGGGCTGGATTACACTGCATTCTATTAGTTGGCCCAAGGTATATACCCCTCCAGCTTTGTTGAGTATACTCCCCGATTTATGTATCCCTCAATGTGAGTATGTGACACATATTAGATGTACTCACCCTCAAATTATCCAAAATATCCTCATACCTATTTTTTCCTTATTTCCTTCTTCTTCTTCAATTTTCAAAAAACTCTAAAAATTAATTATTTCTCTCCCCCAATGTCAAGCGCTGCCACCCCTTCTGCGGCGGCAACGCCCCTCCCTCGCCTAGCCGTTGCCGCTTCTCCTCCCCCGATGCAATTCGTGAAAAAATTGTTTTGTCGCCCCTCCGCCGATAACAAATTTTTATTTTTTTATTTTTTAAATTCAACAATAATGTGTCGAAAATAAACACTATCGTCGGCAAATTGCTATTGACGATAGTGTTTATTTTTGTCCAAAATTTCGATTTTTATTTTTTCTTTCGATGAGTGTGTTTTTCCTCGACATGTTATTGTGGAATTTTTTTTTTTTTTTTTAGATTTCTAATTTTTTTTTATTTCTGATTTGTTTTGGAATATGTTTGAGTGGTGGGGCGTCGGCAGTGTCGGAGGCGACGTCGATTGCTGTAAAAATTAGGATTAAGTTTTTAATTTTAAAGGGAGTGTATCTATCTAATGAGTATTTTTACGCCATGAGTATTTTACACTAATATTAAATTAATAAATAGGGAGGGAAAGTATACTTAACAAGACTCAGTGGAGTACCAATAAAGTTTTAGTGGGATGTATTTTTATAAAAATAAAAGATTAATGTTTTGTTTTTACTATAAAAAAAATAAAAGAGAGAGAGGTAAAGTCATAGAAAGAGGTGCATTTAACCGTGGCCTTTCTTGTATGGGTCCGACTATTTACACCTCCATTTGCGTTGAGAACACTCCCCTATGGATTTAATAATAAAATAATGAAGTAAAAAACCAAAAATACTCTTTAAGTCATATTAAACTACTAAATGCACCCCACACCTTTAAACCTAAGTTTTATCCATCCTCCGCCTCCGCCGCCGCCGCCACCGTCGCCGTCGCCGCCGCCGCCGCCAAACACCCAAACACCAAAACAAAAAAAAATTCAACTTAAAAAATTTCAAATTTTTTTTAAGATTTCGACAAACCAGTGTCGACCATATTCACTCCCGTCGACACTGATTTGTCGACAAGATTGTATACGCTCGACATTTGTTGATCGGAAAAAAAAAAAAAAAATTCAAAAACTCGTCGACACCCTGTTGTCGACGGAGTGTATTTGGATCGACCTAAAGTGGTCGAAAGGTAAGAAAAAGAAGGAAAAAAAAAAACAAAAAAAAAACAAACCTGGATTTGGATTTGGCCGATGGACTGGCTCGGCGAGGGAGGGAGGGGACTGGCTCGGCGAGGGAGGGAGGAGGAGAGAGGGGACGGCCGCGGCGGCCGCGATTTGTTTGTTTTTTTTTTTTACAGGCGGGGGGTGGGGGCGACGGGTTCGGCGAGGGAGGGAGGGGACGGCCGCGGCGGCCGATTGACGGGGCGGCCGCGATCTGCTGTTTTTTTTTTTTTTTTTTACGGGGGGGTGGGGGCGACGGGTTCGGCGAGGGAG
The DNA here is from genome assembly GCA_963675135.1 of Galeopsis tetrahit. NCBI lineage: Eukaryota > Viridiplantae > Streptophyta > Magnoliopsida > Lamiales > Lamiaceae > Galeopsis > Galeopsis tetrahit. Next base: position 90,457,843 of record OY776121.1, read on the forward strand.
GAAGGGGGTGGCGTTGCCGGCGACGGGTGGTGGAGGGGCAGGTCGCCGGCGGTGGTGGTGAGGGGTGGGGGAGAAGATGGAGGAGGAAGAAGAAATGGAGGAGGAAGAAGATGGAGGAGGAAGAAGAAATGGAGGAGGAAGAAGATGGAGGATTTGGGGGAGAAAGTAGGGTTTAGGGGGGTGTGAGTAGTAATTGGAATTATATAAGAGAAGGGCATTTATGACAATTTGAGCCCAGAAATGGGCCGATCTACCCTGGGCCCATTACAATCCGGTTTATGTGTCGCAATCAACAAATCATGAAATCGTGGAATCAATGCCTTCATTTACGCATCATTGCACGTGGCAGGAAAAATATCTGTTTCTAGACAGTTCGACCGTTGAAACGCGGGAAAGATCTGGAAATCAATCGAAATATCGAAACCTTCGCAATGAAAGTATTTAAGCCTTCAGTTCAATTTCATAATCTCACGGACAAAAGATCAAAAAGCACTAGATTGCGAAAAAGAGCTCAAGGGTTCGAAGAAGCAGGCGATTTTCTATTCGGTTTGGCGGATCGTTATTTGCACCGGGAACTAAGTCACTCTGATTTGCGGATTGTTCGGAGGACCAATTTTCAACTTGTGTTTCATTCTGTTAATTGTAAGTGATTTTCCTGTGCTCTTTCGTTTGATCTTCTACTTCTTCTGTTATCTATATGCAATTGGTTGATAGAATGCAGTACGACTACAAGTTTTTATTTATTTATTTGGGTTTCAAATGCAATTTTGTGTGTTGTTTTCCGTTGAGGTGAAATTGTTGCTGGTAGGTGGTAATTGGTGTAAATCTACATTATATGTGCAAATTTGTCGGATTTACCCGTAGGATCCGGATGCATTTATGGTGTTTAGTTTATGTTTTTTCCAAAGTATGATGTGAATCAGGGTCTAAATACTTACACTCTCATATCGTTTTTTAAAAAATTATCATTTACTCTGAGTTGGGAATGTGCTTGATAGGTGGTAATTAGTGTTAATCTTCATCGCTTGAGGGGATTCTTCAGATTTTTGACTGATTTTGTCGTGTAAGGTTGGTTGATTTCGGATGTATATTTCTTGTGTTACAGCATACTTTTCACCAGAATCTTGGTGTTGATGTGGCATGTGGGTGCTTATTAGTTATTATGATAATATCTTGAGAAAGCTCTTATTTAGCTGATCATAGAGTTCATTTCTTCGTGGTTTGCATTTTGAATCATTGATCAAGTTTTATGTCATGCCTTTCCACCATGTATTTGTTTTCCTCACTTTTTAACATCTTAATTTAAGGCCTGTTGGATAACTGAAAATCGAATCTGTGTACAGGAACATGCAGTCATATCCCAATCAGCAGGATCACATGTATCATGGGCCTCATTATTATCCAGGAATGGAAACCATCCCTACTCAAGGGTATGTGAATCCAGTTCGACCTCCAATGGGTTATGGATGTTGGCCTTGGGGCAGCAGCTATGGTGGTGCTTCACCAACGGCGTTCCATGGCTGCTGTAACCATCCTTATTTTCCGGCCCATGGTGCTTGGGGATCTCCTTATTCCCATGCTACAGCGCATCATTGCCCTGGGAATTATCCTTCTTTCCCAGTTCAATACATGCCTCCCCCACCGTATTATGCGAATATGCCCGGGGAGCACCACTGTTGCGGTTGTGTCAATCATCCACTTCATCATAAAGAACAGAAAAATGTCAGGATTGAAGAGGAAGAACCTGAAAGGGATAAGAGAAAAGATTGCTCTGTAGTTCCTTATGAGTTCAATAATTCGCCTTATCCTATTGCATGGCTTCCACCTGGCTACAGTGGCAACAAAGAATGGGGAAAAGTTGATAGCACGGTGGACAGGAAAGACGGTTCCAGTGATGTAAAGGCACACCATAAGGGTTTACCTTATCCTATTGTGTGGCTTCCAAATGATTACAGTAGTAACAAAGAGCAAGGGGTGGCTAAAAAAACTGGGGATATGAGGAATGATTCCCATGTTGTGAAGGCAAATGAGAATGGCAAAGTTGCTGCACAACAGCCGACTTTCCAGAATGGATGGCTTCCTCTTGATTTGAATAACTTGGTGTGGCCTAAGAACAAGGGAGATGGGGAGGGAAGCCAACAAGACGATGGTAAGAGAAATTTCCCATATCCATTGTTCTGGATACCTTATCAGCACGAGGAAAAGGAGAAAGAAGATCAGAAGGAGAAGGATGCTAGTGTAATACCAAGCTTGGAGATGGGTTCCAATGGTGAACAAAGATTCCACACGAACAGAGAAAGTAATGGTGATCGGGCTGCTAAAAAGGCGAGAGATATCCCTGTGAAGGAAGCGGAGCAACATGTGGAAAAAGAGTCTTCCTCGAATAAGGAGAAAGAAAGAGATGCTTCTGATGTAGTGGGAAAGGAAAATGGTGCGAAGAAAGTTGATAATGGTGATAAGGTGTCTTCCAAAGAAGGTTCCAAGAAGAAGCCCTCTCCTCCACCGAAAACATCCAAGCTACCTCCTGTCTGTCTGAGGGTTGATCCATTACCACGGAGAAAAAATGGAAATGGAAGCTCGCGGTCCCCTTGTCCTGCAAGTAACAAGCAGAAGCTGGTTTCCCAGTCCAATGATGCAAGTGAAGTCCTTATTCCATCGGGGAAGAAAGAGCAAGCAAAGATCCTTTCAAATGAGCTTAAGGAAGACAAGAGTACAAAAATTATTAAGGTTGTTGATGGGAGAACTTCACAAGGGAATACTAAGGATGTAAAAATTGACAGTCCTGTTAAAAACGCTATGGAGTCCCAGGCTGATATGTCAACAAATCAAGAGTTTGCCCAAAAATGCGCAAATAACGATGCAGTTGCAAAGGGTCACTCAGAAGATACTGGATTGGCCGGAGAAAAGAATGAAGTATCATTCCAAGCTCAAGATATGAAAGCAGATGAAGCAGAGATGTCATGTAAAACAAGGCTGTCCAAGGAGGAAGCAGCTGTCACTATTCAATCAGCTTATCGTGGCTTTGATGTCCGCAGGTGGGAGCCCATAAAGAAATTGAAACAAATAGCTGAAGTGCGAGAACAAGTAGCTGATGTAAAGCATCTTATTGAAGCAATGAAGTTATCCTTTGATATCCAAGGTCGTAGCAAGCAAAGAAACACTATTGCAGAAACTATAATGAGCCTTCTCCTAAAGCTGGACACAATCCAGGTGTGTAAATTAGCCAGTTGAAAGGCTGCTGTATCTGCCTTACATGATAGAATTTCCTTTTCTGCCTTTTTCTTGCTAGGTTAGTTATTTTTTTCTAATCCGAGATTTTTGGACAAGTATTGAATTGAGGTCTTGATCCTTGCCAATTGATTTTCCTTGTTTAAGTTTGATGACCATGCGAGATGTTTTTTATTTACTTGACATCATTTAATGGTTTTACCAGAGGTTACTTCTTTACTTGACATCTTGTGTAAGTTATTAGTATTGGTTAGTGTATCTGATGGACTTATTTTAGAAAGTACTCTTGCTTACTCGTTCTCTCTAGAATATTATGTTTAATTGATCTTTAGGCCTTTTATTTCAGCTCCATTGTTACAGTTGTATCATCAGAGTGTCTCTTTATTTCGTTGAGGATGCCATTTTTGCTTTGTCTTTGTATTGTTTTGTGGGATTTCTATAGTAGTTCTGTGCGTGTACATATTGATAGTTAAGGCAGTCCTTGACAATTATGACCGACGACTCACAAATCTGCTTTTCTTCTTCCAGGGACTTACTCCGAGCATCAGGGAAGTCAGAAAGTCGGTGGTGAGTGAGCTTGTGAACCTTCAGGAACAACTTGATTCAATATCGGCACACGATCAAGTTGAAAACTCATTAGGACCTGAATCAATTATGGAACGCGAGGAAGATGCATTGAACAGGAGTGAAGATGTAATAACATCCCAGAATGACTATGAAACCACCCCAATTGAGGCACATCAGGACCAGACTGATGGAGGATCAAAGAATGAAAACTCGGAGACTTCAGAGGCAGATCTGATGGGGGAACAAGAAAGCAAAAAGATAGAGAAAGAAGCTACAGAAAGTTGTATGGATAAGGGTTCAATCAATAGAGAAGATAATGATGAGACGATTGCAGAGAAGGATGACACAGTTGGGAGTGAACTGGCTGAGCTTCCCATTGGAGTAGTTGATGATTTATGCGGTGAAGATGCCCCAAATGAGGCACATGAAAGCTTGGAGACTTTAGAGGCAGATCTGATCAGGGAAGAAGCAAGTGAAAAGATAGAGAAAGAAGATACAGATAAGGGTGTTGAGTCAGCACCAGAACCAACCATTAAAGAAGATGAGAAGAACAATGAAGTAGTTATTAATGAAGAGACGATTGCAGAAAAGGATGAAGAGGACCTAGTTCTTGGGCAAGGTTCTGCAATACCTATGCAGGAAGATTCCTCCTCCTCAGCCACAACAACTGATCATGTCACGGTTGGGAGTGAATTGACTGAGCTTCACATTGGAGTGCTTGAAGAAGGCCCAAATGAAGAGACGATTGCAGAAAATGATGAAGAGAACCTAGTTCTTGGGCAAGGTTCTGCAATACCTATGCACGAAGATTCCTCCTCCTCCTCAGCCACAACAACTGATCATGTCACGGTCAGGAGTGAATTGACCGAGCTTCCCATTGGAGTGCTTGAAGAAGGCCCAAATGATGCATTGGCTGAAACAGATGTTGATCAGGAAAAGCAGCAGCTGGTGGGAGAATTGATAGAATCATCCATCATTTCAGAACCGCATGAAACTGCTGATAATAAAGATCGTAGCCAACCTCATGAGGTATCAACAGATGTTCCATTTAACATCGACTGTGTAAATGTTGAACCGGACACTGAAGAGACCTGTCCAATCAAAAGACCTCTGGATGACAAATTTGGAACAGAGGAAGTGGATGGCGAAACTGGAGATGCAAGAATTGAACCTGATGACTACACAGTTCAACAAAAGCAAAACTTCAATGCTCACATGATTGAGGCTTCTGATGCGAAGCAGGATTCGAGTCTCATTAGCGAGTCTGCAAATTCTGACGAGAGAATTGATTCTGATAGCACTCAACAACCACAAATAGCACAATCTTGTCAACGAGATGATCAAGTGTTGATGAATGAATGCGACGTGAAGCAACCTACGCCAACAGAGACTCTTGAAGAACAGGAAGAGGAACAGGGCTTGAAAGACGCCATTGATCCAACTTCTGTGGAGGACTCCCCTGCAAGACTGGGCCAAGAGAATGAAAGGATGAGAAACATGATGGAAAAATTGATAAAATCAGGTGAGGAACAGCTGTCAGTGATTTCAAGTCTTTCTGAAAGAGTAAAGGACTTGGAGAAGAAACTATCCAGGAAAAAGAAACTGAAGGTGAAGCAATATCGTGCTCCAAGATCAGGATCATCCTGCATCACAAAATTTGACTAGAGAACTATTGGGGCTTTGCCATGTAAATGAGTTGAGTGAATTAATTATACATGTTTTTGTATCCAATAATTTTTATGTACTGTGTGTGTATTGTAAACTGTAATTTGTATAATAAATGAAAGAGTTCCACACCTAAATTTTCCGAAGGTTTGTATAAATTGTTTTGGCAACCCCTAAATTTTTTTTTTGACAAACATTTGTGTGAGATTATTCACCGTATTACAGATTAATATTCATTATTAAAAAAAAAATGGAATACCCAATTGCACGCACAAAAAAAATAAAAAAATAAATTTCGGGGCTATATTAGTCTTTTCGAAGTTAAAACAGTATTTTTCAGCTAATTTCCACAAGCTCCTGTTTCTGCAATTTCTTGAATCCTTATGTATGCGTAACAACGGTTGCATATTTAAGTGTGCTTTATAAACTTAAGAGGCACAGAGAAATTAAACCTACATATGGAGGAGAGGCAGATTCTTGAGATCAATTTGATCTCCGCCCAGGGTTTAAAGGCGCCGTCCGCTAAACTGCGCAAGATGCAAACCTACGCCATCACCTGGATCAACCCAGGGGTAAAGCTCCGAACCCGAGTCGACTCACTCGGCGGCGAAAACCCTACCTGGAACGACAAATTTCTATTCGGCGTTTCCGATGAATTCATTTCCGGTGACACCTCCGCCGTCGCGGTGGAGATATTTGCCGTCGGTTATATAAAGGATATTCTCATCGGGAGTGTGCGGTTTCTCTTAAGCACGTGTCTCAAGAAATCCACACTCTGCGCCTCTGGAATTGACCGATCAGTTGGAACCCCAGCCTTCACCGCCGTGCAGATTCGCCGCCCCTCCGGAAGATTCCAAGGCGTTCTTAATTTCGCCGCCTCTGTGTATTACTCTTCCGATTATCCAATTTTGGAGAAAGTATCGGCGGTGAGTTTCCATGAACTGATGGAAAAGAAGGAAAATGAGTCGCGTCGGTTACGGAGGCTGAGCAGAGGTGGATCGAGGCGGAGCCACCAGTCTTCCGGCGGAGAATCGTGCGATTTCTCGGATGGCACGGACTCTACGACGTCGTCTTCGTCGGCGGCTTCAACGATGTTGAAGGAGTGGAACTGCGTTAGAGAATTGGCGGGAAAGTTGCAAGGGGGGAAATCGAACGGTGGGGGAATGCTCTGCGGGCTGATGGTGCCGAAGAAGATTCCTTCTTGTCCGTCGGATCAGAATCTTGATTCGTGGCCGGATTCTTTTGAGGAGAATGCTTGATCGACGGTTTCTGAGTAGTAGAAATTGGTGCCTATGCACAGTAAACAATCTTTATCAATTTCTTGGTTCTTGGTAATGTTTTGATAAAGAATTTTATGCTATTAAAAATTGTTGAAGTAAGTACATAAATAGTCTGAAATTAGATTTCTAATCATTCTTTAATTCGTTTTCTCTTTTATTTTGGCTACAGTTTGTCAATAAATAATGACTTTTACTTTATGGTTTTTTTTTTCCTTCAATGGAATCATCTTTATGTTTAGAGCACCAAACTAAATGTTGAATTAAATCTGTGTGGACAGTCGAATTCGCTTCTCTCCTAGTAAAAGCAATTGTTACGTCTGTGAATTGTGTCAACAAGGTCCTACATGCCATGATAAAGTCACCAAATGTAGAACCAATAAGGTCTCTAAATTTGTTAGCATTGACTACCAATTTTGATCCCCTTCTACTACACAATCGTCCATGGATTTATCCTTTAACCAAGAATCTCATTGCCTCCCCAACTTCCCCATCTAATGCATCATCTCAAAGTTTTGATTCTCCCTTGAAGCAAGGTGCCCATTTCATGATAGACACATATTCAGTCACTACTAGTTAATTCAGAATTACATTTTAGTAAGGTGATCGTCACTGTGTAGATCCAAAAAACTGTACTATAATTACTAACATTAAGTAAAAACCACATAATGCAATAATCTAAAATGGATGAGCAATGACATGAATTGCCAAACACAACCGCATGGCCTGTGTAAGAAAAAGAAAAACTCTCTCAATACATCAAATTTGTTCCCATGAAAAAATTGAACACAAGTTCTAAAAAAAATTGATAAAATAGTCAAAAGTAAACACACTATTGTTTGAATAAAATTGAATGACAAATTAAATAATAAAAATAATAGTTTCTATAAAAGTTGTGATAATAAACTAAAAGTAGTTTCTATGAAAAGTTAAAAACATATTGCGAAGTGAAGGTATCAATGGAAATCAACCACCAAATACTACTCCAATACTTTATCATCTACTGTTTATTCATAGACTTCTTCATTTGTTGTTTGTCTAGGGATACTCTGAACTATGTCATTCACAAAATTATTTAATTTGATATAGTTAAAATTTACATTGAATGAGATTTGTGAAAAGACAAAAAATCGTCAAATCATCTCACTAGGAATAAATTGGATTGCTTATGAATTGAATCTATTCGGAATTGCTTATGAACGTCCATCTTATGTGGATGTCACTCTCTGTAGCTTTTCTACTTTTAATTTTTTTTAATGCATCCAATTTTTCCTTTAAAGAAAATTCAGCATAATATGTCTTTGATTAATGGCCATAGCAAAATTATTCAGGTTTTATTTAATATGTTTATTTTATTTTTTCTCAACCCCAATGCCATTATAATTCGGGCAAAAACTTTACGTACCAATTGCATATCGAGTGTAGTTTTATTTCATTATTTGTCGAAGCTTGACTCATTTGTTTTTTTAAGTTTAAATATAAATTCAGATATTAGTTCTTGCAAATAAATATTAAAACTATAATAATCCCTTCATAGATTAAGAAAAGTAATTAAATACTTTCCGTCCCACAATTATTTTCACACTTTTTCTTCAAATGATTTTTTTTTTATAAATTTCATTCTCACCATTTTCTCAATTTTATACAAATGTTATTATTTTTTCTTAACACATATACAATCAACTCATTTATTTACTTTATACATAAAGTTTTATAAAATTATTTTTCAAAACTTCACTCATTATTACATTTTTTTTAACATGGAAAGAAGGAGTAATTGATATGAGATTGAGAGAAATAAATATAGAAAAAAATGTATGATATAAATTATTTGTAAGAAAAAAAATTAAAATTATTTTGTAAAAAATGTTAGTCACTCCGTCCCGTGATTACTTGTACAATTTTCTTATTGAGACGTTCCAAAATTATTTGCACACTCTTAATATGAAAATACCCCATAAAATTAATAACCTCACAACATCATTTTATTTTCAAATTTGTCACTCTTTTTTTCCATACATTTCACTTTACACATCATCAAATCCACTTTACACATCATTAAATTACCTAAAATACCCCTCATTTATCTTACATAATCAACCACTAAAATTATTTTTCTTAAACAACGTGGCGTCAAACTATGCAAGTAATTTCGGGACGGAGGGAATTTAAATTTATTGACGAAAAAAAAAAATGACAAAATGTAAAACTAATTGACGACAAACGGATAATTATTGGTCCAAGCAAAGAGCCCCAACCCCACCACCACAGCACTCACTTCGCTTTTGTGGAAGACGAAACACCCCATTAAAAGGCCGCCCTTCTCTTTCATTCGTATATGCAACATCATTTGAACTTTAAGGCATGTTTGTTTTGGGATTTGGAGGATTTTGAAATCCGGATTTTAAAATCTAGTGGATTTTAAAATCCTAATGTTTTTTATGTTTTGTGTTTGTTTTGGGATTTATGTAGGGTAGGATTTAACTTTATAAAATAGGGTTATAGGTTTTATAGGTATTTATATAGAATTTGTACGTATTTATAGGGTTGACTTTTATAGGGTTTATAGGGTAGGATTTTGAAATCCTGAATCAAAATCCCAAACTGTAACGGAGGTGGAGTTTCGAAATCCCAAATCCGGATTTCCCATCCCAAAACAAACATGCACTTAAAGGAAATAAACCAAGAAAATGACAACCCGTTTCCCTCTCTACGTTACATTGTTACACTAGTTAGTATATGCACACACGCGCATACGTATATATGCCCGTGCTTATCTCATGAATCCAGCCTCACTAATTTTATGCCCTTTTTTTGGCCTCTCTTCATACTCAATTGATTCTTTTCTTGTATGTTTTGTTTGCCCTATTCATAAAGGATTAGCCTTTCGTGATCCCTGATGTGTTTTGGCACTTTTTCTTGACGATTTTGAGCAATCTGGAAAGACCCATTTGCTTATTGGAGGAAAATTTTGCTTTCGAGGTACTATTTTTTGTGTTTCATATCAAGAAATTCTCTGTTTCATCTAGGATTTTGTTTATTTTAGATCTGCATCCAGATGGTGTTTGCAATATTGTTTCTTTTATTTATAATTTAATATATCTAGGTTGTTGAATGTTTTGAATCCCTTGATAGTGCTGCTTGGTCCTTTTCTTCTCATACACCCAACACTTGTTACTTTTAAGAAAAATAAAAATAGAGGGTTGGTGTACCGAATTGAGAAAGTGACTGCTCTTGCTTGGAAAAATATTAAATTACAGAAATATTGCTATCATGGGGCTATTCAAAATTTCAAACTCATTCTTTGTGCATTATGATGGTAAAGTGTCATTCTAGAGCCCTCTTTGAATGTTTATAGGGAATGAAATCAGTGGTTGTCTATCCCTCTTATTTATTTTTTGTGTAGAATTTGAACTGTGTTTATAGGTGAGCTTGCAGTACTCAAATACCTGTGCTTATTGGCCAATAAATCTTCATTTCTGGTTCTCAGGTTATCTTTTGGCATCTTTGACAAGTATATTACTATGCCGATTTTCATTTTTGATTAGATGTATTTTGGTATTTCACTGTCATGTTTTTTATGTCATTATGTGGAAGTGGAGTGGAACCTACAGTATATAATCACTCTAAACTTTTGGATTTTCTTATCATAGAACAAGTGTTAATTGTTATTGACCTCATATTTGTGATGGATTGCTTGAACTGATTTTTTCCCCTTTCATTTCAATAATGTAACACTGATTTGATAGGAATATTGGATATATGAGTATCTCGTGTTAGTTCTTCATAGGTCTCTCAAGTCTCGACTCTGTATCATCTCTCGCTCTTTGCTTGCATAAGTCTCTTCCCAGGCAGTATGATTTAATGTATTGATTGATCTCTCATTTTTTGACATTCATTATGATTTAATGTAGGGTGTTATAATAGCCCTTGCATCGGTTTTGAGCTGTGGATTATTTCTTGCATCATGGAAGGAGAAACTTCATGGGTCAGCCATGGCGTGGAAAACTTTGTGAATCCTACTGAGTTTGGTTCATTCACTGAACTGAATGACGAAACTGATAAAGATTTATCAGCAGTTTCTTTGGAAATTTTGCCTGATGACCTGTTGGAACGAATATTAGCATATCTCCCAATAGCCAGTATCTTTCGGGCTGGGGGCGTATGTAAAAGATGGCACGATATAGTAAAATCAAAAAGGTTTTTGTGGAATTCTTCTCATATTTTCTCTCAAAAGCCTTGGTACTTCATGTTTACGAGCTCAGACGAACCGATTGGTTATGCCTATGATCCCGTCCTTCGAAAGTGGTACGACATCGACCTCCCCTGCATCGAGAAATCTAATTGGTTCATTGCTTCGTCTTGTGGGCTTGTTTGTTTTATGGACAATGATAGCAGAAGTCAGCTTTACATTTGTAACCCGATTACGAAATGTTGCAAACGTCTAGAGGGGCCTCCGGGGCCCAAATTATCCGATTATAGTGCATTGGCTTTCTCGGTCGACCGAAGTTCTCACAATTACCGAATCTCGGCTGTTAAATCGAAGCAAGTTCCGGAAAACTTCTTTGAGTGGGATCTGTCCATCCATTTGTATGATTCGGAAACGATGACATGGACGACCACTTTGACCGAAATTTTAACAGGGTGGAGAGGGGGTGACGAAAGTGTGATATGCAACGGGGTGTTGTACTTTCTCGTTTACTCAACGGTAGGTGGGCGACCCGAGAGGCAACATGGGCTCGTTACGTACAGTCTGAGTCAGCCTCTTGGTGGCTATTTGATGAGGAGCTTCATAGCAGTGCCGTGTTCTCTGACATGTGGGCGTCTGATGTACTTAAAGGAGAAGCTTATAATGGTGGGGGGGATCGGGAAGCAGGATCGCCCTGGCATTATTAAGGGGATCGGGATTTGGGTTCTGAAGGGGAGAGAGTGGGAGGAAATAAGTCGAATGCCTCATAAGTTCTTTCAAGGTTTTGGGGAGTTGGACGATGTTTTTGCTAGCAACGGAATGGATGAGCTGATATACATCCAGAGTTACGGAGCGCCAGCGCTGCTTATTTTCGATTTGAATCAGAAGCAATGGAAGTGGTCCCAGAAATGCCCGGTGATGAAGAGGTTTCCCCTTCAGCTCTTTACTGGTTTTTGCTTTGAACCAAGACTTGAAGTTACTCCTTAGTTTTTTTACACACTTTCTGAGTTTTTATCAAACGTTAACTAACTCTCCCTTTTGTTCAATTAAAATGTATGTGGGTACCTCATCCTTATTCATTATACTCAATTTTTTTGAGTGAATTAAAATTAGTTAGATTCTACCTTTTGTTTCTCACTGATACTGCTGCTAGTATATTTTCTCTTTAATTTTCTGCATTTTTTCATATTTTTGTTGATTGAGGGTTAAATTTTTATTTGCATTTTATCAAAAAAAATTCATGACTACTCATTATTTAGACTAAAATGCCCTTTGGTATAGAGTCTCACCCCATTTACTCTATTGCCCGTTCATAATTTATTACCACTTCACTCACCCCCACAATTTATTACTCCCTTCCTCGTTTTGAATTCATTCACCCGATCAAACGCAAAAATTAAAACGAATAGTGCAATTCGATCAACTGAATCCGAAATACGAATCGAATGGTGTCAATTTGGTGGAAGGGTGAAATTCGAATGTGATGGTTGTATCGTCCATTTGGAGTTGGTTAGGAGGGTATAAAGTGTAAGTCATGTGGGCAGGGACAGACCCACTAAGTGCCCAGGGGTCTTTTGGTTGTCCAATTTTATTATGCTCATACCCTTTTTGAAAATAATACCATTCATACTACTTTATCTCCACCCTCATACCATCACTTATTTACTCACTTTGCCCTTCACTTTATTCATAAACAATCATTTATTTATAAATGGACCCCACAATACCCTATTATACCCTCAACTTATCTACTTTATGAGTAAACTAATCAATATTCATTAAAACCCGTACCCGGAGAAGTGGGTATAATAAAATTGAACGGGGGAGTATTTTAGTAATTATTTATTTATATTATGTTTTTATGTTTTAAAATTACTTGCACACTTCAAATATAAAAATAATTCACAAAATAAATACATTTACTATATCATTTTATTTTTAAAATTATTATTAATTTTATATCCACATTTTCTCTTATTAATACACCTCACTAATTTTTTTACTTATTTGATCTCACACTCCACTACGATTCCATACGGCTGTGTAGAGCTTTTCTTATGGAGAACCCCCATTCATCTGTTTCAAATATTTCTTGTAATGCCAATACAACGGCACATTGTTTTGCTAGGAACTCTCGTTAGTTCGGGAGTCCTCATTGCTGGGTCGAGCCTCCAAACTTTGTGGATGATCTGCTCAACTTTTGTTTAGAGTGCATGTAACTGTTCTCGCTTTCAAAAAAAAAAGTGAGTCAATCAAAATATAAAAATCACTATGGAGGGGGAGTATATTTTAAGTTCTACATTTGACTAATAGTAGCTAAAGTCTCAACAACGATCGGAGTTGTATACTTTTTTACAAGCTAGAACAATTAAAATTACTTTCTTTCAAAACATAACAAAAATTGTTAAATTTAAATTAATAAAATGAGATGTATTGAAAAATTTATAATATTTTTTTGTATATATAAATATTTTGTCTTTGTATTAATGTAAATTGGACCCCCAATCTGTAATTTCTGCGTCCGTCACTGCATGTTGGCAACAAATATTTTTCTAAACGAAGGTAGTAATGCTATTTGCCTTAAAATAAATCATTTTCGTTTTCTTATGTACGAGTAAAAAGCATTTTCCTTTATTCAAATGGATACAAATAACTTTGTCCTATAGTATATATAGTAGGCCATCCATTTAGTAGAAAACGATAAATTTCGTAGTCAATTATGGGCCTAAGTGCCTAACGTTGCCAAAAAAAAAATCTTTGAATATTCTTTATAATTTGGGCAGGTCAGTTTACAAAAACATTTTATATTGTATTGTACCGATGCATATTGTGTATATATTAGTATTGTTGTCAATGTACTTATAAAAAGTGTAGGGGGTGTTTTAAAATTCAATTAAAAGGTGTAGAATTACTACTTTTTTTTCAAAGTAAATATAGATTATATGGGTGTTTGCAAATACACACCTTAGAATTACTTTAAAATATAAGTATTCTAAACTCTTATACGGTAAGTTGAAAATAAATTTTAAAAAATTTTATTTTATTTTTGTGATAAATCTTGTTCAAAAACAACACATTAGTGTGTGATTTCGCGACTATAAGTGCAAATTTTTGCATGAACCATCTCATATACTATCATATAGTCCATTCATCACATAACTTGCGTATTTATTTTTTTCGTTTTGAAACAATTTACCCACTTAAAAATTGAAAACTCTCCATAAACACTATCATCATAAATTCTACAATTTTATATAAAATGTCATTATTTGAACACACATACACACATAGGGCTATAAATGAATCGAGTCGAGCTGCGATGCAGTTCAAACTTGTTTGAAATATTATCGAGCTTTAAAAATTAATATTTGAGTATGTTTGATAATTGACCGAGTCGAACTCGAACGAGCTTTATTCGAGCCGAGCTCGAGTGGTTTGACATTTTTACACTAAATTTATCTTTTTTTACTTATCGAGCTCGAGCCGGACTTTAGGCCGTAACAAACATAAATATATGTTCAAACTTGTTTAATGTCTATATCGAATCGAACTCAAACGAGCTTTTATGGAACAATTTCAAATCAAATATCGAATAGCTTGATTTGATTTTCAGCCATATACACACGTCAACTTCTTTTTTACTTTATATATATATATATAAACAAATGTTTACGAAACACAGAAGTACTCCCTCTGTCCAGTAAAATTTTTGCTCACTTCTTTTTATAAATATTTTTAAAAAAATTATATTTTAATTATAAAAAATATATGGAATAACGAGTAAAAAATATTGTTGATAGATACTCAATCTAGTTGATAAAGTAGAAAAAATACTCAAAAGTTAAATATTTAAATAGAATAAACATATACTTTGTATTACGTTTGGGTCTGACCAAATTTTTATAGGAGGAGGGAGTAGTAGATATAATGTTTCTGAAAAAACTATTACACTATACAGTATCAAAGAATTATTAACTTCATTGTGTTAATTTACTGGAAGTATTGGGCTAATGTATTTTTATATGAGACTTATTTGTTCTTTAGTTTTTTTAGACTAGTCTTTGTAGAAATAATAAATACCGACATAAAAGGTATGTTGTGTAAAAGTGAAAAAGAAAGAAAAAGAAAAGGAGAGCAAATCAAAAGGTAAACAAAAATACAAATAAACAAAACTACAAATGATCAATGTTAACACCACCATCTTGATCTTGAGACTCTTTCTTAGTCTCCAGATGGAAGTCATTCAATTTTCATGCTGGTAAAATTGATCGGATATTCCGTCAAGAATTTCTGATGTAGGCGAAAGCACGATACACACGTAAATCCGTTGATTCTACGAATACCCGAAATATACGTAAACGAGATTAAAAGTGATAATCCATTGATTCAAAATGAATACTGGAAGAACACAAATAAAACACGTCAAAAGGGATAAAACCCAATATTTTTCTATTCAAATCAACTCCCTTTACAGTGTTCTTGAGACTCGTATTTATAATAGATAAACTAGGGTTTTAGGCGTGTAAGCCCTAAAAGCCCGGCCCACTAATAATTAATCAAAACCTAAATAAAGCTCTAACACTATATAAAAATATAAATAATACTAAATAATTAAAATACAATATTGTCTCCATCATTCTCTCCCTCTTCGAAAAGATTCGTCCTCGAATCTGCATGAATCTTATCTCTAGCAGTATGAAAAAAAAAAAAAAAAAACCACGACGGGATCATCTTCAGAGAAAGCAAAATTAATTAAGGCATCAGAAAAGAAAATTTGACCTAAAAAACATCTACAGTTCGTACATTGCCCAAGGTCTTGAGACTATAAGCAAATGTTGGCGGCTCGGTTGGCACAAAAATGCTTGTTCTGGAGTTGTGATAGAGGAGGAATAGCGTTGAAATTTGGTTGGATCTGTGGTGGGATGTGTTGTCTGATGGTGGTAGCCGTTGTCGATGAAAGTCATCGATTGAATCCGTTGGTTGTGTAGAGATGTGAAACTGGTGGAATGAGTTTCTGGAACGGGGGCGGCACTGTGGCGGCGACGACAAGGGCTGCCAAAACTGGAGATGGTGGTGGCGCTAGCGTTTCCAGTACGACAAATTTGTCTCGTTGGCTTGTCGAAAATTTCATCGACAGTGGCGGCCAATTGAGACCAGAGAAAATCAAATTTTCGCAATTTCTCAACAAGGTAGTGATCCATCCGTTGTTGCAGACATAGTGGTATAAGGGTAAAGTCTTACCTATTTTATTTGTAATTTAAAATAATACGATTAATTATATTATTAGAACGTACGGAGTATTGATTTGTCGACTGTTTCATTAAAAATTATTAATTATTATACATGTATGATAGTTGTAAATCAATATTAAGATCAACGCCAGTTAAAATATTTTATTAGGTTGTGAATATAAGTTTTCAATTATGAAACTTCTATATAATTTTAAATAACACAAGTGGGATTTAAAATGTTAAATATGACTATGGCTGCTCCAAAGTACACTAAAATTTTAATGGTGGGGAACTGAAATTGATCACATTAATTGACCCTTTCATAGTGGCCTCAAGTGGACTCCAGGTGCATGTTGATGACAATTTCTTTGTAATCTCTATATCAATATTAATTCAACGTACAATACTTATATTATTTTACAAAACATAAAAAAAATTAGACTGAATTTGGATTCCTAGTATTGGAATGGATCTCTATATCAATATTAAAAAAATCTTGCCTATGTTAAATTAATTAAAAAAAAAAGTTCAAACTGTCCTTTGAGTTTGTTTTTTTATATTTTCACAGAAAATTGAAGTATATATAAATTAGTAAAAAGAATTCCAAGGTACCCAATACACACGCAAATCGGAAAGAAGACTTTGAAACGCAAATACAGAAAACTTTCCCATTTGTAAATCTCTCTCGCTCCTCTCTCATTATACACTGCTCTTCAGTGGATAACGAGAGGATTTTGGGGAGAGAGAGAGAGAAAGACTGTGATAATGAGGGATTCGGGTATGGATCTATTCGACCCGAGAACAAACGTCTTGGACTCCGACTTCATCTCCTCACCGAGCGGAAGCCGCGACCAAGACTTCGGTTTCGCCTTCAACGACAGCAATTTCTCCGACCGGGTTCTGCGAATCGAGATTATCGCCGATTCAACAGACTCCGCGCCGGAATCAGACGGTTGCAAAACCCTAGCTGACTGGGCCTTTCGCAAAACCAAACGACGTCGTGGTGATATAGCGAAGAAGGAGAATGGTGAGCCGGTTAAGCTTTTTAGTCAACATAACTGATGATTCTCTCTTTGATTCTTGTTTTTAATCTTAATGAAATTCGTTGATGGTTTGGTCATTTTTCATTAGTTTTCAAAATTATGTTTGAAATTTGTCTGTTAGCTGCAATCGAGAAGAACGCGCTTTCAGATTTATTAAAGCTCTAGAAAACCAGATACATCCGTATGTGTATGTGGAAAAAAACTGAAGAAGAAACCTGGAATATTTTTTCCGTTTGCGCAATTGAAAAACTGGAGCTTGAAAATATTGATAACGAGCAATAATAGTTCTTGGGGATTAGTTAGTAGTAGTGGAGGCTAAGCTACACGATGATCCTTGGTAGTGTCAATTTTTTGGACATGCTGAAGGTTGTTAATATTAGCATACCTTAAAATTCTTCTAAATTTTATGTATCTGCAGTAATTAGTGATGCCACTGCCACCCATCTTCATGCAGAATAATGACCAAGTATGGTTATGAGTCAAGAATTCTGAAGTTTTGAACAAGTTGTCTGGGTTCTGAAAATTTCTTGAATATGTTTCATTTTTAAGACTATATTTGTTAGATAGCACTTCCCATTATGGAATTGAGACATCAGAATTCTGGGTAATTATGAACATTTCATTTCTCCTATTTGAACAAGTTGTTGAATATTTGTTTCTATCAGAAATGACGACATATATGTCTTTATCGTTCATGTATCTTCTCTATCTTGGAGTAGTAAAATACTATTTTCACTGTCAATTATCAGAGTCTTCATTCCATGAGTAATTTCCTGACGCCCTTTTTCGCATAACCTCAACTTCTACACATTCTTATAATGGTATGGGTTCTGCTCATCTTAATCAGACATGTACCACTCGTTTGCAGCTTTGGATATCAACAATTGTCCTGAAGAGCAGATTTTAGATTGTCATCCGGATGCTGAAGATGGCGTGGGTGATGAAAATCACGACGAAGAAGAAATTGCAATTGTAGAAGATTCACCATCAGGTATTAAATGGAAATTTTAGATCTCTTACCTAGTTGTCGTGGTGGACTTGATGATTATTATCTAATAATGGTATAGTGAGCAATTCTTTTATTCTTTTTAGAAACATGCCAATTTATGTGTTGATTATGCCAGCCCCAAGTTGGAAATTCGGAGAATGTATAGGTTTAAGGATTAATTAATCTTAGGCACAAAGTAGAAGCCCACATTCCTAATAAGTACTACCCTTTTTTGTATTACTATTAAATACAAAGTAGAAGCACACTTTCCCCTTTTGCCATTAAATTGGGAAATTGCTGTCTCCACAATTCACCCCCCCCCCCCCTCTCCATATTATTTCTCTCCCTTCTCCGGCACCAGTTTCGCAAGCTTAGCGCACAATCCGACGACAGAGATAAACAGAAAGTTTAACCCTTCGATGAAAATCACGGCTAATCTGCTCTTATACGTTATATACCCAGATCCATGAAATCCAACAACTGTGTACATGAAATATGCATTTGTGCCCATTCCGCGGGCTAATGCTAATGGCAAGTTAGCTAAAGTAAAACGCCCATGATTTCACAGCCGATGAGGGTGGTGGGGACGATTAGATCTTTTCGTGTCTTCTCCAAACAGGTGGTGTAGCCAGGATTAACAGGGGAGAATTTGCAGGAAGCGTCGGGGGGAATTAGGCAGAGACTGGGGCAAAGAAATTTAAGGATTGGAGCAATTGGAGACGGAGTACATGCCGCCGGAATCTGATAAGATGGAGGCGCTGACGGCCAGGATGTAGGCCATTGTAAGGAACGCGTATTGCTGTTTATGTAAATACGTGATTTAGTGAATAAATGTTTCAGGGTAGGTTTTGATAACCAAAACACTGATATGCATTAATCTGTGTATCGAGGTTTAATTCAGTTTTGAACTTCAAAGGACTTGATGTCATTAATTCGGATTCGATTTGTCCGTGATTTCCGCTGGTTGTGTGTTTGACGTGTGAGGTTGGGGTGGGGAATTGGGGAAGAAGATGAAGTAGGTGAAGGGTCCCAGCACAGTTTTTTAGTTTTGTGCAGAAAGAAGGAAGATGAAGGTAGATGGTTTGGAATATTTTTGCACTCGTGAAGGAAGAAATATACATTGATTGAGAATTTTTTATTTTCTAAGGAAGAAGGTCTGGAATCTTTAATTTTCAAATTTAGATCTGTATATTATGAAATTAAGAAGGAAGAAAGTTGTTGTATTAGGAATTTTGAAATTTCAAATGAAAGAGAGCATGAATGGAGAAATATCCGTACTGCCCAAGGAGAAATGGGAGCTTTGAATTGGGAAATGGGATTCAAAATTTGAGAAATAGGATTCAAACTTTTATTAGAAGTGTGGGGTCCGAAAATAGCAAGGGGCATTTAAGTCCAATTGCAACTTACTTTGTAGTGGGTTGTAATAAAAAAAGGGGTTGTAGTGGAGAGTAAGGGCGACTCCTACTTTGTAGTGGATAGCCACCTTAGATATAACAATTGTTTTTTTACCAATCAAGCATGTATTAGTCCATCCTTAGTGGAAAAAAAAACATTATGTAAATGTATCAGTAGCAAGTTTATGCAGTGGCGCAATATGAATGTATTAACTGTGTCCTTATGTGGACCGATTTGTCCAAAAACTGAGGCAGAGTACACGAACTGGTATGCTTGGCATGCTGTATGACTTGGTGAGTGGAAATCAATAGTGCAGGAGCAATAATTACACGATGATTCAGTTTCTCTTTTGAGAGAAATTTAACTGTGTTGGTCTCCAATTGTGAGATTCAGGAACATCTTTCATATATGGTTTGTCTTTAAACTGTAACCTACTGGACTAGTGATTTGTCTATTAGCATGTGCGTAACTGCTCATGTTAGAGATTTACTCCCATCTCATATTTTTCTAACATAATTTTTCTCAGGGAGTTAATGCACTTTGTGGAAATGGACATGCGAAGTTGCTTGCTCCCTTGAACAGCTACCTTTCACAAAGTACCAGTCTTCTGTAGTTTTGTTTTCTGCTCTAAACTGGTATTTTTATTTTGCATGTTGCTACTGCAGGAGATGAAGCTGCCAATAGTGATGACTCAAGTTGGTCTGAAGATGGTGCAAGAGTTCTAAGAGTTAAAACCTTGCATATTAGCTCTCCAATCTTGGCAGCAAAGAGTCCATTTTTCTATAAGGTACTGGTGGTAGTTTTAGTTTTTAACACTTGCTTTAAATTTTAAGATTTTTTATGTATGGCTTTCTAAATCTGGTTTTCTCATTTTCACAGTTATTCTCAAATGGTATGATGGAATCAGAACAGAGACACGTAACCCTGAGAATTAATGACTCAGGTATGTGACCAATTGCAGTGTGTAAATAAATTGAGAAAAGATTCTTCTACCACGTATGGCTGTTGAATTGGTTTCTAGTTCATAGAAAACACTTCTTCAGCATCTTTCTTCCATTTCTCTTCAAGGAAATGGTTCTGAGTTTTTTTTTTCCTTTTAATTTAATCCTTTTCCCTTTTGTTGCTGATTTATAATTAGCTGTGTTGCATCATGTAAAAGTATATTTTCTCGGGAACATTGTGTTATATGAATATATTTATTGTGCATGAGAATGCATTCCTTACACAATTTTTAAATGGAACAGAGGAAGCTGCACTCATGGAACTCCTGAATTTTATGTATAGCAATACATTAAGCACCAATACAGCTCCTGCTTTATTAGATGTACTTATGGCTGCCGATAAGTTTGAGGTAGCTTCATGCATGAGACATTGCAGTCGTTCATTGAGAAACTTGCCCATGACTCCAGAGTCAGCACTACTGTATCTTGATCTTCCTTCTAGCGTCCTAATGGCTGATGCAGTTCAACCATTAACTGATGCAGCAAAACAGTTCTTAGCAGCTCGTTATAAAGACATATCAAAGTAAGTTTTCTCTCCCCCCCACCCCCCCTCGTTCGTAGAAATGAGTAAGATGAAGAGTATAGTGACCTTTTCTCATTTCCTCTAATTGTTGAATAACTTTTTGTGAATAATTGTTAAATTCTTTCTTGCGGCACTTGATATTTTGAGAGCAGATATCAAGACGAGGTTATGAATTTGCCACTTGCTGGAATTGAAGCAATCTTGTCTAGCGACGATCTTCAGGTTGCCTCAGAGGATGCAGTCTATGACTTTGCTTTGAAATGGACTAGGACTCATTATCAAAAGCTAGACGAGCGACGTGATATCCTTTGCAACCGTCTGGGTCGCTATATCCGTTTCTCTTACATGACATCCCGCAAGCTGAGGAAGGTTCTAACCTGCAATGACTTCGATCATGATTTTGCTACTAAAGCTGTGCTTGATGCCCTATTTTTCAAGGCGGAGGCCCCACATCGTCAGAGAATTCACGCCTTAGAGGAGTCGACGTCCACAAGCCGTCGGTTGGTGGAGCGGGCCTACAAGTATCGGCCTGTTAAGGTAGTGGAGTTTGAGCTTCCGCGTCAGCAGTGTGTAGTTTACTTAGATCTGAAACGTGAAGAATGTTCGAATCTGTTCCCATCAGGGCGAGTGTACTCTCAAGCTTTCCACTTGGGAGGGCAAGGGTTCTTCCTGTCTGCTCATTGTAACATGGATCAACAAAGCTCGTTTCATTGCTTCGGTCTTTTCCTGGGGATGCAAGAAAAAGGGTCAGTGTCATTTGGGGTTGACTATGAATTTGCTGCAAGGTCGAAACCTACAGAAGAGTACATTAGCAAATACAAAGGAAACTACACTTTTACGGGTGGAAAGGCAGTTGGATATCGCAATTTATTTGGCATTTCATGGACCGACTTCATGGCTGAGGACAGTGTTTACTTCATTAATGGCATACTCCATCTGAGAGCAGAACTCACCATCAAACGTGAATTATCCACATAGGGGAATCGAGTAATTCTCGATTCTTAACCTCCTATGTGTATGTCTGTCTCAGCGACCGGAAAAACACAGAGGTATTTCGTTATACTTTTGTAATTGAAATTGGTGTTGCTAGAGTGAGATTACTAACTTTTAAGACACGCCCCTACATATCATGTGGATGCTATATGCTCTACTGTAAATAGGGTGAAGTCTGTTATGCCTTGTTTTGGAGGACTGCCTTACCTTTTTTCTTCTATACTCATGCTTGGATTGGGATGCGACTTATCCTTTTATTTCTGTCAACACAAACCATCGAAAATCACTTTCCTAATGTTTTTTTTTTAATTTCTTTTACGTGATACTAGATTACTAATATCTACCTTTTATTTTTAATTAGAGTAGTTAAAACGTCATGTCTCGTTTTGTTAAATTGCTTCGTCGTTTTTCATTTCATTTTATATTATTATTTTTTATTGCTACTGCAACATGTACATTGATTATGTAATATTTATATATCTTAATTTACGGATCATATTATATTATTTTGCATTAAAGAATTGGACGAATTGGGTATTTGACCTCTAAAAAATAATTATAAATCTTTCCCGAACCCCACTATGTTTATATGATACTGAGTGTATTTTATATACTGTTAGTGAAAAATGTAGGTTTGCTTCTATATATAATATTTTTAATTAAATTATTTATAAATATAACATTTTTATTTATTGTGTAATATAATTATATTATTTTACATTATAAAAATAATAATATATGTTGAAATAATGCATCTTGCGGTATAAAAAAAAATCTGTGGCGGGCATTGTAAGACAAGTCAAGGGGGGAAATGTATTTTTTTTTTTATAAACACAATGAAAATACCTAAAATTTATCCAAATATAAAAAGATAAGAGAACCATTAATCACATAGTTTTACTTTAAAGTTTAAAATACGTTAACATGGTGTGGTGAAAATGTATTCTTATTACAATTTTCTTGACTCGTTTCAAATCCATTTGGCATCAATCTCCACATCTAATCTTCAAACTTTTTCATTCTTTAACTCACATTTTTCCCGACATGATAAACGTTCTACACAGGCTGCCTGGAAAGTTCCTCGACTGATGACTCAATTACATCACATTGGCAAGGAGGGTTGTTTAATGAGAACCCTTCTTTCATTCTTAATTTAGTTAATCTTAATTGTCAATTCCGTGACATAAACATTGTGAATTAGTGGATTCTTGAATTGGATAACAAATCATTAAAAAAAAAAGTAATGTTGCTGTTCTCAGTAAAAGTCGTCTTTGGTTTCAAAAACTTTGACTCGTCAGTCTTTAAATATAATTAAATAAAGAAATAAAAATAGAGATATATATTTTTTCCCACGAATTATTTATCACTTTATCCTCACCTAATGCTCTCAGGCCCAAAATAAAATAAAAAAGTAAAATGTCAAACGGCCCAACAAATAAGCCCAATGTGCAATTCCGTAATTCCAACGCCACGTACAACAAAGAAAGATGACACCTCACCAGAGAGAGGAAATTCGGAAATACTACATAAAATATAAAATAAATAAATAAAGAAGGAACAAATGGTCAATACACGGCTTCCCTTCAGATAAATCATAAATACAGCAAAATAAAATCAACAATTCATAAGAAAAAAGGGTAACCGTTCGATCTAGGGTTTTGCAGCAGCTATGCCGAAGAACAAAGGAAAGGGAGGTAAGAATCGGAAGAGGGGAAAGAACGAAGCCGACGATGAGAAGCGAGAGCTTGTATTTAAGGAAGATGGACAGGAATACGCTCAGGTCTTGCGTATGCTCGGTAACGGCCGATGCGAGGCCATGTGCATCGATAGCGTGAAGCGGTTATGCCATATTCGGGGGAAGATGCATAAGAAAGTCTGGATCGCCGCCGGTGATATTATCCTCGTCGGCCTCCGTGATTATCAAGTAATTTATTTTCGATTTATTTTCCGTCAATTTTTTAAGAGCTTTTGATTTATTTTTAAGGTGTTGAGGTGTTTATTTTGATGACTTTGCTAGTTTTGGATTGGAGATAATTTGATTGTGTGGTTCTACACTTTTCTTCCGCTGCCGAATCTCTTTTTATGCATATGCTGTTCCATTGTCTGTATCGTTTTGTAAACATAATTTTTTTCTTTTTTCTGGTTGTGTTGGATGGTACGTTGGTGGTTTTCTGCTGATGAGTTCTTTGTGGCTTGGTAGATTTCTGATTATTGTTTTTCATATATTTCACACTTTGGAATCAAGTATCTATTCTATATATTTTTAAACTTATGAAGTTATGCTCGTTTACCTGGTAGGGGCTTTTGCTTTAAAATTTCTCTGCTTGGTTTTGTGCCAGTTTTTATACTCCATTATGGTTCCAGTTTGTAGTTTTAATTGGAGTTTCTCCTTCCAAATTGTTAATCTCCTATACATCAGTTGGTTGAAGTGTTGTTCTAGTTTGATGTTCTGTACCCTTTTTATTTTTTTACAATTTTGAACTGTGGGTTAGGATTTCAGCCGAGAGGTTCTAGAATTTGACAAGTCATAGTAACCTTGAGGATGGAGGAATGGTTCACCTGCTATCTTCATGATTGCTAAAGTTTTACCTTTCCTTTTAATTGGTTATAGTATACTCCGTATTTGATTATAAATTACTTTGTTGTTTGATTTCCAAAATCATTGTAAGAACATCAGAAGAAGACTCTGCCTTTGAGAGTGAGATTTACTAGAGCTGATTCAAACCTTGATAGTGTTTTTCTGAATTCCATCTGAGTTGTTTGAAGCATACTACATAACATATTTATTGTTTTCATTTTCTGTTTGAAAAGTGAATGTGATGTCTTTAAATTGACTTCAACTTCTTATCTTTTACTCCTCAATTTGCAATACAGGATGACAAGGCTGATGTTATCTTGAAATACATGCCCGATGAAGCAAGGCTATTGAAGGCATACGGTGAGCTTCCGGAGAACACTAGGCTTAATGAGGGTATTGCTGGTGGACTGGATGAGGAGGATGATGGTCCTGGTGATGATTACATTGAGTTCGAAGACGAGGACATCGACAAACTCTAGAGAGTTTTGTGAGAGCTGGGACCTGTTCAAGGGGCTCTTTGTTGCCCTTAAAAAGTATATTGCCTCTTGTTTGCTGCTAAAATACAAGATTGACGGGTTATATCTTATGTTGAAGGTTTTTAAGTAATACGATTAAGCTTTATCTTGCTGTATGTTTATCTTTTCTTTATCTGATTATTTGAAATGTTAAGTAGCAGGATCTTTCACATATTTGATTTTATCAAAAGTCCACATATTATTGTTCAATCTTTATTTGAACAATTATTTTGGTTGAATAAATTTAATCGGTTTGGACAAAAAAGAAACTTGGTTACGCTTATTGCAAGTTAACAATAACTGGAAAGGAGTATTGTGATTTGGTTTCCTGACCTGTTAGGTTAAGCTTTGTAACGGAACAATATTAAATAGATTAAGTAATTACCTCAGTTTGATTTTAAGTTTAGATGTCCTTCAAAAAGAAGATGCTGTTCTTAGACGATAAAACAAGTAAAAAAGATGGGTGTTTGTTTCACAATGCCTTGGACTCCTATCATTCGTTCGAAGCTCGATAACGAGAAGTAAAATCAAACCAAACTATTCGATACTCGATTCGAGATCGTTCGGTAAAAGCTCGTTTGAGCTCGGTTCGACATAGATATCAAACAAGTTTGAACATATATTTATATTTGGTATGGCCTAAAGCTCGGCTCGAGCTCGATAAGTAAAAAAAAGATAGATTCAGTGTAAAAATGTCAAATTAGTCGAGCTCGGCTCGTGTTTGACTCGAATAAAGCTCGTTCAAAATCGGCTCATTTAATTATCAAACAAGCTCAAACAAAAATTTCAAAGCTCGACAATATTTTAAATAAGCTTGAACTACATCGTGTTCGGCTCAATTAGACTCATTTACAGCCCTAACTAATACTTTTCACCTATGAAATGATACTACTTTTCTTCAATGAACCTCACTTTTCGACCTTTTTTTCAATGATTTGCGGAAAAAAAAATCTCAAAAGAACATTTTGGTTGAATTTTTTAGCCAAAATTGCACCAATTGTCTGGTTCAAAGTGTTGCTCTTCATTGATAATAAATGATAAATGAAACAAAGAATCCCGACAGATTTATGGCGTCATTAGAGAACGAAACCAAGGCAAGTGAACTAGGTTACTGGTAAATTAGCTTCGTTATGGATGATTATTAAGTAAAACATTGACTCTTATGACTGTATCAAAGTCTTTGCTGGCCTTGAAATTTAGCATCACAAGGATGAATGTAGAGGCCGAAGGGTATATATTAGCAATACATCAGAAACCATATCAAGCAACCCATGTGGTAAACTTAACTGAAAAAATTTCACAAACAAGAAACAGTCATCTGGTTCATAAACCTCAAAAGCTAACCTAAAGCATGGTGAGTTAAAGTTGCGAGATTTCACACAGCTTCAACTCCAACAGAAAACTTCAGAGCACGCTGCACCATAGCTATGCCGAGCAGAGAATTGGTCATACCCTGGTCCCACATACATTTAGCCGTTATCATGGAGTTTAACTTATAACAAACATATAAGAACTTGAAAGAAACATAAACCAAAAATCCTTCAATTCCTTGCCTGCTGTATAAAGCATGTTAATGGCTTAAACTTAATCTATAAAAGCATAAAGCGACATAAAACAGCATTCTAACCTCACAAGGTATCATCTCATCTTCTTCTTCGCTCCAACACTCTTCATTGCTGCCTCATTGATTCTATCCATATGCCCTTCAATTGGAGGAGTCAGCGTAGCCATGTACATCATGTTAATTGGAAGAGGAGTCCTATCTGGGACTAAAGCAGCTGCTTTCAGACCCTCGGGCAATGCCTCAATGGCTTCCTTCTTCAACCTCAGTAGTGTCGACTCTGCAGCCTGCCTTGCTCGATGCTTCCTCATGAGTACCCTACTATACTCCTTTGCCAATCTTCGCCCATCCTCCACAGTTAATTCATACTTGGGAAGCTTATCAGAATCAACTAAGCCTAAAGTGATGAAATCCATATCTGGGGTTCCCATGATCAAAGGTTTATCAAATTCATTGCCCTGTTTTTTGAGCATCTGTTTAGCTTGTTCGTTTGCGATGCTTACAAGGCCCATTTTCTCTCTCTCAGCTTCCCTGATTCTTTCTTTGGGCTTCAAGTGTCTGAGCGGGGGAACGGCTGTCAAGCATTGATCAACGGTTTCCTCAAATTCGGACCGCTTTCTTGCTCCTTCCTTTGAAGAAACTGATCCGGACCCCTTTTTTGTGGTGACCTTCGATCGCTTCAATGGCTGCCCAGCTTTGATCTTTGCTTTCCCCTTCGCTGTCCCACTCACTGAACATCTCTGCAAGAACTGGGAACTTAGAGAATCCATGGATGAAGTCAAGGGCTTCCATTTCTTGATCAATGCGGAGCTTATCATCTTGGCTCTTACTCTAGCAAAAACCCTTTTTCACTTATTACAAAACCTAATCAAATCAAATGCACAAAATATCCATCAATTTCATAAATAAATTAAACAAAAAAACCGTTCAAAGTACTATTCCACCATAACACAAAAAAATTATCCATTAACAATCCAAAAATCAGCCCAGACGATAAATACCCCAATAATTCACAGACGCAATGAATCGAATTTGAGCACAGAGACTAAAGAAAATGCAAGATCTTTCTTGAGCTTATTTCCTAGATTTCTTCAAGATTTTTTTTGTGGAAATGCCGATTAACATAAGGAAGAGCGTAGAGATCCGAAAAATGAGTGAAAGAACTAATCAGAAAAAAGAATGAAGGGCTTACCGCCGGTGGTAGCGATTCCTCTTGCTGTTCCACGAAACCCCTGCAAAAACCTTTCTCCTTTTCTGAAAATTTAAAGTTTGGGCCTTGTGTGAGTCTTTGTTGACAAAACTATCTTTTAAAATAGTTTCGTTTTGGCCCACAAATTGTGTGAGAATTTCGATTGAACCACAAATATTTGTGCTGGCGTTCTTTTGGAACCAAATCCTCCCTATGCTATTTAAAAATTAAAATGGCCACCTCAAAATGTATTTTCATAATTAAACGCATTAGGTTTATTTTAATCAGAGTAAATGTAATGGTACCCGAGCAAAATGTAATCAGAGTCCAACTATAAATTTCACATTACTTTTAACATATAGATTAAGAAAATTAGAGGGGTGTATTCAATTGAGATTCTGTTGGATTTTTTTGGACTTTTAAAATCTGGGGGTATTCAATCCGGATTTTTAAAAGTCTTTCAAAATTTTGAGGTATTCAATATGGATTTTAAAAAGTCTTTAGAAATCTTTAGGTATTCAACAATCTATGGATTTTAATACTCTATGGATTTCGTTGGATTCTCCTTCAAAAATATAAATAAATTTCACTATTCAAAATCTCTTCTAAAAACTAGAGATTTCAACGGATTCTTTCAAAAGGTCCTAAAAGAGAAGAAAAAAAAAACTTTGTTGTTCTTCTAACAAAATTTCAAAGTCTCCTTCGAAAGCACATACAGACATTCTTGCTGTAATTCGAATCACAAAATCCACACAGCCCTCTTCTTCAAACCAAATAATATCAAGAAACGTAACTATGTTCTTCAATAAGCATCACAGATTCTTCACCATCATTATTATCGTGAAAAAGATTACATCTCTGTATTTTAAAATTACGTTCTCTCTTTAAAAATTATAGTATATCGTTAAGATCTCAAGAACATTTATTTACGATCTTAAAGTTAGCACGTGGTGTTCGATATCATCTAAAAGATTTTGGTGGTCAAGGTCGTTACCCAGAAATGCAATTGTTATTCAATCTTCGCGAGAGATTTTTTGGTATTTTCAAATCGTCATTCACAATTTTCAAAACCCACCTCTATTCCCATTTCAAACACAAGCAGAGTTAGTATTGGCTGGATTACATAACTTTCTTCGGAAAGAATGTCATGAATTTCCAATCGAATATGAAGAAGATCGAGATTCACCGCATCTCGACATAGAAGAGAAAATTTGGAATTGCTTTCTCAAAGTCAATTACAACACAGAACTGAAGCCAAGGTATAACCGTGGAAATGAAGATGAGAATAATAATGATGAATAATAATTTTTTTTTTGAACTAATATATTTTTGGTATTTTTTCTAAATAATTTAGATAATTTTTTTTTATATACAAGTGTGTTCGATATACGTTTGGATCCATAGTTTTAGGGGCGTAGTTTATGAATATCCATGTAAATTAATAAAAAAATGTGTATTTTAGAATCCTGTCAAATCTATGAAAATTCATATAAATCAATAAAAAAGTCAGTCAAACTCTGTATAGAGTCTATGGATTTTCTAAATCCACTGACTTTTTAAAGTCCAAAAAAATCCAACAGAATCTCAATTGAATACACCCTCCTTAATTAAATTATAGATATAATATAATTGATGTAATGGATAGAGGGAAAGAAATAGAAATATAAAGTAAAGTGTAAAAATAAAAAATTACTGAGTATAAGATATTTGTCAAAAAAATAGACGTAAAATTTGAAATTTTACATATTTTTAATAGAAGTAATTTTTTTGTTCAAGAATTTAAAGATGGTATTTTGATCATCTAAGATAATAAAAAATAGTTATGAATTACCCTAAAAATTACGTGTAATAAGAACTACACTAAATTTTATTCTGTTTCATCCTGATGAAACCTTTTCTAACAAAGTGGGATTATACAAATATAAACAGAAGGAACTACAAGGCAAGCTGTTCATATAGAATATCGAGACATTATTATTCAAATATTGTCAAAAGGGTAAAAGACAGTACAAAACATAATCTACTCTATATTACAAACAACATATGCCTCTTCTACAGGATGCATAATAACAAGAATTTATTCTGTTTCATCACTCGGTACCAGCAATCTTCTTCTTTATTACTTCGATGTCTTCTGCCAGCTCTTTTCTGCTCGACTGCAACATAATTACGCTTATCAGCAAACGGAGTTCCATGAAATATTTCAACAGGAATGATATAAAGTATGAAAAGCCAAACAGTTTGGAATGTGATCAATAGCAAAGAATAGTTTATATGTCTTTTTTATTACCCAATGGATTAGTTATGGATCTAAATGTTTTGAATCTTTATCATATAAAGTAAATGAAGGATTCATGCATAGAGACTTAGAAAAGCTTCACATATTATATGGTTCACTATTACACGAGACGCCAAGACTCTTTTCACTTGAAAAATAAGTTGAAACTAACTTGCAGAATGAACGAAAAACTGTACCTTGAAAAGAAGGTAACGGTACACAAACCATCCGGTGTATCCAAGCCCAACCAACTCTAAGATCTTTGGAAGCTGAAGACAAATTCATGGATATAGAGTCTTAAGTTAGTTAAAACAAACATAATAAATGAGATTAAAAAGACTAACTTGATTACACTAAACACAAAAGAACGATACAAGTTTAATATGTTTTCAAGAACCTACCAAAGGGACTGAGTTGACTGCACCGACAACAACTGATGCCAACCAAACGGCTACAATAGCACCACCTCCATACGTAAGTACAGTAGACTTGTTTTCAACGGCATCCCACTATAGAGCATGACAACAAGGGAGGATTCAGGCAAATAGTATGTGGAAGGATTTGAGATATATAGTGTAGGCAATACATTACGAAAGCTAGAAGCTTCGTCCACTAAATTGAGCAAAATTACCTTTTCCTTTAGGTCTGTAAACAACTCATTAGCGTCGAGAGGAGTATCATCAGATGAAGATGCCTTGACCACAATTTGAGAATATCTCAGGGGCTCTGTTTGAGAATACAAAACCAACTTATGCAAAAACACAAAGCACGAGATCTTGGCAGTGTGCAGACGATGTATATATGAAATTTAAACATGTTGTACTCGAATTAATTCATCCACTTGGAAAAAATCAAGGAGAATAGACGAATTGATGCTTGCAGATATAAGGAAAGGAATCTTCAACACAAACACTTTTATGGACATAGATGAAGGATAGATATGGGGAGAGCTCAAGTCATACAAACACCAAACGAGGCTGATTACATTACACATATCCTACTTCAGACCTATTTTATACAAGTTCAACAATTTGGTAGTAATTATACACTTGAAAAAATTGCACGAAAAAAAAAACCCCGGCTTTAAAACAATAGCGACGAATCTAATCAAGCTAAAAAGTATTAGCTCATTCACGGAAACGACATTTCTGAAGATATTCAGGCTAGATGCAGTCCAAGGCCTAATAGAATGGGATAAGCCTTTAAGTATTTGATCCCATATCATCAAGAATCCACATTCCCTAATGACTCAAAATTTTCACTACCCACATCTATCTCAACTGTAACATGAGGTACTACTACAACTTCAAGGCATACAAAATGTCTAACTTTAACACACCATATACATTCGAATTTAGAAGATTCTGTGAGCTCCCCACATTCAAAATCTTCTCAACAAACAGTTTGCCTCACAATGCTTCTAATAGTACTCTCAGAAGCTTTGGCTAATAACAGAAGACAAAAGACAGAACTCAGACTAAGTAAATAAATCATAAGAATATACAAACTTTTGTTGATAGCATCATATAATGATATCTTTTCCAGCTATTAATACAATATACTACTCTATAACTCAAGTACTCTTACAAAGTTACAATCAATCAATAATTCGCCTAAAGAGCAATATCTAAGACAGGCAGACAACCAATACAAAGTCAACAGTTTCTGAGAATGAAAAATTCACCATTTTAAAGGTCAACTTGCACAATGGGAATATGGAATGAAAAATAGGAAAAGATTGTACCTTTGAGTTGCTTGAAAGGAGAGGAGAAAATAGATGGGCGGTTAGGCAAGGGGGAGAAGACGACGGTGCGTTTGGCGGCGGGGAGGCGGTGCATCAAGACGGCGGTGGCCGCCATGGAAGTGGAAGCTGCCGCTGCCATTTCTTGGCTAAAAAAACAAGGCTATTACAACTAAGATTTCAAGAAAAATGCAATTTGGTAAGACTCTCTGCTTCTGATTGAAGAAATTCCGAGTTTTGTTGCAAGTAATTTGAAGCTATCCACAAATTTTTTTTTTTGGGTCAATGTGCCAGCTTTTGTTGCCAGGTGGAGGTTTGGGGCTTTTTTATTGGTGGATTGTCTATCTTGAATATCTATAAGATTTTCGGTTGTTTATACTTTTGGGCTATTATGTTGTGGGCTCTTACGAGACTGACTGCTCAACGGCCCAATGAAAACGACACCGATACACCTCCAACTCTATTAGATACACTTCTTTTTAATTTTTTGTTTTATTTTAAAATAATTATAAAATATCTTTATCTCATTGAACACTTTTAATATAATAGATAAAATCTTTAAAAAAAAAATGTAATGACAACGCCGTACTCACTTTTTTTGTGATTTTTTTAGTTTTCTTATGGATCTTATAATGTACTCCCTCCCCCGAAAAGTTTATGTGAAATCTTGGACACATGGTTTAAGAAAAAAGTGTAATGCTCAAGTGTTTGAAGGGTAATTTTGTAAATTTTTATATATAAAATAAATAAAGTATGTGGATTGAGTGTATGGTGGGTGCCCAAAAGTAATGACATGAATGGTAAATATGTGTATATTTTGAGGGTAGGGATTGTGATGATTATTTCTATTTTGAGGTATGCAAACTTTTGGGGGACAAATAAAAAAAATGAAAGTATGAAAACTTTTCAAGGACAGAGAGGAGGGAGTACGAGTGTATTAAAAAAATTATAAATTTTCGATTAATTTTTTTCAAAACATTATATGTAAAAAAAATCAAATTTTGACACCAATCCTTTATATTTTTAAAGGGTTGGTCTGCTATGGACTCGAGTGCATGTTGTGCACCCTAGTCCATGTTGCACTTTTCAGTTTTACTGACTTACACTTTTTGGTAAATGATGTTGCACTTTTCAATTATTAAACTGTATAATAATATTTTTAGTATAATAATTGAAAAGTGCAACATCATTTACCAAAAAGTGTAAGTCAGTAAAACTGAAAAGTGCAATATAGACTAGGGTGCACAACATGCACTCAAGTGTATACTAGATTTACCATTTTTAAATCAACTTAATCCTTAAAATATTTTAAAGTTTCATAATTATTTATATTTTTAAATCAACTTAATCCTTAAAATATGATTGAATGAAACTACACGTGGGTCACATAATATAATAAAATTGATATTATTTGCTTAAAATCATACTCTCCTATTTATAAAGAATGTTATTTTAGACTTAAACATATTAAAAAAATTAATGATTTCTTATTATACCTCTAATCAATTGTTCTAAAATTTTATATTATACATTAAAAATTATTCATATTTGATAAGACATAATGATGTCATATCATTCAGAACTGGTCTCCTTAAAAAGCATGAGTTATTTATATTCAATTTAGTTTGGAACTGAACTAGAGGAGACACCTTTAGGATCTGAATCGGACCTGAAGGTGGAATTTCGGTGGGCAACCCTTGAGATTTCAGTTCTGGAATCTCTCTCATCTGATTTTAACACTTAGAAATTTATTCATTAATAATCTGTCCTTTCAGCTCAGATACAGATATAGATGTGATTTTCGGATAAGCTTCTACTCTTCACGACTCATCTTAACAGCACATCCAAACGGTCCCACCTATTGTACTATGTGCGACGACGTGGCGTGGTCCCCAAAGGCAAACCCTAGACTTAGCAATTACGATATTACCCTCAAACTATGAAGGTATAAAAGCTCATTCTTATCATTGGTAAAGGTGAAGTGATTCTTTCTACACATACAACTCTCTCTCTCTCTCTTTTTCTGAGATTATCACTGTTCATGGTTACCTTCTTGATCCCAACTGACTTGAGCGTCGGAGGGCCGTCGCCGGAGCCCCCTCCGGCCCGGTTTTGTTGCAGGTCATCCAATTCCGGAGTCATCTACCCCTCATTGTTCATTTGGAAGGATTTCTCAAGGGATTAAGCTAAGTTTTGCCCTATTCTTACTCATTCATGTTGTGTTTCACTTCTGAGCACAATTATGTTTCATCAATATTAAAATTATTATTAACTAGTTTAAGAGTAATTTAAAAAAAGTGTAATTAATTTCTAAAAAATTTGAGATAATCGATTTTAGAATATTGACCGTGGAAGCATATAAATTGATTCAAATTTGTCCAAATTAAAATGAAAATTATCGAAAGCCGGCTCATGACAGTGGCATTCCATTCATACTCCAATAGGCAACATTTGATTAAAGAAAGTTAGCAAAAACAGCAAAACAACAGCTCAAAAGAGGTTCTAAATTATTAATAATTGAATCATTGATAGCTGTAATCCCTTTTCTTTTCTTGAGATACCTCAATGGATCACCAGTCATCAAATTTACTGGTTGATCAAGAAGAATAAATCATCAAATGGGTGATCTTTCTCAAGATCACTAGCAATAAATCAATCCCAGATTGCAAAATTTCCAATGTTTGATCATGCACGTTGTTTTGATTTCTGAAGGGCATGGCAATAACAGATTGGCTCATTGTTCTAGTGATGTTAGATGCATGGTTATGGCCACCCGTTCAAGGATCTGAAAGCTACGACAGAGATTCGTTGAATTCTTTTCTCTATGATTATGCATACACGAAAATCCCAAGACCTCATGCAGGCCAACTGTTTGATGTTATTCCTCCTTCAAATTTTTCCGGCATGGAAGTGTCCATCATCCGCCTCACCACTCGTAATTTGTGGATGTATGGGGCAAGATACAGGGCGTTTGCAATCCCACCAAGAATCTTGCCATGGCCTTACACCAAGAGAATCGATATATTGTATCAAAATCTAGGCAACTGGTCATCATATTACTATAGTGTGCCAAATTACACGTTGATTGCTCCTGTTATAGGCTTTCTAGCCTATGATTCCAATAGAAGCTCGATGAATAATGGATTCATTGAGCTTAAAACGAAGGGAAATGATCCCTTTATTGTAAAGTTTCCGAGTATTTACAGTCAAGAAGATGTGAATATGAAATGTGTTAGATTCGATACTAATGGATCGTTGGAATTCAGTAGTGTGACTGTGGAAAGTTCATGTGTTGTGAGAGAACAGGGCCATTTCTCTGTTGTCGTCCCTTATAAACCGAGCAAGGATAAGGCTCGTAAATGGTGGATAATGGGAATTGTAGCTGGAGCTGTGGTACTTGTCTTAGTTCTTGTGATTGGTATAATGGGCTACAAGTGGATTAGGAGGCAACAAATGAAGAAAATGGAGGGAGAATCTGAGAGAAGTGAGGTATTGGACACAATCTGGATTGGCAGGAGTAGAATGCCTTATGCTTCAGGTATTAGAACACAACCAGTTCTTGAAAGTAATTATCTTTCTGATTGAAAATTATTTCACAATATGGTTGTGTTTTCTCAGTTTTAAACTGAATGTTGCTGCATTTTCTGTTTGATTAGTTTCTGCACAGTTTGTTCAGTAACCTCTGTTTGATGCCTTTCCTAAATGAGAGATTAAGAGTCATGCATTTTGTTGGTTAGGACATTCTTTTTTCTTCTTGTTGAATATAAAGATTATAGTATGTTCTCTACTTTCGTGTGAATACGACGATTATGTATATGTAAATGATATTTGTGAAAGGAAGAATCAAGAATCCTTGATTAGTATGGCAAGCAGATGATCTTGCTAAGTAGTGATGTAGTTTCATAAATCAATACATTATTATTCAACTTAAAACAGAAACAGAATGGCACTGTCACTGTTAAGCATGATTTAGTAGCTGATTTAATATTCCTTCTTGGTTAACAGCTGCTATGCCAACCAAATAGGCTGAACATCGCAGTACTGTTTAAGGTTAAAGGGAGGATCAAAGTGAGATCCGCTGAGGATTGCATTAGCCAAGATCTTGTTAGCTTCCTCCGTTAAATTGATTCCGTTCCAGCTCACATAATTCTGAGGATCTTTGCATGCATAGGCAGTAACCTCGTGTCCCTTGATATCCGTGCTGTTTCCACAGAAAACATCCGGTTGGAAATTGTAAAGACCGCCACCATATCCACAACATGCTGTAACTCCATGTTGAAACCCTACAAACAATGTAGGGAAGAAATCAACCACATGCTTATAGGCCTAATTGTATAATAATATTATAGCCCTCAAGAAGTTTAACCATGGGATTGGGGGTTCTGATAGAGGTCTAGGATCACTGAGTGAGTGTCTGTGTATATAAGATTAGCGTCTTTAAGATATTTTCTTTCTCGATTGAGTGATTCTTTGAGCACGGAGTTGTACTCTCTAACAAGATTGTTGACCGAG
Organism: Galeopsis tetrahit; assembly: GCA_963675135.1. Taxonomy (NCBI): domain Eukaryota; kingdom Viridiplantae; phylum Streptophyta; class Magnoliopsida; order Lamiales; family Lamiaceae; genus Galeopsis; species Galeopsis tetrahit. Next base: position 90,494,317 of record OY776121.1, read on the forward strand.
ACCAAGCATCCAGCTGAGTCGACATCACTGCTTTTGTGAGAGATCTGGGTTACAGCTGCTCCATAACAGCCAATCGGAGCAAGATTCATCACAAGAAACGTGCGCCCTCCTAAATCGTATAGCTCCTGCAAGTCTCCACTAGTCATTTTCAGTACACTTAGGGAGCGTTTGGTTCAAATTCCCATTACCCTTGAAGAATTTTGAACCAAGCCCCTTACCCCTGACAAAGATTAGTTGTCTAAATAATAGTATTAGTTAGTAGTTAGTACGTTGATAGCATTGACGATTTGATCAGCAATTCGAGTATAATTCTCCACGACTCGTGATCCATAATCGGCTATACCATATGCGACATCATGCTGGCCAATCCAGATTATGTAAAGGGCATTTTCGAATATATCAGGCTGAGGAAGATTAGTGCCTCCTATAAGATTCAAGCATATATAGCATTAATTAGCTAGAATGAACAAATGAAGATTGTGATCGATGAGCAGATTTGATACCTCGAGGTTCAGCTTCACTGACTTCGGCCTTAAAGTGCTTCATTTGGTTGATCTGAACTTCCAAATAGAAAGGGCTTACACCTGTGACAAATAAGGAAGTGTTTGGCTGGATTGCCGGAGAAGCTGATACAGCAAAGTTGACGCCATGTCTGAAATCAGAATCAATGGATTGCAGATAAGGGCTGAGATATGGCAATCCCAGAGCTTGAGCTGATGGAAGCCAAACAAGTCATTAGTTCCTACTCATCAGTTTGTCTGTTACAAAATATGTACATTTCTGAGATCAAATAAAGTTTTGTTACCTATAAAATCAATGTAGAGCCTCCCGTCTGAAGCTCGACCAGTTGGTCTGCCGAAGTAGGTCATACCATTGGGGGGCGGTTGAGGAGGAAATGCTGAGTAAAATCCACCCGTGTCAGAATTCGAGTCTCCAAACACGAACAAACCACATTTTGCATGGATCGTTGGAATCAAAGCCACCACCAAAACCAACCAACAAACCAGGACTTGCTTCATTCCTGTTTCTTGGATAGTACAGAAATGTTGTGTAACTTATTCCTCCTTATATAGAGGGAGCCGGGCCACTGTTGTTTAAATCAGAAGAAACGGCCAAACCGTATGTATTTCTGCAGAAAAGAATCTAAATTTTGGATACATAGATGATATATGATGCATAGGAGTGTCAATTTTCGACACGACACGATAGCACGATACGAATCCGACACGAAAATTGCGGGTTAGTGTTTGGCCTTATTGGGTTCGTGTCGTTATCAGGTCGACCTGATAACGACACGAAAATTTCGTGTCGGGTTCGTGTCAACCCGTTAAGCACGATAAAATTAACAGGTAACCCATTAACCTGTTAACAACCCGTTAACCTGTTATTTACCTGATATGACACGACACGATAATGACACGTATCTGATAATAACACGATAATTTTTTATATTTATATAAATATATTATTTTTTTATATATTTAATACAATGTTAAATTGATTTATTTTCTTATCGTGTCGTTATCGTGTTACGTGTCGTTATCGTGTCGTGTCACGTCGACATGAAAATTATCGTATTGTTATCGTGTCGACACAAAAATTATCGTGTTTGTGTCGTGTCGACACAGATTCTTATCGTGTCGTGTTCGTGTTTGGTCTTATCGTGTCGTGTCACTATCGTGTCGACACGAAACACGACACGATAGCACGATTTGCCAGCCCTAATGATGCATAGTCAATCTGTTTGGTGAAGTTGTGGAAAGAAGCAAAAAGTGAAAGTGAACACACCAGGAAAGAAAATAACGTAAAAACAGTTAATGCATCTGAAGTTGCAGCAAAGACTGTTTATCACTTTTATTTATGAAACATATAAGGAGACAGCCTATTGAAATATGATTGTCATGGTTCCTTTTGTTTCATTTGTTAGTTGAAATATGATTGTCACCTCGTCAATCTGGGACATTGCAGATCTCAACTACTCAATTCATAAGATGCATGGAGAGTTTGCATAGGGAGATCACCATTTATTGCCTTAATTCCCTCAAGTATTAATTGTGTAAGAGCCATTAATCAGAATTAAGTGTTTGGATTCCTAATCTACACCAGTCTGAAAGAACTTTGAGCATGACATAGATTAAAATATATTCTTCAGACCCTTTAAAATGCAAATAATTTCTATGGGGCAAGTCCATACAGAACGCAAAACTCTAACCTTAAACGGGATCCTCACAAGTAGAAGGTGGGGATTGGTCTTTCGGGATTAGTCGGTCCTTGAACAAAATACTCTAAACTTAAAAAAAAAAAAAAAAATTAAAATGCATTCTACGTGCATGGGTTAGATATAACAACATATCTACCTCATCTTTGAGAATTTCTTATTTTCGAGTGACGGAATCCAAAATTTTAAATTTGGAGTAAAATATAGTACTCCCTCCATCCACCAAATGTAGTCCCATGGAGGTTGGACACAAGTTTTAAGAAAATGGTAGATAAAGTAGATAAAGTAAGGGTATTATAGGGTATTGTGGGAGTCCATTGTGAATAAAGTGATTGTTTGTGAATAAAGTTGATGGCAAATTGAGTAATTAAGTGTTGGTTGAGGGGTGATGATTTCCATAAAGTGTATGGGACTACATTTGATGGATAAAAAAAAAAAGGCAAATGAAACTACATTTCATGGATGTAGTAATTTAATATTTTAAAGGCCTACCATATGTACATAGCCTTCAATCAAATTACAATTATAATTGAGTATCCATATTAAATTCTTTAGTAAATTAGCCCGACAATCGAAATGAATTACTAACTCATTAATCTTTTTTTTAAAACCCATGTATTACCAGACTAAATTATGCCAAAACAACATTCGAAAGCCAACGTATATTGACTTTGCCCGTTGTCATAAATGTTAAATTTGTTGCCTTAAATATCCCCGTTGTCAGAGCTCTCTAATTTTTCTGAAAAAACGTCCTTCCTTGTTTTTTTTTTTTTTCTATTTTATTACTGTATATTTTAAATTTAAATTCATACTGTATTATACTTCCTCCGTCCAATTTTAAAATGTCCACGATTTCTTCGGGCACCGATTTTAATAAATAAGTGATTGTGTTAGGGTGAGATAGAGTTCCAAAATATGTACCTTAGAGTAGATATTCACTAGTTTATTTACAAAGTTGAGGGTGTGAAATGTATTGTGGATCTATTTCTAAATAAATGATTAAGGGTATCTGCATGATAAAATTGAACAAACTAAAAATGTAAAAAAGAAAAGTAAGAATAATGAAATTTAACGGGAATAAGAAAAGTAAGAACAAACTTAGAATTTGTTTTGGTTTCATTCGGGAATGTATACACGAATGTCTCTCCCGCTGCCACTTTTCTTCGCCGGATCGCCTCTGGCCGCTCGCCGCCATTCGCTGTTGCTGGCCAATCGCGCCGCTCAAGGTAATCTCAAATTTCTAAATTTTGTATTTCAGGCCTAATTTTTTTTTTCAATTTCTGGAAAATTTAGTTGCGTCGTCTTGTTCATTATTTCAATTTCTGGAAAATTTGTTTCCAATTCTTGTGAGACTGGTTTATGTGTTAGTCAATTATTTAAATTTCTGATAAATTTGAAAGCCTATAAACTGTTTGTGAAAATGCTGCTTAGAAAACAACATCATTATACGCTAGAATCGTCGTCCCTGTCAAGGGAGAAAAGGCATGGAGCTTACGTAACTCACTTAGAACACTCTTAAGGGATAATGTGGTACAATTAGTTTAGAGGGTTTGTATCTTTTATATTTTTTCCATCGAGTCCAATGGATCAAAGCACAAAAGCAAGCCTGTAAGAATTAAATGAGAGATCTCTAAACATTTGGATGTAGAGTTAATCAAATTGGATATCTCTTGACATCATATATACCAAACTCGAAAAATTCTCGTTGGAGTTGGACTAAGGCTGAATGTGGCAGAAATTGAATTGTTGTATATATATGTGTGTTGCTGAATGTTTTTGAATATGTATGTATGTATATGTTAGCACAAATTAAGGGGTAGAAAATCAGTAGTGATGTAGTTTCATAAATCAAGACATTATTATTCAACTTAAAACAGAAACAGAATGGCACTGTCACTGTTAAGCATTATTTAGTAGCTGATTTAAAATTCCTTCTAGGTTACCAGCTATTATGCCAACCAAATAGGCTGAATATCGCAGTACTGTTTAAGGTTAAAGGGAGGATCAAAGTAAGATCCGCTGAGGATTGCATTAGCCAAGATCTTGTTAGCTTCCTCTGTTAGATTGATTCCGTTCCAGTTCACATAATTCTGAGGATCTTTGCATGCATAGGCAGTAACCTCATGTCCCTTGATATCTGTGCTGTTTCCACAGAAAACATCCGGTTTGAAGTTGTAAAGACCGCCACCATATCCACAACATGCCGTAACTCCATGTTGGAATCCTACAAACAGTTTATGGAGGAAATCAACCACATGTTTATAGGCCTAATTGTATAATAAAAATTATAGGCCTCAAGAAGTTTAACCATGGGATTTGGGGTTCTGATAGAGGTCTAAGATCACTGAGTGAGTGTCTGTGTATATAAGATTAGCGCCTTTAAGATATTTTCTTGCTCTATTGAGTGATTCTTTGAGCACGGAGTTGTACTGTCTAACAAGATTGTTGACCGAGACCAAGCATCCAGCTGAGTCGACATCGCTGCTTTTGTGAGAGATCTGGGTTACAGCTGCTCCATAACAGCCAATCGGAGCAAGATTCATCACAAGAAACGTGCGCCCTCCTAAACCGTATAGCTCCTGCAAGTCTCCACTAGTCATTTTCAGTACACTTACTCACGTAGGGAGCGTTTGGTTCCAATTCTTCAATGGAAATGTCAATGAGAATAACGTTTAAGATTAATTAGGGACAACAAATGATTGTCGCCCGAGGAATAGTGGAATAACAAAGGTAGTTAATCAAAATGTCTGAAATCAGATCCAATGGATTGCAGATAAGGGCTTAGATATGGCAATCCCAGAGCTTGAGCTGATATTTGAAGCCAAACAAGTCATTAATTCCTCATCAGTTGGTCTGTTACAAAATATGTACATTTCTGAGATCGAATAAAGACACAAATAAAGTTTGTAACCTAAGAAATCAATGTAGATCCTCCCATCTGAAGCTCGACCAGTTGGTCTGCCGAAGTAGGTCATACCATTGGGGGGCAGTTGAGGAGGAAATGCTGCGTAAAATCCTCCCGTGTCAGAATTCGAGTCTCCAAACATGAAGATGGACTCGAAATCATGTTTTGCATGGATCGTTGGATTCAAAACCACCACCAAAACCAAACAAGAAACCAAGACTCGCTTCATTCGTGTTTTTTGGCTCGAAAAGCAACCCATTAGTACAGAAATGTTGTGTAACTTATTCCTCGTTATATAGAGGGAGCTGGGCCACTGTTGAATACATGAATTTGAAGAAACGCCCAACACGTATGTATTTCTGTCTAAATTTTGGATACATGATATATGATGATGGCTCATGGCTGTACGTAATCAATCTGTACGGTGAAGTTATGGAAAGAAGCAAAGAGTGAAAGTGAACACACCAGGAAAAAAAATGACCTGTGATCTCAAGTTACTCTCCAAGAATTGCAGCAAAGACTTTATTTCACTTTTATTATGGCGCATGGTTCTTTTTGTTAGTTGAAATGTGATTGTCACCTAGTCAGTGGCTCATAGAATGGCAAGATTATTAGAGTCAAACGTAAATTTATTGTCAATCTATAACATTTCAGATTTAAAAATCGATTCGAAGTTTACGTATAGATCGAGCACCATTTCACACTACTCTTACCAGAAGTTGATGATTGATAAAACTATAATTAAATTCATCATCTGGTTCTACATATGTTAATTATCAATCTGTGACATTGCAGATTTCAACTATATAGGGCCACCATTTATTGCCTTGCCTCAAGTATTGTGTAAGAACTAGGCATTAGAATAAATGTTTTGATGACAGAGTGGGACAACTCAAGTGGTTAGAGCACCACTACCTAGGCACTACCTAGGCCGTAGATTTTGAGCATGACTGAATTAAAATGTATTCTACGTTCATGGGTGATATAACCATGGACAAAAATATCCGGAAATTTCTCCGATATATCCTCGATATATCCATTTTTCGCAGTCACCAATATCGATATTGAGAAGAAACGATATTTCCACGATATTTGCAAAAAAAATCAAAAATATCGATAAAAATCGATATACAATAACAATATCGAGACTAATATCGGTAAAATATCGAAAGAATATCGAAAAATATCGGGGAAAATCGAAAAATGTCAATAAATTTCAAAAAATATCATATGAAATAACACTGTATGCTATATTTTATATAAATTTATCATAGATATAAATGGATTTCCGATATCGATATTCGATATCGAATATTTCCACAAATTTAAGGTCTCGATATTTTCACCGACACCGATATTTTTGTCCTTGGATATAACAACTTATCTACCTCAACTTTGAGAATTTCATACTTCCTCTACTTGTTTTTTCTTTTTAGGTTGTCATTGTGTTTGTCCTCTCTATTTTATCTATTTTATTCTCATGCACGGAATGAGTATTTGTGTCTAGGTGGCGGACCCATGATTTTAAATTTGGAGTACAATTAAAAGATTAAAAAGTCATACGACATGTACATAGGACATAGCCTTCAATCAAATTACAATTACAATTAACTCATTTTTTAAAACCCGGTGTATAACATGACGATCATCAAAATAATTTAGAAGCGTATCCTTCTCGATCAATAAATGAATAACACAGAATCGAAATGACAGTTCGTAATCTAAATTAAATTAATTTAACATACATATAGCAAGAATAACATACGTACACTCCGGTACTGATTCCATGGATGTCATTACTGCGATTGAAAATGGGGACCAATTGGGATGCTTGGAACATGCCTTTGTGAAGGAAGTAAAAACCTTATTGCAACAGCAGCGGATTTCGGATTGTCAACATGTTTCAAGAGAGTATAACCAAATTGCGCACGATTTAGCAAAAAACTCTATTAACACTTCATCTCCTCAGGATTGGAATGAAAATGAATGCCCTCAATATTACAAGGATAGGATTGCCTTTTACTTTCAATTATGAGAGTTTGTACTCAACCCTTGTACTGTTGTCAAAAACCTTGTACTGTTGTCAAAAAAACATACGTACACTCCACTTCATATTTAATCAATTCATTCATTAATAAATTAACCAGACAATCGAAATGAACTAGTGTTGTACTATCCCTTCGAAATGAACTAGTGTTGTACTATCCCTTGTCAACATTTTGAAGAAGAGAGAGAAGAATGGAAAAGATGAACGAGAGAATTTGGATTATATATATATATATATATATATATATTTATTGTATTTATTAATTACACTTTCTTTTTTATATTCATTTTTATAATTCTCACTTTCTAAAAGATAAATGCTCCTCATACTCTATCCTCAAACTTCGATTTTTTACACAATCAATGAATTTTACTTAAAACTCGTACACAACTTAAATGAGAATTAAAAAAAGTATATATATATATATAATATTTATACATATATAAATAGAATTAAATAGACAATTCTATAGGGTTTAAAAAGCTTAACACAAGAGTTTAAGTCCAACCTATTCTAAAAAAAAAATGAATCTGACTTGTTTATTAAACGAGTCAAGCCGTAGGCCCCTATTGAATAATCTAACCCATTCCTAACCATAGTTAAAATGAAGAAATATCAGATTGTGATGAACAGGTATTATGCTCATGACTTTGGCCTTCATTTGATTGATCTGAAGTTCCAAATACAAAGAAAGGGCTTACACACCCGTGACAAACAGACATGTGTTTGGCTGGATTACAGGACAAGTTCACAGATCACCACTGTCTGAAATCAAATCCAATAATTAATGGATTGCAGATATATAAGGGCAGCTTAGAAATGGAATCTCATTAATTAATTTCTCAGTTGGTTTGGTGAAGTAGACAACGTAGAAACTCTATAAATTAATAATTGTGGGACTACCAAAATTTATTATTGTGTTCTTTGTATCACCTTATGAACATTAAAAATTATTTTCAATATAAATATATAAGATCAGAATATTCTAACACAAATAAATTATAGACACAACATGACTTCTCATCTTACAGGTGTGAATAATTTCTTAGCTATGAGAAAATGACACCAGAAGTTCTTACAATGATAAGGAAAATTAGAGACGAGATTCAAGGTGAAATTGATTTCAACAAAAAACAAAAGACAATTGAGTCATTTTTTAAGAAACATTCATATTCATGTAATAGGTAGTATATATGTAATTATTAATTTATATTTTATTTGGGGTCTATAGAAATTATAAAAAATGTATTATCTTATAATTTTAGCGAGTTTATTAATTTAGTACACTATTCCAAGTTGGAATCGACCAAAAATATTATTTTAGAGAGTTTATTAATTTATGAGTATTAATTTAAAGAGTTTCTACTGTAATACTAAAGCCCCACACCACCAAACAAAATAAACTTTTGATCAACAAAAAAATAATAGCATGTCTTTTATCTAAAATTCAACGCCACTGCACACGTCACACCCCAATAATTTTTTTTAGACTAAATTAAACTATACTCAAATATATACTCTCAAACCTTAAATTTAATTATATTAATTTTGAACATCATAGTGACGTTATTCTAACATTCGTTTTAAATTAACACGTGTGCTAATTTGAGTTATATTTTGATTAAATTAACACTCAAGTACACCATGCACATGAGTTAACATACACTCATCGATTATTTTTTTTATTTTTTATTTTTACAGAAAATTTACATTTTTCAATAATATTTTCAGCTATATTAATATACATTTTTCAATAATATTTTTAGCTATATTAACATACATTTTTCAGTTATAATAACATACATTTTTCATTAATATATAACTTACATTTTTCAATTATAATAACTTACATTTTTTATTAATATAACATACACTTTTTAGTTATAATAACATACATTTTTTAGTTATAATAACATACACTTTTATATCCTCAAAAAAAAAAAAAAATATACACTTTTCAGTTATAATAACATACATTTTTCATTAATATAATTTATACTTTTCAGTTATAATAACATACTCCCTCTGTCCACCAAAAGTGTGCTCATTTTTTTTTATATGTGGTTTTTAAAAAATCATATTTTAATTATAAAGAATATATTTAATATAATGAGTAGAAAATATATTTGGTAGATACTCAATCTTGTTAATAAAGTAGAAAAAATATTCAAAAGTTAACTATTTAAATAGAATAAGCACGTTTTTGTGGACCTCAAAAAAAGAAATGAGCACACTTTTGGTGGACGGAGGAAGTACATTTTTCAGTTATAAAATTATACATTTTTCATTAAAAATAATGATGCACTTTTCAATATGGTAACATACATTTTTCATTAAAAACGAATATGCACTTTTAAATATAATAACATACACTTTTTCAGAAAAAAAAAATCAAACAAAAAAATTGAAAAAATTCGAAAAAAAAAAAAAAAAGTTCAGACTTTGACCGTTGACCGACAACGGTCAACCGTTGATCGATTAGTGTCAACTCAAGTACATGTACTTGACTTGAGTGCACATAAGACTTTGACTAAAAATTTTAAATTTTGACTTGTATTTTGTGAATTTAAAAGTGACTAATACTCTCGATATACATAGTGACAGCCGGTTTTGTATTAACTTGTTTAAGACATTATTTCTTATTTGCATTAAAAAAATGCTCTTGAATAAAAAAGTGATACTCGAGATACTTTGGAACTATATCCTATATACTTTCAGATATCATTTCTTATTAGTCAATTCGTAAATTGTGGGCACTTTGTGAATTTAAAAGTGATACTCTCGATTCTTTAGAACTCTGGAGTGGAAATATTTTTTAATTAACCCATTTCACGCATCATTTATTATTTATCTAATTACTGTGTATGTTTTAATTAAATTAATCTGATTCAGACATCACTTCTATTTGCATTCTAAAAATAAGTGACACTTTGTGAAATAAAAAATAATACTCGTGAGTTCTGAAGTAACTCCAAACATGAAGAGTTGTCACATTATGGACGTGTTTTGAAACTCTACAAACTGCTTCCAAAATCATTTTTTTTCAAAAGTTTGTGAGAGAAAGCTTTAAAACACGCAATTTGTAGAGTTTCAAAACACGCCCTATATCAAGAAAGATGTAAAAACTACTTGAAATTTCAATCATAAGTACTCAAGGAACTGAAAAACCTTATCAACTTCAAACCCGGCAAGAAGAACATTCACCACTGTTATGCTACAATACTAGATCTCCTTACTATATCTAAAGCTTTCAAGACACTATTATTATTAATCATAGAGGCTATAGAGCCAGTGCTTACAATTGTTAGGTTTGCAAATAAGAAAATTAATTAGATCGATTGTTTAAAAGTATTCAATTTGTGTTGCACCTTTTGTTCTCTGAAATTTTAATATGTAGACATTTAATACCTAGAAGACAAATCATGATTTGTGCATTCCGTGCACGATCTGTACGTGCACATTCAATGCATGTTTCACACACAATCCATACGTACATGCTTTGTATAATTAAGGTCAAAACGTGGATAGTTCGTGCTTAATTATTTTCGTAAGTTAATGATTATGTTGAGATATTTTAATAGGTAAAATTCACTATATATAATTTGTGGTACACATGCATTGACCAACCAAACATCCAGGTGTTAATAGCAACCCGAAACATGCCGTTGGGAAGCGATTCGATAATTAAATCCTCATGAATCCATTTTTGTTCTTTCAATTCAAGTAAAGTCCCCTTGAAGTATCAACTAACTAATGTAGAAGAAACGATATTAAATAACTCGATCACCCCTTTCTTTTTTTTTTTTACAAAGAGAAAGAGGTTTCGGATCCCATTTGAATATTAAAAGGATTACCATAACATAAGATTTCTCCGCCGATTCTTTTTAGAACGTCTTATTTTAAAATGACTACTCCCTCCGTCCCGTGATTATTTGCACACTTTCCTTAACGGGCGTCCCAACATTATTTGCACACTTCAAAAAAGGAAATAACTCACATAATTTTTACCAATAATACCCCTCATTTATTTTACTTGGGCCCACAATTTAACCAAATTTATAACTTAAGTCAAATCTTCACCCACTTTAGTCAATGAATTACCAATAATACCCCTCCTTTATTTTACTTTACACATCACTATATTCAATTTTCTTAAACTCTGTGATGGTCAAACCATGCAAAAAATGTTGGGACGGAGGGAGGGAGTAGAATATTTGTGATAGCATTAGTTTATTAATAGAACTTATGAATAAAGTTACTAAGAAATAAATTTTTATTTTAAAAACCTCGGGCTCAGAACAGTCGTACCTCCCGCCCCACTTGGCCTCAAGGTCACTCTTAATTAATACTTAAAACATAAAGAAAATGACATAGTCACTATTCAACAATTGTAATTGCTGATTTAGTAACAGTTATTTTGTCAACCGACAGGCTGAATATTAATTACTGCAGTTGTGTTTGAGATTAAATGGAGGATCAAAGTAAGATCCATTAAGGATTGCATTAGTCAAGATGTTGTTAGCAACCTCCGTTAAATGGATTCCATCCCAGCTCACATAATTTTGAGGATCTTTGCATGCACCCGAAGTAACCTTCTGTCCCTTAATCACCCTGCTGTTTCCACAGAAAACATCCGGTTGGAAATTGTAAACACCTCCGCCAGATCCACAACACGCTGTAACCCCATGTTGAAACCCTGCAAACAAGAAATCAAAATGTAAATATAGGTCTAATTGTATAATAAAAGTTATAAAAAACTGACTTTTAGCGACAACATTCTCTCATTATTGCTTCTCTAACAAAAAAGTCTTTAGTATTTCTGTCACTAAAAGTTTCTTAGCCAGAGAATCTATAATGATATTTATGTCACTAAAAGTTAATTTTCTTGTAGAGAGTTATAAAACCATGGGATTTGGGGTTCTGATAGAGGTCTAGGATGACGGAGTAAGTGTCTGCGTATATCAGATTAGCGCCTTTAAGTTCTTTTCTTGCTTGATTGAGTGAGTCTTTGAGCACGGAGTTGTACTTTTTAACGATATTGTTGAACGAGATCATGCATCCAGCTGAGTCGACATCAGAGGCGTTGTGAGTGACCTGCGTTAAAACTGCTCCATTACACCCAATCGGAGCAAGATTCATCACGAGAAACGTGCGCCCTCCTAAACCATACAGCTCCTGCAAGTATAAGGGCGTTAGGTTCAAAATCTTCAGTGAAAATGGTAATGATAGTACGTACCTTGATAGCATTGACGATTGCAGCAGCAACTTGAGGCTCTTGCGGCACGAATTGTGTACCAAGATCGGCTATACCATATGCGACATCGTGCTGGCCAATCCAGAGTAGGTAAAGGGCTTTTCCGAATATATCAGGCCGAGGGAGATTAGTGCCTCCGAGAGACTTATGTTCATTGACTTTGGCCTTAAAGTGCTTCATTTGGTTGATCTGAACATCCAAATAGAAAGGGCTTACACCCGTGACAAATAAGGAAGTGTTTGGCTGTATTACAGGAGAAGCCGATACAGCAAAGTTGACACCGTGTCTGAAATCAGATCCAACGGATTGCAGATAAGGGCTTAGATATGGCAATCCCAGAGCTTGAGCTGATGGAAACCAAACAAGTCATTAACTAATTCCTCAATATTATAAAATACTAGTACAAGAAAAAAAGGTTATAGTTAGTTAGTTAGTTACCAAAGAAATCAATGTAGAGCCTCCCATCTGCTGATCGACCAGTTGGTCCGCCGAAGTAAGTCATACCATTGGGGGGCGGTTGAGAAGGAAATGCTGCGTAATATCCCCCCGTGTCGGAATTCGAGTCACCAAACACGAAGATGGCCTCGAAACCACATTTTGCATGGATCATTGGAACAATCAAAACCACCACCACCAAAACCAAAACCAAAAACCAACCCATGTGTACACTACAGAACAGAACAGAACAGAAATGTTAATTGATTTACATATATGGAGATGAGTAACTCTTTCCTTGTTATATAGAGGTTGGGATTGTTGTTTAAAGCTGAATAAATGGATCCACGTCAAAGTGACCGTATTTTTGCAAAATACATGATATTCGTAAAAAGATTGTTCATGGCTGTACAATAGGATGTCTGTCCCCGTATCAAATAAAAACAATGTTCCTTTTTGTTTTTGCCACCCAAAACTCACTCCACCAACTGGAAAGATGGACCCAATGCATAACAAGTTGCATGGCCAATGCCAAAAAACTCCTCCAAGTATAATTCTACTCCAATAATATATAATTGGGCTAAAAAAAATATATTAAATGGAGTTTATAAACATATTTCATTATATCCCAATCTAGCTATCATAAAAAAGAGCTAATATGTACTCCAATTTTGAAAGAAAGAATAAAATTTGTAACACCTATAAAATTACAGAAATAACCTTAGAATTATTTGTACTCTAATTTTGAAATTCTAGATCCATCACATTATACATTGTGTAACATTATGGGGTACAATTTGTTTTCCCCTTTTATGTAGTTTTTAATAGACAGGTTTTTTTTTGCCTTTTCTTTTCACAGATTAAACCTCAACTAATAGTTTTTTTTTTTTAATAAAAAATTATCGGTCGTTATAATTAAAAAATCCCTACTGCTAATCCTCAATTCCTCATATTCCAGTACTACCTAAAATGTGTGCTTAGTTTTTTTTTTTTTTTTTTGACGGTAAATGTGTGCTTAGTTAGGGGAGAGAATGGGTCACCATTGCTAGACTTTAAGAAACTGGCTGCTTAGGCTCAAATTTGGTTCATGACTTGTCATAAACTTTTTTTTAAAGGCTCAAAACTGTTTTTTTTAACTCGTCTGAATCGAAAGTCTTTTAAAGATCTTTTAGTCTTATTAGTGCATTTAAAAAAATAATTCTACAACACTAGTATTATCATCAAATTAAAAAAAATTGACTCTTTAAATCTCAAAATAAAAAAATAAAAGTAATAACAAATTTGTCAAATAACTAGTGTTACTAAACTTTAATATCAAAAAAATATATTCAACAGTTTTTCAACTATTGCGGAGGAAAATATAACTAGTATTACTAAACTTTATTTATTTATTTGATATATATATATATATATGTAAAGTTAAATAGGTCGATCTGTTGGGTTTAAAAGCTTACGAAAATGCTTGAGCTCGGACTATTTAGCTAAATAGACTTTTAAAAAAACTTAAATCCAACTTATTTATTAAACGAATCGATCCATAGGCCCTGTTAGGTAGCCTGACCCATTTTCACCCCAAACAACATAAAAATCTGAATACTCTGTTTGGTTCAATATATTTTGAAGAATATTCCCCTGGTTCAACATAAATTTTAGAATTTCCCTTGCTAAAATAAGAGTGATTTTTTTTTTTTTTCCAGTTTCTTTAATATTCTTGATTAGTAGAAAAGGGTACATGCAATTTACTAAATAAATAAGTTAAACTAGATATGTGGACACAATATTATGCACACACATTACAATGGAATGAAAATGAAGCAAGACCTCATAATATGTGCAGTTAAATAAATTCTCCAACAATTTCATACTCCTCTGTTCCATAGAAATTTGCACACTTTCTATAAATGAATGTCCCGTACCAATTTGCACACTCCATCAAAGAAAATATTGTCATAACCCCCACCCTCAAAATATACACATATTTACTCATATGCCATTACTTTTTCACACTCAATTTACCTTTTACTTTACTTTATTCATAAAAGTTTACAAAACTACCCCTCAAAACATCACTCATTACACTTTTTCTTACACATTTATTAAAATGTGTGTCATCCCAAAGGTGCAAGTTCCTCTGGGACGGAGGGAGTATTATTTTTCGCTTTTAATTTAATTTTTTCTTTTAAAATGCTGGTTGTTTTAACTGTCTTTCTCCGCATTTCTTTCTAATTAACCTATAGGGCTAGTCTTGGGTGAGACCGTCTCAAGGAATGAGATCCGTGAGACGGCTTTTATATATAAAAAGTGATAATGTTTGAGTAAAAAGTGATAGTGTTTAAGTAAAATTTTTATTTTGTGTAATATTATATCTCTTCTTCCTCGATCTCCCCCTTTCATGATGATAGTGATACCGTGGATAAATGGACATTTTCCTTATTAATTGAAGGGTGAATTTGTGGAAAAACAATTTTAAATGACAAACATAAAATATGTCCCTTAAGTGGAAATTCAATTCAACCCCATCCCCCATCCATCCTAGTGTGATAAAACTCTTATTTCTGGCCTTTAAAGCCATGTCTGATTTATGCAAAGACATGAATAAATATTGGGTAAAAAAAAAAAAAAGCAAGTGTATATTTGGGTTGTATTAATTACATTTTTATGCAAATTCTTGTATGCAATTGAATTTTAAGTAATTTTGATATATTTTTAATTGTTCAATTAAATTTTATAAAGTTCACATGTGCATTAAGGTCCAAACGTGCATGTTTCATATATAAGGTTCAAACGTGGTTAGTTCGTGCTTATTTTCGTAAGTCAATGTTTATGAAGAGATATTTTAATAGATAAACTTTAATTTACTATAATTTGCGGTACATATGCATTGACCAAACATCCGGATATTAATAGCAACATACGTCTTATTTTAAAATGACTTGTAACATTTTGAGAAGCGTTAAAATTGTTAATACAAAATATCTAGAATAGTGTGATGAATTATAAATTTTAATGAAAATATGAAAACAAAATAGTGTTTGCACTTTATTAAATTTCTTTTTTTTTTTTACTGTTTTTTCTTTTACTTTAGCATTAGTTTATTAAAAGTGAATAAAGTCACCAAGAAATAAATATTTTATTTTGAAAAACTTCGGGGTTCAGAGCAGTCGTCCCCACCCGAAGGTCATTATTCAACAATTGTAATTGCTTATTTAGTAACGGTTGTTCTGTCAACCGACAGGCTAAATCTTACTGCAGTTGTGTTTAAGATTAAACGGAGGATCAAAATAAGATCCATTGAGGATTGCATTAGTCAAAATGTTGTTAGCAACCTCCGTTAAATGGATTCCGTCCCAGCTTACATAATTCTGAGGATCTTTGCATGCACCCGCAGTAACCTTCTGTCCCTTGATCACCCTGCTGTTTCCACAGAAAACATCAGGTTGGAAATTGTAAACACCGCCGCCAGATCCACAACACGCCGTAACCCCATGTTGAAACCCTGCAAATTAACAAGAAATCAAAATGTAAATATAGGTCTAATTGTATGTAAAAGTTATAGAAAATTGACTTTTAGTGACAACATTCTCTCATTATGGCTTCTCTAGCAAAAAGTTTTTAGTATTTCTGTCACTAAAAGTTTCTTAGCCAGAGAATCTATAATGATATTTCTGTCACTAAAAGTTAATTTTCTTGTAAAGAGTCAAGAAGTTATAAAACCATGGGATTTGGGGTTTTGATAGAGGTCTAGGATGACGGAGTAAGTGTCTACGTATATCAGATTAGCGCCTTTAAGTTCTTTTCTTGCTTGATTGAGTGAGTCTTTGAGCACGGAGTTGTACTTTTTAACAATATTGTTGAACGAGATCATGCATCCAGCTGAGTCCACATCAGAGGCGTTGTGAGTGACCTGCGTTAAAACTGCTCCATTACACCCAATCGGAGCAAGATTCATCACGAGAAATGTGCGCCCTCCTAAACCGTACAGCTCCTGCAACTCTCCACTAGTCATTTTCAGTAGTACGCTTAGGGAGCGTTTGGTTCAAATTCTTCAATTACTACAAGAAAACTGATTTTTAGTGACAAAATCCTCTCATTATTGTTTCTCTAGCTAAACGTTTTTAGTGACAGGAAATTGAGAATTAATGACAGGACCTATCCCTCAATTCCTGTCATTAAAAGTTTTTAGCTAGAGAAGCTATAATGACAGGATTTCTGTCACTAAAAATTAATTTTCTTGTATGATAGTACCTTGGTAGCATTGACGATTGCATTAGCAATTTGAGGCTCTTGGGGCACGAATCGTGTCCCAAGATCGGCTATACCATATGCGACGTCGTGCTGGCCAATCCAGATTACGTAAAGGGCTTTTCCGAATATATCAGGCTGAGGAAGATTAGTGCCTCCTATGAAGAAATTAAGATTAATTAGAATGAACAAATGAAGAATTGTTATCAAAGTGTGATGAGCTAGTAGATTCCATACCCATAGACTTATTATGTTCATTGACTTTGTCCTTAAAGTGCTTCATTTGGTTGATCTGAACATCCAAATAAAAAGGGCTTACACCTGTGACAAATAAGGAAGTGTCTGGTTGAATTACAGGAGAAGCCGATACAGCAAAGTTGACACCGTGTCTGAAATCAGATCCAATGGATTGCAGATAAGGGCTTAGGTATGGCAATCCCAGAGCTTGAGCTGAAGGAAGCCAAACAAGTCATTAATTAATTCCTCATTAAAAAATACTACAATAATACATATTTGGCCTTGGAGAGCTTTTAAAAAAGCTCTTCAAGTGGGAGCTGTCCAAGCTAAATTGCACTTGGAGAGTCCTTAAAAAAAGGTTATAGTTAGTTAGTTACCAAAGAAATCAATGTAGAGCCTCCCATCTGCAGATCGACCGGTTGGTTTGCCGAAGTAGGTGATACCGAAGGGGGATGGTTGAGAAGGAAAAGCAGTGTAATAACCCCCCGTGTCGGAATTCGAGTCCCCAAACATGAAGATGGCCTCAAAATCACATTTTGCATGGATTGTTGGAACATGAATACCCCCAACAAAACCAAAAACCAACCCATGTGTAGAGTACAAATTAAAACAGAAGAGAAATGTTAATTGATTTATATATATGGAGATGAGTAACTCTTTCCTTGTTATATAGAGGCTGGGAATGTTGTTTAAAGCTTAGCTGAATAATCTCAAGACACACAAACCGTATTTTTGCAGAAAACGTGATATTCATAAAAAGATTGCTCATGGATGTACAATATGATGTGTGTCCCCTTATCAAATAAAAACAATGTTCCTTTTTGTTTTTGCCACTGAAATTTCACTCCACCAACTGTAAAGGTGGACCCAATGCATAACAAGTTGCATGGGCCTATGCCAAAAAATTCCCCCAAATATAATTCTACTCCAATAATATAATATTGGGCTTAATTGGTGTGTAGAAAATAAAATATATTGAATGGAGTATATATATAAACGTATCCTATCCTATCACATGACATCACAATCTATCAAGAAAAGGAGCTCATAGATACTCCCTCCCTCCGTCTCGGGATTACTTTCATATGTAGATAGACACACATATTAAGAAAGTGTAATAATGAGTGAAATTTTAAGTAATAATTTTATATGTTGAGAAAAAAAAATGACATTTGTATAAAATTGAAAAAATATATTGTGAATGTGAGGTTTATAAAAGATTTTTCCAGGTGTGAAATTTATTGTGGAAAATCCCGAAAAATAAAGTGTGAAAATAATTGTGGAATGGAGGGTACAATGTAGTCTGATTAGTGTGAAAATTGCTTGAAATTCATGTATTTAATTTGCATAATTTTATAGAATTTTGTGCATTATTTACACTAATTTGACTCATTGCTCTTGATTTGGAGAAAGGGTGTTGTTTCTTATTTTTTTATAGGAAAAAGAGCATTTTTAGAGCAAACACGCCTCAATTATGTTTTGGAGTCAATTGAAGGGATAAATCGAGAATGGAGTTGAAATGAGGAAATAACGAAAGTGAAAATTATTTGGGCCAACAATTTAATTGGTGGCCCATTTAATTAATTGGGCCCAAGAATTGCAATGGCCCATTTCATAAACAAGGAAGCAGCTGGCCCACCTCACTTTTAATATGCAGAAGCCGTGAGGATAGATAGCAACTAATGTCATGGGCCTAAGCCCATTTCTGCTCCATTCTTTGCACTAACAAAAAGAAAGCATTGGTGAACAGTAGCCAATTCAGCGGGGGGAAAAATACACACGCGAAAACAGGGGATAGGGCTCGACTCCATTGGAGGAGAAACCCTCTTCTCCTCCCAAAACATTCCACTCAATAGTTAGTTTTAATTGTTCTTTCATTTCTTAGCTAGTGTTTAATTTAGTATTTTAATTTTAGTTGTGGCATTGAAGAATTTGCAAGACTTTGAGGTGATATCTTTCTTTAATTTCATGTTTTGTTATTTATATTATATGTGCTTATTTTATTTTGTTAATTTAGTTATGGGCTAGACTTTAATTGCCTTGGGTGTTGATGTTTTGATGATAATTTAGTGTAATTGTGGATTAATTGCATGATTAGCTTAGAATTTGGGTGTTTATGTTTCTAGAGTTGTATTTTGTTTGATTCATTTGATTGATCAACCCTATTAGCTAGCATGTTCGATTATGTTTATTGCAACGAGAGTTGGGTAGCATGATTGGGAGTGTGAGTGTGAGCTTTGATCAATTGAATAGAAGTTAATTAGTAATTAGCTCACCCGAGAGGGGTGTTAATGGCTAGACCGACAACCTTAGACACTAAACGAGTAGAGGTCGTCTAGGAGTTTGGTGAGAGGGCGTTTCATAAGCATTAGTAATCGTGTTGAAAGTGCTTATGAAACACTATCTTAGGAGCTTATGGTATTTGGTTAGATCCTATAATTGCTAATCAATGCACGATGTTGACCTATGCCTTTCGAGGGGGTTTACACACACATGTGATAGCCTTTAGCTTAACCCGAATTCTTAGTAAAATCATGTAATTAGTTCACTAGTTCACTTAATTGCTCACAAAACGGATACATCCGAGGCAATACTTTCCCACCTTGCACTTTCATTATTGAGAGTTAGTTTAGTTGTTTGCATTAGTGTTTATTTTCTTAATTGGTATTAGCTTTATCCTCCCGTTTAGCTTCTATAACACCATTTTAACTTATAGTTTTGGGGCTCCACGCTCTCTCTAGGTCCTTGGACGATAACTACTAGGTCGTATACTTACTCAACTATAACGAACCCATACGCTTGTGGGGATTGTTATTGTTGTGCTAAAAAGTGTGCAAAATACGAACCAAGTCAATGGCGCCGCTGCCGGTGATCTAGTTGAAAGTCTTACGTGGGACTTGAAACTTGTTGAGTGGTGTTACTAGTTGCATTTTATTTTTAGTTTTTAGCTTTGAATTTGATACTTTGTTTTTGTAGGTGAACTTCATTGACTAGATGGACGGATATAATCAATACCCGTTGAATCATTGCTATGATCAACGTGGGATGATTTATCCTCCACAACATGGAGATGTGAGCTACGATGATTGGAGGAACTTTGATCACCATTATCAAATGCAACAAGTTCCCTCCTATTATCAAGATTGGAGGAATGAAGAAGCATTACCTCCTCCTCAAGGATATTATCCTCCACATCCACATCAATACCCTCCTCCTCAACACCCTTATCCACCATATCCATATCCTCCTCCACCACCTGAAGAGCAGTATCATCCACCTCCTCCTCCACCTATGGAGGAACCTTGCTTTGAATTCCATGGAGTTTCGGAAGGAAATTGGTATAATAGTGAGAGCAGCTTTGAGTACGATCATCAAATGCAACAAACTTCCTCTCATTATCAATATCAAGAGTGGGGAAGCAATGAGGGTAGGACTACTACCGAAGAGCTAATTGCACACATGATGGAGAGGATGGATGCACATGATAAGAGAGTGGAAGAAATGGATAATCAACTCAAGTTACTTGTGAATGGAATGGAGCGGATGACCTCAACAATGGGGGCATTGGTTATCGTTATGAAAGAAGAGGAGAATGCAAGTGAGGAGAGTGAAGATTACAAGCTCTTTGACAAAAGAGATGAAGAGGGATGTCCTTTGATGGACACGAGCAACAAAGAACAAGAAGATCAAGAAGCATCCCAAGATGAGTTGGAGAGCGAAATGAGCATTTCTAAACCTTTAAACTCTTCAATTTGCACTTTACTTGATATTGATGCTTCTATTGATTTTATTTTGCCTCTTGATCACTTTGATCTAAAGAAAGATCTTGAAAAGAGTTTGGGCATCTTTGGAGAAGAACAATGGAAAGGGACGATGTGGAAAGAGCAAGAGGAAGGCCAATTGATGAAAGTATGAAAGAAACACTTGGATGATTGGTCTTCCATTCATAAGAGCCTCCTTGAGTTTGAAGCTCAAAGGTTGAAATACAATGGGAAGGAAGACCGATATCCATGGCCTTTCCGATGAGTTCTTTTATTTCCGTCCGGCTTGAAGACGTTAAACTTAGCGCTAAATGGGAGGCAACCCATTCTTTATTGCTTTCTTTTATTTTTAGATTTGTAGCTCGTTTGATCTTTTGTTTAGTTTTTGTTTTGTAGGTTGAGTGTTGTATTGGTGGTCAAGGATGTGAGATACGCATGGTGGAGCCCAAGGGTAGTGATGTTTTGGTGCTAAGAAGTTCAAGGGACAATCGGTTGTAGTAGCTTGCTTCTTTTGTGAGCTCACTTGGTGGATATTTTCCTAGGTAACACACTTAACTCCAAACTTTGCATTCAACTAGATAGTTTCATTTAAGTTTGGGGGAGATTTCGTGTGTTTACCTTCATTTATATTGCACCGTTGTCTCTAATTTTGGTGATTGATTATCTTGTGAACTGTTGGTATTTGAGACATAATTGTTGGTGATTGTTGGTTTTTGAAGTTTGGTTGAGTTTTGTGGTATTGATTGATGCTTGCTTGTTCACTTGATTTTGTGAAAATTTGTGCTTGGTTTGGTGCTCTCGATTCATGATTAGACAAGTTTGTGAGCTTTAGAGCCTTTAGACTTTCATATCTTATGGTCTATTTTCCTTCACGTGAGTATCATTCATGCTTGTGTACTCTAGAACTTGCCAATTATCTTGTTTGAGGCTACTTTTTGTGTGAGATTCTTGAAAGTGATATAAGGCCATCTTTGTTTTGATAGTCACTTGGCCAAATTTTCCATACCATATGAATATTTTTTGTAGTTAGCCACTTTGAGCCTATTGACCTATATTTCTTTGGCAACCTACATGTTTAGCCAATTGTCCATCTTTTATGAGCCTAATTTTTCCTATGAACTAGTGGAGCTTGAATGTTGACAATGAGGTTGAATTGAGTAAATGTGAATTTGGTGGATTTGTTTGGTTGAAAAGTGGAGAGATTGAAAAAAAAAAAAAAAAAGATGAATTGTGAGTTGTGCATAAAAAAAGATTGAGTTGATGTGAAAAGAAGAAAAATTGAAAAAGAAAGCTCTTTTGTGCACAAGAATTTGGTAGAGCTTGAAGTTCAAAAGTGTTGATTGGTTGATGGTGAAGAATGAGCTTAAAAATAAAAGGAGCAAGTAAATTGTGTGGGATGTAGAACTTTGAGTTGCAACTTGATCAATTGTAACTTTCATTTTTGCTCCATTAGTTTATGAGTCACTTTATTCAAATCTTCTCTACCTTAACCAAAAAGCCTACATTACAACCAAATGTGAAGTCCTTATTGATTCATTGATTGAACACTTTCATGTGGTGGAGAATTGAGACATTTGGCAAGCATATGGTAGTGCACTTGTGTGATTTGATGTTGAGAGCATACACTTCCTTGATATACACTTTTGAGTGATGAGAGATACACTTACTTGTGAGGATATTGTGAATTGAACACTCAATCTTGCATGGATTTGAGCATAATTTGTGAACTTGCTTGTTGATTTTTCTACCTCTTACCTTGACTAGATTGAGATAACTTGACAAGTACTTGATCTATTTTGGCTTGAATGAATTCCTTTGCAATTCTCCCACTTGTTTTATTTTTCTTTCGTTGCTCGAGGACGAGCAACACTTTAAGTTTGGGGGAGTTGATTAGTGTGAAAATTGCTTGAAATTCATGTATTTAATTTGCATAATTTTATAGAATTTTGTGCATTATTTACACTAATTTGACTCATTGCTCTTGATTTGGAGAAAGGGTGTTGTTTCTTATTTTTTATAGGAAAAAGAGCATTTTTAGAGCAAACACGCCTCAATTATGTTTTGGAGTCAATTGAAGGGATAAATCGAGAATGGAGTTGAAATGAGGAAATAACGAAAGTGAAAATTATTTGGGCCAACAATTTAATTGGTGGCCCATTTAATTAATTGGGCCCAAGAATTGCAATGGCCCATTTCATAAACAAGGAAGCAGCTGGCCCACCTCACTTTTAATATGCAGAAGCCGTGAGGATAGATAGCAACTAATGTCATGGGCCTAAGCCCATTTCTGCTCCATTCTTTGCACTAACAAAAAGAAAGCATTGGTGAACAGTAGCCAATTCAGCGGGGGGAAAAATACACACGCGAAAACAGGGGATAGGGCTCGACTCCATTGGAGGAGAAACCCTCTTCTCCTCCCAAAACATTCCACTCAATAGTTAGTTTTAATTGTTCTTTCATTTCTTAGCTAGTGTTTAATTTAGTATTTTAATTTTAGTTGTGGCATTGAAGAATTTGCAAGACTTTGAGGTGATATCTTTCTTTAATTTCATGTTTTGTTATTTATATTATATGTGCTTATTTTATTTTGTTAATTTAGTTATGGGCTAGACTTTAATTGCCTTGGGTGTTGATGTTTTGATGATAATTTAGTGTAATTGTGGATTAATTGCATGATTAGCTTAGAATTTGGGTGTTTATGTTTCTAGAGTTGTATTTTGTTTGATTCATTTGATTGATCAACCCTATTAGCTAGCATGTTCGATTATGTTTATTGCAACGAGAGTTGGGTAGCATGATTGGGAGTGTGAGTGTGAGCTTTGATCAATTGAATAGAAGTTAATTAGTAATTAGCTCACCCGAGAGGGGTGTTAATGGCTAGACCGACAACCTTAGACACTAAACGAGTAGAGGTCGTCTAGGAGTTTGGTGAGAGGGCGTTTCATAAGCATTAGTAATCGTGTTGAAAGTGCTTATGAAACACTATCTTAGGAGCTTATGGTATTTGGTTAGATCCTATAATTGCTAATCAATGCACGATGTTGACCTATGCCTTTCGAGGGGGTTTACACACACATGTGATAGCCTTTAGCTTAACCCGAATTCTTAGTAAAATCATGTAATTAGTTCACTAGTTCACTTAATTGCTCACAAAACGGATACATCCGAGGCAATACTTTCCCACCTTGCACTTTCATTATTGAGAGTTAGTTTAGTTGTTTGCATTAGTGTTTATTTTCTTAATTGGTATTAGCTTTATCCTCCCGTTTAGCTTCTATAACACCATTTTAACTTATAGTTTTGGGGCTCCACGCTCTCTCTAGGTCCTTGGACGATAACTACTAGGTCGTATACTTACTCAACTATAACGAACCCATACGCTTGTGGGGATTGTTATTGTTGTGCTAAAAAGTGTGCAAAATACGAACCAAGTGTCCCCCTACTATTATTATTTGAATATTTGTAAAAAATATGTGGTCACATTATTAATTTAACATTTTCTTATTTGGAGTAATCAACTTGTTACTCTTTTAAAAAACACTATTTCAAACATTTTTTCTAATAAAGTAGAATTACCCACCCTACTTTTTCTAATTAAAAAACTATTCTATCACCTTTAATATCAATAAACAACTATTACATTAAAATTCGTGCAAAATGTAAATGTTCAATTATAATAATAGAATGGAGGATGTAAATAGAGCCGGAAATTTGGGCCCAACCCGATGGGCCGGCCCGGTCAACCCGAAACCTAGTATGGATTGGGCTCTAAAATTAAAGGCCCATATAGAACCAGGCCTATTTGGCCCGACCCGATGGGCTAGACGGGCCTAATGGGCTAGGCTGAATTTGGCCCGTCAGCCCATGGGCAGCCGATTTAGCCCGATCAATTTTTTTTTTCTTTAGGCAAATAAATAATTAAAATAAGTAAAGTACATTGATTTTAAATATTTTTGTATTTTTTATTTTATTTTGACTTTGAAATTTGAACTTATGAATTATTTATATAGTGCAATGTTATACTTTATGACCGTTTATGAATTATGTATAATTAATACATTAGTAATGTATATTTTTAATTATAATTATTTGTATAAATAAAAATTATATGTGAGTATGTGACCAATACATAAAAAAGTTTACATATAATTTTTGTTAAAAATATTTTTTTAAAAAATTATTTCATGGGTTGGGCCGGCCCGCTAGCCCAACGGGCTAGTGTGGACTAGGCTGTGCTCAAATTTCATAGACCCGATTAATTCCTGGCCCTGGCTATATACCCCTCCAGCTCTGTTAGATGTACTCCCCCGATTAATGTACTCCCCCTAAAATATCATACGTTAGATGTACTCCCCTACAAAATACCTAATCTACCCTTATAAATACACTCCCCCTATTAAATCATAAACCCTACTTCTTCCTACCAACACTCCAAACGCCGCCGCCTCCAAGCACCGCCGCCCTCTTCCTCGCCGCGTGCCGCCGAAGGTGATTTTTCTTCTTCTTCCTACCAACACTCCAAGCGCCGCCAAGCGCCGCCGCCTCCAAGCACCGCCACCCTCTTCCTCGCCGCGTGCCGCCGAAGGTGATTTTTCTTCTTCTTCCTACCAACACTCCAAGCGCCGCCGCCTCCAAGCACCGCCACCCCCTTCCTCGCCGCGCGCCGCCGTAGGTGATTTTTTTTCTTATTTTCTGTTCAGGCGACGCGGCGGCGCCCCCTGGCCCAGCGCCGCCCGCCGCTCTCTCTTCCCCTCGCGTGCCGCTCGCTGCTCGCCGGTCGTCGCCTTCCTTCCGCGCGAGCAGGTAAGTTTAGGATTTTTTTTTTAAAAAAAATTATGTTGTGCGGCGCCGCCCCCTCCCTCCCACGACAACCTTCTCCCGAAACCTGAATCGGCCATGTAGCACTGCCTCCTTCCCCTCTTTCGCTGTGCCACGCTCCCCCTCTCCACACGACAGTCCGTGCAGGTAAGTCCTCTTTTTTTTTTTTTAACTTTCAACGAACCAGTGTCGACGGAATGCATTCTTGTTGGTAAATTGTTGTCGACGATAATGCATTTCTTCAACACTGGTTCGTCGAAAATTTCAAAAAAAAAATTTCGACAAACTATTGTCGACGGAATGCATTATCGTCAACGACAATTTGTCGACGATAATGCATTCCGTCGACCCTGGTTTGTCGAAAATATGTTTTTGATTTTTATTTTATGTTTTAAAATTTCTGTGTTGAAAATGAATTGGTGTTGGTCGCCGGAGGAGGCGGCGACGACGACAACTATTAAGGTTAGGGTTTTAAAAGTGGGGGAGTGTATTTATCACGATTATTTTAGTTTATTTTAATATAAGGGTAGTTTAGGTATTTTACATTAATATTAAATTAATAAATGTAGAGGGGGAGTATACTTAACAGAGCTGGAGGGGTATATAGCCAACGCCTTAATTCATGGGTCGGCCCGATCCATCCCACGAACATTATTTGGCCCGATGGGCTGGACTGGGCGGCCCGATTTTCCAGTTCAAGATGTAATTATTGGACTCATCTTCCCTTTGTTTGGTCACGGTTATACACACATAGGGTTATTGAGGGCACCCACGGGCTAAACACACACACCCTAAAATGAGGACACCCACATGAAAAGATCTAAAATACCCCTCCCACTTTAAACCCTAATTAAATCCCCTCTCCTTCTTCTTTTACATTTCACACGGTACACCCACCTCACCCTCTTCCTCCCACTCCCAGGCGGCCGCCACCCAGCCCTCCTCCATTTTCAAGCGGCCATCGCCCACCTCCTCAATCCTCCATGTCTTCTCCCTCTTTAATCATGGCCGTCGTATGTTCCCCAACTAAAGCCGCCGCACATTGCCCAGCCACGGTCGCCTCCCTCTCCCGCATCTTCGTCACCCAACCATGGCTGTCTCCCTCTCGCAAACACGCCTCCGTCGCTTGCACTCAGACCGCTATCACACGCCGTTCGCGACCCCTCCTCCGTCGTTCGCCCAACCATGGTCGTCTCCCTCTCGCAAACACGCCTCTGTCGCTCGCACGCCGTTCGCGACCCCCTCTTCTGCCCGTTCGCAACCTCTTCCTTACGGTAAGTTTAGGGTTTAGGAAAAATAGATGGGAGATTTCTGGAAAAAATAGGATTAGGGTTTTCACATATCTATTACTCCCTCCATCCACCAAAAGTAGTCCCATGGTGATGGGCACAAGTTTTAAGAAAAATGTAGATAAAGTAGATAAAGTAAGGGTATTATAGAGTATTGTGGGGTCCATTGTGAATAAAGTAATTGTTTGTGAATAAAGTTGATGCCAAATTGAATAATTAAATGATGTTTGAGGGGTGATGGTTTTCCATAAAGTGTATGGGACTACATTTGGTGGACAAAGAAAATGAGGCAAATGGGACTACATTTCATGGACGGAGGGAGTACAATTTTTACAGATTCAAAAAATAATATTTTTTTCGAATTTTTTATGTTTGTCCGAAAAAATTCACCGAATTTAATTACTTTTTTCGATTTTTTGTATTTGTTTGAAAAATTTTGCCGAATTAAGTTACTTTGTCCGAAATTTCCCACCGAACATTTTGTGTTTGTCCGAAAGTTTATGTCGAATTCAATTTTCTCTGTAAATTTTGTTTTTTTACAATTTTTTTTATGGTTGGGGTTTTTTTTTTTTTTTTGATAGTATAGTGATGGTGGGGACGATGAATGGGTAGGTGTACTCATCTACTTTTTTTTATTTTAAATTTCATCAAAGGGTATATTAGACATTTTATGTGCCTTTTTGTTGATTTTTTTTTTTACCAGTGGGTGTCCTAAATAAGTCTGTGTGTGTATTACCGTGGCCCTTTGTTTAACCACGTACTAAATTGGTGATCTGACGTGTTTACAAAAGGGTTGGGGTATATACCCCTCCAGCTTTGTTTAATACACCCACCCTTCATTTTTATTAATTCAATATATATATGAAATACCAAGTTTACCCTTTTACTAAATCATCTTAGATACATACACTCCCCTACAATTTAAACACAACTCTTACTCTAATCCTAAAATTAGACCGCCGTCATTGCCGCCGCCGTCACCGCCGCTACCACCACCAACACCACATATAAAATTTAGAAAAAAAAATCTTACTATTTTTAAAAAACACTTTCGTCGACACTGGTTTGTCGACAAAAAACACTCTGATTGACGCTGGTTCGTCGACTAAAAATACTTCGGTTGACACTGGTTTGTCGACCAAAAATACTCCTGTCGACACTAGTTTGTCGACCAAATTTCGAAAGAAAATTTTAATTTTTTTTTAAAATTTTTGACCATTATTGATCGCCTAAAAACACTCTCATTGACACCCTATTGTCGACGATAATTTTTTTGAGCGATAGATAATGGTTGAAAATTAAAAAATAAAATAAAAACCAAACCTATTCTTCTTTGTCGGCGACTTGGTTTCAAGGCTCAAGGCGGCGGAAGACGAGCGTCGCTGGGGGCAGACGCGAGTGGGCCGCGACGGATGGGGGCGAGTGCGGGCTGGCCGCGACGGCTAGGGGCGAGATGGAGCGACCGCGAAGGGGGCGATAGGTGGTGGAGGGCGAGAAACGAGGTAGGAGGGCGGCGTCTGTTACAGAAATTAAAAAAAAATGGGGAGGAGAGGAGAGCGGCGGTGGTGGCGAACGAGGCAGAGGGAGGGGGAGTGCGACGACAAGGAGGGAGGGGGAGTGCAGAAAATGGGAGAAAGAAAGTGAAAAAAAAAAAGGGAGGACGGAAGAGAGAGAGGCGGCAAAAGTTGGGGAAGATGAGGAAATTAGATTTAGGGTTTTAAGGGTGCATGTATCTAATATTTTATTAAAGGGATAAATATGATATTTTATATATATATTCCATTAATAAATGAAAGGGGAAGTGCATTAAACAAAGCTGGAGGGGATATATACCCCAACCCTTTACAAAATCCATCCAACGGCTTATAAATATAACGCTTAATGATGCATATATGCAGTCCATAACAACATCAAAATAAACTTGCAAACCAAGGCTTGCCCCATTCATCTTTTTCGGCCCATGCTTGCACAAATGTCAATATTTAACCTTTTCTATAACTAGAGGTAGTGTGGTGAAAACAAGTCCACAAAATATATACTGTGAAATATATGAATTAAAGATGAGATAAAGATGAAAATGGTTAAAAAAAAATTAAATTTAATAGAAAATATAAAATCACAAGGAATGCGGTTACAAAAATTAAATAAAATAAAAAATTTAAAATCACGGTAGAATTTCAAAATAGATGTAGGATAAAAATAGGCTCATAAATATATGAATTAAAAGATTCTTGAGTTAAAGCAGTTAATTTGTTTGACCCTTTAATTTCCCACGAAATACCTTCATTAATTTTATAATCCTATCCGGAAAATCAAGGGAAAATTCTAAAATAGTAATAAAGATTATGGAAGACTTCATAATCTGTGCTAAAATAAGAGTGTTTTTTTTTTAAAACGAATATTAAAGAATATCAAATTAAAATACCTAATATACCCCAATTTATATTACTCCCTCCGTCCTTGAAAAGTTTTCATAGTCAATCTCACGATATACACGTATTTACCCTTCATACAATATCTTTTCGGGTTCATCATACACTCAATCAAACTACTTTATTTACTTTATATATAAAAGTTTACAAAATTACCTTCAAAACTCTAATTATTATAGAGTAAAATGCGCTTTTGGTCCCACCATCCACGGACACTCATGATTTTGGTCCCAACACTTTTAATTTTGGTCCCGAAAGTGAAAAATTTGACACATTGGGTCCCAAAGTTAGTCAACCTTAGCGAAATTAATCCCAGTATCCACATAACCATTTTGGCGCGGAAATTGGCGCCTAAAACATCATTTCACCTATTTGGAGGGAAAATCAAGCACCTCTATATATACACACTCCAACCACACTCAAAACAACCTACTTCTTCACAAACATCAAAAAAAAAAAAAAATTACAGAAACTCATGTCTTCATCTTCCACATCCATGAAAATTGTGGTATGCCATTGTGGAAAAGAAGCTCGTGTGTGCATTTCGAAGCAAGAAAAAAGCAGAGGTAGACTATTTTATACTTGCCCAGATTCACTAAGTGGTGTTGGATGCTCTTTTTTTGTTTGGCCCGATGAACACGAAATCCACGGATAAGGAACGTGTTCACACAGAATGTTTCCGGGCATGGTGAGGAGAATTGACTCACTTGTGCTTGAAAATCAAGAACTCAACAACAAGTTGAATCATGCACAACTAGTTGGGGATATGTATAAGGATACATCTGACCAACTAACATCAGAATAAGGATTTGAAGCTGGAAAGGTTGAAGAGCTAAAGAAGCAGGGGAACTTTCTTATTGTGGCCATAATATTCCGTGTTCTACCCTATATGTTCAAGTTTATAGGCTGGATGTAATCCTACGTTTATGTCTCTAATATGTATTGCTAAGTTTATGCCTCTAATATGTATTGCTAAGTTTATGTAATACTAAGTGTATGCATGTGATGTAACCACAACAACAGTCTTTCTTCAAGGCAATTTTCAATGAAAATGTTGTTTATCTATCACATAGAGTCTCCCATCACATTCACATAAACATAAACATGAAGAAACAGAGTACATTCAAACATAAATGAAGATCCAATACAGATAACATTCAAAATTACAATCCAAAACAGAGTATAAATCCAAAACAGAGTACAAAATATCAATCCTAAACCAGAAAAGAACAGCAATCCAAACAGTCTGATAATACCAAAAACCACACCAGAACATCAATCCAAATATAAAAATAAACAAAGTCTAATAAAAAACCAGAAGCATAATCCAAACACCAATACCAAACTGACTAATTCTTCTTCTTCTTCTTCTTCCCCTTTCCTCTAGCCTTTTTCTCATTAGCAGCATCCACTAAACTAGACATTGTGACATATTTCTTACCTCCTGAAATTGTCACTCTCATTCCATCCTTAGTAGTTTCTTGCAGCTGTGGAAAAGAATCAATCTGGGGGAGTTTTAATGATGTTGGAATTTTTTGATTTCGGGGAGTTTCAATGTCCGATTCTAGCAGTTGTGGGAAATAATCGATTTGGGGGAGTCCGATTCTAGCAGATGTGGGAAAGAATCGATTTGGGGGGATTTTAATGTTCGATGTTTGAGAGTTGTGGGAAATTTTCAATTTGGGAGAGTTAGGGCAAGATTTTGTGTTTGAGGAGAAAATAACGACTAACGGACACGTGACACGCACATGACTAATTCCGTCAACACTTAACGTGCGTGGGGCTAAATGTGTTAGAATTTCCGATTTTGGGACCCAATGTGTCAAATTTTTCACTTTCGGGACCAAAATTAAAAGTGTTGGGACCAAAATCATGAATGCCCGTGGATGGTGGGACCAAAAGCGCATTTTACTCAATTATTATATTTTTTCCTTAAACTTCGTTCCATCAAATGAAAGCTTTTCAGGGACGAAGGGAGTATTTTTTTTTTCAGTTTCTTTAATTTTTCTTGATTAGTAGAAAAAGGAAAAGGGAAAATTTCACAAGTTTGTTTTAGTTCAAGATTTCATATCCAAATTTCAACATTCACCTCTAAAAATACATATATATTTTACTATTATAATAATACAACAACACTTACTCTTACACAATTGATTTGACATAAAATTATATCTTATTCTACTTAATATCCTAAAACAAACATACACAATCATTAAGATTTTTCCATCCAAGATTTTTTCATCCGAATTTCCCCAATCCTACATAATTCCAAAACAAACCCTCCCTTATTTCTGACCTTTAAAGCCATGTCTTATTTATGCAAAAGACATGAAGAAATATTGGGTTTGTAAACCAAAAAAATTAAGCAAGTGTATATTTGGGTCGTTTTAATTACATTTTTATGCAAATTTTAGTATACAATTGAATTTTAGGTGATTTTGATATATTTTCAATTAAAACATAAACAGAATGACATAGCTAGTCACTATTCAACAATTGTAATAGCTGATTTAGTAACAGTTGTTACACCGACAGGCTGAATATATTAATTACTGCAGTTGTGTTTGAGATTAAATGGAGGATCAAAGTAAGATCCATTAAGGATTGCATTAGTCAAGATGTTGTTAGCAACCTCCGTTAAATGGATTCCATCCCAGCTCACATAATTCTGAGGATCTTTGCATGCACCCGCAGTAACCTTCTGTCCCTTAATCACCCTGCTGTTTCCACAGAAAACATCCGGTTGGAAATTGTAAACACCTCCGCCAGATCCACAACATGCCAAAACCCCATGTTGAAACCCTGCAAACAAAAAAACAAAATGTAAATATAGGCCTAATTGTATAATACTAAAAGTTATAGGCCAGAGTCAAGAGTTAGTTAAACCGTGGGATTTGGGGTTGTGATAGAGGTCTAAGATGACGGAGTAAGTGTCTACGTATATCAGATTAGCGCCTTTAAGTTCTTTTCTTGCTTGATTGAGTGAGTCTTTGAGCACTGAGTTGTACT
This sequence comes from Galeopsis tetrahit, assembly GCA_963675135.1. Lineage (NCBI taxonomy): Eukaryota > Viridiplantae > Streptophyta > Magnoliopsida > Lamiales > Lamiaceae > Galeopsis > Galeopsis tetrahit. The sequence goes on from OY776121.1 coordinate 90,526,964, forward strand.
TTTTAACAATATTGTTGAACGAGACCATGCATCCAGCTGAGTCCACATCAGAGTTGTTGTGAGAGACCTGCGTTAAAACAGCTCCATAACAGCCAATCGGAGCAAGATTCATCACGAGAAACGTGCGCCCTCCTAAACCGTACAACTCCTGCAACTCTCCACTAGTCATTTTCAGTAGTACGCTTAGGGAGCGTTTGGTTCAAATTCTTCAATTGCTACAAGAAAACTGATTTTTAGTGACAAAATTCTCATTATTGTTTCTCTAGCTAAACAATTTTAGTGACAGAAATTGAGAATTAATGACAGGACCTGTCCCTCAATTCCTGTCATTAAAAATTTTTAGTTAGAGAAGTTATAATGATAGGATTTCTGTTACTAAAAATCAATTTTCTTGTAGTGAATGAAAATGGTAATGATAGTACCTTTGTAGCATTGACGATTGCATTAGCAATTTGAGGCTCTTGGGGCACGAATCGTGTCCCAAGATCTGCTATACCATATGCAACATCGTGCTGGCCAATCCAGATTACGTAAAGGGCTTTTCCGAATATATCAGGGTGAGGAAGATTAGTGCCTCCTATGAAGAAATTAAGATGCAATTAGCTAGAATGAACAAATTAAGTTTTTGATGAGCTAGCTAGCAGATTCATTCTGTACCTAGAGACTTATGTTCATTGACTTTGGCCTTAAAATTCTTCATTTGGTTGATCTGAACATCCAAATAAAAAGGGCTTACACCCGTGACAAATAAGGACGTGTTTGGCTGTATTACAGGAGAAGCCGATACAGCAAAGTTGACACCGTGTCTGAAATCAGATCCAATGGATTGTAGATAAGGGCTTAGAAATGGCAATCCCAGAGCTTGAGCTGATTGAAGCCAAACAAGTCATTAAGTAATATATTCCTCATTACAAAATACTAATACAAGAAAAAAAGGTTATAGTTAGTTAGTTAGTTACCAAAGAAATCAATGTAGAGCCTCCCATCCGCAGATCGCCCAGTTGGTTTGCCGAAGTAGGTCATACCAAAAGGGGATGGTTGAGAAGGAAAAGCTGTGTAATAACCCCCCGTGTCGGAATTCGAGTCTCCAAACATGAAAATGGCCTCAAAACCACATTTTGCATGGATCATTGGAATCAATACCCCCACCAAAACCAAAACAAAAAACCAACCCATGTGTAGAGTACAGTACAGAACAAAACAGAACAGAACAGAATTAATGTTGATTTATATATATGAATTGGAATGAAGAGGAGTAACTCTAATTTCCTTGTTATATAAAGGCTGGGATTGTTGTTTAAAGCAGAATAATCTCATGACACGCCAACCGTAATTTTGCAGAAAACATGATATTCATGGCCTTTTATCAAATAAAAACCATGTTCCCTTTTGTTTTTCCCACAGAAATCTCACTCCACCAACCGTAAAGTGGACCCAATGCAAAAAAAATTCCCCAAATATAATTGTACTCCAATAATATAATGGGTTGGGCTGCTATGGACTCAAGTGCACGTTGTGCACCCTAGTTCATGTTGCACTTTCAGTTTATTAACTTACACTTTTTGATAAATGGTGTTCCACTTTTCAATTATTAAACTGTATAATAATATTTTTAGTAATAATTGAAAAGTGCATACTAGACATTACCTAATATAATTGGGCTTGGGGGTAAAGACATCCGTTAACTTTTATATTCATGATGTGCGAAAAAATGAAAAAAAAAAAAAAAAATTGCATGGAGTTTATAAACATATCACATCCCAATCTATGAGCGAAAGGAGATGATAGGTGCTCCCTTCATTCTATTACTATTATTTGAATATTTGTAATAAAATATATGCATTATTAATTAAACATTTTCTTATTTAAATAATTTGTTACTCCTTAAAAAAAATCTTTCAAACATCTAGCTCTTATATACACTATCACACTATTTTTTTTATACATTAATAAAAAATTATCTCTATAATAAAGTTGAATTACCTACCCTATTTTCTTTAAAAAAATCATTTTATCATCTTTGAAGGATGTAATTATTGGACTCATCATCCCTTTGCTTAACCACTAAATTGGTGATCTGCCGACGTGTTTACACAATCCATCCAACGGCTTAAAAATCATAACGCTCAATGATGCACTAATGCACTCCATAACAAGTAACAACATCAAAATAAATTAACTTGCAAACTAAGATTTGCTCCATTCATTTTTTCGGCCCATGCTTGCAGAAATGTCAATATATAACCTTATCTATAACTAGAGGTAGTGTGGTGAAACCAATTCCAGGGTAGGACTAGAGATATCTATCGGGTTGGTCCTAGTTCTACGGGACCATGAGTTAAATGGGCTAGAGTTTTAATCTGTTCATACTTAACGGTCCTACAATTGTTGTGACATAATCCTAACCGTAGTGGGCCACGGGTTAAACGGACCACTAAATTTTTTAAAAAAAATTTCCTTTTAAAATTAAAGATCACAATTGATTAATCAATAATCGATAAATGAGAAAATAAAAGTATGATTTAATCACAATTCTATAACTTATTGATCGTCAATACGACCTAATAAAACTAAACAAATATCATAATCTAATAAAAAATTCAATTTTTTGAGTCTCTACATTATTCGATCCTTCCTTGAACAAAGACGGAGCATCATCTTAAAACACATCATCATCATCTTCTAAAATATTAATAAAAATGTAAAATTAGTTTTTTATTAAAGTTTATATAATTAAAATAAACAAATTTCATATGAAATAAATATAATGTTACCAACGACATAAGAAAATGAGGTTACTGTATGATATAAACAAATTTCTGAAACCTAATTTTATAATAAATGGTAATGAGCTTCATAGCAGCTGGTTAACCTAAATAAATTATAAATAGTTAGAATATTAAATTAAAAAAAAACAAAAACAACCCGAACTGGCGGGCTAGCTCGTTTAACCCGCGGGATAATCGATCCGAATAAAAAAAGTCTGAATTTAAACGGATCTACGATTTATAAATACTAACCCTGCATTTTTCAAGTTTAAACGGGCCTGCCCGGATAATCCGACCCGGATAAACATCTCTAGGCAGGGGAGGTCTACTGCAGAATTCATAGAAACTTAGTTGACCAGGTCAACGGTTAACCATTGACTTTTTCGATTTTTATTTTTAGTATTTTTTTTTGGTGTTACACTTTTTAATTTTAGTGACTTACATTTTTTCAAAATAACTTTTTCAGTTATATTGATGTACACTTTTTTGGTAATATTATATTTCACATTTTAGTTATATGGACGCGCATTTTGCAGTTATAATAACTTACACTTTTTATTAAATATTGTTTTTAATAACTTACACTTTTCATTAAATATTGTTTTTTACTAACTTGCAATTTTTAGTTTTAATAATTTACACTTTTCACATATACGTTTTTTAAAAAAAATAACCAAAAAAATACTGAAAAGTTAACTTAGTCAACTCTACAAGACTAATCCTTCTATCAAGGAATATGACTGAAAAAAAAAAGAAGGAATATAATTTGTACCATCTATAAAATTACAGAAACAACCTTAGAATTTGTACTCCAATTTTTAAATTCTAGATCCATCACATTATACATACTAGTATGTAACATTATACAATTTTCTCACAGATTAAACCTCAACTAATAGATTTTTTTTTAATTTTTTTATCGGTAGTTATAATTAAAAAATCCCTACTGCTAATCCTCAATTCCTCATACTCCAGTAATACCTAATTCTAAAATTTGTCTTGTAAAAAAAATAAAAAAAATTCTAAAATATATGCTTAACAAACATTAAAGTCTGAATACTGTTTGTTTGGTTCTATATATTTTGAAGAATATTCTCTCGGAATTTATTATTTTGGGAAAGAATCTCGACTTACCACTTATTCTGGTTAATAGGTCCAATCCATATATATACATACTAGTGTCTAAAACCGGAATACCTTAATTAATTTTATTCTGGTTAATAGGTCCAATCCATCTTGAGCTAAATCGGTTAATTTGATTGACCCTTTCCCACGAAATACCTTAATTAATTTTATAATCTTATCCGGAATATTCACGTGTCTAAAACCTACGAAAATCAAGGGAAATTCTAAAATTTAAAGATTATGGAAGACTTCATAATCTCTGCTAAAATAAGAGTGTTTTTTTTAAACGAATATTAAAGAATATCAAATTAAAATACCTAACATACCCCAATTAATAGTATTATTTTTTTCAGTTTCTTTAATATTTCTTGATTAGTAGAAAAGGGTAAATTATACATGCAATTTACTAAATAAATAAGTGAAACTAGATAAGAGTACAAATGATATGTGTGGCGCACAGTATTATGCACACACACATAATAATATGTGCAGTTGTTGTTTTAACTATATTTCTTCGATCACATTTTTTCATAATTAATTAGCTATATATATATATATTTGGTGTATCTCTTCTTCCTCTCCCTTTAATTCTTGATGATATATTGTGGATAAGTTGACATTTCCCTTTGAAGGGTGAATTAATTGTGGAAAAACAAAATCACGTACACCAATGACAAACATATAAAAATATGTCCCTAAAATAGAAATTCAATTTCAACCCCATCCCCCACCCACCCCTCCTAATGTGATAAAACTCTTATTTTTCCGACCTTTACTTTAAAGCCATGTCTGATTTATGCAAAAGACATGAAGAAATATTGGGTTTGTAAACCAAACAAATTAAGCAAGTGTATATTTGGGTTCGACGTTTTAATTGCATTTTTATGCAAATTCTTGTATAGAATTGAATTTTAAGCGATTTTGATATATTTTCAATTGTTCAATTGAATTTTTAATCTAAGTATAACAAATTCTTATATCCAATTGAATGTATATCATGCCATTAATGTTTTTTTAGTGATTGTTCAATTGATTAATTTTTAATCTTCCATCCTTGTATTATACTAGCTTAAATTAAAAGTACAAAAATATAAGACGAATTTGAATATCAAAAATATGTATTGATATGTTATCCTTAATTAAGACGAAGATAATCTCGCCGGTTAAGGAAACCAAATCTGCACTAAGAAATGGAAACACGTATTAAAAACCTTTCCTTTAATATCCAAATCTTGAAAATGGAAAGTTTGCTCAAGCCTTTATAAAAACAATGTAACCCCCTCTTCAAAATCTCATCTCATCTCATCATTCATCAAGATTTCAATCATGCCTATTGTTTCAAACAAGAAAACCATGCATGTTCTTATGTTCCCATGGCTAGCACATGGCCATATTTCTCCATACCTAGAGTTAGCCAAAAGACTTGCCAATCGAAATTTCATCATTCATTTATGTTCCACTCCTGCAAATTTGAGTTCAATCAAGCAAAAAATAGGCGAAAAATACGTGTTTTCGATTCGTTTAGTCGAACTTCGTCTTCCTACACATTTGCTTCCATCTTCCTACCACACCACAAATGGCCTATCACCCGACCTAATGCCGAATCTCAAACTCTCCCTAGATATGGCCATGCCCGAATTTCTCAACATTTTAGCCTCCGTAAAACCCGATTTACTAATCTATGATTTTTTGCAGCCTTGGGCACCGGTGCTGGCTCACAGCTTCGGTGTTCCGGCGGTTGAGTACATGACCAATAGCGCGACGATGGCGGCGTACATGTTCCACTTTTTCTTGAACCCCAAGGTGGAGTTTCCCTTCAAGGAGATTCATTTTCGCGATTACGAACTCGTTCATCGCGATAAGTTGAAGTTGTTGGACGATGATGTGAGGGAGAATGCTTTTAGGGGTGTTAAAAGGTCTAAAAATATTGTCTTGGTAAAGGGTTTCAATGACATTGAGTTGAAATATAGTGGCTATCTTGAAAAATTGCTTGGCAAGAAGGTTGTCCAAGTTGGTGCCCTAGTTCAAGAACCTAGCCAAGAATTAGATGAGGGTTCGAAATTCTTCGAGTGGCTCGACAAAAAAGGCGAGAAATCGACTGTTTTCGTGTCGTTTGGGAGTGAGTATTTTCTCAAACAAGAAGATATGATTGAACTTGCACTTGGTTTGGAGGTAAGCAACTTGAATTTCATATGGGTAGTTAGGTTTCCAATAGGAGAGGAGAAAACCCTAACCCTAGAGGAGTATTTGCCATTAGGGTTTTTGGGTAGGGTGGGTGATAGGGGTATGGTGGTGGAGGGGTGGGCCCCTCAGGCTCAAATATTGGGGCATAAGAGTATTGGGGGTTTTGTGAGTCATTGTGGGTGTAGTTCAATGATGGAAAGTATGAAGTTTGGGGTGCCTATTATAGCCATGCCCATGCATCTTGATCAGCCACTCAATGCTAGGCTTGTGGGCAATATCGGTGTGGGTGTGGAGGTTTTGAGGGATGGATTTGGCCGACTTGACAACAAGGCGGTGGCCGAGGTTATTCGTCTCGTGGTGGTTGAGGGCGACGGAGAAGGCGTGAGGACGAATGCGAAGAGTATGAGTGACAAGATTAAGGCTAATGGGGATGAGGAGATTGATGAAGTTGTTAAAGAGCTTCTTAAGCTTTGTAGGAAGAAGAAAAGGAAGCAGCGGAGGCAGAAGAAGAAGCAGCGCAATTGATTTAGTTTGCTTTTTCTTTTTTTAGTTATAATTGGATTATATACCTCTGCACGTTTTATGAATTGCAGTTGGTTAATTATGTGGTTTAATTAGTCTTTTGACATCACTATATGTAGTAATTAGTAATTAAGAATTGCAGTTGAGTGTTGAAATTATGCTCAATTTCAATTAGGTGTGTTTACATTAACATTAATGAATCTTATTTGCTGCCTTACTCTATGTCAAATTAAATTGATTGCTAAGTTTTTTTTGAGCGCCCAAGTCTGTTTATTTACTATTATTATTTAGATTATGAAATTTGACATTAATAATTATGATTATGGTTGCACACTTATTTTGAATATCCAAGTTTATATTGCTATTTTTATGCATTTAATTCGGATAGTGATCATTGTGAGTTCGTTTATAACAATTAATGTTATTTTGTTTGCTGACATAAGAGTTGAATCATTATTGTGTATATTCCTTCAACAAAAAAATGATGGTTCATTTTCATTTTGAATTTTATCTATAAAATTTAAAATATACTTTTATTTAAATGATCTTGTAACTGAAATTTTTTTATTTCTTACATATTAAAATAATTAAATATTCATTAAATAAAAGTAATTTTAACATTAGGCAAATTTTATTTATATACTTAGATATATATTTATTAAATATAATTAATTTTAAACTTGTGCTTTGGTTTAGGTGTGCCAAAGTGCAAAAGTGAACACACTAGGAAAAAGAATAAACTATGATGAAGCAATATCTTTTATTTTGTTTTTCCCACGGAAATCCCACATCACCTATGAGGCTATGACATAAAAGCTTACATTTAACTTTAACCACCTTAATTACCAAAAATAAGATTTTTTTAAACCTTAATCACCATAATATTTAACAAATAATTAAAAGAAACATAATAAAAAATTGACATAATCTATGAGTTCATAATTCTTTTTATTTTAGCTGTACATATACTACGAAGGCCGATCTGTTTTCATGAGTATAACGGGCATTCGAGCCGGGTCTGATTATTTACACCTCCATTTACGATGGATGCACTCCCCCGATTAATGCACCTCCCCTAAAATCGGTCTAAAAGAGATTCACCCCCCTCAATTGTCTTAAATGTCTTGTCTCCATAAAATTTCTATTACTATCAACGCCCCCACCAAAACTTAATTGCATCTACATTCTCTCCATCTCCCTCACCAACCCACCACCCACACTAGCCGCCGTTGCGCCCCTCGTTCGGCTGCCCGACGTCGTGACCCAGCCACGGCGCAGCCCCTCCATTTTTTTATGTGTTGTTTGTCCCCTTCCTCTCCCCTCAATTCCAGTGCGGCCCCTTCATGTTTTGCGCGGCGCGGCCTCCCTCTCCCCTACTCGATTTCGGCATCGGCGCGGCCCCCTCCATTTTTTGCGTCAATCGCGCGACGCGGCCTCCCGTTCCCAATCGACTCGCCGACGCCTCCTTGTTCAAGATGTGGCCACTCCCATCCCTAAGTTCGTGCATCATCCGCCCCTTTTTTTGTTAGGGTTTTCTGCGTAAAACCTTTTCTTTATATATATTTTTGACAAGATAATGTCGATAAATTGTTGTCGACGAGTGTGTATTTGATCGACATTATATGGTCGAAAATATTTTTAATTTTTTTTTTACTTTTTTTCGACCAATTTGTGTCGAACATATACACGTTTGTCGACAAATCATTGTCTACTGGAGTGTATATGGTAGACACTCGTTGGTCGAAATTTAAAAAAAATGTGATTTTTCTAAATAATTTTTAAAATTTCTGGATTTTTTGGTTTGGTGGTCACCAGAAATGGTGTCGGCGGCGGTTGAAAGTAGTGGTTTAGGAGAAAAGTGAAAGAAATTACAATAGAGAGTGTATGTTGTATTTTAGTGAAGAGTTTTTTTTTTTTGTATGATTATTATATTAATCAAGTGAAAGGGGGGAGTGCATCCATAGTAGTAAAAGGAGGTGTAAATAGTCAGACCCATACGAGCCCCTTATTGCATATTTGATTGGGCCATAAGGCCCAAACTATTCATTAATGCTACGCCCCAGTTCAGATTCGAAAGCTTTAAAACCAAATTTATGTTTAACCTAATTTAATAATTGAACGAATCAAATTTGAGTAATTTAATATTATTATATTTTTTAAATCATCAAATTTGAGTTTCAGGCTTTAAAAAATATAAAAGTTCATACGAATTTATTTGATATATGTGTATTTATAATTAAATTGAGTTCAAACAATTTTTTTATTAAAAAATCTTGAATTAAATAAAACAACTTAATTTCGAATTGATGATAATTTTATTTTTTAATATATTTATACAGTAAAAGATGATATAGAACAACAAAATTAAAATAAGTAATTTCATTACTCCCTCCATCCATGAAAAGTAGGGACATGGGGATGGGGCACATGTTTTAAGAAGAAGGTAGATAAAGTAGATAAAGTAATCCATGAAAAGTAGGGACATGGGGATGGGGCACATGTTTTAAGAAGAAGGTAGATAAAGTAGATAAAGTAAGGGTATTGTAGGGTATTGTGGGGTCCATTTTGAATAAAGTGATTGTTTGTGAATAAAGTTGATGGCAATTTGAGTAATTAAGTGATGGTTTAAGGGTGATAGTTTTAAAAAAGGGTATGTGACTACATTTTGTGGACAAAGAATATAGGGCAAATGAGACTACTTTTCGTGGACGGAGGGAGTATTTTATAATTCAATCTACATTCCACTACCATGAAATTTGCGGACACGTCAGTCCTTTGTTTAACCACTAAAGTAAATTGCGGCGACTTCTTCAATGCAATCTATTTTGTCTCTAAACATCCCTAGGGTCATCATTTGGTATGGTTCCCCACCCACGTGGCTGTGGACCCCACTAAAAGAATTGTGCTGAGTCCATTTTCTACCCGTCCTAGTAGTTTATTTTCACTTTTGCCATCCAACAGAAAAACAATGAGTCCTAAATTTTCATAGGAGTACAAAATAAAATACGGCCTCCGTCCACAAATGTTTGTACTATTTTTATGGGAGTGAATTAAATGATTGAATTGAGGTAAAAATAATTACATAAATATATGAATATTGTGAGGGTGTGGTTTATTAAAAAAAATATTTTTTAATAATTTAATTATAATTTTTTTTTATTTCAATTACATTATTGATATTATAAATATTACTATATTTTTTAATTAAAAGATTCAAAAGAAAGAATAAATATATACTTCGTAGTAAAATTGTAAAACGGGCGATTTTTTTTTTTTTTCTAAAAACATATAGAAGAAAAGAAAAAGGCTCCGGCCGACCTAATAATAAAAAAATAAAAAAACTCAAATTACGTTTAAAGGAAGGATAATAACGTCTTTGCAGGCATCTCTATCTAGAATCGAATGGGCTCCACTCCGGACTCCAAAGGATCCATGAAATCTAATTAATTTTCCCAAAAAGAACACGTCATACACATGCTTGGTGTTGGTGGTAAATATAGTTGGGCTAAACAACCCCGCCGAGATTGGCTAGATGCAAAACACGTGTACGACAGATGATGACGTTGGAATCAATATCTATTCTGCCAGTACAAAACCTTACTTGCCAGCTCAATACCATATTATTTAAATTTGATTTTTAAATTTAAAAAAAATACTCCTTAAGCACACGTATAGCGTATTGTTTAAAATATTAAAATAAAATCAGAATTCGAACCGCTGTCTCTTTTTTCAAAGCTAGCTTATAACAAATAACAAAATGCGAATATTTCGAAATTGAACATATTTTAATTCAACCAAGTAGATAAATACTGCATTGCCTATAAGCTTTCCATTTTACCATTTTGGTCCGTCCGCCTATAACTTCTCATACCCTTTTTGTAAATACTTTTTCTTACACATCACTTTATATCTTACTTTTTCTCTCCATCACTCTCATTCTTCCAATCACATCACTTGTATTCTCCTTCTTCCAATCACATCACTTGTATTATATCTATTATTTAATCACTTTTTTTAATCTCTGTGTCAAAATGTAACGGAAAACTTATAAACGGACGGAGGGAGTATATATGTGTATTTATTTATTTTAAAATAAATCCAAAATAAGTGAATTCTTGTAACCACGGATGAATTTAATTAATTGGAAAAAAATGGAGGATTTTAAATAAATTTAGATAAAGATAAAAATGGGGGATGTGGGTAGGGTCAAAATAAATTAGAATATCTTTTAGAATTTAGAGTATGGGGACACGTGTTGCGGTGACGTGGAACTGCCTTGGCGCTCCCCCTTTCTTCACCGTCTCCTTCCCCTTTCATTTTCTCTCTCTAAAATTTCATCCATGCTCTGTATCTCTTCAAAAAAAAAAATTGCAACCAGTTTTCAATCCTGAATTCGGAAGCGAATTCAATTTTCCTTTCCATATTTTATCTTAATTTTTCCCAGGTATGTTACTTATACTCTAAGTTTCGGGCTATGGTAACTGTTTGCAGAAATTAATTTCTTTTGCCTTGCATGCTTGCATATCACTGTGTATTATCATATTTTTGCAGTAATTTCTTGTTGGAAGTTTGTTTTTTTCGTGTGAGTAGTTAAATCTGTTTATATGAAGGTCAAGTGCACACACACGCGGAGAGTGAGAGAGATGCGTTCTTTTTACTCCATTGTATAAATTCGATTAAGGTTGAATTACAGATTTTCTTTTCTTCAAATTTATATGCTGGATCGAGAAGTCAGAAGTATGTGGAATGGTTAATGCATAGATGTTTTTGAAACTTTTTTCGAGTTTCAACATTCGCAATTTCTCGCGGTTGGATTCAATCAAAGATGAAAAAGTCCTTTTTTGTGGATGGGTGGTGAATTTCTTGTTTTGAATTTTAGTGGGTTGCGAATTGCGATGAAGTTGCATAGTAACAAACCAAATTCATTTACTTTAAAACACCGACTTAACTCATATTACCCCTTACTATGATTATTGTCATAAATAGTATGGATTTTTTAATTTTATTTTATAAGATCTAGTATGTGAACATTCTTCATAGAATTATGTGATTAACAGTACTTATTTATTTTTTAACTAGTGCAATTACGTCCGAAGATCATCTTGTGATTTGTATATTAGGTATGTAAAAAGTATGAAAAATAAGCTGTATAATGAGAGAGGAATAATATTTGAAATTATGTCACTGTATCAATTTAAAATTTGGGAGATTTTACCTTCTACACCTAGATATGCACATGCTGAATTCTGAAATGTAGTACTTCATTCGGAAATATTTTTGTGGAATATGTTAAGCTATTACCTATATGACATTTTTATTTTGTGGAACATTGATATAACTTCACACTCACTTTGGTTGAAAATCAAAGGCTCTTTGAACTGTTGTTGGATTTAGTCTGCGTTCCGAATCAGTACTTTCCATGGGGAGTAGTGAAGAAGGGAAGCCTTCCAAACCTGAAAAGGCATCGTTACCTACAACGGTGAGCGTAGAATAAGTATCTATTGTTTACTAAATTTTCTCTTTGGGATTTTCTTGTTGAATTGGAATAATCCCTTTTCTCTTCAATGATTTGGCTTGTAAAATTATTCCAAAGTTCCATTCTGAGTATGTCTACATGCCTTGACTTTAGCAGGACCAAAATGGCGTTCATGTATATCCTGACTGGGCAATGATGCAAGTAATGAGATCTGTTGACATATCTTTCTTTCTTCCTATTGCCAACAATTATTTATTATTTTTAAAGAAAACTCAACGTATTTGAGGGCTTATTGATGCTAATTACTGGCTATCAATCTGCAGGCTTACTATGGTCCCCGATTTGCAGTACCGCCATATCTGAATTCAGCTGTTCCTCCTCCTCAAACGCCCCCACCCTATATGTGGGTACCACCACCGGTATTGTCCTAACTCTTTAGCAATGCATCAGTCTGCCCAGTTCGTTATTTTCTAAAAGTAGACGTCTTAAGCAACAGTTGTTTCTATGTTTTCCAGTCAATGGTCCATCCTTATGGGGTTCCATATGCTGCATTTTATGCTCCCGGAGGTATATATGGGCATCCTGGAGTTACTATGGTAAGTTTCACATGCATTAAGACTTTAATCTGCAGCTTCATGTGATGATGTTCATTTGGGCAGTTTATTGGAGTAATATTTTAAGTGACGGGTAAAACATGGCAAGATTAGTTCCATATTTTAAGTATTTATTTATTAGATTCAGCAGAGAAATATAAGTAAAATTACAGATATCAAATAAATAATTTTGAGGGTTAGTTAAGACCTGGATTTGATCTTTAAACATATGCATATCTAGGCTGGAACTGCTTTTAGCGCGGACACATCGGTTAAATCGTCAGAACACACAGATGGAGGTTCAATGAAGAAGTTAAAAGAAGGTGATGGGCTTACAATTTCAATAGGCAATGAAAAAGCTGAAAATGGTGAACATGGAACAGATAATAGACAATTGGACAGGTTTGTGGATGTTCATGGACCACAATTTTCTGTAATGTTTTCGAACTTATCTAAAACTTTCTATAAATTACTGTTAAAGTTAAAGATGTTAGTGTGCATGCCTGCTTATTGACTTATCATGTGGACTAAATTCCATATTTTTTACTGCAAGAGCAGTGAGGCGAATGACGATTCCAGCGATGGAAGTAATGGAAGTTCAGCGGAGGTAAGGATCTTCAACTGTGAGAAAATGTTGTCTTGTTTTGAAGAATATCTCATTTCCCTTTTAAAAAAAGAATATCTCATTTTATTTTATTTTGATCTATTATTGATTAGGCTGGTCAGAGAGGCATGAAGAGAAATCGGCCAGGATCTCCCAGCATTGGTAAGCTTCTTTGTTATTTATGATATTGTCTTAAAGCCTCAATTTGAGCTCAGGATCTTGACCTTAAGCACGGGATCGTGTAACGTTGATGTGATAGACCTATAGAGATGGACTTGATCACAAGATCAGTGAAGTGTGGGTGAGATAAATTTTTGATCTAAATGTGATCTGACTTCGAGATCAGGATCTTGATCTTAAGCTTGAGATTATGTGAGTTGAAGTAATAGAGACTTGAGATTGAATTAGATAGGACTTAAGAGATCAGTAAGGAGAGCATAAGTGAGTTCTAAGTTGGTCCCGCATTCCAGATGTTTTAGAAGTACTTGTAAATCTAGTTAGGGCAGGTGTCTCAAAAGAGGCAGCCTGGCGGCACAGATAAGGGCCATATTTGATATTTGGTGATCATGGAGGGTTAACAGTCCTATGATTCTTATCACATACTAGTATATGATATTGTTTCCTCAGCACACAGACATATTTGTTGTTTACTGATAATGTCTCTTACTTCAGATGTAGTTGAATTGTCTGAAACTTTTATATGGTTATTTTTTAGGATTTCACGGTCATTTCAACTGTTATTTCTGATGCTTTACCCTTCTAGTAGCAGGAGATGCCAAGGTTCACAAAAAAGGCAGTTCCAAAAATATAGTAAAGTCGCCTCGTACTGCAAATATACCAGCAAAAACTGAAGAGAACATTGAGTTGAAGGATCCTTCTGGCCTGAATGTGAACCCCGTAACGAATGTTCCCGGTGAAGCCTGGTTGCAGGTATGTAATCCTTCGTCAATGTTTTTGCCCGTCTATGCTTCAAGTTTAAATCTTATCTAGACCACATGTCTTTTCTAAGCTAGTTGACATCTACTGAACCTGATAATATAGTTAACCAGATTTGTCGGAGGATATATGCTCATGAAAAGACGAAAGAGATGACAATTGTCAATGAACACTGATCACCATCTAAATTGTTATGTCTGTCAAAGAAAACATTACTGATACCACTCGCCCTAGTTGAATCAGCATAGAAATAGACAGTTTCTTGATTGGAATGAACTTTTTTTGGTTAATCTTCTTTTCTTGCCTCTAGTACCTTGTACGACATGTGATATAAATAAATAAATGAATAGTTTCATTACAATCTACACCTCCTATAACTTTTAGACTGTTTGTACCAGTCGATTTGACATTTTTGAGGATGAACTCCAAAATAAACACAATTTTAGTGACTAAGATCAGTAGCTAGGGCTAACTGCCCAGGTGGTTTGGCCAATAGTGGGACAAGAAATATTGAATGGTGATGAGCGGGGTTTTCCGAGGAATATTATCTAAAACCTGTGTACACTTGTTGATGCCACCAATTCGGGTAGCTGTTGCTCATGAGTGCTTCTATCTTGCTTCACAGAATGACCGAGAGCTAAAACGGGAGAGAAGGAAACAGGCCAATCGAGATTCGGCTAGAAGATCAAGACTGAGGAAACAGGTGTGACTAATACCTCGACATAAGAGAGTATCAAATTTGTTCACACACAACCTTGCACACTAACTTATATATACATAAATGATAAATCCTTTTTACAATGTGTTTGTCTTCGACTCTTTTTTGTCTAGGCTGAGGCTGAGCAACTGACCATAAAAGTTCAGTCACTAACTACTGAGAAATTGTCTCTCAAATCCAAGATAAGGGATATGAAGGAGATTTGCAAGAAACTGAAGCTTGAAAATGCCAAACTAGTGGTATGCCTGATTTGATCCCCTTTTATACCTGATGCTCGATATCTGTTTTTCCAACCGTCACCATGAAACTTATGAAATAGATCAAATTTCCAGGATAAACTAGAAGATGCTCAAACGGAGGAAGTTAATTTCCACAAGATCGATAATTTGAGGATGAAACCTGTTGGCACAGCTAACCTACTTGCGAGAGTTGAGGACAACGATCCCAACAATCGAAGTAACGAGGAAGGTGACTCGTACGAGAAGAGAAAATCCGCCACGAAGCTTCATCAGCTTCTTGATGCTATTGCTGGCCCCAGAGCAGATGCTGTAGCTGCTAGTTGATCATGTCATTTTTGGCATCATCAAAAGTCCAAAGTTGCCTTCTGACATTAGAATTGAGTGCAGAAAGTGCTGAATGAACACACCGATATCTATTTTACACAGTAGGAACTATAATTCCTGGCAGAACCTGGAATACTTTTTTGAGTTAAGGCCTAAGGAGGTATATATATTAATCAGATTCATGTAATATCAGTTTTTTTACTGACTAATTTAATGTTTACTTAATGGGTAAAACTTACTGGGGTTGTAGTTGATTGGGGTTTACTATTTATTTGAATAGTTAAACTGGTAGAATACAATGAATTCAGTTTACAGAAAGTGCCTGGATTAATTTATATACTAGTTTTATGGTTTATTTAGCAGAATTTTTTTATGCTAACTTCTTGCATGAACTAATTAACACTTCGGCATGATTTCTTAAAATGACTAGTCAATGCACTCTAGAATTCTTTAATTAATACACCTTCATATGATCATTTAAGTGTTTTTAAAAAAATAAATAAATATATAAGTATAAATTACGAGTCTAAAAAAAGTAGACAAATAGACTAAAAGAAATTAATATATGTTCTTATTTCAAAAAAATAAATAAATTAATATATGTTCTAGATTTGAAGCTTCTCTATGGATCTTCTTTTCCCTTCAGTCATTTTCATTATTGCCACGAAGTCTAATACTATTATTCTCTACTTTCTGAGAAAATGACAATAATTAACGGTTTCTAGAGCAAATCATTAATCATGAATATTGAGCGTCAAATCATAGAATGGCAACTATCTAAATTCTCTTCTTAATGTCTCGTAATAAGTTTTTATTTTACTTTAACATATTATTTTATCTTATTTATTTTCCTCAATTGCATTTCTTCGAAAAAAAATATATACACACTCAAAAAAAAAAAAAAAAAAAAAAAGGAAAGGAAAGATATAGCGAGGAAGTATTAAATGTTAAATGAGTACAGTAGTTTTTTTTTTTTAATTATTATTATTAAAGAGAATCTAAATCGGTAATTGGGAGGACGCAATTTTAATGATCACATTCTTTCATCCACTCACATCCAAACTCTTTTTACATTTTAATTAAAAATCAGTAATCACTACAAAATTATATCCATTTCCACAGAGTAACAAGTTTAAGTTTATCAAATTTAAATCATTACATCATAATTGTGATAAATATATGAGATAATTGTGGATATTATTATTAGAGATATGAAAAATTAAGTCAATCTGAGCTCAAGATATCAAAAGATTTTAAATAATTATAGAGTAAATACGTCAAGATTATTTCCAGATATAATTTTCCTTCTAAATGTAATTCTAGATTTTATATATATACACACACATTCATATGTTTATTTTGAGGAACATCGGCCACCATCTTTTACAACACGTTGCACTTGCTTTGCTGGTTGTACTTCAAGAAGTGGTACATTTATAATTTCATTTTGATGATACACTCTGCAGCATGTACTTGCAGAGTAACACGTATCTCGTTTCTTACGTAGAATTAAACAAACCCCATTATATATTTTCTGCACATTATTAATCTTTCACAAGAAGTGGCCACACCGCAGGTTCTCACCCTCAATTCCACAACAATTCTTGCACATTTTTATCTGCATTTCTTAGTATTTGTTTTCTTGAAATGGGGTTCCTTCAATCTGAATGTATTTGCCTAGTTCTTGAATTTGAGAAACTAGAAGGAATTTGCCTCACTTTGCTAATCTTTTTTCCCCCTTTCTTAAAATTAATGGTATTATTGGAATTTGATTTTGAGTAGTTTTTTTTTTTCCGTTTTGGAAATTTGGCAGATTTGATTACTTGAGAATTTTTTGGCAAAAGGCCAAATTTTGTGGATAATGCCGAAAATTTAGTATATTTTTGGCAATTCTTGGGTGGTGATTTTTATGTATAAATTAATTTGGGAACTCTTCAAGTCAAGGAGGTTCCTTAATCTTAGGGGTGTATGATGAGGGCTGAGTTGGAAACGTTGAATACTTGGTTTGCCTTATCCTTCTAGCTGCTCATTTCTATTTAGCTGTCAAAGTGACATTTGTATACTCCTATGTTTCATATTTTTGGTTATTTGGACTGCAGGAATTTATCTAGACTTTGGAAGAATGGGGCAGAATGCGGCAGTTTGGGATGATAGAATGTCTCTACAAGTAACAGAGGATTTGAATGGGATCAAATATGTGCTCCTTCGGAACCCCCACGGAGCATCTGCTCGAGTAAGATGCAACCGATTCTTCGTAAAACGATATGAATTTTGATGATGATTAACATAGAGTTCTTGCTACTGATCAGTATTTCTTATAAAAGTCAGGTCTGTTTGCATGGAGGACAAGTTATTTCATGGAAGAATGATAGAGGTGAAGAACTTCTATTCACTAGCAGTAAGGTAAGGTTTTGATTGTTATAGCCACCATAATACATAATTTCTGTTTTAAATTCTGTGTGTGTGTGTTCATATTATGCAATTGCAGTGGCTTTTAGAAGTAATTACAAGTATATTTTTTGTGTGAAATTCACAATATGCTGTTCAATATTTGGTGCAATGACCTGCAAAAATTTGTCATCAGTACTTAACCGAAGAGGATATTCCGATTTTGAACTCGTATAATCGTTTTCAAAATTTGTGCAGGCCTTGTTTAATTATAAGTCACCAAAAGCAATGCGAGGAGGGATCTCTATTTGCTTTCCCCAGGTACACTTTGTGTAAATGCTTGTAAAATCTCTGTTACATGAATCGTATTATGTATACATCTCGATAATGTTTCAGTTTGCGAACTGTGGTTCGCTCGAGCAGCATGGGTTTGTGAGGAACAAAAGATGGACAATTGAGGGAAATCCTCCTCCTTTGCATCCAAACGATTCTCTTGGTAAATCCTTTGTCGACTTACTATTTAGGCCAACCGAAGAAGATTTGAAGAGCTGGCATAATTGGTAATCACTGGTGCTCCTATGAGCTTACTTCTTTCTGTCTTGGTGATTCTTCAGCAAATGGAACTTTTAATGTACAAAGTGGATAAACGACTAGTTGAAACATCTTGAATCCTTGGGTAATATTCTGAGCGATTTGTAAAGTTTTCTCGTCTTTTATCAGCTTTGAACTTCGTCTTCGAGTCTCTCTGGCGTTGGACGGAAACTTGATACTGATATCTCGCATCAGGAATGTAAATGTAAAGCCTTTCAGCTTCTCGTTTGCCTACCATACTTATTTGTCTGTCTCTGATATAAGGTAAACTTCTAAAGTATGATTCTCCTAACTTTTGTACATGGGCCTTTACGAGTTTCTTAATTCTATTTTTCTTGATTATGCATCCTATACTTTTCACAGTGAAGTGAGGATAGAAGGCATGGAAACTCTGGACTACCTCGATAATCTTTGCAGAAGAGAGCGTTTCACCGAGCAAGGTGATGCCATTACATTTGAATCAGAGGTAATTACTCAAATGGATCCTAGCTAGTTAGTAATGCTTTGAACAATCTTGACTGTTCCTTGGTGTGCATTTTTGTTGGTGGCAGGTAGATCGTGTTTATCTCAGGTCGCCTACGTGCATTGCTGTTTTGGATCATGAGCGAAAACGAACATATGTATTGAGGAAGGAAGGATTACCAGATGTTGGTAAGAATCAAAATGCTACTACTCAATTAAAGGTTGTCTGTTTTGTTGAATGGCTCCATTATCTGATGTACTTTTCGAACAATGATTAGTGGTGAGTAATCCGTGGGAGAAGAAATCTAAAACGATGGTCGATTTTGGTGATGATGATTACAAACATATGATTTGCGTCGATGCTGCAGCAGTAGAGAAGAACATTACTCTCAAGCCTGGAGAAGAATGGACAGGACAGATAGAGCTCGTAGCTGTTCCGTCCAGCTTTTGCACCCTTCGCCTCGATCCCCGTCTGAATTTTTTCTGATGAGGAATCAATCAGAGATGCATGATCTAGTACTACATTATATGATGAGATTAAGTTCTTTTATAGATGACTGTAGATTGTGTAAATGCTTATCTTTTCTTAGTGAGTTAATTCCACATCCCTATGTAATTGGCAAAAAAATATGTTAGGACCGGGTTATTCGTTTCCAAAATTAGCATTTACAATTTTTTTTTTTTAATTAAGCCATGATTAAACAATTATGTTAAATTTAGAATACAAACATACCTCTAGTGAATAATTTGTACTTTCATCCTGTGAAATTGTTATGAAGTGTTTGTGGGGTGAAATTAACATGAAGTGTATCTTTCAAAGCTGCATTATTACTAATTTCCAAAAAAAATATTTATGAAGAGAGACAAAATTACGAAATTGGGCTTGGCCCACAGCCACTTGTTTTCTGGTAAGTCGGTAAGTTGAAGTGTTTTGTTTGCCCGCGGCCAAAAATCCCGCTTCTATCTATTCGCATTCGCATATTCTGATTATATGATTAATTAAATCTCTCTCTCATTACAGAGTAGTTATAGGAGGATACAGAATCATCACAATTCTTGAAATTTGGATAAACCCTCTGAAAATCCAACAATTATTTCAGGTTCAACAACCATTTTACAAATTGTATATATAATCGAGACCCCAGGTGTGTGTTTCCAATCAATCATTCATGTTTTTTCCATTTATATACAACGTTATTCAATGATTAATTGTTTATCCATTAATTTGTATTAGGATCAACAATTTCCTGATTTATTATTCCAATAATTATTATCGATCATTTTCAATTTTTCCATGTCCAATTTCAAGGTAAAAAAGATTAAATGTCAAACGGGAAACAACCGCCGCCGCTGCCGCTACGGAAGCCACCGGGCTACCGAGACCCCGCCGCCCCAATCCAAAATCCACGGACACCGAAAGCCGTGAAGCTGCCGCCGTCGTTCCAACAAGCCAAGCGGCGGAGGAGCTGCTGCCGCATATTCTGCTGCTGCCTCTGCATTTCCATTTTGATCCTCGCCGTCGTCTTCGCCGTCACCGGATTCCTATTCTACCTCTGGTACCGCCCCCGCCTCCCCGAAATCCACCTCAAATCAATCACATTCACCAAATTCAACGTCACGACAGGGCCCGACGACGGGCCGGGCCTGGATGCACAATCCACAATTGACGTTGAATTGAAAAACCCGAATCAGAACTTCGGAATTGTGTACGGTAGGATCCACGTTGCGTTGAATGCGGTTAACGGGGAGGTGAATTTGGGGGAGCAAACGGTGCGTGGATTTAGTCAGGACAGAAATAATGTGACGACGTTAAAGTTTGGTGCAAAGGTGCAGAGGGAGATTGTTGATGGGAAATCTGCAGAGGTGTTGAAAAATGGATTCAGAAATAAGACTTTGTTGATGAATGCGGAGATTCGGAGTGGGATTGGGTTTAGGCAGAGTCGTTGGTCGATGAATCCCGTTCAGGTGAACGTCTTGTGTGTCGGAATGAGGCTTAATCAGCTGCAGCCCGGTGGTTCTTCGCCGCCTAAATGCCGCATCAAACTTCTTAACTGGTATGCTCAACCATACAAGATTATGAATATTGATGTTAATTATGTGATTTAATTATGTTTACTGATGTTAATCTTGTTGATTGCTGCAGGTTTTATATAAACTAAAATTAATAAGATGTCTGATTGTGACATGGGATATCAGAGACATACTACTCTATATTGGTAAATCTATACTACTATATTGTTGGCAGTGTTTTGTCTCTTTCTTTCTGATGCATTGGTGAAGATTAAATCTTGGATTAAGAAGATATGTATCATTGTTAACAATGTCATAATATTGTTACAAAAGGGGGAGGGTGGGATTAATTATATATGTGTGTGGGGCTAACTGACAATGTATTGGTATATCTTATAATAATAATAATAATGTGTTTGTTGGCTAAGGAATGAGATTGTGCAAGAAAAGGAAAGGTTTTTTTGTGTTTGTGAGAAGAGAATTAAGGTGAAGATGTTATAACATGAACATCCTTGCGGTGAGCTAAATTGAGAGGCCAACTTTCCCAATGTTTTTTGTAAACTTGAAGCCGAATTGAGATGATGATTTATGTAAGTGCCTATATATCTAAACAATAAAAACATTTGGATGATGATTTATCAACTTATTAATATGGTATTTCTTGATAGTTATTTTAATTTCACTTTGTTGTTATAATGAAATAGATAGATGTCTGACAAATTAAAGCAAAAGAGTTTCTAATGAAATTCTATTTGTCTCGTTATTTGATTTTTTAAATACTTCAATCATCTCTTTACTCATCTATATCAATATAAACACACATGATTTGCATGGTTATTATTTCAAATTATAATGATATGATGAGTCACACTTGGGGCACTCAAATGCATGCACAATACATTTGAACTATAATTTTAATTTGGTTATAATGTAATTGTCACGTCCCAATTTTAAAAAAATAGATATTACGAAATAATTGATAATTTAAAATTTTAAGGGCATGAAACTAAATTCTCATTTAAGAAATAAGACTTAACTAACTTACTTTACAATAAAATTACTTGACAAACAGCGGAAGACTCAAAAGAATTTTAAGTTTAATAAATAAATAAATACACTAGTCCAAATTGAATTTACAAAGTGATAATTGTTTTGTCATCCACCGCCCGTCCTCGCCACCAGCTCTTTAATTTGAAAATGTTAAATAAGGGGTGAGCAAACCACAGCTCAGTGGGGACATACCACAAACTTAAATATGCATTTAATGTATTGCCACTTCTCAACTTCTCGTTTATAAAGGTCCTACTTCTCAACTTCTCATTTATAAAGGTCAAATGACATGTCTGTCTCAACTTCTCGTTTATAAAGGTCATAAGACCTGTATTTTCTCAACTTCTCGTTTATAAACCTACTTCTCAACTTCTCGTTTATAAAGGTCAAATGACCTCTTTGTCTCAACTTCTCGTTTATAAAGGTCATAAGACCTGTATTTTCTCAACTTCTCGTTTATAAACCTACTTCTCAACTTCTCGTTTATAAAGGTCAAATGACCTGTTTGTCTCAACTTCTCGTTTATAAAGGTCATAAGACCTGTATTTTCTCAACTTCTCGTTTATAAAGGTCAAAAGACCTACTTCTCAACTTCTCGTTTATAAAGGTCATAAGACCTGTATTTCTTAACTTCTCATACATAATTCACATTAGTAACAACAAAATTACAAATCGCATTTAATAATGACAAACAATTAAGATAGAAATCTCCACCTCAATGTCGATCTCATGGAATATGTTTGATAAAGATAGTGTAACTTTAATCCTTCTCGTGATGTCCGTCACCGCGATTAGTTGACGGCTGAAAAGCACCGACAACAATTCTTGGTGAAATAAACCCTAATTTAATTTGGAATTTGAAATTTGTGTGGTATAAAATTTAGGGCTGAAATCTTATATATAGATATATGGAAATTGGGTTTGGGCTAATTTAATTTGGAATTTGAAATTTGTGTGGTATAAAATTTAGGGCTGAAATCTTATATATACATATATGGAAATTGGGCTTGGGCTTAGACTTAAGTGAATTAAAAGTTTAGAATCTCAAAAGTCTAAATTTAAATGATTTTCAATATTTATCTTAATAAACTAACAATTATAATATAACTAAAAAAATTAACAAATATTAATACACATAAACTTATATTATAAATTTTAGGGGTGTTACATCCTCTACAACTTATAAAAATTTCGTCCTCGAAATCACACATAGAAATTTATGAATATCATCATTTAACAATAAGATCTTAATTAATAAAATCAACTATAAACTCAAAGTCTAAATGTTACTCGATCATTTTTCATATATATGCAACAAGAAAAAAAAAATTAATGCACGACTAAATACTATCAAATATCTTATATTTTCAGTACAGAGCTCAACGTACATATTATTTCACACTTCTCATAATTCATGACCAAACATACTATAATCAAATTATGCAATCATAAAACACTTTTAACTCACATACCTCATTGAGCTGAAGCAGGAGGCGGTGGAGATGACAAAATAATTATCACTTTGTAAATTTAATTTGGACTAGTGTATTTATTTATTTATTAAACCTTGGGTATGATTAGTATTTTAAACTTAAAATTCTTTTGAGTCTTACGCTGTTTGTCAAGTAATTTTATTGTAAAGTAAGTTGGTTAAGTCTTATTTCTTAAGTGGGAATTTAGTTTCATGCCCTTAAAATTCTAAATTGTCAATTACTTTGTAATATCTATTTTTTTTAAATTGGGGCGTGACAGTAACGAATTAAAATTTAAGTAAATAATTAAAAATATATACAACCAATATCGTAGACTAATTTGCCTATGATATTTAATTGCCCAATGGAGATAATATGAGCATGTGATGATACATGGAGCAAATAATAAAAATGGGGTTTGACTAGTTTGAGTAGTTTAATTAATGAAATGTATCAAAAAAATATTTTAAAGTTTATTTGTATTTCAAAGTTTTTTATAGGCATTATAATTTTACTAATTTGTAAAGGTTAATTAGGATGATAACACACAGAATTAAAAAAATTCTTAAACAAATAAATAAGTATTTGAGGTGGATGCATGTTTGGCCGACTCATAACACTAAGTTGCCTGACTCTCAGTCACAACATTGTGACACTGTCCCTCTTTTCTCTCCTTTCTAATAAATACTCAATTCATCCAATTTTATTATGTCTACTTCTCCGTGCACGAATTTTAATGAATATTGATTAATTTATTCATAAAGTAGATAAATTAAGGATATGATGTGTTATTTTGGGGTCCATTTGTAAAAAATTATTGTTTATAAATAAAGTGAATAACAAAGTGGGTAAGTGATGGTAAGAAGGTGGAGATAAAGTAGTATAAATAGTACTCCCTCCGTCCCATACTTGAAGCTACAAACCAAATTGGCACGGGTTTTAATAAATGAGTTATTTATTAGTATTGTGTAAGATAAAGTGGGGGTAGTAAAGACTTTTCAACTTTATAAATAGTAATAAAGTTATTTTTTAGTGTAATAAAGTAGTGGCATTTGTTGTAATATTGTGATGTTTTAAGGAGAGTGTTTAAAAGTGTTTTTGCTATTTTAAGTAATGTAGCTTCAAGTATGGGACGCCCAAAATGGTAAAATGTAGCTTCAAGTATGGGACGGAGGGAGTATTATTTTAAAAAGAGTATGAACATAATAAAATTGGACAACCAAAAAAGAAAAGTGAGAATAATGAAATTAGTATCAAACAACAACTTTACTCATACATTCAAATCTTTAATATGTCGATTAAATGTAGGATATTTATTTGTATTATATATAATTATACCTCACAAAATTATGATATTTAGTGTAATATAAAAATAGTATTAATAATTGATTATCATAACAAATCAAAGAAATAAAAATTTATTTAAAAAATAAATGAAGACGATGATGGAAGAACGCAAATGTCACGAGGACACGCGCATGTTTGTCTGTTGAGATCATTGCTGTCCCCTCCTTTCTTCTCTCTTTTCAAATTCGTACACCCTCCCATTTTCTCTCTTTTCAAAATTCCCTCTTCTCTCTTTTTAAAATTCTGCAATTTCATTTTTTTTTCATAGCTCGTCGATTTCTTTCATTTTCATTTTTTTTTAAGTTTCATTATATGGGTTGTTTGTACATGTTTTATTATATTTGTTTTCTATTCTATTTTATTACTCGATTCGATTTCATTATATTGGTAGTTTCTACTATTTTATAAAATTAAAAGACATTTTTTATATTTACAAATTAACTCTTCAATTTATAATTTTTTATTATTATTTATGTTTCTTTTGAATATTGCATTATTATTGAATGATTTATCAAAACATTTTTATATATACAAATGAATTTTTTAATCTATGATACATCAAATCTTTCTAAAATATTTTAATAGATAACTATAAAAATAATATAAAATATTATGTTGAAAATGATAGTGTCTTGTAATATAAAATATTATGTTGAAAATGATACAGTGTCCCGTTTCACCCAGAAAATCTCGATCCTTTTGAGAGCCTTAGACCCGACAACATCATTCAAAACCGTAAAAGTGTCCACAATGGTTGGGGAGTTATAACTCTCCTCTACCCCACGGCTATCATTCTTACATAAATAACTTAAACCCTTTAACTCCCGCAACCATTATAAAGTTATAAGTTGAAAAATGGCAATATAAATAAAATAAAAAAAATCTGAAATATTTGGGCCAGGTTCACTTTTACCGAGAAAGTACGATTAATCTGTCTTAACTCATTTGAAGAGAGAGAAAATATTTGGATTTATTACTCCATTCCACATTGGTAATAATGCTCTTATAACCAACCAATGTGACACTCTAAGACAACAAATATCCTTATCTTCCTTAAAACCCTAATTTCTTTCTTTCATTCATTCATATTTTCAATTCTTATCAGCCCATCCCCTTACTTTCTACATCTCTTTCCCCTATTCAAACTTTTTTTTTTTTTGAGGTAATTAAAGTCTAGTATCACTCGAGTGCATGCTGTGCACCCTAGTCCATGTGCACTTTTCAGTTTACTAACTTACACTTTTTGGTAAATGGTGTTGCATTTTTCAATTATTACTAAAAATATTATTATACAGTTTAATAATTGAAAAGTGCAACACCATTTACCAAAAAGTGCAACATGACTAGGATGTACAACATGCACTCGAGTTCATAGCAGACTAACCCTTTTTTTGAATATGTTTGCTGAAATTTAGGCAATTTCGAAACTTTGTAGTATTATTTTCGAGATTTATGATTGCTTTCGAATTTTTTCTTCGATACACGTTGATCTATGAAAAAAGAGGGACTGTTGCGATCTTGGAATGATATATATATACATATTTTTTAATGTTGGAGTCTGTAGTTTAATGTTGTGTTTGTATTTTTTGAGATTTATGATTGTATTATGGAGTTTATATTTTTTTTGTTTTTGTTTAAGCTGAAATGTACGTTGCGTTGAATGAGAGAGACTATTGTGGTTGAATGAGAAATGTACGTGGGTGTATTTATCACGAGAATTTTTTTTAATTTTAGCTAAGGGTAGAATTGATATTTTACCTCTCACTAATTTGTAAAAAAAAAAAAAATCGGTGGGTGTCCTTAACAAGTCTGTGTGTGCGTGTAACTGTAAGTATAAGCTAATTAATGTAGCTCTTTAAGAAGCCACCAAAGTATTACCGGGGGTGTAAGCGAGTCGAGCCTACTCGCGAGCTACTAGTGTTCGATTCAGAAAAGGATCGAGATCGACTCGAAGTTAATTAAGTCGAGTTTCAAGTTACTCGAGTAGCTATCGAGTTCGAGCTCATAAATAATATTCGGCTCGAAAGGTTGGCGAACCTAATCGAGCTTGAACAATATTTACTATTTTGTCATTAATATATAATTTATATTTATATACAAATAATCGAGTCGAATTCGAGTTTATTTTAAAAAAATATATGTTTTAAAATTATATAGGTAATCGAGTCGAACCGATCGAGCTCGATCTTTAAAATTTTAAGCTCGACCGAGTCGAGTCGAGTTTCGAGCTTCGAGTATAACAATTGAGTCGAGTTTCAAGCTTAGCACTACTCGGCTCGACTTGGCTCCTTTACACCCCTAGTGTTACCTTAAGTTTAAAGTATTTTTTTTTAGTGCATTTAAACTTTTCAAGTATTCATAGATCGAAATAAAATTAAATGAAACACACTTCTACTTATTCAAAATAAAATAAAGATACACTTTATATTTGAATACCATCAAATTTTGCTTAGGTTTTATTTCATTTTGAATTAGTGTTTGTACGTATTTCT
This sequence comes from Galeopsis tetrahit, assembly GCA_963675135.1. Classification (NCBI taxonomy): domain Eukaryota; kingdom Viridiplantae; phylum Streptophyta; class Magnoliopsida; order Lamiales; family Lamiaceae; genus Galeopsis; species Galeopsis tetrahit. The sequence continues at coordinate 90,554,265 of OY776121.1, forward strand.
TAAAATATTTTATATGTTTCGATAGCTAAATTGAAATTCGTATTTATAATTTATAGTGTGTTTTTTTTTATTATGTTGGCGTAGAAGGAAAAAAACCTGCATAAAGGAGTTTAAATGAATCAAAAAAATATTTTAAGTGATTATTTGTTTTTCCAAAGTTTTTTTTAGCCATTTGTAAAGGCACGTCAAATAATTACTTGTTAATAACTCAGTCGTTTCTAATATTCTAATAGATGAGTTTAGAGATTATATATATTTCAAAAATTTTAATGATACTAATTTTGAAGATTCAACAAATATATTGAACTAAAAATAGGATGATAGGGTACTAAAAAGACCAATAGGTCCCTATCTAAGAAATAACCAACCAAGACCTAAGTCAAACAACTAATTTATCTGACTGCCGTTTTCCTTTTACTTGTAAATGCTTTAAATGCTTCCTAAGTCAAACAACATATATTACGACGAGGTTACACGGTGTAATTGACGGGTGCATGTTTGTCTGACTCACAACACTGACCTTTCTGCCGTTAATTCCTTTCATCTCTTTCACTTTCGAATTCTTCTTTCATCTCTTGGGTATTACTTTTTCATTACTTCATTTTTAGAGCAGTCAGGGGCGGACGCACCAAGGAGGGCCATGGCCCCCCTCAAATATCACGCAACATGTAAGTATATATGCAGTACTATAGGTAGACATGGATGGTTTTAAACCGCCAAACCGCCGGTTTGGCAAACTGCAACCGAACCGTAATCGAAAAATGGCGGTTCGGTTTCGGTTGCAAGTTTTGGCAAACCGAAACCGCCGGTTTTGGCGGTTAAACCGCCGATTTGTCGGTTTTTTTATTTTTTTAATACACAATTCTTCTATTTTTTATGTATAGATTTAAGTTATATAATTTTTATTAAATTATAGTAATGTAGTTTCTAAAAAAAGAGAAGAAACAAACAAAAAACGAGCGAAAACGGAGTGAAAACGAGCAAAAACGGAGAGAGAAAGAAAAAAAAAAAAAAGCAAACCGCCTAACCGCCGATTTTTAACCGAACCGGCGGTTAGAAAACCGTAGCCGTAACCGACGGTTTGCCGATTCGGTTTCGGTTACAAAAAACATAAAACCGAAACCGACAGTTTCTTCCAGTTGAACATGTCTATACAGTAGTATTAGAACTTTTTTATTTATTTTTTAGTTGATCCCCCTCAAATAAAATATTCCCTCCGTCCCATACTTGAACCTACATTTTACCATTTTGGGTGTTCCATATTTCAAGCAACATTACCTAAAATAGTAAAAGCACTTTTAAACACTCCCCTTAAAACATCACAATATTACAACAAATGTCACTACTTTATTACACTAAAAAATAACTTTATTACTATTTATAAAGTTGAAAAGTCTTTATTACCCTCATTTTATCTTACACAATACTAATAAACAACTCATTTATTAAAACCCGTGCCAATTTAGTTTGTAGCTTCAGCCTTCAAGTATGGGACGGAGGGAGTATTGCATAGGCTTTGGGCTCAAATTTATTAAGGCTTTGGGCTCAAATTTATTAAATCCAAGTCTCTTAATTAATTATTTTCTTTCCAATTTCACAAATATGATGTGGCGGCCGCAATTTACTTCAAACTCAGTCACAGGATTGCTATTTCTATTTCAATTTCTATTATTTTATTTTATTATTTTAATTATTTTTCAAGTATTTAATTCATTATTAACCTAAAAATTAATCATTCAATTATTAGTTGATGTATTTTTAGATTTTGTTTTGTTAGTCAAAGATGAATAAGAATTATATAACTAATTGTTGACTGAGAGTTATAACTAATTGTTGGCTAAGAGTTAGAATTTGACATTTAATGTCAAATTAATTAATTTACATTTGATTCTTTTATAAAAAAAAATATATCGATAATAAATTTTTTCATTAAAAAAAGAATGAAGTACTGGAGCATTCCAATCAAATCAATCTAAAAATAATAGTGAAAATTGCAAAAAAAAAAAAAAAGAGTTAAAATCAATGATATATAAAAAAATTTGTATGATGTCCACAAATGGAATTATTTATTAGTGTATAATTTAAATTTAACTATTTTAAAAATTTAACGTTGACCCCCTAACGTTTCGTACTGGGTCCGCCCATGAGAGCAGTGTCTTGCTTCATTTTTAGAACAGGGTGTTCTCTTTCCATAAGTTAACTTGAATTTGTAGGTTTCAAGTGGCTTCTCTTTCCATAAATCACTACAAAAAATTGCTCAAATAACGAGGGGAATTGGCGAGGGGTATTTCACCCTTGCTATTTGGCGAGGGATTTAAAGAGGGGAATAAATAACGAGGAATTTGGCGAGGGGCGGAATCACACTCGCTATTTAGCGAGTGGAAAAAGATGCCCTCGCCAATTGGCGAGGGATTTGGCGACGGCGTGTTGTGCACTCGCTCATTGGCGAGTGCATTGTGGCCCTCGGAAAATGGCGACAGTTCCCCACTCGCTAATTGGCGAGGGGGGTGGGGCCCTCGTAATTGCCCTCGCCTATTTCCCAATTAAAACCCTCTCCTTCTTCCCCAAATTCGTACAGCCTCCTTCACCCCCAAAAAAAGCCACAGCCGCAGAGCTTCCGTCCACCGCCGCTGCCGGAGCTACCGATCGAGACTAATTTTTGGATATTTCTGTTCTACACTTCGAGGGGTTCATTTCTACGGTAAATTTATGCGTTTTTATTGATTAAATTAAAAGTTGTATATATATGTTTGTATTATATTATATATGTATATATATATATATATATATATGCATGTATATAGTTTTGTTGTGTAATGTTAGGATTGTAATTATGTTAGAAAAATATGTATAATGTTTATTAGGATTAATTAAGATTGTTAATTGATGAAAGTTATAAAAATTGTTAATTGTTATGAATTAATGTGTTAATATAATTATTGTTATATATGTTTTATATATGCATGTATATATATGTGTTAATTATTAATTGGTACGGTGTGTTAATTGTTATGCATGAATGTGTTAATTGGGAGAATTAATTTTATAATTCTTTGTTGGAAATAAGTGAAATTAAATCGATGTTGGAGGCCGGGATGAGTTGTTTGTTTGTTGTAGATTGTGCGTTCCGACTTGAGTAATTTTACTCGAGTCGGAAATGGATGCACTAGGAACCTAAATATTTGGTGATACGATAGATTTAGATGAAACTCTGCCGAAATTTTTAAAAATATATATATAAACTATATATATTTACATTTGAAACAGATCGATTAACATGAATTATTCAAGTCGTAGTTGGATGTATAGGCCAAGATTGGTCAATGGGATTATGAGCATATAGCATATAGTTGGTAATTTATTAAATAAATTGAGTTAATAACATATAGTTGGTAATTGAGTTAATAAGTTATTAAATTTAGTAATGAAGGGCTTTTGTTAAATTAATTAAGTATTGAGCTAATATATAAATTAATTGAGTTAGTAATCTATTCAATTAATTGACTTAATTAATAATAAAAGAATAAATTTGAGTTAATACATACATACATAAGTATAAATTATTAAATTTAGTATTAATGAAGGGATTTGTTAAATAAATTGAGTTAATTAATATATATATATATAAGTGTAAGTCATTAAATTTAGTAATGAGGGGTTTGTAAAAGAATAACATATAGTTGGTAATTTATTAAATTAATTGAGTTAAAGAATAAAAACAGAAATTAAAAGGGATAAATATATAATGCATTTGAAATATTACGACTAAAGCTCCTAGCCTAATTGGCACACGGGGGCGCATAAACTCTTCAGAATCCGGGAGGTCGCGAGTTCGCCCCCCCATGCGCGCGCCCAGTGCCAAATAAATACAATAAAGGGTGGCCTCCAGGTCTGTTTTTTTTTTAAATTCAGCGTATTGGCGAGGGGCGTCGCGCTCGGAAAAAGGCGACGGGAATTGGCGAGGGTTATGACTCTCGCGACTGGGCGACGGGATTCACTCTTGCTATTTGGCGACGGCACGCGCCCTCGCCAATTCGCGAGTGTGTTTGGCCCTCGCCAATTCGCGAGTGCGATTCTGCCCTCGGGATTTGGCGAGGGCACCCTCGCCAATAAATTAGCGAGGAGCAATTAGGCGACTAAATTCAGCGTATTGGCGAGGGGCGTCGCGCTCGGAAAAAGGCGACGGGAATTGGCGAGGGTTATGACTCTCGCGACTGGGCGACGGGATTCACTCTTGCTATTTGGCGACGGCACGCGCCCTCGCCAATTCGCGAGTGTGTTTGGCCCTCGCCAATTCGCGAGTGCGATTCTGCCCTCGGGATTTGGCGAGGGCACCCTCGCCAATAAATTAGCGAGGAGCAATTAGGCGACGGCGACTGTCCCTCACCTATGCTGTCGCCAAATTGCTTAGCGAGGGCTTTACCCTCGCCAAAACCCTCTCCATATGGATGGTTTTTTGTAGTGAATACAGTTAACTTGAATTTCTAGATTTCAAATGACTCACGACACTGTCACGAGGGCAAGAAGTAGAAGATACTTTCTTCCTGCCATTTATTTATTCTTCTACACTCTATTCATTATATAGTTTCTACTATTTCATTATATTTATTTTCTACTCTGTTTCATCGTTTTTAATTTTATATAAAATTGAGAAACATTTTTTTTACTTTTACAAATTTACTCTTCAATTTATGTGTTTACTTTTTAATTTATATCTTATATTATTGAGTTTTTATATTTTTTTCACTTGTCGACATTTGATGAATATATACAAGGGATATTATGTCGAGAATGATATAGTGTCTCGTTTCATCTATAAAATTTCGACCCTTGAGAGCATCTACCATGTTTCGCCAACATCATTCAAAACAGCGCGTTCATGATTAATGGTAGCATGCCCGTAGAGTGACTTGGATGTATTTTTGCACACTTTTTACAACTATACGATCCCCACAAGCGTATGGGTTCGTTAGTAGTACGATAAGTATACCAAGTAAAATTTCGTTCCAAGGACCTAATTGAGTGCTAGTGAATCCCTAAAGTTACGAGTATGCATGCTATTGTAGTAACTACACGTGTTTGTTTGGATTTTTGGAAATAAGAACAAAAATATTAAACTAGATTAACTAAAGTAATGAAAACTAGTGACAAAAATAACAAGTTATCTAACTTTCGTTGGAAAGTGCAAGGGAAGGGTATTGCCTCGGGTGTTTCCGTTTTGTGGGTAATTCAATGAGTTAACGAACCAATTGCATGAATTAAACTATGGTTTTGGATTAAGCTAAAGGCTATCACTCGTGTGTGTAGACCAATCCCTTGTGAGGCTTAGGTGAACACGTGCATCGATTAGCAATTATATAGTCTAATCAATACAATAAGCTTCTAAGATAGTGTCTCATAAACACGTTCAACACGGTTACTAATGTTTATGAGACGCCCTCTCACTAATCTAATAGACGACCTCTAATCGACTAGTGTCTAGTGTCGTCGATCTAAGCAATCAACCCCCGGTCGGTGTAGCTAATTACTATGTTAATTCTCATTGATTAATTCAAGCTCATACACACACTCTTAATCATGCAACCCAATACGGTCGTTGAAGTCGACAAAACTAACAATGCTAGCTAATAGGGTGAATTAATCAATTGAATCATGAAAATTACAACACTAGAAACATATACACCCAATTCCTAAGCTAATCATGCAATTAATCTATAATTACACTAAACACCCATCAAAACATTCACACCCAAGGCAATAAGAGCTTAGCCCATGGTTCTAGAAGAGAATTCCATGGTTAAAACAACTAATAACATCAAACTCATAGTAGAATAACAAAAGATTGAAGAAATTAAGAAAATACTAAATTGACTTGCAAAATAGAATAATATCACCTTGATCATGAGAATTTAGCTACAAACCGATGTAATAGACGATGCCCGATGATAATCGTAGCTTGATTCGAAGTAAAAACCACTATTCTATCTAATTTAATTAAGAATCTAAACTAAAAATGAAGAACACCTACAACTATGTGAATGTGTGTGTGAATTGCTTGTAAAAGGAGTAAGAGACTCCCTTTTAAAACTCAAATTTGGTCTATTTATAGTTGAGGTAGAAGTCTTGAATTAATTTTGCAATTAGGCCCTTGAAATATGGAGAAAATGGGCCAAAAACCCCGAAAATGATGTGACCCGGCCGGGTGGCTCCCACCCGGGCATGCCACCCGGCCAAAAGACGAAGAAAATGCATTTTTAACCTTGCCCGGGTCGAAACCACCCGGCCGGGTGGGTTTCACCCGGGCAAAATTCGAACCTACACAAAATCTGCCCTTGCCCGGGTCGAAGTGACCCGCCCGGGTCGTTTCTACCCGGGTATGCTTTTTCGTCTCTTCGTATCTCGAGCTTTCGACCTCCGATTGACTCGATTCGTTTTTTCATTCCACTCCGTTTTTCGAGACGAATCCAACCGTGCACTCCTCTTCCTGATCCAGTAAAGTATGGTTGGTGTTTTGCTCCAAATTCCATCGTATTTCCTACAAAATCGACAAAACACAACCTTTCTCTCATTTCGGCTTAAACAATCATATTCAATGTATAATTCAATGAAATCAACATCAAATGAGCTTCAAATATGCATCCAAATAGTGTAAATTCCACCCGAATCAACTCCCCCAAACTTAAAGTGTTGCTCGTCCTCGAGCAACGAAAGAATTACAACGTGAGGGTGAAATTTACAACTAAATGATCAATGAAAGATCCCATGTATCAAATGACATGAAATGAATTCTTCTTCCTCAAGATACATTCTCAAAAATGATCACAAGTTCAATATTGAAAATCAAACTAATTACCTCACACATGTTCAACATACAATAACAAGTGATGGTGATGACAATATCCAAATGCTTCAAGTTCAACTCACAAGATATAGTGTTTCTCTCAAACACTCAAACAAATTAAGGACAATAGACACTCATCAATCAAATCATGCATTGCAATTACCATAAGCTTGCCCAAGCTCTACCATCTTTCCACCACAAACATGTTCAACTATGAGATCAATAGGTCTTAACCAAGGACGTAACGTTGGCTCTTTGGACGGGGTATGATGAATATGGAGGAAGTGACTCGTCTAGTGGAGAACGAAAGTTGTTTTTCAACACATCAAGCTTATGCTCATAAGGTTTACACACCTTCATTCTCACTTTTCATTCAAATTTCTCACATGCAATCATCTCCCTCTCTTTTTTAGCCAATCACTTCACCTTTCAATTTATTTTCTTCTCAAGCACTTGGGGCTCATTGTCCCTCTTTTCTTTCTCAATTTTTTTTTATTTTCTCATTTTCTCATCACTTCCAACTTTTTCTTTCGTTTCACACCCTTGCCAATTTTCCTCCTCAAACCAAAGGCATTTAAGCATATGTTTTTCCACTCTCTTTTTGTTCTCCACTAGAATTGGGCATCGAAAGCTCAAAAAGCTACATGGTTAAACATTGTAGGTTGCCAAGAAAATGGGAAATCAAGCTCAAACGGGCTAACTACGGAATATTACTTTGGTTATTGGGAAAAATATGGCTAAGTGACTTGTAGTACGAAAGATGGCCTACATCATTTCTCACAGTATCACACAATTATGATCTCAAGCAAGAACTTGGGCAAGTTCTAGAAAAACAAGCAATGAATTGATCCACTCAAGAATGAAATAAACCGGATTAATGTTCGGTTCAAAGCTCAACTCTCACCGGTTCATTCAATACTCAATCATTCATCAATCATCATCACACATAACTCATTGTGCATGCAAAACATCCATAAGCAACGAGATGACAACAACACAAACAAGATGATTCATTCCAATCATGTACACATTCAAGGAATCAAATTCACAACAAATCACCATCAAATGTGTCTCAATGATCATTTAAGTTCAAATTACACACATACACAAGAATACACATTGGTGTAAATAAAAAATGTAAAAACGAACATACCCCCCCAAACTTTTTCATTGCAAAGCAATTAAAAGTTTGGAAAAATAGTGTTGCATTGATATTTCCACCAAGTGCTAACCATACAAATCTACACACATGGGCCACTATCCCATCAATTAACACTAAGAGTAGCTAAGCAATCAATGTCATGAACAAGAATATAAATTCCACTACCCCCCCCCCCCCAAACTTAGTAATTGCTATGCAATTCCTAAGAATTGGGGTGGGCGTACCTCTTACGATTGCTATAGCTACACCTTCTTCTTAGCACAAAGTTCCACTTTCAATCCACTTGTCCATTCGATCCAAGCTTCTCCAACTACATCAAAACTCACAAACACATCAAACTAAACTAACAAAGCAAATAAAATGAACAAAATTGAAATAAAGCAAGTAAAAATGGGTTGCCTCCCATTTAGCGCTAGGTTTAACGTCCTATGCCGGACGGAAATAAAAGAACTCATCGGAAAGGCCATGGATATCGATCCTCCTTCCCATTGTATTTCAACATTTGAGCTTCAAATTCAAGGAGGCTCTTATGAATTGAAGACCAATCATCCACATTTTTCTTCCATGGTTTCAACAATGAATATTCTTCTTGCTCCTTCCACTCCACCTCTTTCCATCTCTTTCCTCTTTGTCCAAGAATATCCACCAAACACTTCTCAAGCTCTTTTTTTGAATCAAAATGATCAAGAGGTAAAATGAAATCAATAGAAGCATTAATATCAAATGAAGAATAAATTGAAGAGTTTAAAAGTTTAGGAATGCTCATTTCGCTCTTCAACTCGTCTTTTGACGCTTCTTGATTTTCATGTTCCTTGTTGCTCATATCCATTAAAGGACATTTATCTTCATCTCCTTTGACAATGAGCTTGGCATCTTCACTCTCCTCACTTGAGTTCTCCTCTTCTTGCATTTTTTTCACGGCAATGGCCAATTGTCCAAGTTGGAATTCCATCGATTTTTGATTACTAACAAGTTGAGCAAGGATGGAGTCGGTTGCTTCGAATTTCTTCTCACTTGCCTCCAAACTTTTTTCACTTGCATCCAACTTTTTCAACAATAGTGCAAGAAGCACTTTTTTAGTATCACTTTCTTCATTGTTTGGTGGCGAATGAGCATTGCTTTCCCACTCTTGAGATTGATAAGGAGAAGGAACTTGTTGCATTTGATAATTGTCAAACCAAGGTTCCTCCATAGGTGGAGGAGGAGGTGGACGATACAACTCTTCCGGTGGTGGGGGAGGATATGGATATGGAAGATAAGGGTGTTGCGGTGGAAGGTATTGATGTGGTGGAGGTGGTGGGAAGTAGGCTTGTGGTTGAGTTGGGTAAGGATAAGGATAATATCCTTGAGAAGGGGGAGGTGGTGCTTCTTCATTCTTCCAATCTCGATAATAGGAGGGAACTTGTTGCATTTGATAATTATAATCAAAGTTCCTCCAACCATCATAGCTCATATCTCCATGTTGTGGAGGATAAACCATACCATTTTGATCATAACATTGATTCCATTGGTATTGGTTGTATCCATCCATCAAGGCAATGAAGTTCACACCTATACAAAAACAAGTATCAAAGCCCACAAAAGAAACGAAAAACAAAATAACGAAAAAGAAATGCTACTATCAATAACACTTAACAAACTCTAAGTCTCACTAATAACACTCGCTTAAATCCCCGGCAGCGGCGCCATTGACTTGGATGTATTTTTGCACACTTTTTACAACTATACGATCCCCACAAGCGTATGGGTTCGTTAGTAGTACGATAAGTATACCAAGTAAAATTTCGTTCCAAGGACCTAATTGAGTGCTAGTGAATCCCTAAAGTTACGAGTATGCATGCTATTGTAGTAACTACACGTGTTTGTTTGGATTTTTGGAAATAAGAACAAAAATATTAAACTAGATTAACTAAAGTAATGAAAACTAGTGACAAAAATAACAAGTTATCTAACTTTCGTTGGAAAGTACAAGGGAAGGGTATTGCCTCGGGTGTTTCCGTTTTGTGGGTAATTCAATGAGTTAACGAACCAATTGCATGAATTAAACTATGGTTTTGGATTAAGCTAAAGGCTATCACTCGTGTGTGTAGACCAATCCCTTGTGAGGCTTAGGTGAACACGTGCATCGATTAGCAATTATATAGTCTAATCAATACAATAAGCTTCTAAGATAGTGTCTCATAAACACGTTCAACACGGTTACTAATGTTTATGAGACGCCCTCTCACTAATCTAATAGACGACCTCTAATCGACTAGTGTCTAGTGTCGTCGATCTAAGCAATCAACCCCCGGTCGGTGTAGCTAATTACTATGTTAATTCTCATTGATTAATTCAAGCTCATACACACACTCTTAATCATGCAACCCAATACGGTCGTTGAAGTCGACAAAACTAACAATGCTAGCTAATAGGGTGAATTAATCAATTGAATCATGAAAATTACAACACTAGAAACATATACACCCAATTCCTAAGCTAATCATGCAATTAATCTATAATTACACTAAACACCCATCAAAACATTCACACCCAAGGCAATAAGAGCTTAGCCCATGGTTCTAGAAGAGAATTCCATGGTTAAAACAACTAATAACATCAAACTCATAGTAGAATAACAAAAGATTGAAGAAATTAAGAAAATACTAAATTGACTTGCAAAATAGAATAATATCACCTTGATCATGAGAATTTAGCTACAAACCGATGTAATAGACGATGCCCGATGATAATCGTAGCTTGATTCGAAGTAAAAACCACTATTCTATCTAATTTAATTAAGAATCTAAACTAAAAATGAAGAACACCTACAACTATGTGAATGTGTGTGTGAATTGCTTGTAAAAGGAGTAAGAGACTCCCTTTTAAAACTCAAATTTGGTCTATTTATAGTTGGGGTAGAAGTCTTGAATTAATTTTGCAATTAGGCCCTTGAAATATGGAGAAAATGGGCCAAAAACCCCGAAAATGATGTGACCCGGCCGGGTGGCTCCCACCCGGGCATGCCACCCGGCCAAAAGACGAAGAAAATGCATTTTTAACCTTGCCCGGGTCGAAACCACCCGGCCGGGTGGGTTTCACCCGGGCAAAATTCGAACCTACACAAAATCTGCCCTTGCCCGGGTCGAAGTGACCCGCCCGGGTCGTTTCTATCCGGGTATGCTTTTTCGTCTCTTCGTATCTCGAGCTTCCGACCTCCGATTGACTCGATTCTTTTTTTCATTCCACTCCGTTTTTCGAGACGAATCCAACCGTGCACTCCTCTTCCTGATCCAGTAAAGTATGGTTGGTGTTTTGCTCCAAATTCCATCGTATTTCCTACAAAATCGACAAAACACAACCTTTCTCTCATTTCGGCTTAAACAATCATATTCAATGTATAATTCAATGAAATCAACATCAAATGAGCTTCAAATATGCATCCAAATAGTGTAAATTCCACCCGAATCATAGAGCACAATAAATTTATTTGATAACTTAAATTAATGGTAGATTATACTTTAAAATGAATAAAGTTTAAATATTAACTTAATCTATCAAACATAATCTAAATAAATTTAAAAATACGGAGTAGTAATTAGACCCATTTATTCTAGGCTAGTTTATTAATTTTACAACAGCCAAATATTAACTCTTCAAATCCGTCACCTTCACAAAATTCAACGTCACCACGGGCCCTGACGACGGGCCGGGCCTGGATGCACAATCCACAATCGACGTTGAATTGAAAAACCCGAATCAGAACTTCAGAATTGTGTACGGTAGGATCCACGTTGCGTTGAATGCGGTTAACGGGGAGGTGAATTTGGGGGAGCAAACGGTGCGTGGATTTAGTCAGGACAGGAATAATGTGACGACGTTAAAATTTGGTGCAGAGGGAGATTGTTGATGGGAAATCTGGAGAGGTGTTGAAAAATGGATTCAGGAATAAGAGTTTGATGATGAATGCGGAGATTCGGAGTGGGATTGGGTTGAGGCAGAGTCGTTGGTCGATGAACCCCGTTCAGGTGAACGTCTTGTGTGTCGGAATGAGGCTTAATCAGCTGCGGCCCGGTGGTTCTTCGCCGCCTAAATGCCGCATCAAACTTCTTAACTGGTATGCTCAACCATACAAGATTATGAATATTGATGTTAATTATGTGATTTAATTATGTTTACTGATGTTAATCTTGTTGATTGCTGCAGGTTTTATATAAACTGAAATTAATAATGGTTTGAAGATAAACTAAGATGTCTGATTGTGTGTGACATGGGATATCAGAGACATACTACTACTCTATATTGGTAAAAATCTATACTATATTGTTGGCAGTGTTTTGTCTCTTTCTGATGCATTGGTGGAGATTAAATCTTGGATTAAGAAGATATGTATCATTGTTAATTGTTAACAAGGTCATAATATTGTTACAAAAGGGGGAGAGTGGGATTAATTATATATGTGTGGCTAACTGACAATGTATGGTATATCTTATAAATAATAATAATGTGTTTGTTGGCAAGAAAAAGAAAGAGTTTTTTTGTGTTTGTGAGAGAATTAAGGTGAAGATGTTATAACATGAACATCCTTGCGGTGAGCTAAATTGAGAGGCCAACTTTCCCAATGTGTTTTGTAAACTTGAAGCCGAATTGAGATGATGATTTATGTAAGTGCCTATATTTCTAAACAATAAAAACATTTGGATTATGATTTATCAACTTATTAATATGGGTATTTCTTGATAGTTATTTTAATTTCGCTTTGTTGTTAGATGTCGACAAATTAAAGCAAAAGTGTTTCTAATGAAATTCTATTGGTCTCGTTATTTGATTTTTTGAAATACTTAGGTGATTTCTTTACTCATATGTATCAATATAAACACACATGATTTGCATGGTTATTATTTCAAATTATAATGATACGATAAGTCACACTTGCGTACACTCAAATTTATAGTGCAATTGAACCACAATTTTAATTTGATTCTAATGTGACGAATTAAAATTTAGTTGAATAATTAAAAATATATACAACCAATATTATCATAGACTAATTTGCCTATGATATTTAATGGCCCAATGGAGATAATATGAGCATGTGATGATACATGGAGCAAATAATAAAAATGGGGGTGGGACTATTTACACCTCCATTTCGGTTTAGAACACTCCCCCTATCAGTTTAATAATATAATAATAATGTAAAAAATCAAAAATACCTTTTGAGTTATATTACACTACTAAATGCACCTCCATTACTAACTGCACCCCTCCTTCACATTTAAACCCTAAACCTAATTTTACCCAGCCACTACCATCGCCGTCACCACCAAACAACAAAGAAAAAAAAAAATTCACCACAATCAAAACAAAACTCAGCAACTAAGAAAAATTTCAAAAATCTCAGCAACTTAGAAAATTTTCAAAAATCTCAGTAACTTAGAAAATTTTCAATTTTTTTTTTTAATTTTCGACAAACCAGTGTCGACCATATACATTCTCGTCGACGAGAATGTATATTTTCGACACTGATTTGTAGAAATTTTTTTTAAAAAAAAACTTTAAAAAAATCGATGGGGTGGGGTGGGGTAAGGGGAGAATAGTTTTTTTTTTTTTTTCTGCTACTGTTACGGGAGGGGGAGGGGAAGAGGCGATGAGGTGGTGGAGGGGGAGGGGGAGAGGCGATGGGGGGTGGGGGGGTGGCCGGCAATGGAGGTGGGGAAGGAGAAAGAAACGGGATGGAGGTGGGGGAGGGGAAAAGAGAAAAGAAAGAGGAAGAGAGAGGGAAAATTAGGGTTTTTGGGGTGGGGTGTGTTTAGTAGATAGTTTTTTGGGATAAAAGGGTATTTAGAATAATTCAAGGGGGTGCATCCATCTGACAAATTTTAGGGGGAGTGCATCAATCGGGGGAGTGTTCTAAACCGAAATGGAGATGTAAATAGTCAGACTCAAAAAATGGACCGAACTTTTGTGGGCCGAAAACATCCTTGGAGTATGGCCATGCCGCCATGGTTATACGCGCACACACACTTGATGAGGAAACCCACTCGTCGTAGAATGAGTACACACCCCCTGTAAAATAAAAAATATCCTTATCTTCCTTAAAGCCTTGATTCATTTCTTTCATATTTTCAATTCTTATCAGCACACCCCCTTACTTTCTACGTCTCTTTCCCCCTCTTTTGCGTCTTCTTTCCGCCTTGCCACCTCCTAGTTCGCCGCCAGTGCTACCCTCCCGGCTACCTCCCACGTTGCTGCGGCGCAGCGTCTGCCCGCCTCCCCATGTCGTCTCGGCGCCCACAGCCATGTCGCCTCCCCGCAGATTGAAAAAAATAAGATTTCAAAATATTTCTATTTTTATTTTTTTAATTCAGATCGAAAAAAATCAAATTAAGATCGGATTTTTTGAATCTCGATCTTGAAAAAATCAAGATCTATAATCCTTCCCTAATTTTTTTATTTTATTTTTTACCAAGGTTGTAGAAATCGGAAATAGCTAGTCGAGCGTTTTCTGACCGCCTAAGCGATTCGATTTTTTATTTACTTTTTTATAAAAAATACATGAATATCAACACTAAAAAAAATTTATTTATGTATTATTAATTTGTTTCCCAAATTCACATTTGTAAATGTAATTGGTAATTTTTGAGTTATTTTTACTTATTTACGAAAATGAAACGACGTAGTTACGAATTTTTAAATTAAAAAAAAAAACCCGCCTAGGCAACGCCTAATGAGTCAGCCGCCTAAATGGCTCGATTAGTGTAAAATCCCATCGAATACCTCCCGCCTAGCGCCTAGGCCCGATTTCTGCAACCATGTTTTTTACCCTTATTTCAAATATTTTTTTTTTCGAAATTTTTCTTCAAATACCGGTTGCACTCTTTTGTACAAGTTACATACATGTAACTTGTTCCTATTTAATATTTGAACTAATACTATACAATATGTGAGTTAATACTATACTGTATTTAAAGTGATACTATACTCTATTTGAACTAATATTATACTGTATTTGTCATAACTCATGTGTAACATTCACCCTTTTAGAAAATTGGATCAAGTGGTATGTACCTAATACATTACTAGAATTTAATAAAAATTACTCCCTCCGTCCCATACTTGAAGACACATTTTATCATTTTGGGCGTCATACTTGAAGGCACATTACCTAAAATAGCAAAAACACTTTTAAACAATCTCCTTAAAACATCACAATATTACAACAAATGTCACTACTTTATTACACTAAAAAATAACTTTATTACTCCCTCCGTCCGCCTATAAGCTTCCCATTTTACCATTTTGGTCCGTCCGCCTATAAGTTTCCCATACCTTTTTTGGTAAGTACTTTTTCTTACACTTCATTTTATATCTTACTTATTCTCTCTATCTCTCTACTCTCTCAATCACATCACATGTGCTATATCTATTATTTAATCACTTTTCTTAATTTTTGTGTCAAAAAGTAAGGTAACACTTATAAGCGGACGGAGGGAGTACTATTTATAAAGTTGAAAAGTCTTTACTACCCCTACTTTATCTTACACAATACTAATAAACAATTCATTCATTAAAACCCGTGCCCAATTCATTTGTGCCTTTAAGTATAGAACGGAGGGAGTATATAACTTAAATGAAAAAGTCTCAAATGCACACGCTCTTTTCTAACCACTTTTTTTCTCATCCTTTCTTTTTTCTTTCTTTCTCTCTCCCCTCACAATGTCTTTTCTCTTCTCCTTCTTTCTCTCTCTCCCCTGTAACTCTCTTCTCTTTTCTTCTTCTTTTTCTCTCTCTCTCTTGTAATGCTTTTTGTCTCTCCTTTCATCTTTCTTTCTCTTTCCCTTTTTTTTTTTTCTACATCTGTAACCGCAACTTATTTAATCGAAAATTTCGCCAGAGAAGATGATGGATTTCGCCGGAAAAGACGATGGATATCACCGCGGTAGAGTGTTTTCCGGCTAGAGCGAGTGAGAATATGAAGAAGACGATGGATTTCGTCGGAGAAGACGCCGCGGTAGAGAGTTTTTCGGCTAGAGCGAGGGAGAATATGGAGATGACGAAGGAGTGGCAGAAGTGTTGAACAGTAGTGGAAGACATCGGTGGTGGTGGGGGCTCCACGTGTGGTGTTAAGGAGGCTAAAGAAGAAGATTGTAATTTTTGGTAATTTTGTTAGTTTTGATTTATTATTGAAAAGTGGAAAATTTATTATTGAAAAGTGGGAATTTTTGTTATTGAAAAGTGGTAAATTTATTATTGAAAAGTGGTAGATATTTTAACTGAAAAGTGTAATTTTTATTATTGAAAAGTGGTAGATATTTTAACTGAAAAGTGTAATTTTTATTATTGAAAAGTGGTAGATATTTTAACTGAAAAGTGTAATTTTTATTATTAATAAGTGGTAGATATTTTAACTGAAAAGTGTAATTTTTATTATTAAAAAAATATAATTTTTATTATTAAAAAAATATAATTTTTATTATTAAAAATGATAGATATTTTAACTGAAAAATGTAATTTTTATTATTGAAAAGTGGTAAATATTTTAACTGAAAAATGTAATTTTTATTATTGAAAAGTGATAGATATTATTTTTGAAAAATGTTAATTTTTGTAATAATTGTAGTGTTAAAATTATTTTTTATTAAAAAGTGGTAGATATTAATTACTGAAAAATTACTGAAAAGTGTAATTTTTATTATTGAAAAGTGGTAAATATTTTAACTGAAAAATGTAATGTTTATTACTGTGATGTTATACTTGTCTTGGATTTTTGTAACCACTAGACCAACATTTACCTTATTGTTAAATTTATACATAGAAAATAAAAGAATTGTGTATTAAATTTTTTTTTTAAAAACTGCCCAAACTGACGTTAACCGCCAAAACCGTTCAAACCAGCGGTTTGCGGTTTGCCAAAATATAAAACCGTAATCGAACCGCCATTTTTCAGTTAAGGTTCGATTTTTAAACTGTAATCGGCGATTTGACCGGTTCGACGGTTTGCCGGTTAGGTTTTATCCATGTCTAACTTGAGCTATTCCATTCTGTTGCCAAAGTATTACCTTAAGTTTAAATAATTTTTTAAAGTATATTTTTAGTACATTTAAACTTTTCAAGTATTCATAGATCGAAATAAAATTAAACGAAACACACTTCTACTAATTCAAAATAAATATACACTTTATATTTGAATACCATCTTTAGTTTTAGTTTTATTTCATTTTGGGTTGGTCTGCTATGAACTCGAGTGCATGCTGTGCACCCTAGTCTATGTGCACTTTTCAGTTTACTGACTTAAACTTTTTGGTAAATGAGTAATAATTGAAAAGTGCAACACCATTATCAAAAAGTGTAAGTCAGTAAACTGAAAAGTGCACATGGACTAGGGTGCACAGCATGCACTCGAGTGCATACTAGACTTTACCTTTCATTTTATATTAGTGTTTGTATTTATTAAAATATTTTGTATGTTTCGATAGTTGAAATTTGTATTTATAATTTATATGTTTTTTTTTCTCTGTTGGCATGATATTTTAAAATAATTTTGTGATTATGTTTTATCTTTTTAATTTAGAACTTATGAATTTATCAATAAATCTTCTTTGAAAGAAAAAAGTCAATTTTTATGTTGATGGGTTGTCTTTATGTAAACCTGCATAAATATTTGAGTAGTTTAAATGAAATGTATCAAAAAATATTTTAAAGTTTATTTGTATTTCAAAGTTTTTTTTAGGCATTGTAGAAGCAAATAAGTATTTGAGGTGGATGCATGTTTGCCTGACTCGGAACACTTGTCACAGGCCTGATTCACAACAATGTGCCAATGTCAAATCCCCTCTCTTCTCTCTTTCTTATAAATATCAAATCCCCTCTCTTCTCTCTTTCTTATAAATATCAAACAAAACTTTCACTTTCTCCCAACAATGCTTTACACACTAAACCACTTCCAAATACACTCAATTTACTCCATACACTCAAATCTTTTAAATATGTAATTTTTTTACAATTTATATCAGAAAATATTTTTGAGCTAGCAAACTAAACTACAAAAATATCAGAAGCACGACACATGGACGAACGCAAATGTCACGAGGACACACGGTGAAATTTACGCATAGTTAAATAATGTCCCCTCCTCCCCTATTTTCAAATTCTGCAACTTCATTTCTTTTTCATCTCTTGCGGTATTTCTTGCGGTACTACTTTCTTTGCTTTCATTTTCATTTTTAGGATCAAGGATATAGGTGGCTGGCTTTCATTTTCATTTTAGGTTGAAGAATATAGGTGCCAATTTTTCTAAATTGACAAAATATGAATTTCAATATATTTGTAGGGTTATATTTGTTGTTTCTACTCTATTTCATTATATTTGTATATTTGTAATTTTTACTATTTTATAAAATTAAAAGACATTTTTTTATATTTATAAATTTACTCTTCAATTTATCAATATTGAATGGTTATCAAAACATTTCTATATATACAAGTGAATTTTTTAATCTATGATAAATCGAATTTTTCTAAAATATTTTAAAAGATAACTATAAAAATAATATAAAATATTAGGTGTTGCACTTTTCAATTATTAAACTGTATAATAATATTTTTAATAATAATTGAAAAGTGCAACACCATTTACCAAAAAGTGTAAGTCAGTAAACTAAAGTGCAACATGGACTAGGGTACACAACATACACTCGAGTGTATACTAAACTTTACCAAAATATTATGTTGAAAATGATATAGTGTCTATGTTCAAAATGATATAGTGTCTAACTTTACCAAAATATTATGTTGAAAATGATATAGTGTCTATGTTCAAAATGATATAGTGTCTAGTTTCACCAAGAAAATCTCGACCGGATCCTCAACTCGGCAACATCATTCAAAACATTCAAAACCGTGCGACAACAAATATCCTTATCTTCCTTAAGGGCATGTTTGTTTTGGGATGGGAAATCCGGATTTGGGATTTCGAAACTCCACCCCCGTTACAGTTTGGGATTTTGATTCAAGATTTTAAAATCCCACCCTATAACCCTATAAAAGTCAACTCTATAAATACCTACAAACCCTATATAAATACCTATAAAACCTATAATCCTATACTATAAAGTTAAATCCTACCCTACATAAATCCCAAAACAAACATAAAACATAAAAAACATTAAGATTTTGAAATCCACTAGATTTTGAAATCCGGATTTCAAAATCCTCAAAATCCCAAAACAAACATGCCCTAAAAATTTCTTTCTTCCATTCTTATTAGCACACCCCTTACTTTCTAAGTCTCTTTCCCCTATTCAAATATATATATATATTTTAATATTTTTGCTGAAATTTAGGCAATTTCGAAACTTTGTACTCCCTTCGTTCCACTATAAATTTCTCACTTTCCTTTTTATGGATGTCCCAAGTTTCTCATTCCATTTTTAATCTATTATTTTCTCTCTCCCAATTAAATCACTTCTACTTTATCTATTATTTTATCATACTTCATCTAATAACCATCTAAGTTTATAGTGGGACGGAGGGAGTATTATTTTCGAGATTTATGATTGCTTTCGAATTTTTTCTTCGTAACTAATGCACATGTGACAAATTGATTGGGCTAAAAACGTTACTTTGGGATGCAAGAAGGAAATAATTTAAATTTAGAAAATAATTGTGGCAAATGATATTTAATATTTCATTTGTTTACAAATAAATAATTTTTTAATATTATATGCTTCTATACAATTAAATTGTACAGTATATATTTTGCTCTATTTCTCCATTTTTGACCTTCATAATTTTGAACATCTTTGTTAATTAATTATCAATCACTCATTCTTATCTTATGAAAAAAGAGTAATTATTATTTAGAGGAAAAATAAGACAAAAAATATAGGGAAAATATAAAAGGAATTTCTTTGCTTATGGAAAAGAGTAATTATTAGAGGGAAAATAAGACAAAAAATATCAGCCTTTTGAGCCCCAATCATTTGAATAAGAAGACACGTTATTATATTCTCCAATGTCGTTGGTTCGCGTCAAGAAGCAGCAGCTGAAACACAAGAAGAAACAAACCAAAAGGATTACAAAGTCTCCTTCTCTCTGGCTGGTAATCACGCATTTTCTCCTTACATAACACACCTTTTTTTCTTGTTAATATCTTCAATTTTCTTTTTTTTCCTTCTGTTTTCATTTTTGTTGTTGTTTTTATAGATAGTTGAAAGATCGGATTGTTTCTTCGATGGCTTCGAAGCGGATCTTGAAGGAGCTCAAGGATTTGCAGAAAGATCCCCCCACTTCTTGCAGCGCAGGTGCTCCTCTCAAATTTTTTTTTCTTTATTGAATTTAGCTTTATTGGTGTACATGTTTTTTTGTTATTGTTGATTTATATGCTGTTTGAGAATTGTAAGTGTTGATCTGTGGAATTTTGAAGAACATGTGTGGGAAATTAAAAAACATTTTTTCTGGGCTTGCTTAATTTTTTATTTTTCTAGGTTAATTTAGTCCCCTCCTGGGTGTGAAAATTTGTGGGGTGACATCTTGATGCTTGGTAGTTGTAGAAACCATGAGATTTTGTAAATAGTCATTTCTCCTCCATGGCTTGTTTTTTTTGACCATTTGATCTAGTGAAAAAGCTGTTCTAAATGTATATTTGATGATGAGTGAAAGTTAAAAGTAAAAAGGGGGAAAGAGAGAGAGAGAGAGAATGGTTTCTCTTGTAATGCTGCTGCAGACATTCTAGCAACACTTGAACTGATATGCAGTTTTTATCTGTTCAATTATGTTTCAGCATTATGACATATAAATGTGTACAACTTTACTTACAACTCTTAAATTTTTTGATAATCTTCGAGAATTACTCAATTGTAAACGGTTGTCATTTGAAGTTGGTGTTTTCGTTGCAATTTGGAAATATGATGTTCCTTTCGTATGGTAACAGGACCTGTTGGTGAGGACATGTTTCACTGGCAGGCAACCATTATGGGCCCGCAGGATAGTCCATATGCAGGAGGAGTGTTTTTAGTAACTATTCATTTCCCCCCTGATTACCCATTTAAACCTCCAAAGGTGTGGCTGATTAAATTAATTATTAAACACTCGATTCTGCTCCTTCACACTCTCCAACATAGGAAAGAAATTCCCCATGTGCATTCTTAATTGCTTCATGTTCGATCGTTGTAGCAATGTTTTATAGTGTTGTTGGTTTTTAAACAGAATTTTCAAGTGATCAGTCAATAATAGATATGGTGACTATTAGTTTTCTGGTCATCATATCACACTGAGTGAGATAAATTTGAAGTTTCGAATATCGTATTACCCTTCTTCATCTTCAGTGTATGCTTCTGAGACTCTGTTATTTGGGTGCTGTATTTATGTTTATAGTACTATGCACATGTTAAGCTTTAGTTTTCAGTGCTTTTAATACCTGAAGAGAGTTTCAGATTACCTCTCTACATTATAGGTTGAGCTGGTTTCCAAGTGACCGCTTTATTTAGTTGCATGTGAATTGAGTAGAAAATTCATGATTTAAAAATACGAGGATAGTTTTGGAAAAGGGTTTCACCCTATTTGTGTTGAGCAACAAATTCAATACCTTAAGAACTTGAGGATAGTTCTGGAAAATGCTATTTTCTCTCTGTTTCTTGACAAAGATAACCTTTTATTTTCTTCTAGGTTTAAATATGCCTTAGAGTTGTTACATTTTCACCTGAATTTTGCACCAACAAATTTGACGTGCAAAATTCCTTGAATTCTCTTAGTTTTGAAACTCTCTCTCTCTCTCTCTGGTTTATAGCTCAATGCAAGTAGTGGTATAAAGCAGTATTATTGGTGATCCGAGATTGGATTTGGAGTTTCTAAGAAACATTTTTTCCACATTATGCTTGTTACACTTGTGCTGCTGGTGTGTTGGTGCATATTTCTTATGTTGGAACCTTTGCAGGTAGCTTTCAGGACAAAAGTTTTTCACCCAAATATTAACAGCAATGGTAGCATTTGCCTTGACATCCTAAAGGAGCAGTGGAGCCCTGCCTTGACAATATCTAAGGTTATATTTCATTGCTTTAGAACTTATGATCAACGACCATGAACGTGTTAATCTGAAAGGTCTTTAACTTAGTAAAACATTCCATGGTCTGTTTCTTTGAGCTTTTAAAGCAAATGCACCTTTTCCTGTTTTGGGCCTGCAAAATGGTGAAAATCACTTATGACGCAAATGCACCGCCACAAACCCAACAGACTTCAAACCGCTTGTCTCTTTCTCATAATATGTGTCGATGAGGTCAAAGCTATATTTTCTAAATTCACTAAGATGATGTGCAATATCAGTACCTCCACCGGATAATAGAAATGAAGAAATCCTTGATGTGCTAGAATCTGAAATTAAACAAGTTGACTAGGCTAGAAAACGATATGATTCATGTAGTCCAAGTAATTGTTTCGTGTTGGTTTGTATTGGGATCTCAATTCTAGGAGAGAGGCACAGATCTTAGAGTCTGTTTGACTAAGCCTATTTTAAACCTCTTATAAGCTCCAACATCTTTTAAGTTGTCTGAAAAGCTTATAAGTTGCAAAGTGTTTGAATAATAGACCTTATGTGTCCTTGGATTATTTGGGTTTCTCCGGCAAAGGCCTTTCGACCCTCAATAAGCATGATATAGTGGGAGCACACAATTCAGATCAAGAATAGCTAATGTACCTCGAAAATGTTAGGAACAGGATGTTCATAGTGATTGGGTCGGGTTTTTGAGTGGTTATATGCATGCAAATAATTATCTCGTCTGTGCATAATCAAAATGACATAAACTTGCAGGTATTGCTGTCAATCTGTTCGCTCTTAACTGATCCAAACCCGGATGACCCTTTGGTTCCTGAAATCGCACATATGTACAAGACTGACCGCTCCAAATACGAGCAAACTGCTAGGAGCTGGACCCAGAAGTACGCGATGGGTTGATGCTGTTTCGTATTAGATTATTGCATTATGTAAAAATGATGTGCCTGTTATTTATATTCTTGTGATAGACAAGTGTGAATTATGTGTTTGAATGGAATCACCGTTCAGATAGATAGTCTGGACTCTGGATATTGTTTATTGTTCTTGTGTAATCTGTAAGCTTGGAATATTTTCTTAATTTAATTTTCTTGATTTAAGGTTTATTATCAGATGAAATGAATGTTTGACACACCAAACATGGAGCTGCAAGCAACCTTGCGAAAATAAAGATAAAAATCATAATTAATTTACTTATGTAGATGCAAAAATCAGAATCATTCTTACTCAACAACATTACATGAGATTACGATTTACGGGGTCGAAGTAAATAGTACAATATCGATAAACTATTTAAATATTTGTTTAAAATTCAATTTTAAATGCGATTCATATTTGATTCAAAAATTGTATTTGAATTCGAAATTTTATCTCTAATATATGAGATTCTATATGATCTTATCCCAAAATTTATTTTGCTAGATCCATAACAAAACAAAAAAGCTCACTTTCTTCCGAAGTTTATTTGAATATATTTTTTATTTAATTCTGATATATTTTCTAAAATGATACATATTGTATAAATAATATAATGTTCAATATTCTTTAAAAAATAGATTAAAATTAACTCATGTTATGCATTTATATATAGACAAATATTCGCGAATACCGAATTGGTATCTATTTGATTCTTTTACAATGAGATGATATCACTGAGTTTATTTTAAAAAATAATAATTAAGGTATAAATTCACCAAATCAAGAAACTTGATACTAGTTGTATTAGAAAAACTTACCAAATTTCTATTAAAAAGAAAAAAACTTACCAATTTAATTTGAATGTTTATTTAAAATTTAGATATTAGATATATATAGTATAACTTGGAGTGCACGTAGTACCCATAACTATTTTAAGGAAGAGCACCATGAATTCAACTTTTAATAATACTATAATAAACTGATAGTCAATTGAATTATATTTTTTTAAATACAGTAACAAAAAATCATCTAAAAGTTAATTAGGCATAAGATGACGAAGTTAAAAAGGCTCAAGAGAAAAAAGGGTAAATAGTTACAATTAATATATTTTGAAATATTTTGAAAAGTGAATATTCTAAAAATGTGGGATAGTTGAATCTCAAGCATCCATATAATGAGAGTCTCTTCCTTTCCCCTAGTTGATTCAGTTGGTTCAACCCTTCAATTTTTTTTAAAATTCTTATTTTTATCATGAATCCGGCCATCAAATTTACTGTACATAATGAAAGCAGCAGTGGAATACGACCCCGTTTAGTTCGAATACTTGTCACTGATGGTGATGCAACCGATTCTTCAAACGATGAATGTGAATATAAGATATTCAAAGGAAGAATTCAGCGGGTGAAAAGGTATGTTTTTGAAGTTAAAATGAAGAATAGGGAAGATATATTAAAGAATTGTATTAATAAGAAAAGGAAGATTTTTAAAGGAAATAAATTCCGAGGCGTTAGGCAGCGGCCGTCGGGAAATTGGGCGGCGGAGATACGAGATCCGATACGAAGGACTAGAGTTTGGTTGGGCACTTACGAAACAGCAGAGGCGGCCGCTGCCGCTTATGACAGAGCGGCCATTGAAATCCGCGGTTCAAATGCTCTCACAAATTTTGCAAATGTCGTTGAATTAAGTTCTAGTTCATCGGATGAACTCGTTCGATCCGATTATGAAAACACTGTTGCAAGTGTTGCAAGTCCGGTTTCATTACTTGGGTCCAATTTCTTTAAAAAGAACGAAGAAGAAAATATATGTACAGCATTTAGTTCTTTATTGTTAGATGAATATTGGTTGAATGATTATTTCAACTATAGGTCCCCCGAATTATTATTAGATGATAATGAAATCAAGTTAAAAGAGGATGAAATTATTTTGGAGGATAATTTTGCATGGAATATCGATGAACTCTTTGCTGACTGGTAAGTTGAGTAATTTACTTTTGACTATTGGATTTTTTTTGGTGTACATATGTATTTTTTTAGTTGTTATTTGTTGTCTATCTTAATATAAATTATAATGTTGTTCAAATTCAAATAAAATTAAGTGCAATAAAACTTGAGAGGCCGAATGCTTACTAACAAGTTTGGTGAATTCGTGCACTTGCCTTATCGAGTATAAATTATTTATGTGTTTCAATTTTATATTAATTTACAAAACTAGTTAGAGTTAGTATCACGTTTCAATATACACAACAAACATTGTACAAGTAAAGAAAATAAATTATTTTGTTACATTAATTTTTACGTTTCGATTAAAGTTAGTGTCATTGCCTAGTTGCACGGCTCGTGCACAAGACAATTTTCTACAAACCTGTTTGACCTTGCAAATTGTGCAATTTTAACTATATAATTCACACAAAAATTAAAATATATAGTGAAAAATATTACTTTGTAGGGTTATTGATTGATATTTTTTTTATTTATAAAAACACACTAAATATCCCAGTGTTTGTACGGATAAGTGTACGATCAGGGTTTGGAGTTTAATAATGAATCATCACATGTAATCTCTGTTTCTGTCGGTTGATTTCTCGCACTGCCTTTCTGGAGCTGCCCAGCACAATTTATATAATCATTACGTTACATTACATTAGATTATTGGGACAAACCATTTCACTCAATTTTAGTACTACATTCTATTTGAGATCATTAATCAAAACTTGGCTTTATATAACTCTATTTTAAAAAAAAAAAAAATTATTTGTTTTAACTCGATTTACAATTCTGTTAAGTTAAATTACTCCATAATTTTGTTTGGCCTTTGTTACATATATATTGTTGATATATTTTACATATGAACAAAAATATCACACGTGTATGTATCATAATTGTAATATTCCCTAAATTGATTAATGACATAAATTCTACAATTATAACTTATTTAATTAACCGTTTTAATGATCAAAAATTAAAAATTCATGATGTGCCATGTCATCAAAAGTTCATTTCATGTTATTAAAGATTTTAAGTTAAAAGGAGTTATAATGATAAATTTTTCTAATGGTGATATTATGGCACCTAGGCTGTTAAATGAATTGAACTGCTCGTAAACTCGGATCAACTCGTTCGTTAAATGAGTCGAGTTCGAGTTCGTTAGATACTCGATTTACTAACGAGTCGACTTGAGCTCAATTCGTTAGACTTGATATTTATTTTTCTTTTAATTCCATTAAGCTCGTTAACGAGTCGAGCTCATTTTTTATCTTGTAAATGTTATTGAGTCAAGCTCGAACTTCAAGTACTCGACTCGAATAACAACTCTAATTGCACCACATGAATTTAAATGCGACACAAAATATAAATCGTCCAAAAATAGATACTCCATAATAGATCATCGCATGAACAAATATTATTGATAATAAGATCAATCATTCTTATATCCTTATCTATGCACCCATAGCTTCTTAGCTACTTGAAAACGAATACCACATGCACCCGACCCCTCTTCAATGAGCTAGGGGGGATCCATCTAAGTAGTTACGTAAAATGATTACATATTTTTAGTGGCTAGAGTTCAACATTAAACATGTCATGTTGTTGACAAATTATTAAGCTTTCGATAAATAAGTTTGGGAAAAAATATACATTTTTTTTTTGTATATCATTCCAAATAATTTTGAAATTTTATAAATAATACATTTGATAAAAATTATCATACACGATATTGGCCATCTATTTATACATATACATGGTTGTTAATGATATATTTCTCAATTTTTATAAATTTACAATTGGGGATTTTATAGTCAGCTTTCTGCAAGAAAATTAAATTTTAATAACAAAAAATTTCTCGTTATTGCTCTTTTTGCTAAAAGTTTTTAATGACAGGATGTGACTTTGTCACTAAAGACTTTTAGAAAAAAAACAATAAAAAGATTTTATCACTAAAAGTTAGTTTTATTGCAGTGGTTTTTATAATTGAATTGGCTGTCATAAGATTCATAACACATGTATTAATTATAAAAAAAGTCATGCATTATTTGATTTAATATATATGGTTTTTTTTTTTTTTAAATCGAAGGTCTCTTCTTATTTTAAGCAAATAGAAATATAGAATACATTAAAGCAAAGTATAAAATCGAACAACCACAACACAATTTAAGCAAATATTAATAACAATTTCCTAAAATAAATCTAATAATAAAATTAAATTTAACTTTAAAAAGTGCTAATATGCTATGTTGAAACTTCCATCAACTTGATCATTACAAAATTAATCACTTAAATGGTTGAAACTTCCATCATTACAAAATATTGACTAAAATCTTAGAATTCAAATCTTTTTCTGTCACGTTACAGTCTCATAATTATTTTTGTAATATATATATGATATACAATTAATTTTTTTATGAAGCTCAATATTAAATATTTGGCAAAGTCTTATATAAATCTTTTTTTATTTTATTCGTTATATAATGAAGGTGCGTTTCCATTACCATCTCTCGTGAGTCAATTTGGGCCATAGTTGGGCCTCGTCTTCTATAAATGGGCCGAAACCCGGGCCAAGTTGGCAAAATACGGGCCAACCCAAATCCTAAAGAATAAAATAATTATTCCCGATTGATCGCCGACTTGTATCCTCTCCAGCAAGGCTTCTAAGTTTTCTGTGATTTTGGCGCGCCCTTATTTCCACGCCACGAATCACGCGCCTACTTTCTTCTGATTATTCTTCTCTATCTTCTTCCGAATTCAACGAAATGTGAAACCCGCATTCTCGCAAAAACAATAAGGAAAGTAAGAAATTAATTCCGCAAGTTAAATTTCCTGGATTCTTGGTTTTTTTGGGGCGGGGAGAGTTTTTGCTTGTAAATTCATGGTGTCTTCTTCGAGACAAGGCTTAAATTCATGGATAGGATTGGTAACAGCAACAAGAAAAATGGAATTAGATAAAAACATGGTAAGAGATGAGTCTCTCGCCGGAGAATCTTCGAAGTCTAAAGTTTCTGATGTCAATTTGAGTTTTCGAGAGAGGGCATTTTCTGCCGCCGGCGCCGCCTTCATCTCCGCCATCGTCGTCAACCCTCTTGATGTTGCAAAGGTCTTGAGTTTTCTTTGTATTTAATGAAGTGATGTGCATATATGGAATTCTAATTTATTTTGATTATGCCAGTATGTTAAATTTGCTTAAAGAAAAGCTAACTGAATTGGTGCGACTGTTTTTTAGGCTGCCCATAGGATTAATCATTAATTGCTTGTGTGTATGGAAATTTTTTGATCTTTTCTGAATGTCGTTTGTGTTTGAGTTTGTGCTTAAAAGTGGAGTAATACTTTATCTCCAGTTTACTGCATGCATTATTATCCAGTTTTCTTGCCATTTGTGATGGATCCTTGCTGCTAGTTTTTAGAGTAATATTGGATGCTCTGGATTGTTGTTCATGTCTTCGAAAACTTGGAAAGTTTATAAGGAATTTCTTGTATATGTTATGACTGCATATATTTGCTTTGTTTCTGTATTTAAGTAGTTTCATTTGGGTATGTGGTTGATATTTGGATTCTTAATTTAGACAAGGTTGCAAGCCCAGGCTGCTGGAGTCCCCTATGATGGTTTATGTGAGAGAGCATGCGTTGAACAAGTAAGCTACCAAATCAATGAACTTTTTCCTTATATATGTTTACGAAATCACTCGAGCTACAATGGTCTTTCTGATGGAGAAGAGTATTTTTATGTGGATTCCATTCACGCTTTACTAATCTTCTTCTTAATGCATTATAACTAATTGGATCAGCATATGGTTTTCATATCTCCCTTGAACTTATTGTCCAGAATCTTTCCTTCGTCTCTTTTTGGAATATTAAATGTTGACATGCAGTTAATTTATTTAGATGCTGCAAGACAGGAATTTTATGCCTTCTGTTCGTGACACTCTTGGAAATCAACCGAAATGCACTCCAGATTGCATGCGCTATAAAGGAACATTGGATGTATTATACAAAGTAATACGACAGGTTGGTAAATTTGTGCTGGAACTAGTTCTTGGACATCTCCTAATTGTGTGTTATTTAAAATTATTTTTATTTTCTACTTTGATATCCTTCAGTCTGCTTTGTTAGAAATTTTGCAACTAGTTTTTTTTTCTGAGAGGGGTGATTAAGGGAATATTTTGCCAGCATCAAAAGCTTGACTCAAGGATACATTATTGAGCTGATGATTTAATGATAGTTTTCTATGATGGACACTTCCTTTTCATTGTGTAAAAAAACTATGGTTTAATTTTTTGAAGTGTACTTCAAAGTTTGATGTGACTATATAATTATATAATGGTGTGATTCTATTTCTTTTCGTTTGGAATGTTTCATCAAAATAGATCTGCATGTCCTGTTAAACACTCTTTGCATCTCATGTCTTCATACCTTTATGAAAATACTCTAACCATATGGAACCTTCCAGGAAGGATTTTCGAGATTGTGGAGAGGAACTAATGCCAGTCTAGCACTGGCAATCCCGTCAGTAAGTTACCCTCTTAGATGTTATGTTCTTGTTGCTTCTGGGGATTAAGGCCACATCTTTGCTAAGATGCTTGTTATGACTCTCAGATGAAATTCTTTTTGGGTTGTTTCTAGGTGGGAATCTATATGCCGCTTTATGATATTTTTCGCAACCACATGGAAGAGCTAACATTAAAGAATGCTCCAACCTTAACACCATACGTTCCCCTGCTTGCTGGATCCTTAGCACGGTCAATAGCTTGCATCACTTGTTATCCTGTTGAACTTGCAAGAACACGCATGCAGGTGAAGTTATACTCCTCTTTATTACTCTTATTATATCAGTATTAGTGTTTGTAATAATCTTGAAACTAATAGATTGTCTTCAGTACATAAGTAGTATCCAAGTTTAACTCGTTATGCTAAGTTGTTGTACTTTTGGGGAATACGTTTTGTTTAATTCGTATATGGTAACTTTTGGGTTACAGGCATTTAAACACATGAAATCTGATGTAAAGCCTCCAGGAGTGTGGAAAACCTTGAGTGGTGTCGTCTCTCCTGTCAAGACTGCTAGTAGTCATCAAGCTTGTACGATTGCCTAACCTATTGTTTTATTTGCTTTGCAAACTATTTATAATGTTTGAATTTGAGGCCCAAAGGGTCAATCTGACATATTATGCTTATAACCGCTTCAGTTCAAAGCTACCGCAACTTATGGACGGGCCTTGGAGCCCAACTAGCCCGTGATGTTCCTTTTTCTGCTGTTTGCTGGTCAATGCTAGAGCCAGTAAGGGCTTTACTTTGTAGCGTCACTTGTAATCATTCAAGTCTTGTATCTCACTGTTTCTACTTTCATGAAGCTTCGAAGAAATTTTTTGAGCAGAATGGATGAGGGAGCTGGTGCATCCAGTATCCTTGGTGCAAACTTTTGTGCTGGTTTTGTAGCAGGAAGCCTTGCAGCAGCTACCACTTGTCCTCTAGATGTTGCTAGGACCCGCCGTCAGATTGAGGTCATCTCTCTCTCTCTCTCTCTGTGCATGTGATTGTTGGCATTATTGGCAGATTGAAATCATCTACTTTATCTTTATAGCACAATATTACTGCCTGGGATAAACTCATGTCTCTGCTTTGTCACTATTTCGCTGAAATGTCCGTCACTACTATATTGTTATTTTTTGCCTGAACACGGTACAGATGGCAACACAATTGTGGGACGACTGTTGCCTACTTGTTTGTATTTGCCTAGAATGGTTACCTACTTATCCTGTTTTGAGAGTGCATGGCCAACAGATGTAATTTGCTGTCCAAAAGTTTGTCTTTATCTTCTGATTCATCTCTATAATAGTTGGTTCTCGCATGAGAAATATCTTAGCATGGGAGGCCACTTTGATGCTTTAGTATTCAATTCAAAGAAGGTCCTGGACTGAGAGATAACTGAAAAACTACTCTTTTTATTGGCAACTTTCAGACGACATTAGTTTTATTAGTTGGTTCCTCATTTTTATTAACAGAATACAATAATTTGTTTTGTCCCACAGAAAGATCCCATGCGAGCATTGAAGATGACGACAAGGCAAACATTGATCGAAATTTGGAGGTACAATAGGACCTGTTTCTGTTGCTTCAAATTATAGGAAGATTGTTTTCTTCATTTTTTAGCCTAACAGAAAAGTAGATCTCACATATCCTACTTTTAAGACGATAACTTGAGATGGAGCTCCATGAAGTAATAAAATGCTACAAGATAATTTTAACTGGAGAACGCTCTCAGTATCATAAAATTTTCAAACAGTAGTATACTCGTACTATAGACTAACTGCTATATAATAGATTTTGCATTATAATGTTTGTGTGTGAAGTAACTTATGTACATTGACTTGTAAATCAGAGATGGAGGTGTTAGGGGATTATTTGCAGGAGCTGGTGCGCGAGTTTCTAGAACAGGTCCTTCAGTTGGAATCGTTGTTTCCTTTTACGAAGTTGTCAAGTACGCCATGAAGTATGTTGACAGTGAAAGAAATAACCCTGCTGTTTTTGACCAACGTTGAGAAAATACACCGCCGTACGACTGTAGATACTCATCCTACACCTGTTTTTGGTATACCATTGCCCTAGCATAGAACAAAAGGCAATGTAGTCACAATAAATTTGTATTCAAATATCATTTTATTTTTAAAATTGTCATCCATTTTGAGTTCATATTTACTCTAAACTCATCATTTATTTGAAACGATCTAAAATTACCAATTTTCTGATATCTGAGTTGATATATCCTACGAAAATCCATATTTTGATTAGTTGACAATTTTTTAGAATCTCGACCGGAACAGAATATTCATAATTTCTAGCAGCCACCTCTTCAACCTGCATCATTCATGGCTAGTCAAAGTAGGCGTGGATTCATACTATTTTTCACACTACAGTTTGTTCTATCTAAATTGGTAATAGTTAAACTTCTAGGCTTGAACTGTGTACTTTTTAAACCAAAAGTAAACCTTCAAGTATGGAGTTGTATTATCATGTACAACTAGATAATGAATATTGTTTATATATTCTTGTGCCTCTAAAAAATATTAAGTAAAGGACATGTATAAAACATAGCAAAAGAGCAAATTTCTACAACTAGTACCCTATTCTAAAGACACAAAGGAGGGGAAAAAACACCAATATATAAGATACAAATAAACATAATTCATTTTTTTGGAATTCTATTTATTTTTTTCCTAATTTTTTTAATACAAATATTTTCTGATATAGATTATCAAAGATTGCTCAAATTTTTTGATACATTAAGGATTTGAGATATAAAATTCAATTTTTATTTATAGAACAGTAGAAAGAGAAATATAATGAAACAGAGTAGAAACTACAAATATGATTGCTCTACACTAATAAATTATTAAGAAGGATTCATTTATGTTACAATACAACCGATCGACTTAATCTAGAAACAAAAGATTTAGCTAGATTCTTCTTTAGTTACACCAGAGCAAAAGGAATAACATTAAGGTAAAATATCTACATACAACTAACAGTAATACTGAAAGCAAATGCAAGGTACGGAATTAAGAAAGTAGAAAAGGGCCTGATCGGCCATGCAAGGTACGGAAAGCAAATTAAAATACGTACGTACATAAATAAAAGAAAGGAAATTAAGGCCCAAACAAGTAGCTTAATTCGGAGGCCGGGGATTCGACATCTTCAGCTTGTTCATCGACCACATGAGCGATACCCTCCTCGTAGGCAGGGAAAGCAATGGAGTATTGATCATCGAGAAATGAGAAGTCTCCCAGCACAAATAGATCACCAATAATCAAAACTTCATCAATCGGAGGAGGTTCATCCTTCAAGTACTGAATAAACTCGGCGACAAGGGCGCTAACATCATTCCCAGCATTCCAAGATGTTCGGATGCAATCCGAAAAGGCCATAACATAGGCCATGTTCGACATGTCCTCAACATAGCCCATCGTAACCATCTCGGCCTTCTCAAGGACAAGCTTCTCAATCTCAGTTTGAAGGAGATGAACAATCTTCTCGGACTCCTCTTTGCCACAAACAGCCTCTTTTGCGCTCGCAGCCTTGGCTAAAAGTAGTCGTTGAGTCGAATGCTCCTTAGCCTCGAGCTCCACGTTTCTCTTCTTCAACAACTCTAGCTCGTGGCGAAGATCATCCATCTCGCTCAGTGTCTCAGAGTAAAACAGCCTCTGCTCAGTAAGTTGTAGAGACATCCTCTCCATATAAACACCCGTTTTTCCCACGAGCAGAGCTATTGAACGGTTGTTATCAATAATGCTCTGATTGGCCGCGATGTTTTCATCTTCAAGGGTCCAAGCTCGTCCCGGATTCTCACATGCTCGTTTAACGTGAGGGCTGATGTTCGGCTCATTAATCATTGTAGAACGCGAGCAAAGAAAGTGACGGACAGCAGAGCTCCTTGTCGTCCCCCGATCTTTATTATATCTACATGTAGTACAGATACAATTAAATCAATCAAAGCACATGAATATATATACCTGAAATTGATATCAAAGATGAAAGTAGTATCATAAGTTATTTAGCTGACACAAAAGCAGGTAAGATTTAGTATCAGAAAATACAGATACCAATTTTCTGATACTAAAAACCTCTTTTTTTTAAAAAAATATAATAATGTACTATTCAATGAATCAAAGCACATGAATATATATACCTGTTGACTCGGGCCCTACTCATCCCAAGAT
Source organism: Galeopsis tetrahit (assembly GCA_963675135.1). NCBI lineage: Eukaryota > Viridiplantae > Streptophyta > Magnoliopsida > Lamiales > Lamiaceae > Galeopsis > Galeopsis tetrahit. The sequence goes on from OY776121.1 coordinate 90,587,911, forward strand.
AAGTAGGGTCATCTTCATCCTGGCAAGTAGCAGCAGCATTAGCATTATGATGACTTCCCTGGCCCTGATGATGGGAACTAGTGTTGGCTGCAGGGCGCCTCTTGGTCGCAGGCCTAGTCGAGGTATCTCCAACGTTAGCACCTCGATTTTTCTTCTTCCTCTCCTCCGCCAACCTCTCAAGGGAGGTAGTACCTTTCGTCATTCGTAAAAATGGTGACACAAGCAGATCAGGGGTACCTACTTCTGCTCACAAGAAACAAAAATATGATCAGAGTTAATTAGCTAGAGAATAACCAAAGTAAAAATCCAGCAACCAATCTTGCACTTTCAGGCAAAATACAAATTTAAAGTTGACAAGGTGGTGGATATATGATCAGGCACGGATTTTAAACCCATCATTAGTTTAACACAAAATTGATTGACGTACTAAAGCCTTCAAACAAATAGTATTGTTTGAAAATTCATCCAAGCCACCCACGTAAGATATCATTTAAAACGACTATCAATACAGTACAATCATATAATCTGATCAAGTACGATATCATATAATCCAATCCCAAGGAGGTAATAGCTAATTGTGTTATCTTTACAAAGTGTGTGTATATGCAGGTATTTTTTTTTTAATTCAAGAAAAACATTTTATTTCCCAAATATTCTGATAAACTAGAAAAATTAACTCAAAACCTCACTTTTTAAAAACTTTCATCTCTCACTAGTTTGTTTACCTTCTACCTACTGCTCTAAGATGAAGCAAAGAAAGTACCTAATTCTTTTTTAATAAATAAATATAATTCTTTTTTTTTTTTTTTTGGAATTCTAATTTTTTTTTTCCTAATTTTTTTTAATAAATAGTTTTGATTGCTCAAATTTTTTGATATATTAAAGATTTGAGATATAAAATTCTACATTTATTTACAAAACAAGAAGCTATATAATGAAACAAAGTGTAAATATAAATGAATATAATGAAACAGAGCAGAAACTACCGATATAATGAAACAGTGTGTAAATATAAATTAATAGAATCCATGTTTGAAACTCATGAATTGATTTGGAAGAAAATTAAACTAGTGATGTATAAAATTCTAGAACTCAATTGAATCTCTCATTCATAAATAGAGAGTAATTGAGGGTATTTGGTAGGGTTTAGCGTGTAAAGCATAGTTGGGAGAATTCGTCTAATGAACATGTAAGAAGAGGTATTTGAAGATTTCTATACACTCATGTTTTAACTACACTAATTAATTATTAGCAAGGATTCATTTATGTTAAACAATTCCACCGAACGAAGAAACGGAAAAGATTTAGGGTATTTTCATAATGACCAAAGAGCAAATTTAAGGAAAATTAGATTCTTCCTTAGTTACACCAGAATCTAATAATGAAGGATGAATGATCAAATCAAATTAAGGTAAAATATCTACATATAACAAAGTACCTGAAAGAAAGTTGTAGGAATTGGCTCACTCTTACACCACACTCTCTTACATCAGAAGCTCTCTTACAGCAGAAGAGATGAAAGAAAGTTGTAGGAATGGGCTTTCTCTTACACCATGCTCTCTTACACCAGAAGAGAAGGAGGACTCTCTTACACCAGAAGAGAAGAAGCTCTTACACCAGAAGAGAAGGAGGACTCTCTTACACCCTTACACCAGAAGAGAAGAAGCAGAAGAAAAGAAGAAGGGCTCTCTCACACCAGAAAGAGAAGAAGGAAGAGAAGACACCAGAAGAGAAGAAGGAAGAGAAGAAGTACTGTGTAATGTTTTAGAATTCCTTAGGTTAGGGTTGTATTTATTGACAAAATAATGATAAAAAAAACAGGCGTTAACTCATAAGATCCAAAACAAAAAATATAGTCAAAAGGGAAGGGGGGTGTGTCCTCGTGAAGTAATTCGTTCTTCACGCGTGGCCCTATGTCTCTCTGCAAACTCTCATTGTTTTCTGTGAGAGAACAATTACTTCGATAAGACTTTATTTAGATTATAGTAATTGATCTTTCTTCTATCTCATACGACATGATAAGGATTGCAAGTAATTTGTTTCCTTGAAAGTGAGGATAGAATTAGAGTTGTTTGATATTTATGAAAAAGGAGAGTATAGATGAAATAGAGAGAAGAGAGGGGATAGTGACTAACTGCAGGGTCAGGCATTAAGGATTGCAAGTAATTTGTTTCCTTGAAAGTGAGGATAGAATTAGAGTTGTTTGATATTTATGAAAAAGGAGCGTATAGATGAAATAGAGAGAAGAGAAGGGATAGTGGCTAACTGCAGGGTCAGGCATGCAGTATCCACTCGTCAATTACACCGTCCGTCGTCTGTCCTCGTGACATTCGTGTTCTCCCATGTGATATGCATATGCTTCTTCTGATAAAAAATTTTTCATTTTTTTAAAGAAAATTTTAATTTTTTTGTTTTATTGTGATAATCTAGTAATACTATTATTTTTGAATTATAGTATATCACCTCATTTATATATTTGTTAATATTATTAAAATTTATGAAATATAATCTCTGAACTCATCTATTAGATTTTGTATATATATATTTACAATAAATATCCTAAATTGTGAGGTGTAATATATATGATACAAATAAATATCATACTTTTTTTTTAATTCTATTTATTTTTATCTTAATATTATTTAATAAATACGGTAGTTTAGATTGCTACCTCAAAAAAAAATTCTGATATAAATTCTTTTTTTTATATATATATAATGATCTAGATTACTTCAATTCAGCATATTTTGTAATTTCCCCTTCTTTTTCTTTTCTTTTTTTTTTATATTAAGTTGACTTTTTTTTTTAAATTTTGTTAAAAAAATATTAATGTCTCCTAATTTTATTTAAAATAATATAAAAAATAAATATAATGAAACAGAGTAGAAAATAGTTTATAATAAGTACTCCCTCCTTTCCATGATTACTTGCACACTTTTTTTTATTGGACGTTGAAGATTATTTTTGCACACTTAAATCCTCAACAAAATTAATACTCTACCAACATCATTTTACTTTACACCTCAACAAATCATTCAAAATATTTTTTATTTATTTTACATCACTAACCACTAAATTCACTTTTTTTTAAAAAGAATGCCGATCAAACTATGCAAATAATCTCGGTATGGAGGGAGTAAATGACAGAATCCATAATTAGCTACCGTTTGAAAGTCTCTCAGAGTAACTAAGTATTTGATAGGGTTTATGCCTAAAGAATAATTAATTAGGAGAATTCGTCTAAATCGAATTTGAGTAGAAAAATACATTTTAAAAAAATATTTAGTTACGTTATGATTTCATATTGACCAATGAATAAATTTTAAGGAAAATTGGTCCATATTACCTCCGTTGATGGATGGTAAAGGTAAAATATCTACATATAACTATTAGTTTTATTTAATTTTATTGAAATCTTGAATTATGATTAAATTATCTTATTATATAGGGAAAGAGATGTAAATGATGAAAATTTGGAGAATGAACGAAAAGAGAGATGGGAATTAATTTGATTCAAGAACGAAAACATAGTGGATCGATATCAAAAGATCAAGTGGATTAAATCAAGTTTTTAAAAAGCTTTAATTTAATTTTTTTTTTTTTTTAGAATTGTGAGAATTATATTTAACAATTAATAATAGAATTGTGAGGTCATAATATAACAACGGTAATCCTATTCATCCAGAATTTATTATTTAATTAATGTTTTATTAATTACACAATTACAATAATACCCTTATTTATAGATAAACGCATCTAATTAATTATTAGATATGACTGCTACTCTCTCTTACTTTTCTTGAATTCTACATCATTACAATAGAACTTTTCATTTTTAAGACTTTTCAACTCTCACTAATATTTTTTTTTATCTCTAATTATAATGAAAAAAATGATATATGAAAATTTGAACGGTAAAATTTATAATTGTAAATAAAACTTATAATTGTAATTAAAATTTGATATATGGTTAAAAAATTTGATATATGAATCTATTGTATAAATCTCCTTAAATTCTTTAAATTTCAACATTTTTATGGTTATCATAAATGAAAATTTATATTTGTAATTAAAATTTGATATTTTCAGTCGTATACTATAAATATAATTAAAATAAAGTTCTTCAACTTTCGGTGGGTTTAAAATAGGTCCACAAGATTATGAAAAAATATTTCACTCTTTTCTAAGTGTTAAAATAAAAACTTAAAAAAAATCATATGTTATTTTATACTCCATGTTACATTATTGTGTATAACACCAATTTAGATATATTTTTAATTTTAAAAAAAATTACCAAAACTTAAGTTATAAGAATTCGGAGAGAAATAACATATTATAAACTAATGAACAAACAAAAATATATCTTAATTAAAAATAAATTAACTAATTTTAATTATTTAGTATTATAGTTTTATTAATTTTACCTTAAATAAAATAAAATATATTTTTTAATTGTGGTAGCAAACACTTAAATGGAATGAAAAAAATTAAATAAACAATATATGCATAATAAATTGAAAATTGAAAATTAATTTTTAAAATTAAAATCCTAGATGGAAAAATTAATATCAATCATCATATTTTATAAAATATGCATAAGATATTATTTAAAAAAGATTATGATAAATATATCCACATTTAAATCATTTATATTATAATTTATAGTTTATTAAAATTCTTAGTGTCGTCACTACTTAATAAGTATGTTCAATGATATGAGTAAGGAGCCCTAAACCCTAAATCTAAACTCTTAACTAGGGTTATAAACATATCGAATAGAAGCGAATACTGCAGTATTCGATTCGATTCGTGAAAGTATTCGAATATTCATATTCGTTTATTTTTCGAATAATAAATTTGATTTGGTATTCGATTCGAGTATTCAATTCGAATTTTTTTATACATATTCTAAATATTAATTTTCAAGTATTCGATTTGAAATTGGTTCGTATTCGATACTATTCGAAACAGAGTGTAAATATAAATTAATAGAATCCATGTTTGAAACTCATGAATTGATTTGGAAGAGGATTGGTCTTATATAGAATCAATTCCTTATAAGGAATTGAGTTGACTTGGTCAACTTAAATCTTAAATATTTAAGAATATTGTCAACCCTAAATATTCAAGATTATTGTGAATAAAAATTTTGACTTGGTTAATTTTTTTTTTATTATTATTTCTTTTTGTAATTTTTTTTTATTGATAATTTTTTTTCGAAATTGTGTGTGTTGAAAAGTGTAAGTTAATATTACTAAAAAGTGTAACACAATATTACTAAAAAGTGTAACACATTTTTTTATTAAAAAGTGTAAGTCACTATAATTGAAAAGTGCAACACAACTTTTAATGAAAAGTATAAGTCATTATAACTAGAAAATGCAAGTTAGTATAACTAGAAAGTGCAACACAATATTATTAAAAAGTGCATGTCAATATACTTGAAAAGTGCAACACAATATTTTAATGAAAAGTGTAAGTTATTATAACTGAAAAGTGTAACAAAATACGAGTAAAAAGTGTAACATAACATTACTAAAAAGTGTAAGTCACTATAACTGAACATATTGTTGAAAATTGTAAGTCACTACAACTGAAAAGTGCAACAAAATATGACTAAAAGGTGTAGCATAACATTACTAAAAAGTGTAAGTCAATATAACTAAAAAATATTGTTGAAAATAGTAAGTCACTACAACTGAAAAGTGAAAATTGTTAGATGTAAGAGTTGAACACTAGACCTCAACATAAAAAAGACTATTCTCAACCGTTTAAGCTACATAAATTATCATACATATCTTTCGCGTATTTTATTTTTATTATCAATCCTACTAATTTTTTAAAATTTACAAGGAATTGAGTCTACAAGAGACCTACCCTTTGGAAGAAAATTAAACTAGTGATGTATAAAATTCTAGAACTCAATTGAATCTCTCATTCATAAATAGAGAGTAATTGAGGGTATTTGGTAGGGTTTAGCGTGTAAAGCTTTGGGAGAATTCGTCTAATGAACATGTAAGAAGAGGTATTTGAAGATTTCTATATACTCATGTTTTAACTACACTAATTAATTATTAGCAAGGATTCATTTATGTTAAACAATTCCACCGAACAAGAAATGGAAAAGAATCAGATTTAGGGTTACGCTTGACTTGTGAATTTTCATAATGACCAAAGAGCAAATTTAAGGAAAATTAGATTGACTTGTGAATTTCATAATGACCAAAGAGCAAATTTAAGGAAAATTAGATTGACTTGTGAATTTCATAATGACCAAAGATCAAATTTAAGGAAAATTAGATTCTTCCTTAGTTACACCAGAATCTAATAATGAAGGATGAATGATCAAATTAAGGTAAAATATACAACATAAGAGATGAAAGAAAGTTGTAGGAATGGACGCTCTCTTACACCACGCTCTCTTACACCAGAAGAGAAGAAGAAGAGCTCTTTCACACCGTTCTGAAGAATAAGAGAATACTATGTTTTAGAATTTGCTAGGGAAATATAGTCAAAAGGGAAGGGGGGTGTGTCCTCGTGAAGTAATTCGTTCTTCACGCGTGGCCCTATGTCTCTCTGCAAACTCTCATAGTTTTCTGTGAGATAACAATGACTCCGATAAGACTTTATTTAGATTATAGTAATTGATCTTTCTTCTATCTCAAACGACAGGATAAGGATTGCAAGTAATTTGTTTCCTTGAAAGTGAGGATAGAATTAGAGTTGTTTGATATTTATGAAAAAGCAGAGTATAGATGAAATAGAGGGAAGAGAGGGGATAGTGACTAACTACAGGGTCAGGCATGCACAGGGGCGGACCCAGGATTCAAAGTTAGGGGGGGCCGAATTTTCTTTAGTGATCAAATTTTTCAAATGTAAATTTATATCTTTAATTTATTAGACTAAGTAATTGAATATATATATATATATATATATATATATATATATATATATTATTGGTCTAGTATTGATATTGAAAAAAAAATGAACACTCAAATCAAAATATTAATTATAAAAGTAATAAAAAAAATTATTGATAATAAACTCAAGCATGAAAAATATAATTATTTTAAAATTATTCTACAATTAAAATACCTAATATATAATTATTTTTATATGTAAGTATAAATAATAAATAAGGATTTTTTTAGTCGATTTTTACAATCAACTTAGTATTAAAATAACTTATTAAATTAAATTATCATTAATTATATCACTAATTTTACTTAATTTAAAAAAAAAATCTAAATAAAATTTAATATATATATGGGGGTGGGTAGGGGGTGGGGGGGGGGCCAAGGCCCCCTTGGGGTTGAACTGGATCCGCCCCTGGGCATGCAGTATCCACTCGTCAATTCCACACTCGTCAATTACACCGTCGTTTGTCCTTGTAACATCACAAATTTTTTTAAAACAAAATTTTAATTTTTTTGTTTTATTGTGATAATCGATTAGTAATACTATTATTTTTGGATTATAGTATATCACCTCATTTATATATTTGTTAATATTATTAAAATTTCTGAAATATAATCTCTGAACTCATCTATTAGATTTTGTATATATATATTTATCATAAATATCCTAAAATTTGTGAGGTATAATATATATGATACAAATAAATATCATACTTTCTTTTTTAATTCTATTTTTTTTTTTAAATTTTGTTAAAAAAATATTAATGTCTCCTAATTTTATTTAAAATAATATAAAAAATAAATATAATGAAACAGAGCTCCTATATTACTAATAGGGAATAGGGAGTTTAAAACTGGTGATGTGTCGTCCCCTCTATGGCTCTATCACAGCCTTCCATTGATGATAGGTGTTGCTCCTTCGATTCCTGCAGAGCCTCCTCACCCAATTCAAGATCGTTTCGATAAAAAATATTCAATACCCACAGATCCGGAGAATGTACAAGAAAGTAGAAGCTTCATTCTGGACGGTGGAGGAAGTCGATCCTATTTTGTATTTCAATTGCAAGTTTAATTTCTCTCAAAGTACGGATGGAGAAGAAAGTGAAATGGGCGCTCTGTTGGATCGACGAGTCTGAATCGTTCGTTGAATGGTTAATGGCTTCGCTTGCGTTGAAGGGATTTTTTCCTCCGGCATCTTCTGTGCCATTTTTTCTCCTTGCTTCTCCAACGAATGAAGGTTTGCACTGTGCTTACTCCGCATTTGAATTTTTTATTTCTGAATAAGAATCTGTTGATAAATTTTAAATACTCCTTAGTTGTTTCTATTCTAACTAAATCATTGTGTTTGTGAAAAGGCTTGCTAATATGTGTTCTGTGTACAGTCAGTTAAAATTGAATATTGTTCGGTGCATATGTTGAATGAGTACAGTACTGTAATTAAGTTTGTTTTCATGTGAAATCTTTGTTTACAGTGTTTTGTAAAATTTAGGGAACGATATAAATGATATCATTATCAATTTAAGTATGCTTTTCTGTCTGATTTTTACCTTTTATTTTAGTATTGTGATAAAGTTAATGTTGCTTCTTAATTTTAGGTTTTCTGTAGCTCAATGGATCAAGATAATTTTAAGCATTTCAAAGTGGTCCGGCTTCCTTCATATGATGATGAACATGGAGGTGTAAACGTGGAAATGGAGGAATCCATGGATCCCAATGATTTTAGTGTGATTCTCATACTCTTACAATGAAAGCTGCAGGTATCCCGTTGAATTAATTTATCCCTTTTTTTGTTTATTTGGAATGAAAAATTAAGTCTGAAATTAAAAGCTAATCCCCTATTTACTAATAGGGAGTTTAAAGAGGGAGAGGTTTTAGTGTGATTCCCAGATGTTCACTCTTACAAAGGAGGCTGCAGGTATACCAATGGATTAATCTCTCCCTTTTTCTTTTATTTGGACTGAAAATTTAAGTTTGAAATCAAAAGCTAATCCCAATGTATTTTGGTGGATCCTTTGTAATGCTTAGCCGTTTTTTTCTTCATGAATATTCAGAAGAATCACATATTGAAGAAGTTATTATTATGTGCAGTTTTTTTGGTGATTTAAATTCTTCTTGGGTGACTTTGTTAATTTCTACATGTGTTAGTTGATGTGGCCGAGATAAGTTTTAAAAATTTTGAATTGCAATTTCTTCATTGTCACATTATCTAATGCACAATTGGCTCTCCAGTTTATTGAAGTGTATTCTTGGTGATCACATAGACTTCTGCTCTGCATGAATTACAGTAGCAACCACCATGGTTTTGTTTGCTTAACATCATTATATTCACCTTTTTGTTTGTATACTTTGGCTCTATGCATGTCGGAACTTGAATATATTTGATTGTCAATATTAAAATTTTAATGCAAAATAAAATTTATGTTAATTTTCATGACTTAGATCATAGATGCATATCATAATTTGTCATTCCAATCATGTTCAATATATATATTTTGATATTATATTACTTATTGCATCGGCCTTAAAAATCTCAATGGTTGTATGCCACCACTGTTGTCATAGTCCATCCCTCATGATTTGTGTCGCCGATGTCGTTCCTCACTCCGCATCATTTGGACATCTAGCCACTGCGTAACTTTTTACCTTATGTATCTTTCTTTCCTCATTTATATTCTTTCAATTTGTATCACATGCCTGGAGTTGTAGAATTTGTGGATTTGATTTCTTCATTGTTAGCTACTCCTATATGATTTGAATTGAAGAGGATGAGAATTTGAACATACATGTAAATAAGGGGTAACATACTAAATTTATTAAGTTGGTTTAAACAAGTTGTCTTTGTGAATAACTTATTTTTTTCTCTTATGTTTTAATGTATATCCCCCTATATATTAACAGGAAGTCATCTTTGCTTATGTGTTGATTCCTTATTGTTTTTGCTTATGTGTTGATTTTTAGATATGCATGATTACACATGTCATATTTTGGTTGAATTCATTATATACGTGTCTAATGTGACATCAAAATAATGAGTTTACAATGCATGTGGTCCTATTATTATCTTGAGTAGAATGAGCAAAAAAATAAATAAAAAAAAATGGAAAATTTGACTAAAGATTTGAACGCGTAATTACTGAAAATCAGGACTGTCCATTTCCCAAAATAATCTCTCTTTATCTTCATTTCTATCTCGAAAAAAAATTCGGTTTCCCTTTCATCCGATTCTAATCTGAATCTTATCTTTATTTTACTTTTTTATTTTGCAGGTTGAAGAAGCGAAGATTAAATGAAATGTCTTATATCTCACATATTTTTCTATTTTGCAGGTTGAAGAAGCGAAGGATTAAATCACTGAAAGTCTGAAATGTCTTATATCTCACATATTTTTTGTTTTTTCAGTAGTTTTTTTTCTCTTGAAATGTTATCCGTGATTCTTCTCTACAATTTTTCGTTTCTGTTTTCATATGCAAACCATTTAGGATGCATTAAGGAAAAAAAGTTTGTCTCATCTATTAACCTACAATGGGGTTACATATATAGATGTTAAGGGTTAACAGGTCTATCAACAAATTAAGGCCAAGTTTTGCCACTAGCGAACAAGTCGAGCCTGGAAGTTACTAAGCGAGTTGTCTGCATCCAAGTATAATGCATCGGTACTCGCTCAATCTGAATGTATTTATATAATGTAATAATAAATATGATTGTCTGCCAATGTGTTGATTATAAAATAAATTCAGCTTAGTAGGTTATGTGTGAAATGTGAACATTGACATTGTCTTAATTTTTTTTTATTTTAAAATGGCAAACTATCTTCTTTGAGTTTATGCATATATATGGGGATTCGAAGAGTACATATATATCATGATTTTAGTGACTTAGAATGGCAAACTATCTTCTTTTCTGCTGCTCTTATCTCTTAGTTACCTTTTGTTCAATAATCATCATGTTTGTGAAATGTAAGCATAAATTTTATCAATTGATTCTAGACATGTACTTTTCCTGAACTTGCGTTTGTCAATATTTAATCAGGTAATTGATTTTGTTTGGTAATCGAATCCATTTGGTTGGACACAGTCATCGTGTCTACTCGCTGAGTGTGTGATTAACCATTTGATTTGGTTAAATAGTGGCTTGATCCTTTGCAGTCTAAAGTATAATTCTTACTTGAGATTATGGCAAAGTCAAGTTTCACTACTTTACAACATGTAAACTTATTTTTTCATGCTCTTTGTTGTGATGTCTTTTCTTATTATCATATACATATATATATATATATATATATATATATATATATATATAAAAAGATGACTAATGATTGGAATTGTTGATTAATTAATTTATGCGTGTGCACCGCGAGAACAAAGATGAAAAATGTCTCTTGATCGAGTTTTGTGTTGGTTTGCCAGGTATATATGCTGCCAACCTGGTGTGATGTGCCTCACACCATGTAATAATGCAAAGGATTTCAGAAAAGAGAGGTAGGAACATGTTTGGAATAGGCTTCTCCCTCCATTTTTTTAAATTCACTCTGAATCTGTATTCTAGCTATATATCTACTTACTTTCCTACCCCCCAATCCTCAGAGTTTATTTATTTTTGCGTCTAACTGAAATACACATATATATGACATACTCTATCCGTCCCGCCCTAAGCTTCATGTTTGTTTTTTGTACATGAATAAAGGAATATAAGTATCACATGTGTAGTGGGTTGTTTAAAGGTAGACAGAGATGGAAAAAAAATTGTAAGAGAAAAGGTAGATAGATATAAAAAAAAAAATGTAGATAAATAGTGTGCGACTGCCAAAAAAAAATGGAGAAGCTTTACTTTGAATGTCTGTTTTGGTAAAAGGGAAAGCTTACGGTAGGATGGAGGGAGTAAATGGTTTACAAATTTTTTATGTTGATGAACAGTTCAACAAAGGGACTCGAATCTGGTGCATATGGCTCAAACATGAACTTTTGACATTTTCAAGTGATGTTTAAAACCTAAAAAATATATATGTATACTACTTATTCACGAGTCACGACACCAATTATTTGAATTCATATAATGCCAAATTCTTCAAAACATACATATCGTCAGTTTTTTAAATATAATCAGTTTTTTTAAACATACATATCTACTTACTTGGCATGATCATATTGCTAGGACCAGCTGGAGGCGGAAATAACATAGGGAAAATAGGAGAAATAGTAGTAGGCGATCATATTGCTAGGACCAGCTGGAGGCGGAAATAACATAGGGAAAATAGGAGAAATAGTAGTAGGCCTATTACTTTGCATGATTATATTGCTAGGACCAGCTTCCATTGCCATTGGTATTAGTGTTAGAGCAACCAGCATCATTAGTAGTAGACAATGGCAATTCATTCTTCACATCTAAATTTGCAATAGTTGAACTTATAGGCCCACTAGAACTACCATTCTCTATTTCCTCTTTTACATATTTATTGTAACTTTCGCCTGTCCTGTCCTCCTCGTAACTTCCGCCTGTCCTGTCCTCCTCGTGGCTCGTGACATCCTCGTGACATATGCTTCTTTCTGATAAATATTATTTTTTTTCATTTTTTTAAAGAAAATTTTAATTTTTTTGTTTTATTGTGATAATCGATTAGTAATACTATTATTTTTGAATTATAGTATATCACCTCATTTATATATTTGTTAATATTATTAAAATTTCTGAAATATAATCTCTAAACTCATCTATTAGATTTTGTATATATATATTTACAATAAATATCTTAAATTTGTGAGGTATAATATATATGATACAAATAAATATCATACTTTTTTTTTAATTCTATTTATTTTTATCTTAATTTTTTTTATATTAAGTTGACCTTTTTCTTTTTTTTAATTTTGTTAAAAAAATATTAATGTCTACTAATTTTATCCAAAATAATATAAAAAATAAATATAATGAAACAGAGCATTGGACGTTGAAGATTATTTTTGCACATTCTTAATAGGAAAAATATCAATTTTTTGAAGATTATTTTTGCACATTCTTAATAGGGAAAATATCAATTTTTGTCCCTCAGTTTTACCTCTTTTCATATTTGGTCACCCACATTTTACTATCAAAATTAGTCACTCAGTTATTATATTCTATGAAAATTGATCACTCGTTAGTCAATCTGTCATTGACTAACGGAGAAAGAGTTTTGAGATGTGCAAAAATTACCCATATCTACATTATATTTATAATAGGTCAGAATTTTGCATCTTAGAACGTGATATAATAGGTTAGAAGGAATTCTGATGCATCTTTGTAGAACGTGATTCGTTGGTTTACTTTTTATTTTAGAGATAATTAGGAAATGAGAAACTCAGGCGATAGAAATTTATTTCAATTAATTTCAAATGCCCAATTGTTTGACTAACATTTCAAGAAATCTACAATAATGATTTTAATAGAAAAATATAGAAAAATATTTAGAATGAAAAATAAGTTTATAAAATTTGAATTGGAAAACAGAGTACAATTGTTAAAAAAAAAACAGAACCAACAAAAATGAATTCATAATTAGTTAAATAATTATTAAAAACTTATTGAAAATTTATGACAATCTAGCCAGTTTCACGTTCTAGATGCATGAGAAAGAATTCACATTATCTATAATATAAAAAGTAAACCAACAACAACATGGTTGATTGAATCACGTTCTAGATGCATCAGAACTCTCTGACCTGACCTGTTATAATATAATATAAATATTGATAATTTTTGCATATGTTTCATTCTTGTTTCTGTATTTGTTTCATTAGTTCTGAAAATGCATGAGAATTTTTTAACTTTTTTTTGAGAAATTTCACGGCTCAAAACTCTTTCTCCGTTAGTAAATGACAGATTGACATAGTGACTAAATGTGGGTGACCAAATATAAAAAGAGGTAAAACTGGGTGACCAAAGTTGATATTTTCCCTTCTTAATATGAAAATCCTCAACAAAATTAATACCCTACCAAAATCATTTTACGTTTTACTTTACACCTCACCAAATTCACTTTACACCTCATCAAATCATCCAAAATATTTTTTAACTATGTCAATAATCTCGGTACGGAGGGAGTAAATGATAGAATCCATAATTAGCTACCGTTTGAAAGTCTCTCATTCAATAGAGTAACTAAGTACTTCCTCCGTCCCACAAAAATAACTACATTTAACTTTACACACAGATTAAGAAAAATCAATAAATGTAGTCAAATTTAGCTAATGTGTCAATTTTACCCTTAGAATCACATATTCCAAAATCTGCTAAATTTTAATTACTCTTATTAATTAGGGGTAAAATTGACAATAAAGTATTTAATGCTAAAGTAAAAGAGAAAATGTAGTTATAATTTGGAACATCCAAAAAAGGAATACGTGTGAGACAGAGTGAGTATTTGGTAGGGTTTATGTCTAAAGAATAATTAGGAGAATTCGTCTAAATTGAATTTGAGTACAAAAATACATTAAAAAAAATATTTAGTTACGTTATGATATCATATTGACCAATGAATAAATTTTAAGGAAAATTGGTCCATATTGCCTAGATTCTTGATGGATGATGGAAGGTAAAATATCTACATATAACTATTGCCAAAGTCTTGTCAAGTACACCATGTACTTGAGTAGATTTTTACTAGTCAAATGTTGACCGTTGATCGGTCAACGGTCAAACTTTGATTTTTTTTTTTTTTTGATTTTTTTTTCGATTTTTTTTTTTTAAAAAGTGTATGTTATTATAACTAAAAAGTGTATGTTACTATATTGAAAAGTGCAACATTGTTTTTAATGAAAAGTATATGTTATTATAACTGAAAAGTGTATTATATTATAACTGAAAAGTGTAAGTTATATATTAATAAAAAGTGTATATTATTATAACTGCAAAGTGTATGATCTATTAATGAAAAGTGTATGTTTTATTAATAAAAAAATGTATGTTATTATAACTGCGAAGTGTATGATATATTTAATTAAAAATGTATGTTATTATAAGCAAAAAGTGTATGATATATTTAATGAAAAGTGTATGTTATTATAACTAAAAAGTGTATGTTTTATTAATGAAAAGTGTAAGTTATATATTAATGAAAAGTGTATGTTATTATAATTGAAAAGTGTATGATATTATAACTGAAAAGTGTATGCTAATGATACACATTTTGTTTATTTGTACTTGCACTTTCATAATCTAGAAAAACTGGTGCTAAATTTTTTTTAAAAAATTATTATTAATTTTACTCGTTTTATTATTTTTTTACTTGCACTTTTATTACTATTAATAATATTATTAGTAAGTGCAATTAATGATATTACTAGTACTTGCACTTTTTTTATAATGTATAAAAAAAAAGTGTTGCTAATTTTCTTTTTTAATTATTATTCATTTACAGATTTTATTATTTATTAATTGCACTTTTATTACTATTAATGATATTATTATTATTATTATTAAAAAAATTATTATTATTACTATTAATGATATTATTATTATTATTATTAAAAAAATTATTATTATTACTATTATTATTAAAAAAATTATTATTATTTATTAATTGCAGCTAAAATAAAAATTTTGAAAATGGTTAGAAGTGGGATTTATTATTTGCACTAAAACTGCTAAAATAAATTTTTCGAAAATTGTAAGAAGTGAGATTCGAACTGGGACATGGTGGTAATGCAATCAAGGTTAACCATTAGGTTACAAGGACTTTTGTTAAGTTTTTTATTATTTATTCTATATATAATTTATATTTTTTATATAGCTGGACTCAAGTACACCGTGTACTTGAGTACACAACAGCCCTATCCATAACTATTAGTTTTATTTCATTTTATTGAAATCTTGAATTATGATTAAGTTAATTGTATTGTATTAGGGAAAGAGATGTAAATGATTAAAATCTGGAGAATGATCTTTTTTCTGAGCTTAATCTTATTTTGATCCTCTCTTCTCTCTCATCATCTAACTAGAAGAGAAGGAGAAGAGAGATGGGAATTAATTTGATTGTACTGTTAATTTTCTGATAGAAAATAAAGGAAGAGGGAGAGAAATTGAGAGAGATAGTACTGTTAATTTTCTGATCATATTCATTAAGCCAACTGCGGCATTTGTAACAAACAGGGGGACCAATGTCCACTTTTGAAATTAAAGGAAATATAAGCTAGAAAATGCAATTAAATAAAAGATAAATGGGCCAACTTCATTTAAATGGCTTCTCTTCATTTTTCTCCTGGGCCAACTTTCCAGCCAATTCTGGGCGCGGCTAAAGGCACCCGGATTTCCTATGAGTACACTCACCAAACATTTTTTTAATCTTCAGAACCGGTGAAATGTCCAATATACCCCTAGGTTAAAATTTATGAAAAAAACTAGGATGAGTACACCCACCCATTCTATTTCACCACCACCACCATTCAACCAACAAAACTCCAAAATTGCAATAAAAATTAATCCAAAACAACAAATGTTCGAAAAAAATTTCAAAACAAACATGTTCGAAATGTTTTTCAAAACAAATATGTTCGAAAAAAATTCCAAAACAACTCAAATTTGTTTGAAAAAAAAGATCGAATATGTTGTTCGAAATTTTTTCCAAAATAAACTCAAATTGTTTCCAAAACAAACAAATTTTTTTCCAAAACAAACTCAATATGTTCGAAAATAATTCTCGAACTACTAAAAACCCTAATTTTCCTAAATTTTCTAGGATTTTCAAAACCCTAATTTCTGTAAAAAAAATTAAAAAAAAAAACTTACCTTGCGTGGGTGCCGACGACGGGCGTGGGTGCGATGAAGGGGAGGGGGAGAGGCTGCCGCCGCGAAGGGGAGAGGTAGACGGCCGCGACGGCCCAAGGCAGTGGCTGGGCCGCCGCGGCGAGGGCGGGGCCAACGAGAGGGAGGGGGCGCCCAGACGGGGTTGCGCGGAGGGGGCGCGTCGGTTGGGTTGCGGGGAGGGGGCGTTGGCTGCGGCGGCTGGTGTTGCGGCTGGGAGAGGGCGGCGGTGGGGTCGCGTCGGCTGGGGCTGCATCGCGTGGGTGGTAGGGAAAAGGGGGAAGAGGGAGGCGACGGTGGCTACGGCCGCGAACGGGGAGGGGGAGGGATCTGGACCGACGGGGGAAGGCCTCGCCGGCGATTTGAAAGAAAGGGTGGTTGATTTTTTTTTTTGACGGAAAAGAAGAAGTGGGTGTCTGAATTGAATTGAGAAAAGAGAGAATGAGGTTTTAATTGAGATTGAGGGTGAATTGAGAAAAGAGAGAATGAGGTTTTAATTGAGATTGAGGGTAAATTTGAGTTTTCCAGGTGGGTGTACTCATCCGATTTGTGTGTGTTCTCATCCCCTGGGTGTACTCATAAGAAATTGGGGTGCCTTTAGCCGCGCCCTTCATTAATTCCTTGGCCCAATAACTTCAACTCCTCTTCACTCTTTTGGCCCAATAATTCCAACAGCACCTTTCTTCACTTTCGGGACACTTCCAGAAACAACATCTGGCAACTTGACTTTCAAACTACTCTTAGGGGATGTTTCTTTTGGGCTTTGGGTGGTTTTAAAAACCAGATTTTTGAAATTCTGGTTTTTGAAATCCCGATGAATAGTAATATGGGTGTTTCTTTTGGGTTTTGGAATAATGAAGGATTTAACTTTATGTCAAATCAAGTTGTAAGATTGAATGAGTTTGTATTATTATATTATTGTTTGGTGAGATTATAATGATTAGTTGATTAAATGTATTATATTATTGTATTATTATATTATTATAGTATTATTATATTATTGTTGAAAAAGAATATAATGATTGGAGTAATATTATATAGATATAACTTTATGTCAAATCAATATGTTTGATAAGGGTGGTTTTGAGTGGATTTTGAAAACCGATTTTTAAATCCCGAAGTAAAACGGGTTTTGGATCTTGAAATCCAAAACCTGTTTTTAAAACCAAAAAGAAACATCCCCTTAGTACCTCCATCTTCATCTTTTGTTATTTTCGGTTGTGAGATCATAACATAAAGCCTTCAAACAAATAGTATTGTTTGAAAATTCATCCAAGCCACCCACGTAAGATATCATTTAAAATGACTATCAATATAGTACAATCATATAATCTGATCAAGTACGATATCATATATATAATCCAATCCCAAGGAGGTAATAGCTAATTGTGTTATCTTTACAAAGTGTGTGTATATGCAGGTATTTTTTTTTTAATTCAAGAAAAACATTTTATTTCCCAAATATTCTGATAAACTAGAAAAATTAACTCAAAATCTCACTTTTAAAAATTAACTCAAAATCTCACTTTTTTAAAACTTTCATCTCTCAATAGTTTGTTTACCTTCTACCTACAGGGTACGTGAAAACTGCTCTAAGATGAAGCAAAGAAAGTACCTAATTCTTTTTTAATAAATAAATATAATTCATTTTTTTTTGGATTTCTAATTTATTTTTTTCCTAATTTTTTTAATAAATAGTTTTGATTGCTCAATTTTTTTGATATATTAAAGATTTGAGATATAAAATTCTACATTTATTTACAAAACAAGATGCTAAAACAAGAAGCTAAAACAAGCATAAACTACCAATATAATGAAACAAAGTGTAAATATAAATGAATATAATGAAACAAAGCTGATGAAACAGAGTGTAAATATAAATTAAAAGAATCCATGTTTGAAACTCATGAATTGATTTGGAAGAAAATTAAACTAGTGATGTATAAAATTCTAGAACTCAATTGAATCTCTCATTCATAAATAGAGAGTAATTGAGGGTATTTGGTAGGGTTTAGCGTGTAAAGCATAGTTGGGAGAATTGAACATGTAAGAAGAGGTACTTGAAGATTTCTATATACTCATGTTCTAACTACACTAATTAATTATTAGCAAGGATTCATTTATGTTAAACAATTCCACCGAACGAAGAAACGGAAAAGAATCAGATTTAGGGTTACGCTTGACTTGTGAATTTTCATAATGACCAAAGAGCAAATTTAAGAAAAATTAGATTCTTCCTTAGTTACACTTCCTTAGTTACACCAGAATCCAATAATGAAGGATGAATGATCAAATTAAGGTAAAATATCTACATATAACAAAGTATCTTAAAGAAAGTTGTAGGAATGTGCTCACTCTTACATCTGAAGAGATGAAAGAAAGCTGTAGGAATGAGCGCCTCACTCTTACACCACGCTCTCTTACAGAAGAAGGGCTCTCTCTCTATAAGGGTGGATAAATACACTCTTGTGATACACCCTTTAGATTTATTCACTCCAGGATTATCTTTACTAAGCTAGTTAGTTAGACAGTTAATTAGTTGGTTTAGATTAGCAGTTACTCATTAGCATATTAAATAGGCTAACACTCTGTTTCTTCTTCTTAAGATGAATTCATCACTTGTAAACACATTCATACTTTGTATTCTTCCAAAAGTATAATTCAGAAGATGTTTTGATTCTTCATCTCAATATGGTATCAGTTTCGTGTGGAAATTGATAGACCATTCGATCTTGCCGCCTGTGTTTCACAATCTTCGATTCTCATATCGATTCCTTTTTTCCCCCTTTTGAATTTAAGGGCTCATCGGATTTTTTTTCCGACCTTCCTCTGATCGGCCTCGCCTCCGTCTTGTTCGCTGCTCACTATTGCACCCATGGCACCAACAGTCACCGATCCCGACTCCCTTGATCCGGCCAAGAATCCATTCTCTCCACTGGCCCTCCACCAAAACGACAATCCGGCGGTCTCCATCGTCCTCGAGCCTCTCAACGGCACCAACTACATTTCTTGGAGCTATGACCTTAAGCGGAGCCTCAGTGTGAAGAACAAAGCTCGCTTGATCGATGGATCTCTAACAATTCCATCCGAAGAGGAGGACCCGTCCACACATGCCGCTTGGGTTAGGGCCAATGACCTGGTTTTGGTATGGATTCTGAACTCTATTTCTCCTGATATTAAGAGAACATTAGAGTACTTTTCTCTTGCTAAAGATGTATGGGACGAATTGGTTATTCGATATGCTCTTTCTGATGGAACTAGGGTCTACCATTTAGAAAAATCTCTAAGTACGATTTCTCAGGGCTCTCAGTCCCTTGTTAGTTACTATAATCAATTTAAAGCTTTGTGGGATGAATACTTAAGTTTTAGACCTGTCCTTAAATGTTCTTGTGGTGCTATGGATGGTTGCACTTGTGATCTTCCTAAACTGATGACCCAAACCCTAGAGCAAGATGCTGTGATGAAATTTTTGGTAGGACTTCATGACTCCTATAGTACTATTAGGAGCCAATTCTTACTTCAATCTCCCTTTCCTGCCTTGTCCAAAGTTTATGGTTTACTACTTCAAGAAGAATCCCAAAGAACTCTAAACACTGTTTCTAATCCTATTCAAACTGATTCTATTGCCATGGTTTCCAAGAATTCTAGATTTTATAAGGACAAGAGAAAACCTATTAAGTGCAGTCACTGTGATGGCATTGGTCATACTATTGATAGGTGTTTTCAAATCATTGGTTTTCCCCCTGGGTGGAGAGGCCCTAGAGGTCCTCCAATTAAGGAGTCCAACAAAACTGTCAATACTTCTATTAGACAGGATCTCCAAATGGACTCCAACCCTCTTTGTACTCAAGATCTTTTTGATAAGTTTTTGAGCTTTTCTAAGATGCAGAACATGAATGATAAAAGGAACATACACCCATCTGTAGCAGGGGCTTCTACTGCTCACATTGAGGAAGTTGTCACCCCCAATGATCCAGGTATGTTCCCTATATGTTTAACTTCTACATCCAGTTCCTGTTTTACCTCTGTTAAAATCTCTACATGGATCTTAGACACTGGTGCTACTGATCATATGGTGTTTGATTTATCTTTATTCACTACTCCACCATCTGTAGCCAATATTAAGATTTCTCTTCCTAATAATGTTATCTCTACAGCTACTCATATGGGAAATATTACCATTAATGAACATCTCACCTTATATAATGTGTTGTATGTTCCTGATTTCACATTTAACCTGCTTTCTATTAGCCATTTGACTAGATATTCAAACTGCACTGTCAGCTTCTTGTCTTCTCATTGTATATTACAGGACAATTCCACCAAGATGGTGATTGGTTCTGCTGAGCAGATTAGGGGCCTTTATCTCTTACAAACTGCTCACCCCTCTAGCAACTATGTGTCTTGTAGTACTATCAATAATGACTCTTGTAATTTTGATTTGTGGCATAAGAGATTAGGGCATATATCTAGCAAATGTTTGTTACAGATTCCTACTCTAGATGTAAAAGCTACTAGCATTCATAACAACTGCTTTGTATGTCCTTTAGCTAAACAAAAGAGAAGGCCATTTCCTTTAAGCACTTCTTCTTCCCCTAGCATTTTTCACTTGATTCATTGTGATGTCTGGGGTCCATTTTCTGAATCTTCTATTACTGGTCATAGATTTTTCCTCACCATTGTTGATGATTATAGTAGATGTACTTGGATTTATCTTTTACAAGCCAAAAGTGATGTTAAACTCTCTTTGCACAATTTCTACAACATGGTGCTAACTCAATTTGGTGCTAAAATAAAAACATTAAGAAGTGATAATGGCACTGAGTTTATTTTATCTGAATTCTACCATAATTTGGGTATCATACATCAAACTACTTGTGTTGAAACACCCCAGCAAAATGGCATTGTTGAGAGAAAACATCAACATTTACTTCAAGTTGCTAGATCACTCATTTTTCAGTCTTCTCTGCCTTTAAAATTTTGGGGAGAATGCATTAAAACTGCTGCTTTTATTATAAATAGAGTTCCTTCTTCTGTCCTCAAACAGAACACACCCTTTCAAATGTTGTATGGCAAACCACCTGATTATTCTATGTTCAAAACCTTTGGTTGTTTATGTTTTGCTAGTACTTTAGTCTCTCACAGACACAAATTTGATCCTAGGGCATCCAAATGTGTTTTCATTGGTTATCCCTTTGGAACTAAAGGATACAGATTGTTTGATATATCTGCTAACAAGATTATTGTTTCTAGAAATGTTGTTTTCTTTGAGAATGTATTTCCTTTTGAAAACATCATTCCACCTGTTATGCATCCTCAGTCTGTACCCCCTTCTTTTGATGATGCTATTGATGATGATGATGATGTTTTTCTTTCAACTCCTAATAACATTTCTCTTCATTCTGATCCTGTTGTTCAATCTGAGGTTCTTCATGACCCATCTGATATCATACAACCTACTCTTGACACTCATTCTGAGGAAATGGAAACTTACAGTAGACCTTCTAGATCCAAAACACAACCTGCATACTTGCAAGTTTATGAAACTGATTTACCTGCTTCCATTGATCATGCTAAATTGAATTTCATTTCATCTGGAAAACAATATCCCATACATGATTATCTGACTACTAATAGGTTATCTACCTCTCACAAGCAATTTACTGCTTCCATTTCTCAAATACAGGAACCTAAAACATACAAACAAGCAATCCTTAATGATAATTGGATTCTTGCTATGAAAAGGGAAATTGATGCTTTAGAGAGAACCAATACTTGGACTCTTGTAGATTTACCTATAGGTAAAAACTGCATAGGGAGTAGATGGATTTATAAAGTCAAATACAATTCAAATGGATCAATAGAGAGATATAAAGCTAGGTTGGTTGCTAAGGGCTACACCCAACAAGAAGGAATAGATTACTTTGATACTTTTTCCCCTGTTGCTAAAATCACCACTGTTAGAATTTTATTGGCTATTGCTGTTACTAGAGATTGGCATATACACCAATTAGATGTAAATAATGCCTTCTTGCATGGTGATTTAGACCAAGAAATATACATGTTTCCTCCTCCTGGTTATTGCTCTAACAATGATAAAAGAGTTTGTAAATTAAATAAGAGTTTGTATGGTTTGAAACAGGCTTCTAAACAATGGTTTACCAAATTAACTACCTCCTTGATTGGCCTGGGATTTACTCAATCAAGGGCTGATACTTCCTTGTTTACTAAGCATGATGGAGTTGATTTTACTGTTGTCCTTTGTTATGTTGATGATTTGATTGTGTCTGGTTCAAACATTGCTATTATCAACACTGTCAAAGATTTTTTGAATGACAAGTTCACTATTAAAGACCTTGGTGTTCTGAAATATATTTTGGGGATAGAAGTTGCAAGAAACAGCACAGGTCTTACTCTTTGTCAAAGAAAATATGCTTTGGATTTGTTGCATGAATCTGGTTATTTGGGTAGTAGGCCTTGTTCCACACCTATGGACTCTAAGTTGAGCTTTGATGCCAACTCTCCTGTTCTAACTAATCCTAGCCATTATAGGAAGCTTGTGGGTAAACTTCTTTACTTAACTGTCACAAGGCCTGACATTTCATATGCTATTCAAACTCTTAGTCAATACATGCAATCTCCTACTGTGGCTCATTTGACTGCTGTTCATAGGGTTTTAAGATATCTTAAGAGTAATCCTGGTAATGGTGTTTTTTATCCTAAAGATATCCCTTTGAAAATACATGCTTTTTCTGATTCTGATTGGGCTAGATGCATTGAAACAAGGAGAAGTATCACTGGTTTTAGTATTTTTATTGGTTCTTCTCTAATCTCTTGGAAATCCAAGAAACAATCTACTGTGAGCAGGTCTTCTGCAGAGGCTGAGTATAGAGCCTTGGCCTCCACCACTTGTGAGTTACAATGGATACACTACATCCTTGCTGATTTGGGAATTCAACTTTCACAACCTTCAACCATGTACACTGATAGCAAAAGTGCCTACTCCATTGCCCATAATCCATGCTTGCATCAAAGGACAAAACACATTTCCTTGGATTTTCACTTCACAAGGGAGAAGATTCAAGCTGGCCTCTTCACTCTTGTTCACATCCCTACAACTGAAAACTTGGCTGATATCCTCACCAAACCATTGTCTCCTACTGAATTTTCCAGTCATAAGGCCAAAATGGGCCTGTTGGACATTCACTCCCATTTTGAGGGGGGTATAAGGGTGGATAAATACACTCTTGTGATACACCCTTTAGATTTATTCACTCCAGGATTATCTTTACTAAGCTAGTTAGTTAGACAGTTAATTAGTTGGTTTAGATTAGCAGTTACTCATTAGCATATTAAATAGGCTAACACTCTGTTTCTTCTTCTTAAGATGAATTCATCACTTGTAAACACATTCATACTTTGTATTCTTCCAAAAGTATAATTCAGAAGATGTTTTGATTCTTCATCAAAATACTCTCTTACACCAGAAGAGAAGGAGCAGAAGAGAAGGACTCTCTCACACCAGAAGAGAAAGAAGTACTGTGTAATGTTTTAGAATTCGCTTTCATATTTATTGAGAAAATAATGATAAAGAAAACAGACGTTAACTCATAAGATCCAAAACAAAAAATATAGTCAAAAGGGAAGGGGGTGTGTCCTCGAGAAGTAATTCGTTCTTCACGCGTGGCCCTATGTCTCTCTGCAAACTCTCATAGTGTTCTGTGAAATAACAATTACTCCCGATAAGACTTTATTTAGATTATAGTAATTGATCTTTCTTCTATCTCAAACGACAGGATAAGGATTGCAAGTAATTTGTTTCCTTGAAAGTGAGGATAGAATTAGAGTTGTTTGATATTTATGAAAAAGGAGAGTATAGATGAAATAGAGAGAAGAGAGGGGATAGTGACTAACTGCAGGGTCAGGCATGCAGTATCTACTCGTCAATTGCACACTCGTCAATTTTTCATTTTTTTAAAGAAAATTTAAATTTTTTTGTTTTATTGTGATAATCGATTAGTAATACTATTATTTTTGGATTATAGTATATCACCTCATTTATATATTTGTTAATATTATTAAATAATATATATGATACAAATAAATATCATACTTTTTTTTTTTAATTCTATTTATTTTTATCTTAATATTTTTTAATAAATAGGGTAGTTTAGATTGCTACCTCAAAAAAATTTTCTGATATAAATTCTTTTTTTTATATATATAATGATCTAGATTACTTCAATTCAGCATATTTTGTAATTTCCCCTTCTTTTTCTTTTTCTTTTTTTTTATATTAAGTTGAATTTTTTTTTTTAAATTTTGTTAAAAAATATTAATGTCTCCTAATTTTATTTAAAATAATATAAAAATAAATATAATGAAACATAGTAGAAAATAGTTTATAATAAGTACTCCCTCCGTTCCATGATTACTTACACTTAGGCTATCGATTGACTTGTGAATTTTCTGAGACAATAGTGATGGAATTTATTAGCTAGATAAAGAAACGAAATTAAGAAAGTAGAAATCGGTCATGCAAGTAAAGCAAAATTAAATACATAGTTACACCATAACCAGTGAGAACTGAAGGAGCGTGGCTCCATCCCACCATCGGCATTCTTCTACGAATGAAATCTGCTCGTAATTTTATTTTAATTGAATTTCTGTATACGGTTGTGATGATTACTTTTATTTTAATTCGTGTTATTGCTGAGTGAGAATAAATTTAAATGCAAATGAAAGCAGAAGTCTATCATGTAAATATAGTAGATAGATAAAGATAGCAGGGTTCAATTCTAACATGCATATTTAGCAATATAAACATTCAATTAAAGAAAAATCAATGTACGTGTTCTCAAAATCCGTACATTTTTTTTTTTAAATTCATTTTGTTCAAGTCCCTTGATAATCGATCTGATGGGACGACCGATGGGAATATATGTTGAAAGAAAACCATATAATATAGATCTCAGGCGATATTTAAGTAGGAGTTACACCTAATAACATACACCATATGATGTAGAACGAGTGGCGTTGCAATTTCTGAAGAAACGAGAGCATCCGAAGAATTTCTGAATTTTTGAAGTTTTGAGAGCCGGAACCCGATTTTGGCGTGTGAGCACACTTTTTCGGGTGGAATCGATGCTACGAGTCAAACTCACCGCTTTGCTGTGACGTGTGACGCTTTTTGGCCAAATTCCATCGTTTGAGGGGTCAAAAATGCGTTTTACTGTTTTTCGGGTGTTAATTTTTGCAATTTTTAATCGTTTTGGGGTTTTTCTGTAATTTCTGAACTTCGTACCCTAGGGTTTATTTTTATTCTCGTTTTCCAGACATTGTGGAGTAGTTTTTTGAAGATTGAAATATTATTGAAGAATTATTCTTCGTTTTATCAAGATTCGGGTATTCTGTGAATCAACGATTCTTGTTATTTGTTCTTTTGATCACGCACACTGCATCAGTTGGTATTCAGAGTCCAGTCAACGCTCCTAATATGTTGATTCACATTGATCAAGCCACCATGAATGTCAATCTCACCCAAAATTTGTTTTCTGATAGCTTTTCAGATACATATGATGATGTTAATTTGGGCTATGAGGGTCCACCAATTTTTGATGAAGAGGTGGATGACCTTTTCGTGAAATGTGATATTTTAGAAGATTTGATATCTACGGTTGGAGACTATGAGGGTCCTCCAAAATTTGATGAAGAGGTCATTATTCACTATGACGACTCTTCATTTTTTAAAGATAGTGCAATGTTTGTATCATTTTTACAGGTGTCTTTTGTCGTGGTTAATTCACTAGAGGATGTGTGCCCCACACCACGACTTTATTTGGTGTTCGTGTTTTCGAAGGAGCAATATGCAAACTATATGGGGAACGATATGTCAATACACAAACTACATATTTGTTACTCTAAGGATGTTGTGGCGGATCGATCCCGACGCGCTCTTCAGATTTTCGATTTGAGGACGAATCTTTCCAACCCCGAGAGAGATGATGCAGATTAATTGGCAATTATGTTCTTAATTTTAATGTTAATTAGATGTTATTTTTGGTTAAGTTTTTGAATTTTTGAAATAGTTTCCTTTTGAATCCATTTTTCTTTTTTGTATAAGCCCACGATAGAGTTGGGCCGTAGGACTAGGGTTTTGAAGTTTGCCTATTTATAGCTTTGGTGTTTTGCATTGTAAGAGGAGTTGATTTTGATTAATAAAAAAAACGAGAGTTTATCTCAGGATCTCTTTTACGGTATTCTGTGTGAATCAACGTATCTGAGTTTGCCACTTTTCCGGGTATTCGTAGAATCAACGGATAGTGTGTGTGTGTGAGTTTGCCACTTTTCCGGGTATTCGTAGAATCAACGGATAGTGTGTGTGTGTTCTTTTGTGTTCTTTATATATCTTCTTTATTATTCTTTATTATACGCTTCCGTCACTGCATCACCATATAATTTACATTGCAAAATCATGTAAACAAATTTTATTACCTGTTTTCAAGCTTACAAGATATACTTAATTATCATCAGAAATGAAGGGAGAAACGAAGTTGTGTTCAAACTTTAAACTTCAAACCATACGCAATATCTTCATGGTTGAGCTTGAGTTAGCAACGAGCATTTGAGATTTTTTTCTCCAACATACACTCGAAACAAAATGGTCAACATTTTCACCTGTGTTCTCTTTCTCTTTTCCAGATAAAGGATCAATATATCCAAATTTGTGACAAGCAATTGGCATTGACAAAGATCTGTAATAAGCATAAACCTGAAACAAAATTGAATTGGTTTCAATCCAATTTAACACATTAAATGTCATGTTAATTATATTCTTAACTATCAGAAGAGATTCTTAATCTAATAAAATTTTAATAACTAAATCAGTATTTCTTCAGGACATAGTCTTAGCCCAGGTTAGAAGAGAGTTCACAAACTCATTCACAAGTTTGTAGCATTTTTAAACTTTAGGATAAATAATGTTTCTTAAATTTTAAAAAAAATGGGAAAAAAAAAAGTAATATCACATCAACACTGTTTTATAGTAAAAATTAATAATCTCAAAAAACAATAAGAATATATACCTCATTACTTTCAGAGCCACATGCTATATATCCATCCAACACATCCAAGCCAACAAAGGTCTGCAAGAAAAATCAGATAGTTTAATTAAAAGGTGAAAACAATTTAGAATCTCATGTAATTTTACATTAAAATTCAGATAGATTTAATTGAAAAGGTGAAAACATTTTAGTATTTGATATAACTAAACTAACCTTCAAATTAGTATGACCCTTATAAGTCAAACTGCTAGCATTAGGAGACAACCCATCAATGCTTGTTTGCTTGAGGTCCCAAAGCTTTAATGTGTTGTCTATTGATGAAGATACAATAGTTTCTGGATCCAAGAATTTCACATAACTAACAGTATCTCCATGGCCAGATAGTGTGCACCACGGAAGTCTTGTGTGGCGAAGATCGTAAAAGTAGATCTTACGTTCAGCAGACCCGAATGCGACAAGGTGGGACGAGTATGGAGAGAACTGAACACAACAAACATTGGAAGGACTCCGAAGAGTGCATGTTGAATTACTCTGTACATCAACAATTAATGAAGAAACAAACATCACTTAGAAGTAGCTAGATTAATAATTACTTTGATCATAATTAGTATATTTAATTAGTAAGTTACCTCATCAATATTCCATATTTTAACAGAACAATCATCACCTCCAGTAATAAATTTCTTGGGGTCAGTTTGAGAAAAGTCAACAGACCAGGCTCTTTTCTTGTGCTTATTGTATTGGACAATTCCTTGTCCAGTATTTGCATCCCACATCTGAAAGTTGCATTCAAACATTGAAATTAACAACAATAATGTTAGAATTAAAAATGATCATAAACTTAGTAATAATACCTGGACTAAACCATTGCACTCAGTGGAAGCCAAAAAGTTCTTGATGTATTTATTCCATGAGACACAACTAAATTTAGAGTTGCTTGACATTTCCAATACTGGATACTGAATATCTACAGAATCATCCAAAAGTGAATTAAACTCAAATATTTTAATCTTCTTAGAAACCCCAGCTGAAGCAATGTACTCTTCATCACGATCAAAACTCAAAGAGGATACCACGCCATTTGCGTTGAGAATATCAATATTTTTCAATGTCCCGCACACCTCAAATTTTTTGTAGCGACCAAACTTACAAATACCATCGAAAAATATTTGTTCTATAGCAGGCAAACTGGAGGGTGGATCTTGAGCACAATACAACCTCTCACGCTTCGTTAGAATACCTTTGTCCACGCGATCCACGATAGATTTTTCCTTCTCTCTAGATTTAGATTTCGCGGAGAAGTACAAATTTTCTAGCTCATTAATGTTCCCCAAAAACTTGTTGTGTATAAGCACATTCTTCCCCTTAGAGCTGGTTGAACAAGTTGCTCCTCTTTGATCTTTAAGATTAAAATCAGTACTACTGCATCCTGCTGCAATCATGTCTGAAGATCTTTTACAAGCTGCTTCTCGTCTGCCCTCAATTACCTTTAAATCATTATCCACTAACTCTATACTTTGAGTCAAATTGGAGGCCTTTTTCTTCAGGCGTTTCTCCAACGATTTAAGAAAATGAAGCAAGAGTTCTGTTTCAACATCTTCATCATCTATGTCATCAGGACATGTCATACTCTTAATTTCATGTATCAACTCACATTGCATGATATTCCTATAACAAATAGTAACAATTAGGAGGTTAAATGATATTTTTACTTACCAACTAATTCAATAAAATTATATATACCTTATTGTGGGACGAGATGACTCTTCAAGGTGAAGCAACCAAAAACAGAATCCAGCTTCCTTGGAATTTTCCAAAATAAAATACGGAGGGAAGATACGATAGTACAGCATGGCAAACATTGTTATTGAATGTGCGTGCATCGAATCAAAATGACATAGAAGCTGAAAAAATGCACCATATATATCAAATGATCATATTCATGTCAATGAAATAATATCAAACAAATACATACACAGGATTCAAATTAATTATTTGTTGAGACACAAATTCATTCAGAATGTATGAAAGAAATATTAATGATGCATACCTCAAATAGCAAAATTCCCAAAGAATAGATATTTGATGGACGTAAATCTCGGATTTTGAAAACTTGGGGATAAGAATACCACTGTGTTTCAAGCTGAGACACGTATAATTTCATCCAGTTGTCCCAAATAGATGTGCCTTGATCAAACAAAAAACTGTTTTGAGCATAATTCATAGGATCAATGTTATCCTTACTTGCTGCAACCTTTTGCATCTTTTCGCGAGTATGCAATTCAGTTGGCGGCTCTAAACCTGATCTTTTTTTTGTATTATCGGCCGGACTATGAGATTTCATCAATGAACCTGTATACTTAACATTCCCTGTTTTGAATAAAGTAAATGAAGACGGTTTCAAATCCACTAAGGCAATTCCTTGATTGTGTTGAATATCAACCATATGCAAAATCTTCATAAACACCTGTAATCTCTCGTTCTTGCTTGAATTGAAACAATTCGATTCTAACCACTCTCTCAAGTTAATTCCATCATTAGGCACTTTGCGTGATTGATGACTTCTGGGGGAATTTCCATTCTTCAAAAACTGCATGGTTTCATTCACGAAGGTTTGTGGTGTTTTATGTCCTTGAGCAGGATTTTCGACGTCAGTCGTATTTAGAAACAGTCCAGGAAATAACATAGGGAAAATAGGAGGAGAAAAACTAGTCCTATTACTTGGCATGATCATATTGCTAGGACCAGCTGGAGGGGGAAATAACATAGGGAAAATAGGAGAAATAGTAGTAGGCCTATTACTTTGCATGATTATATTGCTAGGACCAGCTTCCATTGCCATTGGTATTATTGTATTGGAAGAAACTGGCTGCATATTTCTAGAATATTCTTCTACCTTAAAACTGGATTCCAACTTGCCCTTATCCTTAGTGTTTGAGCAACCAGCATCATTAGTAGTAGACAATGGCAATTCATTCTTTACATCTAAATTTGCAATAGTTGAACTTATAGGCCTGCAGCAGGCACTATTAGAACTACCATTCTCTATTTCCTCTTTTACATCAATCTCCTCTGACTTTGGCTCCATAGCAAAACCTTCAAATATAATATTGTTTTATATATTAATTTCAACATAAATAGTACTCCAATATATTTAGAAGTAGGCCATGAAGTTACATTAATTATCATGTACAACTAACTAGATAAAGAATATTAATAGTCTATATTCTTGTGCCTCTAAGAAATATCAAGTAAAGGGTATTTATAAAACATAGCAAATGAGCAAATTTCTACAACTTAGTATACTATACTATTCTAGAGGCACAAAGGAGCTAGGGACAAAAAATGTGGAATATTGGTACCAAGAAATACTTACCGTATCAGAAAATCAGAACTCCAAACAGAAACTAGTTGATTTCCCTCTTGATTCAAATGGTCTTTTACCAATCTAGAATTAAGTTGTAAAAAAAAAAAAGAAAAAGAAAGCTCAATTAATAGAGATTCAAGAAAAACTATAATCTGAACAATATCATATATATAATCCAAGGAGGTAATATATAGCTTGTATGTAGGTTTTTTTTTTTTATTTTCTTCCCAAATAAATCATCCCATTCATTCATATATAATTTGTTGAATCTTCAAAATAAATATCATAAAGATTTCTAGAGTATAATGTCTAAATTCATCAATTAGATTGCTCAAAAAAATTGAGATATAAAATTCTATTTTTTTATATAATCTTAAATGAATGATCTAGATTGCTTAATAAGCATATATTTTGTAATTTCGCCTTCTTTTTCATTATTTTTAAATAAATAAATAAAAATTGTTAGATTTAACACATAATTAGCTTATCAAGTTGACATACTTTCCCTACAAATATAAATATAATGGTACAGGGTAGAAACAACAAATGAAATATAGTAGAAATGACAAATATAAAAAGAGTGTACAACAATAAATATGAATTAATTTGGTAGAAAATTAATATACAATCTAGAACTAGTTGAATCTCAGCTCCATCCTTCATTAATTCAACAATAAATATAATGGAATTAATTTGGTAGAAAATTAATATACAATCTAGAACTGTTGAATCTCCATCCTTTTTCATTAATTGAGTGTATTTGGTTGGGAGAATTCGTCTAATGAACGAGGTACTTGAATCTAGCTTATCTACTTCTTTGATTGCTATATGATATGTTTTCACAACATAACAACACTAATATGTATTTGGTAGGGTATAAAGCATAGTTGGGAGAATTCGTCTAATCATGAACGAGGTACTTTAGGAAATTGTTTAGCAAATATATTTGAAACCTAGAAAATCAGTTAATATGGAAAGTAATGCGTGGAAAAAGAAAAAAGAAAGAGAGTTGCTTCTGATTTGAAAGTGATTTGTGAACAAATTGAAATGAACTGAACTGATTTGAAAGTGAAAGTGAAAATGAAAGCAAAGAAAGAAAGTTTACGTACCGCAAGAGCTGAAAAAGAAAGTTGCTTCTGGTTGGTTTGAAAGTTGGTTGATTTACTTCTAGTTGGTTTGAAAGTGAAAGTGAAAGTGAAAGTGATGATAGAAGAAAGTGATGATAGAATTAGAGTTGTTTGATATTTATGAAAAAGGAGAGAAGAGATGAAATAGAGAGAAGAGAGGGGATAGGGACTAACTGACGGCAGGGGTCAGGCATGAAGCATGCAGCATCCACCCGTCAATTGCACACTCGTCAATTGCACCGTCGTTTGTCCTCGTAACTTCCGCCTGTCCTGTCCTGATAACTTCTGCTCGTGACATACTCGTGACATTTGTGTTCTTCCATGTGATATGCATCAGCTTCTTCTGATAAATATTAGTAATACTATTATTTTTGAATTATAGTATATCACCTCATTTATATATTTGTTAATATTATTAAAATTTCTGAAATATAATCTCTAAACTCATCTATTAGATTTTGTATATATATATATTTACAATAAATATCATAAATTTGTGAGGTATAATATATATGATACAGATAAATATCATACTTTTTTTTTAATTCTATTTATTTTTATCTTAATATTTTTTATATTAAGTTGACTTTTTTTTTTTTTTTAATTTTGTTAAAAAAATATTAATGTCTACAAATTTAATCCAAAATAATATAAAAAATAAATATAATGAAACAGAGTATTGGACGTTGAAGATTATTTTTGCACACTACTCGGTGTATTCAATTGAGATTCTGTTTGATTTTTTTTTACTTTAAAAAGTCAGTGGATGCAAGAGTTTGACTGACTTTTTTTATTGATTTATATGGATTTTCATATATTTGACAAGATTTTAAAATACACATTTTTTTATTTATTTAAATGGATTTCCATAAACTACGCCCCTAAAACTATTGATGCAAATGTATGTCGAACACACTTGTATATAAAAAAAATTATCTAAATTATTTAGAAAAAATATCAAAAATATATCTTCATTATTATTAGCAATACTGGTTCTCAATGCATTAGATTGTTGTGATTGGCTTTGAGAAAGCAATTCCAAATTTTCCTCTTGGACGGTGTGTAATCCCGTCCAAGCTAGTACTAACTCTCTGCTGCTTGGGTTTAAATGGAACTACCAAAAATTCTCTCAATCACATTTCTTAATGATGTATGACGAAAAAGAAAGATTGAATACGTGATTTGAAAACGTAATGGGGGAGTTGGCGTCGATTAGTGGAGTGACGACCTTGATATGCTAACATAACGATATACTGTAATTTTTAAAGAAAAAATATAATTTTAAAATACAATTTTCACGATAATAAAAATGGTGGTGAAGAATATGTGATGCTTATAGAAGAACATGGTTAGATTTTATTTCGTTTGAAGAAGAACAGGAAGATTCATTTGAAGAAGAGCAAGAATATGGACAGCTTTTCGATTTTGTTTGTAAACTATGAGGCTGTGTAGGATTTTGTGGTTCGAAATACACTACTTTATTTTCTTTCAGAGTTTCTGAGAGAATCCATTGAAATCTCTACTTTTTTTAGAAGAGATTTTGAAGAGTGAAATTTATTTATATTTTTGAAGGAGAATCCAACGAAATTCAAGAGTATTAAAATTCATAGATGGTTGAATACCTAAAAATTTCTAAAAAAAATTTAATTACTCTTATTAATTAGGGGTAAAATTGATAATAAAGCATTTAATGCTAAAGTAAAAGAGAAAATGTAGTTATAATTTGGAACATCCAAAAAAGGAATACGTAGCTATCTTTGTGACACGACACGGTGTGAGTATTTGGTAGGGTTTATGTCTAAAGAATAATTAGGAGAATTCGTCTAAATTGAATTTGAGTACAAAAATACATTAAAAAAAATATTTAGTTACGTTATGATTTCATATTGACCAATGAATAAATTTTAAGGAAAATTGGTCCATATTACCTAGATTCTTCGAATAATCCGTGTTGATGGATGATGGAAGGTAAAATATCTACATATAACTATTGTCAAAGTCTTGTCAAGTACACCATGTACTTGAGTAGATTTTTACTAGTCAAATGTTGACCGTTGATCGGTCAACGGTCAAACTTTGATTTTTTATTTATTTATTTTTTTTCGATTTTTTTTTAAAAAAAATGTATGTTATTATAACTAAAAAGTGTATGTTATTATAACTAAAAAGTGTATGTTACTATATTGAAAAGTGCAACATTGTTTTTAATGAAAAGTATATGTTATTATAACTGAAAAGTGTATGATATTATAACTGAAAAGTGTAAGTTATATATTAATAAAAATTGTATTTTATTATAACTGCAAAGTGTATGATCTATTAATGAAAAGTGTATGTTTTATTAATAAAAAATGTATGTTATTATAACTGCGAAGTGTATAATATATTTAATGAAAAATGTGTGTTATTATAAGTAAAAAGTGTATGATATATTTAATGAAAAGTGTATGTTATTATAACTAAAAAGTGTAAGTTATATATTGATGAAAAGTGTATTATATTATAACTGAAAAGTGTATGCTAATGATACACATTTTGTTTATTTGTACTTGCACTTTCATAATGATACACATTTTGTTTATTTGTACTTGCACTTTCATAATCTAGAAAAACT
This sequence comes from Galeopsis tetrahit, assembly GCA_963675135.1. Classification (NCBI taxonomy): domain Eukaryota; kingdom Viridiplantae; phylum Streptophyta; class Magnoliopsida; order Lamiales; family Lamiaceae; genus Galeopsis; species Galeopsis tetrahit. The sequence goes on from OY776121.1 coordinate 90,622,773, forward strand.
GGTGCTAAATTTTTTTAAAAAAATTATTATTAATTTTACTCATTTTATTATTTTTACTTGCACTTTTATTACTATTAATAATATTATTAGTAAGTGCAATTAATGATATTATAATATTATTAGTAAGTGCAATTAATGATATTACTAGTACTTGCACTTTTTTTATAATGTATAAAAAAAGTGTTGCTAATTTTTTTTTTTATTATTACTCCCTCCGTCCGCTTATAAGTGTTACGTTACTTTTTGGCACAGAGTGCAATCAAGGTTAACCACTAGGCTACAAGGACTTTTGTTAAGTTTTTTATTATTTATCCTATATACGGAGTATAATATATATTTTCTATATAGCTGGACTCAAGTACACCGTGTAATTATATATTTTCTATATAGCTGGACTCAAGTACACCGTGTAATTAGTACACAGCAGCCCCACCCATAACTATTAGTTTTATTTCATTTTATTGAAATCTTGAATTATGATTTAAGTTAACTGTATTGTATTAGGGAAAGAGATGTAAATGATTAAAATCTGGAGAATGATCTTTTTTCTGAGCTTAATCTTATTTTGATCCTCTCTCATCATCTAACTAGAAGAGAACGAGAAGAGAGATGGGAATTAATTTGATTGAAGAACGAAAACATAGTGGATCGATATCAAGAGATCAAGTGGATTAAATCGAGTTTTTTGAAAGCTTTAATTTAAAACTTTTTTTTTTTTTTTTTTTAGAATTTTGAGAATTATATTTAATGGATTAGAAAAAATATCTTATTTCTTTAACAATTAATAATAGAACTGTGAGGTCATAATATAAAATAAGTGTTGGAAATTAATCCATAAAATCGATCTCATCTGACCACGTCAATATGTCGAACAAAATAAATCACACAATTTGTTTTTTCAGGCACAGTAGAAGATTGCGAAGTGTGAAGAACCCATGTCAAGCCAAGCTTCTTCAGAAAGAAAAGCAATTTATAGTGTGAGCTAGCTAGTATTCTTGTCAAGGGCGATTCAAGATGCACAAAGAGTCCGTTCAACTAATCAATAAATTCAATCTTGGCTTTTTTATTGGTACTTGTAAGATTCTACCAGTGAATTGATTTATATACTGTAGCTAGCTAATGCAATCAAAATTTGATAGTTCCAAGAAATGGGCAAATTTATTGCATTCAGAAAAAACTTGAGTAGCAGATAGATTCAATTCATCATAAATAAGGAGTGACCTCGATCGGTACAAAGGCATAAAACAACTACAGTAGTTAGTTACTTAACAAGCAACCTGATATTGAAATCAAAGTAAAAATGGAGAAGCTATTATTCGTATGGTTCTTCCAATCCTCTCTATCGCTTATTGGAACAGCTTTAATTTCTACTGAGCAGCTAGCAAACGGTGCGCTGACGCTGAACCCAGGAGAAAAACGCAAAAACAGATATGAACACATGCAGGTTAGAATGGTCTGCAGCTGTAGAAGAAGAGGCTTTAACACTAATCTCTCTCTACTCTTCTCAGACAACAAAAATAACAACTCAGAATGACCGCCTCGCGCATCAATCGGATATTCTAACATCTACTCCAAGGTACACCTTCACTTGTTCATACGTCACAAAAGCAATAGCTATTGATGGTACCACCTGAACAGATATATACAACAACGTCCATTAGTAAGTACAGTATAATAACAACTCATTCTTTGTTTTTAAGTCTTTATTTATGTTTGAACAAGATATATGTTTTTTATAGTCTATTTCCAAGTCTTTTGAGGTCTTCCAATTCCCTTTTAATTTGAGTTAATGATCTCTGCTCGCTATCGTACGCAGAATCTAAATGTTTCATAATTAATGCATGTTCATACCATCTAACGTATTCATAACAAGTGAGTTTCACCTTTAAAAGTACAGAGAGTATTGAATTAATTAGAGAGTGACTGACCTTCACAGAATTGGGGACCAAGCCCTTGTACAAGGCTGTGAAGCCTTCATGCCTTACAGTTTTCCTGAAAGCATCGACCATGCCAGTGTATTCAAGGGAGGCCTTGCTTCTCCCATCACCGGTGAGAACTGAAGAAGCGTGGCTCCATCCCACCATCTGCATTCTTCTACGAATGACATCAAGGGGGTAGGCAACAGTTTGTCCAACAGTGCCTGCTGCAGCCCCACATGCAAGCCTCGTTACAACACCCAACTCGTTATTATCATCAACAAGCCCAAATGGTTTAGATTTGATTAACCAGTCTTTAAGAGATTCGTACACAGCAAAGTTGAGCCCTACATATGGAACCTGAAAACAAATGGAGATAGAGAAAAATAAGTTAACGCTATAGGGACCACAAAATTTTGATTTCACCAAAAAGTAAATGAAATATTTTCAAAAAATGAAAATCATATTGACTTACGACTCCAATGACAGAAGGAAGCCAACCCTTGTACAGTGCACGAAAGCCTTCCTCACGAAGCACAGTGGATAAAGCATGAACCATTCCCCTGTACTGATAAGGAGAGTTCTCTGTCTGCAAATAAGGGGCAAAACTATTATTTTGCTTAAAAATAACATCAGAGAACATCTAAATTCTTACATAACACACATTTTCAAGATGGCCCACAATACCTGCACAGTAAGTCTGCCTCGAACCATGTCCATTGGGTATGTAGCAGACATAGCAATTATTCCAGCACACGCTCCCGCACCCAAACGTAGTAGAGGAGTCAGCTGAGCATCCTCTATAAGAACATATCAACACAAATATTTAACTCCAGTTCATATAGCCCTTTTATTTCTTATGTGACGCTTGAAAACATATTCATCGCCTTATATATGGAAATATTGGATACGAAAAAATAAAATAAGCAGCACGCTGTACAAGTTGATTTAAAATACTGTTTACCGATCACATGAAATTTCAAGCTATAAAGTAAAAAAATATTTCATGAGAATGATAATGAGATGAAAAGTATTCTATTTTAAAACATTGATTTACGGTCCATTGGCCTGAGGCCACCACATTTGACAGCTGAAATTCTGGTTTCTCAGCTAAAATATTTAACCATTTGACTTTTACTACCTTGGACGGATTACTAAAATGAAAAAGGAACATGCAGAGCACCATAAGAGCTAATTATCCAAAGAAATTTCCAGTACACAATAAAATTTGAAAAAAGGTAAGAAAGTAAACTGAAAATAGATCACAAGGATTACAACATGAACCATTCGCTGATATGATGAGGCAGGATTACAAAATTGGAATTGACATTATGTGCATAAAAACAAAATACATACCATTGCCAGTTTGTTGCCGGTACATATACAATATGCCCCTGAGATGAAATAAATAGCAATGTCAAATGATGACAAGATGGAAAAGACAAATTCACCCGTGAGCAATAGCTCAATGTTTAAGACAGACCCAAACTATGTCAGCCTATATGCATCTACTAACAGCAAGACCACTACAACAAGCAAACTTGAATTAGCTAAAGTACAGAAAATCCGAGTTCATAACTCTTTCCTGTGGAGCTTTTCATGCATACTCTCAATATCAACTAACGGAAAAAATGTGTTGATGATGGTATCAAACAGTATGGAGTATTGAATAGATATTAAATGCCAAAGAACTGATATGAGAAATCAGACAGACAAAGATATTCAGTGATCGGTCGAGCCATAAAACAAGCTGATGACAAGGATCATAAGATATGGTATGAGCTCACTACTTTAAAGTATCAGAATAATTAAACCATTTTATTTCACAAATCTTTCCTACGCGTAACTCCAGCAACACGGTTATGCTTCCTGATGCTAATACTCAAGTTTCAGAAGGTGAAAGTTTCATTTAGTGGGCACATTCTATAAATTCGTGAGAACATACTTGGATGCTTGCTCATAGCTGAAGAACTTTACAGCTGAATTTGGGACAATACGAGCACAATTTGTGCCATTGCCTTTGAACAGCCCCCTAAAGCCCTCAGTTCCCCATATGTACTTTAAGCCTTGAACAGTGCCGTTGTATTTTATATTGTGTGGATTTTGAACCTGACATGTGAAGAGAAAAAACACCAGCAATGTGTGTGAGAGAGATGGAGTAGTTTTCAAGAAAACATCTTCTAAAGCAATGATGCTTCCATCAACTGAAAAACTTCTTCTCAGAAAGAAGAAAAAGCATATGTCGAACAATGAGTTATAAATCAATGCACAATACCACCACTATGTCGTGGTTAATGTTAAACGTGCAAATTTACATTTATCCAATACAAGATGAACTAGATAAAAATGCTAAATTAAACATTACTAACCTGAAGCAAAATTTTCAGACGCTCCAAGGGAGCAACAGCAGTTCGCGATCTGCAATAGTCACGCAGCTCGTCATACACCAAACATATTTACATCAGTAAATTATCAGCTAGAAAGTACAAGATCATCACTTCTTACAAGCTCCCTTCAATTATGAAAAATATTTACATATATTCTATTTCCCCTTCTCCGTGAATTTAGGAGAAAATACTACTTCTACATCATTAAAGTTCCAATAAATTGGGGGGAAAAGAGAATCGCCAAATAAAAACGCTTCGATCGTACGATCGTTTCACTTTATTGAAATTAAACTTCCAACTCCAACAATTATTTTCCATTATTTCCATAAATTAAGCTCAACTGAAGGAAAATTTCAAATCACAGATTTTCTCCGAATTCACGGCAAACGATCTCTAAACTTCATCAATAAAGATTGATTTCAAGTTCACGCCCGTGCGATATGGCTATAAGGAAAATGCACCAATCTAATAAATCAAACGTATCAATCAATAAGTTGCGAATTCTATCGAAATAAATAGAAATCTGATTATCGCTTAACTTTACATCCACATACATAAACATTAAAAAATTAAACAGAACTTACACTCCTCCGGCGACTCCACCGGCGACGAGAGATTTGCAAATACTATAAACTTTCTGTGTAGTAGGGCTGATTTCTTCCTTCGCCAGCTTCGCCTCCTCTGCTAAATTGACAATCTTCGACACGGCTGATTCGCTAGCCTTCACATCCTCCGATGCCATCAAAAAATACTCTAAAACCACTAGTTCGACTATCAGAGAATAAACTAGCACTTCACGCGCTACCGTCTCCTCTAGTGGCGGCGGCGGTGAAGACTGAGAGGGGGTTGAGGTGCGGCACGCAGTGAGCGTGTTTGTGTGTGTTTTAGTGGTTTATAATAAGTGACGGCGTTCTTTGTGAAAGAGTGGGGGTCTGTTTGTTTTGCTCGACTCCTCTCCACCTGATTTTAATTATTACAGGGTTTGTATCGTCTGCTATGCCCACTTTCGTGTACTCACTCTCGCTTTAATTGGTTGTACTTAAAAAAATCATAGGCCGTGTTTGGTCATCCTAAAATTTGTCAGGAGAGGCAAAACATTTATGAACCATTTTGAAGTTTTCCGCTGCTGAAAGCCTGAAATGCATTAGTCGTAATGGTAAATTATACTCGTATCACTTAATTTTTTGTAAAATATTGGTCATAATAAAAAATATACTACATTATTTTATATTATTAAAATGAATTAATTGTAATCGTAAAAAATAACTACAGTAGAACCTCTAAAAAAGAATACTATATTAAGGAATAAATTTAGGAATCATGAATTTTTATTCCTAAAAATAAACTCCATATTGTCATAATTCATATTTTTTAAAGTCCCAACATAAAGAAACACACCTTCATTTAGGAATAAATCATAATAATATATATAATTTTACAATAGATTTAAGTTGATTTAAAATACTTGTTCAAGGTTGATTGTGACAATGATTTAATCTTTTGTGTTGTAACCTTATCCTTCAACTAAGTTCAACATATTACATCATGTACATGTATCTACTAATTATACCATTATATAATATACATGCATTTAAAAAAAAAAAAATTATAACTCTATTTAGGAATAACCCCCATTTAAAAATATTTTTTTGTTTAAAAATATTTTTTTGTGGTCCAAGGATATAACTATAGAGAGATTTTACTGTAAATATATTAGTCGTAGACTCGTAGTCGTAATACCAAAAGGTATCACGTAAATTATTAAAATATATTAATAGTATTCCTTAAACTATTGAAAAGTATTGGATTCGAAAAAAAAAAGTTGAAAAGTATTAATCGCATAAATTTAGAGGGGTGTATTCAATTGAGATTCTGTTGGATTTTTTTGGACTTTAAAAAGTCAGTGGATTTAGAAAATCCATAGACTCTATGCAGAGTTTGACTGACTTTTTTATTGATTTATATGGATTTTTATAGATTTATTAGGATTCTGAAATACACATTTTTTTTATTGATTTATATGTATTTCCATAAACTACGTCCCTAAAACTAGTTCAAAAAAAATTATTATTCATCATTATTATTCCCATCTTCATTTCCATCACTTTTATACATCTGCCTCATTTTCCACATAACCTTCTTTATATTCGACTGGAAATTCATGAGAGCGACATTCTTTCCGAAGAAAGTTATCTTTATATTCGACTGAAAATTCATCAGAGCGACATTCTTTCCAAAGAAGTTATGTAATTCAGCACAAGCCAATATTAAAAATTGCATTTTTGACCACCAAAATCTTGACGTCGATTAGATATTATTGCTAACCTAATATACTATAATTAATTTTTAAAGAAAGAACATAATTTTAAAATACAGAGATGTAATCTTTTTCACGATAATAATGGTGGTGAAGAATTTGTGATGCTTATCGAATCGAAGAACATTTGTTAACAAAGTTTTTTTTTTTCTTCTCTTTCAAGTCTTACATCTCTTTCACGTCGAAGAACATTTGTTAACAAAGTTTTTTTTTTTTTTTTCTCTTTAAAGTCTTCTAAGAGAATCCGTTGAAATCTCTGCTTTTTATAAGAGATTTTGAATAGTGAAATTTATTTATATTTTTGAAAGATAATCCAACGAAATCCATAGAGTATTAAAATCCATAGATTGTTGAATACCTAAAAATTTCTAAAGACTTTTTAAAATTCGTATTGAATACCTCGAAATTTTGAAAGACTTTTTAAAATTCGGATTGAATACCCACAGATTTTAAAAGTCCAAAAAAATCCAAAAGAATCTCAATTGAATACAAGCCCCTTAGTTTTATAATGAAATATTGTTCACATGAAATTTACTCATCGGGATGAATTCTTTTTTTCTTCATTTTTTTTTTTATCAAAAAGATGTACTAATTGGACTAAGTAAAAATATCACAAAGTTTAGAGGTTTAATCCAGCAATAAGAACTCTCAAAGAAATAAGAATTTCTAGCAAACATCTTTATGGATTATGTTAAATATTACTAAATTTAATATTAATTCCACTTTAAGTAAGAATAACAGAATACCTAACTTTGAAATGAAAGTCATTTGGAAATTATGTTTTAATTAAGTATTTTCAAGAAACCAATAGGTAGTAGGGACCGTCTCATAAATAGAAAGTACTACTCCCAGATAACAATATTTTAAAATTCATGTTCTCATTTATTTGTGTTGAAAACTTATCATTCGTACACGAATATGTTCATGTATAATTGTGATTTGTGTTTATGTTTGTGTCACTAATTGTTCCCCCTAAAATGCTAGGATAATGCTAATTATGTCAATTCTGATATTGACATATATTCTTTTTTTTTTTTTTTTTTTGAGGGAGGACGAGGACATATATTCTTAAATAGTGCGTATGTAATTTTTTAATGTAAAATAAACTATTAAGCATTTAATAATTATAATAAAAATTGTTAATTTACTTTGGTTTTAGGGTGGGGGAGAGCTTCTCTGATTCTCTCTCTAGGGAGTAGAAACTCCCTCCTTTATAGTTTGTAGTTCCGCTGCTGCCTCTGTCATTCTGTCGCTGTCGTCGTCGGCTTTTTTTCTCTGTTTACATCTCTTTTTTCGACTTTGCAAAAATTAGTTAACAGATCTTTAGATCTACTTAGTTTTATTCGGGAAGATCTTTCCGCCGCCGCCGTCGTCGTCGTCGGTCATCTCAATTTCTCTTTCCCCTTTTTATGTAGTACTTCTCCGTATATTGTTAGAGATCAACGTATAAATTATCGCCAACGGAGCCACGATGACCGTTCATGTATTTTTACGTTAATCATGTTTACTTTTTTTTAGGTAGTTTTTTATTGTACTTTCCTAGTATGGGTTTTTAGTTACTGTTTGTTGTTTCCAATGCACCTTGTGGGCTTTTTTTCAGTAATGAAACTCTTTTGTGATTGTGAGACTCTTATCTGGTTCGGTGGTGGGTCTTTTGAAATAAACTTGAGTATCCTTGGGATCTAGTACTTAGGTTCTGGTACTCGTTGAAATTTTGTCTTTTTTTTTTTTATATTCTTGACATGAGAACACCTTAGTGTGGGTTGTCTTGGTTTAAGATTAAAGATTGGAGGTCTGTAAAGGAAACATTCATTTTTTCTCTTCTCAAGATTGAAATGGACAACGATATCATAATAATTTGTATTATTTAAAAATCAAGATATTGAACGTAAAGTTGTATTTTATTTTGTTACGATCGATCTCGTGAACCACCCTTACAAAAAATTATAATAAAAATTATGATGAATTTATATGGGTTGTCCCATCATTTAATAGGGAACAGAGAGAAACAAAATTTGAACTTCGAAATAAACATTCCCTACACACCAACCAAACATGCCCCTAGTTTTTCTCCCACTGGTTCCTTCCCTTTTTGTATTTTTATCTGATTTAAAAAAAAAAAAAAATGCAATTTCTATTAAAAAAAAAAAAACTTAATTTAAATAAAAGCAGCGGATTCACACCACGACTGGAACAAAAGGACTATTAAGAATTCTGTCACTTGGCTCCAAATAAATAGTAAAATTATTTATTACTAGATGTTTTTAAAAAAATCAGTCGATTTAAAATTAAAAAATGTAAGCTTTGAAGGATTGGAGCTATCAATTTAAAATTTACAAACTTTAAAATCATGTTTCATAACTTATACTCCATAGTATATTTTTTCTTGAATTTCTTCTATTCATAAAAAATGTCGGATAGCTAGAAACTATAAAATGATCTCATATATTTTATATTTTTCAATTTCGAATTTTTAAGTTCTGAATCGATCAAGAAAAAATTCAAGGCCTTGACAGTTTATTATTTTTAAAGTGTTTTTGATTGATTATAAAGATTCAGGCTCTTAATTGGCAGTTATAATTACTCCATTCTTATGAGGTTGAAAAAATGAGCTCTAGTGCGAAACGGGTCTCCTTTAACTCTCATTTTTAACTTTCATATAAAAAGTGATATTCTTTTTTTTTTTTGTTAAAAATATTATAATTTTTTACCGAACAAGTTTTTGCCAAAATTGTATACCAGAAAAATATGGAGTAGTTGGAAGAAGTGGTGAAGGATAACTGGATAAGTGGCCCTTGAATTGTGGAAAGGACATTAGAGAATATAGAAATGAGTGCAGACCGATAAAATGAGGTTGTATGATTTGAGGTTGTTACTTGTTAATGGAGTGGTAGGTGGGCTTGGGCCACATTTTGGGCTTCTTTACGTGGATACTTTTATCTGATCCATACGCTTAGTCAATGACTATTACTTTAGTTTAGGGCATCAATGCGCTGTCTTATTCAAATTGGTGCACGTCAATGTCACCATTACCTACGTCTTTAATGTGGTCACATTTTCTATTTTTAATAGATCATATGCGGTGAAAATGTTAGGAGAAAAAAATTGTCGCAATGGTGAGGGTAGGGGTGGACATTAGGTTGGTTCAAATCGATTTTAAACTTTTTTTCAATCGAAGTAAAATAATCGAGATCAAATTGAATTTTGTCAGAATCGATTGAAGTTCGGTTTATCTGATTCCATTTAAATCGAAAATTTTGTATTGAATATTATTTTTCAATTGAATTTTTTAGTTAAAAGTGTGACTCAATTGATTGCCCAGAAAGATGACTCTAACTAATTGGGTCTTCCTTCTTTCTTTTTTTAAAATTTAAAACACATACTCTTGTTATTGAATTGGGCCTGGTCGGCAACCACCAAACAATTGGCCCAGATAAAGCCATAACAGTATAACACCATCTAATCTTCTTTTTTTTATCAACATAACACCCTCTAATCTACCAAAGAGTCATGGGAGTATTATATTACATGTTCCAAAAAAATAAATATGAAGATTCTTGATACCTTTTGAAAAGCTTTTGTGATTCGTGAAAGATATGGTAATGGGCTCAAGTGGATAATTTTTATAATAAAATGATAGTAGAATATACTTTACACTTTATGTCTGCAATATGAGGTTTTTTTTTTTTTTTTTTAAATCACAAATCTACATGTTCGTATAATAAAAATGATAATTTCGAAATTTATGAATAAATCGAGCACACAACTTACCCAATCGGCCAACCCCTCATACTTCACACATATCTCTTTTGTTGCTAGGTGTTCCAAACATAATGATTATCACATTGTAAAAGTATACGAAATAATATTATTGTTTTGATATTAATATTATTGTCCATTGGGCTCAAACCACGAAATGGCCCCAAAGTAAAATTGGGCCATCATATATGTAATGGCCACAGATAAGTGGCCCCCCATTTCTTAAGTCTTCACCCACGGATGTCTTCAACCCTCCATAAAATACCAAAAATAACCTTCTTCCTTACCAATACTAAAATACACATTAAAAATATTTTTTAACTTCACCTCCAACCACATTTACAAAAAATCCCTTTGTCGTGTCGTGTATCGTCGACTGTCTAAAGCTCTGTTAACATCGTCGTTGTGCTCTACCATGGATAAAGGTAAGTGTAGTTTAGATTTTAAAATTGAATTTTAAAGCTTGAATGTTAGTTTTTATTTAAATGTTAAAGCTTTGATGTTATTGAGAATGATTTTGACTTTCAATTGTTGAATAAACTTGGTTTTTGCACAAAACGGGACATGAGGGAAACGAAGCGTAAAAACTGAATTTTGTACCGATTTAGCACTGGTTGGCCGAGTTTTGAGTCATAACGTGGAAAAGTCGGTCGAGTTTTGAATCAAAACGTGAAAAAGTTGGTTGAGTTTTGTATCAAAACGTGGAAAAGTTGGTCGAGTTTTGTATCAAAACGTGGAATAGTTTGCCTTGAATCAAAACGTGGAATAATTGGCCTTGAATAAAAATGTGGAAAAGTTGGCCAAGTTTTGATTCAAAACGTGGAATTTTTTTTCCGAAAAATCTCACAAAACTCGGCGAGCCAGTGCTGAGTTTTTGCAAAATGCAAATTTTTTTTTTGAAAAAAATTAAAAACGAAATACACTACACGTATATTCATTACAACTACACAATAATGCAAGAATATGATCAAATAAAACAATAATAACATGAAGAATAATCAGGTGTGGATAGTTTAATCTTTTTGCCTATGAGTTTAAAATATAAATTGGGGTGTTTTTTTTTTTTTTTTTTACATAATAAATGGGGGCTATTTATCGGTGGCCATATGTAATACTCCGTGTGTTATATGAAGCCCAAGACCGAACCTAAGCGCGAACCCATCATATATTTTATTGTTATGCTCTCAATTACTAATTGTAATATTAAATTACAATTTTAACTTAATTTTATATTTAAAGCATAAAAAATTCAATTGAACTTATATACAAATAACTGCTCTCACTTTAGGTAATGAAATTCCTGAGATTAGACAGTAATTTTGTTTAACATGAATTCAAGTAGATACAACTATACAAACGTACCATTTTCATGATACTTACTTAGTTAACAAAATTATCGATATTTTTTACTATTACGTTAATACTTAGCTATCAATCTATCCGATGGTTGACTCCGTCAAAAAAATCTATCCGACAGCTTTGATTTGTGAATGTAAATGAAACGTGTACATTCATTTTATTCAGATTTGACTCTTAGTCATATGATATGGAGTATCATGATAAATGCAATGTCGATTAGCAAAAAACGGCTCTGAATGAATTGCATGTGTCCCAACATATCATTGTAGTATAAATTTGTTTAAAATTTTATCGAATTTTAATATTTAATTATTGATTAAGTCATATTTAAATAATTTGATACATTTACACTTGTTTAACTTATTTTGCACACATCAACTCGAGCTTTGAATTTTATGTGATCTAAGCTTTAAGCTCCCGGTTGATTATTATTATTAGTTTCATTCTATACCATTATTATAGAGTTTCAACTAAACTCGAAGCGATAGTTTTAATTTCTGCTATAAATTTAATCACGACTATACTTTAAATAAAATGGAAGATAATTTTTTTACAAATGATCTATTAGTTTAAATAATTTTCGTGATATGTAATAAAGATGTTCTAAAGTCTAACACATATTTATACACTTTAATATTTATAATAATAAATATTAGTAATATATTTTAATACATATATGAAATATCTAAATTTTAAAATCATCCAAAATTTTGGTTTCGACCGTATTCACTACTCACTTGATAGCAACAATTCACAAGCGCACATATATAAACAATTTTAGAGAAAAGACAATTTTTTTAAAAATAAATTCTGGACGGTTTGAAGTGCTCACTAGTTGATTTTCATACATTTTGATTTTAGAGAAAAGACAATTTTTATTTTGCTTTTCATTAATAAGAAAATAACAGTTTGGTTTTTATATCTATATTTAACATTTTTGTTTGCGGTACACAATATATCCACATATAGGATAACCTGTATCATATTTATGTAGTATTGGGCCCAGAGACTCTATTTAAAATTATTTCATCTTTTTTCATAAGTTTGACCCCCCTCTAATTTAAAAGGGTGGTTCTGCTATGGACTGGAGTGCATGTTGTACACCCTAGTCCATATTGCACTTTTCAATTTATTGACTTACATTTTTTGGTAAATGGTGTTGCACTTTTCAATTATTAAACTGTATAATAATATTTTTAGTAATAATTGAAAAGTGTAAGTCAGTAAACTGAAAAGTGCAACATGGACTAGGGTGCACAATATGCACTCGAGTGCATATTAGACTTTACCAATTTAAAATTCATTTTTTTCATTTTCTTCCTTGGAGGGTTCGTTTTGGTTTTGGATATGAAAAATATAGGTTCAAGAGATGAGATAATTAAGGTGGTATTTAGTTTGAAATTGTGGTGGATTGAATTTGGATTGTGGTGGATTGGATTGGGATTTGGGTAATCCATGAATAATAATTGTTGTGTAAGTTGTGTTTGGTTAAGGATTGAGAGGTAGGCGTAGATTTAAGTAGGAAAGAGAATGAATGATTTGATTGTATAAAATTAGGTGTATAGGTGTATTGTATGAGTGGATTGATATTTGGATTTGTATTTGAATTGAAATGAATTGAGAGAGATTGGATTGGGATTGGGCCAATCCAAATCCGAATGGACCAATCCCAAAACAAACACCACCTAAGGGTACTGCAAAAAAAAAAAAAAAAACCAATCCACAATGATTTATCGAAAAATACAACATTTTTGTTACTCGACCAATCGTGTGACTTGGCCAGAAAACTTATGCTTCAATTACCATGTCCAAAAAACTGTTGGATCAATATAAATTATTCTCTCCATTCTACAATTGTTTGCACTATTTTCTTATTCGTCCGTCTCACAATTATTTGTACATTTTAAAGAGATTTTTTTTTCATAAACCCCACATTGTTAATATTCACATATTTACACAAAATGTCACTATTTTTATCCTCAATTCAATCATTTATTTTACTTTATTCATAAAAATTTACAAAATTCCTTCAACACTTCACTCATTACACATTTTTCTTAATTTGTGTGTTCATAAAGTTGTGCAAACATTTATGGGATGGGGAGTACTTATCATTTTTTACAAATGACTTTTGATATTGATTTTATTAAAATTTGTTATGTCAAGGGTAAAAACGGCAATAATGCTTTTAGAAATGTCGATTTAGAGCTGTTATTCGAGCCGAGTATTTGAGGTTCGAACTCGACTCGAGCTCTTATCGAGTCGAGCCGAGCTCGGCTCGATAACATTACCGAGTTAAAAATTGAGCTCGGCTCGACTCGTTAACGAGTCTAACGAGCTTAACGAGCCTAATGAATTTTTTTTTAAAAATTTAGTTATCGAGCCCAACAAGTCGAGCTCGAGCCGGTTCTTTAGTAAATCGAGTATTTAACGAGCTCGAGCTCGACTCATTAAGCTAAACGAGTCGAGCCTTATCGAGCCTTAACGAGTCGAGTCGAGCCGAGTCTCGTTAAGGCTCGATTCGAATAACAGCACTATGATTCAGCAGGAAACGAGCTTTGTGACTAAGTTCTTACTTTATATTAACCATAAACACAATGGTTCATTAAAGATACTCAAATTAAAGAATATATATTTATATATTGATAGTATCGAACTAATATTGGCCAAAAACATTGATTATTGCATCCCAAACGAAACAAAAATAATTTCATGGAATAATACATCATTAGTTTTTTGTACTCCTACTTTTTAACTTTGATTTAATCTTGTTACAATAATATTAAAGTTCTTTATTTTATATATTTCATACCCTTTTATTGATAGTGGAGGTTCCAATATAATCAACATTATGGCCAAAAATAAAAAATAAAATTGCGGCTCACAAGACGGTGCTACCTTTTGAGAATATTCATCTCAATTTCCTCCACGTGTTGGAATTTCTAAAGTAACAATAAAATTGCGGCTCACTACTTTTTGGTGCGGATTATTATTAGGCGGTAGATATTTGGACTTATTTTGTTAAATACACCCATCCTCATTTTATTTCTAATTATTAACTTAATATTTTTTTTACCCTTTTTGTATTCAATTTTATCAAAGAGTGATACCTGAGTACAATAATTGATTGCACTTATATAATTGAAATTGAGTTGAATGTTGGATTAAAGATTAAATTGAGAGGAAATTGAACAAGTGCATTTATACACTCAATTGTGTGGAAGAATTTGTCTATATCAAATACTCCCCCGTCCCAGTGAAAATTCTTCAACATTTTATTTCCGTCCGCCCTAATGAAAACTATCCATTTTTTTTTGGCAAACTACTCCATTCCTCATTTCATTATATTATTATTTATCTCACTTATATCACATTAAATATATTTACTTATTCTATCATACTCCGTATTTATTACATCATAATATTTTACTCACACAATAATATTTTACTCAATAATATTTTTCTTTTACAATTTTTTTTATTATACTCAATTGACAATATTCACTCTAATAAAAACTAGTTTACGTCTTTTAATATTAGTAAACAATTCTTCCATTAAATTTTGTGTCAAAGTGAAATAGACAATTTAATAAAGGACGGAGGAAGAACTGTTTATCTTTAATTTCAATTTCTCGTAAATTTCTTTTAAATATAATATAGCTATTACAGGCGATTAGCTCAAAAGCGCGATGATCTAACTATTTTATCCAAATCTTCATTAAAGTTAAGTGTGTTTAATTATAATCTGTAAACTCAACAAGTCAACATCCTTCCTCACACAATAATTAATTGATGCATTTGCAGCATTTCTAGAAAGATTTAGAATTACACAGTTTTCAACTTTTGAGTTTAATTTGACGTGAAAGACGTAGAAGTAATACTCCGTATTTATATTCAATTGGGAAAGATTTCTAAAAGGGCATAAAGACATAAAGTGGTACTCCATTATAACTAGATCATACGGAGTATAAAGTTAATTAAATGCGAATTATTTGCCACGTGATCTAATCCACCGTAGCTTTTAAATTTTATATATATTTTTTTAAGAATTAGGTTTGCTTTTTCTTATTTAACCCACGAACTTGCAATATTATGATAACCCACGAACTTGCAATATTATGAACTACCATTAGACTACATTCTAATTTCTTTAATAACTTTGTCTTTATCAATAAATATCTGATATTTTGGTCTCAGAGTGCACCTACACCGCTACACGAGAGACCTACTCAATTTAATGACATGATCACATAAATTTCAATAAATATATATGATAATAGTATACTTTCATCATTCGTGATTCCAAACATATTATAATGCTATCTATTTCATCATGTTCAATTTAAGTGACGTTTTGATTAATCAATATGAGATCGAAGACCACGCCAAATAGTGGAGTTAATGAAATATTTCACTTAGTATACATTAAAAAAATAACATAATTTATGTGTTCATCTCCAAAGGAGTTATTTGTAAAAATTGGGCGATGAAGTTTGTCGATTTGTTTATTTCTATTCAAAATTCAAAATTTTCTTTTATATGTAGAGATTTTATTGGATATTTGTATAGAAATGTTATTAAGTTTAGTGTCTCGGTGATTTTATTATAGTTATTGAGAAGATATTTTAATATTATTCTTTCATCTAAATTAAAATATTTTCTAATTTATTATTATAGTTATTGAGAAGACATTTAATATTGTATAATATTAAGAAATTAATATAGTAATTAAGTGTAGTTTGAACAATATTTTTATTAAATGTCTTTATAGGTTGAAAGCAGTGACGGACCTAAGTGATGCCCAGGGGGGCCCGTGGGCCCCCCACTAATTTTATAAATTTGTTAGGGGTATTTTGGTAATTTCACACATATTAAAATCAATACTCTATTTTATAATTATTTGCACATTTCTAATATAAAAATAATCCATAAAATTAATATATATCCGAACATCATTTTATTTTAAAATCGTCACTCATTTTATCATAAGTTTCACTAAATCTATTTTACATCCTACTAAATCCTCCTCGCACCTTATCAAATCACTCAAAATACGCTTTCTTATTTGACTCTACACCACTAAATTCAATTGTTTTTTTAAAGTGAATCGGTTAAAATGTGCAAGTTATCACGGGACGGAGGGAGTATTAACTTGTACCAAAACATATATAGCAAAAGTCAACTTATCCGATCAATTTAATTTAATGAAATGTGACGTATTGACAATTTTATAATGTGAAATTTTAATGAAAATAATGAATACATATTTTTTTATTTTTATAATAATGTTAATCGGGCCCCCCTACCGAAAATTCCTGGGTCCGTCACTGGTTGAAAGTAGCCTTAGGTAAATTATAATTGCATTTCTAAATGTCAAACATAACCCACTTAATAAGGGTTAGTTGATCATTCAAATTATGAGTTGCAATCTAATATAATTTGTAGGATGCTTCAACTTTATTTATAAATTCGTGATTTTGAAACATTGACAATGATTTTTTATTTATGTTAGTGATTGATAAAGATTAGGAAATCAGTCCTTTACTCCGAGTTGTTTAGAGTAAGAACTCTTATTGTAATTGGGGTAATCACGGAACGATCGTTTTCTGTTATAAACTTGGTCAAGACAAAATTTTGAAATAAAATGCATGAAATATGATTTTCTATCAAAATGACTAAAAGTGTATATATATATATATATATATTGAAAAGCAAACTGTTAAAAGAAATTGTATAGATTCGAGTGTAGATAAATTTTGTAATATGAAAAAGCAACGTTTTAAGTTTTAATATAAACATATTTAATGTATTGTTTTGTGTGCATTGATCTAAGGTAACATTCAATTTAAGTAGTATAGTGTAGATTTTGAATAGAAGGAATTACATTATATGTTACTCCCTTCGTTTTAAAATGATCTCCCGTACTCTTTTTTGTTTATCTAAAATTATTGTCTCATTTCCTTTGTGAGTATGTATAATGTCAACATATTTAAATTATTTTAATGTGTAAAAAAAAAAAAGATTTTCAATTTCAAAATTATTTAAATAAGGACATATTTTAAAGTTTATAGCTAAATTTCAAAATATTATATCCAACAAATTATGTTTCGAGAAGGGGTGAGTATATATTCCGACCAATTAATACATTTTTCTTCTCGTTTATATAAAAAAAAAGATTGCATATTGGAGGAAACAACTTCCACACGTGTTAGTTTGAACCACGGTCGCCTACTTTCTAGTTTAAAGGAATTGGCGCCATATAAAAAAATCGGCCCTTCAATTATTATGAATGTCAAAGTCAATTCATTTTAAAACCTAAATTTGGTCCCGATAATTATTATTGGATGAGAAATTAAAGAATTAAATAGTCGAAAGATTTTTTTTATTTTATACTCCAATAATGAGATATGAATTAAATGAAGGAAAAATAATCACACAAATCAATTTCACAGTGAAACTGATGCACACCTCACCATAATT
This sequence comes from Galeopsis tetrahit, assembly GCA_963675135.1. NCBI lineage: Eukaryota > Viridiplantae > Streptophyta > Magnoliopsida > Lamiales > Lamiaceae > Galeopsis > Galeopsis tetrahit. The sequence goes on from OY776121.1 coordinate 90,640,991, forward strand.
TCATATCATGACATGATTACGGATTATTATTAGGTGGTAGATATTTGGACTAATTTTGTTAAATACACCCATCCACATTTTATTTTATTTTTAATCAGTTTTGAAATTTAATATTACCCTTCTTATTGTAAATTATAATTTTCCCTCAAATTCTAATCTGTAAATCAAGTGGGCATCTCCATCCTTCAATTTCCCACCAAATTTATGTCAGATAATAAATTTATCTCCAATCATTCAACGAAAAAATCTTAATTTTTTTTTATATCACATTTTATCAAAATTTTCATTGAAAGTTACCTAACTTTTTTTCTTCATTACAATAAAAAATATTCATTTCATTTTTTGACAACTTACTTTCTCTCACATTTCATTATAATATTAACTATTTCAATCACATCACATCTAATACATTTACTTATTTTATCATAACGGGAGGAACAATTATTTATTTATAATCAGATATATAATTTCATATTTTCATTTAAGATAAATAAATTAAACAAAAAATTATTGATATTTTTAATACAATTTTTTTTAAAAAAAAATCTGGTTTCATAAAACAAAACACCAAATTCAATCAGACAATACAACACAATTACATCTTAATTAATACAACTTAAATAAAAATACTTGTTGTGTTTTCTTAGTTTATTTTATATTGTACTTTATAATTTAAATTCTTAGTATGTGGAGTATATTTTATTTTATATTGTAATGGTTAATTGTGCAATATGCATGTTTTATTTCTAATTGTATTTTGTAATTTAAACTACATGTTTGTATATATTAATACAATTAAGTTATACGGAGGAGTATGTGTTTAATTTTCATAATAATATTAATGGCACATAGTATTATATAAAATAAAAATACATTTTCTGCAAAAACAAATATTTGAATCCAAAAAAAAAACAAAAAAAACTGAAAACACAATTTGCGTTGTCGACGATATGTGGCAAAATTTGAGTTGGATTTTGCCAATGCCAAATTTGGGTTTGACTTTTGAGTAGTGCCCTTGGAGATGGTCTCCCCAGTAAGAAATCGTCGTTCGATTTAGAAAAACATGGCGTTTTTACTTGAGGGTATATTGGGTAGTTACTTAGAACATGTTTATCCATGCCCGGTCATCACCTAACCATGTTATCAAATATAAAATTCATTTCTCACTCCTCCACCTATCCATTTTACACCACAAGCCAAACTCATTTTTTTTACAATTTATTCACAACCACCGCAACCAACATTTAATAAATTATTTCTTTTATAATAGAATAATTATATCTATTATTAATTTTTTTTATAATATTTACACAATATTTATAAAATATATACAGTTATTTAAGAGAGAAAAATTCAAAATATAAAAAGGATAATTAACACAATTTAGAATAGAAAAAAATTAGAAAAAGAGAAAAGTAAGTGTATGAAATTGTGTTCCAAAACATATCTGGTTTTTATTTATAGAGAATTTAATTTTATGAATTTTAATATTTTTTATTTTTTTTAAGTAAATAAATGAAAATCGAAAATTATCTAAATAAAATATAACCGACGAATAAAAAATTGACACGTGGCATACTTATATTTTTTTGGAATAAAACATTACCCCATTAGGCCCACACTTGCTTGGTTATTCCTTGGTTGTTGTTGGTTGTCCAAAACATTTTAATTTTCCTTTTTTTTTTTTGATAACCTAGGCGTGAATCGGCGGATAAACATGAACTTAAGGTGTGCGAATGCGAATCCATGGAGTTTAAAAATGTGCGTAGGTTTATTTATCGATGAGTGTATTTAACAGGATTTGCCCTTTTCCATCTTTTTTGACCAAATCAATTTTTTTTTCTTTCTAATTAGTATGAATTGAGTAAATTAAATATCTCCCGTAAAAAAAGAAGAGTAAATAAAATATCTTCTCAAAAAGTAAATTAAATACAGTAGTATATTGAAGATCGTCTTTCGAGACATAGTATAACAAATTATTTACTTATCATTAACTATAAAAATGTGTGTGAAAAAATCACCCCTTTCCCATTTTGATCGGTTGTGAGTTGTCCCTTTCTAAATTTCTAAAATGGACACGAAATTATTTTATTCTTTTTTATCATACTTTTTATACATTTAAAAATTCTATCAAATGTCATTAATTTTTTATACAATATATATATAACATTTTTTTTATTCTACTGAATTAACAATATACACCCTAAAGAAATACTATTTTACCTCTAAAATATTAATAAATAATTCTTACATTAAATATTGTATCAAAGTTAAGAGGTAATTTAATAAAATGTAAGAGGATGTACTATTTATCTTTAATTTTTTTTTTTTTTTGTAAAATTCTTTTGAATAATTTTCTTTTAAACGATGATCTAACTATTTTATCCAAATCTTCATTAAAATTAAGTGTGTTTAATATTTATAATCTATAAACTCAACAAGTCAACATCCTTCCTCAGTCCTCACACAATAATTAATTGATGCATTTCTTGAAAGATTTAGATTTAGACAGTTACCCAACTTTACGTAGAAATCATTTTTATATTCATTTGGGAAAGATTTCTAAAAGAGACATAAAGTGGTATTATAACTGGATCATATAAAGTTAATTAAATGTGAATTATTTGCCACGTGATCTAATCCACGGTAGCTTTTATAGTAATTTTTTTCTTATTTAACCCACGTGATGCAAAAGTTAATTTATAAAAATTATTTTTTCAAAACACACCCAACATAGTACTCAAATGCTATTTAACCAAACTAATGTTAATAGATAAATTTTGTACTACATGATAATGATTTTATCGATAGGCGCCATACGAAAATGCAGCAGCTCATAGAGCCAAAAATTTAATGGCATCGTTCATGATCACATAAATTTCAATAAATCATGATACGTAGATATTTTATATGATTTTTTTATGCCACGGTATTAATTGTAACTTTTTAGAAGGATATAATGTGTAATTCAATTTTATTTGAGAAAAAAATATTTAATTAGTGTGTAAAAAATAATGAATGTGGTGTAAATAAAAGATGTTTGAGATTTTTTTTTTTTTTTTAAAAGAGTAAAAAATTAAGGAAACATTTGAGTGTATGATTTATGAATGTCAAAATCAATTAATTTTAAAACCTAAATTTGGTCCTGATAATTATTATTGGATAAGAATCTTTAGGGTCTCTTTTTTTTTGAAGGTAAATCTTTAGGGTCTCTAAAAGATATGACTATATGAGTATTCATATTGGTACAAGTTTCCAAATTACATGCACCTAACTAATCCTCCCCAAATTTTGCTATACATGTCAGTTTTAAAAAGTAATCATAAAATAGAGGGGAGAGACTTAAAGAATAATTTATTTTTTATATAAGAGGAAAATAATTAATTAGAAAAATATTTTAAATTACAATAAGACACTTACTATGAAACGAATAAAATTATAAACAAGCTTTTATTAATGTATTTCCTTTTCGTTTAAATAAAATAACTAATACTACTAATTAAATAAATATATACAGAATAAAAATTAATTACTGGTCACACCTCACCATACTGTAATTCCAAAATAAAATAATTTATTGGCTAATGATGGCTAGCAACGTATAAAGATATTACACGTTTAAAATGGTTTTTGATTGGAGCCTATTAAAATTCAATATTAACAATTAAAGAAGCTAAAGCATTGGACTGTGTACCACCCAAAATCAGGATAAGATGAAAATGTACCAATCACAACATATTGGGAGTGGGCCCACTAAAGTCAATTTCAATTGTTTTTTTTTTTTTTTTTGACGGGAATTTCAATTGTTAGTATATGTCTATATGACTATATGGTAGCAGGGGCATATATAACAAGATTTTATTTCATACTTTAAATAGCAACTTAATGGACGACAGCGTCGACAGGGTTATCAATTTTAAATAGTCCATTTTATCTAATTTCATTTGGAGGGAAGGATTTAGTCTATACACTTTAAATTCACAATTCAAATTCACTTCACTTGTTTGAATTAAAAAGGAAATAAATGGATTTCAAATATTAACATATTTAGTTAAAATTGAGAGAATTTTAAATACTCACTAAAACCATGTCATTTGAAAACTATTTATTTTTAAATCCTTCCATTTAAAATATCTCCTCAAATCAAACCCCTCCATCCAAACATAACATTAACGTAATACTGTATAAAAATATTTACGGTATAAAAAATTCAGTATTCGGTTCTACCTTACGGTTTCCAAGACGTTATTAGTAAATTGTTAATTAAATAAGTACGACCTAATCACTTATATACGATTAATTAATATAATAGATGAGTATGAAATTGAGTATAATAAAATAATAGATAAAATTAATATGCAAAAAATGGAATAAAATGAAATGAAAAAACTTATTGTAATGGGGCGGAAGGAGGGAGTATATTATACTCCCTCCGTCCCAGAGGAATTTGCACCTATGGGATGACACACATTTTAAGAAATGTGTAAGAAAATGTGTAATGAGTGATATTTTGAGGGGTAGTTTTGTAAACTTTTATGAATAAAGTAAAGTAAAAAGTAGATTGAGTGTGAAAAAGTAATGACATATGTAAATATGAGTATATTTTAAGGGTGATGGTTATGAAGATATTTCCTTTTATGGAGTGTGCAAATTGGTATGAGACATTCATATATAGAAAGTGTGCAAATTACTGTGGGACGGAGGGAGTACTTAATTACAAAAGGACGACGACCGATTTATTATTAATAATAGACGTTATTTAAAAAAAATTATAGTATAAATTTAATGGAATGTGTTAAAGAATGATAAAGAGAAACGAAAAAAAAAAGTAGAGGAAAGTGGAATGTTGACATTTGAGGAAATGAGACAATTATATCATGACGATCAGGGACGGAGGATTGTGGATTAAGAGGGGGGCCAAAAAATATAATTTAATACTAATATATATGTTTGATAATAATGAAATTCGACATTTTATATTTAAATTTAAATTTAAATATATTAGTATATATAGTTAAATATTTTAAAATATATAATTATATATATCATTAATATATTAAAATCTAAAACTCTCTCATACGACGTACCTCACGAAAACCGCAAGTTTATGCTTTTTTTTTTTTTTGCTATTTATTTATTTATCAATATATATTATAGGATAAAGTCTAGTATGCACTCGAGTGCATGTTGTGCACCCTAGTCCATGTTGCACTTTTCAGTTTACTGACTTACACTTTTTGATAAATGGTGTTGTATTTTTCAATTATTACTAAAAATATTATTATACAGTTTAATAATTTTGAGACAAAATTGAGTTTTTTTTTTTTAATTTCGGTTATTTGGAGTTTAAAATTGAATAATTTTTTTAATATTGAAACTAAAAATATTGCACTACTCATAAATTAAAGAGGATAAATTGAAACTTAAAATATTGCACTACTCATAAATTAATTAAATACAATGTCCGTTGCTTTTAGGCTTTAGCTTGGACAGGGCCCATTTCATTTTAGTTTAATTTTTGTTACCTTGGGCCAATTCATTTGTTTGACTAGAATTCATGGGTTGTATAGTTAATGAAATTATTGTATTGAAACTACATGTATATATAATAAGAGAATGAAAAAAGTTGAGGGGGCCAAGGCCACCCCATGCGATGCTTAGTTCTGTCCCTGATGATGATAAAAATGATAAAATTGAACGACTACAAGGGACGGAGATAATATTAGTTGATTGGAAAAACTTTAATTTAGTAATTTTGAGAAAATTTATTTATCAAAAAAAAAATGAGAGTAAAATGTTAACGAGAAGTCATAATCAAGTATGCTTCTCTACTTTTAGATTATAAATGATTAATTTAAGTAGAATAATTCATTTTAAAAATACTCAAAATTACTGCAATTTCAAGTGACACACTTGTAATTTTTCAAACACACTTTATAGTCATTTTATGTGGAAAACTGGAACTTGGCCCGCGCGATGGACCCTTAGGAAAAGGGGAAACTTGCCCTGCCTAAAATTTTGTTCATGAAGTACCAAAAACTTGTATATCCCTTTTTTATTCTATAATTATTAGTTAAATGTTAAAACTTGTAAAACAACCCACCAACACACGAGCTCATGTCTTGCATGATAAATTGATAATGTTAATTGTAAGTTTAAAATTAACAAGAAAGACGCAAAACGAGTAAGGATCAGAAAGAAGAAGAGTTTGCCTCCTGCTACCTTGTAAATCTATTGAGAAATAAGGAAAACGTCATTTCTACATGTTTTTCATAAGATACTAGCACAAATTAGGTTTAATTTTAGGCTCGATTGAGTTGAGTTAAGTTTCAAGCTTCGAGTATAGCTCGACTCATTTACACACTTTAGTAGATCACCCTAATTTAAGGTGATCCTATTAGGAGCTGTAAACTCATTCGTGATTGACATGTATATACTCCCTCCGATTCAAAAAGTTTGTCGCATTTGGACTTTAAATTTGTTTCAAAAAGTTTGTCGTTTTTCCTAATTTTACCAATGATCTCCCTAAATTGCCCCTATTCTTTTGGAAATATATTAATTACGATTTTTTTTGGAAAGGTCAAAGAAATTGTGGAAGAGGAAGGTGGAAAAATAAAAGGAAAAAGAGAAGAAAGGGGGAGAAAATAATGAGGGGTAAATTTGTCAAAAAAATATGTTCCTTAATTCTATACAAAATGAGAAATGCGACAAACTTTATGAAACGGAGGGAGTATAAATTTTCATGACCTAATTAAGGACCTAAATATGGAGTAATTGCTAAAATCACACCTACTCTTTCTCCTTTTCAGTCTTTAAATTGATTGACACCCATCATAACATAAATGCTCGATCATATTTATATGATAAACAGTGATTTTAACACTATTTATACCAAACTACTCCGTAGTTTTTTTTTTTCTTTCCTTTTTGTACTTTCAGGGGATATACACGTATGACGTATCAAACAATAGAATAACTTTTATCATGCAAAGTTCTTTATTTATTCCACGCAATAATTTTTCCACTTAAAAGTTGTGACAAAATTAATTTATAGTGATAGAATAAACACTTTTATTTAGAGAAAATATAGTTAAAAAATTGTTATCACTAAAAATCAATTTTTACTAAATAATTGCAATTTGTGGATAAATTATATGACAACAGGCTTGACTTATAAGTTATAACCGCTGGCATACCCTGAATTTTCTATCTCCAATTTAGCCCTTTGATTTCGGTTTTTAAGATGGCGGATTTTGTGACAACAGTTTAATTATCTAATCATGTATTCAAGTCACATGAAGTAATTGGAAAAAGGAATTTAAAAGAAAAATCGTTACACAATTGTGTATTTTAAACTTTAACTAAATTTAACTGCTTAAAAATAAAAGAAATTCAATGTTGAATCATCGGTTTCAATTTGAAAAATGTCTATAATTGTCATATTCCCAATTTCAGCGCCAGTTATGTATTGATATAGAAAATATTTTTTTTTTATGGAAGTTAAATACCCATCCCTTTTTTTTCTCCCCATGACTCGAACCCAAGTTAAATACCCATCCCTTTTTTCTCTCCCCATGACTCGAACCCAAGTTAAATACCCATCCCTTTTTCCCCTCCCCATGACTCGAACCCAAGTTAAATACCCATCCCTTTTTTTCCTCCCCATGACTCGAACCCAGGACCTAAGGCCTAGGTAGTGGTGCTCTAACCACTTGAGCTATCCCACTGTTTATAAGGACGAAACACAAAATCACAAAATTATTGATAGCAATGAGTCGTAATTTGATGCAAAATTTCGTAAAGCCACTTTAAATTTTTATTTATAAAGTAAAAATATGAGTTGACTAATGTTTATGTGTATAAAAAATAATGACTTTTTAGTTTATAAAGAGTTTTCTATTTTAAAATTTTAAAATTATTTTGAAATATTTTAAAAAATATGAAAATTATTAGAAGACGGAATACGCTGATAACTGCGTATGGAGTATGGACGGACACACCTAAATATCCTCTGCCGTTTTTTTTTAATTAAAATTTGTATTTCAATTCTCTTTTCGGCTGTCACAGACTTAAGGTTCACACTGAGTGACGCTTGTCGACATAATTATTCTCCTTTTATTTTTCTCCTCAATTGCACTATAGAACAACGAAGGATAAATACGTACTTTTACGTCCATCACTAACCATACGCCAAATCGCCAATACCCAAAAATTAGATACTCCAAGTAGCTCCTTTTATTTGTTGATTTTGGCCGAAAATTAATTAAACATATATACAAGCACTATAAACTATTAGTATTATCGAAATATGTATGTAATGTTTTATAATATAATTATTCCCAAATGTACATAATTTTTATTGTAGTAATTTGTTTCATAACCTTGTCAATGTTATAAATTTAGGAATAGAGTTGGCTGGTGATGATTTTTTTCAATATTCCCGACCCTATTTTAGAATTTCTAAAAAAAAAAATCTCTACATATAATAGAGTAGTTTGTCATTAAATAAAAAAAATTAAGAATAAATAGTGGATTTGGCGTCATTAACCATTTTGGCGTTTGACCTGAATGCTCCACCACAAGGCTTCCACTTTCACCAAAGGGTATTCTTGGTATTAACATCACCATTTTTTCGGCCCCCCTGGCTCTCTATATAAACAGAACGACATGGATATTGGACACTATCCCACTTAGCTTTTCTGCAACTGACATTTTCTATCACTTTACCTCAATTTACTCAAATTCTCTTTTCTGTACACAAGGAATTTACGTGTACAGTGTACTGTTACAGGTATGTGAGTTATATGAATCTCTTTTGCTCTGATCTTTTAAAAAAAAAAAAAAGATTTCTTGAAATTCCCCCCTTTTTTTGGCGGCTGCTTATGTAATAATATATGTTTCTAGAAGTTTTGCTTTATTCGATCTTAGTTGGAATTTTATTGAACTGTTTGTGATTCTCGTATAACTTGTCTATGTCAATCGAATAGTTTTGGTAACTTATTATGTATACTTGACTTGATTTTCTTGAAAAATATGTGATGATGAATTGTATCAGTCACATAATTTCATGCATTGCATTACTCACGATTGAAAAGTTTTCTTGGATTTCATTCAAAATGCAATGAATCTGATTCTTGATCTTTATTCACAACTATTTTAATAGTAATGGTGTCACCACTTTACCGATTATTTTAATTTAATCATCATTTGTTAATGGATCTTGCTTTCTAGATAACTTTTACCACTTCCCTTTTCAACTTTTACTCTTCAAATGTGACAGAGAAAATGGAGAAGGGATTTGATTCGGAAGGCGTAATCGATGAATTCGAGTCGTTGTCGATGGACGCGGGGAGAGTTCAGAGGGAGACTTTGAAGAAAATCTTGGAAGAAAATAGTGAAACAGAGTACTTATTGAAATTTGGTCTGAATGGAAGAAGTGATCCTGAGAGCTTCAAAGCTTGTGTTCCAATTGTGAATCACAGTGACATAGAACCTTACATTCAACGTATTGCAGACGGCGAGGGACATAACACGTCCATTCTCACTGGAAAACCAATTTCTGCCATTTCACTCAGGTTAAAACTTTGTTTTATTAGCGATTTTATCATTTTTATAGTATGTGTCAAATTTATTGAAATAGTTGATGCTCTTGTAGTTCTGGCACCACTCAAGGGAAGCCAAAATACGTGACTTTCAACGATGAATTGGTCAAAAGCACCATGCAAATATTCAAGACTTCGTTTGCATTTAGGAACAGGTAATCCACGTTGATTATATTTTAACATGACCCATGTCAATTAACCAGTAAAACACAAAGTGAAACACTAAAACTAACACAGTGACTACAATGTTGTATAACTTGTGTGTAGAGAATATCCAATTGGGGATGGGAAGGCATTACAGTTCATCTACGGCAGCAAGCAATTCACGACGAAAGGCGGTCTGAAGGCGGGAACAGCCACGACTAATCTGTACCGCGACGCAGAGTTCAAAAATACAATGAAGGCAATGCAGACGCCCTGTTGCAGCCCGGACGAAGTCATCTTCGGAGACAATTATCACCAATCGTTATACTGCCATCTTCTATGTGGCCTAATTCTTCGACACCAAGTGGAAGTCGTTTCGTCCACATTCGCACACAGCATTGTCCACGCATTCAGGACTTTCGAGCAAATATGGCCTCAACTGGTGACTGATATTCGTATAGGCGTCCTGAGCAGCCAGATCATGTCTAATCCGATCCGATTAGCCATGGCCAAGCTGCTTAAACCTGACCCGGAATTGGCGGATACAATTCAGGATAAGTGCTTGGGATTAAGCAACTGGTACGGCCTGATTCCTGAGCTGTTTCCTAACGCTAAGTATGTGTACGGGATCATGACAGGCTCAATGGAGCCTTATTTGAAGAAACTGAGGCACTATGCCGGGGAATTGCCGCTACTGAGCGCGGATTATGGGTCGTCCGAGGGATGGATTGGAGCTAATGTTAATCCCACTTTGCCTCCGGAGATGGTCACATTCGCGGTTCTTCCCAATATAGGGTATTTTGAATTTACGCCCTTGGATCAAAACGGACCCAACCCGATTCCCCTCGGGCTGACTGAAGTCGAGGTGGGCAAAGAGTATGAGGTGCTCGTCACTAGCTTCGCAGGTACAAACTAACTCTTGTGTTAAAGAGTCTGGGTTACCAATTACATACATGTAACTTGTTCCTATTTAATATTTAAATTAATACTATACTAATATTATGAGCTAATACTATACTAATATTATATTGTATTTGTCATAACTCAAACAAGTTAAATGTATGTAACTGGTACACACGGTAATTGGTGCAATTGAATCACAATTTTGACTTGATTTATTGTGTGTAGGATTATACCGTTACAGATTGGGAGACGTAGTGAAGGTGAAAGGGTTCCATAATTCGACACCGGAGTTGCAATTCATGTGCAGGAGAAATCTAGTGTTGAACATCAACATAGACAAGAATACAGAGAAGGATTTACAGCTATCCGTAGAAACAGCAGGGAAACTTTTAGAAGCAGAAAAGCTTGAAGTTTTGGACTTCACTAGCTGCGTGGATACATCCACAGAGCCTGGACACTATGTCATATTTTGGGAGATAAACGGCAAAGCCAACGATGAGGTGCTAAAAGAATGCTGCAACTGTTTGGATAATTCTTTTGCGGATGCGGGTTACCGGAGCTCCAGAAAGGTGAATGCAATCGGGCCGTTGGAGCTCCGGATCTTGAAGAGGGGTACGTTTCACAAAATAATGGATCATTTTGTGGGATTAGGGGCTGCTGTTAGCCAGTTTAAGACTCCGAGGTGCGTGGGGCCTACCAATAATAAGGTCATGCACATTCTGTGCACTAATGTGGTGAAGGCATACTATAGTACTGCCTATTAATTGCGTTCTAATTAGTACTCCAGTAAATAAAATAGTTTGTCCTAGTATTTTGTCCCACTTATTAGCAAGGTTGTCTTTGCATTTGTGGTGTGTGATGTTGTATCTTGTATTTTCGAAAGTTTGTTCAATACTACATGATAAAATATTAATGAGTATATGGTTTATATTCCATTCGATTGTTCATCTGATCTTGACATGACAATTAGAAACTTTTGCACTAATATGACACTTTTATCACCGTGGTAGAGATGGTGTTTATTTGTGCTAATTTGTGTATGATCTCATTGTAATGTAAGACCCGGGGTGTCGACCTACTCATATTTATGTATATTAAATATATTTGACTTATTAAAATATGTATGAAATGACGTATGGTCGTGAAACATGTATGCACAAAATGTGCACGTACGGACGTACAAAATAAGTGCACATACTTACGTGAATTATACGTACATACATATTTTTTTATGTTTGTATGATATGTTAATTTATTATATGTACTTACTTTAAAAGGTCTTACTTTTCTTGTTCGTTACGAGTCTAAAACTTGTCAGGGTCGGCTCTGTTTAAGACCCACACAAGTCTTTGCCTTTATCATTTTATATCCACTTTCCACAACAAATTAAAATTTTGTATGTTTAAAATTATCTCAGTTTGCTCTGCAAATATTCCGGAGAAAATGGAGAAGATATTCGATGCGAAAGGCGTAATCGATGAATTCGAGTTGTTGTCGATGGATGCGAGGAGAGTTCAGAGGGAGACTCTGAAGAAAATCTTGGAAGACAATGGTGAAACAGAGTACTTATTAAAACATGGTCTGAATGGAAGAAGTGGCCATGAGAGGTTCAAAAATTGTGTTCCTATTGTCACTCACAGCGACATATAATCTTACATTCAACGTATTGCAGACAACGAGGGACAAAACACGTCCATTCTCACTAGAATACTAATTGTAGGGGTCCCTAATTGAGTTGTAAGATTGAGTAAGCTAGTAAAAGTTTAGAGGGGAGGGGTGAATAGACTTTTAAAAATCTTTCAAAATATCAAAGTACACAATGCGAAATTTCAGAATTAGTCAATGAGCCCTTAAGATTTTATACTCAACTATTACGATGAACACTTATCTTGTCTAGTCTATATGCAGATTAATCAATTAACAATAAAATCAATCAAACACAAACTAAAAGAGTAGGTAAATCAAACACGAGATTTATAGTGGTTCGACAACTTGTCTACATCCACTCTCACAAACCCAGTTGTGATATTTTATTAAACTGTTCTTGTGGTTTTAAGTTCCAAGATATAAGACTTCGATCTTTTCAATAACACTTCCAAGTGTTTTTTTGATCTAACAACTAGCTATTTTAACAAGTAACTAGCAACTTGATGAATAACAAAAACTATAAAGAAAACACTTCTCTATATTTCGAATTCGCCTTTCTAAATATGAACTTGTCTTGTTCTGGCTTCAGCTTCAAACTTACTTCTTCTCTTGAACTCTGAGAGTTTTCTTCTTGCTTTGAATTTCTTCAGTGTGTGCTTAAAATCTCTTAGTAATAGTTGTCTTCAATGTTGAAACTCTTTAGGTATTTATAAACTTTTAATCTTCAAGTCGTGTTAGTTATCTAACTAACTTTTCTTGATAACTGCTTCAACAAACTTCTAACTGTTCCTTCTTATCTTCAAACACGTTTTTTCAGTTAATTAGTTATTTCATAACTAATTCTTTATATCTTCATCTTGATACGACTTTATCTTTATTTTTACTTCACGCGTGCTTGACCTATCTTGTGTTGACACTTAGAATATTTCTTCCGTCTTCAGAACTAGTCTTGTCTCGTACAAGTCTTCTTGTCTTGCAGTCTTCTTCCAGTAGAACTATACTAGTCCTATCAACTAATCTATCAAGACTATTACATTACTTTAAACTTTATAACTTAGCTTAGTCAACTTAAACTATACATCAATATGAAACATAAAACATAAGCTTCTATACAATGATTATAAGCTTATCATAAAACCTACGGAGTATTATAATTTGTATTTAGTTTATATTCTAATATTTATAATTCGTACTTGTCTTTTCTTTTCTTTTGTACTCTTCTGATCCTGTCACAAGATGACTTCTATAACTATTAGTCCATACTTAGAATATATTCAAGTTTTCTTTTGGCTTATCAAAATTACTTATCTTTTCTTCAATTTGAAACTTGTCTTTTAGTGATTTTATCATCTTATCTTGTTTATGGTTTTGACATTTATAGAATGTGTCGAAATTCATTGAACTAGTTGATGCTCTTGTAGTTCAAGCACCACTCAAGGGAAGCCAAAATACGTGACTTTCAACGATGAATTGGTCAAAAGCATCATGCAAATATTCAAGACTTCGTTTGCATTTAGGAACAAGTAATCCTCTATATAAATTCTTCTGTTTCACTAGATGGGTCGACGTGACACGTGTCAATAAACCCGATAGTAAAACACTAAGTGGAACACTAAACTGACTCAACTTTAAGTAATATAAATTAATTACAATGTTGTATAACTTGTGTGTAGAGTATATCCAATTGGGGATGTGAAGGCATCACAGATCATTTACGGAAGCAAGCAATTCACGACATCAAACAAATATAGCCGCATCTGGTAACTGATATTCGTATAGGTGTCCTGAGCAGCCAGATCACATTATATGATTTAAAATGATTTTTTTAATAAAGGTAAATGTGCATTTCAATATGTGTGAAATTTACATGTACAATCGTGACACATGTATGCACGTACGAACGTGCAAAATATGTGCATGTACGGACCGTGCGTGAAACATGTATGCACACAAAATGTGCATGTACGGATCGTGCTTGAAACATGTATGCACAAAATGTGCACATACGGATGTGCAAAAAATGTACTTGTACGAAAGTGCAAAATATGTGTACATATACATACTTCTTTTCATGTTCGCCCCGGATCTAAAACTTGTCAAGACGGACTCTAATCTATCATTTTATCTCCAGTCATGAAGATTGAGGTTTTGGTGTTTAAAATCATTCCAGTTTGCTCTTAAAATATGACGGATAAAATGGAGAAGAGTTTTGATGCAGAAAACATAATTGATGAATTAGAGTCGATGGATGCGGGTAGAGCTCAAAGGGAGAATCTTGGAAGAAAATGGTGAAACAGAGTGCTTATAAAAATTTGGTCTTGACTTCAGTGGCGGACCCATGATTCTGAATCTGGGGGTACAATAAATGTATAAATGAACCAGATATTTACGATAAAAATAAATATGTGTGAGCTGTAATTATTCCGACAAAATATGAAAAATAATGTTTAGACGGCTCAATGACATACTTGTAATTTTCATTAGATTTTTTTTAATATGAAATATAAGGGTTTAAATGGTTTAATGACAAAATATGAAAAAATAAGACGGAAGGAGTATAAAATAAGCTCAAAAACATTTAAATGAACTTAGAAGATAAATGTATTGAACTTTTCATCATCTTTCACCTCTTCTTCATGATAAAACCAAATAGAAGGCACATGAAAATATATTTTCTCATAATGTTAAACTGATGTACAGAGAGTGCATTATATACATGAAGGCTTCAACTAATTATGGACCGAAAATAGAGAAATATAAGGAAAGCAGGTAACATATCTAATTAACATATTCACGGAATCAAAAGATATGTTTATATTTAATAATTTGATATTTTTCCAATAATTCATTATTATAAAATTATTTTTATATATATTAAAAAAAAAAAAGGAAATTTTTGGGATTTGGGGGTACAACTGTACCCCCATGTCCCAAGCTAGGTCCGCCTCTGCTTGACTTGGTTCGTATTTTTGCACTTTTTAAACAACTATACGATCCCCACAAGCGTATGGGTTCGATAGTAGTATGATAAGTATACAACCTAGTAGATTTTCGTTCGAGAAAATGGCAATTTTGGTCCCACCCACCACGGACACTAGTTATTTTGGTCCCATGACTTTAAGTTTTAGTTCCAATGGGATAAATTTTGACAAAAGTAGTCCCACCGTTAGTCAGTCGTGAGTCAACTGTTAACATTTTTGGTCCTAATAACTCTTTTTCCTCATTGGCGCGGAAATTGGTGCGTGCTCATTTTGGATTATAACTCAATTGGAGGGAAAATTGTTACCAAATAGAAGGGAAAATTTAATACATCTATATATACACCCTCCAAAACTCAATACTCCACCTCACTTATATTTGAACTATTTAATTTATGCATATGTATAATACTAATACCCGTATTAAAAATAAGATAGAACATAATTTTAAATAAGAAACTAATGTCACTCACACTCAAAACACCATCATCAATGGACATATTCAACTTCACCAAAATATCATTAAGCAGCTTTTCTCCAATAAAGCATACAGTGTGTATGCAATATATATCCACATAGCTATGTGGTGGAAGCCTCCAACAATCTAATTCAATATTCATTCATACATATTTTGGAGAGCTTTTTCTCAAATAGCTAGAGGTCTATCAAGCAACCATTATCTAGCAAATGCCATCTTCTAAGAATACCTGTTCCAGAACTAATACTCTCCTAAATTAAAGCACCAACATATCATTAGATGATCATAAAATTGGTTATGTATGTACATTTATCCCAGGCCCGGAACTCACAACTTTTGCTTTTTGTTCAGACAAACTCAAAAAACGAAGATAACACAACATTATTATTAAGGTTTAACTTAGAAATGAGATTAGTTACCAGATACCATCCATGATTCTCAGTAAACGAATCCTTGATGTGACTTAGAATTTGTAATGATGTCATTAAAAAATGCCTTCTTCTCTACCTCGGATTCATAAACCCACACACAACTTTGTCTACGCATAAGCTCTTCTCTAACACAGCACACACCATGTTGTATAACTCAAAACAAAAATTAGTTAATAACTGGAGTACTATTATATGATATTTGAATCTCTCACACTGAAATAGCTAATAGAATCTGGAGAATTTGCTAATCTTCCAGAAACATATGTTCCAAAATTGTTCACAAGAAACTCCCAACATAACCACCAAATATTGCCCTAATTACACATATGCTTCATTCCTTCTTACATCTGCATTTAACATTCCAGGTAATTCAAGAATTAAAATCATCAAAGTTGGACAATACAGAGTGAGTTTTAAACCATAGATGGAAAATCAGCATTGCTCCTAGTTTAAAGAAAGAGCAAAACAGGATCAAAAGAAGTTGGACCTTCACAGTTGAGTTGACGCACGCTTTAACTTTTTACTCTTAATCCTACACTCATTCAACGACCCTCTATTGCTGCAATTTCTTCATTCCGGTTTTCACACATGAAATTTAAAAAATACTCTTACAATCACACAACACTAAATTGAAATTGAAATTATAGCGCGAATTTAAAACTTAATTAATTACCTCCAGAAGTCTTCCATGGAAGAGAAGGTATAAACAGGGCGAATGGAGCTTCCCCACGCGGCCTGTCTGGATTTCGCCGAAGGAGTATCGAAATAGAATGTCCAGGTGTTCTCCAACGGGTGCCTTGTTGGCTGCAGAGCCACCGCCGGCGCCGCGGTGTCAAAATCGCTGCCGGTCATCTCCCCTTCTTTCTTCGCCTCCGAATCCCCTTCCATCACGACATTACTCTTCTTCATCGATGATGAATTTTTCTCCGATCCCTCCTTCACGACAGTGATTTATCATTCGATTTTGTTGTTTGAAAGTTGGGGATTTTGATTTTTTGAGTTTGGGGATTTTTTTGAACGGTTCTGACACGATTTGGGATTTTTGTTAAGTGTTGAAGTTTTTTTTTTTTTTTTTTTTTTTTTTGAGGGGTGGGGTTACAAGATCATCAAATAAAATTACAAATCACGAACTAAGATCTTGATCTTCAAACCACTGCGGATATCGCCGTCCACTTCAATCGAGAGAAGAGGAAAGACGAGTTTCCCTTTGCCTCACCAGATGTCCAGGTCTTCAATCTTTAAACGAGACAACCCCACACTAAGGTGTTTCATGTCAAGAATAGAAAACAAAAAATAGGCAAAGTTCCACCAAGTATCCGATCTCAAACCCAAGGACTCTCAAGTCAATCTCAAGGAGCCCAACAACCAAAAAACCCACAAAAAGCAACACCAGATCTGTAGATCTACAACTCAATCTACAGATCTGAGTTCTTAACAGCAAAAAGAAACACATAGACTAACTACAACTCAGATCTGCAGATCTAAGAAATTCATAGAAGAACAATCACTCAGATCTGCAGATCTAAGAAACCCAAAGAAGAGAATACAACTCAGATCTGCAGATCTACAACTCAAATTTGTAGATATAAACTCAGATCTAGCATATCTACAAATCAGATCTAGCGAAAAACAAAATATCAGAAAAGCTCGAAGAAAAGCAGAAAGCCCACCGGACGAAAAGACAACAAGGGAATCAAAGACGATGACAGCACCATGAACGAGGATCTACGATGGATCGGCAGCGGAGACCGGTGGAGAAATGGAGGAGCAACTCTCTAGAGAGAGAAGCTCTCCCTTCTAAGTGTTGAAGTTGTTTTGGAGTGAAAACTAACGACTGACGGCCACGTGAACGGGGATTTGATGATTTTGCACATTTTGCACAATATTGGGACTACTTTTGTCAAAATTTATCTCATTGGGACTAAAACTTAAAGTCATGGGACCAAAAAAACTAGTGCCCGTGGTGGGTGGGACCAAAAAAACTAGTGCCCGTGGTGGGTGGGACCAAAATTGTCATTTTCTCATTTTCGTTCCAAGGACCTAGAGAGAGCGTGGAGCCCCAAAACTCTAAGTCAAAATGGTGTTATAGAAGCTAAATGGGAGGATAAAGCAAATATCAATAAGAAAAATAAACAACTAATGCAAACAACTCAACGAACTCTCAAGATGAAAGTGTAAGTGAAAGAATTGCTTCAGGTGTCTTCCTTATGTGGGATCATTAATGAATTAATGAACTAATCACAATAATTAGACATAATGTCTTGAATTTTGGTAAAGGCTATTACAATTATGTGTAGACCAATCCCTCGTGAGGCTTAAGTGAACACGTGCATTGATTAACAATTATAGGATCTAACCAAATACCATAAGCTCCTAAGATAGTGTTTCATAAACACTTTCAACACGGTTACTAATGCTTATGAGACGCGCTCTCACAAATCTCCTAAACGACTTCTATTCAATTAGTGTCTAGTGTTATCGATCTAAGCAATCAACCCCCGATCGGTTAAGTCAATTACTATGTGAATTCTAATCAATTAATCCAAGTAGGGCTGTAAATGAGTCGAGCCGAGCCGAACGCGATGATGTTCAAGCTTGTTTGAAATATTATCGAGCTTTGAAATTAGTGTTTGAGCTTGTTTGATAATTAAACGAGCCGAGCTCGAACGAGCTTTATTCGAGCCAAACACGAGCCGAGCTCGAGTAGTTTGACATTTTTACACTAAATTTATCTTTTTTTACTTATCGAGCTCGAGCTCGAGCCGAGCTTTGGACCATACCGAACGTAAATTTATGTTCAAGCTTGTTTGATATCTATGTCGAACCGAGCTCAAACGAGCTTTTACCGAACGATCTCGAATCGAGTATCGAATAGCTTGGTTTGATTTTCAGCCCTAAATCCAAGCTCACACCAACACTCTTAATCGTGCAACTCAATACGATAGTTGTAGTCGACACAACCAACAATGCTATCTAATAAGGTGAATTAATCAATTGAATCATGAAAATCACAATATTAGAAGCAATTTAATCAAGACATAAGCTAATCAAACAATTAATTCATAAACCCACCAATTACCCTCATAATTTCAACACTCAAAGCAATCAAAATCTAGTCAATAACTAAATTAACAAAATAAAAATAAACACATAAAAGATAAACAAACAAACATTAAAATAAAGAAGGGTATCACCTTAATGTTTTCAATTTCTTCAAAACTAACAATAAAGTCAAATTCTTTCGTACACTCGCATGCACCGTGAATACCTAATTTTAATTTTAATTTCAATCTTATGATTGACTCCACCCCCACTTTTGTTAACTTCATTCCCACAAACTATATAAACAATTGACCACAATTATTTACACCCCCACTTTTATTAACTTCACCCCCACAAATTATATAAACAAATGACCACCACTATTTACACCTCCACTTTTATTGACTTCACTGCCTAAATTATTATTTTTTAAAAATTATACCTAAATTATTATAGTACCCTTCTATTGATTTTAAAAAATATAATACAATCAAACCTAATTTATATATAAACAATTGACAACGGTTATTTACACCCTCACTTTTGTTGACTTCGCCTCCCAATAATTATTATTTTTTAAAAATTACATCTAAAATTACTATAATGCCCTTCTATTAATTTATACGAAATATAATACTTCGTACAATCAGTCATAATTTATATATAAACAATTGACCACAGTTATTTACACCCCGCTTTTGTTGACTTCACCTCCCAAATTATATTTTAAAAAGAATTACACCTAAAATTACTATAACGCCCTTCTATTAATTTAAACAAAATATAATACAATTAATCATAATTTATATATGCATATTCTTATATAAAATCGCGTGTATATACACTCTTCAATTTCATTAAAAGTTTAAGCCTAATTTACTTTTTTCGATGCAAACAATTATTGGGTCGCACAAATCACAATTATATGCACACACAAGATGGAGGTGGACACCCACCAATTTTTTTTAGGTTGAGAGATCTAGAATAAAATTAACGACAGAGGGGCGGCATAAACGAGGATGAGGTAACTAATCTATTTTTTGAACTTACAGTCGGAAGAGGGACAGACAACTTGGGACGCGACGAAAGGAGGAGGAAGCGGCGGGGGCTTGGGATGTAGCCACGGACAGCGGCGGCTTGGGACGCAACCTTGGACGGAAGGTGAGGCCAGGACGAAGGGCGAAGCAGACGCGCATGAAATCGACGAAACAAATGCAACGACAACGAACAAGCCTATGGCGGCAAGACTTTGTGCGACAACGAAGAAAGACTATAGCAACGAGGCTTTGAGTGGCAACCGACGAGACTGAGTGAGGAGTGGGTGTCCCAAGCGACGTATTTTATTTTCCACGCAGTATTGTTTGAGAGAATAAGGGGATACTTATGTTTATGTAGGAGAAGGATATCTTTGGTCTTTCATGGGGTGTGTCCTAATTGTACAGGGTGTGCGCTAAAATCTTGTGTGTGCATATAACCGACTATTGATTACCGATTATTGTTCATGGTATTACTTTTTATGGTATTACTGATAATTATTTTTGTTATGCAAAAAAAAAAAAACACAAGTATATCGATTGTGATGGAGGCAAAATCGCGAGGGTCTGTGGCTTGACCGATTGTGCCGGGTAGGGTGGTGTCGGGCCGATTGTGCCGCCGTATGATTGTGGGTGGGGATTTGAATGTTTTGAAATGAGAAATGATACGAGGGAGAAGTGGAGGATTTCCTCCATGTCAGCCGCGGAGAGGGCGCACGCCGGAGGTGAACAGAGATCGGCGAGACCATGGTTGGTGCATGAGGAAGAAGATCGGCGGCGCCCTCGACCGGGGAGGGGCGACAATCGGAAGTGGTATGCTAGAAGGTCAACGACCGACTCGAAACAACCACCGACGGCGAAAAGCTGAATCGTAGAAATGAACAACCATCGAAAATGAATCCACGGCAGACGAAGAGCGTGAGAAAGCTAACCGTCGACGACGAGCAAGCTGATCGGCAACGAGAACCAAGATTAGAGAACCAATATCCCTCAAATCGTCGGATGAAAGTAATGGAGTGATTAAATGTGTGAATCAATTAAACCAAATTTGAAAAGGAAAGTGAATTAGGTTAAATTAATTTCTGCATTTTAAGGAAGTTTCGAAATTGAAGGACAAATGGATTTTAAATTTCAATTATAATTTAAATTTCAATTTGAATAACAAATGCGTGAAAAATAGTATTTCAAATTCGAAATTTATTATATTAATGAATTAATATTGTTTTAAGACCAAGAGACATAATTGTATATTACCACATCAATTTGACCTTAATTCTAATATTATAATGTTTTGTCTCTATTTCTAGTTGTGTCAATAGGATTGTCCCTTATCTTAGTTAAACTCAATATTTTATACATACATTTCATATTAATTTGACTAAGTAAAAATCCTAGAGTTTATTAATAAACTAACACAATTCACAAGTCATTTAAACAAAGTAAGACAAATTTTTTGAGTAAAACAATTAATACCAAAATACAATACAAAATTCCATTTATGCCCTACAGTTATAAATAATCGAAATTAATTAAAATTTCAAAGTCTTTCAGCATTATTTCCTTTCTCTTCCAAATTTCGATTACACCTTCTTTTTTCGAATTCAATATAATTTGAATTCAATTCAAATTGAAGATTATATTGCTACTTGCGGTCGATTAGTTTCCAAAAACTTGATGCATTTCCACAGTGTACGATTCACACAGTGGAGGTGTGAATCGCCGCCCATCCAACATTTCTCCAAGCTTTGAGCCGCCCCCTCCTTCTCGACGAAGTGGAGGTGTAAATCGCTGCACCAGGCCGGCCACCCATTACGGCTATGGGATTTTGGATTCGTTTTTTCGAATGATTTATTGATTTTTTTATATCTAGTTATTTGTATATTAGTTGTAGGAATTTGGAGATCTAGGTGCTAGTTCATACAAGTATCCATTTTATTTGATTCTATGGTTTATAATATTTTTGCACTATTCAAATGGATTGAAAAGTGAAGCAAAAAAAATCTTCAATTTATCTTTGAAATCCTGTGTTTTCTAAGGCAGTGTTATTCAATCTATCCAGTTGAGGAAAAAAATGGAGGGTACAGTGTTTGCCCCTGCTTTGGATTTGGATGGAATGAAGCATGTCAAGTCAGAAAATGGAGTAGTGAGTATCTGCAAAATTGAAGTTTGCTCCTTAGATGAACATATCATATATAGTAGTAGTTAATTAAGCAGAAATTGCAATAATCTTAGATTCATTTGATTAGTTGCTTTGTAGAAATTGATTTTGTATATTGGAATGTTTGGAGTCATGATAATTGTAAAACGTCTTTTCGTCTGATTTATATGAGGCCTTCGAGCTTTAAATCTATTTCTTGAAATATCTTATACATGGGAGTAAGACACCAAGAACATGAATTTTTTAAATTTGGGGAGCTTGGAAACAAGTGCACCTAATTTACTAGAGTATGGTTCAATTGTAGATACAGGTAATTTGGGAAGTATATGCAATTATCGGTTGCATATATAAAAAAATGTATGTATATTTGAAATTATATACACTTATCGATTGCATATAATAAAATATACATATAGAATTTATGATACAGTCTTATGTTATTATTATGCAATGCACATATTTGATATATGCATCCCCTATAAATATGTAATGCACATATTATGTATATGCATCAAACTACCAAAAATATCATACAAATATGCAATGCACAAATGCACAACTTAAAGAACCAACGATTTTTTACATGCGAAAACTCCTTTGTACAATCAAACGAGTAGATGAAAAGACGAAACAAACATACCTTCAATCATTTTCCTTCAGATCTCTTACTTTTTTAAATTTTAATTCATTTAACTTTTCATATTTTACATTAATCAAATTAAATGATTCAAATATGAAATTAGGTATAATTATTTCAATTTCGAGCTTTGGAACATCGAATAAGGAAAACTACTTAAAAAAATTAAGTGTAATTAATTGTACGTTTATGTTTAAAAATAAAGAAAAAATCTTAGCATTGCTTAAAAAATAAAATTTTTAGTGAAGTGATGGTTACAAAATTTATAGAGCTAATTCAAATTTACAGAGAACGATTTCGATTGTGCAACGCTTGAAATCTTCAAAAACTCATGTGGAGATGAGCATAGTAATCGAATATGCACAAAATGAAGTTTTGTGAAAGCCAAAGTCTTGTATGTACTCAATCAAGTACACCATGTACTTGAGTAGACTTTTACTAATCAATGTTGACGTTTGACCGGTCAACGGTCAAACTTTGACCTTTTTTTTTTCGAATTTTTTTTTTTTTGTCGGTTTTTTTTTTTGAAAAAATGTATGTTATTATAACTAAAAAATGTATCTTTACTTTTTTAATGAAAAATGTATGTTAGTATATTGAAAAGTGGAACATTGTTTTTAATGAAAAGTGTATGTTATTATAACTGAAAAGTGTATGATATTATAACTGAAAAGTGTATGAACTATTAATGAAAAGTGTAAGTTATATATTAATGAAAAGTGGTGTATGAACTATTAATGAAAAGTGTAAGTTATATATTAATGAAAAGTGTATGTTATTATAAGGGTTAATTCTAAATAAATTCACCACCTTTATTCTCAATATCAATTTAATCACAACATTTATGATTATTGTAAAAAATCTCAACCTTCCATCGTGTTGCAATTAGATACACGTTTTTTTTCTCCGCCCAATAATTGATGATGTGGTTTGCCGGAGTTGCAACGTCAGATTACACATATTGTTTTTTTATTTTTTATTTTATTTTTCAAATTAGATTAAATTTTATAAAAATAAAAATAAAACTTTCGCTTCTTATCCTACGTCTTTCTCAGACTCAATCAAGTTCTTCTTCTCCCCTTCTCAAAATCAATAGAGTTTTTCTTCTACGTCTTTCTCACTTCTCAAACTCAATCAAGTTTTCTATTCTAACCCCAAAAATATTCTAGAAAATATTCTGAAAAAATATATTTAGCATACTAAAAGTCATAGTTAGACCGTCTACCACCTCCTCTTCTCTCCTGCTGGCGTCTCTGAATGAATATAACAATATAATTATAAGAAATATACAAATCTTACATGCAATTTTTTAATTTTTAGATGGCGCCTCTGAATGAATATAACAATATAATTATAAGAAATATACAAATCTTAAATGCAATTTTTTAATTTTTAGAAGTTAGAATAAAAGAACTTGAGAGGTGAGCGTACGAAGAAGAAGAAAGGTAGGGTTGAATGCTTGATCTATCAAGAGTGTAGTACCTTTTTTGTTCAAAGGTATTGAGTTGTTCTATTATGATTTTAATTTTTAGAGTTAGATTAAAAGAACTTGAGAGGTGAGCGTACGAAGAAGAAGAAAGGTATTGAGTTTTAATTTTTAGAGTTAGATTAAAAGAACTTGAGAGGTGATTAAAAGAACTTGAGAGGTGAGCGTACGAAGAAGAAGAAAGGTATTGAGTTTGAGAAGGTGAGAAAGACAGAAAAAAAAAGGTATTGAGTTTTAATTTTTAGAGTTAGATTAAAAGAACTTGAGAGGTGAGCGTACGAAGAAGAAGAAAGGTATTGAGTTTGAGAAGGTGAGAAAGACAGAAAAAACGGAAGTTTTATTTTTATTTTTATAAAATTTTATTTTTATTTATATAAAATTTAATATGATGTGGAAAATAAAAAAAGTAAAAAGAATATGTGTAATCTAAAGTGTATAAAATTTTGATTTCAAAAATTGTTGAAGGGGGGTTTTTGAACCTATGACTTTGTGATAAGGCAATCAAAGGTCAACCATTAGACTAGAATAATTTTTGTTAAATGTTTTGTTATTTATTCTATATATACTTAATATTTTTTATATGGCTGGACTAAAGTACACCGTGTACTTGAGTACACAACAGCCCAACCCTTTGTGAAATATTTTAGAAATGTTCATTTGAATTAAAACCAGCGCGAGATTTTATGAGAAATATCTCCCAGCTTAATTTAAAATTCAAATGTTGAATTTCCTAAATTTAGATTAACATAATTAACTGAATTTGAAATTCTTAATTAATTCGAAAACAGGGACATAATCGACTATATAGGTTTCATTTTATCCTTAATTGTTTTACTAAATAAATTTGGCTTGAATCTTAGAGTCTTAGAGTGAATTGTCATATTCTGTTTTTTCACCAAAATCCTATATAAGCCCATTTAGCCCAAAAGTTAAATTAAGATAATTTTAAAAATTTCGCGGGTCATAATCCCAGATTCGGGTTGCCCATAAAATTCGCGGATTGCAAACAAGTGGTTTACAACATGACCAAAATATTGTTACTACAAGGTCAAAAAATTACCACTACAAGGCCAAAAAATTAATACTATATGTCAAAATATTATGTAAATTCATCCAGAAAATTAATTGTCCAGAATATTTTTTGATATGTAGTAATACACTTTTGACCTTGTAGTGATAAAATTTTGGTATTGTAGTAACATTGTTTTAGTCATGTAGTAGCCGAATAAGTCAGAATTATTTTACTCCGTAGTAATTTTGCTAAAAAAAAAAAAGTGTCCAGAATATTTTTGGACTTGTAGTACACTTTTGATCTTGTAGTGACAAATTTTATGTCATGTAATAAAATAGTTTTGGTCATGTAGTAAGATAATAATATTTTAGAGCAAAAATAAATACTATAATTAAGGTTAACCCGCTTTGACCGCGTTAACCCACAAATTTTGACTTAATTGGTCAATATTGCATGTATAAGTTTTTGCCCTCACATTTTGATCGGTTGTGAAGTTGTCCCTTTCTAAATTTCTAAAACGGACACGAATTTATTTTATTCTTTTTTATCATACTTTTTAAACATTTAAAAATTATATCAAATGTCGTTAATTTTTTATACAATATATAGTAACATTTTTTTTTATTCTACTGAATTAACAATATACACCCTAAAGAAAAACTATTTCACCTCTAAGGCCATGTTTGATAGCTTAGATTAAACCTAGATTAACTATATATCATTTTTATTGGTTGTTTGATAACTTAGATTAAGGGTAGATAATGCTTTAAAATTTATAAAGTTTAGTTATCATCCTAATCTTAGATAATCCGTCTATGCTATCAAACATGCCCTAATAGTATTAATAATGAATAATTCTTACATTAAACATTGTATCAAAGTTAAAGGACAATCTAATAAAAGTTGGAGGAAGTACTACTCCGTATTTATCTTTATCTTTAATTTTTTTTTTTTGTTTTTGTAAAATTCTTAAATAATTTTCTTTTAAACGATGATCTAACTATTTTATTCAAATCTTCATTAAAATTTAGTGCAAAGGCGGACCTATGAAGTGACGTGGGAATAGGGATGGCAATGGGACAGATAAAAATTCGGACCCGCATGAAACCGATCGGCACGGGGCGGGTAAACACCCGGTCAAACGGGTCCCGGGTTGGATAAATATCCGGTCAAACAATACCCACTGGATATAGGACGGGTAATGGTTTTATATATACCCGACCCCGACTTGTATAGACATATATATTTAATGTATATATTATATGTATATTAAAAAATATATATGTATATCAGTATATATATGTATATTAGTATATATTATATATATATATGTATGTTAATAATTGTATATGTATATTAGTATATATATATATATATATTAATAATTGTATATGTATATCAATATACACATTGGCTTAAAAAAAATACAGTATATTATATATATATATATATATATGTATATTGTATATATATATATATATTGTAGTTTAAAGTAGTTTTTATATTATATTTTATTTTATTAAAATAACAAATAAAAAAAAAAAAACAGTTTTGTGATGGCGGGGCGGGTTTACCCGCTGGGTTCATGAGATGGGGCGGGACGGGTTTAGGCGGGTAACGGGTCTAAAAATTTTTGGCGGGGCGGGTCCTAGGATAAGTTATACCCGCCCCATACCCGCCCCGTCGCCAACCCTACGTGGGAATACAACTGTACCCCCAAATTTTATTTTATTTTACTATATATTTATATATGAAAATATTATATATATACGGAAATGATATAGAGCCCACCAATTGTGCCCACCAGTTTTGCCCACCGCCTATGTGGCATTACTACGTCAATAAATTCTTATTTATATTTAATTTAAACTTAATCTAATATCAATATTTTATTTTTTTTATCCATATCAATATTTAAAAAAATCTTTTTTTATATTTAATTTAATATTATCTTTGTCAAATTACAACGCCATCAATCTTTTCTTAAATCTTTCCATCACCATTAATTTTAATTTCTCCACAAAAAAAAATTAAAGAAAATAAAAAACAATCTCATTGTCATAACAAAAATTAACTAAATGTCAACCAATGAAAGAAATATAAAAATTAAGCAACATGCAAAAGAAACACAAATAATAAAAAAACTCAGGAAACCTAAAAAATTGATGGTAATGTGTAAGACTAAGATGCTCCCGTAAAAGTTGATACTTGTTCATTAGTTCCCTTGCGTACATTGTTCTTCTACTTGTGACCTATTACCAATCATGAAATAGTCGTGTTAGCTTAAAAAAGTTAAAAAAAAAAAAAAAAAACGTGCTTCTTAGGGTCTAGAGTGGGACAGGTTCGTTTATCATGGCCGCTTCGACTACAAACACTGCATGTCCTACTGCTTTGTGCCATTAATGGTGATGGAAAGATTTGAGAAAAGATTGATAGCGTATTAAATTAAATATAAAAAAAGATTTTTTAAAATATTGATATGGATAAAAAAATAAAATATTGATATTAGATTAAGTTTAAATTAAATATAAATAAGAATTTATTGACTGACGTAGTAATGCCACATAAGCAGTGGGCAAAACTGGTGGTCACAATTGGTGGGCTCTATATCATTTCCGTATATATATATATATATAAACTGTATATGTATGTGTATCCATAATATGTGCATAATAGTTGATAGAAATTAAAAGGCCCAAAATAATTAGTTATTGGGTTGGGGTATATACCCCTCCAGCTTTGTTTAATACACTCCACCTCCACTTTTATTAATTAAATAATCATGTAAAATACCTGTTTTACCCTTTATTAAAATACACAAAGATAGATACACTCCCCTTCAATTTAAATTTAAACTAACCCTAATTCTATCACTAATCCAAACTCTACCGGGCCTACCCACAAACGGCCGCCGCCGCCCAACAAACGACGGTCGCCGCCGCTCAACAAACGACGGCCGCCGCCGCACCTCCGGCGGCCACAAAATAAATTTAGAAAATTTAAAAATCAGACTTTGAAAATAAAAAAAGTAAACTTTATTTTGGTCGACAAACCAGAGTCGACCAAAAACACTCCAGTCGACACTGGTTTGTCGACCAAAAGTAATCCGATCAACTCTGGTTTGGCGATCAAAAGTACTCCGATCGACTATGTGTTTCGAATGATTTTTTTTTTTAAGAAAACTGAAATTTTCGGCCATTTTGGATCGGCCAAAAACACTCTCATCGACGAACTATTGTCGACGAGAGGGTTTTCAGGCGACCCAATATAGTCGAAAATAAAAAAAACAAAAAAACAAACGTGTGACGATTTGGGGGAGGGTTTCAACTTTCACGGCGGTGGAGGCCGAGAGAAGGGGCGGAAGCGGAGGCGGCGACGCTGGGGGAGGGGACGGAGGCGGCGACGCTAGGGGATGGGGCGGCGCCGCCGCGCCGCTAATTAGTTGCAGAAAAAAAAATTAGAAAAAATGGGGGAGGGAGGGGGAGTGCGACAGCGAGAGAAGGAGGAGGAGTGCGACGGCAAGATGAGGAGGGGAGGGGGAGTTCGACGGCGAGAGGGAGGGGGTGAAGAGGGCGGTGGGGAGGAGGCGGCGGCGCCGCTAGGCGAGAGGGGCGGTGCCGCCGCTTGCAAAAATTAAAAAAAAAAAAAACCCTACCTGTTTCTTCAGGGCGGCGGCGCAGGAGGAGGTGGCTTGGGGCGGCGGTGGCTTGGAGAAACGAAGGGGAAGGAGGGAATGAAGGGGAAAGGAGGATTGGGGAAGAAATGAGGAAATTAGGGTTTTATGGGGGGTGCATTTATCATACAAATTTTTAAGATAAAGGGGTATAATAGACAATTTGGGGGGAGTGCATCTATCTCAGAGGTACTTTAAGGGTAGTATATGTATCGGGGGAGTGTATCTAACAAAGCTGGAGGGGTATATACCCCAACCCTTAGTTATTAGCCCAAAGCCCATTGAAGTTGTGAGGTTGGGCTGATTCCCAATAAATAATCCCACGAGTACACTTTATTGGGAATCCACGAATACTCTTTCTGGCTTGAGCGGCGCGTACTGCCATTGATAGTGAATTTACTGAGGTAAAAAAAAATACTTATTTATTTTATCAATTTTAAATTATAATATTATTTTATTAAATTTCTAAGTTATTTAATTGATATTGATGCTAAAAAAATTAGAGTTTGTTTAATTGTTTATATTTTACAATTGTGTATTTGTTGTGCGTTCTTTTTTATAGATTTGTAGAAGTTTAGTGTAATATGTGATTGTATTCTATTTTGTATAGTTTAATTAGGAAAAAAATTAAAGGCCATGAGAAAATAATCCGATCTTAAATAATTTATGCTTAAAAAATTGAAATCTCAAGGAACTTCTTGCTTTTCACCAGAAGATAATGAGTCTCATTCTAATGTTAGTGAGTTTCCTTCTTCTAAGGATTTTATTTAGACTTTATGAAATTATCTATTGATTGTACCCCCAATTTTAAATTCCTGGGTGCGACACTGATTTAGTGCGTTTAATTATAACCTATAAACTCAACAACGCAACATCCTTCCTCACACAATAATTAATTGTGATACTTTTCTTTGAAAGATTTAGATTTAGATGGTTACCCAACTTTATGTAGAAATCATTTTTATATTCATTTGAGAAAGATTTTTAAAAGACATAAAGTGGTATTATAACTGGATCATATAAAGTTAATTACATGTTAATTATTTGCCACGTGATCTAATCCACGGTAACTTTTATAGTAATTTTTTTTCTTATTTAACCCACGTGATGCAAAAGTTAATTTATAAAAAATATTTTTCCAAAACACACCCAACAAAGTACTCGCTATTTAAACAAACTAATGTTAATAGATAAATTTTGTACTACATGAATCACATGATAATGATTTTATCGATAGGCGCCATACGAAAATGCAGCAGCTCATAGAGCCACAAATTTAATGGCATCGTTCATGATCACATAAATGTTAGTATATACTCCCACTATCCCTGAAAAGTTTTCATTTTTGTTTGTTTTCGAAAAGTTTGCATACCCCAAAATAGAAATAATCATCACAATCCTCACTTTTACGATATACACATATTTATCCTTTATGTCATTACTTTTGAGATCCACCATACACTCAATGCTACACATTGAGAAGGC
Organism: Galeopsis tetrahit; assembly: GCA_963675135.1. Taxonomy (NCBI): domain Eukaryota; kingdom Viridiplantae; phylum Streptophyta; class Magnoliopsida; order Lamiales; family Lamiaceae; genus Galeopsis; species Galeopsis tetrahit. The sequence goes on from OY776121.1 coordinate 90,671,701, forward strand.
ACAAAAAAATTTATGGCTATAATATAAAAAATGTTGAATACTATCCTCATTGGTATGAGGCCTTTTAGGGAATTTTCAAAAGCAAAGCCGCGAGGGTTTGACAAACTCAAAGCGGACAATATCATATCAAGTCGGGAATACTACAAAGGATCCAATCCTAAAATTTTGTTCAGGAAGCTCGAGTTCGGCTCGATTACATTGAGAAGCTAAGAAACGAGTCCGGCTCGACTCGTTAAAGAGTCTAACAAGCCTAACGAGTCTATCGAGCCGAACAAAATTAGTTTATAAAGGGTCTTTTAATCCTTGTAAAACTCATTCATTCAAAATAATTTCCATCTTCAATTTCAGTTTTCATTTGAGAAAGAATGTGTTCATCCAAATCAATCTTTGATTTAGCTTGATAAAATTATAATAAATCTAAAATTAAATAATATTAATGTCACATAGTATTAAATAAAATAAAAATACATTTTCTGCAAAACAAATATTTGAATCAAAAAAAAAAAAAAAACTGAAAACACAATTTGCGTTGTCGACGGTATGTGGCAAAATTTGAGTTAATTTTGCCAATGCCAAATTTGGGTTTGACTTTTGAGTAGTGCCCTTGGAGATGGTCTCCTAAGTAAGAAATCGTCGTTCGATTTAGAAAAACATGGCGTTTTTACTTGAGGGTATATTGGGTAGTTACTTAAGGTGTGTAATCCATGGAGTTTAAAAATGTGCGTAGGTTGTTTATTTATGATGAGTATATTTAACATAGTTTAACAGGATTTGCCCTTTTCCATCTTTTTGACCAATAATTTTTTTTCTAATTAGTATGAATTGAGTAAATTAAATATCTCCCGTCAAAAAAAAGAAAAAGAGTAAATAAAATATCTTCTCAAAAAGTAAATTAAATGCAGTATTTAGAAGATCGTCTTTCGAGACATAGTATAATAAATTAATTAGTTATCATTAGCTATAAAAATGTGTGTGAAAACCCTTTCACATTTTGATCGGTCGTGAGTTGTCCCTTTCTAAATTTCTAAAATGGACACGAAATTATTTTATTCTTTTTTATCATACTTTTTAAACATTTAAAAATTATATCGTCATTAATTTTTTAAACAATATACACCCTAAAGAAAAACTATTTCACCTCTAATAATATTAATGAATAATTCTTACATTAAACATGGTATCAAAGTTAAAGGACAATCTAATAAAAGGGGGAGGAAGTACTATTTATCTTTAATTTTTTTTTTTTTTTTGTTTAATTTTCTTTTAAACGATGATCTAACTATTTTATTCGGATAAAAAAAAACTATTTTTTTCAAATCTTCATTAAAATTTAGTGTGTTTAATTATAACCTATAAACTCAACAAGGCAACATCCTACCTCACACAATAATTAATTGTGATGCATTTCTTGAAAGATTTAGATTTAGACAGTTACCCAACTTTATGTAGAAATCATTTTTATATTCATTTGGGAAATATTTCTAAAAGAGACATAAAGACATAAAAAAGTTAATTAGATGTGAATTATTTGCCACGTGATCTAATCCACGGTAGCTTTTATAGTAATATTTTTTTCTTATTTAACCCACGTGATGCAAAAGTTAATTTATAAAAAATATTTTTCCAAAACACACCCAACAAAGTACTCAAGTGCTATTTAACCAAACTAATGTTAATAGATAAATTTTGTACTACATGAATCACATGATAATGATTTTATCGATAGGCGCCATACGAAAATGCAGCAGCTCATAGAGCCACAAATTTAATGTCATCGTTCATGATCACATAAATGTTATATACTCCCTCAAAAGTTTTTATACTTTCCTTTTTTGTTTGTTTCCGAAAAGTTTGTATACCCTAAAATAGAAATAATCATCACAATCCTCACTTTTACAATATACACATATTTACCCTTTATGTCATTACTTTTGGGACCCACTATACACTCAACCCACCCACTTTATTTACTTTATATATAAAAGTTTACAAAATTACCAATCTAACACTTTTATCATTACAGTTATTTCTTAAACCATGTGTCCAAGATTCCCCACAAACTTTTCAGGGACGGAGGGAGTACATAATTTTTATTGTAGTAATTTGTTTCATAACCTTACCTTGTCAATGCTATAAATTTAGGAATAGAGTTGGCTGGTGATGATTTTTTTTCAATATTCCCAACCCTATTTTAGAATGGTTAAAAAAAAGCTCTACATATAAATATATAATAGAGTAGTTTGTCATTAAATAAAAAAATGAAGAATAAATAGTGGATTTGGCGTCATTAACCATTTTGGCATTTGACCTCAATGCTCCACATCGAAAAGGCACAAAAAGATTTATGGCTATAATATAAAAAGGGTTGAATAGTATCCCCATTGGTACGAAGCCTTTTAGGGAATTTTCAAAAGCAAAGTCGCGAGGGTTTGACAAATCTAAAACGGATAATATCATACCAAGTCGGGAATACTACGGAGGATCCAACCTGAGGACCCTAACAAGTGGTATCAGAGCGGAGGCCATAATCCTGGCGAATGTGCACGGTGTCAAAAATCAGTAGGACGATGAGATAGGCAAAATGGTCTAGACAAAACAAACCCGTCTCTTTGCGGCAGCGGGGTCGATAGAGGTCTTTTGGGGAATTCTATATCATACCAAGTCGGGAATACTATGATTCCTTTTGGGGAATTCTCAAAAGTAAAGACGTGAGGGTTTGACAAACTCGGACAATATCATATCAAGTCGGGAATACTACTGTTGGTATGAGGGCCTTTTAGGGAATTCTCAAAAGTAAAGTCGTGAGGGTTTGACAAACCCAAAGCGGACAATATCATACCAAATCGAGAATACTAATGAGGATCCAACCCGAGTACCCTAACACTTGGCATATTAAAATCACCATTTTTTCGGCCCTCTCTAGTCCCACCCCCTTCCTCTATATAAACAGAGCGACATGGATACTGGACAGTATCCCACTTGATTTGAATTCCACGGTTTTGGTAACTTATTATGTATACTTGATTTGATTTTCTTGAAAAATCTGTGATGATGAATTGTATCAGTTACATAATTTCATGCATTGCATTACTCACGATTGAAAAGGTTTCATTAAAAATGCAATGAATCTGATTCTTGATCTTTATTCACAACTATTCTAATAGTAATGGTGTCACCACTTTACCGATTATTTTAATTTAATCATCATTTGTTAATGGATCTTGCTTTCTCGATAACTTTTACCACTTCCCTTTTCAACCGAATTAACTTCTTACACCAAGTTAAGGTGCATTTTTTCTCAGTTTGCTCTTCAAATGTGACAGAGAAAATGGAGAAGATATTCGATGCTGAAGGCGTAATCGATGAATTCGAGTTGTTGTCTATGGATGCGGGGAGAGTTCAGAGGGAGACTCTGAAGAAAATCCTGGAAGAAAATGGTGAAACAGAGTACTTGTTAAAATGTGGTCTGAATGGAAGAAGTGATGTAGAGAGCTTCAAAGATTGTGTTCCAATTGTGACTCACAGCGACATAGAGTCTTACATTCAACGTATTGCAGACGGCGAGGGACATAACACGTCAATTCTCACTGGAAAACCAATTTCTGCCATTTCACTCAGGTTAAATTAAACTTTGTTTTATTAGTGATTTTATCATTTTTATAGTATGTGTCAAATTTATTGAAATAGTTGATGCTCTTGTAGTTCTGGCACCACTCAAGGGAAGCTAAAATACGTGACTTTCAACGATGAATTGGTCAAAAGTACCATGCAAATATTCAAGACTTCGTTTGCATTTAGGAACAGGTTCAATTCCCCTTGTTTCACTTTTCGTATTATTATGAGTCTTTGTTCAACACAAAAAATAATCTGAATTAATAATGATGGCTTGTGTGCAGAGAATATCCAATTGGGGATGGGAAGGCATTGCAGTTCATCTACGGCAGCAGGCAATTCACGACGAAAGGCGGACTGAAGGCGGGATCAGCCACGACCCATCTGTACCGCTATGCAGAGTTCAAAAATACAATGAAGGCAATGCAGACACCCTGTTGCAGCCCGGACGAAGTGATCTTCGGAGACACTTTTCACCACTCGTTATACTGCCATCTTCTATGCGGCCTAATTCTTCGACACCAAGTCGAAGTCGTTTCATCCGCGTTCGCACATAGCATTGTCCACGCATTCAGGACTTTCGAGGAAATATGGCCGCAGCTGGTAGCTGATATTCGTATAGGTGTCCTGAGCAGCCAGATCATTTCTAATCCGATCCGATTAGCCATGTCTAAGCTGCTTAAGCCTGACCCGGAGTTAGCGGATACAATTCAGGATAAATGCTTGGGATTAAGCAACTGGTACGGCCTGATTCCTGAGCTGTTTCCTAACGCTAAGTATGTGTACGGGATCATGACAGGCTCAATGGCGCCTTATCTGAGGAAACTAAGGCACTATGCCGGAGAATTGCCATTACTTAGTGCGGATTATGGGTCGTCTGAGGGATGGATTGGAGCTAATGTTAATCCCACGTTGCCTCCGGAGATGGTCACATTCGCGGTTCTTCCCGATATAGGGTATTTTGAATTTACGCCCTTGGATCAAAACGGACCCAACCCGATTCCCCTTGGGCTGACTGAAGTAGAAGTTGGCAAGGAGTATGAGGTGATCGTCACTAGCTTCGCAGGTACAATACAAACTCTTGTTCATTTCTTCAATAATCATTTTATATTATAAACTCTGTACATAATTGAATCACAATTTTGACTTGATTTTAACGTTGCAAATTAGAAACTCCATTAAACTATTGAACATATATTCAAATGGTGACTCTTTAATTATTGATTTATTATGTGTAGGATTATACCGTTATAGACTGGGAGATATAGTGAAGGTGAAAGGGTTCCATAATTCGACACCGGAGCTGCAATTCATGTGCAGGAGAAATATAGTGCTGAACAACAACATATACAAGAATTCAGAGAAGGACTTGCAGCTGTCCGTAGAAGCAGCAGCAGGGAAGCTTCTAGAAGCAGAAAAGCTTGAAGTTTTGGACTTCACTAGCTGCGTGGATACATCTATAGAGCCCGAACACTATGTCATATTCTGGGAGATGAACGGCAATGCCAACGATGAGGTGTTAAAAGACTGCTGCAACTGTCTGGATAATTCGTTTGCTGATGCTAGTTACCGGAGCTCCAGAAAGGTGAATGCAATCGGGCCGTTGGAGCTCCGGATCCTGAAGAGGGGTACGTTTCACAAAATAATGGAACATTTTGTGGGATTAGGGGCTGCTGTTAGCCAGTTCAAGACTCCGAGGTGCGTGGGGCCTACCAATAATAAGGTCATGCACATTCTGTGCACTAATGTGGTGAAGGCATACTATAGTACTGCCTATTAATTACTATATTCTAGTACTATAGTAAATAAAATACTGTAGTAGTTTCTTTGTCTTAGAATTTTGTTCCACTTATTAGCAATATTGCCTTTGTCTTGCAGTTGTTCATGATAAAATATGGAGCAATATAATGGGTTAAACGATCTAGTCAAATATATCACCACATATACTTTTTATTACGGAGTATCTATTTTATGTACAATATTTATAAATAAATAAATAATATTTTTCTTAGAACAATGTGAAAAATAAAATTAACATGCATGAACGAAGAGAATATGACTCTTCAAAATATAATTGAGCTGGGCTCAATCGGACTAGACTAGACCCGTCAAATCTGGCCCAAAAAATTGATAAGGGCCCGTTACAGTTTTTTTTTTGAATAACATTATATTTCCATCTTTTTTTCTCATTTTCATGACTAGACTCAGGATCTAGACCTCCCTTTTTCTCTCCCCATGAAGATCTAAGGCTCCCTTTTTCTCTTCCCATGAAGATCTAAGACATATGTAGTGGTCTATACAATTTCGTCAAAAAGAAATTAATTACCAAGAATTAATTAAAAAGAAATTCTGATATGGTCTCACAAAGTCAAATGATATGTTACAAAATTTGGTGCAGTATGCATCAAATTTGCTCATCCTTTTGTCGGGTCGCTTTAAAACAATAATGCTGATGTAATAATAAGGCGTACATTACAGAAGCACCCCCATCATCATCATGATATATAACACAGAAAACCACCTCCATCTTTAATACTCTTCCACATTAATTTCTTCACCTTTATTGTTTTTTCAAAAAAACTTTTAATCCTTCACCCCCATTACTTCATTTGTACTCAGTTTGTTGTTCAGAAAAGCATTCACTAAATTTTCTTAGGTACAGGGTCCATGAAAAGAAAAAAAATGAACCGAAACACACTTTTCTCAATTTTCTTGAAATCCGCCGTCTGTTTTCTGTTCTTGGGCATTGCTTATCGCCTGTTTTATTCAACTTCGGTACGATTTTCACCTGTTTTTGTAGCTAATAAGGATGAACCTTTATTGGATTTGTTGAACACTCCCTCAATCCACTTTGAGGCGGAGCCACCGCCAAGAACCGCCGATCATAATCATACCTCAGAAAACGGTGAGTCAATTTCCCCTGCTTTTCTTGAACCCATGCAATAATAATAATAATAGGCTGACATGGGATTTTTTTTTTTTTTTCAGTTACAGATAAATGCAATTTATTTATAGGAGATTGGATTCGTGATACTAATGGTTCAATGTACACAAACTCCACTTGCAAGACTATTGAATCCCCCCAAAATTGTATGAAGAATGGAAGGCCTGATTCTAGTTATATTTACTGGAGGTGGCAACCAAGAAAGTGTAATTTGCCCAAATTTGATCCAAATAAGTTTCTCAACAAAATGCGACGAAAATCACTTGCCTTCATTGGTGATTCAATAATGCGTAATCACGTGCAGTCGTTGCTCTGCATGCTCTCCCAGGTATTTTTCAACATTCATAAACTCCCATGTCTAATCTAGTGAATTTATTATGATCTCCAATGTTGTTTAGTGATTCTCATGTGATATATCCTAAAAGAAGTTAAACTTTGAAAGTGGAAATGACAGCTAAGAATGTTAAAACTTACTGCAATTAACTGGGATAAATGGAAAATTTTCTAAGGTTGAACTCATGACTGTTATGTTACAGGCTGAACAAGGTGTAGATATCTACCACGACGAGGCGTACAAAAACAGAAAATGGTATTTCCCTACCCATGAATTCACTGTCTCACTCTTCTGGTCTCCTTTCCTTACTAAAGCAGATACATTTGAGGACGAAAACGGAGTTTCAACAGGTATGATCCACGTTCACCTGGATAAGCTAGACACTCTTTGGACGGAGCAGTACAAGAATCTGGATTACGTAGTAATAGCTGGAGGGAAATGGTTCCTCAAATCTGCACTTTACTACGAAAACGACACTTTGAAGGGGTGCCACAATTGCCACCACCCAAACATAACCCAACTGGGATTCCCCTACGCCTACAAAAAAGTGCTCAACTCGACCCTGAACTTCATCACGGGTGGTTCGAGTCACAGCCCGTTTGTGCTGTTCAGAACTTGGGCTCCGGATCACTTTGAAAACGGAGAGTGGAACAGTGGTGGTTATTGCAACAGGACTAGGCCATTTAAAACAGGGGAGATTGAAAATAATTATACAGATGAAATGATGAGGAGAATTGAACTTGAAGTATTTGAGAGTGCAGCAGAAATAGGGTGTGTGAATGGGATGAGTTTGAAGCTATTCGATACGACTCATCTTTCCCTCTTGAGACCGGATGGGCATCCGGGAGTTTACCGGAAGCTGCATCCGTATGCTGGGAAAGATGAACATGCAAAGATTCAGAATGACTGTCTGCATTGGTGCTTACCTGGGCCTATAGATTCTTGGAATGATTTGATGATGGAAATGCTTCTCAAAGATTGATTTGTCCTGAATTATATGTGTATGAACCTATTCATCATAGATGCACTGCTTGTAATATCTTGTTCTCTTCACACATTCGATCGAATGTACAAACTTGTTCTTAAAACTGATTTGCCATATAAGAAGTGAATGCGAAATTCATAAAAAAAATTGGCATGTAAAGGGGGAAATTTGAAGGAAAGGATTCAAAAACTACAAAATTAGAAGACAACATCACAATCCCAAGTCTCAACAGACACACACATATATATATATATATATACACCCTAGCTACTTGGAACTTGAACTTTTTTGTGTTCAAGGAAGCATGGAGCAAGTTTTCAGTAAACAACTAACCCAAGACTTTAAACAGGCTTAGATAACAGTTAAGATGCTAGTACTTGGTTGAAGATCCTGATTCTTGTTTCCTTTGGTGTAACCAGTTATTGCCTTTTGTTTTTCTATATTTTCCTTTTTTTGGGATAATCTGAGAAGCAGTCAGCAATCCACATAAACTTAATCTGAATACAAGGGAAAGTGGTCTTGCTTCAAAAAGAATAGCAATATTTTAGAGGTATCCCATATCCTTGCCTGTATAGACTAAAGTGACATATCCCTAACAATGACATGACCATCTTATCATTTGCTTCTTCTACCAAGGTTACACGTTTTTCAATCACTAAAAGCTAGTAATAATAATATAAATGTTTATGTAAATCAGTTACCAAAGCTGCATACATGTTGAACTAAACAATGAAAACCAAAATTATATTAGACAAGAATCTAAGGATTAGTTCCATCCTAAACCTTCATGATGGACATGTCTACACACTTAACTTCTGTGGCGCTTCTACATTAATTTTCAGCATATTAGGAAAATCATAACTTTGATCATCCATTCATTCACACTGAATACCATAATTTTACTATTCAAGGCTCAAAATAAAGGCTAATATTCTTGAGTTGGCTCAGTGTGAATCATCAATCATAGATAACAAGTTTTCTTCTCGATTAGAGCCTGTTCAAGCTATGTAACAAATCAAAATTCCTACACAATTCGGATAATAAGTTCAAAATGAACAATACGTTACTGGTTTAAAACACGTCATTTATGATCCTAAAATGTTAGTACTTTTTTTGAAGACAAATTCTCAAGTAAAAAATTCGATTGTCAGCTACATTTTTTAGCAACAATAAATCTCAATTGAAAAATTGCATTACTCGATTGAATCACAATAACTCGAGGCGCGCAGACATTTTGACAAAAAAATTACAAGAAAACCCGAGGTAAGAAGGAGATTAATGATTTGAAAGCTTACATTTCAAGGAAGAGGAGGTCGGCGACTACGATGGTGTCCACTATTCCACCAGTTTCCAACAATGGAGGCGTGAGCTGTGAGCAGACTCCATTTTCTGTGTATCATTTCTCGTTTAACTTTAAACTCCCCCTTCCTCTGTAGGTCCAAATATTTAATTATTTTAATAACATATGGCCGGGCTTGTTTTAGTGGGCTTTTGGAAAGTCCATATTCATATATATTGGGCCTGCAAAAACCATTATTTCGGGGCCTCCGTTAATCTAATCATACTTTTTTTTTTTTTTTAGTTTGTCCACAAAAAAATATATATACCCAAAATATAAATAATTCTCACCCTTATAATATAGGATTGCACACATCCCTCAATTTTTGCTAATGGTTGATCATTACATATATTTTTTAAATTGTGTCCAATATTCACCTGCAAACTTATAAATCTAATCAAACATATGATCATGTTAGACGGATGTGCGCAATCCAACATGTAAAAAAAAGATTTTATTACTAGAAATTAAACCTCTATATAAAGAAAGCATCACATGTTCTTGTCATCCAGTGAACTTTGAACTATTGAGAAATAATCAGCAGCATCAATGTCGAAATCAATTTGATCAATCAAGAAATCTGAATCTTCATTAGGGAAATTCGTCGTAGAACTTGAATTTGAGATCATCTCATGCAAGCAAGGCTCTAAAGCAACGAAATTGTGATCCATCCTGATATCATTACAGTGCAATGACATTGAGTTTAGATATAACTCAGTAGTTGGCTCCGACAAGAATTGTGTTTCAGAATTGATCAGTTCTTGAGGTTCAACAACATTAAGCTCTGATTCAATGTTGATCATCATATCCTGTTTCCCATCATTCGTTTCTACGTTCACATTTTCGTTGGTCTGTTTGACAACACAACTATGCTTTCCTCTGTACGCAACCTTAAAGATAGAAGCCTCGTCGTCGCCTCGTTGTACTTGTTTAGTTGCCAAGCATCCTTGAGTGTAGCGATGAGTACAACGATAATACGACCTGCCATTTGGATAATAATTTCAATTCACATGCCTATATTAATGTCCTATTTTTTCCATTAAAATACATGCAATTAAGATATGTGTAGACCAAGTTGGAAACACTCCTCAAGTTTCTTCTATATATGCAATAGCATCAACAAGACGACAAAGATGAAGCACCAAGTTGTGGGTAACAAGATAAGACTAGGGACAATAGTACAATGTGGTACAAGAGAGAAGTAATGGCATATGCAAGGAAACAGGTGAGTAACTTAATGTTGATTGTAAGCCTAACACTCTAAAAATAAAACTATTTCCACATTTAGCCTTATAATATAATCAATCAGGAAAATGGGATCCAAAAAATAGAATTCCAATTAAAATCTCATCTATGACTATGACACACCATCTACGAGATTCAATGTGAGTCAATTGAGATATTCGAATTTAAAAGTGTACCGAACTTAAATCCAATCTGAGAATTACCTAGGATTAGCAGACCCCAAAATATCTTTCTGCCCATATTTCCTCCAATTAAATCCATCATCAACCTGAATCTCATCATGCACTTCTTCACTCCATCTAGGCAAATTCTTTCTGTAATTTCACCAAAAATAAAAGAAACCCAGATCTCAAATTCAACAAAAAATTCACTAAAACAACAATTAATCCAAATGCCAAAAAAAAAATAAAAATCAAGAAACAGAGAGGGAGAAGAATGTTACCTTTTCTTGTTCACATCTTCAGAGAGGCAATCCTTAAAAAAACCAGAAAAATCAGTTGTGGGACTAGCTTGAATCAAATTAACTTGGTTTTCAACAAAATCCATGCAATTAAGAAGTGATAATGCATTGTCATAACAAGAAACAATTTTCTCCACCAAAACTCCACAAGCCTCATTTCTTGAATGGCATGTCTCCTTTTGAAGCTGTTTCCTCAGCTCAATACTAAGCTCAATTCCTTGAGTTACTTCACTAATTACGCTTTTTCTCTCCCAATTTTCTGCCTTTTCCATCTCAAATTTATGGATATATTTTTTTGGAGGTTTTCAAGAATCAGAAAAGTTGGGAGGTGGTGAAATTAATTATGGAAATGGGGATTTAAAGAAAGTAAAAGATGTGGGAAAACAGGAAAAAAGTTACTGGTTGCAAGTAGTTGGAACCATTCATTCATGAATAAATTATGGAAAGAGAAAGTTTCTTCTGACTTTTTCAACGTTTAACACACCATATCATGCTGCAAAGTCTTCATATATTCTCCATTTTTCACTTGCGATTCCAAATTTATTTAATAATTGTACTTTCAAGAACAATTCCGACAGTCTGAACGTTCAAAAATAAGAAAAATTAATGACGTCATCAAATGACCTAAACGAGCCCTAACCCACCTCACAGCACGACCGCATTATAGTAATAATATGGTAATTATTATGTCAGTTTATTACTCAACATTCAATAGCAAATGGATAAGATTCCTCTAAATTCTTTGATCAAGTCATGTGCTAAATTTAAATCGCAAGTTGATAGTGGCATATAGATATAAGTGGAATGCCCGTACAGATCATTAAAATTGTGCACAAATAATTAAGATGTTTTTTTTTTGGGCTCAGAATAGATAGCAAGATTGAAGAGAGTACAAATGCATGATTAATCACCTTCCCATGGATGAAAATATCCGGAAATATCCCCGATATATCCTCGATATATCCATTTTTCGGGGTCACCGATATCGATATTGGGAAGAATCGATATTTCCACGATATTTGTAAAAAAATTAAAAATATCGATAAATATCGGTAGACAATAACAATATCGAGCCTAATATCGGTAAAATATCGAGAAAATGTCGATAAATTTCGAAAAATATCGATAAATGTCATACGAAATAACATTGTATATTATATTTTATATAAATTTATCACTGATATAAAATGTATTCAAATTATTTTGTTGATTTTATGTACTAAATGTTTGTTATTAAATTTTTACAATTTTTAAAATTTACCGACATCGATATTCGATATCGATATATCCATCGATATTTCCATAAATTTAAGGTCTCGATATTTCCACAGATACCGATATTTTCATCCTTGACCTTCCAATGTTAAATTCATCTATTTTTCTCTTTTTTCTGAAGTTCTCTTAATTACATTTAATTTTTAGTTTGAATACAATAAATCTAGAAACTCACCCTTCTTGTAATCTTACCTATATATAGGTTATATTGTATTCAGAAAAGCATCCAATCATATTTTCAAAAACGTTTGTCTTCTACGTACCACTCCCGTGTCAGTTGGTATTCAGAGCCAAGCTTTCCTTGGTGATGGCTAACAACGGCGAACCCACCCTCGCTGACGTGATCAAAGAGATGCAGCGTTTGACTACGGCAGTCCAAACGTTAACCACTCGCATAGAACAAATAGAGGACACTCAGGGCGGTCATGAAGAACATCTTGACAACCCAGAAAACGATGAAGGAACCATGAGATTTGCTCGTGGCCCTCAACGTGAAATTCCTCAACAGAATCCCAGGGGACAGACCTATGAAGAAGAATCGTCAGATGAAGAAGCAACTGTGAGTGTTATCTCATAATCTCAAAATCAGTACAGTAAACTACTGAGCTGATAGGATCAGATAAGATGACTTAGGCCTTATCAGATGAGTTGAAGGGTTTCAATCAGATGAGAAGGTGATGCTTAGAGTTCAGCACAGTTGGCTAGATCAGCACAGTACTGGACTAAGATCAGTACTTCAGCAGACTGGACTAAGATCAGTACTTCAGCAGAGTGTACCAAGATCAGTACTTCAGCAGAGTAGATCAGCTCAGTACCAGATCAGCACAGTACTTGGGTCAGCACAGTACCAGGTCAGCACAGTACTTGGTCAGTGCAGTTAAGATCAACACAGTATGAAGTCTATCAGCAGAGTTAGCTTTTGATCATCAGAGCAGAAGAGTTGGGTATCAGAACACTAAGTAGTGATCTGATATTTATGGGCAAGTCTTCTGGTTCGAAGTTAGTTAGTTTAACTAACAGTTTTACAGTTACAACAACTTGAGGGCATAACTACCATTTCAGTTGGGCAATAACAGAGCACATGGGTTGTTACAAGCGGTTGCAAACGGTTGATAACTACTCAAAACAGTTCCTAACAGCAGCAACTACCTTTGGTCTTTATATACTCTTGATTGTGTACATTGTAAAGGTTGACACCTTTTTGGGATGAGAGATTTAGTACGTTATTGTATTCTTTGAGTTATGTGAGTTCACGAGTGAAGAGAGGAAATAGCCTATTCCGAGTGAATGAGTGTGTAAACATTTTTTATCAATCAAAGAAGTACTAGTCTGGTCCAGTGGATGTAGATCACATTGATCGAACCACTTAAATTCTTGTGTGCTGTTTGTCTCGTTGATTACTTTTCTGAATTACTATCCTAGAGCAGTTATTTCTTCTATATTCAAGTGTTTTAATTAGTTGGAGACGTCTAACCGATCAGAATCATCTTGACAATTGGCGCCGTCTGTGGGAAACCGAAGTAGCTGCAGATCTAAGATGGGGAATTCTACCAAGTACAACATAGAGAAGTTTACAGGCACTGGAGATTTTGGGCTGTGGAAGGTCAAGATGCAGGCCCTCCTTGAACAGCAAGGATTATTCGAGGCCCTCGAAGAATCCGAAGAGATTGCAGAAGAATCTGCAACAGCTGCGGCTGAAAGGAGCAAGTTGCTCAGGAAAGCTCGAAGCACGATCCTACTCTGCCTTGGAGATAAGGTCTTGAGGGAGGTTGCTAAAGAGAAGTCAGCGAAGGAGGTTTGGGATAAGCTTGAGAAGCTATATATGGTGAAAACTCTTGCTAACCGACTCTATTCGAAGCAGAAGCTGTATGCCTTTAGAATGGGAGATGACAAACCCATTACGGAGCAGCTAGATGAGTTCAACAAGATTCTTAATGATCTGGAGAATTTGGATGTCAAGTTAGAGGAAGAGGATAAGGCTCTGATCTTGTTGAGTGCTCTGCCTAAGTCCTTTGAAATCCTAAAGGACACCATCTTGTATGGTAGAAAGGAAGCAATCACATTGGAGGATGTGATCTTGGCTGTCAAGTCCAAGCTGTTACATAACAAAACATCTCAAGGAGATAAAAGTAGCAGTGGGGAAGGATTGGCAATCAAGGGAGGACAGAAGAAGTCTGTCTCCAAGAAGGGGTCTAGTCAACCCAAGGGAGTTGATAAGGGAAAATCAGCAGTGTCAAATCAAGGGGAAGTAGTGTGCCACCACTGCAACAAACCTGGGCACTTTAAGAGTACTTGTTACAAGTACAAACAGCTTATGAGAAAATCTGGTCCTAAGAACCCTATTGATAAGAATCAAGCAAATCAAACCCAAGATGATAAGGAGCAGAAAGGCTATGAGTCAGCTCAGTCCCTATCCATCACTTCCACTAAAGAGCAGCAAGATTGGATTTTAGATTCAGGGTGTTCTTTCCACATGACTCCAAGAAGAGAGTGGTTTCATGATTTTAAGCATCAGAATGGAGGTTCTGTGTTGTTAGGGAATGATCACACTTGCAAAGTCAGAGGTGAAGGTACAGTACACTTGAAGATGTATGATGGAGTAGTGAGGATTCTCAAGAGGGTCAGGTATGTTCCTGAACTCAAGAGAAATTTGATATCTCTTGGTATGCTGGATTCATTGGGCTATAAATTCCAGTCTGAAGATGGAGAGCTCAGAGTTTCAAAGGGGAAGCTTACTGTTCTTAAAGGTGGGAGAAGAAATGATCTCTACTTTCTTAAGGGGGGAACAGTTATTGGCAGATCAGATGTGGCAAGGGTGCAAGACAACTCAATGTTGTGGCACAGAAGATTAGGTCATGTAGGAGAGAAGGGCCTACTTGAGCTAAGTAAGCAAGGATTGCTATGTGGTGACAAGATCACAAAGCTGGATTTGTGTGAGCACTGCATTCTTGGGAAATCCAAGAGATTGAAGTTTGGGAAGAGTTCACACTCTACCAAAGGAATTTTGGACTATGTCCATTCAGATTTGTGGGGGCCAGCTAGGAATCAGACCAGAAGTGGTGGGAGATACTTCATGTCTATCATGGATGACTACTCAAGAAAGGTATGGATCACTATCCTGAAATCCAAGTCAGAAGCATTTGAAAAATTTAAGGAATGGCTCACTGAGGTGGAGAACATTTCTGGAAAGAATCTAAAGCATTTGAGAACTGATAATGGGCTGGAGTTCATATCAGAAGAGTTCAATGTTTTCTGCAAGAAGAAGGGTATAGTGAGGCATAGAACAGTACCAGGTACACCTCAGCAGAATGGAGTAGCTGAGAGAATGAACTAGACTTTACTTGAGAGAGTTAGATGCATGTTGAGCAGCTCTGGATTGCCTAAAGTATTTTGGGGAGAAGCAGTGTCAACAGCAGCCTACTTGATAAACAGAAGCCCTTCCTCAGCTGTGCAATTTAAAACCCCAGAAGAGTTATGGTCTGGCCATGCAGCTGAGTACAGTAATTTGAAAGTTTATGGTTGTTCAGCATATACCCATGTCAAGCAAGATAAGCTTGAGCCTCGAGCCTTGAAATGTGTGTTCGTAGGGTATCCTTCAGGTGTGAAAGGGTATAGGTTTTGGTGCCTTGAAGCTGGGATGCAGAAGTGTATTATCAGCAGAGATGTAACTTTTGATGAAAGTAGAATGCCATTGAAAGAAGAGGCAAGTTCAAGTGCAGCACACAACAAACCAGATGAGACACAGGTGGAGGTGGAGCATGTTGAAACCAGAACAGTAACTGAAGATCAGATTGATCCAGATGAGGAGGAGAATACTCATAGTGATACTGAGCTTCATGACTATCAGCTGACTAGGGACAGAACCAGAAGAGAAGTCCACCCACCTCAGAGGTATGGTCAAGCTGACATAGTATCATTTGCATTATGTGCAGCTCTTGAGGTGGAGTCTTTGGAGCCTAAAACTTACACAGAAGCCATAAACTGCCATGACAAAGAGAAGTGGTTAGTTGCTATGGAGGAAGAACTGTTATCTCTGAACAAAAACCAGACTTGGGAGATTGTTGAGAGGCCTAAGAACAAGAAACTTGTTGGGTGTAAGTGGATCTACAAGAAAAAGGTGGAGGCTCAAAGAGGTGGCAAGATTAGGTACAAGGCAAGACTTGTAGCTAAAGGATTTACACAGAAAGAAGGTATTGACTTTAATGAAATCTTCTCACCTGTTGTAAAGCATTGTAGCATCAGAATCTTGTTGGCTATGGTTGCTCAATATGAATTGGAGCTGCATCAGATGGATGTGACCACAGCATTTCTTCATGGGACTTTAGATGAGAAGATCTACATGAAAATACCAGAAGGGTTGGACATAGAAGATGGAGAAGACAAAGTGTGCTTACTCAGAAAATCACTCTATGGCCTCAAACAAAGCCCTAGACAATGGTACTTAAGGTTTGATGAGTACATTTGCTCAGCTGGTTTTGCAAGAAGCTTGTATGTCAGCTGTGTTTACTTTAGGAGGGTTGGGAGTTCAGTTACCTATCTTCTGCTGTATGTAGATGATATGTTAATAGCTGGGGAGTCTATTAACATTATCAATCAGGTTAATGAGATTCTCAAAAGGGAGTTTGAGATGAAAGATCTTGGTGAAGCTAAAGTGATTCTTGGGATGGAGATCAGTAGAGTTGAGGGAGCAATTCAGCTTAGTCAGCCTACCTATCTGAGGAAGGTGTTAGAGAGATTCAGGATGAATCAAGCTAAGACAGTTTCTACACCAATTGGTCAGCATCAGAAGCTATTAAATCAGATGTGTCCCAAGAACAGCCAAGAAAGAGCTCAGATGAGTAAGGTTCCTTATGCCAGTGCAGTAGGGAGTTTAATGTATGCTATGGTGTGTTGTAGACCAGATTTAACTCATGCAATGAGTGTAATCAGCAGATACATGAGTGATCCAGGTTTAAGTCATTGGGAGACAGTTAAGTGGGTCATGAGATATGTTCTAGGATCAGTTGAGAAAGGTCTGAAATTTCAGAAGATATCAGATGAGGGAGAAGCACTTGTGGGATATGTTGATGCCGACTATGCAGCCAATGTAGACACAAGAAAGTCCTTAACAGGGTATGTATTCACCTTATTTGGTACAGCTATATCATGGAGGTCAATACATCAGTCCGTAGTTGCATTATCTACTACAAAATCAGAATATGTAGCCTTGACTGAAGCAGTAAAGGAGAGCATGTGGCTTAGGGGGATCTTGAAGGAGTTTGGTATATCACAAAGAAGTGTGACTGTCTTCTGTGATAACCAAAGTGCAATACATCTTGCAAAGCATCAGGGGTATCATGAGAGAACTAAACATATAGATGTGAAACTGTACTTTGTAAGAGATGTTGTAGAGAAGGGGGTGGTCCAGGTAGTGAAGATTGCTACAGAGGAGAACCCTGTTGATGCGTTCACTAAGGCATTGCCAAAAGAGAAGTTTGGCTTGTGTCTTAGACTTATTGGACTGCATTAATTCCTCTGAGGAGAAGGCTACTGTTCTTGTGGCAGAAGATCAGTAGTGGAGGCTATTCTTTGAGGAGAATAGTGTTGGTGTTTTTGTTTTTGGTGGAGATTAGTTCGATTATGAGCTAAAGGTGGAGAATTGTGAGTGTTATCTCATAATCTCAAAATCAGCACAGTAAACTACTGAGCTGATAGGATCAGATAAGATGACTTAGGCCTTATCAGATGAGTTGAAGGGTTTCAATCAGATGAGAAGGTGATGCTTAGAGTTCAGCACAGTTGGCTAGATCAGCACAGTAAGATCAGCACAGTACTGGACTAAGATCAGTACTTCAGCAGACTGGACTAAGATCAGTACTTCAGCAGAGTGTACCAAGATCAGTACTTCAGCAGAGTAGATCAGCTCAGTACCAGATCAGCACAGTACTTGGGTCAGCACAGTACCAGGTCAGCACAGTACTTGGTCAGTGCAGTTAAGATCAGCACAGTATGAAGTCTATCAGCAGAGTTAGCTTTTGATCATCAGAGCAGAAGAGTTGGGTATCATAACACTAAGTAGTGATCTGGTCTTTATGGGCAAGTCTTCTGGTTCGAAGTTAGTTAGTTTAACTAACAGTTTTACAGTTACAACAACTTGAGGGCATAACTACCATTTCAGTTGGGCAATAACAGAGCACATGGGTTGTTACAAGCGGTTGCAAACGGTTGATAACTACTCAAAACAGTTCCTAACAGCAACAACTACCTTTGGTCTTTATATACTCTTGATTGTGTACATTGTAAAGGTTGACACCTTTTTGGGATGAGAGATTTAATACGTTATTGTATTCTTTGAGTTGTGTGAGTTCACGAGTGAAGAGAGGAAATAGCCTATTCCGAGTGAATGAGTGTGTAAACATTCTTTATCAATCAAAGAAGTACTAGTCTGGTCCAGTGGATGTAGATCACATTGATCGAACCACTTAAATTCTTGTGTGTTGTTTGTCTCGTTGATTACTTTTCTGAATTACTATCCTAGAGTAGTTATTTCTTCTATATTCAAGTGTTCTAATTAGTTGGAGACGTCTAACCGATCAGAATCATCTTGACAGCAACGAATATATTCCAGGGAAATCGTAATATTCCTGATAGGGGCAATCGACAACACAGGCATGATGAATTTCGATTGAAGGCGGATCTCCCTTCATTCAATGGAAATTTTAATATTGAGGGATTTCTTGATTGGGTCGCTGAAGTTAAGAGATTCTTCGACTTTGCAGAAATATTAGAAAAAAAGCAGGTGAAGCTCTTGAAAGGAGGAGCATCATCGTGGTGGGAACAAGTCCAGAACCAACGACTACGATTGGGCAAGCAGCCGGTCTGATTGTGGACCAAAATGAAGAGGATGATGATGGCACGTTTTCTCCCTCCAGATTATGAACAATTTATATTCCAGCAGTACCAGACATTAGTTCAGGGACAAAAATCAGTGGCAGACTATTCAGGGACAAAAATCGGTGGCAGACTATACCTCAGATTTCTTACCCCTCTCCTCGCGTAACAACCTAATGGAGACTGAGGGGGTAGCAAGGTATGTCCATGGACTCAAACCCATGATTCGTGAGAAGATCGGGTGTCAAATCATCATAACCCTATCGAGGCAATAAATGGGGTTTCAAAATTTTTATGGGAGAGAGGAACCTAGTAAGAATTTCGTTGATTAACCGAAACCCAATCCCGAGTCCAACCTGGAGGCTTCTAGTTCTATGAAGCGTAGGGTAGAGAGAGAGGCCGCAAAGAAGGCGGAAAACCTATACGCAAGACCAACGGGTGATAAATGCTATAGGTGTCACGAGGTTGGACACCGATCAAACAATTGCCCCTAGCGTCGTCCGGTCAACATGATCGAGCATACTGGAAATGATGATGACGAATGGGAAGGGGAGGATGGAGTCTGCGAGCCGGATAGTGAGGAGTATGACGAACAACAAACAATGGTTGTTCGTAAGGTCCTATTGGCGCCAAAGAGAGATGATTCCCAACGAAACGCATTGTTTCGAACTAGGTGTACCATTTCTAATCAAATTTTCGAATTGATTATTGATAGTGGGAACTGTGAAAATATTATTTCTCATAACTTGTCTAGGACTTTAGAACTGTCTGTGGAGAAACATCATGAACCTTATAGTATTGTGTGGATTACTAAAGGGGAAGGAATTAAAGTTAAAGAGAGGTGTCGCATTCCCTTATCCATTGGAAAATTTTATAAAGATGAAGTAATGTGTGATATTGTGGATATGAATAAGCAAGTCAATGGTTCAGTTAGATTACAAGGAGAGAGTTTTGAGAGGAAGAGAAAGAAAGTTGAATATGCTGAACGGCCCCATCCGAGAGTGGGCCCGATTCCAAGAGCTATTGATGGGGAGCAGATTGCAGCTGGATGGCCGCCTTGGTTGGCTGCAGTAGTTGGCGAAGCTATCAAAGGATGGGAGCCGAAGAGGTACGGACCTTACAAAATTACTCATAAAATCAATGATAATGTTTATGTGGTGGGTCTTTCAGACTCGATGGGAATCCCGAAGACTTTTAACATAAGTGATTTATACCGTTACTTTCCTGAAGAACCTTCATCCTACCCAGATCACTTGGGGTCGAGTTCCTTTCAAGTGGGGGAGACTGATGTGTGGTACATGCATGACTAATCACCTTCCATAGTCAAATTGACCAATTTTTCTCCTTTTCCTGAAGTTCTCTTAATTACATTTAATTCTTAGTTTGAATACAATGAATCTAGAAATTGACCCTTCTTGTAATCTCACCTATATATATATGTGATATTGTATTCAGAAAAGCATTCAATCATATTTTCAAGTTCTAAGAAAATACTTTCACTCTTTCGTAAGAAGAACGTTTTTCTTCTACGTACCTCTCCCGTGTCAAAAATACTCCATCCAATTCAAAATATAGTGTTCTTAAGGTTAAATTTGGAAGAAATGCAATAAATTTATATTGAAAAGTGTAAAACGTTATATAATTTGTAAAGAAAACGAAAGGTCAAAACAACTTATATAAGAATGAGAGTATTATTGAGCAAATCTACTTTAATTAGGAATATTCAGTTTCAAGAATTGAGTTTAGTTCAATTGCAAATTGAATGGAGTAAAAAAAATCTCTAGTAATTTGAGTTTTATTGGTATAATTATCCTTTTATTAATTGTATGTTTGTAAAAATGAATTTTGAACCTTAAACCCACTTGGACTATTAGCCCATCCGTGGCCTGTTTCACTGGGTTCATACCATCTCCGATCAGAAACCATCAACATGAATTTATCAAATTGAAAATCAATAGTCGATCGAATTTTAACAGCATAATATTTTAATTTTTTTTTCAAAATTAATTTTAAAAAAAAATACAATTTTTACCTCTTAATCAAACGTCCTTAATAATTTTTTTGAAAATATTTAATGGTGTATACTAGTATATCACCAGTAACATATTGTTCGTAAGGAGTATAAAATTAATAAATAATTGTGTTCGTTTGTGTATGGGAAAAATATTTTTTTGACCAACAACATAGGGCGTTGACCATTGTGTTTTGAGGACAATAATTTTACTGATATATCAATGTATTTAAATTGATAAATGTAGGACCATCAATCCGAACTATCCCAAAATAGGATTCAATTGTGTGTTAGTTGCACAACAATTATTTTATATTGTTCTCCTATTAAAAAAAACACATATAAAAAAAATATTTTAAATTTTTAACTACGTCAAAATACATTGTACAACTCAATTAAATTCAGACCATCTTTATTATATGCAAAGTTATGATTAGACTAGAGTCAAAATCTGAATCGAGTAATATACTAAAATATGAGAAATTGAAGTGAGAGAATGAGAATTAATTAAAGAGTTGGGAATTACAACATCGAAAAATAGAAAATAGGAATAAAATAAACTGCATCCACCACCACTAATTTAACAAGGGGTAGATAATAATCCTTAATTATTTATTAATTATATGATTAGTTTAGGATCAAACAATGATGTTAGGTCTTTGTCAATTTTTTCCTCTTATCCACACGCCCTTTTTCTTTTAATTACGATTTCACTAAATTGCACCATCTTATAGGTACCGGTCCATTTCAACCGTCCCATCCGTGAAATTTGGCATGATGTGATTGATATAGCCTATAACTTCCCGCTACTTTTTGACACATAAATTAAGAAAAATGATTAAATAATAAATATAGTACAAGTGATTAGATAGAGAGAAAAATTAAAATATAAAGTGAAGGGTAAGAAAAAGTACTTACCAAAAAGGTATGGGAAGCTTATAGACGGACGGACTAAAATGGTAAAATGGGAAACTTATAGGCGAACGGAGGGAGTAATAAAATGTTGAATGGATAGTTTGACAAAAAAAAAAAATGGATAACTTTCATTAAGACGGATGAAAAAAGAAAATTGAGTAGCTGAACGGAAGGAGTATATAGTACTCCGTATATAATTTGCCATGAGAAACTTTGAACAAAATCGAAAGTTGTCAATTTACTTATTTCACATTGATTAATAATTTTATTATTATATGTGTAATGAATTGTTAAAGTAGAGGGATATAGAAAAAAAAAATGTAGTGACGGTGGATGTTAAAAAACACACACCCACACAAAAAAACAAAAAAAAAGAGTAATTTTCTACTTTGATTACGAGTATTCAGTTTCAAGAATTGAGTTTAGTTCAATTGCAAATTGAATTGGAGTAAAAAATGACTCAAAAGTAATTTGAGTTTCATTCATATAATTATCCTTTTATTAAGGGCGCGGCTAAAGGCACCCAAGGATCCTATGAGGACACCCACCAAATGGATGAGGACACCCACGTTGAAAATATAAAAATACCCTTCATCCTATTAAAACTCTAAATCATCTCCCCATTCTCAAAATTAACATAGTACACCCACACTCATTTCCTCCGCCTTCCTCCACTCTCTTGAAGACGCCGGCGCCGCCCACGCCACGGCCACTGCCTCCTTCCACGCGGCCGCTCGCAGAGTGCCGCCGCCTTGCCTCGCGCACCACCCCTCCGTCTCCACTTCGCGGCCGTACGCGGCCGCAACCCTTCCCCTCCCCTTCGCGGCCGTTCGCGGCCGCAACCCCCTCCCTTCATCGCCTTCATCGCACCCAGCAGCCGGCCGCAACCCCTCCCCTTCGCGGACGTTCGCGCCCCCTTCCCTTCATCGCCTTCATCGCACCTAGCAGCCGAAAGGTATGTTTTTGTTTTTTTTTTAACAATTTTTACAGAAATTAGGGTTTAGAAATTTTAGGAAAATTAGGGTTTTTAGTAGTTCGGGAATTATTTTCGAACAGATTGTGTTAGTTTTAGAAACAATTTCGAACAACTTGAGTTTGTTTTGGAAAAAATTTCGAACAAGATGTTCGATCTTTTTTTTCGGACAAATTTGAGTTGTTTTGGAATTTTTTTCGAACATATTGAATTTGTTTTGGAAAAAATTTGGAACAACTTGAGTTTGTTTTGGAAAATTTTTCGAACAAGATGTTCGATCTTTTTTTTCGGACAAATTTGAGTTGTTTTGGAATTTTTTTCGAACATATTGAGTTTACTTTGGAAAATAATTCGAACATATTGAGTTTGTTTTGGAAAAAATTTCGAACATATTGAGTTTGTTTTGGAATTTTTTGTAACAGTAGTTGTTTTGGATTTATTTTGTTTCAATTTTGAAGTTTTTTTTGAAGAATGTTGTTTGTTTTGGTTGTGGGGGAGATAATTATGTGAAATAGAATGGGTGGGTGTACTCATCTTTCATTTTTTTTCATAAATTTTACCCTAGGGGTATATAGGACATTTCACATGTACTGAAAGATTAAAAAAATGTTTGGTGGGTGTACTCATAGGAAATCCGGGTGCCTTTAGCCGCGCCCTTTTATTAATTGTATGTAAAAATGCATTTTGAACCCTATACCCACTTTGACTGGGCTAAGCCCATCTGAGGGCCTGTTTCACTGGGTTCATGCCATCTCTGTACACGGCCCATTTATTATTATTGGATCATTAGCGAGCCCTAATCATTTTATTTGCAATGAATCCTTAATAATTTTTGAATTTGAAATGTTTTTTTGAAAATATTTAATTTGTATATACTAGTATATCATCAGTGATCGGTCCAGTAACATATTGTTTGTAAGTATAAAATTAATAAATAATTGTGTTCGTTTGTGTGGGAAAAATACTTTTTAGGCCAATAAACATAGGGTTATGGTGTTTTGAGAACAATAATTTTATAGACATATCAATGTATGGTACTATGTATTTAAATGTAGGACAATTAATCCGAATTATCCCAAAATAGGATTCATTTGTGTGTTAGTTGTACAATTATTTTATATTGTTCTCCTATTAAAAAACACATATAGAAAAATAAATAAATTGTTTTAGTTTTTTAACTATGTCTAAATATATTGTACAACTCATTTAAATTAATCGATTATTTTTTATATGTGCAAAATTATGATTAGACTTGCTACATGCCGTAGAGTCAAAATCTGAATCTAAACTTAGATGTATGTGGGGAGTAATACTAAAATATGAGAAATTGAAGTGAGAGAATGAGAAGTGATTAAAGAGTGGGGAATTACAACATTGAAAAATAGAAAAGAGGAATAAAATAAACTGTACTAATTTAACAAGGGACAGATAATAATAATAATCCTTAATTAATTATTATTAATTATATGATTAATTTAGGATCAACAAAGATGTTATGTCTTTGTCAGTTTTTTCCTCTTATCCAGGAAGGTGTCACTGTTTCTCATCAGCCAAAATCTTTCAATCTCCTCTGCCTTCCTCCCCGGCACTCTTCCAGCTATCAGCGCCCACCTGTTTAATTACACGTCTCTTTTTCTTTTAATTACATTTTGACTAAATTGCATCATCTTACCGGTACGGGTCCATTTCAAACCCGTCCCATCTATCATTACACGGTTTTTTTATTGTAAAAATATACTCTTCTAAATCGTCCGTTTCAGTGAAAGCTATCCATGAGCTTTGGACACGGAGGTTAAGAAATATTATAGAATAAGTAGTTTTATTAGGGGTGTGCGACGGATAAAAAAAGAAAGTTGAATAGTTTTCAAATTAAAGAAGTATATATATACTCTCTCCGTCCCGCTATAAACTTCTCTTTTCTTTTGGGTGTTTTGATTAAGAAATATGATAAAATAATAGATAAAGTATAAGTGATGTGATGGTGAGAGAGAAAATAATAGATGGGTATTAGATGAAGTATGATAAAATAATAGATAAAGTAGTAGTGATGTGATTGGGAGAGAAAAAATAATATGCTAAAAATGGAATGAAAAACTTATAGTGGTAGTGAGACATTCATAAAAGGAAACTGGAAAACTTATAGTGGGACGAAAGAAATATAATTTACCATATGAAACTTTGAACAACGTCGAAAGTTGTCAATTTACTTATTACTCATTAACTAATGAATATATTATTATATGGGTAGAGAATTGTTAAAATAAAGATATATAGGGAAAAAAAATGTAGGGAAGGTGAATATTGTTAAAAAACACACACTAAAGAAAAAAAAAATCGACTTAAAAAATGAGAAAACGGATGGAGTATGAAATAGTATCCAATGAATGTTGATATATTATTTGAGATATAAAATAGGATCAGATTAAAAAGGTAACGTACTTGTCACCGACGAGTTTGTGCATCCTGTTGATGATGTCCTGTTCTTGTTCTGTCATGTCTATGAACTCCCATTCTATACTGCTTACCTCTGAATTACCAAACATCAAGAAATTACAAGAATTAATCAAAATAAATTATGAGAACATGTATGTATGTATATATATAGATGAAACAAAATAAATAATTGACACCTTGAGAAGAAGAGGAGGAGGAGAATTTGCGAATCTTGGGATGCTTTTGCCGACACTTATCCATAGCAAGACTACGACTGAGATTAAAGAAGAAAGAATATAAAAGTATTGTTCAAAAGTGGAAGTATATATAAATGAACAGGAGTAAGCTAATAGACTAATAGTAGTAGATTAGAAGAACTAATGGTCCTACAATTATTATTGAATTGACTGCTAGGTGCTCACCATCCAATGTACTAGGAACTACCCAGCCGTGTCAGAACTGTTTGCACCACTTTATGAACACATAAATTAAGAAAAAAGTGTAATGAGTAGAGCGTTAAGGGGTAATTTTATAAACTTTTATAAATAAAGTAAAATGAATGATTAGATTGAGGGTAAAAGTAATGACATTTTGTGTAAATATATGACTATTGTTAGAGTGTGGTTTATAAAAAAAAAATCATTTTTGAGAGGTGCAAACAATTATGGAACGAACAAATAAGGAAAGAGTACAAACAATTGTGGAACGGTTATATATTAATTAAGATTAAGGTTACAATAAATTGTTGTATACAGGAAGATCGAGGAAGCTAACTACAACCTGACCCAGTTCTGTTACTTCTGTACTCGTGTAACTCAGTATTATTGTACGAATTTACTGTTTATTTTCACCAGAAATTAATTATATATCCATGTGCAGTACCACAAAGAAAGAAAAGTACTCTCATTTTATTAATTTTTTTTTGAGTAGTCTAGAAAGAGACATCAATCCTATCCGTTTATCCACCTAGCTCCATGCATAACTGGGTCGAGATAATAATTTTGTATTCCAATTAACTTGTCCGGTTATGTAATAAAAAAATAATCATTTTTTAAATGATGATGATTAGGGATGGAGGGAAGTGGGTGATGGGCACCTTGCCCCCTCCCTTTTTTAGATATATTAAAGATTCAAGCAATTTTATAATAAAACAAAATACTACTCCCTCCGTTCCAGGATTACTTGCATACTTACTGTTCACTCACTTTTTTAAAAATATTATAATAAATAAAATTTTAAGATATAATTTTATAAAAAAATAAGTAAGTGAATGGCCTTATATGTATATATGGACCATAAAAATAATTACATTAAATGTAATATTATAGATATTATACGGGTGAAGTTTCTAAAGGTCCGAAAAAATAGGTGTGCAAGTAATCCTGGGACGGAGGAAGTATAATTTTAATAGCATTTATGTATTTTTAGATATATTAAAAATTCAAGCTATTTTATAATAAAACAAAATATAATTTTAATAGTATTTATGTATTTTTAATAATTGCTGTATTTAGTAATCTGTAAGTGTATTTTTAAATATTTTTCAATGCAATTATTATATAATGTTATAAATTATATACTCGTATGAGAAATTATATTGATTTTGTACTATGTTATAAGTTGATGACAAAAAATTAATGTAAATGAATTGATTTTTTGATTCCCTAAAAGTCAGACTTTAAATGAGAATACATTTTTTTTCAGGGTAATAGAGTCTTTGAGAATCCAGCCACGAGTAAGTGTACATATTAAAAAATGAATATAAATAAATTGATTTTATACCCATCTATATCTAAAATGATTTGTTTTTAATATTGTAAGTTAGTTTGGTCATTTATATTAATAGATTATATGTTTCAAAAAATGTAGAAATTAAATGGAAAAAAAAAAAAAAACTATACTTAATTTTTGTTTCCGTCATTGTTGATGATGCTTTTAACTTTTAAGTGGAGAATTGTGGGAGGTTTGCTCAAGGCAATGCTTGGTTGGTAAGAAACGAAGTTAAAGTCTGCAGACAACAACGACCAATTTTTGCAATGTGTGTACGTATGAAAACTAGAATGAGTATATGATACACATGTAAAAAAATAAAAACTTTATGCAATAATAATTCACATTCATAAAGATTTTTTTTTAAAAAAAAAATGTCTTTATTTAAAATATTTAACAAGTCGCATTCATAAAGTGATAATATCATAATGTATATATAAGTCACAATAATAAAATAAAATGTAATGTAATATTGAACAAAATGTGTATTGTATATGCACAGGGGATATCAGTATATAGTACAAATGTCATACGATAGATAGATCTACACAAATATAAATTGAAGTATAGATATTATAATAAATAAATAAAAACCAACTGAAAATAACTATTCCCTTTGAATTTTGGACATTCAGTTAGAACCAGATATAAGCTCTAACATCAATTTGAAAGGTGGGTGGCTACTTTATTGAATAGCTTGAAATTTAGACATAGCAGTAATCTCTTGTGGTATGAGCTCCAAGCCTTTAAAATTCTATGAATTTAAAATTCTATAAATCTAAGGTTACCGACACTTTATATGTAATAATAGTGATAGTTTGTATGTATAACCGTTTTTCGTTTATGATGTATCACTTACTTTCAAAATGTGGATAATAAGTGGAGGAGGCCTACTCACATTTAATACTACTCGTTTACATTTCTTCTTTCAACAGCCTTTAGTTAGTTGAAAGAATGTGATTCACGAAGGAATGCCAAATATTCATGAAAATGAGAAAAACCGACAACACAAGAAGAAATACTGATTCGCGAAGGAATAATAAATATTCATGAAAATGAAAAAACAGTCGACCAGCAAATTTGTGTATAAATGTTTATATGTCTACCATTTAATATGAATATATATAGTTAAGAGTTAAAAGGCAAACATTTAGTATGTTTAAGTAATGAACAAAAATCTTGCGGGCACAAAGAAAAGGAATTTTTTTCGCTCCAAATTTGTATTGTTATAAGGACGAGTATGCATTACAATAACTTGAATGTTCCTAATGTACTGAAAAAATGTATTGCTACATAAATACATTTTGTGTTATACTGTTATTGTATGAACAATCATATGTTACTACACAAAACAATCATATGAAATACTAATATTTCATAATCCTAACAACATCCTCGTATCATTACAATCTCAATAACATATCATCTTCCTCAATATTGGGATTTTGAAACACTTTGGTAATAATCAATGGACACAAAATACTGTGTTTCAGCAATAAAATTACTTAGCATTAATACAACTACACAAATCAATACAACATCCAGAAGTCAATTGAATGTGCATCTACCTAACAAAACAATTACTTGCTATTCTTCCTAAGCTTGAATAAGTTTATACCTCAGGGTCCACATAGCTACCGTTCAACATCTAGAAGTTAAAACTGTTCGAGAACGTTCAGGATAATTAAATGCAGTTCTACATGAATGAAGTAAGCTTACTACTATTATTTACCAAAAGGGCACGTTAGTTAATAGGTTGCAACACCCATCTTTCATAGCAATATAGGGAGGGTGTGATGATCTCACCAAATCCGCCCTATACCTCCAATTCGTCTTGCCAGCTCGAAGTCCTTTTTCACTGAAGAGTAACAAAAAAATTATAATACCATCATCATTTGTTCATCTTTGCACACAGCAAGGCATTACAAACAACAATTGCTTTCAAAAATTGACAAGACTGAATTTTTTAAAGTAGAGATACTATCAGCATCTTTTCACATTTATGCATAATGTTGAGATGCATTTAGGCTGACTGGAAATTCACAAAATTTAAGATATATTAATGAATGGAGTAGAACTTACTCAGAGTGACACGCTTTGCATGAATGGCACATAGCATTGCATCTTCAAACAACCCAACTAGATAATCCTCAGCAGCCTTGAACAGAAAGTATAAAGAGAGAACAAGATACTCAGTTAGTTTCAACGGAATCTAATGCAACTAGCTCTTGAGCTCACATATACGCTCTTTATGCAAATAAATTTTAGAACCAAAAAGCTCTAAAACATACACAGGAATCTAACAGCTAAGTTCCAAGATTGATATAACCTTGAAATGTCTTGGTTAGGCAACAATAATGAAAGAAATATTTTGGGCAATGAATAGAAAGAATGACAGCATTGGAAACTAAAGTATCTTTTGTGCAAAAAGAATGTGCGTTTCCAAAATTCAGAATAAGCCAAATAAGAGTTGCTACATTTCTCCACAGGAATACAAAGGCAATGCTTGTTTTGGGTTTTAAAAACTGGTTTTAGGATTTGCAACCGATTCTACTTTGGGATTTTGAAATTTGGTTTTAGAAAACCACCACTACAACACCTATGAACCTACAATTACACTTTCCAATACAATGAAATTTTTTTTTTTTAATCTCTCTCCCTGCACTTTAATATATTTAAATAATAACTCAAATCATCCAATCACACCCAACAGAAAAATTGCAACATCATTCACTTCTACACATTTTTTTACCATACTTAAAATCCCAAAACAAACACATACCTTAATATTTATAAAGATTTGGCTTTCAAAAGCCACTATAAACCCAAAACAAACATTGCCAAAGGGATTATATTGAGCAGGACCAAAAATCTAATATCCATACAATGATAAAGGCACGTTGATGACTTCACAAAGTAATGAATGACCAGTATTTTAGCAAAAACTATGCACAACACAATGATATTAGGATATTAGCCATGAAGCGAAGGTAAATATCAGGAATCACATTATCATTTGCACTGAGAAATGAGTGGATTGGTATAAAGAATGCTCATTCACATCTAAAACACGAATTCATAATTACACAACAGGTTGTCTTCCATCAATGCAAATTTGGGCTTACACGAAAATCCTTTAACAAGTTTCAAGTGTAGTTTTTCATGAACTGAAGTACCTCCTGAAGAGCCAATAGGGCTTCTGCTTGCCAACGTGTAACATTTGGTGCATATGTGAAATTAATCTCTCTTACCTGTTACATTAGAGAAAATGCAGTTCAAATTAGTAAGCAGCAGGCAGGAGATGCTTCCAGTACCATGCTAGTTATTGGTGAATTTTGTTGTGAATGTGATTTCAGCATGACTACAAAAACTGGAAATGACTTGATGAAACATGCTAAAAAGCAGTAATAGTAGTTGAACGAAAGGCACGCACATCAGAACAAATTCACAATGATGTCATGAACTGGTGAGTTAATACAAATCTGATGGCTTTAGTTAATTAGTTCATCATTAGCCAAAGATTATCATTTAATTCAAAGAAAAACGATACAAGCCCCATGTCTGGCAGACACGGGAGTCATATTGGCACACAATCAATCTTCTTATAAAGGAAAAAACTAATCTAAGATTCAGGAATCAAATCTAACACTTAAGGAAAACAAATTCAATTTTCTTCTGGGGCTACATACGCTGGTTCCATAATATGACAAGCAACAGAGCTGATTTCTGATGCGGGGGAAACAACATAAGCAACGAGTCCAGCAGACAATGATTGAACATATACACATAAAAATATGTCCAAGGGA
Source organism: Galeopsis tetrahit (assembly GCA_963675135.1). Taxonomy (NCBI): domain Eukaryota; kingdom Viridiplantae; phylum Streptophyta; class Magnoliopsida; order Lamiales; family Lamiaceae; genus Galeopsis; species Galeopsis tetrahit. The sequence continues at coordinate 90,702,673 of OY776121.1, forward strand.
AAAAAAAAAAAAAGAAGCAAATTAGCATCTACCAAAATAAGGTAATTCAATTTTCTTTTATTAGCCTCTACCACAATAAGGTCATTTGTTGACTACACCAACGCATTATCTTTTCAAGAAAAGTTGCCAGTACCTTTGGTTATGAGCACTATCTAAGGAGTGTTCTTCACTATTTTCCATCAAGCATATACTTCACAGAGAACCATATACAAGTTGAGATGACATCTAAATAACAAAAATCAAATCAATTCAGATTGTATCAAAACAATTGAGTAGTTCCACAAGCATTCCAAGTCCAGTCCCCAGTTGATATAGTTAATTAAACACAAATATTTTATTCCATTTTTAATTCTGTAACCGCCCTTATATCACATCCAATCACTAGGCATCATATACTGAGAAACCACTCAATGAGAAGACAACAAAGTCTAGTAAAGTGTACGCATAGGTGTAAGAAATTACAGTTCTAACGAAGGGAGCAGTCGGAATTAAAAGCTGAGTACTCTTCTGATATTTCCGAATCTCTCGTAAAGCTACCATCCCTGGCCTGCTGCGACGCTTTTTCCTAGCTGCGAAAGGAACAATTTATCACGCCAACCTATAAAATGCACTTATTGAAGTATGCTAGAACTCGTCAGCAACACTACTTGAAAATAAACATTGGATAACTGGAATAAAATGAACAATTTAAAGAGGAACATACATGGTGAAGAAGTAGTCCCAGGGGTTCTTCTTCTCCCAGGCTGCTAAAGAAATCCAAAATCCCAGGTTTGGAGAAAACATTAGAAATTTAACCACGTAATCTTCACTGCCTATATTCAAAGAAACAAAAACACTACTGGAGATATCTATATCATAGCTCTTGTACAGCCATAGTACCCCCACTATTTCAGAATGCCAATTGACCTCTATGACATCTTTATTCCATAAACAATCTACCATTAACCAACTAAAAAACTATTATCCTTATTTACAGGAGCCCTGTCAGCCATCGCCAACTAGCACTCCTTCATTCATCGGTAATTTCAAGATTAAGAATGCGACGAAGGGTCTTAGTCGCAGAATCAGCAATGTCAAACAGATAACTGGGAGAAAGGCTGGTGCAGATTTATAGATAAGGAGCAAATCAAAGAAATTACACTAAAGAGACTGCGCCATACCTTGGCAGTTGAAGTTGAAGGAGCAGCTCCTGCAGCTAAAGCATCAAATAAATCCAAAAGTTAGGGTTCCAAAAAAACATGCAAGTGAAAAAAAAAAAAAAAAGGTAAAATCGCAATGGATCGGCCAAGGATAACGCTCACCGGTGGATTTCCGGCCGGAGCCTTTTTGGGCGCGTTGTTTAGTTCTCGCCATTAATTTTTCTCAGCAAGATTTCGGAACTGACTTATCTGGAAGTATGAACTACGAAAAGGGTTAAAATGGTTTTCCCGCTCCACATAAACTTTTAATTTTGGGGCATTTTATTGTGTGAGGGCAATATTGGTAATTACATACAATTACGTGTGGGTCCATGCCTGCAAAGCAGTTTTATTATTTTCCCTAACGGGCGCATGTTTCTAACGGTCGAATTTTCAACTAAGATTATTAGCTATTCAATTAAGTAATTAAGTACATAATTAAACCTAGTATATAGTAGTTTTTTTTTTGAAGGCTAGTATATAGTAGTGTTTAAGAATTTTATTTATAATGTTGAGGGCAACTCCCAACGGGATGTTTGTTTTGGAATTTTGAGAATTTTAAATTTTGAATTTCAAAATTTAGTAAATTTTAAAATTCTATTTTTTTTATATTTTATATTTGTTTTAATATTTATAGGGTTTATTTTTACAGGATTTATACGTATTTGTAAGGTAGAATTTTAAAATCTTAAATATAAATTACAAATTAGAACGTGGAAGAAATTTAAAAATCTCAAATTTAGATTTCTCATCCCAAAATAAACATCCCCGATTTATAAATTCAAATAAGACAAACGAGAGATGTAGTGTGGGTGATTCCACGTTTTATAGGTGCAATTTTTTACACAGACAATTTTCTCTCTCTTCCATTCATGGTATAATCTTATTTCGTCGGCAAAATTAGTTCTCTTATCGGAGTCCGGTCATCTATGTTAATGAGGGGTTTTACTCTCCTCGACTAGGGCTTTCTTGCTATACTGGTACAAGATCGGTGGTGCAGCGGTTCACATCCAATTTTTTATCTGTGATGGTTTCTTTTTGCCGGAGTGAGTCGCCCACCGCCGGAGTGTGGTTCTTTTCTGCAAGCAAGGTGGAGATGGGTGAATCCCAACTTCGATCCGAATGAAGATTGTGGCTTGGAATGCTCGTGGTTTGAAGAGGCCACAAACATTTCACAAACTTAGGCGAGTAATAGACATAAATAAACTTTCTCTTTTGTTTATTTAGGAATCTAGAACTTCCTCTATCATTGTCCAGGCTTGGAATGCCATTTTCAATTTTAATTTATGCTTTGTGGTGGACGTTGTTGGAAAGCAAGGGGGCTCATTCTGTTTGCTACGAATGAAGTGGAAGTGAATTTAAAATCTCATTTGGCCACAATGATGTTCTAATTTCTTGGTTTGATAAGCAATGGTATCTTACGGGGTTTCAAAGAAACCCTAGTGCACAACTTAGGACACTAATGATATTACTAAGGCTTGGGTTGTAGGAGGCGGCTTTAATGAAATACTCACGAGCAACGAAAAGCAAGGTGGAGTGATTGATTGGAGAGTTAGAAAAAACATGGAAAATTTCATAAATTCTTTGAACATTTTGGATCTTTTCGACTTGGGTTTTCAAGGTCCATGCCATACTTGTCCAACAAAAGACGAGGAAATCATAACATTAAGGAACGTTTGGACAGATTTATTGCAAGCCCGAAATGGAGTCAAATGTTTAGCTCTCATTCGATTCAAAACTTATAGTGGTTTGGTTCTGACCATAGGGCGATTTGCCTTACTATTCGATACCAACAGATGGAATGGTGACCTATCTCAAATGATCGATTCCGTTTTGAAAATGCTCGGTTCATGGATGTGTCATGCAAAGAGGTAATTAATAACTGCTGGAGCCAGCAGGATGTCGTGTACCCCTTCCTAATTGCTTGAATCGATGTAAAGTGGCACTTAAATCGTGGGCACAAAACAACTTTGTCGTGTACCCCTTCCTAATTGCTTGAATCGAACAAGAATGTCTCATTTTATACAATAACAAATAATTCCACACATCTAATTATATTCAGTAATACCAAAAATAATTATTAGTAATACCATAAACATTAATCAGTGACATTTTATACAATAACAAATAATTTCACACATCTAATTGTATTCAGTAATACCAAAAACAATTATCAGTAATACCATGAACAATAATCAGTAATACCATGTATAGTATACGAAGTATACAATAACAAATAATTCCACACATTAATTAGGAATATCATTAACAATAATCAGTAATATTATGAACAACGATTAGTAATCAATAGTCGGTTATACGCACACACGAGATTTTAGCGCACACCTCGTACGATTAGGACACACCCCATGAAAGACCGAAGGTACCCTTCTCCTACATAACCATAATTCTCCCCCTATTCTCTCAAACCATATAGCGTGAAAAACAAAATACGTCGCTTGGGACACCCACTCCTCTCCCAGCCTCGTTGGTCGCCGCTCAAAGCCTCGCTGCCACAGCCTTTCTTCGTTGCTGCACAAAGTCTCGCCGCCATAGTCTCGTTCGTCGTCGCTGCATTTGTTTCGTCGATTTCACGCGCATCTACTTTATCATTCGTCTAGGCCTCACCGTCCGTCCAAGGTTGCGTCCCAAGATGACGCCGTCCGTGGCTATGTCCCAAGCCCCTGCGGCTTCCTCCTCCTTCCGTCGCGTCCCAAGCCGTCTATCCCTCTTTCGATTGTAAGTTAGAAAAACAGATTCGTCACCTCCTCCTCGTTTCTGTCGCCCATCTGTCGTCAATTTTCTTCTAGATCTCTCAACCTTAAAATTCAGATATGTAAGTATTTTTTTTAAATTTTCTTCTAGACCTCTCAATCTAAAAATCATTGATTTGTAAAAAATAAATGGTGGGTGTCCACATCAATCTTGTGTGTGCATATAATCGTGGTCTTTCATTAGATTTGTGCGACCCATTATTTGTCTACACCGAAAAAAGTAAATTAGTCTCAAACTTTTAATGAAATTGAAGAGTGTATATACACCGAGTGTATATAAAAATTTGCTTATATAAATTAGGATTGATTTAATTATATTTTGTTTACATTAATAGAAGGGCACTATAGTAATTTCAGGTGTAATTGTTTTTAAAAAATAATTTGGGGGGTGAAGTCAACATAAGCGGGGTGTAAATAATCGTGGCCAATTGTTTATATATAAATTATGATTGATTGCATTATATTTTGGGTAAATTAATAGAAGGGCATTATAGTAATTTTATATGTAATTTTTTAAAAATAATAATTATTGGGGATGAAGTCAATAAAAGTGTGGTGTAAATAATTGTGGTCAATTGTTTATACATAAATTAGTATTGATTGTATTATATTTTGTTTAAATTAATAGAAAGGCTTTATAGTAACTTTAGGTATAATTTTTAAAAAATAATAATTTAGGCGGTGAAATCAACAAAAGTGGGGTGTAAATAATTGTGGTCAATTGTTTTGTTTATATAATTTGTGGGGGGTGAAGTCAACAACAGTGGGAGTGTAAATAACTGTGGTCAACTGTTTATATAATTTATAGGGGTGAAGTTAACAAAGGTGGAGGTATAATCAATCATAAGATTGAAATTGAAATTAGGTGTGTACATTTTGACTATAAAGTTAAATACAAAACATAAAAAAAACATTAGAATTTCCAAATACCAAAACAAACATCAACTTCAATAATTAACGATATAATTAAACATTTAATATAATCATGTATTTCCCCCTATCGTACATTAATGTCTCATTACATGTCACTTAAATTCAGACTACTAGCATTGCACATCCTTACAGTTATTATTGTTTACTTGTACTCAAATTTCCACTCACATACAAAGAATGAAACAACACAAATTAGGAACAACAACAACATAAAGACACATCACTTGCAAACGCTAGCGTAGGCCCAAAACCACTTCCTAGGTGGAAGTTCTTAATTTGTACAAGCCCGCAAATAATGACTTAGCATCATGGTTGTGATGGAATTGGTGACGACGGGGGCTTGAAGTCGGGATACTGCAAGGCAATGACCAAAAAGATGTTAGAAAATCGAATACAATCACTTCTATACATATGAAGTATTCTCGCGCTATCTTGAAATTACTAGTTTACCTTTGAATTACAAGATTTATTCATCTACATGTTTTTTCCTTGTATGGAATTAGTTCAAAGTATTGATAGAAATGTTCCACTTTTGGGATGACAACAAAGTGAAATAAAATGTGTAGTTGTAAGGATAAATTGGTGAGGATTAGCTTACGTTTGGATATGGAGACAATGGAGTTGAAACGACAGGGATAGATTCTTCTTGAACTTGGGCATTAAGGACAGAATTGGCTTCTGGAGCTGGTTCGACTTTTGGTGGAGCGATGTTCGCCTCAGATTTGGCTTCTGGAGCTGGTTCGACTTTTGGTGGAGCGCTGTTTGCCTCAGGGTTGGCTTCTGGAGCTGGTTCGACTTTTGGTGGTGCACTGTTCGCCTCAGCAATATCACTGGGGGCAGGGGATTTCGCCTCAGTTGGTGAAGGTAGAGATTTGCTAATTACAATCGGTGGTAAAAGAGCCTTTCCTATTTGCTGAAACAGTGAATTCACACATGTTAAACCTTTCCTATAACTTGCTGCAGGAGCACGACAGAATGGAGGACGAAAAACGAGCTTCAGATTGTAACCTGTATATCACCAACAAGCTCTTTTGGAGCAACTTTATTGTTCAACACCTCTTTGATCTCTTGTACAGTTTGCTTCCTATCCTGTGAAACAAAATGGTGCAACATGTTGATGTCGAAACAATGATTAGTTACAAATTCGAATGATTCCGTCTTGTCTAATGTCCTGAATATAGAGGAAAAGACAACCAACCGACCTCTGCAAGCAGGAATTTCTTGTTCACAAACTGAACAAGAGCAACTGTACCTAAAACTTGGAGAATAGTTTCAACCTGAAAATAATTGAAATATTAGGTATGTGATCTGAAAGGTCTTAATACTGGAAACATGCTTAAAAGTATTTGTATCTGACCTCTGCATAAGCCAAAAGACCAAGACCAGTAGCAACCGCAGCACCAAGGGCTAAAGGCACAACATCAAAAGCCTCCTACAATCCAGCTCAAAAAATGATGAACAAATCCTATATATAGCAGCACTGCAAATAAAGTCGAGATGTTTACCCCAAAAGAATCCGTCAGACTACTCAGGTCGAGGCTGAACCCCTTCTTTGGAAGTATCCAAGGAAGGCCACTGTTCTGCACAAGTTTTCTGTCTATTAGTAAGTTTAAGCTAATAAGAAATATTTTTTGAACAACAAAAAAGTCAGTAATAACCTTCCACCCTCTTGGTCCTTCAGCGCCATCTTTGATTGCGAAAGCAGCTTTGAAGCCATTGACTGTAACCAGCTCGGCAACAAGCTCAGAGTTTCCATCAAATCTGGCTTCAAAAATTGATGATCTCACAGAATGTTCGACAGATAAAACTCCAAAAAGAATCAAAGGAATATCTCACATTGTTTCAACTTTTTACTGCCTATACTATCACACATTGTTGATTCATCTAAACTTTAAAGTTGAGTATCATCTACACTAAGTTTTCTCTTCGCACGCTGTTTGATAATTGAACCTGAACAAAGGCTACACGACCCCAGTGCCACAGAATGATGCAATTTGTACTATCTTTTTATGATAAAAAAAAACCTTAAATATAACCTCTATGATTCCATAATACAGGTCAGGTTTCTGCTACACTCATTGAAAGGCTGTGATCACGTATAGTTATCGCTGAAATGTCGGCCCTAGTAGCTCTAATTTAGTGATTATGCTCAATGCAATACAGATACAATAAAACAAACTTAGAAACATTCATGATCCAAAAAAACTTACTTGTCCAATATGAACAATGTGGTGCTTTCTGGTTCCTTAAACCTCAAAGCCAACTTATTCAAGAACCCTGTCTTATCATCACTTTTATACACAAGTGCAACAGGCTTCTTCTTCAGGGCCCGAACATCCGGGCTCCCTCCTTCTTTAATATCCGGCGATGCTCGAATATCCAGCAATTGAGCATCAGAATCATCACCCAATTTTGCATAAGCACCTTTTGCAGTCTCCACTCCCCATGGCTTAGGCTTACCAAGCAGCTGAGAAACCACCAGCGGCACCGCCACAACCGTTGCTATGCCGCCAAGAATCACCGGATTATCAGATGCAAAACTGATGGCATTGTCAAGAAGCCCACTAACATCAGCATCTGGAATTGAGCTGCTGTCACTGTTGACTGATTGCTGCAGGGCTTCTTCATATGTAAGCGCTTTAGCTAATCCGGAACTCAGAACTGAAGACAAGATCGCCAGACCACCTTGTAAGCTTCTTGAAACAGAAAAATTGGACAAGTTTTGGTTCTTGAATTGGGAAAGGGTGGCTAGGGGAAACTTCTTTCTGGGCTCTCTTCTTTTTGCAAGAACTGATAGAGGAGACAGGCCAACTGCATTGAGGGCCTCCATTGCCACTGATTCTTCACCCCTTTAAGACTTAAACACCATGAGAAGTTCAACTTGAGGATGATACTTCTAGTTGGTTCTTATGTTGTCTTGTTTTATTTTTCTAACATTAACTCAATGGTTGGGATTTGGCTGTTGGAGGTGGAGCTGACGTGGAAGGGAGATGAGAAATCTCGCAAGTTGTATGGTGACACGTGGCATGATGCTTGATAAGAGATTGTGCTTTTGGGATGTTGTGTGGCTGTGGATTTTTTTGGGAGAAGTTTTTGGAGTTATCTTTATGCTGTAGTACCACTGTAGAAAGTAGATTGTACAAACCTATAGTCATACATTATGCTAGTACATATACTTCCAGCAAAAATTAGAGCCATAGTACACTGAGATGCAATTCAGTTCTTTACAAGTTTTATTCATCTTTTTTTTTAAAAAACTGGTCTTTATAAAAAGTAAAACCTGGGTCTTTCTTATAAACAGCGTAAGAATGGTAAAATATACTAACAGACAATCAACCTTCCTTGAGGACTTCAAAGATGAAATTTGTACACCACAATTGAAATTACATACCCCATCAAGCCCTCTGCATAAATGCATAAATTTAACACTTTCAAGTTTCAACATTGTGCTAGTATATACCCCAAAAAAAAGGAGGGTCCGAGAAAGGGATCGAGAGAAAGAACATCACAAAATATCAAAGAAATATTCCAGACCCTGCCCAATTTCCCAAATTGAGATACCAGCTTCCCAAGAGAGAGCTTCTTGAAGTCGTGTTTCGATTGACATCAGTGTTGGGTAAAATACTGCGTGCTTGACGTTCTGACTATCAGTGTACAAGAAGAAATGTTCGGCGCTGTTCTTCTCCCACTGCAGTTGTGGTTTATGCTGCTCCAGTAAAGACAAATACTGCCTTCCGATAATAGGTCCACCACCTAAAACCAAAATCACCATTAAATGTATGATACTATATTTATAAATATAAACCAAAGAAAAACCGAGCTTTCTTGCTGTTTCAAGAAAGCTTGAGGTAAGTACCTCCGGAAACAATAAAATCATTCCCGTAGAAGTTGATGCCAATGAAAATCTTCTTGCCCAATTTTTTATGATCACCATTGCTGGCATCAAGGAGAATCTGCATGATAGAATGAATCCACTTCATAGGTGCATTTGGACCTGGACTCTGGGGACCTGAGAAGTCGTAAGTCATAAGAGAGAAACCATCCACATCGTCACTCAATTTCCGCAGATCTTCTGGTCCAAAATCATAGACCTCCAACTTATGGGAACGAGGTGGACCTATAACATACACTAATTGCAAACTCTGACTTTTACTCTGCTCCAAGCTTGTAGAATGGATAGCTTGCCCAAGCTCAATGATAAATTGCAGAGCCTGGCTAGTGAAATAAAATTGACCACATCAGGTGTGTAATCATAGAATCCAATACTAGTTTGAAGAGTAAAAAAGACTAAAAGTGATCCGGAGATTGCCACCATCTTTACAACATCTCACTTTCTCACTCCACCCCTTCCTCTTTGGGTCTGGAAGGGGGCACAGAATTACATTATCAACCAAACGCCAAATGTTAATCATCAGAAGAAATGGTACGGGAGATATTGTCTGACTGGATCACCATATATTATTAACAGCAGATGTACTTATTTATCTATGGATGAATCAGCACATTATTTAATGGACAAATACTATTTATCACTATTGGTTCGAATGAAATAATCATAATGAATTATGATACTCCATTAATTGTAAGAAAAGGCCATCAAGGATCATAATAACTGTTTGAGAAAAACCACCAAAAAACAATTCAAATAATCACATCTCACCGTATTTCGCATGTCTGGGTCGTGCAAAACTCCATAGGCTGCCCATCTAGACCAAGACTCCAGCACAATACCATCATATTGCATTTCCCTTTGAAGCCAAAAGCAAAACAAGATATTGCAAATGCAGATGTTATAAGAGGAGCCTTGAATAATTTGTAAGTCCTGAGCATGCATAATTTGCACAAAGAAAAGGGAGGAGAAAAAACTGTGGGATTACTTGCACTCTGCTATGATGAGATTAATTGCTTTATCCCTCTGCATTTTCTTTTTCAGCAGATTGACAGGAATTGCTTCTAAAACCACCCTAGGTAAAATCTGGTCAACAAAACATGAAGGAAAAATAGAATCAGCCAAAGATATCTAAAGAGTCAACCTGATGATCCTTTCATATTAGAGACACCTAATTTTAATAGCAAATCTGCACTATCTACAAGAACAGTGGGAAATTACTCCAGAGGACTGTATTAAGATACTTCAAGATGTTAATTCTGCTACATAATGATAGGTATACCAATTTGGAAAATGAAATTTTGTGCAGAACTAGTTATTTTAAAGGCACATCCCCATTTTATAAAGCTATGGGCTTTAGTAATAAAAAGATTGGCATGCCATTCTTATTTTTCCTTTTCCATTACTGATAGCAGAGATGCCATATTTCCAGTACCAAAGATAAACATATATACTTAGCCTAACTCTACTTTTGAGACCGACAAATAGAAGCAACAGAAACCTGAGAATTTCCTGTCCTCCTGATCTCTGCAATCCATCCTTTATCAGCATTGTGTCTCCCCTCCAAAACCAACTTTGTTCCTTGGCTGCCAGCACCATATAGAAATAGTTCAGTGCAAATTAGAAAACTACATAAAATTTACCTCAAACTTTAAGAAATCAATCTCGCATGAAAGGGCAAGAAAACAAAATCATCAGAACATATAATACTAACCTAATAATAATAATTCACTGATGGCATTGTTGACTTTCACTATAAAAGGGACATCAATAAGAAATGGCTAACAAGGGGTCATGAGGAGATTGGTATGTAAATATAGGTGAAGCTAAATTCATAGTGAAAAGTAACATAACGAGACAGATTCTTCTCCAAACAATCTCACTTCAAAAAACTTTAGTACAAAATCACATACCCACGTACCTCTTTAGTTCATACCACACAGGCGAAACATGAGTAAACTTATTACTATACTTCTTGGCCATGTCATACCCTTGTGAATTCCTGCAGAAATAAGCATTCATGTAAGCATTAATATTCAACCCTCAGGTTTACTACATTATCACAAGAAAATTAGAAAATACTGTAATTTTTATTTTGCACAAACAAGCAAAATCAGCTAGAACAGTGTTAGAGCGCCAATTGAGATTACCATGGAGTAATATAGGCCAGCATAGGGTTCTTGAAATTTCGCTGACTCGAATTCTCGGATGCCCTCATATTCTCCTGATTTTCTTGAAAAAATTACAAACCATCATCCAGTTTCACATATGGGGAGAAAAAAAAAAAGAAACTACAGAAAACAATAAATATATAAGCGTACATCGAGAATTTGGCGGTAGTTAATCGTCGTACTGACAAGTCCTCGGCGGTAGACATCAGGTAGTTCGGGCGTATTTGAAGTGTATAGAACACGATATAATATGACGGAAACGGCAGGAATTACGAAGAGAAGTAGTATCGTGAGCTTGCGATTTGTCTTGGCGCGCGAGCCACGTGGATCGCCGGTGCTGGCTCTCTTTGTTGATTCCGGCCGCCGGTCAGTGCCGCGATCTCCGGTTCGCCCTCGCTTGATCGCCATCTCCGCTGATTTTACTTCAAACACTGGATTGGATTATATTTTAGGCCCAAAATTTTGGCCCGGTAGTAGAGGGCTTGGGTTTCCAACTTTCATAAGGGCGCGGCTAAATGCACACACGGATCCTATGAGGACACCCATGCGATGAGGACACACCCAAAAAGGATGAGGACACCTCCATGGAAAACACAAAATTACCCTCCTCTCAATTAAAACGCTAATTCATTCTTCTCTTCTCAGATTCAGGACACCCACCTCCATTTTCGCCACCTCCGACGCGGCCCTCTCTTCACGCCGCACGGCGCAGCAGCGCCGCCTACCTCGCCACCTCTCCCACGCCGCCCACGGCCGCAACCCCTCCCTCTCCCCTTCGCGGCTGCAGGCCCTCCCCCTCCCCTTCGCGGTCGCACCCTCTCCCCCTCCCCTTCGCCGCCGTCGCGCCGCTTCAGGTAAGTTTAGTGGTTTAGTTTCTGGAAAAAATAAAAAATTAGGTTTCTGAAAATTGAAAATTAGGGTTTTTGGATGTTGTTCGGGAATTTCTTTCTAACAATTTCTGTTTGTTTTGTAGAAATTTTCGAACAACTTGAGTTTGTTCAAAAAAAAATCGAACAAGATGCTCGATCCGTTTTTTTTTTCGGACAAATGAAAGTTGTTCATGTATTTTTTTCGAACATATTGAGTCTGTTCATGAAAAAATTTCGAACCTTGTTCATGTAAAATTTTTGAACATATTGACTTTGTTTTGAAATATTTTTCGAACAATCTGTGTTTGTTGGATTTGAATTTTTTTTTAATTGACTTTGTTTTGAATTTTATTTCGAACAATTTGTGTTTGTTTTGGAAAAAAATTCTAACAAGATGTTCGACCTTTTTTTTTTCGGACAAATTTAAGTTGTTTTGAAAAAAAAATTCGAACATATTGAGTTTGTTCATTAAAAAAGTTAGGACATCTCAATTTTGTTTGGGTAAAATTTTCGAACATATTAGGATTTTTTTTATCAAACTTATGGTAGTTGTTTTGGTGGTGATGGTGGGGATTCGGATGATTCCGGTGTGAATCGGGTGTGAAATGGAATGGATGGGTGTACTCATCCGTCAATTTTTTAAAAAAATTGCAGGAAGGGTACAAACGACATTTCGCATACCCCTTGGGATAAAAAAAAGATTCGGTGGGTGTCCTCATAGGATCCGTGTGTGCATTTAGCCATGCCCTTTCATAAAAGGCTACATATATTAATATGAAGCCCGATAGAGGACTAGGGTTTTCATATTTGGGCCGAAAAAAAGATTATGGCCCAAATTATTAGGCCAGGTATAGGGCCCAATGATATCGCCAGCTCAAGATTACCATTTTCCAATTAATAATTTCTTTTATTTTCCTGTCTAAAACATAAATTTTAGTAGAATAGAAAAAGATATTAGAAGTTAAAGTTTATTTATATTTATAGTATAATTCATATTACACTACAGATACACGTTAAAAAAGTACTTTAAAGTATATATATGCTTTTTACTATATATTTCAAATTTGATGGTGTTTGGAAGTTATTTCACTATATTAGAAAATTAATATAAATAAATGGATTTTCCACCAATTTTATTTTAATATCTGATTTTTTTTAAAGCATTTCTGAAATTTTGATTTAGAAACAAATAGTCTAGTTTCAAAACTATCGACTTTAATTTCTAAAAAAATCAATTTAAAATACTTCTTCAAAATCACAATCAAATACAATCAATATCATAAATCGAGTAGAGTTGTTATTTGAGCCAAGCCGAATAAGTTCGAGATTGAGTCGAACTCGGCTCGATAACATCGATGAGCTAAAAAACGAGTTCGGCTCAACTCGTTAACGAGCCTATCAAGCCGAGCCAGATGAAATTAAATATCGAGTCTAACGAATCGAGCTCGAGCCGGCTCGTTAGTAAATCGAGTATCTAACAAGCTCAAGCTTGACTCATTTAACGAACGAGTCAATCCGAGCTCGAGCCTTATCGAGTCGAGCTCACGAGCAGCTCGGTTCGGTTAACAGCACTAGCTAGAAGGTTAAATCTGCTTTCCCCAACAATTCTTGTAGATATCGATATTACAGCATAACTTGTGTACAAAGCATAGTGGAAATGTAGTACAACATTAGAAGTAAAAGTCCTCTACACTATGGATGCCTATGTTTTAAAATCATTGAATAAACAAAGGATATTGCTTTAAAGCCAAAAAATAAGAATCAAACAATCTCTCCAAAGATGAACAGAAACAGGTTAAAATCAATTAACAGTACCGAACCAGCCCTGTCCCTGCGTTGCCTTTCTTTCTGAGATAGCAGCTAATGATTTGAGGTTTATGTTGATGAGAGCGTTCACAAAGTAGCACGTCTCGTCTTGATTATTCCCTTCAGGCACGTCGACCACAAATGATTCTATGACAAGGGTTACCGCCCTTCCATCAATCGTCTCAGGGTGGACAGTTGTGATTGATGAGTAATTCTGCAACATCAATATTAGCTTATAGCTATTGGAGCTGCAACTTAAGCACAAAATTGATGCTTCTCAGACAAGAATATACATTGTTTTGAAGCTCAGGGAGGTAATGCATCACAAGTACAGCACAAATTACACAATGATAATGAGATATAGAGTGCTAAAAAACGTACACGATTATAGTCCATATAATAAGTATATACACGGTGATGAACGAAGTAGGATCTTACTTTTAGCCTGTGATCACCGCCAACAAATTTGATGCCAAAAACGTGCTCCTGATCGTCAAGCAGCTCCAACATCTCGGTGCTGGTTGTTGCAGGAAGTCCCGATTTGACGTTCACCTCTCTTACACTTCCAACCTTCATATCACCATTCACGGTGCATCTGCTAACAAAGGGCTTGTACTTCTGTGGCTTATCAAATCTCCTAACCAATGACCAAACCTAGAAACACACAAGAGTTTTAGACCTTAAATATCTCATTCTAAGTGAAGCCCACCAAAGATATGAGGAAAATCAGCATTTTTCTTGTTTTCATTTACTTCTTTATACAAGATAATGTAATATTGATGCTGAAAAAATTTCTTGTTTTCATTTACTTCCATATAACTATGCAGAAAAGATAATTATAGCAAAAGGAAGGCAGCATATATGATTGTTGCGAAACCCTAATAAATCAAATCAAATCAAACCAGAAACAGGAGATCAAACCAATTTTCTGTTATCGCTCAAGTAGTGGAACCAATGACAGAAAATTGATTCCCAATCCCTCTTGTTTTTCAATAAAAGCATTTTCACTAGTCACGAGTGAATTTCTACCCCCATTCATAATAAAATTTCAAGAAAGCAGATAAATCATATGAAAATTATAATAAAATAGCACAATATTATACTGAAAAGTAAATCTGAATATGCAGATAGAACAGAGAAAGAGAGAAAAATACGATGTCAAGAGGTGCTTCGATGTGCTTAACAACAGAGGAAGAACACTGATTTTCTCTAGGCTGGTGGCTGTGGTGTCTGCATACATATTTTGCCTCCATTATTCCCCTGTTAATCCAGATTTCGATTACGAATTTCGTACCCAAAAGAAATCCTTGTTCCTTTCAGTGTTGAAAATCGAAAATTGTTTAGACTTCAATTAGTGTAGGTGGGGTAGAATCATAATGTCAAAAATAAAATCTTGACTTGCAAGGGTGGGTATCAACAAGACAAAGCAGGGCGGTGCCGCTCTTTCTCTCTCCCCTCAATGTCTTCTTCGTCACTCTGCACCGACCCAGGGATGACCGATAGCCTTATTGGGTCCACTTATCTTTTAGTCATACCATATTATAGTCCGTTCAAAATTTATAGACTAACTAATCAAAATGAAATGTTTATAAAAGGATAGAGAGTATATTTTAATTACTTAGATTAAAAATTAAATAATTATATACAAAAATTTGTGCACAGAATTAAAATTTTAATTGAATAATTTAAAAATATTTAAATTAATTAAAATACAATTGCACGTATACACTCTATTACATACAAGAATTTGTAAAAGATAAAATCATGGGCCTTATGGTTAGATGATATTTAACGTGAAAGTTGATCAATGTTTGAGCCATAATTACCCAATCACTTATACATCATTGTCAACAAAATTGACACTAGGGTATAATAAATTAAGGTAACGAGTTCTTCACTTACTTTTCTTTCCAAAAGGTTTGGGAGTGACCGTATTTTTTTCATTTTGATAAGATTTGGGCTCAAATCACTGTAAAAAAAAGGTCCAAACATGGACAATTAGTGTACTGTTGGCCGCCATCTTGTATACTACAGCTTAGTTTATGGTCCAATCCAATTACACCTTAAATAAGAACTTTGATTAATAAAGAAAACACAGAATTCGAATTAGGCTTCTTTTTGGGCACGGTTATACACACACCAACCTATTGAGTACACCCACATGACAAATTTTTTATCCTAAAGAACACGTAAAATGTCCTATATACCCTTTTCTGTCAAAATTTTAAAAAAAATAGGAAGATGAGTACACCCACCATCCGTTTCATTTTGACAAGATCATCCCAAAATCACCCTAATCTCCGATAAAGAATGAAAATTCTTTAACAAATAAAAATTAGAAAAAAAGAAATGCTCGTGATTTAAAGAGTTGTTTGGAATTTTGTTTCGAACAAATGAACATTGTTCGAAAAAAAAAAAGTGTTCGAAACATTTACTGGAACAAAATCAAATTATTCGAAAATTTATCCTAAACAAACACATAATGTCCGAAAATAATTCATAAACAACATACAAATGTACGAAACAAATTAACGAACAAACACAAATTCCAGTTTTTGACCCGTAGAAACCCTAACACACTTGAATCTGTAAAATAACATTTGAATCTGTAAAATTTCTAAAAACCCTAACACAAAACACAAAAAAAATCTTACAAAACTTGTTTTTAATTTGTAAAAACCAAAAAACTTACTGGAATCGCGGCGGCGTGAGCGGCGGCCGCGCGAGGGGAGGGGTTGCGGCCGCGAAGGGGAAGGGACGGCCGCTGTGGGGGCGGCGCTGTGGCTGCCGCTTCGACGTGGGGAGGTAGGCGGCGCTGTGCCGCCGTTGAAGACCTTCTTCTTCACGCCGTTGAGGACCTTCGTCGTCGGCCTTCTTCAAGCAACGGCGGCGGCGGCGGCCTTCTTCAAGCAACGGAGGCGGCAGCCTTCTTCAATAAACGGAGGCGGGGTCGTCGTCGGCGGCGACTCAAAGGATGGAGGATGGAGAGAGAAACGACGGGGGTGTACCTTTGGAATTTGGAATTTGTGAAGGAAGGGATAGAATTAGGGTTTTAATAAGTTAAAGGGTATTATGGAGTTTTCCAGGTGGGTGTCCCTCGTCTTATTGTGGGTGTCCTCAATATGTTGGTGGGTGTGTATAACCGCGCCCTTCTTTTTTTGCCCTTTTATCACTGGCTTTGGGAATCCCAAAGTATGGGCTTTTTGCAGGTAATGTTGCGGGCCACGGCTAAATGCCCCTTTATTATGTGTTCACCCTAATTTTTGTTTTTAAATCTTTTAACATTTCAAAAGATTATATTACCCTTCTCAGGGAATAAGCTGATAGTTGACGCTTGCTTCGATGATGATAAACGGAATTACTCGGTGGGATACGGACTGTTGGACGCCAATAACCAAATAACTGCCACTGGTTGCATGAAGATCGGACCCCCGGGATCAGTACTGGGAGCCGAAGCTATGGCAGTAACCTTGGGGGTCCAGGCACTTAGACCTTCTCGTATGGGTGCCACAAAAATCTTCACATATTCAAAAGATACAGTTGCAGCTACTGTAGCACACGAGAATGTATTCTTTGGACCGGAGGAGACCATTGTCGACGAGCTGAGACAAGCTGCCTCTTCCGAAGGAATATGTGGCATACATTACCTACCCCGAACAAGAACGTCGCTGGCACATAAATTGGCCAAATTTGCAATCGAATCTCCCTTTCCTCAAGCTTGGAATGGAGCAGATATCCCGTCATGGGTTAGAGAAGAGGCTCGTGGACTATTATGTAATCGCTAGATGTATTTGAGCTTCCTTTTCTTGTCAAAAAATAAAAATAAAAAATATCCTTTAAGTCATATTACATTACTAAATGCACCCATATTACTAACTACAACCCTCCTTCACCTTTAAACCCTAAACCTAATTTTTACCCCGCCCGCCACCATCAAACATCAAACACCAAACAAAAAAATATCACCACAAACAACAAATTAAAAAAATCACATAAAACTTAGAAAATTTCAATTTTTTTTAAAATTTCGACAAACCAGTATCGACCATATTCACTCTCGTCGACACCATTCACTCTCGTCCGACACCTTGTTGTCGACGAGAGTAAATATGATATACATTTGTTGATCGGATTTTTTTTTAAATCTTTCGACAAATTTAGGTCAACCAAACATACACTTGTCGACACCCAATTGTCGACGAGGGTGTATTTTGATCGACCTAAAGTGGTCGAAATTAAAAAAAAACCAAAAAAAATCAAACATGGAGGCAAAACGGGAGGAGCTGTCGCCGTATGGATCGGGTTTGGGAGGGCGGCGTCTTGCGTAGGGAGGCCAACGGTGGCGTATTGGGTAGGTGGCTGTCATCGGCGAGGGGTTGGTGGGGGATGACGGTAAAAGTGTCGTAAAAAAAGAAAAAAAAAAAGAGAAGAGGGGAGGGAGAGAAGAGAGAGGGAGGGGGCGGCGGCGCAGCTTCTGAGTTTTTTTTTTTTTTTTTTAAAGAGATAGGAGGAGAGAGAGCATAAGGGAGACAGCGGCGGCGAATGGGTTGAGTAGGGGCGGGAGGCAGGAGTGGGCGGTGGGAAGGGGGAAGGACAGTGGGAGAAATTAGGGTTTGGAGGGGGGTGTGTGTTTAGTAAATAGTTTTTATAGACAAAATGGTATTTATGACAATTCAAGGTGGTGCATCCATCCTGACATATTTTAGGGAGTGTGCATCAATCGAGGGAGTGTTCTAAATCGAAGCGAGCTGGGAGCGGCGGCGACGTGCGATCAATCCTAGAAGGGAGGGTGACGGCGACGTGAAGGTTTGCGGCGGCGTGCGGTGGGGCTGGCTAGGAGGCGGCGGCCATTTGAAAAAGGGAAGTGGAGAGGGAAGAGGAGAGAATGGAGACTGAGAATTAGGGTTTACGAGGGGAGGGGAGGGTAGTGTTGGAAAATGAAGGGTGTGAACTCAATCGAGGGTGAAAACATAAAAAAAAAATGACATTTATCTAGGGGTGGGCATAAAATCGAAAAATCGAACCGAACCGACGAATTTCGATTTATTTGGTTCAGTGTATTCGGTTGAATTTTTTTAAAATTTCGATTTTTTTGGTTCGGTTCGATTTATTTTTTCTAAAAACCGAATAAACTGAACCGACCGAACTATAAATAAAAATAAATATAATTAATTAATAAATATATATATATATATAATTAAACATTTATTTCCATTTTTGCCGTTTCTTTTGCCGATTTCCCCTCCTTCCACCCGGGCCGTTCAACATTCTATTTTGGTGGAAAATGAATTCTCATAGATTTCCCTGTTCTCTCAACCAAACCAAGTGCTTGTTTCATTTAGGAGTTCATTAAGTCTTAAAATAGTGCAATGTCTAATAATTTGTGCTCAACATTGGCTTCGCAAAAAAAAAAAAAGTCTTTTCCAGGTTGAAGAAAGTATTGAGGATAGGGAAGAAATTGAAAAAAATAATATATTTAAATTCGAACCGAACCGAACCAACGAATTGTAATTCGATTCGGTTTTTATATAATTTCGGTTCGGTTCATTTTTTTAAAACTTCGATTATTTCGATTCGATTGAAAAAAGGTCAAAACCGAACCGATCGAACCGACCGAATGCCCACCCCTACATTTATCCGTGGCCAATTTTGCGGGGTTAATTGGGCCACATTAATGGGCTACTCCTCAAAGATGGCACTGTTTATAATTAGGGACGGACTATTTGCACCTTCTACATGGTTAACTGCACTCCTTCTTTCAATTTATTAATTTAACTAGTGTAATATCCGTGAATTTCGGGATTAGAAAAAATTAGTATATTATTATTTAATAAGATTTTATATAATTTATTATTTTAATTTTTTTTTATGATAATCAATGCATTTGATAATTCATGTCATCTTCAACAATACCGACAACTGAAAAAAAGACACTCTTACAGTTTTACATAAGTTGAAATTAAATAAGAGAATGTATTGTCATTGTGTATGCATAAATTCAAGTTGAATAAGAGAATGTGTTGTCATTTTTATAGATAATATGAGAGTGTTGACTCTTATATTCAAAATTATATCAATTGTATGTGAGTCATTGTCTAATAATGTTTTCGTACTTGTGCATGAGGTAACTTGTATTTTAAAATGCTTATAAAATTATAAAAAGTAAACATAAGAAAATTGGAGTACGACATAGAAAATTAATGTGAAATGAAGAATAAAACAATGAAATTGAAATTAAGAGAATTATGATGAAATATTATTGAGTATACATAACTATTTTGTCAAGAGAACAATTATATGAATATTATAGATGAAATTTATAGTTCTACAAGTTTGTAGAATAATATAGAGAACATTTGTAAACAGTTTAATTAAAATCATATTCATAGCATATGGAGTAATATATAAGGACATAGATTAAATTTTGGTCTAATTAAAATGAGTGCAAGTTGATTGAAATGTTTTGTTTAAAATTATTGAATTCGTAAATATTATAAGTGTGTAATTCAAAATGACAAGTACTTGTGTATATACAAATTTGAAGTGAGTATTTGAATAGAATTTATCCCAATTTTTTCGTTTGATTTTTAAATCCCTTCCATTTTAAAGTATATATATATATATATATATATATATATATATATTTTTTTTTTTTGTTTATCCCTCCAAGAAGTTGAAGTGAGTATTTGGATAGAATTTATCCCATTTTTCGTTTGATTCCATCTTAAAAAGTATACTTTTTATATTTAATGATTTGAGTAGTTTGTAAACATTTTAATGATTTGAGTAGTTTTAATTATTAATAATATTAACTAACCACCTCATCAGAACGGTTAAATTAAAGTTTTTATTTGTATTTTTTATTTTTAGAGGGAGTTGACACATTTCATATCAAGAACCACTGTGAAGGAAATGAGTGTCCACCGTATACTCAAATTCAACTACTTTATTTACTTTATTTATAAAACTTTATAAAATTATTTATTGTGCCCAAAATTCTTTACAAACTTTTCGGGAACGGAGAGAGTAATGCACTCTATAAACTCTAACCTAATGACTACCACCATTTTCCGTGTTTAAAAAACAAATAAATTTCAACGCGTAGACATGAGTGTATATGGTCTTAATTTTTTTTTTTAATTTTAAAATAAAATAGGTGAGAGTATGGGTGACGTAAGCTTTGGACACCATTTGGCAACCCACGAACCCACTCCTGCATGCAACCGCACATCTGGCTCCTCTTTTCTCTGCATGCAACCGCACATTTGGCTCCTCTTTTCTTTTGCATCACCGTAATTTATACTCACACTTTACCAAATTTGCCCTCTGTTATTTTTGCTTTTTTAACATGTTATTCATTAATTTGTGTCTTGTTTGTATTTACCACTATTTCAACCCGATTCTTGTAATTGAATTAAATGTAGTAGGTATTCATTGACTTTTTTCTCACACATTTTAAAATAAATTGAACTCTGTCAATTAGTTTCTATTTTTTTTTTAAACAAAAGATAAATAAATAAAATCCGTCAATTAATTTTATTTAGCAAAAAAATGCAAATTTTATTTCATTGGTATTTTAATTTCATGTACTATAATTATTTTTATATTAGTGCTGATGTTGTAATCATCCAGAGGACTTGTAGAGGATGAAATTAGAAAGCAGGGCAAAAGTGTCGACTTGATGTAGAAGTTTGTAGAATAATATAAAGAACATTTGTAAACAGTTTAATTAAAATTATGTTCATAGTATTATAGTATATAAGCATATATATTAAATTTTGATCTAATTAAAATGAGTGTAAGTTGATTGAAATGTTTTGTTTAAAATTATTGAATTCGTAAATATTATAAGTGAGTAATTCAAAATGCAAAGTACTTATGAAAATGTATATAGAAATTTAAAGTGAGTTTTTGGATAGGATTTATCCAAAATTTTCGTTTGATTTTTAAATTCGTCCATTTTAAAAAGTATACTTATTTATTAATGTTTAAGAAAGTTTGCATACCCTAACAATCTTCACCTTTACAATACATATATTTACCCTTCATATCACTACTTTTGTGTTCACCATACACTCAATCCACCTACTTTATTTATTTTATCGCAAAAACTTATATGCAATATTGCATACCTGCAATATGACTAATTAAGGTAATTAGGTTAAAATTCGTGGGTCAACGCGGGTCAAACATGGGTCAAAGCGGGTCAACCTTAATTAAAATATTTATTTTCACTCTAATATATTATTGTTTTACTACATGACCAAAATTATGTTACTACAAGAACTAAATTTTGTCACTACAAGGTCAAAAGTGTATTACTACAAGTCTAAAAATATTCTGGACACTTATTTTTTTGGGGCAAAATTACTAAAATAATTTTGACTTATTCCGCTACTACATGACTAAAACAATGTTACTACAAGACCAAAATTTTATCACTACAAGGTTAAATGTGTATTACTACATGTTCAAAAATATTCTGGAGACTTTATTTTTTGGTGAATTTTTCAGAATGTTTTGACATGTAGTATTAAATTTTTGGCCTTGTAGTGGTAATATTTTGGCCTTGTAGTAACAATATTTTGGTCATGTAGTAAACCACCTGTTTGCAACCCGCGAATTTTCTGGGCAACCCGGATCCAGGCTTATGACCCGCGAATTTTTTTAAATTGACTTAATTTGACTTTTAGACTTAGAGTTTTGACTTGCCTAATTGGGATATAATGCATGTATGCAATATTTCACATAAGACTAACCCTTATTTTATATATAAAACTTTACAAAATTATTCATCTAACACTCTCATTAGTATACTTTTTTCTTAAACCATGTGTCAAAGATTTTCCACGAACTTTTCGGGGACAGGGGAGTACTACTAAATGCTCTAAAAATCCTAACCCTAATTGCAGCCGTTGCCGCCGACGCTACCACCATTTTCAAGTGGCCAACTTCACCAAAACAAATAAATAATTTTCAACAAATCAGTGTCGATAATAGTGTATAGTCTTGATTTTTTTTAAAAAAATTTAAAATAAAACAGGTGAGAGTATGGGTGACGTAAGCTTTGGACACCAGGCAACCCACGAACTCTCTCCTTCATGCAACCGCACATTTGGCTCTTCTTTTCTTTTGCATCGCAATTTATACTCTCACTTTACAAAATTGCCCTCCTCCTCTGTTATTTTTTCTTTTTTAACATGTTATTCATTAATTTGTGTCTTGTTTGTACTTACCACTACTTCAACAACCGATTCTTGTAATTGAATTAAATGTAGTAGGTATTCATTGACTTTTTTTTCTCATACATTTTAAAATAATTAATTGAACTCTGTCAATTAGTTTCTATTTTTTTTAACAAAAGATAAATAAAAAAAAAATCCGTCAATTAATTTTAGTTAGCAAAAAAAATGCAATTTTTATTTCATTGGTATTTTAATTTCACGTACTATAATTATTTTAATATTAGTGCTGATGTTCTAATCATCAAGAGGACTTGTAGAGGATGAAATTAAAAGGCAAGGGCAAAAGTGTCCAAATATTAATAAAGATTCACAGGTGGCAAGCTTCGATGTCCATGTGAGTTGATTCTCTCCAAATGTAGTCCCTTCTTCTCCCTCCCCCACACTACAGTACATGCATTTGTATTTAAAGCTCCATACTTCTCCAGATCTTACTTACTGCCCATAAACATAACACCAAAAATATACGCATATATAATTAATTTGCAGATGAAGTTTCAAAACAACAACTGATCACATTCTGATCAGCCTATGCATACAACTCTTGTATGTATACATGCACATTTCTCACCATTGATGCACTTCTTTGTGTGGGGGAGGGAGAAGAAGGGACTACATTTGCAGGTACTCTTTGCCATTCTTGATTTTTTTTTTTCCTCTATTAAATTATTGACTAGTTAGTATATTTCTCGTTTTGATTAGAATTGGTTCTAGTTTCAATTAATTGGCTCATCAATCCTGGTTTTTGAAAAATTAAATTAATAAATCGTGGAGTGGGTCTGGGCTGTGTTAAGGCTTCCCGGAATATCTACCTGTCTATATATTTTAAAAGGAAAAAAAATACTTTTTGTCACACATGCATATCAGAGTAGTCCCACAAGTATATATTTTAATTTGATTTTTTTGGTAATAAACTGTGTTTATTTCTTGGAGTATATGTTTGTAAACATTTTAATGATTTGAGTAGTTTTAATTTATCAGTAATATTAACTAACCTCATTAGAACTCCTTTCTTGAATATCGGTCACAAAATGTTAAATTAAAGTTTTTATTTGTATTTTTTATAGTGGGGTTGACACGTTTCATATCAAGAACCACTGTGCAGGAAATTAGTGTCCGTGTGTCACATAGGAATTAACGTCGGAATCAATTTCTTGTTATTTTAGACATATTGAGCTAAATACATATAACTAACCAATATGGAGTAATTAATTCGTTTAAAGGCAATTATCAAATCCTTATTAGGTGGAGTAGTGTTAATTTCTTACTGCTTTTTAGTTAACTGATGCAATAAAATTGAATCTTTCTTCAAATTTCAGACTTAGTAATTAATCATCACCATAAAATAGGTTATAAGTCTATCATATAAATGTGTCATTAACCTCCAACTGAACCTGCTAAGTACGGCAGCTGCATAATCCTTCTTATTATTCTTACTTTTGTTTTTATGGTCCAATTTCAGGACAATTTCATCATCCTCATTATTTTTTAAAAATAAAATTATTCACACTATTTTATTTCAACCATTATTTATTTACTCATATTATTATTCACTTTATTCATTAGCTTAAATTTGTGTGCGACAGTACAGTAGGTGAATATTTTTTGTTTCATATTGTCATCGGTAAATTAATAAAATGACCAACAAAAATGATGCAATTTTGTTGCATATGAGGAGAAATAATACTCCAACAAAGATAAAATATTCCACGAATATTTTGTTTGTGGTGTTGTATGACGGAACCACCAAGAAACAAGATCTTAGTGTAGAACGTTTTTTAAGAAATAGTGTTGTAGTACACAACAAACAATTCAACGGTGGTTAAGACCTAAGAATGCATGTTTGTTATTTCACACAAATAAGTTAATGACATATATTTTCTCTTAATTTCACAATTAATACAAGATTTGTGATTAATTATTCTCCAACCACAATATCTTTAGTACATGTGATGTGACACAGACAATTAATTCTCATATATAATAGACCAAGTATTTTATCATTCTTGATCCTCTATTTTCTCCTATTTTCAATCTAGTAAATCGGGCACTACTGAAATGAAATTAAAAAAAAAAAGTAATCAGTTAATTGTAATTTGGTGAATTCCTACCAAACACGTATTGTTTCTTGAATGTGTCTTCAAACGGTTACAAGGGAGTATCTTGTTTAAGGTTGCCGTTGTAACCGAGGCAGCTTATTTTGTCACTGAAGCCTCTTTTTAAGGCCCTTTAATTTCAATATGTCCAGTTTCAAGATTACTAATTTTGATCTTTCAGGCATGATCTAATCTTGTGATTGCTATAATGGCTTACACACTGTCTCAAATCGCTAGTAGCACGCCTAGAGATGGAGGAGGGCTTCGTCGATCCTTGTCGAATTCGGAGTTGCACAGACGAGGCATCATGCGACGTTCGTATTCAGACAACCACCTCTGTCACTCGATCGCTTCTACGAAAGCCTCGATTAATGTCCAACCGAAGATGAAGAATAGCCGCTCCGTTGGCTTCTTTAACATCCCGTTGTCTGATACATTGAAGTCGTTTCTCTTTGATCCAGAGCCGAGTAATGATAGCCGTGATCATGATGACGATGATGGTGATGAGGATGAGATGGAGGTGAATGATGAGGCGAATAAGCGAGCGAATTGGATTGATAGGCTGATGGAGCTTCGGAGTAATTGGAAAGGGAAAGAAGAAGACAAGGTTGAGAGTGGCAATGATGGTGGTGAAGATTGTGAAGGTTGTGATGGAGAAGGGGGGTGTGAAATCGACTACGAGGAGGATGGAGATGGGACGAACAATAGCTTCGACAGAGAGACTTTTTCGTCTTTGTTAACGCGCGTTTCTTGGTCGGACACTAAGCATTTCTCCCAGCTGGCTTTTTTGTGTAACATGGCCTATGTGATTGCAGATATGAAGGTAAGAAAATCACTCTAGTGAAATTGATTTATTCCTCCAGTACTGATTTTGAGTAACATTTGTGGCTTAAACTTTCAGAGGGAGGATTTAATGAGATATTATGGGCTAGAGTTTGTAACATCTTCTCTGGAAAAGAAGGCAGCAGCGGCAGCAGCTATTGAGCAGGTTTCCATGAGTATGGAAGCATCACCGGAGATTAAAGAGAAAGCGCGAGTGCGTTCATCAACAGCTTATGATATTGCAGCCTCAGCTGCATGTTATGTCCAATCGCTAAATGAAGACGAAGACGAGGAGAATGGAGGAAAGATGCACAAGTCAGAGATGGCTGCATGTGCAGTAGCATCCACAATGACAGCAGTGGTGGGTGCAGGGGAGGAGCAAAAGGAGCAGGCAGCAAAGGATCTTCAATCTCTTCATTCCTCACCCTGTGAGTGGTTCGTCTGCGATGATTCCACAATATATACTCGTCGTTTCGTTATACAGGGATCAGACTCACTAGCATCCTGGCAGGCTAATCTCTTCTTCGAGCCAACTAAATTTGAGGTGTGAGCTGATTTCTAAGGCCAAAAATATTTATTTTAAGCAAACCATTATTCAATATTCATCTGAGAAAAGAATGGATGTTTCCAACAGGGAACCAACGTGCTAGTTCATAGAGGAATATACGAAGCAGCAAAGGGAATATACGACCAATTCATGCCAATAATAAAACAGCATCTCGACAGATTTGGTGATCGAGCAAAGATTCAATTCACAGGCCATTCACTTGGAGGCAGTCTTGCTCTTCTAGTCAACTTGATGCTTCTTACCAGGAACCAAATTAAACCGTCTTCTCTTCTCCCTGTGGTTAGTTTCGGAGCCCCCTTCGTGTTCTGTGGAGGCCACAAAATATTGGAACAATTAGGTCTAGACGACAACCATGTCCATTGTGTGATGATGCACAGAGACATCGTCCCTCGAGCATTCTCCTGCAACTACCCTACCTACGTTGCCCAGATACTCAAGCGTCTGAACGCTACCTTCCGTACCCATCCATGTCTTAACAAGAATGTACGTCCTGTCCTGTCCTTCCTTATCCAAGAATTATACTATCGACTACTTGTTGCTGTCCTGTCCTTCCTTATCCAAGAATTATACTATCGACTACTTGTTGCATACTATTGTTCTCATACATGTACTTTCTGCAGAAACTATTGTACTCTCCGATGGGAAAAATATTCATCCTTCAACCGGATGAGAAGGTGTCTCCTCCTCACCCGTTGCTTCCTTCAGGGAGCGCTTTGCACGTCTTGGACAATACCAACAGCTCCCTCACTAAGAGTGCTCTTCGAGCATTCCTAAATTCACCCCATCCGATTGAAACTCTGAGCGATCCCACAGCTTATGGCTCAGAGGGAACAATAATCAGGGACCATGATTCGAGCAACTACTTGAAGGCAGTGAACGAGGTGATAAAACAACGCACAAGGCTCGTTGCGAAAAAGACAAGAAAACCGAACCAGCTGTGGCCGCTCCTAACTTCAAGATCACCACATGCTTGGAGCCACTCTTATACCATAGAAGGCAGGCCTGAAGTAACTAAAGAAATATTGACTGGAGTTTAAGATTCTGTATGTTGTTTTTAACATCATGTTGGAAAATTTGAATTCCAAAACTCCACCTTTCAGTACATTTGTTATATAAAATGCACATAAAACTCGTTTGCTATTGTATAAATAGTTGTGCTGCTAAACATGATCTCATCATTATCATTCTCATCGCCATCTCCAACAGGTTCAAACAACTAAAATTGAGTCCTGCACCCGGCTTGGACACCTAGTGGAATGCATTGGGTGTAAACTCCAATACAGTTAAACAGCCATCACAAAATAGGTAGACCTACGTGCCATCAGGATACGAGCAGGAGCCTGTTCGATTATTGGACCCACGCTCCGTATCCCGTTTCTGTTTCTTTCTTTGTTTCTAATCCTGAAGAATTAGCTCAATTCAAACAAAAATATTCTGCGTACAAAGCACCAAGCTTCGGAAAGAAAATTAGTTTTCTAGTGATCTGAATTTCTCTTTGCCATCCATATTGCTACATTGAGATAATACAAAGGATTCTACAATCCTGTAACGCTAAGAGGATCTACAAGGAATTCTGTTAAAATCCTAGTAAGAAAATAATAGTGAACCACTAGTTCCAATCTAATGATATTACATGTGTGGTATTTGACGGAGAAACAAGGCCAATAGAAAAAGGTTAAAAGTAAGCAGGCTCATGCTCCTTTTCATTCTTCCAGGTTACGAATGGATGGTGGTCCGAAGATGGCAGCTATATGGCATACAAGAGCTGTGCTAAATACTGTTCTTGTGCAAAACCCAAAAAGTCTCGGGCAGAAACTGAGCTCCATCATATGCAGCATGTCAGAACAGGGGAATTTAGTGGAAGCAACTTGCCATTCAACATCAGTTCTCCACAACTCAGAATTTCACAAGCAAAGCACCCTCGTTCTTCAAATGATCGTTCATTAAAGCACAGAGCTGGAATATTCATCACACTCTCCTGCCAAGATAATAAACAATAAACATCACCAGTTTCCATAAAATATGGGAAGTCTTTTTCTTAAAGGAAAATGTTTTAAAAGATAAAGAAACCACAACAAAAAAAGCAAAATGTTCAAACAAGAGAATTTCTAGCCACATTTATTCCACAGGAATAACTGTTTACATACTCCTTAGCAATCAGCTTGTAATTTCAGGAGTACAATCACCAAATATACACACACACACACACACACACATTATATACATGTGCCTTTATCCCAGCATGTGCCAGCTATGTGAATAATATATTGCACCGTGTTTGATCTAGGCACACACTCATGTGTCATCCTGTATCTATGTCGTCCAATAATTCGAAGCTAATTAGCCAAGGCTTTTTACACAAATACCACAAGGCATAGACATTCATTTTTTAGGGCTGAAGCAAATCAAGCTGAAAGATCTCATTTTTTGTAACACACACATTATATATCAACACACAAAAATATAAAGCAGGAATTAAATACAAGGAAATTGGAATCACCAGCTACAACAAGGAGAAGCTCGGGTAATCTTATGTATTGGATCAGTTACGTAATCATACAACGTACCTCTGATGATGAGAGGAAGGTGGCCTGTCTGGTGAAGAACGGTGCTCAGTGTTCCTATGATGTCTATGGTCCTCAAATGCCCTAGCTCGAGTTCCCTCATTTAGCTGTGATTGCTCATCTATACCTGGCAAGCCTACTGCACCCAGTGAACCAAACTCGAGCTGTTCACCTGGAGAACCATAGGCAGCATTATGGTCAAATGGATACAGCATCATAACAGGTGGAACAGAAGGCCCATTAGAAGCTCCACCAGAATTCGCACCTGCTAAAGGATACATGCTGTATGCCACATTTTGACTAGAATTTGAGCTTAATGGGCCATTCTGTGACTGATAAGAAAGAACTGGTTCATGTCTGTATGAGTTCCAAGAACGATCAGCTCGACTCTCGTTAGAACCCAAACGATCAGCCCTTGAGTTTGATTTATCAGGTTGGCTGCGGCTATGGCTGCGTGCAGGATTTCGTGACTTTGCATTAGCGTTCCAGTTCCCCTCTCTGTCACCATAGTTATCATTTCTATCATGGTTATAATTTCCTCTTCTGGCACCAGGTGAATGGCGCTCCCTGACAGAGGCCTTCAGACAAAATGAAAGGAAAAGGATATAAATACATCTAAGTGATAAAAATTCTATATTGAAATATGCTTTCCAAATTTTAGACAAGAAAATTAATCACTAGAAAAAGTCAGTCCAGGAACATAGTTCTCAATTTCGGTAGAACTCATGCAACCCATTATGTAAATAAAGTACAATTGAATACAAACACTCCTTTTATGCGAAAACAGGTTCACTTAATTTACATTCGAATAAATAGAAAAGCATCCAGAACGAACCACCTTCATACCCACCCATTAGTATATGAGATGCAAAAGAAAAGACCAAATGTGTCTTTTCAGGTTTTCATATCAAGTTTCAAAAGCAGTAAATATACAACATGGACAGGACCCTCATAAATTTCCAAATAGGATAGGACGAGGATTATACCCAGCAAGAAAAGAAACAATTATCAATTTGAGTTCTTACAGGATTAGGCAGATAAGTCCCAGTCCCGCTGCGATATCTTGGCATATCATCTATGTAGGGTTGATACATATTAGCAGGTCTAGCGGAAACTGACTGGATAGGAGCCACAGGGACCAGACGGTTGCCATAACTCGTCAAAAGCTGAGAGAAGAGGTTTGAATTCGTTGTGAAAGGTCTACCAGGGTTATCATAGGGGAATCGTCCCTGGAGATAAGCAGGGGGAACCATTACAGGCGAAGGATAGAGTAAAGGCCCATGGTTCCTTGAATTTTGACAGGACCTTCCATATTGTAAATTTTGCCAATGGCTAAGAAAGTCACTATTCAGAATATCAGATTTTTTATTTTCAGATGTCTCAGTAGCAGTTGCTCCTTTGAAAGAACTAGAAGTATTTAAATCCTCTGAATGATCATATCTTTCAGGAGTAAAGTTCTGCCTAGGATCATTATTCTCCAAAGTTCCATCACCTCCAAATTGGCCACTTGATGAATCAGAAGCACCAGCCTCAGGTGGAACATTGTACAGAGGAAGCATTGTCAGAAACGGGATTGGAGGCCCCGCGGGGTAGAATGCAATCAGCCCAGAACCATCATTCGTTCTCTGTCTCGAGCCAGGATCAATGAGCATAGGGGAAAAGGGGATAACTGAATCTGATCCACTTGTCTGACCAGATTCAAAGCCAGACATATGGTGCCCAGGAACCAGCAAAGAAGTAACTGGGTCAGAACTGGGGTTCCTGTCTACCAATTCAGATCCCATGCTTGATAATGACCCTGATTCCTGGTCATCATCCTCTGCCTGAATAGGGACATTTTTTGACATAATTTTGCCTTTACCATGGCTAGTGGGCAGATTTGTAGAAACTGTTTTCTTTCCCCGTTTCTCTTTTGTAGATTTAGGCGTTTTCACCGATGATCCATCCCAGGAACTCTCTGAAGAAGTTCTACTCCTCAAAGAATTACTATGAGTAGCTGATGAGAACCTCGAACTAGCTGATCTTTCTTCTGCAAAACCCTCATTATTTCTATCATCCTGAACAAGGAAGTTATCGTTATTCTCCCGCAATGGGCCACGTTTTTCCCGTGCTTGCTTCTGCTGAATTCTCGTACCACTACCAGAATTACTTACTCGAGGTGGAGGAACATATTTTAGACCAGACACCGATGATGGCAGTTTATCATCAGAATGGAGCATGTCAATATTTCCATTCTCAGGATCATAGCCACCGGAGGAGCAGGCATCTTGCTCCTGCCAGAAATCATTATCTAGTTCTCCCGGTTTCATCTCCACATGACCAAAAATTTCACTGCTTCGCTCAAATGAAGTTTCAGATGATGAATTCATCCCAATGCCGGGAAAATAATGCGTAAACTGTGGCGAAACCAAACCATGAGGAAACTGCATATTTGAAAATGATGGGTCGATCAAATGAGTATTTGTATGAACAAATCCTGGCAGATTTTGTGGGGCATAACCCATTGAAGCAAGAAAGCCTGGCGGGATTGAGAAGGGTAAATGAGCTGAACTTAAATTGAATGGAACATGAAATTGCCCATTGAAACCTTGAAGTGAAGCAGAAGCCATCATGTTCACAATGTCTTGTTCTTCCTGTGCCATTACCTGTGCTCCACTGGTAGATGGAAACTCTTCATTCAAGATATCCAAATGCAGATCTCGATGATAGTTATTTGAACCGCTATTGGAGTCACCAGCAACATCATGATTTGATTGGGCTGTTATATGCGCAGATCTAATATCTTCAACAACAGTGCAACTAGCCTGGCTTGCAAAGCTTTCAGATTCATGATTTTTCCTCCTATTACTGTTATCAAGCCTAGACGAGATAGCATGAGAATTCACAGTTTTTGCTTCTCTGTTACGCCTTACTTGAGATGAGACATCACCATAGGCATCAGTAAGCTCAGGACTAGACCGAGTTCGAGCAAAAAGAAACCGTCCCTGAGTGTCATTCACCAAATGATCAGCTTTCAGATCTCTCGGAGCTCCATTTTGTAAAACCTGACCAGAAGTGTTGTCTCTTCCAGTTTGATCAGTACCCCGCATGTTGTTCAAATTCTGAATTTTTAAGCTTTGTATGTGAGAAGCTGCAGACAGCTCACTTGTTGTTGGCCTCGTTCTTACTGAAGATCTACCATGTTGAGAGGAAACACCACGGGCAAGATTCCCCTCATCCTCCATCTCATGAAAAGAAGATTTCTCACTTTCAAAATTGTGAATCATGTTAGAATTCCCAGTTTCACAAACACCGTCTGGACTTGATAATCTCATGCGCCGTTGATCGATCCCCGGTATATCAGGCCTATTGCCACTGCCATGTCTCTTCCATGTATTCATGAAGAACTGATTCACTTCAAAAATTAACTTTTCTTTTGGACAGTCGAGTAGTCCAGTCAGTTTTTTAGCTCCAAAAGAAAATGCACTTCGAATCCTATAAAAGTTACCTGGGAAACAGGAATAAGAATATTATTTAAGTCAAAAACTGGAGTCAGGTAGGTAAGGAGTACCACTGAAGCTGGACAATATAGGTTTTACATTGGCTTAACAACATATCCTTACAAAAAGTAATTATCATGTGGTTGAAATTCTAACAAGAGTTGATTCATGAATCTGTAAAACAGTAGAAGAGAATTTGCAAATGATATGTCATTCTAATTTCAACCTTTTCTCTTAGATGAATTTGAAAATTAAACCTTAAATTAGACATTTCACAAACAGTACGGAGATAGATCAACTAAATGACAAGAATTAGGCCAAAGGTGTTCAATGACAATGTATATCAAATAGAGTTACAGGATTTCCTTTGGAAAAACAAAGACATTTTACAAAAGTGGAACCAAAATTATGAATTAAACAATTCCCATAACATCCAGGATTATCTTCCACTGTGCAGAAAGGTTACAATATAGACACTAGACCATGCCTTGATACTTAGTGCATGCAACCCTCCGAGGAATGCCATCAAACTGATCAAAGCTTGCTAGCCCCGAAGGGAAAAGCCACCAAGCATCAAATAATTTCAGGAGTAAAGAAAACAACAAAATAATAGCAACCCAGAAGGATAACATCAACTAAATCATACATGAATCTACCCAGAGAGGACAAAGACTTTATAGGGAACAAAACCTAGAGCATATAAAAGCAATTGAACCTTATATAAAGTAAAGAAACTGAGATATTCCAGCAAAGGTTACCTTTACTAACACTACGTCCAAGGTTGTTGTTTACACGTAATGGATCAATTACATTAAAATGTTTTGAAACAAAAGGTTGTCCATTATTTTCCTGGCCACCAGGAAAAACAGCATACACAGAGCTACAAGCATCAAGAAACGGCTTGCTAAGTAGCAGGTCTCCACTGTCCTTTCGAGGAGGGTCCGCTGTAAAATAATGCAAGTAAAAATCCAACAATCAGGGAACGACATGAATCGTTAGGTGAGAAGTCCCCACACTTACCAGATCCATCAGGTAGGGAACTGATGAGTACAGGTCCCCATAAGCTAACACAAAAATTGTCCCAGTCGAAGTTGCTGAAGAACTCCAGGAAACGATAGAGAACCTGCAAGAATTAAAAAGAGGGCTTCAGAAAAGCAATAAAGAAACAGAAATCAAGACACATGACATAAATAAGAATGAATTCACCTCAAGAGGTCCAAGAAAGGAATTGTTGTACACGTGAAAGATGTAAAGGACTAAGGTCTCCAGGGCATAGGTAGATATGAGTCCATGATGAGCACCCAGTATGCGGCTTTCATAATAGCACCACGCCTTAATCAAGATAATACTACGCTTGAACAGATGATTCTGATTTATTAGACTATCAACCTAAGGGAGAAAAAAATACTTCTTAGATAACAAATCATTCATCTTAAAAAGAGTATATATCATGTGAACTCATGTCCTCATATATTTTTTGTGAGTGAATATTCATATGGTACACTCACCTCATCAAGGAAGCAGAGTGTACATAATCCACCTACTTGATTAAATGATATGTCGACAACAATATTTTCAACAAGACACTTAATCAATTTCACCTGAAGCATAAAAGAAAATATATGTCAACAAACGAAATTTATGTAACCGGCTAACAGAAAAAACAAACTTACAAACTAGAAGAGAGGAGCTCAGCAAATCTTTTTAAGATTTCATGCAGTGAGTGATTAACTTGAACATATGGACAAAGACTGATTCGAACATCAAGTCAAGAACATATAACCTATTAACCAGTTGACTGACTCACTTACTGGAAGTCCTTTCTAGTAAACATCGCGAAGTGCCAGAATCAAGCACTCTTTACACTAAGGCAACGCAATGTTTTACTAATCTTCTTTTTACACAGAAATTGCATATGACAAATCACCAAAGTCCCACAACAATTTCTGCACCTAAAATTCACATAAGCCTCTTAGAAGAATTATAACTACATGTTGCAAAA
The DNA here is from genome assembly GCA_963675135.1 of Galeopsis tetrahit. NCBI lineage: Eukaryota > Viridiplantae > Streptophyta > Magnoliopsida > Lamiales > Lamiaceae > Galeopsis > Galeopsis tetrahit. The sequence continues at coordinate 90,737,066 of OY776121.1, forward strand.
GATGAATGTTCTCAACCTAAAGATTATGAGTACGTCAATCCATATCCTCTCTATACAGGGAAAGGACATAGGAACATTCAAAAAACACAAAGATCATTTGGGAGATCAATAGCTTTCTTTAGGTCAAGCTCCATCTCATTACACTTCCAATACATATTTGAGAAGTGTGCACAACTGTGACAAGATCAGTAAAAGAAACTACTGCATGGTTATAGAGCCAAGGTATCAAAAGTCTAACCTGATGAAAAACAAATACGACAATCACAACAAGAGAAAGCTGAAAATACAGACAATAATGACAAAAAGAATATCACCAAAAAAAACTTAAGATATAAGAGATGACATACTTCAGCTTGAATATACTGAACTTCCTTCACATGAAATTCAGCATTCTCATTTTTTTCTTCATTCTGCAGCATATCCCTGACCTGGTTTGCCCATGCATCTTTCAGATTCTGATCATGGCTGAAAGCAGTCAAATCAATGTCGCCATCAGGTAGATAAGTCTTCAAGGGTACAGAACCAAAGGTACAGACCTGTGGCAGTGGTAAAAGGTCAAGGAAAAGCATCCCCACAAAAAAAAAAAAAAAAAAGAGAGGAGGTGCCCGTGCGTAAAACACCAAAGCAAATAGAGAATATCATTAGACGAGGGCGGGGAAAGAATAAAAAAGTCCTCCCAATCAGCAGTGCCAACAGACTCTGAGTGAATTGAATTTCTGGAATTCACATAATGTCTATCATCACGTTTCTACAAATATGTGTGATGTTTGCAGTTTTCCAGCTATTGAGCAAATAAAAAGAATCTATACTTTCCAGCATAAACAAAATATTCCAAGTCTACCATTCTGTAGTCATGATATGCAGATGTTACAATGTTGCATCAAGGTATTGTAAATTAATCACATTAGGCTCTTCATCACAAAACAATACTGATAATAGAAAATACTATAATTGTCGTAATTGCGGTGAGTTCAACATAAACAGCATTCTAAATTAAGGAACCTTTAACTAAACTGCAATGCTGCCATAGACACACTAGCAACTTTAACAAAAATACATAAAGCCATTTAAAACAACAGTGTTCCATTAATAAGAAACATTCCAACAACCTGGCAGGGGAAGCACTTCGTAATGAGTCGTTGTACATAATCTGCAACCGCATTCCTGCGCTCCTCAGACAACTGATTGGGCTGAATGCAGTCAATGAGCTCTGCAGTCCTCTCCTCTGCCCTCAACCATCGATCTACATCAACAGCCTGCATTACAGGGCCTGCCCCTGGCAAAAGCCCATTCGGCAAAGGCCCACATCGCTCAGCCCATCCCTCATTTTCTCCCATACAACACAATTTTTTCTACACCGTAATAAAACAACAAGAACCCAATATTTCGCTTACAATACAAACTGCCAAACTTCCTTCAGAACCACCAACAAAGGTAGCTTACAAGTTGCAGCAAAAAATGCAACTTCCCCCAATAAGCACGGTAATCTATATATTGAAACCCTAATGAGAATAACGATACAACAAGGGCACCAACTCTAGGCAGATTATATTTGTATATCTACCAAAAACACATAGTAGTTAACACTATATATTCAAAAGCTCAACACAGAAGTATCTATTTTCCAAAAAAAATCAACAGATAAGAAACCCAGACAGAGAAACAGTTGATCAAGTAATCTGAAACAAAACCCTAATGGAACCCGCCTCAGGAGTTTCGGAAAATATTCGCCGCAATGCCAGGGGAAATCAGACCAATAGTAAATTTAAAAGAATTCCGATTTAACCGTCTACGATGATAAATCTTAGGGGGAGATGGATAACAGATAGCGTACGATCATCCAATTATGGAGAAAAAATGGGATAGCAGCTTTCCCTGTTTCTTTTCGATATATTTTTTTTCTGGGCGGGGCGAGAATTTGCGGGATGAGTGGGTGTGGAAATAGGGATTCTTGGGAGGAATATTGAATGTTGCTTGACGTTTAGAGGAATCGGATTTGATTTTGATCTGATTAGGAATGTGTGTATGTGCGTGTTTCAGTGTGTGTATCTGGAAATGGGGGATGGAAATTGGAAAATTGATGATGAGGGAGAAATAACAACGAAAAGATATACTGTATCAACTGTGTACAATGTATAATTTTTATATTTCTTCAAATATATTAACTGTATAGTTTTTTTATGGATTAATTGAAATAAAGGCAGTTTATAGTTAGGTATATTTTCCTGGTAGTAATATTATAATATACCTAACTATATTCTTTAATAATGAAAATAAAAGCAGTTTATAGTTTGCTAGTGTTAGTGTGTGGAGTACAAAATTAGATAAACAGTTTAGATCGAAGAAATAACTGGGCCGAACCCTAACTAGTGTAGATAAAGATTGGGCCTCTAATTTCTTCATTTACAACTTTTTTCTTTTTTATTTAGAAAAAAAAAATACTTCCTCAGTCCAATTTTATTATGTATAAAGTAGATAAAGTAAAGGGTATGATGGGATGTTGTGGGGTCCATTTATAGGTAAAGTGGTTGTTTATGAATAAAGTTATAGTGACAATTTGAGTAAATAAGTGATGGTTGGAGGGTGGAGATAAAATAGTGTGAATAATATTGTTTCCAAAAAGGAAATAGACATAATAAAATTGGACAACCAAAAAAGAAAAGTGTGGAAATAATAAAATTTGATGGAGGGAGTATTCATTTACAATGATCCCATAGAACAACTGGTTTAGGTGTCATTTTCCATATTTTACTATATTTTTTATTATTGGAATCTTTAGACACTATTTGGTTTAGAATTGGTATATTTGAATTTGAATTAATCATTCTTAATTCAATCTCATTCTCAATACTTCTCAATTCAAATACCAATTCGACTCTATAATACATCTACACATCTATTTTTATACAATTACATCACCTTTTTAAAAATCTCATTATCTCTCATATCATTTTTCTACTGACTAATAAAATATTACAATATCACATTTGATTTGACATGAAATTACATTCATCCCTACTTCTTAAACTCTATCCAAACACAATTATTATTCATTTATTACCCCAATCCACTTTTTTTCAATCTCAATCTTAATCCAATCCACCACATTAATGTCCCCATAATTATTATTCCATTCGTTCACCAAAAGTATGTTTACTTTTCTTATTTGTCCGTCAATCAAAAGTATGTACATTTCCTTTAATGGAAACAATCACTTTATTTTTAATTTACAACAGCTCTACCACGCTCTTATTTTATCTTTGTTATCTATTGTATCTACTTTAGTCTTTAACTATTTTTTTAAATGTGTTCAAAAGTATGAGGATACTTTTAATGAATTGGAAAATATTAAGTATACATCATTATTTTTATTTATAAAAAATGATACAGTGGTCTCAATTGAGATTTGAGAGTATAAGGAAAACAAAAGTGGAAGAATTCCTAATTTTTAGCTTGAGTCCCCATTTTACAAATATGTTATACGATTTTGTTTTCCAATTCAAGTCATTCATCGTGATAATAAAAAGTATAGTACACCTCTAATTTTAATTTTATTATCTTGTACTGATTTAAATTTGAAAGTGGTTTTTTTTAATTAAGACAAAATTTAAATCAGGTCTTGAATTGAGAAAGAAATTAAAGTTGAGTCCTAAATTGAGGGATTTGTAAAATGGAAACTATATTGAAACTCAATTAAAAAATTGAACTTTAATAAGAAATTCTTCCGAAATAAATATAATTGAATTATGAGTTTATTAGTATTTTTATATATTTAAGAATATGCTTCTTTTGCGTAAAATTTAAATAAATGAAAATATAATTTTTTTTAAGGAATAAAAATATAATATTAGAAAATTGCAATAATAGCTAAATTGCTTCTTAATCTCCAAACAAGGTGCTCCAAATTGATTGGAGGATAAGAAATTTTGGCACTTCTTGGGATGTGCGTTACTTGGTGAAACGACTTATCGTTTGGCAACTATACTTCACTTGCTAGGAGTTTGCTTCATCACATTCCTATTTGTTTTCAGTTGTTTCGGTCAATCGTAATATCAATGTTGTGACACATAATATTGTTAGAGTCTAGGGGCTCTCATCTTTATAGAGCCGGATAGAGTTTCCATACTCTGTGAATGATATATTTTAAATGAATAGTTCTTGCTAGTGTAGTTAAATTATCATTTTCTGACTTAAAAAAGAAAAGAAAAGAAGGTTAAATTTCATACAAGAGAATGATAAAACTATTCATTTATTGAATGTTGAACAATCAATTTTTTTTTTAACATAGTTTGGAATTCAATTTCAAATATTTTTTCAAGAAGGTATTATGTGAAGTTTATTTACCCTAACAAAAGTTGCTGAATTTGTTTGGTGTTGCAGAAGTTGTTAGGGTCCCTAGTGGGTGTAAGAGAAGAAGACACATCATTGGATGTCCCACCGCATGCTCCCTGAGGAGCTGAGGGTTCGTATCAGATCGATACGAGCAGTACAAATGGCAAGAAAACAGGGGTGTTGAAGAAGATTATTTAATCTGTAATCTTCCAAAGCGCCACCTCTGCTGACTTTGCTAACTAAAGTAACTACTTACTTTTTTTTTAATCTATGATTCCATCTCTTGTACTCCTAATTTATATCAGTAGTCTTGATCATCTTGTAGGTGCCTATGTTTGAGAAAATGGACAATGTGCTCTCGTTTGAAGCCAGAGTTTTTTTTAATCTACTTTCCCATTAGCTTAAATGACAAGTGTATTTTTAAACGGTATTAGCCTGATTTCACTGCACAAAATCGTTCCTAGAAAATATCAAAGAGGAAAGATTTATTACAAGTACATGTGAGAAATCACCTCACTGTCATTGTAGACATCAACAGGAACAAGAAAATACGTAGATAATTTGTTTGGAATATCGAGGGTAAAACATGGAATTTGTGGATATTGGCCAATACTGGCACTTTTTTTTTCAATCATATTAAGATTTTGTTTACCATCCTTTAAACTTTTAAATAACTAAAATATTTTTTTTAATTTCAAACTCTTAAAAACAGATGATAAATTATACTGAGATATCAATTATAAAGAAACAGTCGCGACACTCTAGATATATATCGACGAAATCATCTTTACTCTTGCAAAATAAGAAAGATAAAATATGATTTCATAAACAAGAGATCAGCTCAAAAATAAAATAAAAAATGTAGTTTGTATATAGCTGGTGAGTTGACAATTATTTGCACGTCAATTGTAAACTCAAAACAAATAAAAAAACGAAAATTACAATTTTGAGAAACGGAAACTGTAAGTCTATAAAACAATTACTGGTGTAAAGTAAACAAAATAATTGTATGGAGAAGGGTAAGTTTTGAAGCAGCTAGCTATACAAATTGGGTGTTCAGTTCAAGAATTTGCGGCAGGTGGGAGCACCACATAAGCAAGGGACTTTGACCTCCTCCCGCTCATCAGGATCAAACTTGTAATCATACCTGTTAATGAGGAGGCAGTGTAGAATTGTTAATACATAACAAACCTAAAGATCGATCAATACGGGATCATGTGATTAAGGAACAGACGACGTACGTTAGCTCATCACCAGCTGAAACATTGGATTTTGCAATAAGAACTATCCGGCTCTCTTCTTCACTCATACTCATGATCCTCGCATAACAATTCGGCATACACTGTGCAAAATTCATAAATCACAACATCAGATGAAAAGAAAACTGGTACTAGTAATTCAACTAGGAATAATGTATACTTGGTCCACTACTTTGATTTTTTTTTTTTTTTTTTTCAAAGATTAGGTCCAGTAAAATTGAATATACACGTACACCAAGTGATTAAAAATGAAAGTACGGGAACCAAATAGGCATATATGCCTTTTCAATTGAAGTATCAAAATGTAAACTTGATCATCAGATAACAAATTGTGCTCCATGTAGTGCAGATGAGATGATACAATTCAAATCCAACATAAGCAAGTAGAAATTAGATTTTAAAATGTAGTCCCGATACAATTCAAATCCAACATAATAAGACAGGTAGAATTACGAAAGAAATGTCAAATGTACATAAAAGAAAAACATACCGAATGGTTAATCAAGCGAGCAATGTTCCCCCTATTTGTTGCATCAATAACTACTTCCTCACTGATCTTGAAAAGCTGCAATTGATTGCATCAGACCATTAGAACATACTAGAAGAAGTTATGGAATTAGACATTAGTCGAGTGAAATCAAGAAACAACATGTTAACTGCATGCCTCTACATCCAAAGCCAGGTCTAAAGTTGTATATTATTCAAATTAATGAACCAGCAAAAGAAAAAGGGTCAAGCAGGACACACGGAAAGAGAGTATATATCTAGAGAACCCTGAAGAATTGACTCACATAGCAATCTTTGCCCCCCAACCGATAACGCGCCTCCCTTAGGTCAGCAACACTACGCCTCACCTGCTCACCACGATACTCAGCGATCTGGAGAAAAAGCAGTTTTTAAGATTGTAACACTTCAAAACAGGATGTAAGGAAGTGATGCAGCATTACAACAAGAATCTGACCACCTCCTTGAACCAATATATTTTAAATGTTATAGCAAAAAGGGAAGTATTTAATTTTACCATTTCTCCTTCTTGGATGTTTCGCTTAGCAAACAGGCCCCATCCATGTATTCTTGATTTACCAAAACAAACTCGATAATTTTCTCTTATCTGAAGCATCATCACCAAAATAAAATTGTAAAGAGAAAATCATTTCTTTCTATCGCTAGGTGGGTCTGAGAGGGGACAATGGTGAGAGTGGAAATAAGGACAAACTAAATGTAAAGCAGCAAAGACCATTTACCTTCAGATGATCTAACCGTTCTCTGAGGGAAGAAAAAACTTTTGGATCTTCAGTATCCTTACAAGGATAAAAAAAGGAACAAGCACTATGTCACATAACTCTCAATAAGTAAAAAAGAATATTGCAAACAAGTAAAACTATTTTTAACAATGCATAATACTCGAGGGAAACTATTTACTTTGTGATGCGGACTCAAATAATCTATATTGGATAGAGAGTGATGTCTGGGCCCCATCACACGGTGGAATCCTGGCTCTTGTCCTGTCCCCTATTCAGAGCAAAATGAAAGGTATGACCAAAAAAATTACAAGCAAAATTGTGAATAAACCACCACTCAATTTTAAAATAAAATAAAATAAATAAATACAAACTAGTAATGGTCAAGGAAAACACATATGGACAGTCACACTACCTTTACATTTGAACGTTTATAAATGCGGCACCTTGCAGCAGACATTACTCCAAAGTCATCTGTGTCCGCAGGAGATGAATCAGAGCATTGAGCAGTCCTTGATGAGATGTGCCTCGAACCTCTTGAGCACTGTTCTTGGTACTGGCTCTGAAGCACACTTCTGTTGGAGAAAACCCCATCTGGAGTCTGAATCACCAGTACATTCTCTGAGCTAGGTTCCCTGAGGCCAAACTTACTAGTTAAAAAAAATAGGTACATAAAAATATTGAAAGGACTTTATGCAAAAGGAAATGTCAAGGAACAAAGAAGCGGCTATAAGATTTCTTTTGATCTTCGTTAGAAATTTAGCTATTGTGGTATGCTACAAGATGCAATAACTTCTAAATTTCTTCAATAAAGTTTCAAATCCACAAATTCAGATCATTCTCTATTATCCACTGCACGTAGTTTTAGATCCTTCCTGGTCTAGCCTGTCTAGGGCTTCTAATAATACCAATCACATCCCTTCAGAACAACTAAATTTATTATAGACTTATATACAGATGGCACACTTTAACATAGTGCGCGGACATACAGAACATAAGATTGCATATGGAGTGAATATCTGCATATTATATAGACTTATAGAGATGCATATAATTGAACATATACATATTTACATCATATAAATTTGAATTAAACAGACATAAAAACACTCTTATATGAGTGCACGGGAATATGTGACGTCTCCACGTAAGAAGAAAAGATGAATTGTGGCACATAAATAATACCTGTGAAATGCACAATATGATATCCATTTGGTTATCTGCGCCCCATTCTTCTCCGAGCAATGCAACTGAATGCAAGAAAAAATATTACATAGAAACAATCAGGAAAAAGAAAGGAAAGAAGGATTCCTGGATCAATGCATATTGATCTAAAAATCGAGAAGCTTTAAGATATAACTCACTACCATGCCTACTCAATCCCCCCCCCCCCCCTACATCGTGACATGAAAGAAAACTACTTCACCCAATACACAAGTCAACACATCAAAATCAACCACTGCATACAAATAATTATACAAGCTCTATGAAGTTGCCTTACATCATGAAACATACACAATTCAATCCCAATCCCATTTAATTCTCAATACTCAAATGAATAAGGTTTTTGTTCAAGCACTCCCGAAGCTATAGACCGGTAGCAATTAAGTGTTAGATTCTTCTTTTGAAGAACAGTTATGCCATGTATACAGACATCCACCCAACAATTTTATCATGTTTATTCAGGAACCTATAGAAATCACAGGAAAAGAAACCTGCCTTTTGCAACATGAATTAACTTCAGTTACAAAAGATTTAAAAGATGTTAGCAGAAAATCAGTTCTTATTCATTATATAAAGATGATGGTGAACAAATATCAAAATTGCCATCTATAATTAACAATATACCCTCTCAGCAACCTCATCAATCTACAGCATAGATCAAATTAATGACTTCGCTCAAATTTTGACTTGGTAAGATTCTTTTTTGGTTTGATTATATTTGGCTAAGGAAATGTACATGAAGATGAAATTATCTACAAATAACACGAGAACTAAAGTACTGGTATTAAATGATTTAAATCATTGAAGAGGAGTCGACTAGGAAACAAAGATGGATGTGGTTAATATCAAATGATAAAGAGGATGCCACTATTTAGTTCACAAACAAATAATAGAAAGGTACCACTTACTTCCATGCAATATCCAGCACGAGAGGCACATGTAGCATGAAAAGAGGTTGCACACTTGCAACACTGCATGCAAGAACCATGAATCTGCTTGCAAATAACGCATGCCTGAAATGAAGAAATTAATTTTAGATACTAATGATGAAACTTCCCATCCAGTAATAATAAGAGAAAGAACAAAAGCTTATAGTTTACACAGCTGCAATTAAAATGTGGCAAACCCAATTGTACTAGTAAAACTTGACTAGGTATAATTCATAAGACTTCTTTTGCCAAACATAAAATCATGAATACCACATAATAGAAGTTATTTAGTCCAGTCCATAAGATTTTCTAGAGGGCCCTCAGGAGGAGCATATCTCACCTTGGTGAATGTGCTTGGTGGGATTCTGATAATTCCAACAGCAGGCTCCATCTTCTCTGCATTTAAAAAAGCAACTTCCGGACGAAACCACGCACATGTAACATGGACCCACAAAGTGTCAACATCAGTTGGCTTCAAAGCACCCCCTGAAGATGGCATCTTGCTAGTCAGAAGAATTGACAAAATAGGAAATCACATAGAGTATGTTTCTTTTGGGATTTAGGTGTGCTGGGAAAGTCATACTTTGAAATCCTGGGATTTGAAATCCTTGATAAATTAGTAAAAGTGCGTCTGTTTTGCGATTTTGATAAGGTGGGATTTTACTTTTATGTCAAATCAATTGATCAGTGGGTTATTTTAAAGTGTATAAAGTAGATTGTATTGAGAAAGGTAATAATAATAGGTTTATAGGTAATTTTAGGTGTGGATTGAGTGTGAGACTTGAAATCCGAGATTTTAAATCCCTGACTCGAATGGGACAGAAATCGTAAATTCTTAAATTCATCCATGTGAGTCCCAAAAGAAGCATACCCATATAGTTGTAAATAAACAATATCGAGCTTTGTAAATGACATGCCTTTTACAGGACACAGGCAACATTCCCTCTCAAGTTCTGGGGTTTCACAAGCTCGACAGACCCACAGAGCAAAATCCTGAATGTTCGTTGCCCCATAGCATTCTTGATGTACAGCTATTTGACATCTATACCGACCAAAAACATATATATTAACAAGAAAGAGCTTCAAGGTAACTTCAAACCACACACTGTAATTGCAGATCCCTACACCTGTTGCATATTATCATTTTGTTGTAGTCCCAGTCTTCAACCCATCTACAGATAGCACACCGTTCTGTGGTCCATTTTGCATGAATAGGTTCGTATTTTTCTGCAAAAAGAAAAATAGTAAGAAATTGTCACCAACACTTTTTACATACATTAGATGCACCATGAAGAAAGTATAAATGACACTTAGCAAAGCAGACTAGGCTACCTTTTAGAAAAGCAAGCAGATGCCGCTTATCCAACCGCATAGGATTCAAGCAGTTTAGGTTGTATTCTGTCATCTGTAGTACACTGCTGTTAGTAGATAAAATGAATAACATAAAATGATGTAAATTATGAAAATAGTTGAGGTTAAATACACAAGATGTGGAAACAACTTCTCCCATGTACATGAAAGGAGGGGGGGGGGGGCAGGCATATCAAACTAAAGCAGCAATCATACAGAGAACAAGTTGCAGGGCCAAAAGATAAGTCGGGAAGATATGTAGCATTTTATAGAGAAAAAGATCAAGTAAGGCACACAAATGTAAATCGCTCAAAACATTTTGCTCAGGAACAAACCCATTTTTCAAGGGGTAAATTAGAGTCCTTCACTTTCACACTGTGCTTCCATTTCTTCGCTCTACATCCTGTATGTCTTTCCCACTCACTTAGCCCACATTTCCTTGTACCACATGAACCACAGACACACTGCACCCTAATATGAGGAGCACATAACATAAATAAACCGTCAAATATTTCGAAAATGATGCCATTCCCTCTTGGAAATAACATTAGATCATTTATCCATCCACCGAATATAAAAGTCCCTTTCATAGAACTTAAAACTTACAAATGGAGTCTTGGAAAATAAATCCCTTCCACAGCATTGCAAACAACCATTATCTTGTCAGGTGGTTTTTTACTCCCATGGTCTTCAGCAGGACTTGTAGGCATCAACAAAGAAACAAAGTCAGTAGGTGGCCAAAAACTTGTGGCCAATTTCAATGGATTTATTTTTCACATTTTGTTGAGATGATTATTCAACTTTTTTCTTGAAATTGTGTGGAAAATAAAAATTGTTTGGCCATAATAATTCTGTTAAACATTCTACAGGTCCAAAATAAGTATGTGTTCAAGTCTGGTATGTTTTTTGGATGTCTCTTTTGTGGAAAAATGTGATAAAAGTTGTAGGGTATTAAGAATACATGAAAATAGTGGGTCCCACTAAAAAGACAAGTAAACAACATTAGAAAATATTCATTGAAGTAGTATTATGCCTATTAAATTTAAAATTTACTAAATACGTGCTAAAGGCACAAGTACTTTTCAGAAACCAGACAAAAAACAGAAGTAATTTTCAATTATTCATGCATACAAGCACTTATTTGTGTAATGCACTCTTTAATTTGCAGAGAACTGCAATAATGTTAAGATGTGTTTTTGGACAGCAAACAGAAGACAACCATGAGATATTTTTAGTGTAGGTATAACACAAGGGCAATAAGATGGGCACCTAACAAAACATTTCGGCTTATCCAGAACCAATGCTTTAGATTCCGGCTTTGTTTTGCAGTCAGGACAGACATACTCCATATTTTTCAGATCCTACAAATTATAGATACATCAAGTGCTGCACATCCTTCCTTTGTTGCAACCTAACAAGACAATAATAGCACTGAAACAATCTTAATATAGTACTATAGGCAAACCTTTAAAAGCTTAGTAGAGATGCTTGCACATTCAGCATGGACCCAAACATCACAACTGTCGCAACATACCTAAGATTTTGCAAGACAAAAAACGGGAAGAAGTCAAGTGATAATTAGCAGACAAGAAAACAGAAAAGGACCACATAATTCATATTATCTTACCCAGCTTCCACCATCAGAATGATGCCAAATTTTCTTGCAAACACCACAGTATTGTTTTGATTTTCTTAACTACAACAATACCAGTTTTCAAGTTAGAGAGATATTCCAAAAAACAACTGTGAGCAGTTTATAGTTAGGCATTGATTAACCTTAATACAGTGTTCACACAAGTAATGAGCTTTAGCTGATGTGCCCTTTATTTTCTTCACCGTTCTGCAAGGAAATATCAACCCACAGCTGTCACAGGCTCGGGTGTCTTTCTTACTGTAAAATATCTCCTGCAACGAACAATGCATAATGATCACTTGAAAATTTCAATGGTGAGATTGAGACATCTTGGTAGTTGCAACGAAGTCAAGATTTCAAAGGTAAATACTAAATAGAATGACTTGAACAGTATACTCATTCTTTTGTGCTTCTAACTGTTCAACCAAACATTAACTTCATATCTCTATATCCCAAAAGGCAAATTTAACATGAAATACCTAAATCAAATTTGCAATGAGTAACTCTGAGGTGACACTTTCCTGTAACTGTAATCTCTATTAGCATAAGAACTTAAAGATACTACCCACCATCTGGAAAGCTCCTGACATATTCATTTCCTAGTACAGTAGACTAGTTAACTCAGTCAAAACTTGCCTGCTGAATATTACATTCTGCCTCCTGATTTGATCCAGTTGCCTCTTCAACCTCATCATTATTTGTTGCAGGTGATGTTTCCTGCCCATCTTCCACTGCTGATTTCGCATGCCCATTTTCTGCTAAAATTGCCTCTTCTATAGCCATACGGAAATCACTTGGCTTACTACCATGCAACCTAGTCTGTCCCTGAAATCTAAACATCAAACAAAATTGAACAACTTTCCTGAGCATAATTTAAGACAAAAACAAACATTATATTCACCTGTCCATGTACTCATTAAATGGAAAAATCATTCCAGCCTTTATCCATGCATAATCCTGCAAACGACAACAGTTATTTAGATAATGATCCCTTCACAAGGAAGAAAATAAGCTTCTGTATACGTTGATATCCATAAAGAACAGTAGCATTCATAGACATCACAAGTCAATTTGCATGAGACCAAGACTTTCAGATATCAAAGCTATGATCAAAACTGGGCTATTGCACCAGCTGCAGTTACTCATATAATTTCTCTGATTTTCATATTACAATACTGCAATTTAAATTTTCATGCACGGCCACATGTGTTAAGAGAGGAAATTACCCTTAGGCCCGTCCTAGAGTACCCATAGAACATCACACAAAGAGTGTCAGGAACACAAGCTCTCAGTACGCCTTCAGGAGCTTGCCTGAGAGGATTAATCACGACAGCAGGCCAAGCAGGGAAATTCTTCCCACATTTTGCCCAAACTAAATCGTCCCTTACAAAGTCACTAGGTTGATAAAAATCAGCTTTCTCCTTCATGGTTTTCCTCAATCCTACACATCCATTCATCTTCTCATTACTCTGCATCGTTGGGGAAACAGAAGAAACTCCTTTATTTACCGAAGTCACAGAACTTGTTGAACTCACATTGGGCTCCAAAACTATGTCTTTCAATCGGAATTCAATCTTCCCTCCAATTCGTCGTTTCTTGAGTAAATATATTTCATCATCATAAGATGATGACGACTCTTCTCGCTTGGATTTCTTCGTATGATGCATGTCTTGGACACATTCATCGTTATCAGCTAAACAGCTCTCCAAATCATCATGAGACTCCGACTTATCTTTCTTCCACGAGTGCAAAACTGAGTCATTAAATTTCATTGGGAGTACCTGCTTACGTCCCCGAGAGGACTTCAACAAAGGAGGCTTACTCTTAGAAAGCTCCTGAGCAACGGAATTTGCTTGGTCATTGCTCTTGGAACGATAATTCGAGAAATCAATGTTGTTTCCTTCTAATTGAACTACAGGAACCGTAAAAAACTGATCGGTCATCTTCTCCGTCTTGTTAGAATTTCCGGTTGCGGTGCATGATTCCTCACCATCCTTGACACTCGTTTTTCCTGCTTTCTCCACCGTGCAACGCTTAAGTTTAGGCATTCCAATTTTCGTCCCAGGTTTCCCGATCATATCCTCGTTATTGCCCATCAAATTCGCCCATTGCAAAAATCCAGTAGCATAAAAACCCTAATTCCTCGTTCACGAATCAGATTAATCAAAATACCCTTCAAATAACTCCTCCGGCTCTCGCCACATAGATTTAACGGAAAATTTACGCCGCGAATTCTCTACGCAACAGTAAAGAATCAAGAACTGAAACCACCCAATTGAAAACGCTCGAAGAAATTAAAAAATCGCCCTAATTCGATTTCCCTTATCCGATTTCACAAAAAAATAAAAAATATCAAAATCTCCCCACGAACACAAATTGATAAAAACGAAGGAACAGGGGATGAAACTTAGGGTGTGAATCACGGAAAAACAGCAGAGAAAATTGCTTTAATCCGAGAATTCCAAAATTTAAAGTGGTTGCAGTATACGTTGTTAGTGTATATATGAATGAATCAATGAATGCACAGGTGTAAAGGCGTTATTTTGTAGTAATTAATTACGAAACGAAAAAAATAAAAAATAATGAAATCGGATTAAATTGAAATTTTAGGGCATCTTTGGCTCCAAGATTTTTGCAGTGAGATCGCGCCAAGGCGAAAAATTGCGAAAATATTGGAGCCGAAGTAGTATGGAATTTCCGTCATACCGTTGTAGGGCAATATCAACGAGTAGGACTTTACGCTTACGTGTCTGATTTTATAGGTTGCATTGAGGGTTAATTTGGTGGTGTGGGGGGTGAGATTGGATTCGGTATGCTTGGGCCCCAAGTGTAGGTTTAGTGGGCTTGGGCCTCAAGTGTAGGTTTAGTAGGCCTGGGCCTTTGGGCTCAGTTTCCTCTACGCCATTATTTGCCCCCAAGTTAATTAGTTAACCGTTTTATTTACTCTCCATTATATTAGTACACCCTCCTCATTTATTCAAATTCACCTCTTTTTTTTTTTCATTTGCTTTTAATATTTAGTTTGAAATTTTATACTGTTGTTTATATGCGTGCTTCTATTTGATTTTCGTATGTAGAAGGATGATTATGGTTGTTTATTTATTTATTTATGAAGATTATGTTTGTGATTAAAGCGTAGTATAAGTTTGTAGGGTTTGACAATGAAGCTTTTAAATGTTTAAATGTGTTTTTGTTGTTTAAAATAATAATACTCCGTATTACATGATTTTGGAGCTAATAAATTGTATAATCAACTTAAAGTGCCATTCACTTTTTTATGAAGATTTTGTTCTTTAGAATAAAATCCGACTAAGAATTACTTTTGCAAATAAACAAATTAAATATATTTAATTTGATTTTTTTTTTTTTACACAAAGAATTATATTCACTTTTTTTTAGACCATTGAGGATGTAAACCTAAAAAATATTCATAAAGGCCTTGTAACTCGCCCTACACAGACTTGCAATGAACATGTATTACACCCCTATGTAGATTCAGAAAGAAACGGAATATATTATTAAAAGTGTGGTATAATTAATAGTGTATATTATGAAAATAAACAAGACCACAAAATTATAATTCAAGATAAATCAGAATTTAAAAAAAAATAGAACAACGAGATCTTCCCAAATATATAAATAAAAACAACTAAAAGAGGGATATTATTTATAGTGCACATTATGAAAATAAACAAAACCAACAAATTATAATTCAAGAATCAAGATAAATTATTTTTATGCAGACGTTTTCGATATTCTGCCAAAGCCCATATTGAGAATGTGTTCCTGTATAGTGGATAATGTAACATGCAATTATACTTGAAAAGCCCAGTAATTTCCTGAAACAAATAAATAATTTGATCATTAATTCATATTAAAATTTAGGGATTACTATATGTATATTTTTAAAAAAAAAAGTAATACAGAGTATAGAACAGTGTACAATCTTTTGATTATACATATATATATATATACCTGTTGGGGAAAATCGCCGCTTTCTAATTGAGAGTTGATCAAAAGTTTTGCTCCACGATGGAGTGGTAATGGATCCCTATCACTCTGTTATATAGGAACAAACAAGACAACATCTTAGCATATAAGATCATCTATCATGGCATTTTTTGTTGGACACATATTTTAAAAAATATTGTTTGTCTGTGTATAACTAGCTAGATAAAATAGATATATAAAGTAAAGAAAATAAAGTGTGGTGAAGTATATTTTTTTAAAAAGAAACATGCACACTTATATGGACAACCCCAAAATAAAAACATGCACACTTTATGTGGACGAGGAGTATATAATAATTAAATAACAGATGAATATATACCCAACAATAAAATAATTGTTGATTGACTATATTGGATGTGATAATAAAACTCAATATTGTAAAAGACAGCTAACCTGGCCGGAATGGAGTAGGCCCATCAACGCCCATGAAGTATGAACCACGTTCGAGCGGTTTCCTTCCAGTGGAATGTACTTCTATTCACATGAAAATCAAGAATATAACCACACTTGGAGCGATCAAATTGAAAAAAATAAAAAGATTATTCAGGTATGTTATGGATATTATCTCCAATTTAACCACCTTCTACTAAACTTCTGTATATATATTCGTTTAGCAGAAAAATGAAAAAGTTACCTTTTTCGGGCCGGAGAGGTAGCTTTCTCCCCATCCTCCATCACTCACCTGTGCTTTTAGCAGGAAATCAACTGCTTTTCGAATGGTTGCACAATTGTTGTAATTCTTACCAGCTGAAGTCAGTGCTCTAATTGCAAACCAAGTAGCATATGTAAAGCAAATACCCCAGTTCCCATACCTGCAACACCATGCACCATATATTAATAGAGACGGGAGCTCCAACGAGTTTTAATCAAGTGGTTTGATTTTTTTTACTTATCGAGCTAAGGCTTTATTTATACCTTATCAAACATCTCGAATCAAATATTGGACCCCATGTTTTAACTAATTAGTTTAAATTTGTAGATGAAATATTTAATTAATATACCAGGAACCATCGGGCCTTTGAATATCCTCAAGGTAACCAACAGCCTTTGAAACAAAGGTTTCGATCTCTCTATTTCGATGATTAGGGTACAGTTTTTTAAACAGGACAAGAGCTTCGATTCCTGATGAGGTGCACTCCGCATACCTGTACAACACTCTTACTAATTAGATTCACTTTAAGATGAATGAATATATTGAAACACGATAGACGAATGGGATTAGTCTTACTCATGCTCAATGACAATGTCAGCGAAAAATTCTGTAGGATTTAGCAGCTACAAAAAAGAAAGGAAAAAAAAAAACAGTATTAGCATAATGTCACTCTTTATGAGTTGTAAGTATATATATGTTGAAGAAGCTACGCATGCACCTCTAGCCACTCTGAGGATCCTGCCGGCTCCCAACCAGGTAAACCACCATTTTTGCTCTGCAAATCATTCATTCAATGAAATGGAATTTGCAATAAAAATAAAATTTCTTAATTACCTGCAAAGAAAGAATTATGTTGACAGCATTGAATAGTTCTTGGGGTTCCATTTTCTGCCCAACAATCTCAGGAGGCATCATAGACAACAGAAGGCAACACTGGATAAATAGAATATTGGAAAAGTTATCTTGTGCACTTAATATTTTCTTTATTGATAAAGATAGATCGATATATATATTACCCTGAGTCCTTCTGCAGTACAATCAGACAGCTGCCACCCATGATCTTGGTCTGAAAATGTCCAACTCCCCTTTGAAATATGACGGTACATACTTCTGAAGTCTCCTGAAGGATTGTCCTTCACCTGTAAATCTAATTTGAGTATCCCTTCCAGCAAAGCCAAAAACTTGAGTAAATTTTCAGAGTTTGAATAAATTTGCAACCTGTGATTTTTTTATAAAATCATGCCCTTTTTTCAGAGTCTCGCCTATTTCATCGTTTAGATCACAAGCAATCAATGCCTGCATAGCCAAACCTGCATCCCATGCTTGGCTTCCAAAACTCTGTATTTGAATGCAAAATTAGATTTTGAATGGCGAGTTAATTCCAGAATCATTGATTAATTTACCTGCATCTTCAAGCCATCTTCAGCAAGCCATAAGTAATCAGGGATTCTTGCAAGATGTTTCTTGAAAGAGTCTCCATTAGGATCCTCAACCCAACATGCCAGCATACATAACGTCTTCTCCACACATCCTATAGTAATATATCTGCTGTTTTCATCTTCGTAATGAATGTGCTTCATTGTCACTTCCAGAGCTTTTTCTCTCAACTTGTTCAAAGGCCAGCGAGTCAAAAGAGGCTCAGTGAGTATATAACAAGCATCCCACAGAAAATCTTGTATGAAGGGATGAGGATAATAGAGGTCCTCCTGCATTACAATTTATCAATGTGTTTGAGCATCTTTTAGGATTAAAAACTGAATTAATATCAAGAATCGACTTGTAACTTAGGCCGTGTCCAATTTTAGCCTTATATTTGTTACCTTTTAAACTGTGGTCCTTTTGGTGTCAATTTTGGCCATTTTTTGTCCAATTTTAGTTCCATATGTTTATACTATTTTAAAATTTGGTCTAAAATGACCAAAACTGGCACCAAATTGAAAGTCAAAATACACAGGACTAAAATTAGAAACAACCTAACTACCTAAGTGACACGACGATTCGTGACATTAACTCTGCAAAATTAAAATAATATATGAATGTATATATATAACCTTTGCACATAAATGCCGCACGCTCTTCCAGTTAATATCTTCATAAGGCTCATCATACAACTCTTGTCTTAGTTGTAGGATTAAAGGAGTAATTGGACCTACGAATCTCTTGCCATATAAATATGACATTGGCATGTAAACCAATCGGCAAAAGCACCACATTTTTGCTGTATTTCAACAAACATTTGTCAACTGTCCTGTTTTGACTAGCTAATTCGAAAACTTCAATCACTAATTAATTACCTGGATGCATGGGTAGAAATGAGGGAAGAAGCCAAAATTCAGGGGGCATTGGGTTGGTTCCTAACCACTCATATAATCCCAGTATCTACAAATAAATATTTCTTAATTATATTAACTTTACTGAATTCGTAAAACTAAGTTTGTTCAATTTGGACTTTAAATTTATAATTATTTTATTTAAGATCATATTTATATACTCACAGAAAGCCATGTCTTTCCCCAAGAAGGTATTGCTTTGGCAGTGCCATGATCAAGTATCCATTTTCTAGCTCGACTACAGGCGTTATTTTCGCCTCCATCGGGTCCTTCTCCAAGTAACCGCATACAAATGTAATTAAAGACTGTGCAGAACATTACGCTGTGGCCTTCTATGTGTAGTCCCCATCCACCATCTTCATTCTGCATGTTGTTAATTAAAAAAAGGGGTGATAATTCAACAGTCCAATTAAAATTATTAATATGTTCCATCTAATCAATCAATGTCTATTAATTAATGTTCGTAATTAAGTCCATGCATAATGCTGAGCGCACCTGATGGCAATATATGTAACGCAGAGTTTCTCGACGATACTCTTGTGTAAAAACAGTGTTGAGATGATCCGTAATGTAGAGTAACATGACCTGACATTAATGTTCTCGATCTTTTGCATGAGCAATAAGGTACTTTGTTAATTAAAAGATGATACTGAACTAAGAATTATGACTGACCAAAGGTGGAAGAAAGAAGAGTGTGCCAGCAATTTCTGCAGGCCAATGCCCATCACTTGCTTGCAACGCCGAAAAATAGTGCACTCCTCGTCGAAGAGCTGCCGTGGCAGTCTCATAGGTTATGGCTTCGCCGTCTCCCACCTTCACTTGGGGGATAGTCTGTTTGAAATTCTTCTCATGCAACAACTTCATTTTCCAATATTTTTAGAGTGGGTTTTAGTAATATTACTCGTAATTAAAAATTAAATGTTGTCAAGGAAACAGAAAACGTTGAAACATATTCAAACATAAATAATAACTAATGTTTTTTTTTTTTTTTGGGTGTTTCCAAGTGAAGAAAAGGCCCACTCATCATGTCAATTTTACCAATTAAAATAGGGATAAGGTACGGATTGGACCCTAAACTATTATCTCGGGTACACATTGGATCCTGAACTATTTTTTTGGTACATACAAACCCTTCATCTTTTAAAATCGAACAAAAATGAACTCCAACTAATAAAATCCTTATGTCATTCCATCATATTAGCAAAAGTTGCTCTACTATAATTGCGGCGGGTCTCGTTCTTCTTGAACTCATTAGAGAAGAAGGAGAGGTGACTAAAAGAATTCCGTCTCATCTAAAAGTCGAGTAGAGAGAGTAAGAATTAATTCTTGTATATTAATATATTAATTCCTAACACTCCCCCTCACTCGTGGACAATTTAACGGGTGGAGTGCTTTCAATAGGAATTGAACCCTGGACAATTTAATGGGTGGAGTGCTTTCAATAGGAATCGACCCGGGTGGAGTGCTTTCAATAGGAATCAAACCCAGGTCGTTTTGCCCGTTTTGCTCCGATACCATGAAAGAATTCCGTCTCATCTAAAAGTGCGAACTTGTAAAGAGGTGAGAATTAATTCTTGTATCTTAATATATTAATTCCTAACAGTGGCTAGCAAGAACTAAGGCATTTGCACTAACAAAACCCAAATTAAAAACATCACAATAGAGATACATTATGTAGAACTGTAAATAAAGAAAATATTTTTTGAACTAAGGCATTTCTTTCAGAACTCCAATGGTCAGGGACATCTTCCACTATGACAGATAGGTCCGGGTCAGAATTTTTTTGAAATATCTTCTTATTTGAGCATTTCATCAAACACGTTATCTACAATCAACAAACAACCAACTATATAAATATTGAGTCTGTCGACATTTATGCTTTCTTGAGTTTGAATTTGAACTAAACTTTCCCTGGATAAGGATTTTGATGTTATACGTCATCTCATTCCACAATATTCTATATGATCAACTTCAACATCATCATAAGATAAAAAGACAGAGAAACGAAAGGAAAAAGAAATATACAAGAATTAATTCCTAATAGTAAACCCACTTCTCTCGTGAGTTGAAGAAAAATGAGATGAGAAGGATTTTAATTACAAACCTGCATTGAGATTTTATTTTCTTGGCAGCCATTTTCGTTCGTTCGCGAGATGAAGAAGACCCGCGATTATGCTAATATCGTTTGCCCGTTACTAATGACGGATTGATATGTTTATTGGATTTTTATTGGTTGGAGGCATTTTTTTTTTATTTTAAAAGAATAATTTGTTTTTTTTTTTTTTTGACAGAAAAGAAGAATAATTTGTTTGCACTCAAAATAGTTTAGAGTTCTAGTGAGATAAAAAAAAAATTGTCACGTAATTTTTATTGATTATAAAATAATTTTTTTCAATTGTTGTCGGAGCACATTTTTTAATCAATTTCAGCCCTTTAAATTTAAGTTTTACTGATTTTTTTTTTTTTTTAATCATTGGAAAAAATTGGGGGTTATGATCAAACGAATGAAATAATATGTTTCATATTTAGTGTTTCATTTTTTTTATTTAATGTTGTGAATGCATGACATGTGGAGGCTGAAAGAAACTGGTGTGCTACCACTTAATATTTTTTCCTATTACTCAAATATTTTTCCAATTACTAAAATGTTTCCGCGCGTTCCATGAATTTTATATATTGCATTTGATTTATTAAAAAAATTAATTAATATAAATGAAACAATTTCAAATCTTTATGACAATAATTCGGCTCATTAGTGGGGGAGAGTAAGGATTTGTATCGTGAAGCAAAAGAAGTTAATTAAGCATGCATATACCACATGTAAAAATGGTTGACAAATGAATTAAACCTGAATCCGCCAAAGGAGATCGCTGTTGGGCTTGACCCGATGTCGGTTGGCCCAGAAATCTTGGCGGGCCTTTTCCACCTCTTCCCGGAGCTCCGGAGTTCCGTAATCCGGGTCGAATTCCCATGTTTGTCTGCCCACATAATTGTTGGTGCTGTATAAGTAACGACTGTCCACCCCTTCCGCAATCTTTAGTCTCCACATAACTCAATCGATCGATCTGCATGGGAGGATTCATTTTATTAATTCATTTCTCAAATTTATCAGATATAATATTGTATTAATTATTTGTCTTACTACTATATATCAACTAGGGACCATGCGCATGTACGTATTACACAGAAATTAACAACAATTAAATCGATAAATTAATTAAATTATGGGCTCGTACGTGATCAATATAATACTAGCTAGCTAGATACAAATGCATGCTCACGCAAATACTTTATTGACATATGCAGGATATAATGTACGTATATACATATTATCAATCTAGCTAGCTAGAAAAAGTGGCTTAACGATTAATTATCAATATTATATATATGTAGGACAAACAAATAATTAATAATTCCAACCTGGAAAAATTGAGTACTTAAGAAGTAAGAAGAATGAGAGGATTAATATTAGTAAGAGATGGCATATATATATATATAGAGCTAGTGAAGGTGTGTTATATGTATTAAATAGGTAGATATCGGTTGTGAAATCTCTAGCTGTGTTGTTCAATCCATGTAATAAATGATGTAGATAATTAATATTTATTTAATTAAATTTACATTGCAGTTTTGAAATGCATGCATGTGATCTAAAATAATGTAGCGGTTTTTTTTTTTTTTTTTAATTGTTTTGAAATAACCAACATATATGCGATTTTTTTAGGACATAACTTTGGGTAGAAAAAATAAAGACCACAACTTCACTATCCCTGGTAACATTAAACATTTTTTTCCCGTAATTTCATGCTAATTAATTAACCTAAACTGAACCAATTTCAGGCTATTTTGCATGTTAAAGTTACGACCCATTTTTTTAGATAAATATTGGGGAGGTAGCAAAAAGAGGGTTACAATTTTACGAACCGACAAAGTTAGGCTCGTAATTTTTTTTTTTTTTTTTCAGAACTCAATTTCAACATAATTTTGCATACCCTTCAACAGTTGGACCTTCGCCCCCACTATCCTACTGTCGTCGCACCTCTGTATAGGGCCGGGGTTTAAATGAGTCGATTAGTGTTGAGCTCGAAATTGACTCAATTGCTATACTTGAAGCTCGAAACTCGACTCGAATTCGGTTGAATCTAATTTTTTTAAGTTCGAGCTTAACTCGACTCGATTACATGTATAATTTTTAAAATTAAATGTAAAAAATATATATTTTTCTTAATGTAATCAATGGAAAAATAAACTGGAGCTCGACTTGACTCGATTATCTGTATATAAATATAACTGAAATAATTAATGGCAAAATAGTAAATAATGTCCAAGCTCGATTAGGCTCACGAGTCAAGTATTTATGACTCGACTCGATTAAACTCAAGTCGATTATGATATTTTTTCGAGTCGAACATAAGTAGCTCGCTAGTTGACTAGACTCACTTATACCCCTACCACCATCCCACCATTCTACTGCAAACTACATCCTCACGACAAGACACAATTCAATAATCACTCCAAAATTTCAAAAAAATCACGACGTAATCTTACACCAAAATCCATCCATCTTTAATCTCGTGCCACCGTCACACTACCCCTATTTTTTCACAACATCTTAACAACATAAAAACTTAGATTTGATGGCAAAAGGAGTGTGGGGCTGACGGTGGCACGAGGTTAAATTTTAGTGTAAGATTAGGTCATGAATATTTTAGGATTTTGGTGTAATTTTTAAAATTATGTCATGTCGTTTGACAATCTTGATTTTTGTAGTTTTTTTTTTGAAATTACATCACGATTTTTGTAATTTTTTAGAATTATATCATGGATTTTGAAAATTTTGTTAGGTAGGCTAGTTGGGTCTGAAATTGCGAAAAAAAAGAAGTTATTGGTCTAATTTTACGTATACTAGCCTGTAAAGAAGCATTTTTTTTTTTTACAATCCTCAAAATTTAGCTCTAAAAATGGGTCTCATGTGATTTTCATCGTGCGATATTAACTTGAAATTTGGACAGTCGGACTAATATTGCTTGAAATTGTGGAAATAAAAATTTACGAATCTAATTATGTCCACCTATGAAGTTGTGGTCCTCTTTCTGCCACCCAAAATTACAGCCATCCAAAATTACAGCCATGGAAAAATATTTTTTCCAAAACATAGCATTCTATGAATGACATGTTCACTCTTTCAAAATAAAATTTGTGTTTGGGTACGTACATGATGTTAAATATATATACTACTGTAAGATTCACGTATTTCGTAGAATAGGTGATGCAGGCGGAAGCACGATACACACGTAAATCCGTTGATTCTACGAATATCCGGAATATACGTAAACGAGATTAAAAGTGATAATTCATTGATTCAAAATGAATACAGAATGAACACAAATAAAACACGTCAAAAGGGATAAAACTCAATATTTTTCTATTCACACCAACTCCATTTACAATGTTCTTAATTGAGACTCGTATTTATAATAGATAAACTAGGGTTTTAGGCGTGTAAGCCCTAAAAGCCCGGCCCACTAATAATTAATCAAAACCTAAACAAAGCTGTAACACTATATAAAATATAAATAATACTAAATAATTAAAATACAATCTTATCTCCATCAATATGTAAAAATATTATAAATATTATTTGAAAGAAAATAGAAAGAAGTGGTCAAACAATATTTAAGGAGAGTTAAAAAGGAGAAGAAAAGAGGCCGTGTGAGAGATAAATTAAAACAATAAAAAGACGTTAGAAAAATAGTCGTATGAGGCTGAAAGAATGTCCTAGAGCCACACAGGAGTGAAAAGTTTTAGAAATAGGTGTAAAAAAAGAATTACGTACGTTGATTGTCGACTCCCAACATGCGATATGTGAGAAAACGTAACTTTTTAATTTTATAAAAATAAAACGATATTTTTATATATATTATTCTTTGGAAGATAACATTTTTCTCGCCCAATATCACTTGTTCAGATTTGAGATTTAATGATGCCAATAAACTATATGGCCAACCGTACCCGACCCTATACCCATAACTATATGGCCACATGCCGACACTATATACAATTAAATAAACTATATATGTGGCTCGATATGTATCTACCTCTTCACATTATATATACCAATCAATTAAAATATATATATATACTCCCTCCGTTTTATAAAGTTTGTTGCATTTGGTCTTTATTTTTGTTTTAAAAAATTTGTCGCTTTTTCTATTTCTACCCGAATTTTCCTAAACTGTCCCTTTGTAACTCTTACAATATCACTTTTAATTGAAAATATATTAATGATTCATTTTCTCTCACCTTTTTTATAAGGTAAGAGTGTGATAGAAAGAAAAAGTCAATGGGGAGAGAAAAATTAATGAAGGGTAAATGTGTAAAAAAAAGTATTTATTAATTTTATACAAAATGAAAAATGCAACAAATTTTATGAAACGGATGGAGTATATATATATCCACGCCGACACTTCGAGATCCAATTAATTGGAAAGGAAGAGAACCTGCTCAGTGTTGTACGTTGGGGGACATGCGAAGTTGGACGGGCTGGTCTACTACGGGTCCACGGGGATGGGCTAAAAAATTTATCATTAAAAAATGTGCGCACGGAAAAATCGGTCGATAATACTTAGGGCAACGGCGAGAGCGCAAAAAACCCTCGATAATATATCGAGAGCCATATTAAATAATTGTATTTTTATTGAGTAAATAATGAGTTAATTACATTGGTATTTATACACTGGATTTAAATGATACAGATAGAAAGTCAAAAAGATATAATCACAATTCCTAAATTGGTGGAACAATAAAAGACCAGATCTTCGTGATTTATTTAATACTATTATCCCCCCTCAAGCAAGACGAGGGATGTGGACCGACGCGCAACTTGTCTCGAAAGAACTCGAACAACGGGCGAGGCAAAGTCTTAGTAAAGATATCAGCAATCTGTAGGTCTGAAGATGGCTGGCCCACTACAAGAAAAATTCCTTGAAATGACATTTAAAAATGTAGAGATAATACAAGAAAAACCCCTTGAAATGACATTTAAAAATGTAGAGATATATTATCTTTCACTATACTTCACCTATCTCCACATTTAATGTTAGTGTCTTCTAATCTAATGTAAGAATAGGTGACAGACTATTACTACATTTATAAATGTATTTAAAGGTGAGCTATAACTACAAACTTATTTTCCATACACCCCTAACAAGACACATCAAAATGCCGTAATAATTGCCCGTTTAATATATTAAAATTAATTGCACTTTTTTATATTATAATTGCATGTTAAAATATTAATATTATATTACAGCAAATTATTGCTCTTATTTATAAAATATTATAATATTACTTATAATTATAATAATACTAATATATATATATATATATAAAACAAATATGTAAATATTTCTATTTCTACTTGGAAAAAGAACTCAATTAATAAATAACAAATATACAGTAGAAATTAATGTGTACACATAAGTAATTACAAGAAAATTCTCAATTCCAAACAACATTGAACTTTATCTAAAAACAATACTATCAGATCATTATTTCAAAATTCACAAGATGTCTTAATGGAACATTTAGGATTATATGCACTAGAACAATTTACATTCTTGTCAAATGTGGGATCAGTTT
The DNA here is from genome assembly GCA_963675135.1 of Galeopsis tetrahit. NCBI lineage: Eukaryota > Viridiplantae > Streptophyta > Magnoliopsida > Lamiales > Lamiaceae > Galeopsis > Galeopsis tetrahit. Next base: position 90,763,668 of record OY776121.1, read on the forward strand.
CTTGGAGAAGGACGAAACAATTAGAAATTCCAATACGATTAGCACCATGCATCCATAAAACCTCTGTGTGCCTTCTAAAATTCACTATGCTCTCTTTTTCAACAGTGGTGGGGCTCAACCTGTGACATGAGTTTTCACAATTTTCAGTAAGAATAAATGTCAACAACTTAAAGAATGAAAAATGTAACATTGGCAAATATATATATATATATATATGACTTAAGTAATCAGCATTAGTAAAAAGACTTAATCACTATTCATATACAAAATATGTCATATTGTTTTTAACCCTGAAATTAATCTTCATTTCCTTATTGCAATAACCTTTCACTACTGATCAATTGAAAATGTATTGTTTCATTAACCATAACAAAAAAAATGACATTTACAATAAATGTCTCCAAAAAATGTATCATTTCATTTTCTCTGTAAAAAATTCTAACACACTATCACAATCTGCATACTTGATTGTTTTTAAATTTCACAACTAAAATACATTCTCCTAAAAGAATACCCAGAATGGTAGACAATAAAACCACAACGCACCTTTCCCTAAAATGGTGTGACAACATGAATCATTACGATAAAGGATGAGATTTTCAAGAAACATTGACAATGAATTCATTAAGATTCAAGTAGTGCAAAGATAACAATATTGCACCACTAGATCCAACCCCAGGGACAATATTGTTCATTGTTATATATCACTGGAGTCATTCTACTCTAGGTAGCCTCCATTAATCTCATCTCTGCGGAAGTTCTTGACAATTGGCTTTATTAATGAGAAGGAAACAACAAAAAAAGGTTATATTTTATCTCATAAATAGTACCATCCAAAGTTAAAATATTAAAAAGGGTCTAAATTGAACTATCTCTAGAGAATCAAGACCCATAAGGCTCACCTAACATAATAAGGCGATGAAGAGGAGTAATTGTAGTAGTTATATGCTTTTTTTTCTTGAACCGTTGTTTCACTCTACCCTGCTTTAGTTTTGTTTCTTGCATTTTGTATATGAGTACCTAGTCCAAATGGAAAAATTAAGTTAGTGAAAGAGCAATAGTACATAATATGAAACCTCCAAGAAAAATGATAAGAAAGCATAGGAAGTGTGAAGCAAGTTGCTAAGGACTTTTTTTAAGGCAACTAGTTAAAACAATAAGCAAACAGAAACTGCACGAATAGCTGCTGCAAGATCCTCCCGGGCTTTTCTCCCTGAATTGCTCTATGAGAAATCTATACTAAACACTTAAAAGACTACTTTTTAATGTGATTTCTTGTTTACAGAATATTCAATGCTCTTGAAAAGATGAAATGTACATTAATGGTGTTTCAATCAAATAGATATTGTAGGACAAATTATTTCATACTTATAAAAGCTTTTAAAGATCCCAAGCTAGAAGACTCTCAACAAGCAAACTAATTTATTAATTAAACCCAATAATAAAGCAGATGGAAAGATCATTAACAGAATCCAAATGTTAGAAAGTTGGAACAAGAGCTAACCCTCAAGTATGGTGACGAGTGTATTATTAAGTGATTTTTCTTGTAGTGGCCGAAACGAGCTCACAGACAAAGTGATAGTCAATATCTATGTGTTTGGCACGTTTATGAGCACTTGGATTTTGACTAAGGAATATGGCACTACTATTGTCCGAGTAGAGTGTGGGGGAAGACGGAATCTTGACTTGAAGTTCACGAAGAAGTTGAAGAACACAAACCAATGATATTAAATAATTGTATTTTTATTGAATAAATAATGAGTTAATTACATTGGTATTTATACACTGATTTAAATGATACAAATAAAAAGTAAAAAAGATATAATTACAGTTCCTAAATTGGTGGAACAATAAAAGACTAGATCTTCGTGATTTATTTAATACTATTAGAGAGTAAAACAGCCCTTGACGATTTAAAAAATTATATATATATATATTTATGCAATGTTACTATTAAGAAATTTAATTAATAAATTAATTTCAAGTCTCTTTATAGTGAGGTATTTTTCAAATGTAAATTAGTTTAAGAGCTAATTTTGAGTGTGTTTTGTTGTTTTCAACATTACATGATTTTGGAACTAATAAATCGTATAATCAACGTAATTTTTTTATTTATTTTTTCAGTTTCCTAGTAACTTTTTTCATTTTTTTTAAATGTGCATTTGTTGAAAAAAAAAAAGATACCTTTTCACAAAAAATTTGGGGTACAATGGTTTGTGGGAGTGAACTTATTGATTACGATTTTCAAGTATTTCGAAAATTCACATATATTTCGACGAATATCCTCGAAAAAAGCAGCAAAAACCAATTATAAAGTTTTTCGTAAAATATCGAACAACCAAAAGCAAGATTTTCTTCAAAAAAAATTTTTTAAGAAGGGGGAGAGTTTTTTAACTTTTTTTTAATCGATTTCTGCAGTTTATTGTAAGGCGGTGAACTTTCTAATTGAGGGGACTGAAAAAGGTAATTGTAATTCAGTCTTTTCACACATTTCTTCTTTAAATAGTAAAAACGATGAGATGGTGAACTAATTAATTCCGGTTTCCAAATAAATGTGGCTTTTCCTCTATTCATGAAGCCTGTTTGATGTACATGACCAAGATAAGGGTTTGACTATATGCACCTCAATTTCGGAGAGATGCACTTTTTTACTAATAAACTAAAAATACTTTTCATTAAATACAGCATAGTAGATGCACTTTCTTACTAAACGCACCCCCTATTGTCATTTCTTTCCCCTTAACCCTAAATCACCATTTTTTTCGGCAACCAAGAACTAAAAAAAATTTAACAACAACAACAAATCGACCATATTCATCCATATACACTTAGAAAAACTTAGAAAATTAATAATTAAAAAAAAAATCGTCAAACCAGTGACGACCATATATACTCCCGTCGACAACAATTTGTCGACGGGAGTGTATATGGTCGACACTGGTTTGACGATTTTTTTTTTTTTTTAAATTTCGACCTTTGTTGGTCGACCATATATATTCTCGTCGATAAATTGTTATCAACGAGAATGTATATGGTCGACCAACAAAGGTCGATCAAAAAATTCAAAGTTTTTTTTAAATCGACACTGTAATATCAGCACTGTCGTCGACAACATTTTGTCGACGAAAGTGTACGTAATCGACATTACAGTGTCGAAAAAAAAGGGTTTCTGCATCTATGCAGAAAACCCTAAAAAATCGAGCCGGCCAAAAAAGAGAGAGGAAGCGGTGTGGGGTGGAGTGGGCCGATGCACATACCTGGGGCGACGACGAGGTCGGTCGGAGCGACGTGGGGTGGGCCGGCGAAATGGATGGAAAAAAAAAAAGAAGCGGCGGCGGCGGCCAAGGGAGGGGGCCGCGGCGGTCGATGGACGGGCGCGACCGCTGGCAGAGTCAATTTTTTTTTTTAACAGTAACTCGGCGGGGGGCTGTGAGGGGCGCAAGGGAGGGGGCGTCCGCTGTCAACAATTTTTTATTTTTTTTACAAACATCAGCGAGGGGCGGAAGGGTGGGGCAAGGGCGGCCACGGTGGCGGGGAATGTGAGGGTGGGGGCGAGGGCGGGTGCCGCCGCCGGCGGTGGCGACGGAGGCTGGTGGAGTGGTTTGGAAAGGGGGAGAGAAGATGAAGATGAAGATGGAGGAGAAATTAGGGTTTGAGGGTGTGGATAGTAATAAGAATTTTATGAGAAAATGACATTTATGAGTTATGACAATTAAAGGGAGTGCATCTATCTAGAGCTTTTAGGGGGTGCATCAATTGGGGGCGTGCATCTCCCCGAATTGGAGGTGCATCCGTGCATATAGTCAAACCCCCAAGATAATGCGATTATTGATATTTTTCAAAATTATAAAATAAGTTATTTTGTTATAGAGCGGCCACGACTAAACAAACCTCGATTTTACTAAACACATCCTATGACTTCAATTAGAACACACGTCATATAAAATACTCCATAATTTTTAAAAAAATTAATACTTACACCTCAATTTTAGACAATTATAACTCAATTTTTAAAAAAAATATATATATATATTAAAAACTACCAGCTAACATTAGTGCTCTAATTGCAAACCAAGTACAATACGTAAAGCAAACACCCCAATTCCCATACCTGCAACACCATGCACCAATTTAGAGATGTTACACGAACCGAGTTGCTCGTGAGCTCGGCTCGTTCGTTAAATGAGCCAAGCTCGAGCTCGTTAGATATTCGATTTACTAACAAGCCGACTCGAACTCGACTTGTTAGGCTCGATATCTATTTTTTTTTTAATTTCATTAGGCCCGTTAGGCTCGACTCGATAGACTCTTTAACGAGTCGAACCGAGCTCGTTTCTTAGCTCGTCAATGTTATCGAGCCGAGCCAAGCTCGAGCTCGATAAGAACTCGAACTTCAAATACTCATCTCGAATAACAGCCCTATGCACCATATATTAATCGAGACGAGCTCCAACGAATTTTAATCAAGTGGTTTGATTTTTTTTTAGTTATCGAGCTAAGGCTTTATTTATACCTTATCAAACATCTCGAATCGAATATTGGACCCCATTTTTTAACTAATTAGTTTAAACTTATAAATGAAATATTTAATTAATATACCACGAATCATCAGGCTTTTGAACATCTTCAAGGTAATCATAAACCAACAATCTTTGAAAGAAAGGTTTCGATCCCTCTATTTCGATGATTAGGGTACAATTTTTGATACAGGACAAGAGATTCGATGAAGTGCACCCCACAAACTGTTTCCAAAATCATTAAAAAGGGCAATTTCATCTTTTCACATGTTTTTTTAAATAAATAAAAGGGCAAGGCGGTGAACTAATTAATTCAGGTCTCCAAGTTCGAGGGAAGAGAAATGCAAAGCATGGCATAAGCCGCCAACGGGATGGCTGAAATTAAACATTGATGTAGCATTTTTTGGAGATTCTTATGAGATGGGACTAGGGATGATTTTACGTGATGATAGAGGAGAACATGTGGTTAGTCGCACCAAGGTATGGCCTGGAATATACAAATCAAACGAAGGTGAGGCCTTGGGTTTGCATGAAGCGCTATCTTGGATAAAGAACATGGAGCTGCAAAATATTATCATCGAGATAGATGCACAATTAGTGGTGGACGCTTTCAACGTTAAGGGAAACACTAATTCAGCCTTGGGGGACATCATTACCGCTTGCACGGAACTGGTGACGAGGAATTTTCCTAGCCCCTATTGTTGGGTCGAGCTTCCGAGTGTTATGGAAAGCCTTCCCAATGTTTCTTGTTACTGTTAATTTTTTCGAACACTGAGTTTCAAAAAAAAAAAAAACCGTGGACATCCTTTATTAACGAAGCCTGTTTGATTTATATGACCAAGTTAATGTGGTTTTTCAAAATTATAAAATAAGTTATTTAGTTGATTTTTTTTTATGCATATGCATTTTCCTAAATTCCTTACTCATATCTGTAAGGTATTTAAAAATGACATTGTTCAGTAATCAGTGAGTATCGAAAATCGAAAAGATTAATATAAATCAGAATTCAAATTGTCCAAATATCGTCCAATCAATTTAGTACAATAACCCCGTAAAAAAATTAGAACAACAAGATTAGGGTTGGCAACAGGGCGGGTATGGGACGGGTTTGGCCATTTCCAAGATCCGCCCCGCCAAATTTTTTAGACCCGTTACCCGCCCCATTTTGTCCCGTGAACCCGGCGGGTAAACCCGCCCCGCCATCATTTTTTTTAAATCTATTTATTTAAATAAAATAGCACATTAAAATCAACTCTTAAAACTACAATAAAACATCAATTCCAACCTCAAATAAAACATAAAATTATAACTCATAAACAACTAATCACAAAATAAATAAATAATCTAAAGATTTAAGTCTTTTTTGAAAATAGAGTAAATCGACTGCAATTTTAGAAGCCATCCTAAATCGGCAGAAATAAAGTATAGTAAATCACTAAATCCTACCACCACTCTATATAATCTAATTAGTTAGAATTGTTAGAGTAAATCGACTGCAATTTTAGAAGCCATCCTAAATCGGCAGAAATAAAGTATAGTAAATCACTAAATCCTACCACCACTCTATATAATCTAATTAGTTAGAATTGTTAGATGTCTTAGCAATGGAGAGGGGAGAATTAATAAATTAATATTATATATATATACGGGTCGGGGTCGGATCGGGTATATGCAATCCCATTACCCGTCCCATGCCCGGCGGGTATTCGTTGACCGGGTATTTACCCGCCCCGAGACCCATTTGACCGAGTATTTACCTGCCCCGTACGGGCCGGTTTTATGCGGGTCCGGATTTTTACCCGCCCCATTGCCAACCCTAAACAAGATCTTCCCAAATATATAAATAAAAATCAATTAAAAGAGGGATATTATTTATAGTGCATATTATGAAAATAAACAAGACCAACAAATTATAATTCAAGATAAATTATTTTATATGCATACGTTTCCGATATTCTGCCAAAGCCCATATTGAGAATGTGTTCCTGTAGAGTGGATAATGTAACATGCAATTATACTTGAAAAGCCCGGTAATTTCCTGTAACAAATAAAGAATTAGATCATTAATTCATATAAAATTTTAAGGATTAGTAATATGTATATTTTTTAAAAAATATGCTCCCTACCTACTAAAAGTAAGCTCACTCTCCTTATTTGTTTGTCCATAAAAAAAGTATGATCATTTCTTTTATGGAAATAATTATTTAATTTTTACCTCACAACAATCTTAAAACACTCTTACTTTATCTATTTTTTTTAAAACATGTATCCAAAAGGTAGGACTATACTTTTGGTGGAAGATTGAGGGAATATACGAAGAAGAGTGTACAAATCATTTGATCATATATATAATACCTGTTGGGGAAAATCGCCACTTTCTAACTGAGAGTTGATCAAAAGTTTTGCTCCTCGATGAAGAGGTAAGGGATCCCTATCACTCTGTTATATACTCTGTTATATACGAACAAACAAGAAAACATCTTAGCATAATTAAGATGAATATATAACAATAAAATAATTATATTGTATGTGATAAAACTCAATATTGTAAAGGACAACCAACCTGGCCGGAATAAAGTAGACTCATCAAAGCCCATGAAGTATGAACCAAGTTCGAGCGGTTTCCTTCCAGTTGGATGTACTCCTATTTACAGGGAAATCAAGAATATATATATACACTTGGAGTGATCAAATTGATAAAATTATTCATGTATGTTATGGTTATGATCCCCAAATTAACCACCTTCTAAACTTCTATATATTGGTTTAGCAGAAAAATGAAAAAGTTACCTTTTTTGGGCAGGAGAGGTAGCTTTCTCCCCATCCTCCATCACTCACCTGTGCTTTTAGCAGGAAATCAACTGCTTTTCGAATGGCTGCACAATTGTTGTAATTCTTACCAGCTGAAGTCAGTGCTCTAATTGCAAACCAAGTAGCATATGTAAAGCAAATACCCCAGTTCCCATACCTGCAACACCACGCACCATATATTAATCGAGACGAGCTCCAACGAGTTTTAATCAAGTGGTTACATTTTTTTCTTACTTATCGAGCTAAGGCTTTATTTATACCTTATCAAACATCTCAAATCGAATATTGGACCCCATGTTAACTAATTAGTTTAAATTTGTAGATGAAATATTTAATTAATATACCAGGAACCATCGGGCCTTTGAATATCCTCAAGGTAACCAACAGCCTTTGAAACAAAGGTTTCGATCTCTCTATTTCGATGATTAGGGTACAATTTTTGAAACAGGACAAGAGCTTCGATTCCTGATGAGGTGCACTCCGCATACCTGTATAACACTCTTACTAATTAGATTCACTTTAAGATGAATGAATATATTGAAACATGATAGACGAATGGGATTAATCTCACTCATGCTCAACGACAATGTCAGCGAAAAATTCTGTAGGATTTAGCAACTACAAAAAAAAAAAAAAAAAAAACAGTATTTAGCATAATGACACTCTTTATGAGTAGTAATTATATATATATTGAAGAAGCTACGCACCTCTAGCCACTCTGAGGATCCTGCCGGCTCCCAACCAGGTAAACCACCATTTTTGCTCTGCAAATAATTCATTCAATGAAATGGAATTTGCAATAAAAATAAAATTTCTTAATTACCTGCAAAGAAAGCAATATGTTGACAGCATTGAATAGTTGTTGAGGTTCCATTTTCTGTCCAACAATCTCAGGAGGCATCATAGACAAGAGAAGGCAACACTGGATTAATAGAATATTGGAAAAGTTATCTTGTGCAGTTAATGTTTTCTTTATTGATAAAGATAGATAGATATATATTACCCTGAGTCCTTCTGCAGTACAATCAGACAGCTGCCATCCATGATCTTGGTCTGAAAATGTCCAACCCCCCTTTGAAATATGACGGTACATACTTCTGAAGTCTCCAGAAGGATTGTCTTTCACCTGCAAATCTAATTTGAGTATCCCTTCCAGCAAAGCCAAAAACTTGAGTAAATTTTCGGAGTTTGAATAAATTTGCAACCTGTGAATTTTTTATAAACCATGCCCTTTTTTCAGAGTCTCGCCTATTTCATCGTGTAGATCACAAGCTATCAATGCCTGCATAGCCAAACCTGCATCCCATTCTTGGCTTCCAAAACTCTGCATTTGAGTGAAAAATTAGATTTTGAATGGCGAGTTAATTCCAGAATCATTAATTAATTTACCTGCATCTTCATGCCATCTTCAGCAAGCCATAAGTAATCAGGGATTCTTGCAAGATGTTTCTTGAAATAGTCTCCATTAGGATCCTCAACCCAACATGCCAGCATACATAACACCTTCTCCACACATCCTATAGTAATATATCGGCTGTTTTCATCTTCGTAATGAATGTGCTTCATTGTCACTTCCAGAGCTTTTTCTCTCAACTTGTTCAAAGGCCATCGAGTCAATAGAGGCTCAGTGAGTATATAACTAGCATCCCACAAAAAATCTTGTATGAAGGGATGAGGATAATAGACGTCCTCCTGCATAACAATTTATCAATGTACCTTTAATTGATCGTTTGATCATCTGTTAGGATTACAAACTGAATTAATATCAAGAATCGACTTGTAACCTAGGCTGTGTCCAATTTTAGCCTTATATTTTGTTACCTTTTCAACTGTGGTCCTTTTGGTGTCAATTTTGGTCACTTTTTGTCCAATTTTAGTTCTATAAGTTTTTACTACAATTTTAAAATTTGGTCCAAAATTGGCACCAAATTTAAAGTAAAAATACACAGGACTAAAATTAGAAACAGCCTAAGTTACATGACATTAACTCTGCAAAACTAAAATCAATACATGAATGTATATATATAACCTTTGCACATAAATGCCGCACGCTCTTCCAGTTAATATCTTCATAAGGCTCATCATACAACTCTTGTCTTAGTTGTTGGATCAAAGGAGTAATTGGACCTACGAATCTCTTGCCATATAAATATGACATTGGCATGTAAACCAATCGGCAATAGCACCACATTTTTGCTGCATTTCCACAAACATTTGTCAACTGTCCGGTTTTGACTAGCTAATTTGAACTTCAATCACTAATTAATTAATTACTTACCTGGATGAATGGGTAGAAATGAGGGAAGAAGCCAAAATTCAGGGGGCATTGGGTTGGTTCCTAACCACTCATATACTCCCAGTATCTACAAATCAATATTTCTTAATTATATTAACTTTACTGAATTCGTAAAACTAAGTTTTTTCAATTTGGACTTCAATTGTATCATATTTATATACTTACAGAAAGCCATGTCTTTCCCCAAGAAGGTATTGCTTTGGCAGTGCCATGATCAAGTATCCATTTTCTAGCTCGACTACAGGCGTTATTTTCGCCTCCATCGGGTCCTTGTCCAAGTAATCGCATACAAATGTAATTAAAGACTGTGCAGAACATTATGCTGTGGCCTTCTATGTGTAATCCCCACCCACCATCTTCATTCTGTTGTTAATTAAAAGAAGGGGTGATAATTCAACAATCCAATTAAAATTATTAATATGTTCCATCTAATCAATGATGAGCTAGCGCACCTGATGGCAATATATGTATCGCAGAGTTTCTCGACGATACTCTTGTGTAAAAACAGTTCTGAGATGATCCGTAATGTTGAGTAACATGACCTGACATTAATGTTTTCATGAGCAATAAGGTACTGTATTAATTAAAATGTAATACTGAAATAAGAATTATGACTGACCAAAGGTGGAAGAAAGAAGAGCGGGCCAGCATTTTCTGCAGGCCAATGCCCATCACTTGCTTGCAACGCCGAAAAATAGTGCACTCCTCGTCGAAGAGCCGCAGTGGCAGTCTCATAGGTTATGGCTTCGCCGTCTCCCACCTTCACTTGGGGGATTGTCTGTTTGAAATTCTTCTCATGCAACAACTTCATTTCCCAATATTATTAGAGTAGGTTTTAGTAATATTACTCGTAATAAAAAATTAAATATTGTCAAGGAAACAGAAAACGTTGAAACATATTTAAACATAAATAGTAACTAGGGTGTTTTTTTGGGTGTCATGTCAATTTTACCAATTAAAATAGGGATAAAGTACGGATTGGATCCTGAACTATTTTTTTGGTACATATAATATGGCCCTTCATCTTTTAAAGTTAAACAAAAATGCACTCCAAGTAATAAAATCCTTGTGCCATTCCATCATATTAACTGGCAAACGATGTTAGTATAATTGGTTCTTCTTCAACCCACTAGAGAAGGAGGAGAAATGGCTGCCAAGAGGCAAGAACTAAGGCAATTGCACCCAACTTAAAAACATCACAATAGAGATGCATTATGTAGAACTGTAAATAAAGATAAAAAAATGCACACACATTCTAACCTGCTTCAAAACACCATATCGTGAAAAAAATGCAAGCAGATATTTAGATATATTTTATTTTTTAATGAAATGGAGTTCCTGAATGTGATTTCTACGACAGATAGGGCCGGGTCAGGCATTTTTTGAAATATCTTCTTATTTGGGCATTTCATCAAACACGTTAACTACAATCAACAAACAACCAACTATATAAATATTGAGTCTGTCGACATTTATGCTTCCTTGAATTTGAATTTGAATTTGAACTACAGTTTCCCTCCTGGATAAGGATTTTCATGTTATAAGTCATCTCATTCCACAATATTCTATATGATCAACTTCAACATCATCATAACATAAAGACGGAGAAACAAAAGGAAAAAGAAAAGGTAAACCCACTTCTCTCTCAATCTCTCATGAGTTAAAGAAAAATTAGATGAGAGAGATTTTACTAACCTGCCTTGAGATTTTATGTTCTCGGCGGCCATTTGTCCAAGAAAAAATTGTTTACATTCGCTAACTTTCACATTTTATTAAGGTACCGCTACTAACCTCCAAAACATGTTATACATATCCCACCATTTTAAAAATAAAAATAAAAAATTATAAAATTACTAAATAACCCTTATACAAATTAAAGATAATATTTTTTTAAAAATTGAAAAAATCTTAAAAAATATAATTAAAATCTGAAAAGTATTTTAAAAGATTAATAAAATCTTAAAAAATAATTAATTTAAATAAATCAAATATTTGATTCGGGTGGAATTTACACACTTTAGATGCACATGTGAAGCTCATTTTGATGTTGATTTCATTGATTTATGGGGTGATTATCATTGTTTTGGTCGAAATAAGAGAAAGGTAATGTTTTGTCGATTTTGTAGGAAATACGATGGAATTTAGAGCAAAACACCAACCATGCTTTACTGGATCAAAAAGAGGAGTGAACCATTGGATCCGGCTCGAAAAATGGAGTGGAATAGCAAAAAGAATCGAGTCAATCGGAGGTCGGAAGATCAAGATACAGAGGGACGAAGTTGGAGGACGAAAGCGAAGGAGTCAATACGAAGTATTGGCCCGGCCGGGCGGCCAAATCCAGATTTTCACCTATTTTACGAAGGTTTGGCCCGGCCGGGCCACATTTCCCGCCCGGCCGGGCGATAAAATGCGAATTTTGGGCCAAATACGAAAAAATGAGAAAAAATGCAATTAAGTACCCGTACATCCATGTTTTGTATTACTAACTTTTCGGATTTTTAAATTAGATGTGATGGAATTTTTTCACAATCCATACAAATTCGTTATCAGAAATGGATCTAGAATTTAATTTGAAAGAATTTGTATTGTGAAGCAAAAGAAGTTAATTGGTAACACGTGTAGGTGGTGTTTTGAACATAACGATGTTTTTAAAGCTCTTTCAAAAGTGATTATGAAAATTGATAATTAATTGAGTTTACAAACACTTGTGTAAAATGGTTGACAAATTAACCTGAATCCGGCAGAGGAGATCGCTGTTGGGCTTGACCCGATGTCGATTGACCCGAAAGTGTTGGCGGGCCTTCTCCACCTCTTCCTGGAGCTCCGGGGTGCCGTAATCCGGGTCGAATTCCCATGTTTGTCTACCCACATAATTGTTGGTGCTGTACAAGTAACGACTGTCCCCTCCTTCCGCAACCTTTAGTCTCCACATTATAACTCGATCTGCATGGGGGGACTAATTTAATTAATTTGTCAAATTTATGGGGGGATTAATTTAATTAATTTGTCAAATTTATCATATATAATTAATTGTAATACCCCTGGTATTAATTATTTGTCTTACTAGGGATGTATATATGACACAGATATTAACAGCATATAGCCATATATTGATCAAATCGAGAAGTTAATTAATTTAAATTACTAGATACAAATACATGCTCACGCAAATACTTTCTTGACCACTTTACAGTTGCACATATACATGCAGAATGTGTATATAATATTAGTATATATTATCAATCTAAAAGCGTGTGATCAGAGAGATACCATACCTGCCCAGAAAAAGTGGCTTAATTAAAGATTAATTTCAAGAATTATTTTTGCAGGTTTTGATCGATGAGCTAGCACGGACAAACTGGAAAAATTGAATTAAGAAGTAATTAAAGAATGAGAGGAATATATATATATATATATATATATATAAATATGAGATGGTGTGTTGTATGTATAATTGTAAATAGATATATCGACAAAACATGACTTTAGACTTTGTGTTGCTCCATCCATGTGGTCATAACTTATCCTTTGCTAGCTTCCTTAAAATAAGTGCTCCATATTATAAGTTCCCCTCAAAAAAAAACAAAAAAGTACTCCATCTTAGTTATTTAAGTAAGTTTTGAGCAAAAGTTTTTTTAATATATAAATATTGTTTATTAGTATTATGTGAAATAAAAGTAAGGATAGTAAATACATTTTAATTTTATAAGTAATAAAGTTATTTTTCATTTGAATAAAGTAATGAAATTTTAAGTATAAATCATTAATTAAGGAACAATAAAAATGTAAAATGAATTATTAGGTAATGGAGAGTTTTTTTTTTTTTTTTAAATGATAATTTTTCTATGACAAGGCTCACTTTTTTAAATTTGAGATTTAATGATACGATTGTGATGTATACCAACCTGTACGGCCACAGTGAGACTTCCAAATCCAATTAATTGGGATTGGTAGGGAACACCTACTCAATGCTGTACGTTGGGGACATGCCAAGTTGGGCGGCCCAGCCCATGAGGGGACAGACTAAATTATACTCTATCCGTTTCGAAATAACTTTCACATGTAGATGGACAAATAAATTAAGAAAGTGTAATGCTAAAGTCTAGTATGCACTCGAGTGCATGCTATGCACCCTAGTCCATGTGCACTTTTCAATTTACCGACTTACACTTTTGGTAAATGGTGTTGCACTTTTCAATTATTACTAAAAATATTATTATACAGTTTAATAATTGAAAAGTGTAACACCATTTACCAAAAAGTGTAAGTCAGTAAACTGAAAAGTGCAACATGGACTAGGATGCATAACATGCACTTGAGTCCATAGCAGACCAACCCAAGTGTAATAATGAATATTTAAAGGGTAATTATGTAAATTTTTATATATAAGGTAAAAAAAATAGTTGACTTGTGTATATGTGTGAGTGAAAAGTAATGACATTTTTTTGTAAAATTGATGATATTGTGAGAAAAGAGTTTATAAAAAAAAAATTATTTTAAAAGTGTGAAAATTATTGTGTAACCTTTCAAAAATGAAACCATGAACGTTCATGTTATTGTAGAATGGAGTGAGTATTTTTTTTAACCTTATAAATGCATTATTTCAATTAATTATAAAATTTTTAAAATAAACAAGTAATGATGAATTGTAATCGTTTATGCAAATCGGTAAATATTCTAGAACAACATACAGTAGAAACTTTATAAATAAATTAATAATATTAGGTTTACCAAAATTTATTAATTAAAAGAGTTATTATTTTATTTATAAATTATTAATTAATACATCAATTAATATTTTATTAATATATAGGAATAAAATATTTAATTTATAAATGGTAAAGTCTAGTATGCACTCGAGTGCATGTTGTGCACCCTAGTCCATGTTGCACTTTTCAGTTTACTGACTTACACTTTTTGGTAATGGTGTTGCACTTTTCAATTATTACTAAAAATATTATTATATAATTTAATAATTGAAAAGTGCAACACCATTTACCAAAAAGTGTAAGTCAATAAACTGAAAAGTGCAACATGGACTAGGGTGCACAACATGCACTCGAGTCCATAGTAGACTAACCCTTTATAAATATTCTTTCAATCACGTTAAATAATTTTTTGTTGAGCTATGAAAAAACGGCACTAGAAGTTTTTACGATGATAAGAAAAATTAGAGACGAGATTCAAAGTAAAGTTTTTTTTTTTTTTTTGTTGGTTTAATTCAAAGTAAAGTTGATTTCAACAAAAAAAAAAAAAAAGGCAATTGAGTCATTTCTTAAGAAATATTCATAAATCATTCATGTACATGAGAAATTATTAGGAGTAATTTATATTTTATATGGGGTCTATAGAAATTATAAAAATGTATTATCTTATAATTTTATCGAGTTTATTAATTTAGCATCCTATTCTCGAGTCCGCCAAAATATTATTTTAGAGAATTTATTAAGTAATGGAGTATTAATTTATAGAGTTTCTACTGTAAATGAGAAACTTATGACTCGTCATAAAATAATTATTTTTTCTTAAATTCTTTTAAAACAATATGGGTTAATTGCAAAAAAAATCACCACCTTTTGAGTATTTATCAATTACAACATATTCTTTTTTCTTTGCAATTTGATGCACCATCTTTTTAAAATTTACAATTTGATGCACAATTTTTTTAAGTTTTACAATTTGATGCATCGATATATTTTCCGGTCATTTTTAATTCGACATGACGGTCTAAAATTGTGAATTTACCATGTTGTGTGCGATTAGAGAAAAAAAATACACAACATAACATACGAAAAAACTATTTTATGTGATTAAGTAAAAAAATAAACATAAAGAAAAAACACTACTACATATTTGGTCTTTGATTAGGGTGTTATTTGCACGTTGAAGATGCATATTTGAAGCTCATTTGATCTTTATTTCGTGGAATTATACATTGAATATGGTTGTTTAAGCCGAAATGAGAGAAAGGTTGTGTTTTGTCGATTTTTGTAGGTAACACGATGAAATTTGGAGCAAAACACATACCACAAGTGACCGTACAGGAAATAGGAATGCACGGTTGGATTCGTCTCAAGAAACGGAGTGAATTAGCCTAAGGAATCGAGTCAATCCGACATCCGAGGCGAAAGTTATGCAAGGAAACGAGATGACGTGCCAAAAGACAACACACGGCCGGGTAGGCATCACCCGGCCGGGTAGAATCAACCCGGCCGGGTCACTTCAACTCGGCCAGGGTTAAATTTGGAGGAGCTTCGTGTTTGGCCCGGGTGGAACCCACCCGGCCGGGTGGGAGTGACCCGGGCAAGGCCAAATTATTGGGAAGCTTCGTGTTTGGCCCGGGTGGAACCCACCCGGCCGGGTGGGAGTGACCCGGGCAAGGCCAAATTATTGGGAAGCTTCGTCTTGTGGCCGGGTGGCATGCCCGGGTGGGAGCCACCCGGCCGGGTCGCATCATGTTCGGGGTATTTCGGCCATTTTCTCCAATTTTGAAGGGCTAAAGTGCAAAAACTCATTTTTGGAAGTATTGCAACATATAAAAGGGCCCCATTTCAGTTTTGGAGAGACACACAAGACCTTGGAGAGGAATTAACACACAAACACACATAGTTGTAGGGGTTTTCATATTTTTGCAATTTTCATTTCATAGTTAGCTTAGATTCTAGTTTAATTTGAGGATTCAAGTGAAGATTTCCATTGGGCTTTGTAAGTAATTGAAGTTTGTAGCTACATTTCAAGTTTTAAGGTGATATCTCTTTAATTCTCATCTCAATTTACCAATTCTATTATTTCTTGCATTTGATTTCTTAATTGTGATGGAATATGTGATTTCTTGCATTCTAGCCATGGATTTCTATCCTAGAACCATGGGCTAAGTATTAATTGCCTAGGGTGTTGAAGTTTTGGTGGTTATGTGGTGTAATTATGGATCAATTGCATGATTAGCTTAGGAATTGGGTGTATATGCTTCTAGTGTGGTAGTTTGCATGATTCAATTGGTTAATTCACCCTATTAGCTAGCATTCTTAGTTGTTCGACTTCAACGACCGTATTGGGTTGCATGATTAGGAATGTGTGTATGAGCTTGAATTAGTCAATTTGAATTAACATAGTAATTGGCTACACCGACCGGGGGTTAGTTACTTAGATCGACGACGCTAGACACTATTCGATTAGAGGTCGTCTATTAGAGTAGTGAAAGGACGTCTCATGAACATTAGTAACCGTGTTGAACGTGTTTATGAGACACTATCCTATGATCTTATGGTATTGATTAGACGATATAATTGCTAGTTAATGCACGTGTTCACCTAAGCCTCACAAGGGATTGGTCGACACACACGAGTGATAGCCTTTAGTTCTTCCCAACACATTAGGTTTAATTTATGTATTTTTGCCCCATAATTCACCACACGACCTACAAAACGGATACACCCGAGGCAACACCTTCTCACCTTGCACTTTCGAAAGGAAGTTAGATATCGTTTTCTTGTTTTAGTTCGTTTATTTGTGTTTAGTTTATCTAGTTAAGTACTTGTTTTTTATATTCCCGAAAATCCTTACAAAAACATTTAGTTACTACAATAGCATGATAACTTGCAATTCTAGGGATTCATTGGCACTTAATTAAATCCTTGGAACGAAATTCTACTTGGGAACTTATCTAAAAAATACGAACAAGTCAATGGCGCCGCTGCCGGGGATTTAAGCGAGTGTTATTAGTGAAACTTAGAGTTTGTTGAGTGTTATTGATAGTAGCATTTCTTTTTCGTTATCTTGTTTTTCGTTTCTCTTTGTGGGATTTGACACTTTTCTTTTGTAGGTGCATGATCACAAGATCACGTGGAGGAAACCTTGAACCATTAGACCTTGAGATCGAAGCACACGCAAGAAGAAGGAATCGAAGTAGAAACCGTCAGAGAGTCATAGAAGAACCACTTGAGATGGAGAACATTGAAGAGATGAATCCTCCACCGAATGGAGAAGATGAGCTTCAAAGAGAGAATCATCAAGTTGGAAATCAAGTTGGAGGGAATCCACCTCAAAACCCTCCACAAAACCTCATTAATCCCAATCCACAATATCCACCTCAAAACCACTTTCCATATCAAGGATACAATCCTTACCCCTATCCACCTCCACAACAAGCCTACTATCCACCACATCAACCTCATCCATATCCACTACATCAACACCCATATCCTCCTCCTTACCAATATCCTCCACCTCAACAAATTCAAGAGGAATACGTCCCTCCTCCTCCACATATAGAAGAACCTCAACGTGTGTACCATGGAAGGCCAATGAGGGAATATTTTGAACCTCAACCTAGGGAGCATTACGATGGGTTGGCAAGACCAAGGGTGGAGGCGAACAACTTCGAGATTAGTGCCTCTCTATTAAGGATGTTGAGGGAGAGACAATTTGAAGGAAGGACGGAGGAAGGATTTGAGGAAGACCCGAATGAACATCTTGCTCAATTCTTGGAGATAGCAGACACTCTCAAGCAAAATGGAGTTTCGGAAGATGCTAAAAAGATGAGGCTATTTCCGTTTACATTGTCGGGGAAAGCAAAAGCTTGGCTACATTCAAGCATTCCCGCCGGAGAAGTGAGGACGTGGGAAGATTTGAAGAAAAGATTCCTATTGAAGTACTACCCTCCTTCAAAGACGATGGAAGCCAAACAAAAGATCTCTACGTTTAAACAAGGTCCAAATGAGGGAATCAAAGAAGCATGGGAAAGATTTACGAGTCTTCTCATCACATGCCCCCATCATGGTTTCCCAATTGAACAAACAACTTGTTGGTTCGTTGGTGGGTTGCGATTGGAAGATCAACACCACATTGACGCTTGTGCGGGGGGTTCAATTTGGATGAAGTCGGTAGAGGAGATCAATGACATAATAGAGGGGATAGCAAGCAATACTTTCAAGACGAGAGTGGACCGTGGAGCACAAAATCGGGTAGCCCAAGTGGATGCTAATGATAGCATAAGAGCAATGATGTCTACACTCATTGAAAAGGTAAATGTTTTATCTCAAACAAGAGATAATCATTTATCCTTTGTGCAAGAAGATCCTCAATTGGGACATATGGAAGAAGTGCAATACATGGGTCAACAAGGATATCCACAAAATTTTCAAGGGAATCGACAATATCAAGGCCAACCACCATATCAAAATCGTGGTCAAGGATATCAAGCTCCTCCTCAAAACCGATTCCAAGGGCAATCTTCATCATCTCAAGGACAAGGGGGACCATCCCCTCAATACCAAGCTCCTCAAAACCCGAATTTTCGGAGGAATGAGAATTTGTCATATTCGAATCCTAAAGGTGCTATTCAATATCCTCCCGGATTTGATCCCGGAGCAAAACTCCCAAGTGGAGAAGGAAAGTCCTCCACGGATGAGCTTCTTGCACTCCTCATGAAGAGAATGGAGACAAGTGAGAAGAAATCCGAAGCATCCGACTCCATCCTTGCCCAACTTGTGAGTAACCAAAAATCTACCGAATCGATGCTTGCTCAACTCACGAGTAACCAAAAATCAATGGAATCCATGATTGGCCAACTTATGAGTAATCAAAAATCAATGGAATTCCAAATGGGACAAATGGCAACTTCAATTGGATCTCAACCTAACAAAGGGAAATTTCCATCGACAACCGAAGTGAATCCGAAAGAGCATTGTAAAGCCATTAAGTTGAGGAGTGGCACTTCTTATGAAGGACCAAAAATGCCCACGGATGATGATGATGAGAAAGTCGATGAAGAGATTGAGGAAGTTGAGGAAGGGAAGCAAGATGAGGAAGTGGAAGTTGAAGGAAGGAATGAGGATAAAGATGAAGAGAAAGAGAAGAAAGAGGAGGAAAGTGGGGACGACGAAGCAAAGAGTCCAAGGACTCCAAAGTGGAAGATTGCTAAGGAGCTAAGAGAAAAGAAGCATGATGTACCATGTGACAAATGGGGTGTTCCCATTACTCATGTACCTCTTCCCTTTCCTCAAAGGTATATGAAGAAGAGGTTGAACGAGAAGTTTAGCAAGTTCATGGAAATCTTTAAGAAGATTCACATCAATCTTCCTCTTCTTGATGCGTTGGACCAAATGCCCCACTACATGAAGTTTCTCAAGGATTCGATTGCAAACAAGAAGAAACTTGGAGTTCATCAAGCGATCAATCTATCGGAGGAGTGTAGTGCGTTATTACAAAGAAGTCTACCAACCAAGTTGAAAGATCCGGGGAGTTTTACAATTCCTTGTGAAATTGGGGGTAGCGATGCAATTTGGGCTCTATGTGACTTAGGGGCAAGTATCAACCTCATGCCTTACTCGATTTACAAGAGGTTGGATATGGGGGAGTTGTTACCAACGACCATGACTTTGCATCTAGCCGACCGATCGGTGAAGACACCAAGAGGGATTGTTGAGGATGTGTTGGTAAAAGTTGACCGATTTATATTTCCCGTGGACTTTGTCATTCTTGACATGGCGGAAGATGAGCACGTCCCGTTGATTTTGGGAAGACCTTTTCTCGCAACGGGGGAGGCAATGATCAATGTGAAGAAAGGGGAATTGAAATTGAGTTTCAATCATGAAGAAATCACATTTTCAATCTACAAGTCTTTGAAAGAGATTGGAGAAGTGGAGTCTTGCAATTTCCTAGATGTTGTTGACAACATGGTGCAAAATGAATGGGAAGATTTCTCTAACTCTTCTTTAACTCATTCCATTTCTTCATTTTTATGTGATTCTTTGATTGTCTCTAATGATTTGTTGCCAAGTTCTCATAGGGATTCAATAGAAGAAGTGGATGCCATGGAGATGAGAAGGAGACCTCCAATCCTACCACTTCATATCCCCGTTGAAGGAGGACAAAGCCCGGAAGAAAAGAAGGAAAAAATGAAGCCATTACCGGAGCACCTCAAGTATGCATACTTGGATAGCGAAATGAGGTACCCCGTTATCGTTTCCTCTTTGTTGAATGATGTTGAGTTGGAAAAATTGTTGGTTGTGCTTGCTAGAAATAAGAAAGCCTTAGGTTGGACCATTGATGATTTGAAGGGAATTAATCCGTCTATATGCATGCATAGGATTAGGACCGAGAGTGATGTTAAACCCATAGTCCAACCTCAAAGACGAGTAAATCCTATATTGCAAGAAGTCATTAGGAAAGAGGTTATCAAATTCTTAGACTCGGGTATGATTTTTCCCATAAGTGATAGTCCATGGGTTTCACCATTGCATGTTGTTTCTAAAAAGGGGGGTATGACGGTCATAAAAACCGATCAAAATGAGGTAATAGCTACAAGGGTAGCAACCGGGTGGAGAGTGTGTGTAGATTATAGGGAGTTGAACAAGGCTACATGTAAGGATCATTTTCCCCTTCCCTTTATGGACCAAATGTTAGATAGACTTGGTGGATTTGCTTATTATTGCTTCCTCGACGGTTATTCCGGGTACAATCAAATAATGATTGCCCCCGAAGACCAAGAGAAGACAACCTTTACATGTTCCTATGGAACGTTTGCTTGGAGACGCATGCCATTTGGGTTATGCAATGCACCGGCAACATTCCAAAGGTGCATGATGTCTATTTTCCATGATTTAATTGAGAGAGTGATGGAAGTTTTCATGGATGATTTTTCGGTGTTTGGTACATCATTTGACACGTGTTTGGATCATTTGGAGTTAGTGCTTAAAAGATGCCAAGAGACCAACCTTGTCCTTAATTGGGAAAAGTGCCATTTCATGGTTAAGGAAGGGGTGGTACTTGGTCATCATGTGTCTTCTAAAGGTTTGCAGGTTGATCGGGCAAAGATAGTTGCAATAGAGAAGCTCCCTCCTCCATCGAACGAGAAAGGAATTCGTTCATTCTTGGGCCACGCCGGTTTTTATAGACGGTTCATTCAAAACTTCTCTAAACTTTCTAAACCCCTTTCACATTTACTTGAAAAGGATGTCCCTTTTGTTTTTGATGATGCTTGTTTGAATGCTTTTAGTGCATTGAAGGAAGCATTGATCCACACTCCCATCTTAGTAGCACCGGATTGGACGGAACCGTTTACATTGATGTGCGATGCTAGTGACGTGGCAATGGGGGTAGTTCTTGGGCAAGTAAGGGAGAAGGTATTCCGAGCTATATATTATGCTTCAAAAACATTCAATGGAGCTCAAGTGAATTATACAACTACGGAGAAGGAACTTCTAGCGGTTGTGTATGCATTTGATAAGTTTCGACCCTACCTAGTAGGTGCGAAAACTATTGTGTACACGGACCATGCCGCTATTCGTTACTTAATGGGAAAGAAGGATGCAAAGCCAAGGCTAATCCGATGGATCTTACTTCTTCAAGAATTTGACATTGAGATCAAGGATAAGAAGGGGAGTGACAATGTGATAGCCGATCACTTGTCCCGGATTGAAAGAGCTACGGAATACAAGGAAGAATTTGGAGAAGTAAAAGAAGAGTTTCCGGATGAGAGGTTGTTACGTGTCCATGGAGCATTTGTGGGAAAAATTCATGATGAGGGACCTTGGTACGCGGATATAGCTAATTACTTAGCAAGTGGAAGCATACCATTTGGTGTTAACACTTATGAGAAGAAGAAGTTTTTTAAGGATGTGGAGAGTTACATTTGGGACGACCCTTTTGTCTTGAAGAGGGGAGTTGACTCAATCATCCGAAAATGTGTTCCAAAAGAAGAATGGGAAAACATCATGACCCATTGTCACTCATCTCCATGTGGAGGACATTATGGGGGTGAGAAGACGGCTTTGAAAGTACTCCAATCCGGATTTTATTGGCCATGGGTATTCCGGAGTTGTAAAGAGTTTGTGATGAGATGTGACAAATGTCAACGGAGTGGAGGGATTTCTAAGAAAAATGAGATGCCATTGACAAACATTGTGGAAGTCGAATTATTTGATGTTTGGGGGATTGATTTCATGGGACCATTTCCATCTTCAAATGGGTACACATATATTCTACTTGGAGTTGATTATGTGTCAAAATGGATAGAGGCCATTGCTACTAAGGCCAACGATGCTAACACCGTCATGAATTTTTTGAAGGGGATCTTCACTAGGTTTGGCGTTCCAAGAGCTCTCATTAGTGATGGTGGGAGCCACTTTGTGAACAAATTGATGGAAAAGCTACTTGCAAAGTATGGTGTCACACACAAAGTAGCAACTCCATATCACCCTCAAACCAATGGGTTGGCCGAAGTTTCAAATAGACATATCAAGAAAATCTTGGAAAGGACGGTGAGCACTAGCCGGAAAGATTGGGCTAGCAAGCTTCCGGATGCACTTTGGGCGTATAGGACGGCATATAAGACTCCACTTGGTATGTCGCCTTACCAATTAGTCTTTGGAAAGGCATGTCACCTTCCCGTTGAAGTGGAGCACCAAGCACTTTGGGCTTTGAGAAAGGTGAATTTGGATAGTGACTTGTGTGGTGAGAAAAGGGTGCTTCAATTGCATGAACTTGAGGAATTTCGTGAGGATGCATATGCAAGCTCACAATTGTTCCGTGAGAAGACTAAGAGATGGCATGATGCCCGTTTGTCCATGAAAATCTTCGAAGTGGGTGATGAGGTTCTCCTTTATAATTCAAGGTTAAGTGTTTTCCCCGGGAAGTTAAAGTCCAAGTGGTTTGGACCATTTCATGTAACTAGAGTATATCCCACGGGTTTTCTCGATCTTGTGAATGAGCAAGGGGAGGAATTCAAGGTGAATGGGCACCGTGTGAAGCATTACTATTCTCTTCCCAACAAGGGGGTAGTACATGTGATTGGGCTCCGTGATCCTTGAACTAAGGGAGTTCCGTCCGGCATAGGACGTTAAACCTAGCGCTAAATGGGAGGCAACCCATTTTTACTTGCTTTATTTCTCTTTTTGTTCAAATAAGTGTGATTAGTTGATATTCTTTTTGTGGAGAACTCTCTTGGTAGGTAACAAATTACCCACGGGATGGAAGTTGTTCGTCGTGGATGAAAGTTTTGAGAAGTAACGAAGATTGGAGTTGATCGCCATCATGAGGTACACCCCGTCCCAAACTTAATATTGCTTTGCAATATTTAAGTTTGGGGGGGGTAGGGAAATTTTCTTGTGATTTATTGTGCTTGAGTTGTGATAAATTTGAACACTTGTCATTGATGAATAGTGGTGTGACATATACTTCTTGACTTGTGTTTAATATTGATGCATGGTGGTTGTTGACATTATTGATTGTTGGATGAAATGATTTTGAATAGTGGTTTGAGCTATTTTGTGATTGGTTGAATATTGTTTGCCATTGAAAATCATTGCAAGTTCTTGGTGAAAATCTCTTTTTCAACACTATTTTTCCAAACTTTTATTTGCTTTGCAAAGAAAAAGTTTGGGGGGGTATGTTCGTATTGTAATTCGATTTACACCAAGAACTATGCACGCTCAATGAAGTGGTGATTTAATTATGGAGTGAAAGTGTGAACTTGTCATGGAATGAACAGATTTTGAGTGTAATTGAGCAAGTGGTGAAGTTTTGACCCAAAAAAATGAGATTTTCAGGAGGTGCCCGGGTGGAAACGACCTGGCCGGGTGGGTGTTACCCGGCCAAAACACGTAGGGAACGGAAAAAAAGGGTTGCCCGGGTAAAGATGACCCGGCCGGGTGGGTTTTACCCGGCCGAAAGTCGAAGCCAACAAAAAATTTCATTTGCCCGGGTGGAAGGCGACCCGGCCGGGTGGGTGTTACCCGGCCAAAACGCGTAGCAAAGAGGAGTGACCGGGTTGGAGCGACCCGGCCATGTCGCGCATCACCCGGCCTGTTCGCATTTTTAATCGGGCGGGGCATTTCGACCCGGGTAAGTTTTCTCCACCCAAACCCATTTACACTCAAACCCTACCCACACATTCACACACTCTATAAAACCCTCCCCACACTCAAAACACACACATTCTTTCTTGAAAAGGGCACAAGAATTCGGCACTCTCCCCTCCCTTGTTTCTTCTCACATTTCTTCAATTTTTCTTGAGGAATTCACCAAGAAAATCAAGACCCAAGGTATGTAACTCATTTCCCCCAATTTATTTGCAAGAATGAGCATGATTTAGAAGTTTTTGAAGGTTTTTCTTGCATGTTTTTGGGAAGTGACGAAAATTCAAAATTTGACATGGGTTTGTTGATTTCTTTGGTGTTTCTTCCATGGGCTTTGTGTATTATGGGTAATTATTGATAAATGTTGAATAGCAAGTCTTAATTTCAAATACCCATGGAGAAATTTGAAGGATTTAGAGGTAGAATTGTGAATTTATGCTTTCATGAGAAAAATGGTGTTCTTGAGCATGTTGTGTTTAATTGATGAGCATGTTAGTTCTAAAGCTTGGATTTTGTTTAAGAATGCCTACACATGCTATTTTGGAGTTAGTAGAAGTGTTATTGTTTGGTTTGGTGAAGATTTTTCTTTCAAACATTTCTACAAACACTTGGTGAGCATGATTTTTGTGAAGAAAGTGAGAGAAAACTGTTGGTATTTGAGAAAATCAAAGAAGAATTGTGGTTGTATGTGAATAGGCATAGGAAAGTTCATGTCTTGACTTGAATTAAGTGTGAAAACTTGATGTTTAATTGAAAGAAGTCACATGCAATGTATAATTCTTTGATAATTTGAAGAAAATCATTAACTTTTGTTGATTGTGCTCATTTGTAGGATGTCTAGGAAAAGATCGAAAGGAGAGAGTTCTAGAAGGGAGATGAGTGTGGATGATCTTTGTAAAGAAAAGTGTGGAGTATGGCCATCGAAAATAGGAATTGATTTTGGAGATAGAGGGATGGAATACGTGGAGGCCTTTGCCAAGATAATAAACACCACATGTAGGCCGACACGATACCCGGATGAGGCGTGTATGGTGAGGATGGGCATAAAAGATGATGTGCACGAGTTGTTTGACAACATAGGTTGGGAGCACATTCTACTTATTAAAAGGGAATCGTGGATGAAATTCATTGTGGAGTTCATGTCCACTCTTGAACTAAAGGAGGGAAGGAGAGGAACTCCCATCGGAATATCATTCCGGATGGGAAATGAAGATCAAGAGCTCTCCTTTGACGAGATTAACGAGATGTTCGGAACTGTAATGAATGTAGCTCCCACCACTCCTCAAGAAATGAAGGGATTCAGAGAAGAAGAATTTTGGATAAAATTGACCCGGAGGGGCATTAACGATCGGCCCAAGTATGACCCTAGCCACTCCAAGGCTTCACTCATCCGGAACCCGGTGTTCCGATACGCCCACAGAATCCTCTCAAACGTTGTCTTTGGAAGGTTTGAGGCGGGTGCTGTTAGGAGGGATGAGCTGTATGTATTATGGTGTATGGTGAGAGGGAAACCTCTTAACATGGGAGCCTTCGTAATGGAGCAACTGTTGAGGCATGTCAAGAGAGATGTCTCAAATTTCATGTTGGGAGGCATTATCTCAACTATTGCCGAGAGCTACGGGTTAGAACTTGAGAGGTCAAGGGCTATTAAGGGTGGATCACTCCTCGACTTGGGATTGATGGAGAGGATGAAGATGTTGAAGTTCGATGACAGGAGAAGGACTTTCGTTTTCATACAAGAGGACGAGAGTGTATTTCCATTACCATATCGGGGGTTGACTTCACATAGGAGGGTCGAAAATTGGGACATGGGGTCCCCACAACACCACCAAGTTGTTGACGCATATGCAAGTGGAAGAAACGTCCCGGACCTCTTCATTCAGTTACCACCGAGAGGAACCAATGTTGAGGCAATTGAGGGTCCACCTAGTCCTCCACATCGTGATAGGGGTGAATCGTCTTCAAGGCAGTTCGATCATGAAGCTCCGGCCCCTACTCAGAACGTGCCTAGAAATCTTGATCAAGTCTACACAAGGGGTACGAGTGGTGTAGGGAATCTAGTGCGAAGTATTGATGGATTGACTGTGTCAATGAGAGAGATGAGAACGAGCTTTGATGAGAGATTCACTAACATGGAGAACGAGTCGAGAAGCTTGCGCACCACGGTGGAGGATGGAATGAGAGAATTACGAGACCAACAACAAGCCTTCAACTCGTGGGTCATGCAATATGGTTTCCCGGGAATGCAACCACCACCTCATTGAGAGGAATGTGTGGTTAAGTTCTTCTTACCCTTTATCTTTTCCATTCCCTTTATGATTTGTGTTCAATATGTACTCTAATTAATTCCTTGGGATTTGTAATATTTGATGGATGATTGTTATTGTTTTGAATTATGTGTGAGTTGGAATGTGTGGTGAATGAATGTTTAAGATTGTGATTGGGTTGTAAATTGTAGATGGTATAATCATTGAGACACATTTGATGATGTTTCGTGGTGAATTTGATTCCTTGAATGTGTACATGATTGGAATGGATCATCTTGTTTATGTTGTAATCATCTATTTGTCTATGGATGTTTTGCATACGCAATGAGTGATGTGTGATGATGATTGATGAATGATTGAGTATTGAATGAACCGGTGAGAGTTGAGCTTTGAATCGAGCATTAATCCGGTTTATTTCATTTGTGAGTGGATCAATTCATTGCTTGTTTTTCTAGAACTTGCCCAAGTTCTTGCTTGAGATCATAATTGTGTGATACTTTGAGATATGATGTAGGCCATCTTTCGTACTACAAGTCACTTAGCCATATTTTTCCAAATAACCAAAGAAATTTTCCGTAGTTAGCCCGTTTGAGCTTGAGTTCCCATTTTCTTGGCAACCTACCATGTTTAACCATTTAGCTTTGTGAGCCTTTGATGTCCAATTCTAGTGGAGAACAAAAAGAGAGTGGGAAAACATATACTTAAATGCATTTGGTTTGAGGAGAAAAAATTGGCAAGTTTGTGAAAAGAAAGAAAAAGATGAAAGTGAGAAAAAAATGAGAAAATAACAGAAAAAGTTGAGAAAGAAAAGAGGGACAATGAGCCCCAAGTGCTTTAGAAGAAAATAAATTGAAAGGGTGAGTGATTGGCTACAAAAGATGAGGAGATGAGAAGATGAGGAGATGATTGCATGTGAGGCATTTGAATGAAAAGTGAGAATGAAGGTGTGTAAACCTTATGAGAGTAAGCTTGATGTGTTGAAAAACAACTCTCATTCTTCACTAGACGAGTCACTTCCTCCATATTTATCATACCCCGTCCAAAGAGCCAACGTTACGTCCATGTGTAAGACCTATTGATCTTATAGTTGAACATGTTGTGGTGGAAAGATTGTAGAGCTTGGGCAAGCTTATGGTAATTGCAATGCGTGATTTGATTGATGAGTGTCCATTGTCCTTAATTTGTTTGAGTGTTTGAGAGAAACACCACATCTTGTGAGTTGAACTTGAGCATTTGGATATTGTCATCACCATCACTTGTTATTGTATGTTGAGCATGCGTGGGGTAACTAGATTGATTTTCAATGATGAACTTGTGATCATTTTGAGAATGTAATTTGAGAAAGAAGAATTCATTTCATTCATCGGAGACGTGGGATTTTTCATTGATTATCCATTTGCAACCGTACACCCTCTTGCTTTTATTCTTTTGTTACTCGGGGACGAGAAACGGTTTAAGTTTGGGGGAGTTGATTAGGGTGTTATTTGCACGTTGAAGATGCATATTTGAATCTCATTTGATCTTTATTTCGTGGAATTATACATTGAATATGGTTGTTTAAGCCGAAATGAGAGAAAGGTTGTGTTTTGTCGATTTTTGTAGGTAACACGATGAAATTTGGAGCAAAACACATACCACAAGTGACCGTACAGGAAATAGGAATGCACGGTTGGATTCGTCTCAAGAAACGGAGTGAATTAGCCTAAGGAATCGAGTCAATCCGACATCCGAGGCGAAAGTTATGCAAGGAAACGAGATGACGTGCCAAAAGACAACACACGGCCGGGTAGGCATCACCCGGCCGGGTAGAATCAACCCGGCCGGGTCACTTCAACTCGGCCAGGGTTAAATTTGGAGGAGCTTCGTGTTTGGCCCGGGTGGAACCCACCCGGCCGGGTGGGAGTGACCCGGGCAAGGCCAAATTATTGGGAAGCTTCGTGTTTGGCCCGGGTGGAACCCACCCGGCCGGGTGGGAGTGACCCGGGCAAGGCCAAATTATTGGGAAGCTTCGTCTTGTGGCCGGGTGGCATGCCCGGGTGGGAGCCACCCGGCCGGGTCGCATCATGTTCGGGGTATTTCGGCCATTTTCTCCAATTTTGAAGGGCTAAAGTGCAAAAACTCATTTTTGGAAGTATTGCAACATATAAAAGGGCCCCATTTCAGTTTTGGAGAGACACACAAGACCTTGGAGAGGAATTAACACACAAACACACATAGTTGTAGGGGTTTTCATATTTTTGCAATTTTCATTTCATAGTTAGCTTAGATTCTAGTTTAATTTGAGGATTCAAGTGAAGATTTCCATTGGGCTTTGTAAGTAATTGAAGTTTGTAGCTACATTTCAAGTTTTAAGGTGATATCTCTTTAATTCTCATCTCAATTTACCAATTCTATTATTTCTTGCATTTGATTTCTTAATTGTGATGGAATATGTGATTTCTTGCATTCTAGCCATGGATTTCTATCCTAGAACCATGGGCTAAGTATTAATTGCCTAGGGTGTTGAAGTTTTGGTGGTTATGTGGTGTAATTATGGATCAATTGCATGATTAGCTTAGGAATTGGGTGTATATGCTTCTAGTGTGGTAGTTTGCATGATTCAATTGGTTAATTCACCCTATTAGCTAGCATTCTTAGTTGTTCGACTTCAACGACCGTATTGGGTTGCATGATTAGGAATGTGTGTATGAGCTTGAATTAGTCAATTTGAATTAACATAGTAATTGGCTACACCGACCGGGGGTTAGTTACTTAGATCGACGACGCTAGACACTATTCGATTAGAGGTCGTCTATTAGAGTAGTGAAAGGACGTCTCATGAACATTAGTAACCGTGTTGAACGTGTTTATGAGACACTATCCTATGATCTTATGGTATTGATTAGACGATATAATTGCTAGTTAATGCACGTGTTCACCTAAGCCTCACAAGGGATTGGTCGACACACACGAGTGATAGCCTTTAGTTCTTCCCAACACATTAGGTTTAATTTATGTATTTTTGCCCCATAATTCACCACACGACCTACAAAACGGATACACCCGAGGCAACACCTTCTCACCTTGCACTTTCGAAAGGAAGTTAGATATCGTTTTCTTGTTTTAGTTCGTTTATTTGTGTTTAGTTTATCTAGTTAAGTACTTGTTTTTTATATTCCCGAAAATCCTTACAAAAACATTTAGTTACTACAATAGCATGATAACTTGCAATTCTAGGGATTCATTGGCACTTAATTAAATCCTTGGAGCGAAATTCTACTTGGGAACTTATCTAAAAAATACGAACAAGTCAGTCTTGGAGAGCTTTTAGAAGAGCTCTCCAAGTGGGAGCTCTCCAAGTTAAATTGCACTTGGAGCCAAGTGCAAAAAGGACTCTCCAAGTGCAATTTAGCTTGGACAGCTCCCACTTGGAGAGCTCTTCTAAAAGCTCTCCAGCTCTCCAAGGCCAAATATGTAGTAGTGAAAAATTAAGACAATAGAGGAATAAATATGATTTTGGTTAATGCACTACTTGTGTGATTAGATTTTTTAGTTTTTCTTTTTTTGCTAAACATGTTAATGCACATCAGAGGAATAAATATGATTATATATGAATTGTTTTGTTTTGCATAATTTCTTGACATATTTTTTTTAAAATAAAATTATATAGATATTACATTTGTATGGAGGATAAGAGTTTGAGATGGAAAACACCCACTCAATACCTATAATATCAAAGGGTAATGATGGAGAATTTTATCGGAAATCATAGAAAGTATATATTGGATTAGTGGCAATTTATGTAAAAAAATGTTTTTAAAAATGTGTGTCTTTCATTAAAAAAAAATTATTAGTTGATAGTCTATGTTTTTAAAAATGTGTGTCTTTCATTAAAAAAAAATGTGGTGAGTTAGCTATTTTCGTGTCAAGTTAAATTAAAATTGATCGAAAAATATATTGGTGCATCAAATTGCAAAACATAAAAAAGTGGTGTATCAAATTGCAAAGAAAAAAAGAATATGTTGTAATTGATAAATACACTAAATGTCGTGATTTTTTTTGCAATTAATCCAAACAATAATTTAGGAGTCCGAGTAAGTATTAAACTTTATATATAACTGTACAGTATATATTATGTAGATTAGTACGTATATGTAAATTTTAAAAACAATAATAATATGATTGCACAATATACTAATCTGAAGAAAGTTTTCAAACCGTTAAATGAAAAAAAGAAAGAGAAAAAAAGCTTTTAAAAGCTCGACCGTTGAGGGAGGGCGGAGCCTAACATGCCTAATCCATTCTTACATCTCCATACAGTATGTTTGTTTTGGAATTTTGAGATTTTGAAATTCGAATTTTAAAATTTAGTGAATTTTAAAATGCTAATATTTTTTATATTTTGTGTTTGTTTTTTTAGGAGAATGTATTCAATTGAGATTCTATTGAATAGTTTTGTACGTGAATTTATAAAATCTATAGAGTCCCTGCTGCAGAGTTTGACTTACTTTTTTTTAGAATTTTTATAGATTTGATAGGATTGTAGAATATATATTTTTTTTATTAATTTACATAGATTTTCGAGTTTTTTTTTTTAAATGTGAAGTGTTTTTTTAAAATTAATATTATATATATATTATATAAAATATTTTACCAATAATATATATATATATAAAGTATTTTATCAATTAAAAAAAATATATATATATATATATATTATATAAAGTATATATATTAATTAGGGGCGGGTCGGATACCCGCGGATCGGGCATAAGAACCAAACCCGACTCATACTCAATACGGGGCGAATTGACATAAGACCCAAACCCGACCCATACTCAATACGGAGCGAATCTGATCTAATCAAAGCTCGCGAGTGGGGTGGGGACCCGCGGGTTGGGTCAATATTGTCATTTTTACTTCTGATCTTTTGTCTTCAGAGTTCTCTAAAAGAATCTGTTGAAATCTCTTATTTTTAGAAGAGATTTTGGATAGTGCAATTTATTTATATTTTTGAAAGAGAATCCAACAAAATTCATAGAGTATTAAAATCCATAGACGGTTGAATACCTAGAGATTTTTAAAGACTTTTTAAATTCTGTATTGAATACCTCAAAATTTTGAAAGACTTTTAAAAATCCGAATTGAATACCTCCAAACTTTGAAAGTCCAAAAAAATCCTACAGAATCCACAACCAATACACCCCCATTAATTTAAATAGAGTTGAATTTACTTTGGACTTTGGGTGGTTTTGAAAATCGGTTTTTGAAATCCCGATGAATAGTAATACTCCCTCCGTCCGCCTATAAGTTTCTCATTTTACCATTTTTGTTCGTCCGTCTATAAGCTTCTCATACCCTTTTTGGTAAGTACTTTTTCTTACCCATCACTTTATATCTTACTTTTTCTCTCTATCTCTCTCTTTTTTCCAATCACATCATTTGTACTATATCTATTATTTAATCACTTTTCTTAATCTCTGTGCCAAAAAGTAATGGGAAGCTTATAGGCGGACGGAGGGAGTATGTGTGTTTCTTTTAAATTTTGAAATAGTAAAATATTTTAACTTTAAGTCAAATCAATGCGTAAGATTGAATAAAATTGTATTATTATATTATTGTTGGGTGGAAGTATGATTAGTTGATTGTATAATGATATAATGTATTATATTATTGTATTATTATAGTACTAGTAATTCTTCCGTGCGATGTACGGATTAAATAATGATAAATTTTTGTATGAAATTGAATAATGTGAGATGAATTCTAATAAAAATTAAAATTAAATTTGTCTTGTACACCTACCTATTTAATTATAACTAATGAACTATCTTTATTAATTTCTTTTATTAATATGTTTTTGTTAGTATATGAATTTTGTGAGAAGTATAAAATGATATATTTGATTTTTTTAAATTATATTAATTTGATACATAGTGCATTAAAAATAGTTATAAATGTAAAAAAATAAAAAAAAATAAAAATTGTAGAAGAGTAAAAAATAAAAGAAGACGCATAATTTTTTTGTTGGAATACCTTGAACTTTGCCTCTGAGTTTGTCTGGGGTCTTCTTCTAGTGGATGTAGCTAACACAATGTTAGTGAATCACATAACTTCTTATGTTTTTGTTTGTCGATTTATTTATTTTCTTGCATCACATTAAAAAAAATATTTATATAATTTCCTTATATATGAGACTATTCTATTTTTATATACATAGATAATTACAAAATTTATATAATTTCTTTATTTTTTAGGTTTATATATGATTGTGTACAATATTATTATAAAAATAATATACTCATATATATATATATTGTGTAGGTGTAATTGTAAATTTGTCATCACTACTATAGGCCTCGTATGACAACTTTAAGAAATTAAGTTACACATGGCAAGCCATTGTGTAATTGAAAAAAACAATTCTGATTAATAAAAATACCAAAAAAAATGGGAGTTACATTTTTAAATAAAATTAAGAGTTAGAGGAAGAGTGAATGACTTTTAAAATTAAAATATTATTCAAACAAAACATTAAATATTGCAATGAGTTATATAAATCAAGCAATCACTAAAATCCAGAACTATTGATCCGTGTTCCCTCATTATATGTACTCAATTGATAAACAGATCCATGTAGCAATTCTTCGAAACCCCGGAAGAAAATCAAACATAACAAATGTTTTCAAACAAAGGACCAAGATTGATGAAGAAATCAACACATCTAAACTTTTATTATTAGATTTATTTATAAATATAAAATATATATTAGTATCAATCTAAAATACAAAGTTTATATATATTAAATGTCGTATGAATTGTGAGTCCAAAACCTATTGTTCCAGAATATATAGATGTAGAATTCTAAACGATAACTAATATGTGCAATTTGTGTCTTTTTTTTTATAATGGCACGAATAAAGATAATAAGCAAACTGAGTGACTGTACCATATGAATTTAAAAGGCAAGTGATCGACTATCAATACTCAATATAGTATAGTTCATGTAAAAAAATTAGAGAAAAAACTTTTAAATGAATATTTTGTATAAATATAAATTCTTCCCGAATACTCTAGCCTGAAATAATATTGTTATTTTCGTTTTTTTTAAGTCATCCAAAATTTAAAGACCAGCCCTACTAAACCATAAATATTTTTAAAAAAGTATAAAAAAATTATTACAAGCGACCAATTGAGTTTATCCTATGGCATATTAAAAGATAAGACTTTAATATTTATGTGTTATACCTGTTACTTACGATTAGCAGAGTAAATGCAATTGCAAATGAAAGGCCCATTTCATTTTCAATGTTCAACTTCTTGTCTATTTAACCTGATGGGACTTGGGAGCCAGATCATTAATTAGTGCATCAATGTGAACAAATATAAAAGGACATGTAAATGGAAAACTATAGATGAAATGATTAAATAGAAAATGTGATTAAAAAATGCAGAAAATTAAATACATTAATTTTAAGTGAAAAGAAATTAAATTAGTTTTTTTTTTTTCCGAATTACAATATCGATATTTGCAGGGTTTGTGTATTCAATGAATGGGTATTACTGTGGTAATAATTATATTTGGCACACTTGTTTCAATATATTTAAAAAAAAAAAAAAGTTAAAGATTTCAAAATTATGAGGCAGCTGACATGATTTGGATTAATGTGCGCAGCAAATTCAAGGCGCGTGAACATAAAACGTACTCATCCAGTTAAGTAAGATAAGAATGGCTGACATTCTGAAACACATTTAACTCTACATGTACAGTAAAATAATAAAAAACAATTGGCAAGTAAAATGAGCGGGAAAATGAGATTGGCGGCTATCTTGTTTTTATATATATAGATTATTATATTATTGTTGAAAAATATTATAATGATTGGAGTTATATTATATAAATTTAACTTTATGTTAAATCAATATGTTTGATAAGGGTGGTTTTGAGTGAATTTTGAAAACCGTTTTTTAAATCCCAAAGTAAAACAGGTTTAGGATCTTAAAATCTAAAACCTGTTTTTAAAATCAAAAGTAAACATAGCCTAAGTGTTTATATAGGTTTTATAGGTATTTATATAGAATTTGTAGGTATTTATAGGGTTGACTTTTATGGCAAAAATTTATATGCAATATTGACCAATTAAGGTAAATTAAGTCAAAATTTATGGTCAAACCCGGGTCAACCTTTATTAGAATATTTATTTTCGCTCTCAAATACTATTTTACTACATGACCAAAACTATGTTACTATAAGACCTAAATTTTGTCACTACAAGACCAAAAGTGTATTACTACAAGTCAAAAAATATTCTGGACACTTATTTTTTTTGAGCAAAATTACTTAAATAATTATGACTTATTCGGCTACTACATGAATAAAACAATGATACTACAAGACCCAGATTTTATCACTACAAGGTCAAAAGTGTATTACTATATGTCCAAAAATATTCTGGACAATTAATTTTTTTGGTGAATTTGTCAGAATGTTTTGACATGTAGTATTAAATTTTTGGCCTTGTAGTGGTAATTGTTTGACCTTATAGTAACAATATTTTGGTAATGTAGTAAACCACATGTTTGCGACCCGCGAATTTTCTGGGCAACTCGGATCCGGGCTTATGATCCGCGAATTTTTTAAAATTATCTTAATTTGACTTTTGGGCTAAATGGGCTTAGGGTTTTTGTAGGTCCCTAGTTGAGTAGATAATATTGAGTAAGCTAGGAAAACGTCTAGAGGGGGGTGAATAGACTTTTCAAAATCTTTCGATATATCAGAATACACAATGCGCAATTATCAGATTTATTAATGAGCCCAACAATTTATACTCAACTAATACTCGAATTTGAACTTCTGTTAAGAACACTGATCTTATCTATTCTAATGCAATTTAACCAATTAAACAGTTAATCAATTAGACACAAATAGAACAGTAAAGTAAACAACACACAAGGATTTATAGTGGTTCGACAACTTGTCTACATCCACTCTCACAACTCCAGTCGTGAAATTCTTATTACTCTTCTCTTCGAGTAGTGTGTTCTTGTGGCTTAGAGTCCCAAGAAATAAGACTTTGATCTTCTCGATAACACTACCAAGTGTTTCTTCGATCTAACTAGCTATTTTACAAGTAACTAGCAACTTGAACAAAACAGTAAAAGTAAACCTTCTCTTAGTTCAGTAGTAGCCTTCTTGAATTCGTCACTTGTCTTCTGGCTTGAACTTTCTGAACTTGAACTCTGCGAGTTTCTTCGCTACGATTTCTCAGTAATCTCTTAATAAATTTCAGTACTTCAGTAGTCTTGAATCGTAGAATACCTTGGGGTATTTATAGACTTATGAATATCAAGAATAGTTTGTTATCCAACTAACTTTCTTGATAACTGACTTCTAACCGCTTCTTCTTATCCATCCACGCGTTTTTTCAGTTAATTAGTTATTCCGTAACTAACTCTTCAATATATATCTTCATAACTGTCTTCACGTGTTTCTGACTTAAGTAATTCTTCTTACTTATCGCGCACTTGTCTAGTCTTCCATACTTAGACAAATCTTCAGTCTTCTTCTTACATGTCT
This sequence comes from Galeopsis tetrahit, assembly GCA_963675135.1. NCBI lineage: Eukaryota > Viridiplantae > Streptophyta > Magnoliopsida > Lamiales > Lamiaceae > Galeopsis > Galeopsis tetrahit. Next base: position 90,799,973 of record OY776121.1, read on the forward strand.
TGTATTGCGCGTCTTCTTATCTTCAGTAGACTTCTCCAGTAGTAGACTTCGATAATGAACTAATCTATACTAGTTCTATCATCTAATCCTAACAAGACTATTACATTACTTTAAGCTTTATAAATAAACTTAGTCACCTTAAATCTATACATCAATATACAAAACATATAAACTATGAGCTTCTATACAATAATTATTCGCTCATTAAAAACCTAACAAAAACATAACACAGTACTTATAAATCGTACTTGTCTTTTCTTCATACTTAAACTTTTCTTTCATACTTTCATACTCTACTGATCTTCACAAGACGACTTCCATAACTAGATCAGTCCATACTTAGAAATATTCAAATCTTCTTTTTGACTTATCAAAACTACTTATCTTTTCATCAATTAGGACTTTATATTAGGATTCATATCCCAGAAATATTTCACATAAAACTAGCCCGACTTTTATTTTAAAATTTTAAATCTCAAATTAGAACATGGGTGGAATTTCAAAATCTCAAATCCAAATTTACCATCCCAAAACAAACATCCCCTAAATTTAGATTGGCGAGGGTTATATATCCCTCCAACTTTGTTAAATATACTCTCCCGAATATATGTACCTCCTTCTAAAATTAATATGCTAAATGTACTTTTCCCCCGAACCCTAATATACTCTTTCCTCCATAAAACTCTTTTTAATATATATATCGTATCCCAAAAAATTCTAATTTATTCGTCATTTTTCCCCACCTCTACAACCCGTCGCCCGCCTGAAGCTGTCCTACGCCCTCCGTCCCCCCAACCCAACTCTTGTGATGTCGCTGCCAAGCCGCCCCTCCTCCCTCGTTCATATGTTGCCCCACCCAAACCGCCGTCATCCCCTCCTTCCTCCTCTCTCTTTTTTATTTTCTTAAATTTTTGCAACATTCGACGGCGGCTTAATTATAATGTACATTAATATAATTAATTAATTACTTGATCATAATTAATATATATATTGTGATAGTCAAGCCTTTTAATTTTATGAATTCAATACAATTTTAATATATACAAACAATTACATAATAATAACATACTCCCTCTGTCCATCAAAAGTGTGCTCACTTTTTTTTATATGTGCTTTTAAAAAAATCATATTTTAATTATAAAGAATATATTTAATATAATGAGTAGAAAATATATTTGGTAGATACTCAATCTTGTTAGTAAAGTAGAAAAAATATTCAAAAGTTAACTATTTAAATAGAATAAGCACGTTTTTGTGGACCTCAAAAAAAGAAATGAGCACACTTTTGGTGGACGGAGGGAGTATGTAATAATCAACTAATAAAATAATATTTAACAAATATATAATAACTCTTTAAATTGTCTACATATCAATATAAAAATCAATATAAGAACGACACATAACTAAAATTAATATAAACGAATAGACGATACGTATTAGAGAGATTCTTTGACCTATTATATATAGAAAGAGATGGTGTAGTGTGTTACTGTGTGTACATGAATCATATTATGAAAAGTGAACTACTCTCTCGGCCCTTAATTATAATGTACAGTACTTTAATTGACTGTGAGATTTTTTTTTTTTTAGTATGCATACAATCGAGCTTAATCTACCATATAAAATTGACCTTAGTATAATTTGTGAATTATCCAAAAAGCATTTTTCGACAGCATTTGCTGAAACATAGTTCAGTAATCAGTATGAGTACCGAAAATCGAAAAGATTAATATAAATCAGAATTCAAATTGTCCAAATATAGTCCAATCAATTTAGTACAATAACCCCGTAAAAAAAATTAAAACAGCAAGATATTCCCAAATACATAAATTAAAACAATTAAACCCAGGGATATTATTTATATTTTATAGTGCATATTATGAAAATAAACAACACCAACAAATTATAATTCAAGATACATTATTTTATATGCAGACGTTTCCGATATTCTGCCAAAGCCCATATTGAGAATGTGTTCCTGAAGAGTGCATAATGTAACACACCGTTATACTTGAAAAGCCCAGTAACTTCCTGAAACAAATAAATAATTTAATCATTAAGTATAAAATTTTAAGGATTATTGTATGTCTATTTTTAACTCCCTCCCTCCGTCCACAAAATATAATCTGTTTTATACCCTAGGTAAAAATCATCACCCTTCATCCATCACTTAATTAGTCAAATTGTTCAACTTTATTCCCAAACATTTTCCTTATTACATGTGTCCTAGTCTAATGGAACTACATTTGGTGGATGGAGAGAGTATATATGAAGAACAGTGTACAAATCTTTTGATCATATAATTATATATATAATACCTGTTGGGGAAAATCGCCATTTTCTAACTGAGAGTTGATCAAAAGTTTTGCTCCACGATGAAGAGGTAAGGGATCCCTATCACTCTGTTATATACGAACAAACAAGAAAACATCTTAGCATAATTAAGATGAATGTATAACAATAAAATAAATATATTGGATGTGGTAAAACTCAATATTGTAAAGGACAACCAACCTGGCCGGAATAAAGTAGACTCATCAAAGCCCATGAAGTATGAACCAAGTTTGAGCGGTTCCCTTCCAGTGGGATGTACTCCTATTTACAGGGAAATCAAGAATATATATATACACTTGGAGTGATCAAATTGATAAAATTATTCATGTATGTTATGGTTATGATCCCCAAAATTAAACACCTTCTAAACTTCGATATATTGGTTTAGCAGAAAAATGAAAAAGTTACCTTTTTCGGGCCGGAGAGGTAGCTTTCTCCCCATCCTCCATCACTCACCTGTGCTTTTAGCAGAAAATCAACTGCTTTTCGAATGGTTGCACAATTGTTGTAATTCTTACCAGCTGAAGTCAGTGCTCTAATTGCAAACCAAGTAGCATATGTAAAGCAAATACCCCAGTTCCCATACCTGCAACGCCATGCACCATATATTAATAGAGACGAGAGCTCCAACGAGTTTTAATCAAGTGGTTTGAGTTTTTTTTTTTACTTATCGAGCTAAGGCTTTATTTATACCTTATCAAACATCTCGAATCGAATATTGGAACCCATGTTCTAACTAATTAGTTTTAATTTGTAGATGAAATATTTAATTAATATACCAGGAACCATCGGGCCTTTGAATATCCTCAAGGAAACCAACAGCCTTTGAAACAAAGGTTTCAATCTCTCTATTTCGATGATTAGGGTACAATTTCTGAAACAGGACAAGAGCTTCGATTCCTGATGAGGTGCACTCTGCATACCTGTATAACACTCTTACTAATTAGATTCACTTTAAGATGAATGAATATATTGAAACACGATAGACGAATGGGATTAATCTCACTCATGCTCAATGACAATGTCAGCGAAAAATTCTGTAGGATTTAGCAGCTACAAAAAAGAAAAGAAAAAAAAAGCACAGTATTTAGCATAATGTCACTCTCTATGAGTTGTAAGTATATATATGTTGAAGAAGCTACGCATGCACCTCTAGCCACTCTGAGGATCCAGCCGGCTCCCAACCAGGTAAACCACCATTTTTGCTCTGCAAATCATTCATTCAATGAAATGGAATTTGCAATAAAAATAAAATTTCTTAATTACCTGCAAAGAAAGAATTATGTTGACAGCATTGAATAGTTCTTGGGGTTCCATTTTCTGTCCAACAATCTCAGGAGGCATCATAGACAAGAGAAGGCAACACTGGATAAATAGAATATTGGAAAAGTTATCTTGTGCACTTAATATTTTCTTTATTGATAAAGATAGATCGATATATATTACCCTGAGTCCTTCTGCAGTACAATCAGACAGCTGCCATCCATGATCTTGGTCTGAAAATGTCCAACCCCCCTTTGAAATATGACGGTACATACTTCTAAAGTCTCCTGAAGGATTGTCCTTCACCTGCAAGTCTAATTTTAGTATCCCTTTCAGCAAGCCAAAAAACTTGAGTAAATTTTCAGAGTTTGAATAAATTTGCAACCTGTGAATTTTTTATAAAACCATGCCCTTTTTTCAGAGTCTCGCCTATTTCATCATTTAGATCACAAGCTATCAATGCCTGCATAGCCAAACCTGCATCCCATTCTTGGCTTCCAAAACTCTGCATTTGAGTGAAAAATTAGATTTTGAATGGCGAGTTAATTCCAGAATCATTAATTAATTTACCTGCATCTTCATGCCATCTTCAGCAAGCCATAAGTAATCAGGGATTCTTGCAAGATGTTTCTTGAAATAGTCTCCATTAGGATCCTCAACCCAACATGCCAGCATACATAACACCTTCTCCACACATCCTATAGTGATATATCGGCTGTTTTCATCTTCGTAATGAATGTGCTTCATTGTCACTTCAAGAGCTTTTTCTCTCAACTTGTTCAAAGGCCAGCGAGTCAATAGAGGCTCAGTGAGTATATAACTAGCATCCCACAACAAATCTTGTATGAAGGGATGAGGATAATAGACGTCCTCCTGCATTACAACTTATCAATGTACGTGTAATTGATCGTTTGAGCTTCTTTTAGGATTATAAACTGAATTAATATCAAGAATCGACTTGTAACTTAGGTTGTGTCCAATTTTAGCCTTATATTTTGCTACCTTTTCAACTGTGTTCCTTTTGGTGTCAATTTTGGTTATTTTTTCCCCAATTTTAGTTCTATATGTTTTTACTATTTTAAAATTTTGTCCAAAATGACCAAAATTGGCACCAAATTGAAAGTAAAAATACACAGGACTAAAATTAGAAACCACCTAAGTTACACGGCGATTCTTGACATTAATTCTGCAAAACTAAAATCAATACATGAATGTATATATATAACCTTTGCACATAAATGTCGCACACTCTTCCAGTTAATATCTCCATAAGGCTCATCATACAACTCTTGTCTTAGTTGTTGGATCAAAGGAGTAATTGGACCTACGAATCTCTTGCCATATAAATATGACATTGGCATGTAAACCAATCGGCAATTGCACCACATTTTTGCTGCATTTCCACAAACATTTGTCAACTGTACTGTTTTGACTAGCTAATTCGAACATCAGTCACTAATTAATTAATTAATTAATTACCTGGATGAATGGGTAGAAATGAGGGAAGAAGCCAAAATTCAGGGGGCATTGGGTTGGTTCCTAACCACTCATATACTCCCAGTATCTACAAATCAATATTTCTTAATTATATGTAACGCAGAGTTTCTCGACGATACTCTTGTGTAAAAACAGTGCTGAGATGATCCGTAATGTTGAGTAACATGACCTGACATTAATGTTTTCATGAGCAATAAGGTACTTTATTAATTAAAATGTAATACTGAAATAAGAATTATGACTGACCAAAGGTGGAAGAAAGAAGAGCGGGCCAGCATTTTCTGCAGGCCAATGCCCATCACTTGCTTGCACCGCCGAAAAATAGTGCACTCCTCGTCGAAGAGCCGCAGTGGCAGTCTCATATGTTATGGCTTCCCCGTCTCCCACCTTCACTTGGGGGATTGTCTGTTTGAAATTCTTCTCATGCAACAACTTCAATTTCCGATAGAGTATGTTTTAGTAATAAAAAAATTAAATATTGTCAAGGAAACAGAGAACGTTGAAACATATTCAAACATAAATAGTAACTCTGTGTTTTTTAGGATGTTTCCAAGTGAAGAAAAGGCCCACTCATCATGTCAATTTTACCAATTAAAATAGGTCATCTTTTAAATTGAACAAAAATGCACTCCAACTAATAAAATCCTTGTGCCATTCCTTCATATTAACTGGCAAACGATGTTAGTATAAATGTATAATTGGTTCTTCTTCAACTCACTAGAGAAGAAGGAGAAATGGCTGCCAAGAGGCAAGAACTAAGGCAATTGCACTAACAAAACCCAACTTAAAAACATCATAACAGAGATACATTATGGAGAACTGTAAATAAAGATAAAAAATGCACACACATTCTAACCTGCTTCAAAACACCATATCCTGAAAAAAATGCAAACAGATATTTTTTATTTTTTAATGAAATGGAGTGCCTGAATGTGATTTATTTCAGAATTCCCTCTGCCAGGAACATCTTCCTCAACGACAGATAGGGCCGGGTCAGGTATTTTTTGAAATATCTTCTTATTTGGGCATTTCATCAAACACTTTATCTACAATCAACGAACAAACAACTATATGACTAACTTCAACATCATCATAAGATAAAGACAGAGAAACAAAAGGAAAAAGAAAAGGTAAACCCACTTCTCTCTCAATCTCTCATGAGTTAAAGAAAAATTACATGAGAGAGATTTTACTAACCTGCCTTGAGATTTTATGTTCTCGGCGGCCATTTGTCCAAGAAAAAAATTATTTACATTCGCTCACTTTCACATTTTACTTTAAAACGTCACATAATTTCGTTAATGGTTAAATTTATATTTCATAATTTCGTAAATTTATTAATTTACATTCTAAAAAAAATAAAAAATTAATTTACGTCTTATTATTTCATAAATTGATTAATTTATGTCATTTTCTTCATTATGTAAATTATAAATAGTGGCTTGCAATTTTTTAATGAACATTATCATTATATTTTTATACTATACAATTTGAGTTTGAGCACGTTATAATTTTTATCGATTTTTCATAATTTTTATGCGCACTTGACAAAAGTTTGAGTGAAATGATGTTATTTTAATATGTGCCTTCGCAAGAAAAAAAAAACATAAATTACAAATTATGGAATGTAAATTATTAAGAGTAAAATTTTATATTTTTTGGGATGTTTTTTGAAAGGGGGGAAAGTTATTAATTTTTTTTTTCACAAGTTACATTATAACGTAAATAAAATTCTTCTCCATTTCTACCCTCAGTTCGTTCACCATTATGCTAACCTTGGTTGCCTATCATTAACTATGTGTTTTGATTTTGGTCTAGACCTGGTATTATATATGATCAAAGTTTATTTTTTTTCAATTGTTAACAATGTTGGAGGGAAAAAAATCAAGATTTGGTCCCACTCCATACAAATGGTACATTTTTTTCTTCAATATTTTTTGTCAACACATCACTATCTTTCTCTATATTTTTTGTTTTATATTTATTCAACTTTTTTCTCTTTTCTGCATCTATCTACATTTTCTCTTTCTTATTTTTCTAAAAAAAAAAAAAATTACAGGATATTTATGTATTTCAATACCCACTACATGTTAAATATTACTCCCTCCGTCCCGAAATTACTTGCATGGTTTGACCGGCACAATTTTTTAAAAATGTGAATTTAGTGGTGGGTGATGTAAGATAAATGAAGAGTATTTTACGTAATTTGGTGATGGGTAAAATAGATATGATGAGGTGTAAAGTAAAATGTATGTAAAAAGAAGGTGACAATTTTGAAAATAAAATGATGTTGGAAGGGTATTAATTTTGTGGGGTATTTCCATATTAAGAGTGTGCAAGTAATCTTAGGACGGATGGAGTATATTGTATGGGTGGAGCTAATAACACCCCATAAAATGTTATACACACCACAAATGTTAAACACACCCTATTAAAATTTAAAATTCAATTTTTATTACTATACACACTCCAATTATTTCCTATTTACCCTTCAACCCTCATAAGTCATAACTAATAAAAATTAACTAAATCTTTAAAAATTTAATTAACAAAAACAAATCAATAATACAATAAAATTACGTGTAAACGTTGAAAATATTTTAAAAAATCAGCTAAATTTTAAAAATCATTTAAAAATGGAACAATCAATTAAAAAATTAAGAAAATAAAAAAAATGAAAAAAATAATAATTAAATTTAAATAAAATCTGAAAAATAAATCAAATAAAATAAAAAATTATGGATTAATAATTTTTTTTAAATTAAATAAAATAATAAAGAAAAATCAACTCAATATTAAAAATTAAAAAATAAAATAAATCTAAATAAAATTTAAAAATTTAAAAATTTCAACTAAAATTTAAAAAATAATTAAATCAATTATATTTTTAATATTTATAATTAATTTAATTAATTCTTAAGATTTAGGTGATTTTTAATTTTTTAGATTTTATTTATCATTATTTGAATTCTTAATTTTAATTGATTTTTTAATTAATTATTTTTTACGATTTATTAAAAAATTACGAATTTATTTATTTTTAATTGATTTCTGAATGTTTTATTTGAATAATTTATTTTTTTATTTTTAAAAAATATTTAATTTTTTCAGATTATTTTTAAAAAATATTTGATTTATTTAAATTTTAAAGATTTTATTAATCTTTTAAAATACTTTTCAGATTTTAATTACATTTTTAAAGATTTTTTTTAAAAAATTATCTTTAATCTGTATAAGGATTTCTTAGTCATTTTACAATTATTTATTTTTATTTTTAAAATAATGTGGTGTGTATAACATGTTTTGGGGTGTTAGTAGCGATACCCATATTGTATTCCTTAAAATATGTGTAAATAGTAAATACGTAACACTAATTTAGAAAAATTAATTGTTATATTTCATTATTCTCGTATATTTTATTTTATAATAATTGACATTAATTGAACATCCAAGTAAAAAGGGTAAAAATGACGCATTATATATATACATATTTATTGCTAGTTAATGAGTTTCTTGATTTGTATGAAACATTTTTAAACGACAAATAAATTGAAATTGATGGAGTATTATTTCTTCAATTTAGTGTAATACGTGAAAAAAAAAAAAAAAAACTCATCTAGTATCTAAATAAGTTATGAAATTATAAATTTTTTAGGTTACAAAACATTAATTATCAATTCTAAAATTAAAATTTGAACAAATAACGCTATTAATTACTAATATAAGTAAAGAATTGTGAAATGAAAACAAAATAAAATTTATATTTATTATATCGAAAATATATATATTTAAATTATTATCAAATGACTTTCTGGCCGTATTTGTGAGATGTATAAGGCCAAAAATTATTGGTCCAACTAGTCAGGGCTTAGATGTTAGGCGATCTAAATTTGTTCGACCGTTTTAATCCCATAAGGTGATTTTATTATATATTAACTAATAGTTAATTATTATATCAATTTTATTATAGTTAATTATTAATAATTTTAGAATTAATAGTTAATTATTGATAATTTTGACACTTTTGGTCCCATAAGATGATGTGGATCTTGTGAGATTAAGTGTGCTAGATTTGAGATAAGTTAATTCACTTAAGACTTCATTTGGTATGTATATTAAATTCTATGGTCTGGTTCGAATATTTTAATCAGTTCACATTGAATCTCAAATGATGTGTTATTCAATCATTTGATATATATATATATATATATGTACAATGAGATATAATCATTAACTTTGTTGAGAGGAGAATACTTGTATATATAGTGAAGATTACAGTAGTTATATACAAGAAATGAGTCAATCATTCCTTAATAATATATACATAATCGAGAGTGTTTTTGTGTATTGTGTATTAATTTTATTTTAAGTTTGATTAAACATCTAACTTGAGCTTAATTATATAAGCTCGTATATATCTTGAACTAATTTACCCCGACAAATTAGCTCTAAACAGTCCCTTGATGATTTGGGGGTCAATTTTGCATTTTTTGTAACATTTGAGACTAAATTTGTAACAAATGTTTTGTACGACAAAGTTTACAAAGAATTATTTTGTACCAAAACCAATAAATCTATGATTTATAATGAGAAAAAAATGCAATTAAGTACCCATTCGTCCAGGTGTTTGTATTACAGATTTTTCGGACTTTTAATTTAAATTAGATGTGATAGAATTCTTTCACGATTCATATAAACGCGTTACCGGTGATGGATCTAGAATTTGTATTGTGAAGCAAAAGAAGTTATAATTCCATGCATATATTTACATGTAAAATGGTTGAGAAATGAATTAAACCTGAATCCGGCAGAGGAGGTCGCTGTTGGGCTTGACCCGATGTCGGTTGGCCCGGAACTGTTTGCGGGCCTTCTCAACCTCTTCCTGGAGCTCCGGGGGTCCGTAATCCGGGTCGAATTCCCATGTTTGTCTACCCACATAATTGTTGGTGCTGTACAAGTAACGACTGTCCCCTCCTTCCGCAATTTTTAGTCTCCACATTATATATAATTAACGTACTCGATCTGCATGGGAGGATTAATTTTATTAATTTCTCAAATTTATCATATATAATTATTTGTCTTACTATGGCCATGTTTGAGATTAAACTAGATTAACTATATATCATTTTTATTTGTTGTTTGATAACTTAAATTAAATGTAGATTATGCTTTAAAATTTATCTTTACTATCAAACATGCCCCTATATATATATCAACTAGCTAGAGACCATGCATGTATGACACACAAATTAAATAGAGTTAATTAATTAAATGAAGGTACGTACGTGATTAATACTAGCTAGATATATACAAATGCATGCTCACGCAAATACTTTCTTGACTACCATGTGCACAATTTACAGTTGCACACACACACATATATATATATATATATATATATTATCAATCTAAAAGCGTATGATCAGAGAGATACCATACCTGCCCAGAAAAAGTGGCTTAAAAGATTAATTTGAAGGTTTTGATGAGCTAGCACGTACAAACTGGAAAAATTGAATTAAGAAGTAATTAAAGAATAAGAGGAATATTATTATTATATATATAAGAGATATCGTGTGTTGTATGTATAATTGTAATTAATAGATGATCGGTTGATATATATCGACAAAATAAATGATATTGTCCGTAGCTAGTTGCAGTCTTAATTATAAATTATCACCATATATATATATATATATATATCAAATCAACTTAGTTATACTCATACATTAATCTTTATGACTACTTTGACTCATACAACATCCAGAAAAATCTAATGTAAAATTTAATTTAGACAAAAAATTGTGCTAAATTGTCTCATTTTTCTTCTGCTCTTGCTTTGCATGGATGAGGGTGTGAGAGAGAAGATTTATCATACTCCCTCCGTCCACAGAATTTGTACACTTTTTATATATGAATGTCTCATATCAATTTGCACACTCCATAAAAGGAAATATCTTCACAACCCTCACCCTTGAAATATACTCATATTTACCATATGTCATTACTTTTCCACACCCAATCTACTTTTTACTTTACTTTATTCATAAAAATTTACAAAACTACCATTCAAAACATCAATCATTACACATTTTCTTACACATTTCTTAAAATGTGTGCCGGTCAAAGGGTGCAAATTCATCTGGGACGGAGGGAGTATCATAAAATATTTTTTCAAATTTGTATCTAAATTCTAATAAAAGTTTATTCACTGATTTAAAAAAAAAAAGTGCGGTGACGTGTACAATGTCAAATCACAATTATGACTCCATATCAAAATTATATTCCCTCCGTCCATGAAAAGTAGTCCCATTAGTCTTATATTCTTTGTCCACCAAATGTAGTTTCATACACTTTATGAAAACTATCACCCTTCAACCATCACTTAATTACTCAATTTGCCATCAACTTTATTCACAAACAATCACTTTATTCACAATGGACCCCACAATACCCTATAATACCCTTACTTTATCTACATTTTTCTTAAAACTTGTGCCCACCCTCCATGGGACTACTTTTGGTGGATGGAGGGAGTATATATATATACACTCTCTGTTCCTTATTTAATGAGACGGCTCACTTTTTCAAATCTGAGATTTAATGATACGATTGTGATGTATACCAGTAACCTATATTGGCCACGGTGAGACTTAATTAATTGGGATCGGGAGGGAACACCTACTCAATGTTGTACGTTGGGGGGACATGCCAAGTTGCGCATTAAATTATCCATTCCGTTTCGAAATAACTTTCAAATGTAAGTGGACAAGTAAATTAAGAGAGTGTAATAATTAATATTTGAAAGATAATTATGCAAATCTTTATATATGAAGTAAAAAAAAAATAGTTGACTCGTGTGTATGTTTGAGTCAAAAGTAATGACATTTTGTGTAAAATTAAAAATATTGTGAAGAAAGAATTTATAAAGAGTTTTTCATTTTAAATACATTATTTCAATTAATTATTAATTTTTAAAAATAAACAAGTAATGACGAATTGTAATCATAAAATAATTATTTTTTCTTAAGTTCTTTTAGAACAATAATTTATAGGAGTCTGAGTAAATATTAAACTTTATAACTGTATATATAGTATATGTATGTAAATTTCAAAAACAATAATAATATGATTGCACAATATAGTATTCAAACCGTTAAATGAAAAAAAAAAAAAAAGCTTTTAATCCATTTTTACAGCTCCATACCTTAAACTTAGATTGACGTGGGTTATATACCACTCCAACTTTGTTAAATGTACCTTCTTTAAAGTTTTTTTTTTTTTTTTCCATTTGCTTTTAATGTTTAGTTTGAATTTTTTGTGATGTTGTTTATATATATGTGTGCTTCTATTTGATTTTCGTAATTATAAGGATGATTATGATTGTGTTTTTTTATTTCTGAAGATTATGTTTGTGATTAAGGCGTAGTGTAAGGTTTTAGGTTTGACAATGAAGCTTTTAAATGTTTGATTAGGTTAAGGGTTGAAAACTTGTTTTGAATGTGTTTTTGTTGTTTAAAATAATAACATTACATGATTTTGGAACTAATAAATTGTATAATCTACTTAAGGCCTTGTTTGCTTGATGGGTTTAGAGAAGGGTTTGGTGTGTAAACACATCTCCTCCCATGTTTGGTAGCATTTAACTTTTATATCCATGTGTGAAATAGTAAATAAAATATGAGATGAATTCATAAATCTAAGGTTTACCCATCCTAACCCACCTCTACCCAACCCACCAAGCAAACAAAGCTGAGTTTTGCACAAATTTAGAAAGAAAAAAAAATTGAATCTGATTTTCCAATTTTCTAACTTTTATTCGTTTTTTTTTTTTGTAAATATGTGCATTGTTTGAAAGATATCACTTTTTGGAAAGAAAAAAAATGGTTGAGGAGTGAACTTACTAATTACAATGGTTTAGGAGTGAACTTTTTGATTTCGTTATATTATTTCCAAAGTTCGCATATATTTTGACAAAAAAAAATTCAAATAAGTAGCAGAACCCAACGAAGTCAAAAAATAAAATAAAATTGATCAACTAGAACAAAAAGAAAAATTGAACACGTTATTATTTTTTTATTTAAAAAAGACCTGCGAGAACCACATGTTTCCACCATTGTAAAGCTAATCACGCATTGAAAAGGGTAATTCCATCTTTACACACGCTTTTTAAAATTAATAAAAGGGCTTGGTGGTGAACTAATTAATTCAGGAGTCCAAATATCCGTGGGAATCCTTTATTCACGAAGCCTTTTTGATTTATATGACCAAGTTAATGTGATTATTGATATTTTTCAAAGTTATAAAATAAGTTGTTTAGTTGATTTTTATATGCATATGCATTTTCCTAAACAGTATGAGTATCGAAAACCAAAAAGATTAATACAAAATCAGAATTCAAATTGTCCAAATATCGTCCAATCAATTTAGTACAATAACCCCGTAAAAAAAATAGAACAAGAAGATCTTCTCAAATACATAAATAAAAATCAATTAAAAGAGGGATATTATTTATAGTGCATATTATGAAAATAAACAAGACCAACAAATTATAATTGAAGATAAATTATTTTATATGCAGACGTTTCCGATATTCTGCCAAAGCCCATATTGAGAATGTGTTTCTGTAGAGTGGATAATGTAACATGCAATTATACTTGAAAAGTCCAGTAATTTCCTGAAACAATAAATAATTTGATCATTAATTCATATTAAAATTTAGGAATTACTATATGTATATTTAAAAAATATATATACTCCATCCCTACCTCAAAGTAGGCTCACTTTTCTTATTTGTTTGTCCACAAAAGTATGCTAATTTCTTTTATGGAAATAATTACTTAATTTTTACTTCACAACACCCTTTATCTATTTTTTTAAAAACATGTGTCAATAGGTAGGATCATACTTTTGGTGGAAGATCATACTTTTGGTGGAAGCAGGGAATATACGAAGAAAAGTGTACAAATCTTTTGATCATATATATATATATATAATACCTGTTGGGGAAAATCACCACTTTCTAACTGAGAGTTGATCAAAAGTTTTGCTCCGCGATGAAGAGGTAATGGATCCCTATCAAGCTGTTATATACAAACAAACAAGAAAACATCTTAGCATAATTCATAATTAAGATGAATATATAAATAAAATAAATAAATATACTGGATGTGATAAAACTCAGGACAACCAACCTGGCCGGAATAAAGTAGACTCATCAAAGCCCATGAAGTATGAACCAAGTTCGAGCGGTTTCCTTCCAGTTGGATGTACTCCTATTTACAGGGAAATCAAGAATATATATATACACTTGGAGTGATCAAATTGAAAAAAAAAAACAAAAAAAAATATTATTCATGTATGTTGTTGTGGTTATGATCCCCAACTTAACCACCTTCTAAACTTCTATATATATTCGTTTAGCAGAAAAATGAAAAAGTTACCTTTTTTGGGCAGGAGAGGTAGCTTTCTCCCCATCCTCCATCACTCACCTGTGCTTTTAGCAGGAAATCAACTGCTTTTCGAATGGCTGCACAATTGTTGTAATTCTTACCAGCTGAAGTCAGTGCTCTAATTGCAAACCAAGTAGCATATGTAAAGCAAATACCCCAGTTCCCATACCTGCAACACCACGCACCATATATTAATCGAGACGAGCTCCAACGAGTTTTAATCAAGTGGGTACATTTTTTTCTTACTTATCGAGCTAAGGCTTTATTTATACCTTATTAAACATCTCGAATCGAATATTGGACCCCATGTTAACTAATTAGTTTAAATTTGTAGATGAAATATTTAATTAATATACCAGGAACCATCGGGCCTTTGAATATCCTCAAGGTAACCAACAGCCTTTGAAACAAAGGTTTCGATCTCTCTATTTCGATGATTAGGGTACAATTTTTGAAACAGGACAAGAGCTTCGATTCCTGATGAGGTGCACTCCGCATACCTGTATAACACTCTTACTAATTAGATTCACTTTAAGATGAATGAATATATTGAAACATGATAGACGAATGGGATTAATCTCACTCATGCTCAACGACAATGTCAGCGAAAAATTCTGTAGGATTTAGCAACTACAAAAAAAAAAAAACAGTATTTAGCATAATGACACTCTTTATGAGTAGTAATTATATATATATTGAAGAAGCTACGCACCTCTAGCCACTCTGAGGATCCGGCCGGCTCCCAACCAGGTAAACCACCATTTTTGCTCTGCAAATAATTCATTCAATGAAATGGAATTTGCAATAAAAATAAAATTTCTTAATTACCTGCAAAGAAAGCAATATGTTGACAGCATTGAATAGTTGTTGAGGTTCCATTTTCTGTCCAACAATCTCAGGAGGCATCATAGACAAGAGAAGGCAACACTGGATAAATAGAATATTGGAAAAGTTATCTTGTGCACTTAATATTTTCTTTATTGATAAAGATAGATCGATATATATATTACCCTGAGTCCTTCTGCAGTACAATCAGACAGCTGCCATCCATGATCTTGGTCTGAAAATGTCCAACCCCCCTTTGAAATATGACGGTACATACTTCTGAAGTCTCCAGAAGGATTGTCTTTCACCTGCAAATCTAATTTGAGTATCCCTTCCAGCAAAGCCAAAAACTTGAGTAAATTTTCGGAGTTTGAATAAATTTGCAACCTGTGAATTTTTTATAAAACCATGCCCTTTTTTGAGAGTCTCGCCTATTTCATCGTGTAGATCACAAGCTATCAATGCCTGCATAGCCAAACCTGCATCCCATTCTTGGCTTCCAAAACTCTGCATTTGAGTGAAAAATTAGATTTTGAATGGCGAGTTAATTCCAGAATCATTAATTAATTTACCTGCATCTTCATGCCATCTTCAGCAAGCCATAAGTAATCAGGGATTCTTGCAAGATGTTTCTTGAAAGAGTCTCCATTAGGATCCTCAACCCAACATGCCAGCATACATAACGTCTTCTCCACACATCCTATAGTAATATATCGGCTGTTTTCATCTTCGTAATGAATGTGCTTCATTGTCACTTCCAGAGCTTTTTCTCTCAACTTGTTCAAAGGCCAGCGAGTCAATAGAGGCTCAGTGAGTATATAACTAGTATCCCACAACAAATCTTGTATGAAGGGATGAGGATAATAGACGTCCTCCTGCAGCATAACAATTTATCAATGTACGTTTAATTGATCGTTTGAGCATCTGTTAGGATTAAAAACTGAATTAATATCAAGAATCGACTTGTAACATAGGCCGTGTCCAACTTTAGCCTTATATTTTGTTACCTTTTCAACTGTGGTCCTTTTGGTTTCAATTTTGGTAATTTTTTGTCCAATTTTAGTTCTATAAGTTTTTACTATTTTAAAATTTGGTCCAAAATTGGCACCAAATTGAAAGTAAAAATACACAGGACTAAAATTAGAAACAACTTAAGTTACATGACATTAACTCTGCAAAACTAAAATCAATATATGAATGTATATATATAACCTTTGCACATAAATGCCGCACGCTCTTCCAGTTAATATCTTCATAAGGCTCATCATACAACTCTTGTCTTAGTTGTTGGATCAAAGGAGTAATTGGACCTACGAATCTCTTGCCATATAAATATGACATTGGCATGTAAACCAATCGGCAATAGCACCACATTTTTGCTGCATTTCCACAAACATTTGTCAACTGTCCTGTTTTGACTAGCTAATTTGAACTTCAATCACTAATTAATTAATTACTTACCTGGATGAATGGGTAGAAATGAGGGAAGAAGCCAAAATTCAGGGGGCATTGGGTTGGTTCCTAACCACTCATATACTCCCAGTACCTACAATTCAATATTTCTTAATTATATTAACTTTACTGAAATTACCCCGTCAAAAAAAAAAAAAAAACTTTACTGAATTTGTAAAACTAAGTTTGTTCAATTTGTACTTCAATTGTATAATTATTTTATTTAAGATCATATTTATATACTTACAGAAAGCCATGTCTTTCCCCAAGAAGGTATTGCTTTGGCAGTGCCATGATCAAGTATCCATTTTCTAGCTCGACTACAGGCATTATTTTCGCCTCCATCGGGTCCTTCTCCAAGTAATCGCATACAAATGTAATTAAAGATTGTGCAGAACATTACGCTGTGGCCTTCTATGTGTAGTCCCCATCCACCATCTTCATTCTGCATGTTGTTAATTAAAAAAAGGGGTGATAATTCAACAGTCCAATTAAAATTATTAATATGTTCCATCTAATCAATCCATGTCTATTAATTAATATTTGTAATTAAGTGCATGCATAATGCTGAGCGCACCTGATGGCAATATATGTAACGCAGAGTTTCTCGACGATACTCTTGTGTAAAAACAGTGTTGAGATGATCCGTAATGTAGAGTAGCATGACCTGCAGACATTAATGTTGTCGTTCTTTAATTTGCATGAGCAGTAAGTTAGTCATGTATTAATTAAAAGATGATAATGAAATAAAGACTGACCAAAGGTGGAAGAAAGAAGAGCGGGCCAGCAATTTCTGCAGGCCAATGCCCATCACTTGCTTGCACCGCCGAAAAATAGTGCACTCCTCGTCGAAGAGCCGCCGTGGCAGTCTCATAGGTTATGGCTTCGCCGTCTCCCACCTTCACTTGGGGGATAGTCTGTTTGAAATTCTTCTCATGCAACAACTTCATTTTCCAATATTTTTAGAGTAGGTTTTAGTAATATTACTCGTAATTAAAAATTAAATGTTGTCAAGGAAACAGAAAACGTTGAAACATATTCAAACATAAATAGTAACTAGTGTTTTTTTTTTTTTTTTTGCGTGTTTCCAAGTGAAGAAAATGCCCACTTCATCGTTATGCCATTCCATCATATTAACTAGCAAAAGTTGTTACTATAATTGCGGCAGGTCTCGTTCTTCTTCAACTCACTAGAGAAGAAGGAGAGATGGCTGGCAAGAACTAAGGCATTTGCACTAACAAAACCCAAATTAAAAACATCACAATAGAGATGCATTATGTAGAGCTGTAAATAAAGAAAAAAATGCACACACATTCTAACCTGCTCCAAAACACCATATCGTGAAAAAAAAAATGCAAAAGGATTTTTAGATATTTTTTATTTTTTAACCAAATGGAGTACTTGAATGTGATTTCTTTCAGAACTCCACTGGTCAGGGACACCTTCCACTACGACAGTCGACAGATAGGGCCGGGTCAGGATTTTTTTGAAATATTTTCTTATTTGGGCATTTCATCAAACACGTTATCTACAATCAACAACTAACCAACTATATAAATAGTCTGTCGACATTTATGCTTCCTTGAATTTGAACTACACTTTCCCTGGATAAGGATTTTTATCTTATACGATTTTACAAACCTGCCTTGAGATTTTATTTTCTCGACACCCATTTCTCCTCTTTCGGTTCGTTCGCGAGATGAAGAAGACCCGCGATTATGCTAATATTAATGACGGATTGATATGTTTATTGGATTTTATCGGTTGGAGGCATTTTTGTTTGATTTTAAAAGAATAATTTATTTTCCTTTGAAAAAAAAAAAAATTGTACTAAAAATAGTTCAGACTCCTGGTGAGATAATTTTTTTTTTTTTGTCACGTAATTTTGATTTTTGACTGTTTACAAAATAATTTTTTAAGTTTTCGCTTTATAAAATAAATATTTTTTTAAGCTAATTGGTCAGTTTTTTTTAAATCAATTTCAATACTTTAAATTCAAATTCATAGAATTTTTTTCAAATGGTCGAAAAAAATTGGAGGCTCTGGCCAAACGAATGAAATCATATGATTCATATTTGGTGTTTCACTTTTTTATTTAATTTAGAATGACCTGCGGAGGGTGAAAAAAAATCGTACTAACACCACACCAATATGTGTTAATAATTGAACAAGTTGAATACCAAGTGAAATACAAAAATTGAAACACATGTATAATTGATAAAATTTGAGAAATGATACTGTAATTTTTATTTTATACTTTTATAAAAAATAAATCTGGGTCGACTCTTTATATTGGATGATCACAGTTATTTGTCCCCTATTTTATGAGTCAGAAGAATCACCTTTTAGAGTTAGAACCATCTTTCTAAGAGCATCTCCAGTGCTAGTGAGGATTTTTGGATTTTAAGTTTGACACATGTGTGCCACCTCAAAAGTTTTCTACTCCTATCTCAAAAAACTTATACCCCCTCCAATGCATTCTACCACTCTTCTACCTCAAAAGTGGGTCCCACTCTCCAATTAGAGTATATATTTTTCTCTTCACATTCTTTCATTCATTATTTTTATTTTATAATTTATACTCCCTCTATTTTTTTTTTAATAAATGTCACTTTAATTTTTTTAATTATTTTTAAAGTAAGTGTCACTTTGAAAAAAAATCTTTAATTTTGAGTATTTTACCCTTAGTCATTTATTACAAATATTTTTCATAAATATTGTTTGTAGCAAAATTTATTTAGTTTATGAATATTAGCTATATTTTTTACCCCGAAATTATTAACTTCTATATAACATAAATATTGTTCATACCAAACATGTTGTTATTTGATTTGTTAATCATTCAAAATATACCACTAACTTTATAAATGTTTCATGAATTTTTGAACTTGTTTACTTAATTTTAAGTTTTAAAAAAATACAGTATATTTTTTGACTTATATATAAAAATAAAATAATGTTAATGTATTTTTTGACAAAATATAATTGAAATAATACAAAGAGTACAAGATAAAAAATACATCAATGGTAAATACAATTAAAAATAATAATTAAAATATAAGTTATAAAAAAAAAAAAAAGTTGGGACCACTGGAAGTAGAAGTTCTTCTACCCCATTTCTCCTCTCTCCTCCACATCATCTCTCCCCCAACCCCTTCTACCCTTAATTTGAGTTGTGAGTAGCAATCCACGTGGGATTTCTACCCCCATTGAAGATGCCCTAATTATTAAAGTAACATTAGAATATGTTTAACGTTTTATAATTTACTAAAAAATATAAAAATATAAAACTAAGAATGAAATAAGATAAAATCATAAGTGAATCTTATTAACGATTGATTGTTATATATTTTGTAACCTTAGGGATGAACTATTAAAGATGCATGGATCTAAATATATGTTTATTGTTTCGGGGATAAAAAATATAAAACTAAGAATGAAATAAGATAAAATCATAAGTGGATCCGTTTTTATTAACTGTGGATTGTTATGTATTGTGTAACTTTATGGATGAACTATTCAAGATGCATATAGATCTAAATCTATATTTTTTGTTTCGGGGGTGAACGGAGTATTTCATTAACGCCAGTAACACATCTTTCCCTACAGAGTTATACACTTGTGTGTTAATTACACTAACACATATTTATCATTCCTTAAATTTTGTACTAATATTTCATGTGAAAAGTCAAGTTATATGTTATTAGAACATGTTTTTCTATTAGTCTTCTGCGAGATTTTTTTGAAAATATCCATTTGATCCGGTCAGATCCGCCAAAGATCCGCAGATTTTATACATTGCATTCGACTCATTAGTGAGGGAGGGTAGGAAATTTGCGTGGAAGAATTTGTACTGTGAAGCAAAAAGAAGTTAATTCCATGCATATATATATATATATATACATGTAAAATTAATGGTTGAGAAATGAATTAAACCTGAATCCGGCAGAGGAGGTCGCTGTTGGGCTTGACCCGATGTCGGTTGACCCGGAACTGTTGACGGGCATTCTCCACCTCTTCCCGGAGCTCCGGGGTGCCGTAATCCGGGTCGAATTCCCATGTTTGTCTACCCACATAATTGTTGGTGCTGTACAAGTAACGACTGTCCCCTCCTTCCGCAATTTTTAGTCTCCACATTATATATAATTAACGTACTCGATCTGCATGGGAGGATTAATTTTATTAATTTCTCAAATTTATCATATATAATTATTTGTCTTACTATATATATATATATATATATATCAACTAGAGACCATGCATGTATGACACACAAATTAAATCGAGAAATTAATTAATTAAATGAAGGGCTCGTACGTACGTGATCAATACTAGCTAGCTAGATACAAATGCATGCTCACGAAATACTTTCTTGACAGTTTACATGCATTAGCTAGAAAAAGTGGCTTAATTAACGATTAATTTCAAAAGGTTTAATTTGATGAGCATATATGTATGACAAACAAATAATAACCAACCTGGAAATATTGAATTAATTAGAAGTATATATATAAGAATTGAAGAATGAGAGGAATATTATATTAGTAAGAGATGGTATTTATAGAGGTAGTGATTCAATATATGTATAATTAATGTAATGTCATTAAATAGGTAGATATCGGTTGATATATATATATAATTATACAAAAACACTTTTGACATCTACAACTGTGTGTGAAATCTCTAGCTGTGTTGTTCAATCCATGTAATAAATGATATAGATAATATTTATTTAATATTAAACACTTCATTTTTATTTATTTTTTTTGTAATTTTATGCTCATTAACTTCGACTGAACCAATTTCAGACTAGTTCGCGGGTGAAAGTCATATGAGGCCCATTTTGGGGAGGTTGCAAAAAGAGGACTACAGCTTTATAAACCGACAAAAGTAGACCCGTAAAAAAATCCGCAATTAATTTCAGGTCCAATTAGCTTGACTAATTCAATTTCAACATAATTTTCAATTTTTAGGCTAATTTTGCATACCCTACTACCGCTGCACCTTCGCCCCCACTGTCCTGCTGTCGTCGCACCTCCATTTAGAAGTGTAAAGTCAAGTAGTGTTGAGTTCGAAACTCGACTCAATTGCTATACTTGAGGTTCGAAACTCGACTCAAACTCAGTCGAGTCTAATTTTTTTAATTTCGAGCTCAACGTACTCGACTTGATTACCTATATGATTTTTTTAATTAAATGTAAAATATATTTTTCCTAATGTTTATCAATGGCTCGAGCTCGACTTGACTAGATTATCTGTACATAAATATAAATTATATAATTAATGGTAAAGTAGTAAATAATGGTCAAGCTAGATTAGACTTTCGAGCTAAGTATTTATGAACTCGAACTTGGTAGCTACTCAACTAGCTCGAAACTCGGCTCGATTAAAACTCAACTCGATTTCGATATTTTTTCGAGTCGAATATGAGTAGCTCGTGAATTGATTCGATCCACTTATACCCCTGCCACCATCCTACTACAAACTACATTATCACGACAAGCCAAAATTCCAAAAAAATCACGACGTACATGATATTAGATTTGATGGCAAAAGAAGGGTGGGACTGACAGTGGCACTAGGTTAAATTTTAGAGTAAGATTACGTTGCGAATGTTTTAAAATTTTTGTGTAACATTTGAAATTATGTCATGTCGTTTAAGACAATCTTGATTTTTTGTAGTTTTTTTAGTTACGTCATAATTTTTGTAATTTTTTGAAATTATGCCATGATTTTTTGTAAGTTTTGTCACTCAAGTTATTTGGATATGAAATTGCCAAAAAAATAAAAAAATTGCTAGTTAGCCAGAAAAAAAAAACGGCTTTCTTTCTTATGTCCCCAAAGTTTAGCCCGAAAAATGTGTCTCATGTGACTTTCACGTACGATATTAGCCTGAAATTGGGACAGTCGGACTAATATGATTTGAAATTGCGAAAATAAAAATTTAGGAATCTAATTTTGTTACTCTATAATTAAAAATTAGGGTCTTCTTCTCTACCACTCAAAAGTTACAACCCTGATTTTTTTTTTTCCCAAAACAACATAGCATTCTATGAATGACATGTTCACATTTTCAAAATAAAAATCGTGTTTTGTGTACATAATGTTAAATATATTGCATATATACACTAGTGTAATTGATTCGCGTATTTTGCTGAATTATATTATTTGAAAGAAAATTGAAAGAAGCAGCCAAACAGTTACTTACATAAGTAATTTGACAAAATGAATTAAAAGTGTATTTAAGGAGAGGTAAAAAGGATTAGAAGAAAAGAAATAGAATGAAACCGAGAGAATGTCCTAGAGTCGCATAGGGGTAAGAAAGACAAAAAAAAATTACTCCCTCTGTCCACCAGTGTGCTCACTTTTTTTTATATATGTTTTTAAAAAAATCATAGTTTATTTATAAAGAATATATTTGGGATAACAACTAAAGAATATATTTGGTAGATACTCAATCTTATTATTAAAGTAAAAAAAATATTTAAAAGTGAACTATTTAAATAGAATAAATGTATTTTTTGGGGACCTAAAAAAAAAAGTGAGCACACTTTTGGTGTACGGAGGAGGGAGTATGTTAAATTGTCTGACGATATGTGAGGAGAAAAAACGTAACTTTTTTATAAAAATAAAAGTATATATTTATATAGTAATTATTTGGAAGATGATATTATAATGAGTACTTGTCCAGATTGAGATTTAATGATACGAATAAAGTATGTCTATATGGCCAACCCGACCCTATACGAATAACTGTGCCGACACCATATACAAATAAAGTATGTATAATGTGGCTCGATCAGTGGCGTGTCTATTTATCTACCTCTCTTATTAGAAATAAAGTATATGTATGGCCACACCGACACTTCCAAATTCAATCTGCTCATTGTTTTTGGGGGACATGCCAAGTTGGACGGGCTGGTCTACCACGGGGATTGACTCAAAAATTTATCACTGCAAAATTCGAGCGGAGCGAAAAAATCTGTCAATAATACTCAGCGCAACAGCGAGGGCAAAAAAATCTCTCGATAATACCGAGGGCAAAACAGCCCTTGACAAATATATTTTTTTAAATGAAAATATATGTATATACACAGTGACGGACCCATAAATTTTCGGTTGGGGGCCCGATTAACATTACTATAAAAATAAAATAATGCTTCCTCTGTTCCGTGATTATTTGCACACTTGTTGGGACGTCCCCAAATTACTTCCACACTCTTAATATGAAAACACCCCACAAAATTAATACACTTTCAATATAATTTTATTTTTAAAATTGTCACTTACGTTTTAAGTACATTTTAATTTACAACTCACCAAATCCACTTTACACCTTACCAAATCACTTAAAATACCCCTCATTTATCTTACACCACCAACCACTAAATTCACTTTTCTTAAAAAGTGTGTGTGTCAAACCGTGCAAGTCATCACAGGACGGAGGGAGCATGTCAGAGTATTAATTGTACTCATTAAAAAAAAATTATGATAAAATTGTTCATACATCTCATTCCATTAAATTAAATTGATGGAACAAGTTGATTTTGTTATGTTTTGATAGAAGTTCATACTCCCTCAATTATGTGATGACTTGCACATCTTAACCGACTCACTTTTTAAAAAAATTGAATTTAGTAGAGTGTAATATCAAATAAAGGAAAAATATTTGGAGTGATTTGATGTGATTTGGTAATGTGTAAAGGGAATTTTTAGTGAGATGTAGGATAAAATATGGATCCAAAATTAAATTAGTGTCAATTTTGAAAATAAAATAATATTGTAAGGACATTACTTTTGTGAGTTATTTCTATATTACTCAGAGTTTTTCAATAATTTTAAAACGTTTAAATAAAAAAGTGTAAAAATAAATATAAAATAAAAAATTAATTATATATGTGTAAAATTACTAAAATACCCCTAGTAAAATTTTAAAATTAGTGGGAGCCCACTACCCTCCTGGCCATAGCGTAGGTCCGTCTCTGTATATACATACATATAATTCTATTACGAATGAATTAATATATATATTATTATAAAATGTTTGAACTAAATTGTTATTATATATAAACATAAAACCAAAGTCTAATGTAGAATTGAGTACTTATATGCACCATCGGTCAATATTTAATTTTTTTTTGGTAATTTTTTTTTTTCTAAAAAATGTAAGTTCATCATAATTAAAAAGTGTAACACAGTTTCTAATGAAAAGTGTGTCATTATAACTAAAAAGTACAACACAATTTTTATTAAAAAGTACAAGTCAGTATAATTGAAAAGTGCAACACAATATTAATGAAAAGTGCAATATAAATTTTTACTGAAAAGTGCAACACAATGTTATTAAAATGTGCATATCAGTATCACAATATTTTATAAAAAGTGTAAATCAGTATAACTAAAAAGTACAACACAATATTAATGAAAAATGTAAGTTTTTTTTTTTTGAGGGGGGGAGGGGGAAAAAATGTAAGTTATTATAACTGAAAAGTACAACACAAATTTTATTAAAAAGTGTAAGTTATTATAACTAAAAAGTGCAACATAATATTTATGAAAAGTGTAAGTTATTTATTAAAAGGTATAAGTTATTATACCTTAAAAATACAACACAATATTAATGAAAAATGTAAATTCGTATAATTGAAAAGTGCTAACACAATATTTTTTTGGGATAATTGCAAATTAAATCACCACCTTTCTGTGGATTGCAATTTAATCTAAATCTTTGAATAATTGAAAAAAAAATCACCACCTTTCAATATTGTTGCTATTTAAACTTTTTAATAGTTTCATTTGTGCTAAAATCTAACGTTGTTAGCTGATGTGACACCTCTTTAATGAAACAACATTGTTTTTTATTTCGATTTAATCTCGAAACGTCAACATTGGGCACAAA
The DNA here is from genome assembly GCA_963675135.1 of Galeopsis tetrahit. Lineage (NCBI taxonomy): Eukaryota > Viridiplantae > Streptophyta > Magnoliopsida > Lamiales > Lamiaceae > Galeopsis > Galeopsis tetrahit. The sequence goes on from OY776121.1 coordinate 90,825,692, forward strand.
TGAAGTTGTCTAGAAGTTAAAATTGCAACAATATTGAAAGGCGATGACTTTTTTTGCAATTATTCAAAGGTTTAGTATTACATTTTAACTTTTGTGCATGATTTGTATATCGACGCAATTTTATTAACTTGTGTATTTTAAAATGATTTTTGTTAACTATATATTGTTTGATCGAGGCCTCAACTGATTTGAACTACATTTAGTTTATATATAATTGTTGATTTAAAATTTAACGTGCATGATATATAGAAATATAATTTAATTTATTTTATATAATGAACTTGACTATTCTTATGTGAAATATTTCATACATAAATTTCATATTAGTTTAACCAAGTCAAAACTCTAAACCCATTTAGCCCAAATGTCAAATATAATTAAGATAATTTTAAAAAATTCGCGGGTCATAAACTCAGATTTGGGTTGTCCATAAAATTCGTGGGTCGCAAACATGTGGTTTACTACATGACCAAAATATTGTTACTACACGGTCAAAAAATTACCACTACAAGGTCAAAAATTCAATACTACATGTCAAAACATTCTGTAAATTCATCCAAAAAATTAATTGTCCAGAATATTTTTGGACACTTTCGACCTTGTAGTGATAAAATTTTGGTCTTGTAGTAACATTGTTTTAGTCATGTAGTAGCCGAATAAGTCAGAATTATTTAAGTAATTTTGCTAAAAAAAAAATAAGCGTTCAGAATATTTTTGCACTTGCAGTAATACACTTTTGGTCTTGTAGTGATAAATTTTATGTCATGTAGTAACATAGTTTTGATCACGTAGTAAGATAGTAAATTAGTAATATTTTAATGCAAAAATAAATATTACTCCATAATTAAGGTTGACCCGTTTGGACCGCATTGACCCACAAATTTTGATCTAATTGGTTATCATATAAGTTTTTGCCAGTGAAATTTGGAGTTGAGGGGTTGATGAGCCGCGGTTGTTGTAGCATTCCGATTTGAATATTTTTAAATTGAAAATAGATGCACAATTTTTTTGATTAATTGAAGAAAAATAAATTAAAACCTAAATTACAAAATATTAAATAATTAGCAAGACTGATAATTGAACTGTAATTGAAGATAAAATTATGTTATATGGTTCTTCATGATAACGGTACACGTTTGTGATACTCTGCTAAAGTCCATATTGAGTCAATAATGTAACATGCAATTGTACTTGAAAAATTTAATTTGTTTTTTTGACGAAGTTGGATAGCTCAAGTGGTTAGAGCACCACTACTATCTGGCTTTAGATCCTGGGTTCGAGTTATGGGAGTGGAAAAGGGATGGGTATTTAATGTAAATTCAAAAAACTTGAAAACCCCAGCAATTTCCTTTTAAACAAATAAAATGATCTGATTATATTCACTTAAAAGTTTAGTGATTATTATTATTAATATAAATATTAAAAAAAAAAAAAAACAATATGCAATCCATTAATTATTATTATTATACATATTAACAAAGCTGGAGGGTGCCCATTTTTGATAGCTAACCCCAGCCTATTGGGCCGACTAAATTTAACTTCTACACTATTTTGAGGCCCATTTTTGTTTGGGGTACGTCTTTTTGCACCTCCAACTTTGTTAACCCAATCTCCCTTCTAAATATTAATTTAATAATAATGTAAAAAATCTAAAATACCATTTAAGTAAAATATCACTGCTAAATGCACACCCATTATTAACTACACTCTCTTTTTAACATTGAAACTCTAACGCTAATTGCAGTTGTCACCATCACTTCCAGCCCCCACCACCCACCATCTTCGCACTGCCAACTTAATCTCAACAATGTCAAAATCTTGTAAAAAAAAAAAAAAAATCTTAAAAGTCTTTGAATTTATTTTTTATAATTTTTAAAAAATTAGTGTCAAACATATACACTTTCGCCGACAAATTGTTGTCAACCAATTTATCGATGAGAGTGTATATGTTCGACAGTAATTTGTCGAAAAAAAAAAAACTTACCTGAAAAACGTTGTTTTTTTTTTGTGGAGGGGGGGAGGGGTTGGGTTGGGTTTACTGGGGGATTGAAATCATATGTTCCAATTTTCATGTTTCACATTTTATTCCACTACATGGATGACTAACACGTGTTAAAAATTCAAAAGAATGAAACACTAGTAAAATACGAAAAGTGACATAGAAAAATCCAATCACCATGGGGTGGGGTTGGTCGCTGGCTACTCTTGTTTTTCCTTTTTCTTTTTTTTTTACTACTGTAAAGAGAGGTGGGGTGGGGTCCTGCCCCTGGGGAGATATGGTGTAAGTCTTTTTTTTAAGAAGAAAAGAAATAGAAGATTGAAAAAAGAGAAAGGAAGGAAGAAAGAAGACAATGAGACAACTTTTGAGGTGAAGTGTAAATAATTTTTATTAAGAAAAAAGTAGTTTAAATCATTTATGAAGAGTGCATCTAACATTTTCTAAGATAGTGAGGGGATGTTTACTTTTGGTTTTAAAAACCAGGTTTTGGATTTCAAGATTCAAAACCCGTTTTACTTCGGGATTTAAAAATCGATTTTTAAAATCCACTCAAAACCACCCCTATCAAACATATTGATTTGACATAAAGTTATATCTATATAATATTACTCCAATCATTATATTCTTTCTCAACAATAATATAATAATACTATAATACTCCGTAATATAATAATACAATAATATACTACATTTAATCATTACACAATCAACTAATCATTATAATCTCACCAAACAATATTATAATACGGAGTAATACAAACTCATTCAATCTTACAACTTGATTTGACATAAAGTTAAATCCTTCACTATTCCAAAACGCAAAAGAAACACTCATATTACTATTCATCGGGATTTAATAAACCATGATTTCAAAAACCCGATTTTTAAAACCACCCAAAGCCCAAAGTAAACACCCCCTGAGGGAGTTAGAAATTTTGTGTTAGAGGCCCAATTAATTTTAATATAAAAATAGAACTCTAACAAACTACTTTATGAATATACAGTGAATATTACTATAGAATATATAGTAAATAATTTAAATATTTTGTAGGGATCCCAATGACCCCGGACCCCATTGTCCCTCCTCCGTTCTTGTTCTTTGGAAAGGGGGAGTGCATTAATCGAGGGAGTAGCGTTAACAAAGTTGGTGGTGCAAATAGAAGTTGGTTTGTGTAGTTTAAATAGTGCCTCCACCCTGAGGTATTTATTCAATGAGTTTGAGATTTAAATTAATTAATTTGATAAAAAGAAATGAAGAACTGTCTAATATGTTTATGGATGATAGATACGTGATTTTTTTTTTTAAATCTTTATTAACAGTAAAAATGTCTCCATCAAATAGCTTTGAGTACAAGAATACTCAATTCATACAAATTACATGCTCTCACTACGGTTTTTAATTAAATATTCATTTATCAAATTATTATGCTTTATTAAATATTAGTCAAGTAAATCATATTTATAGTATCAAACTATGTATATTATATAATATAAAATTTAATATTTTAAATTAATATTGTGAGGTTGTTGTGAAGTAAAGATAAAATGATTGTTTTCATAAATGAAATGAACATATTTTTGTTACACACAAATAAGAAAAATAAACACATTTTTTTATGGACGGAGAGAATATCAATTTACAACAACAAAAAAAAAGTTCAGCAATATTGTTTGTTACTACTATTTTTTGTATGTATTGCGTTGTGTGTAAAATGTATTAGATTCGACCTTACTCATGAATGAGATAATACCTTTCATATTAAAATGTTTATTTAATTATATATATAATAATTTATTTAGTACTACATTACATTGCTCAAAAATAAAATAAATTACAAGGGATAATCAAGAAAAATTAAGTAATGAAAGTATGAAACAAAAAACAATTTTAGTTCAATGTCTTTGTTGATGGAAGTGAGACGCGCTTGCGATAATCAGCAAGAGCCCACAATGGGTATATGTTTCTGTATGCTGCATAATGCAACATACAATTCTTCATAAAAACACCGGTGATTTCCTGTAAGTAAATCAAATTAAATGACCAATTATTGATTAAAAAAAATGTCTTGAAAAGAAGAATCAACAATATATCATTCTTGATTATAATTATACCTGTTGCGGAAAATCACCATTTTCTAACTGAGAATTAATCAAAAGCTTTGCTGCACGGTGGAGGGGTGTAGGATCTCTTTCAGCCTGTATTAAATTTCATAATTCAAGTAAGTGTTTTTGTTTTTGTAAAGGTTAAAACTCAATATAATAAAAAGAGAGCAACAAACCTGTCCTGAATGGATCAAACCCATCACTGCCCATGATGTATGAACCAAGTTTGAGCGGTTCCCTTCTAGTGGTATATATTCCTAATTTCAAAAACAATCAAGTATAAGCATATTACATCCCAAAAAACAAAAAATGTATTGTATATAAGTTACCTTTTTTGGGCAAGAGAGGTAGCTTTCTCCCCAACCACCATCATCCCTTTGCGATTTTAGCAGAAAGTCGACACCTTTTCGAATGGCTGCACAGTTGTCGTAGGTCTTACCAGCTGCCGAGAGTCCACCAAGTGCAAACCAAGTTCCATATGTAAAACAAACACCCCAGTTTCCGTACCTGTAACCAACATGCCTCATGAGTTTGTAGAAACAGATAATTCAAATTTCAAACTGGTTTGATTTCATATGAAATAAAACTATACCATGAACCATCAGGACATTGAATATCTTCAAGGTAGCCGGCAGCCTTTGTGATGAAGGTTTCAATCTCTTTTTTTCGATGATGAGGGTGCAACTTCTTAAACAGAACTAGAGCTTGAATTGCTGATGAGGTGCACTCAACATACCTTAATAAATCAACAATCTTGTTAGCCTCTACATATATATGTAAGTTTCAAAGTGATCAAGAAACAAATTAAGGGAGTGATCTTACTCATGCTCAATCACAATGTCCTCGAAAAATTCTGTAGGATTCAGCAGCTGCAGAACAATTTAGACTATTTATAAAAACAACTTCAACAAATTCTTTATAAGTTGAAGATCATAAAAAAAGATACCTCAAGCCACTCTGAGGATCCTGCAGGCTCCCACGCAGCTAATCCGCCGTTTTTACTCTGCAATTGACGATCCATTCATGTTAGCTACAAATTACAATGTGAGTGAAAAACATAATCCATTTTTTTGTATTTAAGTAGTGTACCTGTAGAGAAAGCAATATGTTGACAGCATTGTAGAATCCCTCAGTTTCCATTTGTTCACCAACAATTTCCGAAGGCATCATAGAGAAGAGAAGGCAACACTGGAAACAAAACAAGACAATCAGAATGTTAATTCACTTGTTTGTGCAAACACTAAATTAGTACTTTTTCTTGATAAAAATGTATACCTTCAAGCCTTCTGCAGTACAATCGGAAACTTGCCATCCATGATCTTGGTCTGAAAAAGTCCACGATCCCTTTGAAATATGACGGTACATACTTCTGAAGTCGCCCGAAGGATCATCCTTAACCTGTAAAGTGTAAACACACCATGAGTATTTCATCCCTCAGACCAATTTCAAGAACTAATTTTTTTTAGTACATTTCCAATTAACCTGAGAATTCTTGACAAATTCATGTCCTCTCTTCAGAGTCTCGCCTATCTCGTCCGTTAGATCAGTGGCCAACAGTGCTTGTATAGCGAAACCAGTATCCCACTGCTGACTTCCAAAACTCTGCATCTTCATGCCATCTTCACCAAGCCATAAGTAATCAGGGATTCTTTCTAGATGTTTCTTGAAATAGTCTCCATTGGGATCTTCAACCCAACATGCCAACATACATAACACCTTCTCCACACATCCAATAGTAATATATCGGCTGTTTTCGTCTTCGTAATGAATGTGCTTCATCGTCACTTCCAGAGCTTTCTCTCGCAACTTGTTAAATGGCCAACGGGTCAATAGGGGCTCGGTTAACACGTAACAACTATCCCAGATCAAATCTTGAATCAACGGATGGGGATAATAGATGTCCTCCTGCATTACATACAAATATTCCATCAATTATCACCAAAAAAACAGTTGCAAAACGAACAAACAAAAATTCACCAATATATTATAATACCTTTGCACACAAATGTCGTATGCTTCTCCAGTTAATTTCTTCATAAGGCTGATCATACAACTCTTCTCTTAGCTGTAAGATAAGGGGAGTAATCGGACCCACAAATCTCTTGCCATATAAATAGGACATGGGCATGTACACCATTCGGCAGTAACACCACATTTTTGCTGCAAGAAAATGACTACTTTTAATAACGGGTTATATTTTTCTGTCATTAAAGACTTTTAGTTAAAGAAACTGTAGTAACAAGATTTTCGTAGTGTTACATAGAAGAAATTACCTGGATGCATGGGAAGAAAAGATGGAAGAAGCCAAAACTCAGGAGGCATTGGGTTACTCCCTGACCACTCATACACTCCAAGTATCTACAATTAATAAATAAATACAAAATTCATTAATTATTAATTCTTGACGTTTTTTTTATAAATAAAAAATGAAGTAAATTAATATACCGAAAGCCATGTTTTTCCCCAAGAAGGAATTGCTTTAGCAGTGCCATGATCAAGAATCCATTTTCTTGCTCTGCTGCAAGAATTGTCTCTGCCACCATCTGGCCCTTCTCCTAAAATACGCATACATATGTAACTAAGTACCGTGCAAAACATTGAGCTCTCCCCTTCTATGTGAAATCCCCACCCTCCATCTTCGTTCTGTTAATTTAATTTAATTAGTTTCTTCAAAATATTAATTTCATGTAATTAAATTTGATAATTGATTGTATGTGTTTGCACCTGATGGCAGTACAAGTAACGCAGAATTTCTCGACGATGTTCAGCTGGAAAAACGGTATTCAGATGACCAGTGATGTAAACGATCATCACCTGCAATTAAAATGATTAAGGCCCAATTTATGTGAAGTAAAAGCCCATTTGAAAATAAGACTCTAAAGTGTCTTACTACAACGTCAAAAGTGTATTACTACATGTTCAAAAATATTCTGGAGACTTTATTTTTTGGTGAATTTTTCAGAATGTTTTGACATGTAGTATTAAATTTTTGGCCTTGTAGTGGTAATATTTTGGCCTTGTAGTAACAATATTTTGGTCATGTAGTAAATCACCTGTTTGCAACCTGCGAATTTTCTGGGTAATCCGGATTCAAGCTTATGACCCGCGAATTTTTTAAAATTGACTTAATTTAACTTTTGGACTTAGAATTTTGACTTGCCTAATTGGGATGAAATGCATGTATGCAATATTCACACCAGACTAACCCCATATTATTTGCATTTTGTCATAACCATGGATGAAAATATCCGGAAATATCCTCGATATATCCATTTTTCGGGGTCACCGATATCGATATTGGGAAGAACCAATATTTCCACGATATTTGTAAAAAAAATTAAAAATATCGATAAATATCGATAGATAATAACAATATCGAGCCTAATATCGGTAAAATATCGGAAAATATCGATAAATTTTGAAAAATATCGATAAATGTCATACGAAATAACATTGTATATTATGTTTATATAAATTTATCATTGATATAAAATGTATTCAAATTATTTTATTGATTTTATGTAGTAAAGGCTTGTTATTAAATTTTTACAATTTTTCAAATTTACCGATATCGATATTCGATATCGATATATCCATCGATATTTCCATAAATTTAAGGTCTCGATATTTCCACCGATACCGATATTTTCATCATTGGTCATAACTCATAAGTCATGTACTGATGTACCTAACTAGATTAAGTCAACGCTTATAATTAAATCAACCATTTATTTAGAATTAAATATCACGAACAATATAATTAATACTAATTTAATACTATATGTCCGATCTTGAAATCCGGCCGTACTAAGATTTTTCTTGGAAAAAACAATGAAGTGATTAATTTTTTAAGACATAAGACGTTTTTTTGTTTTGTTTTGAAATATATGAGCACAAAATGGAATAAACTTACCAACGGTGGAAGGAAGTATAAGGGACCTGCATTTTCGGCCGGCCAGTGACCATCACTTGCTTGCAACGCTGAAAAGAAGTGGACGGCGCGCCGGAGTGTGGCGGTTGCCGCCTCGTACGTTATGTCTTCGCCGTCGCCCACTTTCACTTGGGGTATTGTCTGTTTGAAATTTTTCTCGTGTAGGAACTGTATGGTAAGTAAGTTAATGAGGTAAATATTAAGGGTTGAATATTCTTTTACTCGATTAAAATATACTTTTACAGATTCAAAAAAGAAAAAAGGAATTGTATTAATTTTTTAACAATATTTATTTATTTTAGTATTTTCCTCGTTGATTTGATTATAAATAAAACAATGCTGACGTATGAAAAAAAAAAGGGGGTTTAATTGCATGTAAAGCAGAGAGTTTTTCTGGGTGTTCTGTTCCCACATGGGTCAAGTTAAGTTTGCTTCAATGAGAACATACGACTTGATACATACTAATTTTCTTCAAAAAGTCCACAAAAAATTAAAAAAAATTCTTCAAAAAGAATTTGGTTTATTCTAGCTAGCTAATTTAATACTTATTTTTATAAACAGTGGAATTAATATTATATACTGATTTTGCGAAAATAATTTTATCTTTAAATAGTAAGAATTTACTACAGATTGCCTACGAATCTCTATTAATTATTTTACACATTTTTACTCACGAAATTACCAAGCAAAAATTTGATGGTGACTAATTTGTACCATTCACTAACGAGAACTCAATTGAAGTCTAAGCAAAACACAAAGACACATACTCCAGTGTTCCAAACCTTAGGGTTGATTACAATTAAAATATATATGATCCATATTATTAGAAATTAATATACAAAATTAATTATTCACCTCCCTACAACATTCTGGATTCTGAATTTGATTCATGACTTTTAGATTAAACTTGTCCATAAAAAAGTGTATTTATTTTCTTTTATAAAAATAATCACTTTATCTTTACTCAACAACACCCTTATTTTATCAATTTTCTCTACAAAAAAATATATTGAGAGTATATATATATATAAAAAAAAGAGAAGGAATTGAACCTGAATCCGCCAGAGGAGATCGTTGCTGGGCTTGATATGGTGTCGGTTGGCCCAGAAATCTTGGCGGGCCTTTTCCACCTCTTCCCGGAGCTCCGGGGTGCCGTAATCCGGGTCGAATTCCCATGTTTGCCTACCCACATAATTGTTGGTGCTGTAAAGGTACGGGCTGTCCACTCCTTCCGCAATCTTCAGTCTCCACATGTTTTTCCTTTTTTGTTCAAATCTGCTGGCAAATTTTCAATCACAATTACATTATTTGGCTCTTTCTTTTATTTCCCCTGTTTTTCCTTGATATTAAAAGAAAAAAAAAATCATGCATATCAAATGAATAGAGCTGTTAAAAGTTTTTTTTAAATATTAAATTTAACAAGTTGAGCTCGAATGACTCATTTACTAACGAGAGCACGGGCTCAACTCGTTTATCTATGCGAGCGAGCTAGGTTCGATCCTAGCTCACGAGAGGTCGGTATGAGGGAGAGAGAGAGATTACCTGAGCTAAGAAAAACGGTGGATTTATCACACACTCAAATTTGAGGAGGTTAGTAGAATTTCTAACTTTTGGTAATGGTATATATGGAAATAATTGTTGTGTGTGTGTATATATATACACTGAAGGGGGTGGGCGGGTGTAGTGGAGAAATAACTTATAAAATAATATTAATATATATCCCATGTGGAGTGGACGAAATGCTCTTTATTGATCTTTTGCTAATCTGAATTACGAGAAAAAATGCAAGTCAGAAATGGTGAACCATGGAAAAAAAGCCTCATGATTTTAGGTATTTTTCAACTTTTGTACATTCATATCGTAGAAAGTAGGCTTTTCTATTGTTTTCACACCAATTTTTTTCTTTCAAAACAATACTTTATCATCAAGTCAACTTTAATATATTGATTAATTTAGATCAATTAGTAAGCTAGATTAATTTTTTTTTTTAAAATCACTTTATTGTGTACACATCGATTCAAGTCGGGTATCTCAACATATATATTACACAGGGCCAAAACAACCAACAATGTAAATTATACTCTCTCCGTCCCACAATTACTTTCACACTTTCCTTTTCAGGACGTTCCACAATAACTTTCACACCCTTAAAATGGAAAACTTTTTATAAACTCCACCCTTACAATATTCTCAATTTTACACAAATGTCATTACTTTTTCTCCACACATACACAAAAGTCAACTCATTCTTTACTTTATACATAAAATTTTACAAAATTACCCCTCAAAACTCCACTAATTATTACACTTTTTTAATTTACGTGCCCACTACCTATGAAAGTTAATACGGGAAGGAGGGAGTAATTTTTTTTTAAAGTATAAATTATGGAGTGGTAAATCATTAGTTGTAAAATCAAATTTTAAGTTGTTGCTTGTTACCGCTAGATGTGTGGCAGTAAGCCAGTAATGACTTGACGCATGACATGACTCAAAATTCTAAATTTGGTAATTGATAATAATATATTAATTATACTCCCTCTCCGTACCTGAAAAGTTTTCATACTTTCTTTTTTAGTTTGTTTCCGAAAAGTTTGCATACTCCAAAATACAAATAATCATTACAATTCTCACCCTTACAATATACACATATTTACCCTTCATGCAATTACTTTTGAGGCCCACTATACACTCAATCTACCTACTTTATTTACTTTATATATAAAAGTTTACAAATTTACCCCTCACCACTCCCATCATTACATTTTTTTCTTAAACCATGTGCCCAAGTTTTCCCGCAAACTTTTCGGGGACGGAGGGAGTAATTTTTTTGCTTAATTTGACATGATATCTCTCAACCTCACCAGCTACTAAATATTTTTTTAAAAAAATTATTTCGATCAAATGATGCAAGTCATATTGAAACGAATAGAAAGTGCACATAACAAAAATTATTTATATCAAATCGATAATTTATCACAAGTGGATGTCAAAGGAGCCAAATACAAATCAAATGAGATAAAAACATTGATGCAGGCTTAGTGAAGAATGATATTTTTGGGAGTGTTGACCACGTACTTATGTACTAAAGGCCAGTGCCAAGAATATGTGCACGCAATTCAAGATTGTGAATCATGATCCTTGGGAATTGTCATTTGTCAAGATAAGATATGCTTATAGCTAAAAGTTAGTACTTGTTGTATAAAATTTAAAAAGGAAAATAATACTCCCTTCGTCTCTGGAAAAAAAAAGGTGTATTAATTAAAAATTTTGAGGTAATTTCATAAATTTTCTATAAAATAAATAAAATAATTTGATTCAGGGGTAATGAATTTTAAAAAATATAGTATAAAAAGTAAATATGTGTATATTGTAATAATGAGTATGCAAACTTTTCAGGGACGGAGATGGTAAATCTTTGTGAAGATTCCTAATTACAATTTATTAGCACGTTATCATCCGATCATCAGAAATTAATAATAATTATACTATATGATTAATTAATCGTCGTGAAGATTCCTAATTTCATTTTATTTATTAATAGGGTCTAAATTAATTCAAATTTAATTTTATCAATATATGATCATGTGTATAATATAACAATTTTGCAGAACATACTAGTATAACATTATTTTATACTCATACAATTTAAAACATTAAATATGACAATCAAATAATACTCCCTCCATCCATGAAAAGTAGGGACATGGGGATGGGGCACAAGTTTTAAGAAAATTATAGATAAAGTAGATAAAGTAAGGGTATTATAGGGTATTGTGGGGTCCATTGTGAATAAAGTGATTGTTTAGGAATAAAGTTGATGGCAAATTGAGTAATTAAGTGATAGTTGAAGGGTGATAGTTTCCATAAAGTGTATGAGACTACTTTTCGTGGACAAAGAATATGTGTCAAATGGGACTACTTTTCGTGGACGGAGGGAGTACAATTTTAGTGTGACCTTCCCAAAAAAAAACCATTAACATTATAAATGCATCAAACAAAAAACTTGACATTTTTTTAATAAAAAATTTGATACAATGAGATTTTTTTATCTCTTCTAAAACGAAACATTTGAATGTATATATGCAATTGAAGTTTAAGTTATTTGAATATAATCTTAATTGTTTAATTAAATTTTTGATCCATCAAATTAGAATCAAGTTAAATTTATTACACAATTGCACCATACAATTGATGGAGTGCACCCAAGTGAATGTAAAATCAATTTTTTGAATTATATCATTGGTTGTTAACTCTTAAGGTCAATACAAATTTAAATTTATTGCGTATTATAATAATATGCACGCTGTGGATGTGCACCTAAAATGTTGCATGTTATAAGATGGTTGTTAGCAAGAAGAATAACGCGTTCATTTTTTTAAATATTGTGGATGCATGCCATTTCACTTTACGACGTTGTGGTGGTGAGAGGTCATTTACCAATAGGTACAAGTATCACTTTAAGGTCTAATATGCATTTACGTTATTTGACCGGTCTATTTTTATGTTTTGAATGCATTAATATATATATCACATAATTTTAATTTTTTCTTCTTTAATTCAATTAATTGATCACTTTGTTTATTTTTAAATGGTCAAAACAATATATTTATTTCTAAATGTTTCCAACCTAACATTATGGGATACAAATAATTAATTATGTTTAATTTTGTTTTCTAATTATAAAATTAAAGTTACTTGTTTATTTTTAAATTGTCAAAATATATCTAATATATTTGTTTCGAAATTTAAAATTATAAAATTATGTGTTATAAATTAGAGTAATAATTAATCATGTTTGATTTTCTTTAAATTAATTACGTGTTACAAATAATTTTATTTTCCAATTTTGTTACAAACAATGAAATCATACAATTGTTAATCAAAATAAATGAAAATCCGTACCTAATTAAAACTTAAAAATTAATTAAACACAACATTAAAATAATTTGTTCACAATTTTAAATTAAATTAAATTAAACAAAACAAAATAAATGAAAATGTATCACTTCTCATCACCACCATGATCACCAGCATCGTCCTCATCATTCTCACCCCCACCACCCTCAACAGTACCCGATCGACCCACCACCGAACTGACGCATCATCGCACAAACTCTTGACGTAAACGCTCCTCTGAATCTTGCATCAGTCGGAGTCAGGGCGGACCTAGGCTTACCCCCAAGGGTGGCAATGGCCCCCCAAACCCAACCCCAACCCCAACCCCAACCCCAACCCCAACCCCACTTCCCTATACGGAGTATATATTATTAAAAGTTAATGTTTTTAGTCTATTTTTTAAAATTAAATAAAATTAATGGTATACTAATTTATTTTAGTAGTGAGTTTATTACAAAAGTTGTCTCAAAATAAATTTTTTATTACACTTTTAGTAGTTATATACTATACAAATGATTATTTTTTACTTTGAGACTATTATTGATAAAAAAAAATGGATCAATTTGTATTACTTTAATATTTTTTAAACACGTTTGCAATCAACTCATGTAATATTATATTATAAATAAATATTATAATTATACATATATTAATATTTTGAATCATTAATTTTTTTCGCCCTCCTAATCTCAAAATTTTGGGTCCATCCTGATTGGAGTAAGCTTCTCTCTCCCCCTTAGTTAGCCGACACTCCTCCCTAACAACGTTGTTGAGGTCATTCTAAGAGTATCAATCGAAGGACGTATCAGACGACGTCTCACTAGGGCCGGAGAAGATGCGACGTCTATTCTTGACAAGTTGGTCAAGGCCCTTGATGTGTCCATGTGCCGAGTATATCATTTTCATTTACAGAGAAATAGACATTTGCATGTGTAGAAATTAAAATCTTAATTAATTTTCTCAACTAAAATCAATTAATTCAATACTTGTTCATCTGTAGGATTAATGCTTGGCAACGTGTCACCGTACGATAGTATGACACAATAATAAATATTTGTCTTATCTAAAAATGAAACTTAATTAATTAATATCCTCATTCTTATCTAAAAATGAGCATTAATTAATATAAAAAATTATTTTTTCACAAATGAAATGAAATTCTTTCAAATTCTTACACTGCTACAATTTAAAAAAAAAAACTTGAGCATATATATAATTAACTTACTTTGGTGTCAAAAAATTGATGAGTATATTTTATTAGTAAATAAAATGATGGATAAATTTGTTAGATCTTTGAGAGAATTGGAAGATGGTGCATCCAATCGAATTGGAGGCAAACAAGAATGGTAGATGCACATAGAACCTGATAAGGTTAAGTACCGATCGAGTCACATAAAAGGAATAATCCATTTACCTCTTAAAGTATTAATGTATAAGATAATTATAATTTATAAGTTACACTCACTTACAATAAAAAAGGAGTCTTAATTAGCTTAAGGGTGTTATAATAAAATTAAAAAAATATATAAATTCATCATTCTTCTAAGGTAAGGGTTGATCTTGTACTCCATAAAAAAAATCTTTTTTTCCTACTTCCCCTTTATATTATTTTACATAAAATTATCATAAAACGATATGAAACTGACTTGATCGTTCGGTGTGATTTTTTGCAGGGCCGATAAACCAAGCACGATCCGACAAAGGAGGGGAGAATTTTCTGTTTCATCTAAAAATTCAAATTTTATATTATTATTTTTTAATGGGATTATCACCTCTATCATTTAGAGAAGAATTATGGAGTGGACAATTTAAATGGATGAAATTGCTTTCGACAGGAATCGAACTTAAGACATGTGAGCGTGAGCCTTTTGACTATAATAGGAGTATCATAAAAGAATTTCAACTCATTTAAAAACCCGAAATTGTAGAAATGCGTAACATTAATTCTTGCATATTAAATCCGATCCGGGATCGGATAATGACATGCTTCATAAACCTAGTTGTTAAGGCATCGTTTTAAAAATACTTCGTATAATGTGACATATGCATTACAGTTTTCAAGAAAAATATGAGTGACTTTTTTGTGCTGATGATAAAGATGATAAGTCAAAAGGAAAATAGTGAAGTTTGCATCTATGAATATATATGGCTGCTCTGGTTGTATACGGCGTCGGCAAGAATTTTTTTTATTGAAATATGTTTATATAATAATACAAGAAGGAAATTCAAAGATGTATTATTGAACAATATATGATGTGAAGTAATTAATATTATCAAGATTTTTCATTTATTTTTAACTCAATGCATTATTATGCGCTTGCGATATTCGGCCAGAGCCCATAATGGAAATATATCTCTGTACATAGCATAATGTAACAGACAGTTTTTCAGAAAAACTCCACTGAGTTCCTGCAATTTATAAATAAAATGATCATAACATTAGTTTATTTTTATTTTGTTGCACATGTGATGTTGAAGAATTAATGAGGTACACTTTTTGATTTACCTGCTGTGGGAAATCACCCATTTCCAACTGTGAATTGATCAAAAGTTTTGCTCCGCGATGAAGAGGTGTAGGATCCCTATCAAACTGTATAAAGAAAGAATGTGTGTTTATTTATATGTTAAGAAAAAAAGTGTAAAGTTAGGAGTGAAGTGGTAATTTTGTAAATTTTTATATATAAAATAAATAAAATAGTTTGATTGAGTGTATGTTGGCTCCAAAAATAATAATGATATAAAGGGTAAATGCGTGTATATTTTGAGGGCGAAGATTGTGATGATTATTTTCATTTAAAAGTATGCAACTTTTAAGGGACAAACTAAAAAGAAAAGTATGAAAATTTACGGGACGGTGTAAAAGGAGAACTTACTTGGCCTGAATGGATCAAACCCATCATCGCCCATGAAGTGTGAACCAAGTTTGTGCTATTTCCTTCTAATGGGATATATTCCTTTTTTCAACCAAAACCAAGAATAAGTATTTTTCATTAACATCTTAATTATTATCTTTAAAAAAATACATCATTTTTAGAACCCTTTGCTATTAGTCAATGGATGATGATGATTGTATGTTGTATAAGTGGCATATACTTGTAAAATGAAATAAGATTGAAACAAACTAATGTAAGTAGAGAAATTGGACAATATATATACAATAATAAAAAGTTATAGACCTCCTTTTGGCAAGAGAGGTAGCTTTCACCCCAGCCACCATTTTCCATTTGTGATTTCAGCAGAAAATCGACTGCTTTTCGAATTGCTGCACAATTGTCGTAGGTCTTCCCGGCTGCTGCGAGTCCACCTAGGGCAAACCACGTAGCATATATAAAGCAAACACCCCATTTTCCATACCTGTACATAATATGCATGAGACATCATAAGTATATATTAAGGTAAAGTCTAGTATGGACTCGAGTGCATGTTGTGCACCCTAGTCCATGTTGTATTTTTCAGTTTATTGACTTACACTTTTTGGTAAATGGTGTTGCACTTTTCAATTATTACTAAAAATATTATTATACAGTTTAATAATTGAAAAGTGCAACACAATTTACCAAAAAGTGTAAGTCAGTAAACTGAAAAGTGCAACATGGACTAGGGTGCACAGCATGCACTCGAGTGCATACTAGACCAACCCATATATTAATGCTGATAAAATGTGCATAAATGACCTTTTTTATTACCATGAACCATCGGGTCTTTGGGTATCATTGATGAAATTAACAGCCTTTGTAATGAAGGCTTTGATCTCCTCATTTCGATGATGAGGGTGCAACTTGTTGAACAGAACAAGGGCATGAATTGCTGTTGAAGTGCACTCCACATATCTGAATCAAGAATCTTGTCAAGCATATATGCTTCAATCTAGTATATACATAAATTGTTTAAATTTGAAGTGGTCTTACTCATGTTCAATAACGAGATAAGCAAAGAACTCCGTAGGATTCAACAGCTGCACAACAAATAAATCAGTAAGATTATGTTTCGATTTTATTGAGACGAAGAAGCTGCCTTACCTCTAACCACTCTGAGGCTCCTGCAGGCTCCCATGCAGGTAAACCACCAGTTTTTTTTCCCTGCATAGAGAGCAACACATTGACAGCATTGTAGAGTCCCTCGATTTCCATTGCTTCTCCAACTATTTCACGAGGCATCATCGACAGAAGAAGGCAACACTGGAGAATTAATCAACACAAAACAGGACAATCACACTAGCTTGTTTCGTACTCCTTTGTTAATAAAGTTGGATTGTATACGTACCTTAAGTCCTTCTGCGGTGCAATCGGAAACTTGCCACCCATGATCTTGATCCGAAAATGTCCATGCCCCTTTAGAAATATGGCGGTACATGCTTTTGAAGTCGCCCGAAGGGTTCTCCTTCACCTGCAAACAGAACATATATTAATTCCATTAAAAAAACATGCAAATTTGTACAATTCATTACCTGGGAATTCTTGATAAAGTCATGCCCTTTTCTAAGAGTTTCACCAATCTCACAAGTGAGACCAGTGGCTAATAGTGCTTGTATAGCAAAACTTGTATCCCATGCTTGGCTTCCAAAACTCTGCATTGTGAATTAATATTAATCACCCTATTTGTGACAAAGGGTACAAAACACATTGATTAAACTTACCTGCATTTTCATTCCATCTTCAGCAAGCCATAAGTAATCAGGGATTCTTGCAAGATGTTTCTTGAAATAGTCTCCATTAGGATCCTCAACCCAACATGCCAACATACATAACACTTTCTCCACACATCCTATAGTGATATATCTGCTGTTTTCGTCTTCGTAATGAATGTGTTTCATCGTCACTTCCAAAGCTTTCTCTCTCAACTTGTTAAACGGCCAACGAGTCAATAGTGGCTCGGTAAGTATGTAACAAGCATCCCACATTAAATTTTGAATAAATGGACGGGGATACTTTAGGTCTTCCTGCATTACAAATTAGTCAATCATCTATATACATGCATACATACAATATTATTAAAATAAAAACTAGAATATATATACCTTTGCACATAAATGCCTTATGCTCTTCCAGTTAATATCTTCATAAGGTTCATCGTACAACTCTTGTCTTAGTTGTAAGACCAGAGGAGTAATTGGAGCCACAAATCTCTTGCCATATAAATACGACATTGGCATGTAAACCAATCGGCAGTAGCACCACATTTTTGCTGCATTTTTTACCCACAATAATATTATACGAGTAATTGGAATGACAAATCACTTTTTGTCATTTGAATACGACATTGACATGTACCCTAATAGGCATTTATTTAATTTATTGTTTCGGCATAAATTGTTTTTAGAAAACAGTGGTGTTAGCGGTACACTTTATTTGTTATGGGTATAATTCCATGTTTTTTTCCCTATATATTTGTTTACTAATTGAGACATAACAAAATCTAGTTGTTCGTGAATTATTCGAAACTTGACCCGAAAAATATTAGTACGAACTCGTTTAGTGAAGCTCGTCACTCGTTAGCATAAACAAACAAACAAATTCAAGCTCAATGTTATTCAATTTGTAAATTGTAAGCTTGTGGCCAGACTCATGAGTAAGCTCGCTCATATAAATTATATAGCTTAATTTAATCTATAATTTTCACACAAAATATATATAATAAATAATTGATGAATACTCTAATAATTGAGTAATTAATTTTGAAGTGACCTTTGTTTTAGTATTTACTTCCACTTCAGATATTCAAAATTTTAATACGTACGTTGGTTCGTTTTATAATTTTTTTTGAGTAGACTGGAATGTTTTTTAATAAAATTGGAATGTGACATGGATGAATTATATTTGTTATTATAATTTATTAATTGAATTACTAACCTGGATGCACGGGAAGAAAAGATGGAAATAGCCAGAATTCGGGAGGCATCGGGTTGGTTCCTATCCACTCAAATACTCCGAATATCTAGAAAGAAAGAAAGAACCAAAATCAAGCTTTCTTGTGATTATTTGATGACCAAATAAATAAAATCCACAAGCTGGTTTGATTCATCTATTTCACTTTTCGTATTTCACTTGATGTTTCATCCTACTAAATTTTTAACACGTGTCGTTTTCATTGTTATATCCCATTAATTATTTTTTTTAAATAATGGAGTACATGTCTATAATTAAGAGAATGGAATACAAATGTGAAACACCAAATTTGAAACAGATGATCTCGTGTGCGTACGTACCGAAAGCCATATCTTGCCCCAAGAAGGTATTGCTTTAGCAGTGCCATGGTCGAGAATCCATTTTCTTGCTTTGGTGCAGCAAGCGACGTTGTTTTCATGTGGTAATAATAATAATATACGCAAACATATGTAATTGAGTACAGTTGAAAACATTATGCTCTGCCCTTCTATGTCGAATCCCCATCCTCCGTCTTCATTCTGCAAGTGCAACCACTCACAAATTTTACTATTATATTATATACTCCCTCCATCCTATATTAACTTAATTTTGAGGAAATTTTTTATTGTGAGGAAATTTTGAAATTTAATTTATAGAACGTTCTATTTGTAAATATCTACTTAGTAGTAGTATAATTTATTTTTATAAATACTAGTACAAACATTTAATTATATGAATACTTTTGTAGAGACATTTATTTTTAATTGGCTCGGAGTGCAGATTGTGATAAAATCGAACCCGGTCATAAATCTAGTATCTTTCACCTGATGGTTATATATATAACGCAAAATTTCCCGACGATGTTGAGGTGAAAATACAAGGTTGAGATGGCCGGTGATATAAACAACCATGACCTGCAATTAATTAATATATATTTTCAAATAAAAAGGTGCGTAAAGTTATACTAAGTAATTAAAGTGACTGACCAAAGGTGGAAGGAAGTATAATGGACCAGCATTTTCAGCGGGCCAGTGGCCATCACTTGCTTGCAACGCTGAAAATAAGTGGACTGCTCGCCGGAGTGTCGCCGTCGCTGCCGCCTCAGTTACATCTTCACCGTCGCCTACCTTCACTTGGGGTATTGTCAGTTTGAAATTCTTCTCGTGCACAAACTATATTCATTTTAATTAAATAATTACTTACTATATATAATAATGTCATGATCATAGAAATTAAATTAGAATAATCATGCATATAATTAAAAGAATTATCTCTCGTCTAAAAGTCTGAAATTGGTAATTAATTAATGTAACTGACCTGAATCCGCCAGAGAAGATCGCTGTTGGGCTTGACCCGATGTCGGTTGGCCCAGAAGTGTTGGCGGGCTTTCTCGACGTCTTCATGGAGCTCCGGTGTGCCATAATTCGGGTCAAACTCCCATGTCTGTCTGCCCACATACTTGTTCGTGCTATACAGGTTACGACTCTCAATCCCTTCGCCAATTTTTAGTCTCCACATCCTAATTTTTCCTCTTTCTTTAACCTGTCAAAATTTGCAAACGAAATTAATATTTATTAACACTTTTATTAATTAGCAACTCAAGTAAGATAAATAGATGATCAAAATCTAAAAGTGTACAAATTGAGTATATATGTAGTGTTATTCATATTCAATATATATATATATATGTAAATACTTCCTTCAATGAATGTGCGCTAGCTTTACATGCAGGAATTAATATATGTAATAATAAACTAATCAAGATGAGAAAGAGATATCGAGATATTATGCCTGAAGCAAAATGGAAGAAAGAAAGGCTGGTTTTCGATACATTAGGAAGAGAGTATATATAGAGAAAGATATATAGTCATATTTAATTTATTAAACCCCTTATTTACATAATTAATGTTGATACGTAAATACTTGTGAATTTGAGTTACATGTATATAACTGGTACCACTTGATCCAATTTTTAAAATGGGTGAATGTTACCGTGAATTATAGTAAATACAGTATAATATTAATTTTATAGTATTAGTTCAAATATAATATAATATTAGTTCACATATTATATAATATTAGTTCAAATATACAAGAATGCAGCCATGTTGATAAGTCACATGTCAACTTTAATTTTTGTACAATGTTACGAGATTCGTAAAGATTGTAATTGTCTCTCGTGTATCTATCCTTCAGATATGTTTTGTCCATTTGTTTCTAGCTTGTACCTAATTGTAAACATTATAAATAGTGGAATAATACCCTAACTTATTTTTCAAAAATCTTTTAATTAGATACACTTAAAATGTAAAAAGAAAATTAAATTATTTTTTAAAAAACTATTTAAAAAAAAGTGTATGTAAATCTTTGAAGGGTATGGAATTAGTAGTATTGTGAGGTGAAAAAAATGATTATTAGTAAGTAACGTTGAATAATAACGAGCCTAGGGGTGTAAGTGAGTCGAGCCTACTCGCGAGCTACTCGTGCTCGACTCGAAGAAAGATCGAAATCGACTCGAAGTTAATCGAGTCGAGTCGAGTTTCGAGCTACTCGAGTAGCTACCGAGTTCGAGTTCGACCTCATAAATACTCGGCTCGAAAGGCTCGCGAGCCTAATCGAGCTTGAAGAATATTACTATTTTGCCATTAATTTATATACAAATAATCGAGTCGAGCCGAGTCGAGCTCGAGTTTATTTTAGAAAAAATATGTTTTACAATTAATTTAAAAAATATATATAGGTAATCGAGTCGAGCCGAGTCGAGTTCGAGTTTAACGAGTTTCTTATCGAGTCGAGCCCGATCTTTAAAATTTTAGGCTCGATCGAGTCGAGTCGAGTCTCGCCGATAGTTGTAGCCTTGTAGGTATTACTGTCCAAAATTAATACTCCCTCCACTTTTAATTGTCATTTTAATAATTTTCAACAAATTAAGATATATATTAATCGCTTTCAAAAAAAATATATATATATATATATATAATCATGGACCATTTTACCTTCATTAATGATAACTAATTTTAGTATTAAACTTATGTTTAGTAAGAAATGTGGCAAAAATATTGTAGGTGATATTCATGTATACAATAATTAAGGTTTATCCATGATTTATGCTACAATACTATATTCAAAAGGGAAAAAGTTTAAATCAAGGTAAAGAAAATGAAGGGAGTATAATGTATAAGGGTAAAATTGTCAAAATTAAAGAAAAAAAAGTGTAGAATGACACTTATTTTAAAAATATTAAAAAAAGCAAAGTGACACTTAATTAAAAACGGAAGAAGTATATTTTACTAAAAAAATAATTAATATTTTTTACTGTTGATAATAAATTTTATTTAAAAAAAGTTATTAGTGTTTTTTTTTTTTTTGTAAAGAAAAAGTTATAGTTCAATTACATCATAAATTGAGTGTATACGTACGAGTGTGACTTACTTCTAAATTGAGCATATAATATAGTTTCTGATCAGAACCAGAAGTATAAAAATTTGATAAAAAAATACACTATATACCCTTACACAATGAAACTGACAAAATTAACTTTAAGTATTTTAATTTTTTAGTAAAACAACTCAATACTGTAATTTATAGTAAAACAATTAATATTAATAAATAAATGTTATTTTAATTTTAAGCAAACAACCTAATACATTTTGAAATACTAATACACTAGCTAATTGGTACGTGCAAACACTGATTGCAGGTTTTTGTTTCTTATATGTACGTACATATAATATATAATTATTCTATTAAATTAATGCATACATACGATCTAAAGAATGTATAATTCTAGAAACGAAAAGGGCTGGTATATATATGTGGAAGAAAATATTAAATATTGATACGATCGATGATTAGTGAGCCTTATCTCGCAATCTCCACTGAAATCTATAGATAGATCACATATGGAGCTTATTAAAGATACAAAAAAGACAAAACGCTCAATAAAATAATATTTCGTACGTAGATTATTATTTTATTCAGTTTAATGTTATTTTTGATTGAATCTTTGATTTCACCGGTGACAGATTGAGATGTATGGTTTGTTTGTGTCAAGTTGTTTCTTAGAGCATTTTTATATATATATGGTGGAGGATCGGAGAGCAACAAGTATATTTTCTCAAAAAAAAAAAAACGAGTATATATATAATTATATATATATATATTATAGATAACTTTTATTTTATTTTTTGGTTGGACGAGTTAATCTGTTTTATACTCTATCTTCTTTGACTTGATAAATAAAATTAGTAGCTCCTTACAATTATATAGAAAAAATTAATTAAATCCTAAAGATTATTGTGATTGAATATTCTTCATTTCAACTTTGAAGTTAAATTAAAAATACTCATTTAATTTCCCTTAAAAAAAAAAAAAAATAGGCACCCCACGTCGCATTTCAGTTCCTGAAAGCAACTCTGACTGACATGCATGACACTTTATTCCAAGACAATTACTTATGTGTAGCAGTTACATGTATGTAACTGGCTATTTACCCTTCTTTTTTACTTAGTCCACACTCCCTTCTTTTAGGCACTCCCTTTTTTAGGCACAAATTACATACATGTAACTAAATTCAATAAGTTACATACATGTAACTTTATTAGTTATTTACCTTCTTTTTTATTAATTTCACCCCCAAATTTTTTAAAAGAAAAATACATGTACTATATTACCATTATATCAATTAAATTAAAATACAACTCAGTAAAATTATAATTATACACCGACTATCGATTCACCCATGAATCACCACGAAGTTAAATATTATTCTATTTTTTAAACTTTTAAAAAATAAATATAAAAACATAATGAATATTAAAAAAAATATAAAACTCAAAAATAAAATTATGAAATAAAATTTTCAGTTTTTTTTTTTTAAATAACCAAAATTTAGAAAAAAAAATCGAAAAAAAATTCAATTTTTTTTTTTCTAATTTGGGTATATTATTATTTTCTTTGGGGTCATCGTCATGTTGATGCATTCATATGTTTATTGAGTGTGATCGTATCTATTAATTGAGTGTTTACTGTGATTCATTATCACTTTTGTTCTTCTTACTAGTTAGTTAATATCAATATTTTAATATCGATGTATTAATTTGCATGGTATGCCTGGAATTATAAATGTGTTAAGTTATGTATTTTTTGTTAAATATAAATATTAGTTTAAATACGATATAGTATTAGTACGCCTATGGTATAGTACTAGTTAATATATTGTATAGTACTAGAGATTAATGTGGGTATAAAAATATTATTTAATATATGAACTAATACTATACAATATTTGAATTTATACTATACTATATTTGAACTAGTACCATAGAGTATGTGAACTAATACTATATAATATGTGAACTAATACTATACTATATTTGAACTATTACCATAAAATATGTGAACTCGAAACTCGAAAAAATTAGAACTTGTACCAGTATAAACTAATATTATACTGTATATGAAATAATACGTTCAATACTACATATTAACTAATAATATATCATAATACTTATCAACTGTTATCATAACACTTATAAACTAGTAAAAATTATATTTATAAAAAATTAAAATAAAGTGATTAAAAAATGAAAGTTCAAATGGAAAAAATAATTAAACAATGTAAAACGAAGTGAAATTTATAAGGAATGAAGTAAAATTTTGAAAGGATAAGGTGAAAATTATACACCAATTAATTAAAGTAAAATAGTACCAATAAAATTAAACACTTGCCTAAAAGAGGTGCGAGTTTTATTTTTTAAAACAAATTATTATTATACTATTTAATACTTAAAAAAAACAATTAATATTATTTTAAATTTTTTTTATTAGACTTTAAAATTTTAGAATAATTATTTATGATATAAAAAAAAGTACGTTAAAAAAATTATCATTTGAAACACAAATGATAAATAGGAAGAAAAATAAATTAAAAAAATAATACTCCGTATTAAAAAGATAAATATAAATATCAATTTTTTAAAATAAAAAACAAAATTTTAAAAAATTAATGGAGTATTATTTTTTGATGATAAAATTAAAAAAAAAAAATTGAAATAAAATAAAGGCCCAAAAAATAATTTATGTGTTAAATTGATATAGTAAATGGGTCATGTATTATTTGTAATGAGTTATTTGATTGGATATAATAAATGAGTCATGTGTTATTTGTAATGGGTTATTGAATTGGATATAGTAGTTACATATATTGGATTGGATATAGTAGTTACATACATGTAACTGGTACACAAGAGTGCAACTCTTATTCCAAAGCTGTGGGTCCACCCATATAGTACTAGCCCCCATTCAATTTTTTTTTTTTTTTTTAATAATGTATGAAAATTTTCAAAATATTAGTATTTGATAAAAATAAAGTTCCATAGTAAATATGGATTATCTAATATTGAAATTATAACTAAATTTTATAAATTTTAAAGCATAATCTACTTTTAATCTAAGTTATTAAACAATCCATAAAAATTATATATAGTTAATTTAGATTTAATCTAAACTATCAAACATGGTCTAAGTGTTTTATTAAAATAAGGGAAAGACTAATGCCAGACAGTATTACGACACAAATTAATATTCATCTCTTCTAAAATCTTAAAATCTAAGAGTATTATGTTCAAATTATACTCTGTTTCACACAAAATCTACATTTAAAATATTAGTAGTGCAATTATAAGACTATCTCCAACGCAACGCCATTTTAGAGTTAAACTCTAAAAATGGAGTTCCGTCTTCCTCCAACCGTACTCTATTTTGAAAATTTAAAATATAGTTTTGAATAGTAAACTCCATATATGAAGTTACTGCTCAAAATTGTATATATATTGCCAAAGTCTTATATGTACTCAAGTACACCGTGTACTTGAGTAGACTTTGGACAAATCAAATGTTGACCCTTGACCAGTCAAAGGTCAAACTTTGACTTTTTTTTTAATTTTTTTTTTTCGATTTTTTTTTTAATTTTTTTTTTTCGATTTTTTTTTGAAAAAGTGTATGTTAGTATATTGAAAAGTGCATCTTTGTTTTTTAATGAAAAGTGTATGTTAGTATATTGAAAAGTGTATGTTCTTATAATTGAAAAGTGTATGATATTATAAGTGAAAAGTGTATGTTATATTTAATGAAAAATGTATGTTATTATAACTGAAAAGTGTATGATTTATTAATGAAAAATGTATGTTATTATAACTGAAAAGTGTATGTTCTATTAAATAAAAGTGTATGTTATTATAACTGAAAAGTGTATGATATCATAACTAAAAAATGTATGTTATTATAACTGAAAAGTGTATGTTATTATATCCGAAAAATATAAGATTTATTAATGAAAAGTGTATGTTATTATAACTGAAAAGTGTATGTTCTATTAAATAAAAGTGTATGTTATTATAACTGAAAAGTGTATGATATCATAACTAAAAAGTGTATGTTAAAATAGTTAAAAATATTGTTGAAAAATATAAAATTTTCTGTTAAAAAAAAAAATCGAAAAAAAAAAATTGGTCAACGGTCAACAGTTGACCGGTCAAAGTCAACTGTCAACTGTTGACCAATAAAAGTCCACTCAAGTACATGGTGTACAGTGCACAAGAGACCAACCCATATATATTTTATATCTATTATTTTATTAATATTTACAATTATGTATTACAATTTTATATTAATAATTAGAGTTCTTTTATTAAATATAATTACAATTCTATTATTATACTAATTTATAATATAATTTTAATTGTGTAATTTTTTTTTTTGTGTGTATTATTATTACCAACTAAAAATAACGTAAAATATGAAATACATTACATATTTAGCTACATATATATAACACCGACATATTAAAACATACATTATATATTAAATATGAAATACATTACATATTAAAACGGACATACATGCATTATTTAGCTACATATATATAACACCGACATATTAAAATAAGTGAACATAAACTAAAAAAAAATACCCAGTCTATTTTAAATGTAATGAGTGTAATTGTGTTGTATTAGATTATACTCACATGTATCATTTTAGATCGTAATGAGTTTCGTAATTTTATATTTAATAAAAGTAATATTTGAAAATTAATAAATTTATTTACATATCCGTCCCATACTTGAAGCCACATTTTACCATTTTGGGCGTCCCATACTTGAAGCCACATTACCTAAAATAGTAAAAACACTTTTAAACACTCCCCTTAAAACATCATAATATTACAACAAATGACACTACTTTATTACACTAAAAAGTAACTTTATTACTATTTATAAAGTTGAAAATTCTTTATTACCCCCACTTTATCTTACACAATACTAATAAACAACTCAATTATTAAAACTCGTGCCAATTTGGTTTGTGGCTTCAACTTTGGGACGGAGGGAGTATAGTTTTGATAAAACTAATAATATTTATTTTATAATTTAATTTACGAATTGAGTATTTAATTGTATAAATTAATTTAAATATGAAGATAAATATATTATTTAATGATAGTAATATATTGAAAATGAATAAAATAATAAATAGAGTAAGATATAGAGTTTCATGGTTGGAGAAGGTTTTTAAAATAGTGTATGAAAAAGTGTATTTTAGAGTTTAGAAATCTTCATTTTAGAGTTTGTGGCTGAAGATGACCTTATAGAGTTAGGGTTAAGACTTTTGTTTAAATTATAGGAAGAGTATGTATCTTAACATGTTTTAGTAAAAGGATAAAAGTGGTATTTTGCATTAATATTTAATTAATAAAAAAGAAGGAGAGTGTATCTAACAAAGTTGGAGGGGTATATACCTCACGCCTTTCAAATGGGCCGAAACAATTGCTGCAAATGGACGGATATAGGCTACCATTTAAAAGGTATTGGGCTTCCATTTCTTAGACCAAAATAAGGGCGCGGCTAGAGGCGAGGACACCCATTCGATGAGAACACCCACAAAATGGATGAAGACATCCCATGAAAAATACAAAAATACCCTTCGTCCTATTAAAACCCTAAATTCTCCCCATTCTCAAAATTAAAAGAATACACCCACCTTGACACTCTGTCTTCCTCAATCCTTAACCGCCAAATAATCAATCTTATTCCACAATATCACTTAGCTTTGCTAGATGTGCTTCTAAAATAATGTTCCATTCCCGTAAATGTGATTAACATTATTTTTTTATAGTAAAATTGAAAGTGGATAGTTACTAATCAATTATTTATATGTTGTGATTTATGTTAAACAATTTTTTTTTTTTTAATTTTACAAAAATATACTTTTATTACATTTTGAATAAATAATGGATAAAGATAAAATATTATTTAAAATGTGGAAACAAAATTATAAAATTAGTTAGTGCAATGATGAGAAGCACTCAGAGCATTTCCAACGTTAAGGGGTAAATGAAGTTTAACTTAAAAATAGAGTTTCGCTCCCTCCAACCATACTCTATTTTGAAGATTTCTATATTTTATATCTATTATTTTATTAATATTTACAATTCTGTATTACAATTCTATATTAATAATTTGTTAAATATAATTACAATTATATTGTTATACTAATTTATAATATAATTTTAATTGTGTAATTTAATTTTTTTTTTTTTGTGTATTATTATTACCAACAAAAAATAACGTAAAATACAATAAAATATAGTACATTATATATTAAATATGAAATACATTACATATTAAAACGGACATACATGCATTACCTAGCTACATATAACACCGACATATTAAAATAAGTGAACACAAACTGAAAAGAAACACAAATACAAATAAAAACGATACACTAGTACGACGGAATATTGGATCCAGATGGAGAAGTTCCGCTAAAAAAACAGGTCAAATTAATTTAGTCTATTTTAAACGTAATTGTGTTGTATTAGATTATACTCACATGTATCGTTTTACGTCATTATGTGTTTTGTAATTTTATATTTAAATAAAAGTAATATTTAAAAATTACAAATTTATTTATATTTTATGATTTTGATAAAACTAATAGTACTCTAGTAATATTTAATTTATAATTTAATTCACTAATTGAATATTTAATTGTATAAATTAATTTAAATATAAAGATTAAATTTAATGATGGTAATATATTGAAAATGAATAAAATAATAAATAGAGTAAGATATAGAGTTTTATGGTTGAAGAAAGGTTTTTAAAATAGAGTACAACTGTATTTTATAGTTTAGAGATCTTCATTTAAGAGTTTGTGGCTGAAAATAACCTAAGCACTTAAAAACTGTTAGAAGCTGAGTAAATAGGTGTTTCACCAAAACTATTTTTAAATAATTAATTTAATCATTTAATTGTGTTTGTAAACATTTTAAAAGTAATTTTATATATTTAAAAAATGTGTTTAAACCCATAATAGTGTTTGCAAACTTCCTAAATTTGTCATATTCAATTACTGCCTCATAATAGTTGCTGTCTCATCTAAAGTTGATGATTTATTTGCAATTATTGAAATGTTTAGATTAGATTGCAAATGAATGAAAGGTTGTGATTTTATTTGCAATTAACCCAATAAAAAAACTCTTAGTACAAGTGTACAACAACAGCTAAGGTGAATAATGGTCCAGCGGCCTTCCTTCAATACAATCATTTAATTTTGGGTTAATTGCAAATAAAATCACAACCTTTCATTCATTTGCAATCTAATCTAAACCTTTCAATAATTGCAAATAAATCATCAACTTTACATATTTTTGCAAATTAGACTTCTTGGCAAATTCAAGGATTTAAGTAGTTCGATCAATGTGATCTACATCCACTGAACCAGATTAGTACTTCTTTGATTGATAAAGAATGTTTACACACTCATTCACTCGGAATTGGATATTTCCTCACTTCACTCGTGAACTCACACAACTCAAAGAATACAATAACGTACTAAATCTCTCCTCCCAAAAAGGTGTCAACCTTTAAAATGTACACCATCAAAAGTTTATAAAGACCAAAGGTAGTTGCTGCTGTTAGGAACTGTTTTGAGTAGTTATCAACCGTTTGCAACCGCTTGTAACAACCCATGTGCTCTGTTATTGCCCAACTGAAAATGGTAGTTATGCCCTCAAGTTGTTGTAACTGTAAAACTGTTAGTTAAACTAACTAACTTCGAACCAGAAGACTTGCCCATAAAGATCAGATCACTACTTAGTGTTCTGATACCCAACTCTTCTGCTCTGATGATCAAAAGCTAACTCTGCTGATAGACTCCATACTGTGCTGATCTTAACTGCACTGACCAAGTACTGTGCTGACCCAAGTACTGTGCTGACCTGGTACTGTGCTGACCCAAGTACTGTGCTGATCTGGTACTGAGCTGATCTACTCTGCTGAAGTACTGATCTTGGTACACTCTGCTGAAGTACTGATCTTAGTCCAGTCTGCTGAAGTACTGATCTTAGTCAAGTACTGTGCTGATCCCAACTGTGCTGAACTCTAAGCATCACCTTCTCATCTGATTGAAACCCTTCAACTCATCTGATAAGGCCTAAGTCATCTTATCTGATCCTATCAGCTCAGTAGTTTACTGTGCTGATTTTGAGATTATGAGATAACACTCACAATTCTCCACCTTTAGCTCATAATCGAACTAATCTCCACCAAAACAAAAAACACCAACACTATTCTCCTCAAAGAATAGCCTCCACTACTGATCTTCTGCCACAAGAACAGTAATCTTCTCCTCAGAGGAATTAATGCAGTCCAATAAGTCTAAGACACAAGCCAAACTTCTCTTTTGGCAATGCCTTAGTGAACGCATCAGCAGGGTTCTCCTCTGTAGCAATCTTCACTACCTGGACCACCCCCTTCTCTACAATATCTCTTACAAAGTACAGCTTTACATCTATATGTTTAGTTCTCTCATGATACCCCTGATGCTTTGCAAGATGTATTGCACTTTGGTTATCACAGAGGACAGTCACACTTCTTTGTGATATACCAAACTCCTTCAAGATCCCCCTAAGCCACATGCTCTCCTTTACTGCTTCAGTCAAGGCTACATATTCTGATTTTGTAGTAGATAATGTAACTACGGACTGATGTATTGACCTCCATGATATAGCTGTACCAAATAAGGTGAATACATACCCTGTCAAGGACTTTCTTGTGTCTACATTGGCTGCATAGTCGGCATCAACATATCCCACAAGTGCTTCTCCCTCATCTGATATCTTCTGAAATTTCAGACCTTTCTCAGCTGATCCTAGATCATATCTCATGACCCACTTAACTGTCTCCCAATGACTTAAACCTGGATCACTCATGTATCTGCTGATTACACTCATTGCATGAGTTAAATCTGGTCTACAACACACCATAGCATACATTAAACTCCCTGCTGCACTGGCATAAGGAACCTTACTCATCTAAGCTCTTTCTTGGCTGTTCTTGGGACACATCTGATTTGATAGCTTCTGATGCTGACCAATTGGTGTAGAAACTGCCTTAGCTTGATTAATCCTGAATCTCTCTAACACCTTCCTCAGATAGGTAGGCTGACTAAGCTGAATTGCTCCCTCAACTCTACTGATCTCCATCCCAAGAATCACTTTAGCTTCACCAAGATCTTTCATCTCAAACTCCCTTTTGAGAATCTCCTTAACTTGATTGATACTGTTAATAGACTCCCCAGCTATTAACATATCATCTACATACAGCAGAAGATAGGTAATTGAACTCCCAACCCTCCTGAAGTAAACACAGCTGTCAT
The DNA here is from genome assembly GCA_963675135.1 of Galeopsis tetrahit. Classification (NCBI taxonomy): domain Eukaryota; kingdom Viridiplantae; phylum Streptophyta; class Magnoliopsida; order Lamiales; family Lamiaceae; genus Galeopsis; species Galeopsis tetrahit. The sequence continues at coordinate 90,857,208 of OY776121.1, forward strand.
ACAAGCTTCTTGCAAAACCAACTGAGCAAATGTACTCATCAAACCTTAAGTACCATTGGCTAGGGCTTTGTTTGAGTCCATAGAGTGATTTTCTGAGTAAGCACACTTTGTCTTCTCCATCTTCTATGTCCAACCCTTCTGGTATTTTCATGTAGATCTTCTCATCTAAAGTCCCATGAAGAAATGTTGTGGTCACATCCATCTGATGCAGCTCCAATTCATATTGAGCAACCATAGCCAACAAGATTCTGATGCTACAATGCTTTACAACAGGTGAGAAGATTTCATTAAAGTAAATACCTTCTTTCTGTGTAAATCCTTTAGCTACAAGTCTTGCCTTGTACCTAATCTTGCCACCTCTCTGAGCCTCCACCTTTTTCTTGTAGATCCACTTACACCCAACAAGTTTCTTGTTCTTAGGCCTCTCAACAATCTCCCAAGTCTGGTTCTTGTTAAGAGATAACAGTTCTTCCTCCATAGCAACTAACCACTTCTCTTTGTCATGGCAGTTGATGGCTTCTGTGTAAGTTTTAGGCTCCAAAGACTCCACCTCAAGAGCTGCACATAATGCAAATGATACTATGTCAGCTTGACCATACCTCTGAGGTGGGTGGACTTATCTTCTGGTTCTGTCCCTAGTCAGCTGATAGTCATGAAGCTCAGTATCACTATGAGTAGTTTCCTCCTCATCTGGATCAATCTGCTCTTCAGTTAGTGTTCTGATGTCACCATGCTCCACCTCCACCAGTGTCTCATCTGGTTTGTTGTGTGCTGTACTGGAGCTTCCCTCCTCTTTCAATGGCATTCTATTCTCATCAAAAGTTACATCTCTGCTGATAATACACTTCTGCATCCCAGCTTCAAGGCACCACAACCTATACCCTTTCACACCTGAAGGATACCCTATGAACACACATTTCAAAGCTCGAGGCTCAAGCTTATCTTGCTTGACATGGGCATATGCTGAACAACCATACACCTTCAAATTACTGTACTCAGCTGCATGGCCAGACCATAATTCTTTTGGGGTTTTAAATTGCACAGCTGAGGAAGGGCTTCTGTTTATCAAGTAGGCTGCTGTTGACACTGCTTCTCCCCAAAATACTTTAGGCAATCCAGAGCTGCTCAACATGCATCTAACTCTCTCAAGTAAAGTCTGGTTCATTCTCTCAGCTACTCCATTCTGCTGAGGTGTACCTGGTACTCTTCTATGCCTCACTATACCCTTCTTCTTGCAGAAAACATTGAACTCTTCTGATATGAACTCCAGCCCATTATCAGTTCTCAAATGCTTGAGATTCTTTCCAGAAATATTCTCCACCTCAGTGAGACATTTCTTAAATTTTTCAAATGCTTCTGACTTGGATTTCAGGATAGTGATCCATACCTTTCTTGAGTAGTCATCTATGATAGACATGAAGTATCTCCCACCACTTCTGGTCTGATTCCTAGCTGGCCCCCATAAATCTGAATGGACATAGTCCAAAATTCCTTTGATAGAGTGTGAACTCTTCTCAAACTTCAATCTCTTGGATTTCCCAAGAATGCAGTGCTCACACAAATCAAGCTTTGTGATCTTGTCACCACATAGCAATCCTTGCTTACTTAGCTCAAGTAGGCCCTTCTCTCCTACATGACCTAATCTTCTGTGCCACAACATTGAGTTGTCTTGCACCCTTGCCACATCTGATCTGCCAATAACTGTTCCCCCCTTAAGAAAGTAGAGATCATTTCTTCTCTCACCTTTAAGAACAGTAAGCTTCCCCTTTGAAACTCTGAGCTCTCCATCTTCAGACTGGAATTTATAGCCCAATGAATCCAGCATACCAAGAGATATCAAATTTCTCTTGAGTTCAGGGACATACCTGACCCTCTTGAGAATCCTCACTACTCCATCATACATCTTCAAGTGTATTGTACCTTCACCTCTGACTTTGCAAGTGTGATCATTCCCTAACAACACAGAACCTCCATTCTGATGCTTAAAATCATGAAACCACTCTCTTCTTGGAGTCATGTGGAAAGAACACCCTGAATCTAAAATCCAATCTTGCTGCTCTTTAGTGGAAGTGATGGATAGGGACTGAGCTGACTCATAGCCTTTCTGCTCCTTATCATCTTGGATTTGATTTGCTTGATTCTTATCAACAGGGTTCTTAGGACCAGATTTTCTCATAAGTTGTTTGTACTTGTAACAAGTACTCTTAAAGTGCCCAGGTTTGTTGCAGTGGTGGCACACTACTTCCCCTTGATTTGACATTGCTGATTTTCCCTTATCAGCTCCTTTGGGTTGACTAGACCCTTTCTTGGAGACAAACTTCTTCTGTCCTCCCTTGATTGCCAATCCTTCCCCACTGCTACTTTTATCTCCTTGAGATGTTTTGTTATGTAACAGCTTGGACTTGACAGCCAAGATCACATCCTCCAATGTGATTGCTTCCTTTCTACCATACAAGATGGTGTCCTTTAGGATTTCAAAGGACTTAGGCAGAGCACTCAATAAGATCAGAGCCTTATCCTCTTCCTCTAACTTGACATCCAAATTCTCCAGATCATCAAGAATCTTATTGAACTCATCTAGCTGCTCCGTAATGGGTTTGTCATCTCCCATTCTAAAGGCATACAACTTCTGCTTCGAATAAAGTCGGTTAGCAAGAGTTTTCACCATATATAGCTTCTCAAGCTTATCCCAAACCTCCTTCGCTGACTTCTCTTTAGCAACCTCCCTCAAGACCTTATCTCCAAGGCAGAGTAGGATCGTGCTTCAAGCTTTCCTGAGCAACTTTCTCCTTTCAGCCGCAGCTGTTGCAGATTCTTCTGCAATCTCTTCGGATTCTTCGAGGGCCTCGAATAATCCTTGCTGTTCAAGGAGGGCCTGCATCTTGACCTTCCACAGCCCAAAATCTCCAGTGCCTGTAAACTTCTCTATGTTGTACTTGGTAGAATTCCCCATCTTTAGATCTGCAGCTACTTCGATTTCCCACAGACGGCGCCAATTGTCAAGATGATTCCGATCAGCTAGACGTCTCCAACTAATTAGAACACTTGAAGATAGAAGAAATAACTGCTCTTAGGATAGTAATTCAGAAAAGTAAGCAACGAGACAAACAGCACACAAGGATTTAAGTGGTTCGATCAATGTGATCTACATCCACTGGACCAGATTAGTACTTCTTTGATTGATAAAGAATGTTTACACACTCATTCACTCGGAATTGGATATTTCCTCACTTCACTCGTGAACTCACACAACTCAAAGAATACAATAACGTACTAAATCTCTCCTCCCAAAAAGGTGTCAACCTTTACAATGTACACCGTCAAGAGTTTATAAAGACCAAAGGTAGTTGCTGCTGTTAGGAACTGTTTTGAGTAGTTATCAACCGTTTGCAACCGCTTGTAACAACCCATGTGCTCTGTTATTGCCCAACTGAAAATGGTAGTTATGCCCTCAAGTTGTTGTAACTGTAAAACTGTTAGTTAAACTAACTAACTTCGAACCAGAAGACTTGCCCATAAAGATCAGATCACTACTTAGTGTTCTGATACCCAACTCTTCTGCTCTGATGATCAAAAGCTAACTCTGCTGATAGACTCCATACTGTGCTGATCTTAACTGCACTGACCAAGTACTGTGCTGACCCAAGTACTGTGCTGATCTGGTACTGAGCTGATCTACTCTGCTGAAGTACTGATCTTGGTACACTCTGCTGAAGTACTGATCTTAGTCCAGTCTGCTGAAGTACTGATCTTAGTCCAGTACTGTGCTGATCTTACTGTGCTGATCCCAACTGTGCTGAACTCTAAGCATCACTTTCTCATCTGATTGAAACCCTTCAACTCATCTGATAAGGCCTAAGTCATCTTATCTGATCCTATCAGCTCAGTAGTTTAGTGTGCTGATTTTGAGATTATGAGATAACACTCACACTTTCAATCTTTCATTTTTCATCCGTTGAATCTTCGAAGTCCCAGCAATTAATATGGCTTCTGGGATTTGAGCTCAGGTCTCCACGGCCACAATGTGAAATTCTTATGACTAAACTACAACCACTTTTTTAAAATATATTAATTTGCATAAATCAAGATAATTAATTTAGCACACACACGTGACATAAAAAAATTTATAAGAGCTAGGGTTTCATATACATGACACGGGTTTTCATTATATGTATATTATATGACTCGTGAATTTATACATCATACCCTAATCATCTTTTAAATTAAAGTGAAGTTTCATTTCATGAGACTCTCTCGCCAAAGACTCTCTCTCAACTAAATATTTCTTCTTTTTTTGTAAGCAATTTATATATTGAATGATTTAATTAAATTAATGCATATTACGGAGTATATATTTAAACGCTCTAAAGAAAAGTATATACATGTGGAAGAAAAGTACCTCATTAAATCATCTAAATATTATTTAACATCACATCTCACTAAATTAATTTTTCTTTAAAAAATGGAAGGAGTATTAATCTGTTATCATCACTTTTGAAAGAAAAAAAAATTATCACCAAAATAACTATTGTATATATATTGATGTTGTCATTTATTTAATATTAACATGCAAAATTTATTATACTTCCTTGTGATTTGTGAAGGAAAGAAAGTCTCAAATGGTCATCACATTGGAACAAAATAAGGAACATTATAGTAATAAAAAATAGAAAACGATAAATAAATAACTAATGGATGCAAAACGGCCCCGTATTTGCTGAACAGGACAGTCCTGCAATCTCCATTGAAATCTTAGATAGATCAGCATGTGGAGCTTATTAAAGATACAAAAAGACAAAAATAAAATAATAGATTATTATTTTTCTCAGTTTTATGGTACTATTTTTTATTTATTGAATGTTGGATTTCACTGATGATTGATTGAGATGTATGGTTTGTTTGTGTCAAATTGTTTCTTTAGAGCATGAGTTAATATATCGTGGAGGATCGGAGAGCAACGAGTATGTATAGTAGATTACTTTTATTTTATTTTTTTATTGGACGGGTTAATTTGTTTTATACTCCGTACTTACTTTATCTTCTTTGATTTGATTAATAAAATTACGTACAATTTATATAGAAAAAAATTAATTAAATCCTAAAGAATATTGTGATTGGAAATTCTTCATTTCAAGTTTGAAGTTAAATTAAAAATACTCATTTAATTTCCCTAAAAAAAAAAAAAGCACCCCACGTGACCACGTCGCATATCAGTTCCCGGCCACTGTTTGCTTCTCATGTTTTGAAAGCAACTTTGACTCACATGCATATATGCATGTCATTTATTAATACAAATCTGTCGGTCCACCCCATTCAATTCTTATTTTTATTTTTTAAAATGTTTATGAAAATTTTCAAAATATTAGTATTTGATAAAAATAAAAGACATCTTTACGGTGAAACAGTTTTTTAAGTGTGTAATTAAAATAAGAGAAAGACTAATGCCAGACAGTTTTACGACACAAATTAATATTCATCTCTTCTAAAGTGTTAAGATTTAAGAGTATCATGCTCAAATTACACTTAAAATATTAATAGTGCAATTATTATACAATAGTTTAATAAATCATATGTGATGATCTAAAGCATAAAAAATGAAAGTTTGCTTAGTCTTAGACCACATCAATACTTATTTTGTATGTAATGAACAAAATGACAAGACTTGGATCAAAGCATATTAAAAGTTAATTTAATCAATAATTAATTAATACGTGCGATGAAGTGAGGTCATGATTCATGAAAATGGATAATCTGGCGGCCCATAAATGCTGAAAATTGACATTAGGGAGCGGCTAAAGGCACCCAAGGATCCTATAAGGACACCCACGCGATGAGGACACCCACAAAAGGGATGAGGACACCCACGTGAAAATCCCCAATATACCCTTAACCTACATAAAACCCTAATTTTATATCTTTCATTTCAAAAAATTCAGTACACCCACCCCTCCTCCCTCTTTTCCTCTTTTTCCTCTGCCCCTCTCCCTCCCCTTCTTCCCCATCCACCACATCGGCACCACCACCGCCCCTCCACCCTCGCCGCAGCGCCGCCATTCTCCATTCGCCGCAGCGCCACCATTCTCCATTCACCGCAGCGCCGCCATCGCCTCCTCTCTAAGACGCGGCCGCCATCGCCTCCTCTCTGAGACGCGGCCGCCGTCGCCCTCCTCTCTGAAACACGGCCGCTCGCATCACTCCTTCCTCGTTCGTCGCGGCCGACGTCGCCCTCCTCCCCCAGAAACGCCGTCGCCGCTGCTCGTTTCAGGTAAGATTAGGGTTTTTAAAAAATCTAAGAAAATTAGGGTTTGTTTTGGAGGTTCGTGAATTATTTTCGAACATATTATGTTTGTTTTGAAATTTTTTTCGAACAATTAGGGTTTGTTTTGGCAAAAATTTCGAACATTTTTTGTTTGTTTTGAAAAAAAATTTGAACAAGAGGTTCAATTTTTTTTTTCGGACAAATTTAAATTGTTTAGGAATTTTTTTCGAATTGAGTTTGTTTTGTAAAAAAATTCGAACATCTCACCTTTGTTCACTTAAAAATTTCGAACACATTAAGAATTTTTTTATCTTTCGAACATTTTTATCTCTATTTCGATTGTTTTCTTTTGGAATTTGGATGTTATGGTTGTAGTGGGAGAAGATTTTTGGGGGCAGTGGTGGTGGTGGGGTCTGATTGAAGAAAGGTCAATCTGTTTTTCTTTGGGTTTTTGACTTGTGCAGTTAGCTGTTTCAAGGAATAATGTAATTTTGACCTGCTTATTGATCTTGTTTTGCGAAATGGGACCCCATTTTGGTCTTGAATGTTCTTAATCGACTGGCATCCATGATGTCTGGTTTACATATTAACTGATATAAATAATTCAATCTCTCACCATATGGGCAATGGTACATTTGATTTTATGGAATTTTGTTTTCAATTTCTGGCGTCTGTTTTCCTATTATTTCCCCCATTAACAAATGCTCACGAATTTTGGGGGAAGGGTTGGTGGTGGGGAAGATTTTTGGGTGGTGTGATAGAAATTGTAAATTAATATAACGTTGGGTATACTCATCTTTCGTTTTTTTTAAAATTTACATGAAGGGTATATAAAACATTTTACAAGCTCTCTTGGATGAAAAAAAAGTTTGGTGGGTGTCCTCATAGGATCCTTGGGTGCCTTTGGCCGCGCCCTTGACATTAAATTACGATTTCAAATGGGCCGAAACAATTGCTGCAAGGCCACGGTTATACACACGGATCTATTGAGTAAACCCACCAGACATTTTTTTTCATCCTACAATGCATGTAAAATGTCACAAATACCCCTCTTGTGAAATTTTAAATAAAAAACGAAGATGAATACACTCACTCATTCCATTTCATGTCGGAATCATCCCCACCATCACCACCAAAACAAACTCCATACTTTTGATAAAAAAAAACTCCTAAAAACACAAAATTTCAACAACAAAAAAAAACATCTTAATATGTTCGAATATTTTATCCAAACAAAGTTGAGATGTCCGAAAATTTTTAATGAACAAACTCAATATGTTCGAAAAAAATTCCAAAACAACTTCAATTTGTCCGAAAAAAATGATCGAACAAGATGTTCGAAATTTTTTCCAAAACAAACACAGATTGTTCAAAAAAAATTCCAAAACAAACTCATTATGTTCGAAAATAATTCCCGTACTTCTAAAAACCCTAATTTTCCTAAAATTCCTAAATTTTTCAAAAACCCTACCATGAAACGGGTGTCGGCGAGGGGAGATGGGCGTTGGCGGACGAGGGAGGAGGGGTGCGAGCGGCCGCGTCTCTGGGAGGAGGGCGATGGCGGACGAGGGAGGAGAAGAGGGGTTAGTCGTGCGAGGGATGGGGAGGGGAAGGGCGGACGCGCGTTTTTTCCAACCTGATTTTTTCAGATCGAGCGGGGACGTGGGGAGTAAGGCGTGGGGAGGGGAGGAGGAGCTGCGCCGCGGCGACGTTGTCGCCATGTTGGGTAGAGGGACGCTGCGACGTGGAACGGGACGATGGCGCTATCGCTGCGTGGAGAGGGAGGGCAGCGCTGGCAAACCAGGGACAACGATTTTGTCGACGACGAGAGGAGAGGGATGACGGACGACACCGCTGGTGGAAGGGAAGGGGAGGAGGCGAAAATGGTGTGACTGTGTGAGTGTACTAAACAAGTGAAGAATCTGGTTTTAATGGGGAGAAGGGTATTTTTGAGATTTTAACGTGGGTGTCCTCAACTTATTGTGTGTTTACTTATTCAGTGGGTGTCCTCAATAGGTTGGTGTGTGTATATCCGTGCCCTTGCTGCAAATAGACGGATATGGGCTGCCATTTAAAAGGTATTGGGCTTCCATTTCTTAGACCGAAATAATCATGTTAAGAACCAAGTCCAAAGTCGGGTGCCCTGTGGCATTTGAGAGTGTGTACCTGAATTTCACTAACACTTTAATGTTTAAAAAATCTTTCAAAACTTTTATAAACTTTTCGTCTGGAACCAAGAATGAAAATATTCGGAAATATCCTCGATATATCCTCGATATATCCATTTTTTGGGGTCACCGATATCGATATTGGGAAGAATCGATATTTCCACGATATTTATAAAAAAATTGAAAATATCAATAAATATCGGTAGACAATAACAATATCGAGCCTAATATCGGTAAAATATCGAAAAAATATCGGAAAATGTCGATAAATTTCAAAAAATATCGATAAATGTCATACGAAATAACATTGTATATTATATTTTATATAAATTTATCATTGATGTAAAATGTATTCAAATTATTTTGTTGATTTTATGTACTATAAAGGCTTGTTATTAAATTTTTACAATTTTTAAAATTTACCGATATCGATATTCAATATCAATATATTCGTCGATATATCCATAAATTTAAGGTCTCGATATTTTCACCAATACCGATATTTTCATCCTTGTCTGGGACAAGGTGACCACTATTAAACTCATAATTTATTATTCAAAGTTGTGTAATCCACCAAATTAAATAATTAACTATTCACATTTATCTACTCCGTGAGTAGATCGACCATATCACACATTTATTATTTTATCAGACTAACTAATTTGTGTGTCTAAATGGTATAGGTAATATATAGTGGAACGGAGTCATGCAGTACCATATTTCTTAATACCCATGTTAAAAATGGACAATTTTCAAAGGAACAAATACCGTATCAATTGACTAGCAACATTGTACAAGAAGTTGAAATCTTTAACAACTACTTCACACCAAATGTATCTTTACAGCAGTTCCATCATCACACCTCACTAGAAATGCTGACAAGTTCCTAAGACAAATTATACAAAAATTTGAAGGTGACAAGATTATATAAAATTCACCCTTTGATCTTGTCACTTCTTTTTCTTATCATTTCTCTTCCAGTGAGCATTGTCTAATGCCACTTTGCATCACCAATAATATGATCTTCTACTGCACACCTAAACCAAACCGTTGTCACAATCTTTCAGTATTATTATATATGTGCTTCAAAATACAACTCTCAAGCATGATTAAAGAGTTGTCACAGTAGTTTTGATCATCATTCTTATTCTTAATATGCAAGGCCAAACTCAAATTTATAGTATTGAGCGTCTACCTCTACATTATAGCGATATTTCGCGTTCCATCGAAAGTGCACGTATTTTATCTGCTTCCTCTGACCTTCTAAGTCTTCTCAATGCTTCAAAAACAATAACGATAACCAAAATCGAACCAAGCAGAAATCCATAGCCTATTTTCCATGCTTCCCCTGCATCTGCAATGTTGATCCCCAAAACGACGTTCACTGCTCCGAAGAAAAGGCAAATCCTCCCTTGCCAGTTGTGGTACCAGTTCCAATATCTGCGGTACTTGCTGTCTGTACTAGGCCGCGTAAAGAACGCAAGCACCTGCAGGATTGTCATTACAAGAACAAAGATTCCGATCCCTTTGTGTGCAGGGAAGAAAACATGCATTTTGTGGTAGAGGGATAGTCCAACAACAATTGCAGCAACTCCGAATAAGAATCCCATGAACTGAATGCCTACGTGCAGGTAATACCAAAGGCGCTCGTTACGGTCAAGGTAACGAGCTAAGATTGCTCCAACTGGGAGAAAAAATCCCCATGCTAGTAGAGCCAATGTCCCATGTGTCCTCCTGTCTTTGAAAATGCTACCTGATAAATCCACTCTCGAATTCGAATCTTGTTTACCTGTAATACAGAGTTTAAAACAGCAATCTTTAATGTCTAATTTTCACAAGATCAAGAAACAGCATCACAACTTTCAAATCAAATTCATGCCTAAAAGAGCAGGTTGTAATAAGTCACAAGAACATCAAAAGTAAAGCGACCTGATGAGAAATCGAAGAATATGGTGGTCTTGTCTTCATGAACGGTGAGGCGATGGTGGTGCGTAGGAGTTTTCGTGCTGAAAGCCAGGAGAATTGGCTGAGTTTTGAGACTTGTGTTGAATTTCAACTGGAAGGACAAGTATATTGTAGCAGCCTGTACAGCTACATATGGTGGAACATTAGTCAATGGGAGTTCACCTTGATCCGGTTTGATTTCTGAAGGGGTGAATCCCTTTATATGATATTGTTTTATTCTCCCTTGGCCTTCAGCATTCACCCACCCCACAATGCAGCTAGAATTCAGCATCTTCCCGTCTCTCGAAAACCCAATTCCCACCCACCCGCTCGTGTATATGGTTGATAACACAATGGTGATCTCATTATCTTTGGACTTTGAATACTGCAATAATGTTTAACAGAGATTTCAAAATAACAAAAATACAAAATATGATAAATAGGAAACAAACAAAAAAAACAGGAAACTTACCCTTAATAAGTATGAGTTCCAAAGTGGTTTGCACACCATATCAGGTAAATTGCTGTAAGGGAAAGGGAGAAATGAGCTAAGATCCGAGTTGCAGAGCCCATTAATAATTTCGGAATCCGAATTAGCAGCATCTATCACAGCATCTGAGTGTAATGAACTAATCAAAACCACAAAAATATAGATGAATTTCGAAAACCAAATTCTTGAACTTTCCTCCATCTGTATAGGAAGGAAATTTCTGAGATTTGATGCTACTGTGAGGAGAAAATGAAGGCCAATAAATGATAAAAAAAAAAAGGCAGAATTGAGTAAAGTGCAGTTTGGTGGAAGGGATTTTTGAATAGTAATGCCTTCATTTTGAAGCTTGAGTTGTGGATGGTGGTGGTGGGGCTGAGCACGGTGGTTGCAGGTGGCGGGTGATCATCATTCCCGCCTAATTCTTCCACCTGACGGTATAAACTATAAACCCTCCACCCGTTTGTCTCTGTCATGACCAACTTTTTGATTGATAAAAGGCAAAAAAATAAAAAATTGAGGAGGATTGCTTTAAAATCAAATAAAAATTGAGTGTTTCTGGTTTACTGTCACTATTATGAAACTGATCAGTTGGCTTATCCTTCACTAATTAACTAAATATCCATTTTAATGTACCCTTGAAAAAAAAACAATAAACCTTTCTCAAGACATAAATCTGATATAAATTCCCCTCATATAGAGAGAAATGCATATTTATGTATAAATTCCCTGGAGTTTAAGAGGTGAAACATGCTATATGGCCATCCATGTTCAGGACAGCCAAAAGCAGCTTTTATATGAGCAAAATTACACATTTAACCCACTCCCTCCCTCAATTAGGCACCAACACACTTGGATTTACTTGTAATTCCACATTCAGAAGCAACTTATTTCTTCACCAAAATTTTGCACCTTGCTGGCGAAAAGCGTTTACATTTGTGATCTAGGCATCCTAAAAATATGCTCCTCTCCACTAATTGCATCCACTTTGAAAATCCATTTACTGTTATCTGTATTCTGCACGATTCTCTCCGATCTAACGCTGCTATAGCTTCCCGATTCGCTTTTCCATCGCTTCCCATAATCGTTACTCTTCCCAATTACCAAAATCTCCATTCCTTTACCAATCGGATGCATCATAGACCTCACTTGAGCCTTGTCTTCAACTCCTTTCAAGTGTCCTCCCATCCCTTTCCCCCCTTCCAACAGATTACTCGTTACCACCACCGAGCTTTTCAGATTAACGTCCAACGTTTCAAGCAATCTTTCATAGTCATCAGCTTTGCTATCTACTAAAGAGAAGTCTATGTTCTCATAATTCAGCAATGCCTCAGCTGGATCCTCAGTCTTGAACTCTACCATCTCACTTAGGCCTGTTTCCTCTATCGCTTTCTGGGATTTGTTTAGCTTCGGTTCTGGGAGAATGCAAACGAGCTTGCCTCCCGTTTGTCGAGCCGCTGCTGCTAAGGCTACGGTCGATAGAGACACTTCTGATGTCACCTCCACAATCAGTTTTGCACTCATCCCTGCTGCTAAGGCTGATATGAATTCATTGCTTTCGGGCATTTGAGCTCCATTAGAATTGATCCCTTTCTTTGTTTTACTACACTGTTGAGACATAACATGAACAGGGATGAGATTTAGGTATATACTATATACTAATGCAACACAAACAAAAAACAAGGCATCATTCTGAAATAGTCTTAAGTTACAATCAGTGACGGACCGAGGAAGTGCCCAGGGGGGTCACTGGGCCCCCCACCAATTTTTTTTTTTTTTTTTATATATATATTATATATATTTTTTTAGTAATTATTTATATTATGTTTTATGTTTTAAAATTACTTTGTACACTTCAAATATAAAAATAATTCACAAAATAGATACATTTACTATATCATTTTATTTTTAAAATTATTATTAATTTTATATCCACATTTTCTCTTATTAATACACCTCACTAATTTTTTTTTAGACCTCACAAAATCTATTTTATACTTTATTAAATCACGCAAACTGATTCTTACTTATTTGATCTCACACTCCACTAAATTTACATTTTTTAAAAAGTGAGTCAATTAAAATATAAAAATCACTATGAACGGGGGAGTATATTTTAAGTTCTACATTTGACTAATAGTGACTAAAGTCTCAACAACGATCGGAGTTGTGTATACTTTTTCAAAGCTAGAACAATCAAAATTGTTTTATTTCAAAATATAACAAAAATCGTTAAATTTAAATTAATGAAATGAGATGTATTGAAAAATTTATAATAATTTTTTTGTATATATAAATATTTTATCTTTGTATTAATGTAAATTGGGCCCCCCAATCTGTAATTTCTGGGTCCGTCACTGGTTACAATACAACATCAAATTTCACTATTCTTGGATATTTTATTCAACAGAATGCCAAAAGAACAATGGATCATATCATAGTATTTTATTATTATTATTATTTGTCCAGTTATCTGGAATCATAGCACCGTAGGATCTCTATTGTAACACTATTTTTCATAGAAAAGATCCAGGAACATTCTTCATTCAAAGAGCCCACAAAATTCATGCTTGCGTTCAATCAAATGAAAAAATATATTATGATGAATTTCAAGAAAACAAGAAAATCCAAAACTATATATATATACCAATTTCAGGGCATCAAGATATGCATTTGTAGCGGATGTCGGGGACCACTCCATTTCTTTTTCCGTTGAATTTATGGGAACAGTGCTAGAAATTAAAATAAATTCTGCACTGGAAAAAGAAAATTTAGGATTGTCTAGGGTTTTTGTTATGTTATTTTTCCCCCTTTGTTATTTAGTTCTGGTATTGGGGGAGACAATTGAGGTGGTTCAACAATTACTAATGGTATATATTTTGGCTCTCTGTCAAAGACGAGTAAACTACGCGGTGGACCCGTTAAATGTCATTCTATTAACTAAATTTATTGTAAAAATATCACATGTAAGTATTTATATAATAATTTAAAAAATTATTATCTATTATGTATATACAAGTATATAACTAACCATTATATTTGTCCAATCAAAATATCATGGTATTTTTAGTATTTGTGTGGGTCCATACAATTTATAATAAAAAATTATTTATGGATAAAATCAATATTTCTTGAATCAAAGGACCAAGCGTTAGTTATTTTTTTAACCTAAATAATTACTAAGACTAACACAGTTGGGGATGTAGCTCATATGGTAGAGCGCTCGCTTCGCATGCGAGAGGCACGGGGTTCGATTCCCCGCATCTCCATTTTTTTTTTTGGCGGAAATTTTATTTTACTCTTTTGCTCGGCCCTTTTTTTTTTTTGGCGGAAATTTTATTTCGGAGAGATGCACTCCCCCGATTTATACACTCCTATAAAATTGGCACACCCCCACCTTTAATTGTCATAAATACCCCTCTCTTCATAAAACTCCTATTACTACCCACACCCCCCCCAAACCCTAAATTCATCTTCATCTTTCTCCTCCCATTTCCCCCAATCCAACCCCTCTCACCACCACCCCCGTCGCCGGCGGCCGGCCCCTCCCCTCCAGTTTTCTGGAAAAAAAAAATTGCAGATTTCGCGGCCCTCCCTCCCCCGTGTTAAAAAAAAAAAAAGCTTTGCGGCCGCCCCCGTCCCCGTTTGGTCGCCCCCCTTCCCAACCACCGGCCTCCGATTTTTGGGCACCAGGTATGGCCTCCATTTTTTGGGCACTTTTTTAGGGTTTTCTGCATTTGCAGAAGACCCTAATTTTTTTTTTATATTTTCGACATTGTAATGTCGACCAACTACACTTTCGTCGACAAACGATTGTCGACGAGAGTGTATTTGGTCGACATTACAGTGTTGTGTTTTTTTTCGACCTTATTAGGTCGACCAAATACACTCTCGTCGACAAACGGTTGTCGACGAGAGTGTATTTGGTCGACACTGGTTTGTCGAAAAAAAATTTAAAAAGTTTTTGAGAATTTCTAAATTTTTTCTGTTTTTTTTTTTTGTTTGTTTGGTGGCCACCGGAAACGGCGGCTGCAGAAATTAGATTTAGGGTTTATAGATGGAAGTGGGGATGCATTTAGTAGTGTATTTTGGGATTTTTACACTATTATTAAATTAATAAAGTGTTAGGGGGAGTGCATCTCTCCGAAATGGAGGTGTAAATATTACTCGAACCCAGAATCTAAAGCCTAGATAGTGGTGCTCTAACCACTTGAGCTATCCAACTTCGTCTTTTAAGGGTAAATGGCTCTGGTAATTCAACTTATAACAGACTTAACAGTGACAGCCTGATGGATCCAACTTTTGTTTAATTTTTAAATTTTGGCGTGTCTATACTAAATTTTAAAAAAAAAAAAAAAAAAAATTTGAAATCCCACAAGCAAGCATTCAAACATTCGATTTTTTTATTATTCGACTCCAACTCTTTTTAATCTTCATCGTTGTATAATTAAATCATGATTGTTTTAACCAATTATGGGGTAACCCAATCACCAAAACCTTATATTCACTGTTTCAATATGTCCTGAAATTTTCTGTTTTTCCCCGTGAATTGGCTCAGCCACTGTCTCGTATTTCACGACTGCTCCCAAAAATTCCAAGCATCGTTCTTCATTGAAAATCTGGCTTCTCTAAAATTACAATATCAGATCCTGTTTTATGGTAATTTTGCAAATGGCGAATATGATAATTGATACAGTCACGGAAAACGAAAGAAGACAATGGAAAGATAACCAAGAAGCATTGCACAAAGATAAATAAACCTCCAATCATACTATTTTATTGCTATTCCAACAAAAATAATGCCTTCAGAATTATTTTTTAAAAAATATAGCCCTACCTGTATACAAAGAATTGTACACACAAAAAGAATCGAGACTAGCGCTATTAAATGATTGTGGATAAAGAGGAAAATGAAGATAAGAAAAAGAAAGAGAGTAGAAATGTGTAAGAGAAAAAACAGGCCTATGGAGTCCTTATTTAGCCCAGGCCACATTGTCAATCTCGGCTTGAGCAGATCTATATAACTCCAGTCTCTTTGCAATAGATACACGACGCTGCATAACCGCCGGATCCTCATCTAACAGCTTACCCAATTGTCGTGCCTGTAAAACATATCCATCAATCAGCAGGGATTACTTTAGAAACGAAGTCAAATTTGTTTTATAAAAGGAAGAAGAAGAAATCAATGAACTTTGACATTATGAAGGATTTTCTGTGATCATAAGAGCTGTTTTTTGTGTATAGAATAGGAGTTTCTGCATATTTAAAAAAATTTACTCAATGGAATTGATACCTCTTTTTTGCCTAAATCGGCGAAGAAATGATCAAGTAAACTGCGCTTGGACTCACGGACTTGACAATAAACAATAGACTTTGGAATAGAGTTCCTCAAACCCGCACAAACCATATTGACATAAGCCAAGACATTTGATCCTGTGAAAATGTATGAGGAAGTACGTAATTACAACATTACAAAAATTAAATAACAGAAACGCGACTCACCAACTCGTCGAAGATAGGAGTCGTGATATCTATCGAAGATCGAATGGGTTGGATTGCCGCCCTTCTCGACATCCTGAGGAAGCTTCCGGAAGAAATCTACAGTTAAGTAACTACATTCCATTTCTACTAGCTGTAGAGTTGCCCTCTTGCTTTCTTCCTTCATCCTCTCTAATGATTCAACGGCAGCATTCCCAACCTCCACTCTCAGAGAAGGGTACTGCTTCAACTCCTGTGGCAAAGTATCAATTAGCATATCAATGATATCATGCTCAGGAAATAAAAATGGTACGGAGTAATAATAGTACAAAATATATAAGACTACATTAAACAAAAGTATACTTACCACAGTCTCACTAATTGACTTGTTAACTAGTTCCTTCAATATTGCATGAACCTGAAAAAGAAAAAGAACCAATTTATTAGATTACACAACTCATCAGCTTGATCAAAGAAGCAGCATGATGAACACATTCAAATGAGATTTTTTACGTTCCATCAGCCCAAAAAGGGGCAACAGTCCTTCCACCAAAGGAAAAAAAAAAAAGATGCAGTACACAGGGTTTCACGCAAAGAGATCATCTACACTCGGTTAATATGGAGAGTTTCATGCAAAGAGATCAGACGCCAACACTAGAATAATGACTCTTGTTAACATTTTTTGGGGCGAGCCTAAAAAAGAATGTCAAATTTGATCATTCGACTAGCAATTTGCAAAGCAACCAATAAGACGAAGATTGTTAAAAATAAAATATTATATACCGCATCAACAGCTGCCTCTGCAGGACCTTTGATTGTAATCAAGGCAGTTTCAATGAGACGGCGATAACCCTGTTCCGGGGCAATAAGATGAGGTTGATATCCATCAGCTTCAGTTATTAACTTCCGAACATTTTCCATTGAAAGATGCTTGTCAAATTGCAAGCGTTTCATTGCAGCAGGTAATTGACTATCGAAGACATTGTATATTTTATCACCACCAGATCGACTACAGAATCATGTGGATAATAAATACAACCATTAGAAAAGATTATAAATTGAATTGATACTTTAAAAAAAGGGACTAACGAAAAACACAAATACATACACTCCATCAAGTCGCTCTTTGTATAGCCCATCAAATATGCGGCAGATCTCCATAATCATGTACAACTTTCCCTGCATTAAAATGAAGGGGTTGAAAGATGAAGGTTATTAATGCTGGCTGTGAAATGTCCTTATTTCTAAAAAAGAACTACCAAAAAAACACATTATTCACAATATTGAATAGGTAATAAATGTAAAAGCTTACTTACTCCAGCATCAGTGGCAATGGGTTTCCCTAGACGACACAACTCAGCTTCTAAATCAAGGATACTTTTGTTGATCAGTGATTGAAGACCCGGAATTCGAGATTTGATAACAGATTCCAAATGCTAGAACATGAAGTAGCACAATATTAATGTTGAAATCAGCAACAAAAGAATAACTCAAATTAGATCAAATCGGATCACCAGCTTTATCAATTTAGCTCCACCATACGTGAGGTTTGATATAAAGGGAAATATTTCAAAGCATCATATATGCAATATCACTAAATTTAAGTTTCAAATTATCATCTTTTGGAAAAGATTCTCCAATTCAGTTTTTGGAAATTATTTGTCTGGAATCAAAAAGATTCGGCTCAGAACTTTCCCCGTCTTAGAAAAAAGCAAACAGCATATATTTTTTGCTTACTTTGGATAGAACTATCCCTAGATGCTCAGAACCCATCTTGTGAGCAAGATGTTGATACTCCGATGTTTGAGAAAAATACTCCCTTTCTCTACGCCTAGCTGCAATCATGTCTACGTTTTTGTTAATGTCAGCTTGAGAGCGATTGACAACACCTATCCATGGGAACTGCAGCTTATATGCTCTTCCTTCTAGAATCTTTAATTTGACAAAAAAGGAAAAGAAAGAAATTCACAACCCTTTCATCACGATGCAACAATATAAGGGAATCTTCAATAACACTTAAATAAAAGTTCCAAATAATAATATACTAATATGTGTAGGGTAAATGAGGGTAATGGGTAGGGGTAAAATATCAACAAAATATATATGTGTGTGTGTGTAGAGTAAATGCAACAAAAAATATGTGAAGTAACCAATATCCAGATACTATCCATTGGAAAGTATTCAGAGCATGGGGAAAAAAATCAATAACTCAACCATGAAATAAATAAATACGCCTAGGAGACTTCAAAAAATGTGTTAATATGTACATGTAGCAGCAACGTAATCATAAATAATACCTGCACAGTACAGGGAAAGTATTAATCAAAAACAAGGACCATCTCAAGATTACAAGTCCAGAGTGCATGAAATTGTTCAAGGTCAGAAAACAATGAATTTAGAAGATATTTTGCCAAAAGAAATTTAAATAGTTCAGTGTTGCAAAGCAAGCTTAATATACACAAATTCTGCTCAACTAATCATGAATAGACAACTATTCTCTGGTGTATTATGCACAGTACTCAACTTACATCCACAGCATCTGTACCCTTGTCCATGAGATCAACCTTTGTTAAAACTCCAAATGTTCTCTCTCCTAAAAAAACGAGAATAGGAAATTCAACAGCTTTCGGTGGAATGTTGATCATGATAAAATAATCAAGATGCAGCCGATTGTATGACTGAACCATATCTATCTGTCATACCTTTTGGATCTACTTCACGAGAGATCTTAATAGCATCAGATGTTGCAAGATCTTGGTTGGCAGGAGAAACTGCCAAAATAATACAATTGGGCTGCAATTGATATTTTAACAAGAATAAATTGATGAAGAAGCCACCTCAAACTAACTATATGATAAACTGAGTTCAATCGTAATCATAAACTTCAATATTAGTGCAATAAACCATTATAATTTTACGAAGCTTTAAAAATCAAGCAGGTGCTTGTGGAAAGAAACACCAAAACATTGTATATACCTTCTCAATAAAAGACCGCACCATGCTCTCAATGTCTGCCACAGTGTTCTCTGCCTGACCCTCTGTTTATAGGCCCACAAATAACCATACATTTAATTCCAAAGGAAACATGATCAAAGGGACAGTAGGTAGTCCAAATTGCATAGAAAATACAAGTAGTAAATAGGCTCACCAACAGCCACTTTCGTAAGCCCAGGAAGATCAATCAATGTCAGATTTACAACTGCAATTATGAGAAGCATTCAAATTACTTCTTAATAAGCATCAAAACAAGAGGAGACAGATTCATAGTATTCTATACAAATCCAATTGCATTCATACAAACACAGTCAATGTAGAACTAGGAAGCAATTACTCGTCAATGATATTTTACTTCCAATGTAACTTCGCACACCAATTTAAAAAAGAAATGATAAGACACTATACCAGTAAAAATGAATTCTAGAGATAAAAAATGAGCAATAATTGTGCCAAACGCACCATTAGGGGAATAAATGCTAAGATATATAGGAACGGTAGATACTCCTTTAGTACGTCCTGTCTCTCGATCTGTCTCATCAGAGATCTCCTTCCTCACAGCACCTACACAAAGCAGATCAACCATTAATAACAACATATATGCAGATCCAAAACATATTTATAAGAACAGCACAATAATTTATACACATACATATAGTATACCAGCATATTACTCTATTTCTTCTGTGTGGAAGAAAAATACAATGCGGAGTCACAATACAAAAAAGGAACTTCATACAGAGAGGCACAGTATGGAACATTAAAATCCAAGTATAAGCAGATCTCATACTGCAGCATGGTAGAAAAAATCACTCAAAATCAATATAACAATCATCAGTTCCTCCCATGAAACTCACCAAAATCAGTGAATCTCTTTTTAGGAAGATGTCCAAACTCTGCATATTCTCTACCTTCATCAATTCGATGAAGTTGTAGGACAAGTGGACGTCGAGTAACAATACCTGAATTTTATAGAGTATTATATTAATTCCAGTATTGTTGGACATCCATATGTCATGACAACAAGTAAATTCCAGATAATCCCATTGCATATAGTGATGCAGCAGCAAAAGGAAACACACTAGTTACCGGATCCGCGAGGCAAAAAGTCCTTTCCAACAACACTCTCAAGCACTGAGGACTTTCCCGAACTCTACGAACCATAAAACACCATTGTTAGTAACCACATCTAATAGTACTAAAGAGAAGAGAATAGCAATTTTTACCAAGTAATACAAAGTGGAGACTATAGAAACCACCAGCAGGTGTATACATTTATAATGCATGAGTACAAGTGTAAATCAAAATATAAATGAATGATGCCACATATTTTCAAAGCTACGCGCCAACATCATCCATTTTTATAATTAAAGAGAAGACGTACTGACAGAAATTTATTCGATATCTTCCTAAGATGGCTGCAAAATTTGCTAGCATCCTTAAGATGATATGAAGCAAGAACAGGCAATTAAGAAGTAAATCAGTCAAGAGACCCAGCTTTCATTAATAAATAGTAAATAACAGCATGGTAAAGTTGATAGAAGTTGGAAAGACAATGTTAGACAATAGCTAAAGAATCAACAAATGCAGGCTAAAAAAAAGACTGATAATACATTGAGAAATTCAATCGCCTAAATCGAGCCTGAAAAACAGAGGACCAAAAAACTGAATTGTGAAGAGAAAAATTGAAATGCAAAACAGATAGAGGCAGATCGAAATTTCAATATATATTATAGCAAGTAATGTAATCATGATTCGAAACGAAGATTCACTTCTCAACTCATATGGATCAGCATCAGCAGATATTATTAGATTCAACGTAAGAAATTTTCATACCTGACCACCAACAACGGCAATTGATGGCAGCGCATCCCAGAGAGTCGGTAGCGAGCTCTCCTCGCCGTGATCGCCAAGCGCCGTGCATGCTTTCTGCAGTCTGTTAACCAATGATATTAGGTTCTCCATCTACAATTCAGTTCCGAATCAAGGATCCACGACCGAAGTGCACCACGAACAAATATAATCGGAAAAAAAGTTGCAAGTAGTGTTCGATCTAAATGTATTGTGAAAGAATGAAAAAAATGCCCTAGATTGAAATTTTAAATAACGAAAATTGCATGGAAAGAGAAAAACATGAAATGAAATAAAAACGAAGAAAGCGTGGGCGACGGCAGTTAACGGTTGGCGATGGCGGGGTGGCTTCCGTAAAAGGGAAGGAGGGGGTGGGGACCTTTTCTTTAACGCTGACTGAAATTTCTAGTAATGCTTAGAGCAAGAATCGCTATTGAGGGACAGCGATTCTATCTTGCGACTTTGATTCATTAGCTATTGGGCCGATCGAGTTGGACGGCCGATATGGGCCCATTCAACTTTGAGAAGGCATGAATAATTTTTGGAAGATTTTTTTATTTCATAATTATGATTTATATCACCCTATGCTTATTTTTACCGAATAATATTACTTGTTTTTGCTGATCAGTATTTTGTTGTTCTTACTAATTAGTCGTATTTAAATTGTTCTCAACTGACTTTTTAATTATGTTGGTGAGATGTAGAGGGCAAAAGAAAAAAAAAAAAAAAAACTCACCCGACTAATGGACACTTTTTTTATTTTTGTGTTATACTCCACTTATTGAGTAGGTCTGTCATGTACTATGCAACTAAAGTGTCCTTTTAAAAACAACAATTATTTTTATTGAACAATTGTTTTCAAGACTAAGAATTAACTATTTCATGAAAAATGAGGGAACTGGCCCTGGAATGAATTTGTTTTATCAATAAATATTCTAGATACGATTTGTTAAAATGAGGGTGGATAAATATTTATCTTATACTGTATGTAATATTTAATTATCAAATGATTTTTTTAGTGGATTGAGGAAGGTCAATCTTCACATGGGGTTGGGTCCCTCGAGCTTAGAAACAGCGCGGATGAAGGATATGTTTTGGGTGAGTGCAGTATAAAACACACTTCTATTTCGATCTATACTCAATAAATCAACTCGTATTAGATTTAATTATTTTTCATTTGTAGCCTAATAGAAACATTCAGAAATACTTCATTTACTAATTTTAGTCTCAATAAATTCAGTCTCATATTCAACCATGTAAATTATTATTATATATTGCTAGACACTGTAAATGACAATATTAATAAATTTATGTGTTTTATATATTTAGCAGCTGATTTTAGCTACTAATATCAAATAAACTATTAATCATAATAAAAACAAAGAAATTTATCATTAAAATTATAACTCTAATAAATATAGAGGGACGGGGAATTTTTTTTAGTGAATAAAACCAAGGAAGAAAAAAGTAGAATTCTTGAAGTTTCTGGTGGATATTACGAGATCCCTTAATTATTGGAAAGTTAAGCACGGCACTTTTGATTTAATCTCAAATTTTGAAAAATGATTTAAATTCGGATAGGTATAAATCAAATGGAGATTTAGCAAAAATATCACCACGTCGGCATATTCTCAACTTGATGCCTCGGTGAGACTCTTTGTGTGTCGATGCAGATTAAAACCAATAATCACCTCCCATTCGAACAATAATTATCTCCATGGATTCTCTTGCCATTATAAGTTGTCCCTTCAAAGGCGTGAGTTTTTCCAAGAACAGCGCCCCATCAATACCCTTGTTCAAATTCAAGAAATCTGTAAAGAAACCCTCTTCATATCTAGCGCCCCTTTTCCAGAAAGTGAAGGACTTTGCTGTAAAATCGTCGAATCGAAAATGGGGCCCCGGAGAAACAGAGCTTCTGCAGAATGGAGCGTTGGGGGCGGCGCTTATGAGTGTGACTGCCACGGCTAAGGTTAAAATAAGTCCACTGGTGGCAATGTTAGCGGCAAATCCGACTTTCGTATCCGGTTTGTGTGGCTGGGCAGTTGCGCAATCGATGAAGGTTTTTTTGAATTATTGCGTGGAGAGGAAGTGGGATTTCAGAGTCATATTTGCTTCTGGTGGAATGCCTTCTTCACATTCTGCATTGTGCACTGCTTTGACTACTTCAGTGGCTATTTGCAATGGAGTTGCTGATTCTTTGTTCCCAGTTTGTTTGGGTTTCAGTTTGATTGTTATGTATGATGCAATTGGCGTCAGACGACATGCCGGGATGCAAGCTCAGGTAATTAGTACTCTGTTTCGTCTCTTCGAAAGTTGTTCATTTCGATTTGCTCTGATGGATGATTATTTGTGAAAAAAACAATACAGGTTCTGAATCTGATAATTGAGGACTTGTTCCAAGGGCACCCAATAAGCCAAAGAAAGCTCAAGGAGCTTTTGGGTCACACTTTGTCACAGGTTGTTGCTGGAGCTCTACTTGGTATTCTTGTGGCTTCGTTTTGCTGTCAAATTCGTCTTTCTTCCGCGTGACGAATGAGTAATTGTTTGAGTTTAGATGTAGGGGCATTGATTCATGAGGAAATTTGAGTTGTATCATTCTTTTCCAACAGGCTGAGGCTGATATTTCATGAATTCATTATACATTGATTCATACTCATGGATATATTTGAAATTCCAATGTCTTACAGATATAAATTTAAAATTTTCTTATACGAATGCTGCAAGAATGTCATGTTATATATTAGATGATTAGGCATCTGCTGTCCAGAATAGATGGCCCAAATCAATAGTTAATAGGGTTACCAATTTTTAGGAAAAGGGAAACTCACAGGTTGACTGAAAATATGAATACACTTTATCAAGAACATTGAAATTGTTGGATAGGGAAACAGAGTTTAACTACACAGATTGGGTATGCAAGTTCCATCTGGGTTCTGTTGTTCCTTCCATATCCTCCCCGTTACACGGAGTTTAAGCTCTTTCTTGTCACCTCCCGAGAAAAAAAGTGCCATATTGCGTTGTATAATGAGACCATCATGACTATCGCGAACCTTTTTGTGACTATCTCTAACGCTTCGGGGAGTGCCCTCCCATGTAAGTTTCCTGCCATTCCCCCCAACCTCCAAACTGTAGCTATAGTTACGAGCATCCATTTCATCTCCCATGAATCGAAGAAAAGCCATATACACAGGGGCCATCCCAAGTTGGAAAGCTTCAAAATGAAGGCAAAAATATTGACCGAAACAATGGAAAACCTGAAGAATTAGGACAATGTTAGGCGTACACAATTACTAGGAAAGGTTTTCTGACCACTGTACTAAGGAGAAATACTCACAGTTAGCATCCACGTGGCATTCTCTACATCTCGCGGATTTGATTTAACATAGCGATGATTAAACGTGCACCCAGAATGCATATCCACTTTATGATCATCTCTGAGATGAGTAACTAGGAATGGGATATCCCCAACAACGGAGCACTCCGATCCAGCATATGGGCAGTTGTAAGGCCGGAAATTGCAGAGAGCCTCGTGCTTCAACTTACTGTAATACGGGAAGATTTCAGGACATCCAAGAGAGCAGTATTTGCAAGGAAGTTCGAGAGATTCAGCCACCTTTTCCAGTGCCAAACATCTTATATCACCCAGCTCTTGTCTACAGGTTGGGCACCTATTGTGAACTCTCACTTTACAGGTAGAACAGAGAGTATGTCCATTGTGGCACTGCAGTAACCGAGTTGAGATTAGAGAAACTCCCGACGCGTATGCATAGAAGAACAAGGTTTTGTTGTATAATCCATACATGTTATCTGGTTTTTTGGAATTTTCATCTGATCAATTTCAGATATCTTAAGTGCATATGGTATTATAAGAGATAATCAGGCCAATGGTTTAGAAATGGAGTTGTGTCCTCAATGAAAATCACCCACACAAATAATTGTCATGAACTCATGATAGTCCATTCAGCTCTCAGTGTGCTCATCTTTCTAGTTTCTAGCATAAAGATAAATCTTAATTGCTACCTACAATTCTTATCAGTTCACTACAAGTACAAAACTAAATAGATCTGAAATGTTTGAAAAGTCCAGCAAGACAAAACATGCTCCTTATCCCATAAATTTCTAGCACTTGTGTTCCCTGTCATTCCCATGATTATCAGTCTACTTATAAACATCATATAAAAATTGTTCTTACTGTCTAGAAGTCTATATCACAGATATATTCTTGTGGGCACCCACTTCACACCAAGTCAATTACTGAACCAAGGGAATATTAAGCCCATATCAAAGCTTTGCCCTGAATCATGACAATCTGCACCTTATCTCTAATAAAATTGGGGGACTCACATTTGTATTTTATCTATTCAGACAATTAAGTGTCTTCTCACTCCCATTTGACCCTCATTCTCTTGCTTCCTATTTGTAATTAGGCAGTAAGCAACTAAAGTTACCAATACAAGAAACTGAAGACCCAATAAGACATAGCAGCATAATCATCTCTTCTAATCAGTAGCAGAAAATATTTTTAGAGTGGATTTCAATCAGTCTTTAACTGTTTAACTATCTAAAAAGACTAAAAGAGAGAGGGACACAATCTTACTTAGGTCAACCCTATGAATCAGCTACAGGGGCTAATAAATTTCCTCAAAACAGCATCTAAATTGTTCCATGGGCTAATAAAGGGATTACATTCCATAAATTTCTGAAGTGTATGCGGCACCTCGGTGATTAACCTAAATGAACAATCAATATCTATATACCTCTACATAGAAACACAAAAATATACTAGTGTGGAACCATATAATAAATTCAACCTTGCAAACAGAGAATCTTGAAACCCATTCATTAAAAATATCAAGGAGATGATCCAATCATGAAAGGAATCAACATCATACCAATCATCTGGAAATTTCTAAAAAGTTGAACCAAAAGAAAGAAAGTAAAGAAACGAGATACAAACCTGATGGATGGGAGGGTACATAGAATTAGTACAAACAGGGCACTCAAGAAGCTCATGAACACTTGTGGCTGGATTAATCACCCCACCATTGAGATTATTGTTGTTAGTATTATTGTGAGGGGGCTTTGGAGATGAAAACCGCGAAAAGGGATGGGAATGAGAGATCTCATCTTCATCCATCCCATCAATGGATGATACGCATTCAATGTTGGATTCCATTCTCAATAAACCTTTTCCTTATTTGTTCCTCCTTTGATGAGGGTTCCTAAATCAATTACTCTGCATTTCTAGAGATTGGGGAAACTGTATGTGGAAATTTTGTATGAGTTTGGATGTATATCCAAGAAATATCGCGAGTAATGGGAGGTGAACAGAGAAAAAGTAGCTCCTGATTGAAGGTGCTTTTCTTGATGCCTTGCTGATGGGAAAGAATCTGTAAAGGGGGCAGAGAGAGAGAGAGAGATTGGGGAGGGGGGAGTGTTTGATCTCTCTTTCTGTTATTCTCTTCTTTTTTCTTTCTTATGTTTCCTTTTCTTTTCTTTTTTTGGAAAAATAAAATGTTGCCTGTTGTGATTGTGAACCTGCAAATGGACTAGTTTGTAGTTTTTGTTAGTTTTGTGTGAAGTAACATAATTTTTTTGAAATATAAATTTTAGGATGCATATATGGTTAATTTAGAAAGAAAAAAATGTGAAAAATAGCTAAAATGATAAATATTTTAAAATAAAATTCAAGTTAAAAAGGGATGAATAATAATTAAAAGTCAAAATATGAAGCCATTACAAGTAATTAACAAAACATAGATTAACAAGCCTCATAGACACGAGCACGGGGCGACGGCGTCGAGGGAGTGGGGCAGGGGTGGTAATTATGGTTCGGGAATTGAAAGAATTTGACTTTAATTAATCTCGAGGGAGAACTATTCTTGACTATGAATTGTAATTTGGGATAACTACTATTGAAAATGGTTGTGGTGGAGACTAAAGGTTTAAATGTTGAAAGGGGTGTATAGTTAGCAGTGGTATACTGTTTTAAACTTATTGTATTAGTTTAAAGGATATTTTAGATTTTTTTATATTATTGTTAAATTAATAAATTAGAGGGGGAGTGTCCTTAACAAAGATGGAGGTGCAGATAGCCGCACCCACTGAGCCCATCACAAAATCCACCATTCGATTTAGGAAGCCCAGAGGCTTGAACTTGGCCCAACATTTATGGATTCTCAACATTTGAAGTATCCTTTATTTATTGGGTGGGTTGTTGTGCACTCAAGTATGTACTTAAGTGGACTTTGACTGATCAACATTTGACCGATCAAACTTTTACTTTTTTTTTTTAATTTTTTTTTTAATTTGATTTTTTTTTTCAACTTTTTTTTTTCGATTTTTTTTTAATACAGAAAATTTACATTTTTTCATTGTTATTTTCAGTTATATTAACATATATTTTTCAGTTATAATATCATACATTTTTCAGTTATAATAACATACACTTTTCATTAATATATAACTTACACTTTTCATTAATAGAACATACATTTTTCATTAATAGATCATACACTTTTCAGTTATAATAAGATACACTTTTCAGTTATAATAAGAATTACACTTTTCAGTAACGAAATCTACCACTTTTTAATAATAAGAATTACACTTTTTAGTTAAAATATCTACCACTTTTCAATAACAAAATCTACAACTTTTTAACAATAAGAATAACATTTTTCCAGTTTTAATAATAATTTTAATAGTACAATTTGTAATTTTAATTAACTAAATTAGCAATGATAGCATATGCAAAATAAAAAAGAGAATTGTAGATTAATTAATAATGATAAATTAATTAAGTGATAAATTAATAGATAAAAATGAGAATTGTAAATTAATTCATAATTATAAATTAATTAATTAATAAAGTGTGGATGATCGATCACCGTAAATATTAATAAGTAGGAGAAAAAATTGGAGTTATAACAATAAGTAGGAAAAAAATGGGTGATAAGTGAGGGTGGAAGAAAAAAATTGGAGTTACAACCGTAAGTAGAGAAAAAGAGAGAGTGAAAGGATAAGGACAAAAAGCATGTGCACCAAACCTGTTTTGGGGTTCACATGGTTCAAATCACTTGATAGTCAAATCGGATAGTTAAGAGTGTAAAAACCAATTAACTTTTGGATAGTTCTTACAACACAAGACACTCACTCTTCTCAAAAGAGCTCCCCGACGCCTCCGTGCGTACAGCCTACGCCACCGCGTGCCGCCTTCACCGCCGCGAGTCGGTCGTCTCCGCCGCACCTCAGGGTGATTCCCTTTTCTTTTTTACCGTCCTCGTGTGCTCCCACCGCACCATCTTTGTTCGAAGAACTTCTTTCGGAAGGTTCTTAATCTGCATATCACACTAATCTGTTTTTCTCACCATTGTTGAGCACCATTTCTACTGCAACATTTTCACCCACCCACAAACAATTCTACTGCAACACTTTCACTCACCCACAAAAGGAATCAACGCCTATTCCTATAATTACCAAATTTCCACTCCCACTCCAAAAAAAAAAAAAAAAAGAAAGAAAAAGAAAACCGCCATGGCTGCCGCGGAGCTCAGCCGCTGTAGGGCCAACCGAAGTCATTTTGGCTTGTATTGACGAAACTATTTCGTACCAGAATCCAAGATAAGTGATGTTAATGGCCCAAATTAATTTTAACAAAGACCCACTTCCATCAACTTCGTATCTTAAGTGCTTTTCGACGCTGTTGCCCAGCTAATTAGTAAGTTAGCTTCTTTATTGCAGGCTTTTCCATTTGATTGGAATGTTGTGCAAATATGAATATTATGCCCTTTTGTGAGAAATTGGTTGTTGTTGTCTAAGTAGTTGATTTTGAGCTTCAGACTATTATGGTAGTTGCTTTAAGTTTTATCAGGATTGGGTTGGTTTTGTTGCCTTCAATTCGAGTATGTAGTGAAGCAGGAAAAGAGTGAATGATTGTGATTTGCTGAATGTTCGTCATTTGTTGGGGAATGATTATTATCTGTTGGAATGCCCGAGGGGTTCGTGGAGTTCGGGCATTCAATAATATTAGTAGACTAGTTTCTAAATTTCGTCCAGATGTGTTCTTTATTTCTGAAACTCGGTGTTCTTCGGCTAGAGCTGATTTTTTGAAATCAAAACTTGGATTCAGTGGTTGTTTATGTGTTAATGCTAAAGGATATTCTGGTGGTTTGTTGTTGTTTTGGAAGAATGTTGTGCTTAATATTGTCTCTTATTCTTGTGCACACATTGATTGTTTGATTGAACTGCAAAACTATCAATGGAGATTTACAGGATTCCAAGGTAATCCAAAGCTGGAAAATAGGAAATTCTCTTGGGAGTTACTTAAACGTCTTGGTAATTACACTCAATTTTCAAATAAGGCGTGGCTTGTGGGTGGGGATTTTAATGAAACTTTGTTTCATTCGGAGAAAAGGGGGGGTATTAAAAAGACTTTGCCCAGATTGTTAAGTTTCCAGGATGCACTTAATCATAATTGTTTGATAAATTTGAAGGTTAATGGACCAAAATTTACATGGATGAATAAGCGCAGTGGAAATGATTTAATACAAGAAAAGTTGGACAGGTTTGTAGCTACCAATGAATGGTTAAACTCCTTTCCTTTTTATGAAATAAAGGTGCTTGATTTTATGGGATCGGACCATAGGCCTCTTATGATGGCATGTGATGTGCAAGCTGATTTTCTCCATACTAGATCAAGAGCGACCTTTCGATTTGAAAATCATTGGATTAAGGAGTCTGATTTTAAGCAAATGGTTGGAAAGGTTTGGGTTGCCAAGGGAAAGCAATCAGATTTGGATGTATCATTGAAGAAAGTTGGTGAGTCTATTAAGACGTGGGTGGTGAAAAAGGGTGGCTCGTTGAAAAGTAGGATTGGTAACATCCAAAGACAAATCAAGCAAGAAATGGATAATGAGGATCATTCTCCGGATGTCCAACATGTTAAGAAATTAGAGCAAGAGTTGGAGCACTTGCATTCGCAAGAGGAATGGTATTGGAAACAGCGTTCTAGGGTTGATTGGATTAAGGAAGGTGACAGAAATACCCGGTTTTTTCATAGTAGGGCTAATCAGAGGAAATGCATGAATCGTATCTTTAAAATTCAGAATGAACAAGGTGAATGGGTGCATAGTGAAGATGGAATCAAGAAGATTTTTGTTCAGTATTTCAAAAATATTTTTCAATCATGTAACCCTAGTCACCAAGCGATTACAGAAGCTACAACAATGATGGGTCGACATCTAAATGAGGAGAATGTAAGGTTACTTGATGTTGCCTTTTTTAGGGAAGAAGTGAATAAAGTTATTAAGGACCTTAATCCCTGGAAGGCTGCTGGTCCAGATGGGTTTCCGGCTTCGTTTTACCAAGTCAATTGGAGTACGATAGGGGATGAGGTTGGGGAACAAATTTTGCTGCATCTAAATAGTGATCAACCCTTGAATTCTTGGAATAATACAACGATTGTGTTAATCCCTAAAGTGAAAAATCCGATAAATGTTTTTCAGTTTAGGCCCATAAGCCTTTGCAACGTGAGTTATCGGATTCTTTCAAGAGTGATTACGAATAGATTAAAGGTGGTCATGAATGACATCATTGATCTCTCACAAAGTGCTTTCGTTTCTGGTCGGCTCATATCAGATAACATTTTAATTGCATTCGAATGTTTACATTGGGTTCGATCTTCTAAAAGCCGTGAGGGTTATGCAGCATTAAAGTTGGATATGAGTAAAGCATACGATCGGGTGGAATGGCCTTTCCTTTTGAAGGCTATGAAGATGCTTGGCTTTTCAAATAAATGGATTCAGCTTATAGATAAATGCATCTCCTCGGTTTCTTATAATATTTGTATTAATGGATCGATTACTGAATCTTTCAAGCCAAATAGAGGTCTTCGTCAGGGTGATCCACTGTCACCTTTTTTGTTTGTTATTTGTGCTCAAGCGCTTTCCTCGTTAATCCAGTCTGCCATGAACAGGAAACTTTTTACAGGTATCAAAATTGCGAGGAGTGCTCCACCTGTATCTCATTTGTTTTTTGCAGATGATAACCTGATTTTTATGAAAGCCTCAAGGAAAGATTGCAGAATGTTGAAAGATTGTTTACAGATATATGAAGCAGCTTCTGGCCAAGTGATAAATTTTGATAAATCAGCAATCACTTTTAGCCCATTCACAAAGATGGAAAATCGAGAATGGGTTAAGTATGTGCTAGGGGTCCGGACTTCGAATGGGCATGACATTTATCTGGGATTGCCTACTTTTTCTATCAGAGCTAAGCGGCATCAATTTGGTTATTTGGTGGATCGAGTAAGGCAAAAAATCAATTCTTGGGGCCATAAGAAATTTTCAGAAGGAGGGAAAGAAGTCCTTATCAAATCAGTTTTGCAAGCCATTCCATGCTATGCGATGTCATGCTTCAGAATTCCCACCTCTATTTGCACGGACATAGAGAAATTGATTGCAAATTTCTGGTGGGGCACAACAAATGAGCATAATAAACTGCATTGGAAAAAATGGAGCGACCTGTGTAAATCGCGAGGAGATGGAGGTTTGAACTTTCGTAACATGGTTGCATTCAATAAGGCCCTTCTTGCTAAACAAGTATGGAGGATATTGATTCGCCCGGAATCTTTGGTTAGTAAAATCTTTAAAGCAAAATACTTCAAGCAATCTGATATTTTGGAGGCAGAATTGGGTTCTAATCCGTCATATGTGTGGAGATCCTTGATGTGGAGCAAAGATTTACTGGAAAAAGGAATTCGTTGGCGAATTGGTAATGGGGAGAATGTGCATATTTTTAAGGACAGATGGGTTGGAGGTGTTGAAGATGGGATGATTCATTCTAGGGTTGCCAGTGCATCTTCTGTTAGCAGATATATTCTTCCGACTTATGAATGGAGTGTGGATCTGGTTTGTCAGGCGTTCTGGCCGAATGAAATAGAGGCTATTCTTAGAACTCCTCTTCATGGGATGACTCAAGATGATCAACAATATTGGCCGAGAAACGCATCAGGAAACTATTCAGTAGCTTCAGGTTATCAACTTTTCTCTCAATACTTTGCGAAGGCACGGTCCACAACAATTGCAAGCTCATCTGGAAAAAATATTGAGCAGGTATTGTGGAATTATTTGTGGAAGCTAAGAATTCCACCAAAAATTCGTATCTTTGGTTGGAAAATTTTGAATGGTTCGTTAGCAACGGAAGGGAATCTGGTAAGTCATCATGTTCCAACTTCTTCTGTATGTTCTTGTTGTGGTGCGTTTTTTGCAGATTCTATGCATGTTCTCTTCTTATGTGGGTTTGCTAAAAGGGTGTGGAAAGACCAGGGATTATGGAAGCGGATTAAAAATTTGACTACAGGTACGATTTTTCAGCTCGTCTATGCCATTATGGAACAATTTGATAAGCCCTTCTTTTCTTTGATTATTATTATTGCTTGGGCAATTTGGAGGGAGAGGTGTAGTTGGATACATTCGGAAGAATTTGGTAAGAGTAATGTGGCTACTGTTAAAATATTTAAAGTCCAGTGGGCGATTGATTATTGGAATGATTTTCAAAATCTTGGATGGATAGCATTGGAAAAGGAGCCTAATTTTTGTATGATGAAGGATGATGGTTCTAGGCAGTGTGATAAGTTTATCCTGTGTTCGGATGCTGCATTCAATATTGAAAAGAACTATTTTGCAGTTGGATTTGTGGTTCATAATTGGAAAGGCACGGTGATACTTGCTGGGGGTGAACGTATCTGTAATCCGGGGTCGGTTGTTGCAGCAGAATTATTGGCAGCGCTAAAGGGATTGGAATGTTGTTTTAAACATGGAATTTTGATATCCAGTCTTAGAATGGATTCTGCTGATTCTGTTGGGGCCATTCAAGCATCAGTGGCTTTTGAAGGAATGGAGAATAAATTGGTTCAAGAAATCAGAAGACACATGAACATGCTGCTAATCTGGGATTGTGACTATATCCCTAGAGAACATAATCAGGCAGCACATTCGATGGCTCAAGAAGCTTGGAATTTTTCAACACCTTACGATTGGGTTGAAAATGATATTCCCCAATATATTAAGGAGATGTGTATCTTTTAATCTTGTATACTCCTTGTATATTGTCAAAAAAAAAAGACACTCACTCTTCTCACACTCTCGGTAATAGGTCATAAAGAAGAAGACTAAATGTTTCACGTGTGAAGCTTTCTACAAATATTAGGGCAAAAAATGGAGTTGAGGCGGGGTGTTAAATCGAATGGCCAAAAACAAATGGGCTCGAGCCAAACATATATATATATACTCCCTCCACTTTTAAATAAGTGTCACTTTACCTTTTTATTTATTTTTATAATAAGTGTCATTCTATGTGTTTTTCTTTAATTTTGACAATTTTACCCTTATAATTAATTTGCCTTCAATTTCAATTAATATAATAGCATAAATCATGAAAAAATCATAAATATTGTATATATGAATATCACATACATTCTTGACCACATTCTTTACTAAACAAAAATTTAATATCAAAACTATTTATCATTAATGAAGGGTAATATTGACCACAATTTAATATCTTAATTTGTTGAAAAATGTTAAAATGACACTTACTAAAAATTGGAGGGAGTATATAATTCATTAATGAGACTGGAGTTGCTGGTTTATTTATAGAAAACTATTCCAAACTAAGTCATACTTCTTCAAGTATTATGTTGGTGAATGCATAAATGATGTTGGCTAATTCTAAGCTAAGTGCCACCAGATTTGAAACTTCATTTTTCATTGTTATAGTTTTCACAATTGAATAATAGTATCTCAGTGATATGACAAGTTATGAGTCTGAGTGGTTATAGTAAATTAATTGGGGATAGTTTCAACAAAGATTGTCATGTTACAATAAGTTTAATGGATTTTTTAAACATTATAAATAATTAGAAAAGTAATTAAGGTTGGAATGTCTTCCACAAGTGCAGCATTTAGCATTAAAGTTAAGAGGACAGGTGTTTAAAGAAATAAAAGTGTAATTTATTTAATTGATTGGTTTTGAAAGTAATGGATTTACCCAAATCTGCACATGGAATGGACATGCCACATGCACTTGGACTTGGCGACTTCCGTACTAACTACTTATATTAATATTATTTTTTTGTCGTTTATATTTATAATTTGAACACTCAAATCGAATTAAGAGTTTTAGAAGGATATTTTGTAGTATTATTTATATTTTAAAATAAAATATTCATATGACATAAACGACATATTTTATTTGTTTGTATTTTAATGGGTTTAAAGATAATTAGCAATTACTTATGTCATGTGATGATGGTAGATATACTTATCTCATGATGTGAGATAAAAATTAGGAATCCACTATTTATTTTAATATTTAAAAAAACTAGAATTAGAATCATAAGCTTGAATTTAACTGAAAATATAAGAAAAATAAATGAATGATGAGTTTTGAAAATTTGTCGTAATGTGAAGGAAGCATGGGGGATTGAGAGGTGAGGACAAAGAAATTAAGGGCGTAGATTCCGCGGTGAGGAGGAGTGTT
The DNA here is from genome assembly GCA_963675135.1 of Galeopsis tetrahit. Classification (NCBI taxonomy): domain Eukaryota; kingdom Viridiplantae; phylum Streptophyta; class Magnoliopsida; order Lamiales; family Lamiaceae; genus Galeopsis; species Galeopsis tetrahit. The sequence continues at coordinate 90,891,931 of OY776121.1, forward strand.
CACATGGGCGTTAAGGGAACATATCAGTCAAACAACTTTTTCGTCTTTTTCCTTTCTCATCTATCACGCCATTACTTGTTCCCATATACTCCTCCTTTTTTTTTTTATAATATGTTTTAGATTTTTTTTCTACGCATAAATTTAAAATGTTTTAAATTTTTCACAATATTTATTTCAATTATGTTCTCCCTTAATTTTGGAAAGAATTAAAATTTAAGATGTATTATGAAATAAAATTAATGTAATTAAAAACCTTCTTTATTATCTAAGAATATATTTGTTAAAACATACCATTTTCTTAATTCTAATAAATTTCTTTAATGGGTTGGTCTGCTATGGACTCGAGTGCATGTTGTGCACCCTAGTCCATGTTAAACTGACTTACACTTTTTGGTAAATGATGTTGCACTTTTCAATTATTAAACTATATAATAATATTTTTAGTAATAATTGAAAAATGCAACACCATTTACCAAAAAATGTAAGTTAGTAAAAGTAAAAAGTGCACATGGACTAGGGTGCACAACATGCACTCGAGTGTATACTAGACTTTACCTTCTCTAATACATCTTATAAAAAAAAAAATGAGGAAGTATTTTCTCAATAAATTTACATGTGAAACAAAAGTCATATTTATGGAGTGTGACTAATGTCAAGGCATACAATCTTTTCAATTATTAAACTGTATAATAATATTTTTAGTAATAATTGAAAAATGCAACACCATTTACTAAAAAATGTAAGTTAGTAAAACTAAAAAGTGCACATACACTAGGGTGCACAACATCACTCGAGTGTATACTAGACTTTACCTTCTCTAATACATCTTATAAAAAAAAAAAAAACTGAGGAAGTATTTTCTCTATAAATTTACATGTTAAACAAAAGTCATATTTATGGAGTGTGACTAATGTCAAGGCATACAATCTTACTAAAGTAACTAGAATGTACTCGAGTTCTCAAGTACGGTACGATCAGTAACTAGAATGTACTCGAGTTCTCAAGTGTGGTACGATCCCCCGAATCTTGTAGACATACTGAATGGAGTTTGAAGTTGCTAATAAAATTTGAAGTTTTACCATAAAATAAAATAAGAATATAAATAGTTATGCATCAACATATTTAAAATAGTCTAGTTTCAAGATTTTTAAATAATACTAGTATCACTACACTCTTTAACGTCACACCACTTTTTTCATTACAACATCTGAGACTTTAATTCCCATTATAGATAAATTCACGAATTTAAGAAAACAAATCTCACTTTTAATTGAATTTATTCTCCCTCTTGTACAACTTCTGCTTCCTGTTACAAGTTGCACCAACGTTTTTAACATAATTAAATAAACACGTTTCTTCTTCCTTTATGCTTATTCTTCCTAATTTAAAATTTAGCTCAGGCACAACCATTCGGAGCGAATCCGACCCGGTTACCAGCTAAATCGAACACGACCCGAAAACCCTGCTGCTGAATATTCCCAAGGATGGACAACCCGCTCATCGTACCCGCAAAAGCAAAACAAAACTTCCCATTACCATCCACCGGAATCAAATAATTCGACGCCGGCAACGACACATCCGCCCCTTCGAAATGCAGCACCACCGTCGGAACCTTCACCGACGCCTTACCGGAAAGATCGAAGCACGTGTCGAAAAGAGAGAATTCTGGCGCCCGCTTCAAATTCGAAGCCCCGACCCGGAAAGCGTCCCTTAGCGCCACGTATGCGGGTCTCGTCAAACGGGTAACCGACGTGCCGGAGTCCACAATCATTCCGCCGCTGCCGGTCTGGTCGAGCTTGAAAAGCGACGGCGTAATCCCCGGAACTCGGGTTCCGCCGACTGAAATTCCGTTCAGGCCAACGTAATAAAACGTGTCGAGCTTCGGATTTGCCAACAATGGCGTGAAAAGAGCGTTTTTGGAAACGGCGGATTCACCGAATACCATTGAGGACGGTTTAGAAGAAGCGGACCGGTCCACTAAACAGTATGAAAATTTCTTCCCGAACCGGGGACCGGCTTGCGTGGGAAACGACAATTTCCCACGGCCGAGGCCTAATAAACCGGCGGCGCCGACGAATAAGCCCTCATTATCATGCCCACAGCCTAGGGCAACATTGGGCACTTTTGTCCTCCTAAACGTCAGCGTTTCAGTCGAGAATTCCCCCACAGTAAACGAACCGTCTCCGTACGAAACTTGGTAGAGGCATTTATTCCGGCCGTTGCATCCCGGAGAATCGAGGCGGCGGCAAATCGGGGAAACGCACGATACTCCTAAAAACGACGTGGATGATTTCGGGTCGAAAACCGGGTCGGACTGTTGGTAGCATTTTCTGCAAGGGGAGCACTGGACCCAAACGACGTCGCTTCCGGTATCCAACACCATGTAAACATTCTTCGCCGGCGTCCCGATCCCGATTCGGGTGAAATACTCCCCACTTCCCTGCGCGAGACCGGAAATAATCGAGCTGCTGAAATCACCGGCGGGGCGAGGGCGGCGAGTTGCGTTAGTGTGAGTAACGGCGGCGACGGTGGAGAGCGCTTTAGCTCTAATGGCGTCGCGGCGGAGGCGGAGTTTGAAGAGGGACTCCGGCGTGGACTTGAAATCAGGGGAGAGATTATCCACATGGTGCAGGTTCAGTGAAAGGGGTTCGGATTCAGATTCGGATAACGAATCCGGGTCGGGTTCGGAATCCCATAAGAGGGTTTGTGGTTGGGGAAGGGAGGTGGGAACAAGGGTTTGATATTTTAGAGGAGCAGAAGCAGAGACAGAAATGGCGAGGATAATGGAAAGCAAAATGGAAATCTGCTTCCTGTCCATTTTAGATAATGAAAATGAAAGTGTGAGCTTTGGGAGTATAAATAATGGTGGGGGACAGACAGTGGCTTTGCAGACTCACGGTTTTTAAAGGCGGTTGGTATGGAGGTATTTCTGTATTTTCCATTATTTATTTCTTTACAATGTATTTTTAAAATTGTGACTTTACTATTATCTGAGATAAAGATGAGGGGAGTGATTTGTTGAAAAATACAAAGATTAAGGCGCCTTTGCAAATTAGGTTTATAATGAAAGTGATTTCTCATTCCTGTTGATTGATTAAAGTAGATTTTTGTAGATGGGTGTGCTTTTATAAAGAGGCTTTAAATTGATATATTTAGAAAATTAAAAACGGAATTGCTTCAAATGGTCAATTTTAAAAAATGGAAATATTTATTAGTAATCAAATTTTAACCAGAATTTTATTTTGTTTGTTTGATTTAAATTTGTTAGATAGCTTGGAAGGTTGTTATTTTTTGAGCTACCAACACGAAGACAATAACAACAAAATTTACTCAAATTAATATGTGCATACCTACCGTTCTATATATGTATGTGGTACCACGCTCTTTATGCTATAGTACAATTTATTATTTATTTTTATAAATTTATTACTCTATTAACTATCGTGTATACAAATCCCCCGTAGTCCCTTTATGTGTACGGAATATCCTTGTGTTGATTATCTTTTTATTTTATGCATAAGTGATTTGTATAGGTAGAGAATGGAGTGTAAAGTCATAAGCCATTACTATTACTGTCTTTGAAACAACTACCAACACACTGTAGTGAGATAAGCCTGATTTCAATCAATACCAACTGTTCCACTTCCACCCAACAATATAAAATAAATCATCTACTTTAATTAATCATGATTTCTTTATCTAGCACTAGCTTTCTCAATACATGAATAATAAAACTGCCTTAAAAATATTGGTAGATTCAACTTTAAAGTCTTTCAATGAAGAATTGGTTGTGTGCAAGGCAATACAGCTACTCCATTTTGGTGGACTGAACTTGAAATTTTATCAACAAAGGCACCTTAATATACACCCACAAGAAAATGCCTAAAATTGTTTGTTTCAAGGTAAATAAGATAAGGCAAGAAGAGACAAAGTGAAAGTTTTGTTGCATTGGAGCATACGGAAGAAGATGATGACACGACCGCATTCGATTGATAAAGCGAGCTGTAGGGGTGGCAAACTACGCCTTCAATCCAAGAACTTCAATTGCAAATTAAACTTGAGTTTTTAGAAGTGAGTAATGGTAATTTGTTCGTTTGACTTGAGTTAGTTTTTATTTTTTTAAGATGTTAGATCTTAATTACTCGCTCCGTCCCACAAAGATAGCTACATTTAACTTTACACACAGATTAAGAAAAATCAATAAATGTAGTTAAATTTAGCTGATGTACCAATTTTGTCCTTAAAATCACATTCTCCAAAATCTGTTAAGCCTTAATTACTCTTATTAATTATGGGTAAAATTGACAATAAAACATTTAATACTAAATTAAAAAAGTAAATGGAGCTATAATTTGAGACATCCAAAAAAGAATACGTAGGAGTATTTTGAAATAACATCTTTTTAGCCTAATATATATTGGTTGTCTACTTGTATTACCCTCGAATTCAGAATTGAAAAACTCTTCCATTATTGAAAGTCAGAGCAGAAATTGGATTAGACGACGCGATTTATTGGTAATAAGATTATTGCAAGTCGGTACAAAAGATCGGTTTTAAGGTTGAGCGACGCTTAGACAACCAAGTTCCATTAAAAAAAAACCCATTCTACATATCTCTATTGATTATTTAGTTACTTTTAGTACATGGAGAGACTATTTAATCCCTCTATCTTCCTCTATTTTTGCATAGACACATCCAACACTCCTTTCAATTTCTTCAGCCTCCAATTACCATCTCCACCCGGCTCACAGCTGCTGAGTCTCCGCCTGAGCTCTGGAGCCGCAGTTCTACTAAGCTCTCTGGAGCAGCCACACTATATATTTTTCTATTAAAAGATTGATAAATTTTAGGGATACATATTAATTATTTTTTAACAATATTACAATTAAAAAAATATTGTATCTCTCTAGTCATTATATTAACTGATCAATTTAAATAGAATTATTTTTTAAAAAAAATCACATCTCATTTATCTTCCTTGGTTTTTTTAATTTGTATAATAATTGAAACTTATTTTAAGATAGTTATTTATTTGGATTCACTTTCCTATTTATAATTATTCGAGCATGATCTACTAACATTTGTGGTGAAGATTAATTGTAAATAATTCTCTAAAATTATCGATTTATATTAAGAATATTTTAGAAACTTAATTTCTTTCTTTCTTTTCTATTTTACATATTTTTCTATTAAGATCATCATTATTCTAGATTTCTTGAACTATTAGTAAAACAATCACCATTATTATTTATCAAATGAGTAGATTTATGCTTGTAAGCTCTTTTATAGTAGGACATGAAGTACATGTTTTGGTGGAGAAAAGGGAAAACTAGTCGTGGATTTTGGAAATGCTTATAAGAATTCAGGACCCTATTGTCTTATTGTCTCTGTTGGTCATAATTAGTTGAATAACAGTTGGATCAATTTTAATAGAAAATATAATAATTGAGTGACCAATTTTGACAGTGACTAACTTGATAACTAATTTTCAGTAGATTTACTGTCATGCAAAAAAAAAAAAGTACTCTAACAAGTCAAAAATATTCTGAACACTTAATATTTAGGACGCATTTTCCAGAATATTTTTTAATATGTCATAAATATTCTGAACACTTAATATTTAGGACGCATTTTTTCAGAATATTTTTTAATATGTCATATAGTACACTTGATCCAGTAGTGATAATATTTTGACTAACCATATATAGATTATTTTTTGGGCGATCCAAATTCAAACTTTTGATCCGGGATGTTTTTAAAATATCTTAATTAGACTTTATGTGTAAAAGTATTGTGTCATTGCCTCACTCCTCACACTCCATAGATCACTCCTTAGACTCCATAGATAAAGGTAAGTTTTAAGTTTTTTTTTTAATTAACATAAAATATCTTTTTTTTTTTTTTGAAAAAAAGTTCCACAAAATGTGCATTTTGAGTTTTCATAAAAAAACTCTGTGGAATTTTTTAAAAAAAAATCACTTTCTGTAGAACTTTTTTCCGAAAAAATGACACTTTTGTATAAGAAAAAATCTATTTTTTTTTATAAAACTCAATCAACCAGTGCTGAGTTTTTTTGCATTCGATTTTAAAAAAAAACTCAATAAAAAACATTTAAATATTTGTATCGAAACTTCGTTTTTCAACCGTTGTAATCCAAAACGTGTGTATATTCAAGATTCATGGATTGTTTCAAGGTTTCAATTTTTATATATTTATTTGGATAAATTTTTTGGTTTTTTGGGAAGGATAAAGAACACATAAACCTTTTATTTTTATTTTTATAGATGTGTGGTGAACTCATCACTAGGGATAATACAGTATTTTTATCTTATACTTCAAAGAATAAATGGGCGTGGGTTGAAAACATAATAAGAGGGGGTCATTTATCCGTGGCCTTTACTTGAGCATAGACAGTCGGCCCATAAAAACAATAGGCCCATTTACTTGAGCATAGACACTCGGCCCAATTGGAGATCATTGTAAAAATAGGTCATATAAGAGGTAATCCTATTATTAGTAGTAATAGACAGACCCATCATGTGGCACACGAACAATATTATGACCTCTTGTTCTATTAATCATTTTGTATCACGAATTCAAAGTTTAAAAAAGATGAGTACTGGTGGGTTTCGGTGCCGCCGGCCGCCACTCGTACTCACGGGTTATACGAACGGGCTCAGACACGTGTCGGGTTTTATCGGGATTGTAGTGGAGATAACCTAACACTAAGATGGGTAGCACTTCACCCTTGTTCTCCACTCTCCAATCTCAATTCTACATTACGCGTGTCGTCTCATTAACACTAGAGAGGGTGACTCAATATAAATGGGAAGGCTGCCAAGAATAGAATTAGGACAACAACAAGTTGAACCCTTGTGTGTGGGCCCAATGGCCAAAACCACACTTGGGCTAAAGCCCAACAAGTACGAATTTGTGTTATTGTGTTAATTTGTGAAACAGTCTCATCAAATCATCTCACGCTCATATTTATCATCAATTATTATACAGGAAATATTATATCATCACATGCTCTCAATATTAATGTCACAGCTATAAGTACACAAAGATAACGTCTCAACGGGAGAGTATAGGGACTGAGCCTTAAGAGATGCTCATATTTACTACTCATCTATATTATTACTTTGTATAAGGGTTGATAAATTCACCTTTACTAATACACCATCTGTATTTGTAAATACACCCTGCCTTGTATTTATTTTTAGTTAATTAGTTAGGCAGTTAAGAACAGTTTTGTTTAGCAGTTAAAAGCTCATTAGCATTTAAAGAGCTTAACTCATTCGAAACATTCATCTTCTTCTTTCACTTTGTAACTCCTCAAATTTACTTTCAATTCAAGAATGGGTTCCTTCCTTCAATTCAATATAGTATTATTTTTACATTATCATTTTAATAAAGTTGAAAAAACTTCAATACATTTTCCTTATGTACATGTTATTAGTATAAAAACTGATTTGGGATGGAGTCCGTGGAGGGAATACTTATTATATCTGTTTCAATTAAAGGTTCACCTTTTCTTATTTTTACCGCAATTGTCATTAAAGATATGGTATAAAAATTGACTTGGGATGGAGTCCATGGAGGTGGGAACAATTGCCATCCCCACAACGAGAAGCTCGGAGGACAGTGAACTCCATTGTGATTAGGCCTAATGCACGAGCTGGAGGACTCGTACTTGCTGATGAAGAGTGGCATGAACAAAATCAGGAGCAGTCTCAAGAAGCCAACAAATTTGCAGACTCGGTGTTGATGGAGGATGCACACATCAATCTACAACAGAATGAATCCAGGTATTTAACTAATATTGAAAGCACTCTGAGATCTGAATGGGAAGGGTTGACGCAGGCTAACTACTCTGCAGCACTTATGGACAACGAAAATGATGGTAGCTCGAGTGGTGGCCAAGGATTGGGAGTTGGGAAAGGGCTTTGGAAGGCAAAACAGGAGAAAGGAAAGGAGATTATGCAGAGCTCGATGCACACTGAAGCTGGTGGTTACAAGCAGAGAACTCAATTCAGAGGACAACATAAGAGAGGCAGGCAATATGCAGGAGGTGTTCGAATGATAATGGATCGGGAAGTTACAGACCTGGAGGTGGAAGAGAAGGACTGTGGGAACAGTAAGAGGCACAAGAGTGAAGAGGAAGGTTCAAGCTCCAACAAAGCGGAGGAGGGAGATACCCCTCCCCGCCAAGGCCCATGATCGTTACTTATTGGAACGCGAGGGGTTTGAAGGGTCCCAACGCGTTCCAGAAATTACAGCGAGTAGTAGCTTTAAATAAACCCCCACTCTTGTTTGTAATGGAGTCCAAAATCCCCACTAGGATTGTTAAATCATGGATGCATGTTCTTAAATTTTCTTTTTGCTTCGCGGTTGAACCGAAGGGTAGTAGTGGGGGACTTTTGTTGTATGCACTGAATGATATCAAAATTACAGTTGGCTCCGACTCATCTTGTCATATTGATACTCTTATTGTTTGGAAAGATTTGCAATGGTGGTTTACGGGCTATCATGGCCCCCCAAATCAAATGGATAGAAGTATTGCTCTTGATCTATTCAATCGTATTAAACACTCTCACACTTCGAATCAAGCTTGGGTAATAGGGGGAGATTTTAATGAGATATTAAGATCAAATGAGAAAAAAGGAGGGAACTCAAATGGAAGAACATCAAGTAATATGGAAAGATTTAGAACCACACTAGAGGCACATGAACTTTATGATTTGGGTTTCAAAGGGCCTAAATTCACATGGAATAATAAACGTAAGGGTCATAATCAAATATTAGAAAGATTGGATCGCTTTGTTGCAACCTCAGATTGGATGAAACTATGGGCTAATTATCAAGTACAACATTCACTTTGGTTTGGGTCGAATCATAGAGCCATTAGTTTGAAAATTTCCATCGAGCATGAGAAATGGGAGAGTAATGGATTTGGACATTTTAGATATGAAAATGCATGGAGTCTAGAACCCGAGTTGGAAGGAGAAATAAGGAGTTGTTGGGTAGGCTTAGATACGAGTCTCAAGATGCCCGAGAAGTTGAGTAAATGCGCGAACCATTTACAGCAATGGGCGCAACACAACGTTGGAAATTTGGAAAAGAGGGTGAAAGGGCTGGCCAACAAATTACTTATAAAAGATACGATAGAAATTAACGAGAAAAGAAGTGATGAAGCCTCAATCTTGGAGGAAGAATTGGAACGTCTCCTCACTCAACAGGAGGAATTTTGGAAGCAAAGGGCCAGAACGAACTGGATGGTTAATGGGGATATAAACACAACGTATTTTCATCGAAGAGCGACGGAGAGAAGAGACAGAAATGCAATTACAAGTCTCCAAAAGGAAGATGGAACATGGGCAAAAGCGAAGGAGGAAATCACTAAGCTTATTGAGGAGTATTACCAAGATCTTTACAATACAAGTAATCCGAACCAAGACCAACTGAACAAGATTCTGGCTCATACTGAACCAATGGTTACCAACGATATGGTATCTTTTTTGGCCAGATCCTTTACGAAGGAGGAGGTAAAGACATATGTCTTTGATTTGGATCCTGGAAAGGCCCCTGGTCCAGACGGATTTAATGCAAAGTTTTACCAAGACAACTGGCACATTGTGGGGGAGGATGATGAAGTTCAGAGCTGGAACGAAACATGGATTACCCTTATTCCAAAAACTAAGAATCCCAAAAGTCTAAAAGAGTTTAGACCGATCAGCTTGTGTAATGTAAGTTTCAGAATTGTGGCTAAAGTGATAGCTAATAGGCTCAGAATGATTATGCCTGATGTGATCGATGAACATCAAAGTGCATTTGTGAAAGATAGACAGATATCCGATAACATCCTTATAGGATACGAATGCATGCATTGGCTCAAGAATAATAAAAGTACCACGGGGTATGCGGCAATGAAGTTTGATATGAGCAAGGCATATGACCGGATAGAGTGGGCGTTCCTAGAGAAACAACTTGACAGATTGGGGTTCCCGGAGCCATTTATACATATGATCCTTAGATGTGTTACAACAGTGACATACTCGTTCAAAATAAATAACATAGTGGTCGGAAAGGTGGTCCCAACTAGAGGTATTAGACAAGGTAATCCGCAGTCTCCCTTTCTTTTTGTGATTTGTGCTCAAGGACTCTCGTCGTATATTAAGGAGAGGGTCACAGAAGGGAAGATTGAAGGAATTAGAGTGGCAAGAGAGGCTCCAGTTATTTCGCACCTATTATTCGCGGACGATAGTGTGATTTCCTTGTGTTGGCATAGGAAAAATTCTCATGTTGCCTCAATCCGGGATGATATTGGTTCGGATTAGGAGGTTGCCTCTCATTCCAACCCCTTTCTCGAAAATGACGATCCCTTTGATTGTTCATATAATGGGCCTCTTCATATTGTTCATCACTAGGTCCCATTAGTGACTTGGCCGCCATCATCGAAGTCAACTTATCCATCTTGTTGGATAAAGTAGCTAAATCATCCAACTCCTTAGTGGAAGCAACTTTCCGGCCTTGCCTTCTTTCGGATGGCCATTGGTGTCCATTCTTTGCCATCTCCTCTAGAAGCACATAGCCTTCATCCGTCGTCTTTCCAAGCAAAGAACCTCCACCGGCCGAGGCATCCACCATCCCTCTCGTTCGATGGTCCATCCCGTTGTAGAAATAGCAAATCAATTGATCCCTTGAGAACCCATGTTGAGGGCAACTTCTTATCAAATCCTTGAAGCGCTCCCAAGCCTCGGCTAATGACTCATCGTCATCTTGCATAAATGAAGAAATCTCTCCTCTTATCTTGATGGTCTTGCTTGGAGGAAAGTACTTCATAAGGAAGGCATCAACAAGGTCGGCCCAATTCTCAATGGTTCTTAGATCAAGGGACATGTACCATTGCTTTGCACGATCACGGAGTGAAAGGGGGAAGAGTTGCAAGCGGATGTAATCTTGGGGAACACGGTTGATCTTAACCGTTCCACTTATCTCTAAGAATTGAGATAAATGGAGGTTAGGATCCTCCTTCGACAACCCTCCGAATTGGTTGTTTTGAACCATCATGATTAGTGCCGGTTTGAGCTCAAAGTTATGAGCATCAACGGGTTCCCTACCCGCTCCTCCATAGGGCCTTGGAATAGGACGGAAGTGGTCTCTCAAGACTCTTTGTGGCTCCTCATCCTCCCTTCGTCTACCATCTCTTTCCATTCCAATATTCTCTTCAACTCTTCGACGAAAGTTGTCCCTTAGCACTCCTTGAGGTCGGTTACCTCCATTCCCGTTAGGTTCCTCGACTCCTTCGACCCCGTGATTCTCAAGTTCCTCCTCTTCTTCAACCGGATTCTCCCTTCGGTTCATTCTTTCCAACTATAGTCTTCTCCTTTCGGCGTTCCTTCTTCGACAATTGGCCTCAATCTCCGGATCTAAAGGTATCACTTCTTGGTGGTTCCTCCTAGATCGTGTGATCATAAACCATGTCTATCAAAAGAACAAACAAGAGTGAGAAATATAAATAAGCTCAAGGTAACAAACACAAATATTTTTGGATTTTTGCAAATGAAGAAAACAAATAAATTGTCTAACTAAAACTCTCCTAGCCTACACTCTAGAGCTTATAAAAACCTCCCCGGCAACGGCGCCATAAACTTGATACACGCGTTATGCAACACTAAAATAAACAACCGCAAGTGTACGGTGTCTATCGTAGCGTGATAAGCACGAGGTCGATCCCACAAGGAGGTTAAGCGTAAAAGTGGAGTTTGCTAGTCGAATTCTAAGTAGACGTGATCGAAATTTTGAATAAAATGTTTTACTCTAAAGTTACCTACCAAGTGTCACGAATAAGCAACAAAGAGCAAAGATAAAATCGATCAAATGGCATACAAATCACAAAACGAAAGTAAAGTGGATGTAAACTCAAAGAGAAAAGGTGGGTTCCAAGGCAATTGTAGTTCTTAGATGTCCGTTTATGAGAGTTATCTCGTTTAATTGGCCATTAAGGTTATCTCAAATAGGGTGATCACACAAGAAGAACTAATCGATCTCACGATACAAACTAATTCAAAGACGCAATGTAATATAAGCTCGTATGTCTACATCACAAACATTACACAATCTAAAATAGCTCCTAAGATCATTCGATTCCCTCTCCGATAATTAATCCTCTCTCGAGATCATAATAATATCGGGTTGCACATTCGCATACGATTAAATGGAATAAATCTCTCGATACTATCCCAATTAACAATGAATCAAGCAAATCATTATGGCCACTAACAACATGCTTTGCAATGGATAATTGAATATGCAAATAAGAAATAAACACCAATTAAAGCAAGAAATTACTCATAAACATCAATCCAAGTCTTACAATGCCTTAGAACCACAAAGTTGTTTAAATTACAAAATCCAAATGAAATAACTAAATAAAAAGAAAGGGAAAGAGAAAGCTTAGTCTAGAATGTGGTAGGGAATGGAATTCCCAAGCTAATGCCTCCTTTCTTTCTTGATTTGATGAAGAATTGAGAGAAATGGCCAAAACACCTCCAAGTATGTGTAACTATGTGTGGATTGGGGGAGCATGTCTTGGGTTTCAAGAATGAGGCCTTATATAGTGTTGGGGTAGGGTTTAAGGATGAAAATTGCACTTAAGTCCTTGGAAATTGGACAAAATATGCAAAAGGCACCGAGAGCAGGGGTGACTCGGCCGAGTGGGACAGCTCGGCCGAGTTGGGGTGTTAAAATCGTGGCCAAAATCTTCAGGGCTCGGCCGAGTTGTCCCACTCGGCCGAGTGCACTTCGTTCCAGGGGCTACGAGTCGTTTCAGGGCTCGGCCGAGTTCGGTCACTCGGCCGGATGCATCTCGTTCCAGCTTCCAAGTTTTGCCTCGCGACTCGGCCGAGTTGTCCAACTCGGCCGAGTGGTTAATTCACTCCAGATTTCGAACTTGTTCAGCAGCTCGGCCGAGTCAGGGAGCTCGGCCGAGTGGAAATGGGTTCCAGATTCTGCATCCTTCAGTAGCTCGGCCGAGTTGTCCAACTCGGCCGAGTTGTCTCTCCAAACTTTTCCTCGCACTCGGCCGGATCAGCTAGCTCGGCCGGATGGAAATTGATTCCAGAATCTGCCTTGATCAAGGGCTCGGCCGAGTTGGCTAGCTCGGCCGAGTTGCTCGGCACTCCAAACTTGTTTCGTGCATATCTTTCGCCTCGGTTGTCCGATTGACTCGATTCTTTAGGCTATTCCACTCCGATTTTCGAGACGAACCCAACGGTGCACTCCTCTTCCTGATCCAGTAAAGTGTGGTTGGTGTTTTGCTCCAAATTCCATCGTATTTCCTACAAAATCGACAAAACACAACCTTTCCCTCATTTTGGCTCAAATCATCATAATCCATGCATAAATCAATGAAATCTCATCAAAAACATGCTTTACATGTGCCTCTAAATTGTGTAAATTCCACCCGAATCAAGGGTCACAGAAGGGAAGATTGAAGGAATTAGAGTGGCAAGAGAGGCTCCAGTTATTTCGCACCTATTATTCGCGGACGATAGTGTGATTTTCTTTAAAGCTAAGGACAATAGTGGAATGGAAATGAAAGAGGTACTCAAACACTATGAGCACGCCTCGGGACAGATGATAAACTATGATAAGTCCCCAATTCTATTTAGTCCTAACACAAAGAACAGTTCAAAGCATCAGATTCAGCAAGACCTTGGAATCCGGATTACCCAAGGTCACCAAGTGTATCTTGGCCTCCCCACGTTCTCAATAAGGGCAAAAAAAGTGCAATTTGCATACCTACTTGATAGGTTGAAAAATCGGATTGATAATTGGAAGAATATGGAGTTCTCATTAGGGGAAAAAGATGTCCTTATTAAATCGGTCCTACAAGCAATACTGTCCTATGCAATGACATGCTTCAAAATACCGATTCAAGTGTGCACACAGATGAAAAACTTAATGGCGGATTTTTTGTGGGGCAAGAAAGAAGGTGGTAAGAAAATGCACTGGCAAAAGTGGGAGGATCTATGCAAACCAAAAAATGAAGGGGGAATGGGTTTCAGGAGAATGCATATATTCAATGATGCCTTACTCGCAAAACAAGTGTGGAGATGTATTAATTCCCCGGACCTACTGCTTAATAGAATATTGAGAGCAAGGTATTATAAACATACGGATATCATGGAGGCAGAAGTGGGAAACAATCCCTCGTTCACGTGGCGTTCTTTGTGTAAGAGTAGATATGTGTTAGATGCAGGTATTAGATGGGTAGTAGGGAATGGGAATACGGTAAAATTACATAAACATGCTTGGGTTAATGGTATCACAGGAGGGAGAATTAAATATGCGATTGCTGTGACGCCAAACATCAATTATTTTTTGGATGAGGACAGGGAATGGAAGGAAGATCTAGTTAGATTAACCTTCTACCCCTATGAGGCAGAAGGTATCCTGAGAACCCAAGTAGGAAAGAAAGAAGAGGAGGACAGGAGATTCTGGGAGGATGAGGATATGGACGAATATACAGTGAAATCTGAATATATCAAAGGGATTTCCTTATCAAGACAGGAAGAGGAGCAGGTAACATCATCATCATCTAATAATATCAATGATTGGTGGAAATGCATCTGGAATCTTAAAATTCCCCCAAAGATTTGAATTTTTTGTTGGAAGATGTACCATGACTTTGTTCCGACTGAAGGGAATCTAGCAAGACGACATATCCCGGTCCACCCGATATGTGGACTATGTGGCAACAGCTATCCGTCTACTATCCACGCCTTATTTCATTGTCATCAAATCAAGAAAGTCTGGAAGAGGGCTGGGTTCAAAGAGGTCATCGACAAAGGTAAGGGGGGTTGGCATAGTGGAATTTTTAGAATATATCAGGGAGGAGTTGAACACATCTGATCTGGAAAGGGTCATAATGATAGCATGGGCAATATGGAGAGAAAGATGTTCAATTACCCACTGTACGACAAATCAAAAGAAAAGTTTGGACAATAACATGGCCGAAAGAGTGTTACTATACTTAAATAGCTATCAAACTCAGACTCGGGAGCATAATAAGAGGCAACAACATCGAAGAACGGAAGAGATTATGGAAGAGACGGTCGGTGCTCAAAATTACATTTTGGAAGTAGATGGAGCGTTCATTAAGAATGAAAGGAGATATGGAGTAGGAGGGATTCTCTGAACTGGATATGGGAGGAAAATAATAGAATTCTCGGAAAAGATAAGACCCCAAAGAGGACCGTTGGGATCAGAACTGATGGCTATTTTGATGGGCATACAAATTGCACGCTACAGGAACATTCAAAAAGTGGAGATCAGAACTGATTCACAACAGGCAGTTGCTCTATGTATGAAGAGGATAAGATCAGCAGGACCGGAGGATAGTCTAGTGAGAGAGGTACTCTCTTTGGCTAACGAATTTGTAGTGTGCAAATTCAAATATTGTCCTAGAGCTGATCTCAAGAAAGCACATCTGTTGGCTCAACAGGGTGTGGGCTCTACCAGATCATAGATATGAGATGGAGTAGTCGTTGGTGTGACAAGAGAAGACCAGAATCATTATCCTATTGATCATATACCTCTTGGACGTTTGACCAACACACCCAAAAAAAAAAGATTTCTTATTCATATTGATTTATTAGAGTAGATTTCTGTAGATGGGTGTGCTTTTAAAAAGAGACTTTAAATTGATATATTTAGAAAATTAAAAACAGAAATTGCTTCAAATGGTCAATTTTTTTTATAATGGGAATATTTATTAGTAATCAATTTTTAACCAAAAATTTATTTTTATTTGTTTGATTTAAAATTGTTAGATAGGTTGAAAGTTTGTTATTTTTTGAGCTACCAACACGAAGACAATAACAACAAAATTTACTCAAATTAATATGTGCATACCTACCGTTCTATATATGTATGTGGTACCACGCTCTTTATGCTATAGTACAATTTATTGGAGTAGTATTTATTTTTATAAATATATTACTGTATTAACTATCGTGCATCACTTGATCCCAAAAATGTATACAAATCCGCCGTAGTCCCATTTTGTGTACGGAATATCCTTGTGTTGATTATTTATTATGGAGTATTATTGCATAAGTGATTTGTATAGGTAGAGAATGGAGTATGAAGTCATAAGCCATTACTATTACTGTCTTTGAAACAACCACCAACACACTGTAGTGAGATAAGCCTGATTTCAATCAATACCAATGTTTCACCTCCACCCAACAACATAAAATAAATCATCTACTTTAATTAATCATGATTTCTTCCACCGGTCACCTGACCTCTCAATACATAAATAATAAAATTACCATAAAAATGTTGATAATTCCAACTTTGAAGTCTTTCAATGAAGAACAGCTGACTGCGGTGTGTGATTAATTATATATAGTCATGATCTCAGAATTGAAAATTGAATCCCAATTTTATAGTTGATTTCTTTTGGTAGATAATTTATATATAGTCATGATCTCTTGCATATTACTGCTTCTCCTTCTCTTATTATAGTGATTAATTAAGCCGCTATTATCATTATCAGGGCTTCAGACAAAAGCCACACGAAATTTCATTTAAAAAGCTTGAGAGTAGATTGTTCACATTATGGCATTATCCAGAGAGGAGTTGTTTCTGTTTAGGGATTACGACACTCCTTGATTAATTATTTTCTCATTCTTTTTATGGTGTGTTTGTTTCACATTTGGTTCTTGACTACATTGTTTGGTACTTCAACGCTAGTGTATATCTTGGGTTTAGTCTGTTATATTGTATTAGTTTCTAATGATCTTGATTACTCTGATATAGTGTGTATATTTTAAAAAAACTAGGTTTCATGTTCTTTGCTTTTGCTGTAGTTTAATAACAAAAATATTTTTCTGGATTTGGGAGAAAAATAGCAATATGCATTTGGGAATGTTCATTATAGCTGATATGGAGGACGCGAAACAAGAAATATAGTATTCAATTAGTGTGTTTTTCACATTTTTTTTTTGTTTCTAAGTCGAACATGGGTTCTGTTGCTGTACATGTTGAGTTATATTTTTCTAATATTCATACACATCTGTTATTTACCTCACATGAAGGGGTTTGTGCCAAATTATCTAGTACTACATCTTTGTAAAATGATGTTCTTGTAGTTATAATTCAGTGAAACAGTTACGAGTTCTCCTACCAAGGCTATTCTGTCAAAGCAGGTTTCCATATTAAATGTAAGCATTTCATATAGTTTAATGTTACTGAGTTATATCAAAATTTATCATCAGTTGCCAGTTCAAAACTCTTTTCTATGTGTTTATCTGTTACTTACTACAAGTGGTGGATATAACTTAGTTTGTGTAGCACTATACATATCAGTCAAGCAGATCCAAGGCAATCAGTATATATGAAGCATCAAAGTTGTGAATCAGTTAACATTTGTTAGACCATCTGCTTCCTACATTAAAAAAACAAAGATTTATTTCTCACATGAGAAAGTTATGCAGGTAAGAATGTTCCATCCACTTACAAATTCATTTCTCATGAAAATTTGTATCTCCAGTCTTCTAGTTGTCAACATGGAAATTCATAATTATTACAAATCTCGTCATAATATTTTTTTGAGGCCTATATGATTAAATCATTCTTTGCCTACATTGTCTAATTGTGAATAAATTTATGTCTAAAAAAATGTTATGTATATTTGTAGGGGAGGAGCTGAACATCTGGATTAAAAAAAATAAAGACGGATTGATTTATTATTGCTGAAGACACGAAGGATTATATAGAGCCTAATACTCTCAATTCAAAATTTCAGTTTTTCTTTTTGTTCTCAGAATGATTATTTGTATAGTACTTATGTAATCTACTCTCACTAAATGTTAGTATTAAGTATTATGTATCTCGGAATGATTTAGTCTGCTTAATAAAGAGACACTTTCTTTTTTTCACATAAAAAATGTTTTTTAATTTAATGTTATAATGACTATTATTTAAATATTATTATAAATTATGTAATATTAATTAGTATTAAAAAATAATAATAATAAAAAATGATTTTTAAAATGAATGTATCATGACAATTAATTAGTATATGACATTTTAAAGAAATGTCATGATAAATTAAATGTACTAAAAGTAAAAGTGGTATTAACTATGACATTTTAAAGAAATGTCATGATAAATTAAATGTATAAAAGATGGTCAATAATGACAATTATAAATGTCATGCCACTTTTCTTCTCAATTTTCCTCACTTCACACACTCCGCCATTTTTCCATCCCGCCATCCAATTGCCACCTCCACCCGGGCTCATAGCCGACGGCTGAGCTCTGAATCCCGCCATCAGATTGCCACGACCACCCGGCTCATAGCCGATGAGCTCTGAATCCCGCCATCAGATTGCCACGACCACCCGGCTCATAGCCGACGACTGAGCTCTGCGTCAGAGCCACTATATTCGTTGACTTGCAAGATTCTCATCATTAATGTTATTTTGTTATTGTTATAGAGGGGTGTGTGGCCGGATTAGAATGAATGAAGGTAAAGTCACGCTTACACCATGTGAGATTGTTCAATATCTTTGAGTTTTTTTTTAATTTATCAATATATTTTTCTATTAAAAGGATCGATAAATTTTAGGGATACATATTAATTATTTTTTAACAATATTAAAATAAAAAAAAATATTGTATCTTGTAATCATTATATTCACCAAGATAAATAGAATTCTTTTTAAAATAAAAAATCACATCTCATTTATTTTATTTTTTTGAATTTGTATAATAATTGGAGATATAAACTTATTTCAAAATAGTTATTTATTTGAATTCATTTTGCTCTTTATAATTATTTAGAACATGATGATTTACTAACATTTGTGGTGAAGATTAATAGTAAATAATTCTTTAAAATTATCTATTCATATTAAGAATATTTTAGAAACTTAATTTCCTTCTTTCTTTTCTACTCTAGATATTTTTCTATTGAGATCATCATTATTCTAGATTTATTGAAGCGTTAGTAAAACAATCACCATTATTCAGATTTATCAACGGAGTAGATTTATAGAAACATGAAGTACATGTTTTGGTGAAGAAAAGGGAAAACTAACTCTGGATTTTGGAAATGCTTATAAGAATTCTCTGTTAGTCATTATTAGTTGAATAACAGTTGAATCAATTTTAATAGAAAATAATAAGTGACATCCACATTAAAAAATATGTAAACTGACCTAATAGTTTTACTGCAAGGTAGAAAAATGTACTATTACAAGTCAAAAATTTCTGAACACTTAATATTTAATATTTAGGACGCATTTTCCAGAATATTTTTTAATATGTTGAAGTACACTTTTGATCTTTTGGTACTAATTTTTTGGGTGATCCAAATTCAGACTTTTAATCCACAATACTTTTTAAAATATCTTAATTAAACTGTGTGTAAAATATTTCACATAAATGTTGAAAATTAAAAGACTTGATAATAATATACAAATATTATGCTACTACTTAAATAGTTAAATAAATATGAGTAATTGGGTTTGGTGTGAAAGATGGAAGGCCACGGATAAATGCCCCCTCTTTTATTATGTTTCCACTCAATTTGAGTTCACCCCCTTCCCACTTTGAGTTCACCCCATAAAAACCAAAAATACTCTTCCCACTTTTTTACTCTCTCATAACACTCATAAATTTTTTAAACTCACCACTTTCCATTTTTTTTTTTCATTCTCAATTTGAAAAATCCTGTCATAATCGAACCCGTCGTATTTTGGCATTGCCTCACTCCTCACACTCATAAAGGTAAGCTTTAAGTTTTTTTTTCACATAAAACATAATATTTTTTTTTTCGAAAAAAAGTTCCACAAAATGTGCATTTTCAGTTTTCATAAAAAACTCTGTGGAATTTTTTTCGAAAAAAATCACTTTCCGTGGAACTTTTTTCCGAGAAAATGACACTTTTGTGTAAAAAAAAATCGAATTTTTTTATAAAACTCAATCAACCAGTGCTGAGTTTTTTGCATTCGATTTAAAAAAAAAAAACTCAATAAACAACATTTAAATATGTGTATCGAAACTTCATTTTTCAACTTTTGTAATCCAAAACATGTGTATATTCAATTTTCATGGATTGCTTCAAAGTTTCAATTTTTATATATTTGTTTGATAAATTTTTTTAGTACAGTCTTTTTATCTTATACTTCAGAAAATAAAGGGGGTGGGGTGAAAACATAATAAGAGGGGGTCATTTATCCTTGGCCTTTACTTGAGCATAGACAGTCGGCCCATAAAAACAATAGGCCCATTTAATTGAGCATAGACACTCGGCCCAATTGGAGATCATTGTGAAAATGGGCCATATAAGAGGTAAGCCTATTATTACTAGTAATAGACAGACCCATTTCCACTGTGGCACACGAACAATATTATGACGGGTTGGGGTATATACCCCTCCAGCTTTACTAGATACACGCCCCTCTCACATTTATTAATTAAATATTCATGTAAAATACATGTTTTGTCCTTTTACTAAAATACAAAAAAATAGATACACTTCCCTTAAATTTAAATTTTAACTAATTCTAACTCTAACCCTAACCTTAATTTGAGGGGTTGCCGCCGCTGCACCTCCGGTGGCAACAGCCGCATAAAATAATTTTAAAAAATTTAAAAATCAAACTTGAAAAAAAAAAAAAAAACTTTATTTTCGACGACAAACCAGAGTCGACCAAAAACACTCTGATCGACACTGGTTTGTCGACCAAAAGTAATCCGGTCGACTCTGGTTTGTCGACCAAAAGTAATCCGATCGACTCTGGTTTGTCGACCAAAAATATTCCGATCGACTATGTGTTTCGAAAGAAAAATATTTTTTTTTTAAGAAAACTGAAATTTTTGGCCATTTTGGGTCGGCCAAAACACTCTCATCGACGATCTATTGTC
The DNA here is from genome assembly GCA_963675135.1 of Galeopsis tetrahit. Classification (NCBI taxonomy): domain Eukaryota; kingdom Viridiplantae; phylum Streptophyta; class Magnoliopsida; order Lamiales; family Lamiaceae; genus Galeopsis; species Galeopsis tetrahit. The sequence goes on from OY776121.1 coordinate 90,912,877, forward strand.
GACGAGAGTGTTTTTAGGCGACCCAAAATAGTCGGAAAAAAAAAACTGTGTTTTCGCTGAAGACTTAGGGGGGGGAGGGGTTCACGGCGGTGGAAGCCGGGAGAAGAGGCGGAGGCGGCGACGCTGGGGGAGGGGGCGACGCTGGTTAGATTAGTTGCAGAAAATAAAAAAAATAAAGGAAAAAAAGAGAAACTGAAAGGTTGCAAGCGGGAGTGAGAGCGGCGGCACGACTAGCAGCGGCGGGTGGGGGGATAGGGCGGCTCAACGGCGGCGACATAAAATTAGAAGAAAAAAAAAGAGAAAAGGCGGCGCGACGCGACGCGGCCAGTGACGGTGGAGGGCGGCCAGCGAAGGTGGGGTGCGGCGGCGGGTGGAGTGGAGAGGAAGAAGAAGAAGGGTGAAGAAGATGAATAATTAGGGTTTAAGTGGAAAGTGTATTTATGGAGAGATTTTAGAGAAAGAGTATTATAGATAATTTGGGGGAGTGCACGTATAATATATCAATTTTAGGGGAGTGCCTGTATCGGGGAGTGCATTAAACAAGGTGGAGGGGTATATACCCCCAACCCTATTATGACCTCTTGTTCTATTAATCATTTTGTATCACGAATTCAAAGTTATATTTGTTTTAAATTTTGAAATTGATTTTTTTTTATTTCAAGACATTTCACCTAAATAGCAAACTACTACATCATGTGCGAAAATAAATATAATTCAAGCATGTCGTTTTAATCCTTTAAAAAAAAAAAGATGAGTACGATTTTGTGTTATTGTGTTAATTTGTGAACAGTTCGTCAAACAGTCAGCACTCATATTTATCATCAATTATTATAAAGAAAATATTATACTCTCTCCGTCCCATGATTACTTCACACTTTCCTTATTTGAACGTCCCAAAATTACTTGCACATTCTTAATATGGAAATAACCCACAAAATTAATAACCTTACAACATCATTTTATTTTAAAATTTGTCACTCCTTTTTTTTCATACATTTCACTTTACACATCATCAAATTATCTAAAATACCCCTCCTTTATCTTATATCATCAACCACTAAATCCACTTTTCTTAAACAAGGTAACGATCAAACTATGCAAATAAATCCGGGACGGAGGGAGTATCATCACATGCACTCTAATGTCACAGCATATAACTGATATAAGTACACAAAGATAACGTCTCTACGGGAGAGGATAGGGACTGAGCCTTACGAGATGCTCATATTTACCAACAATTCACATTGCACGTGATGACTGCCTTTTCAACTGTAATAGTTAAAGAAAAAAAATCCCTTTCTCTAAAGTTTATTCTCCCTATATTTCAAATGAGTTTACATTTTTTTTATTTGTCAGAAATTAATTTTCATACCTTAAAAAAATGAAAATTTTCATTATTTTTATTTTTAAAATTCTCACTTATTTACTACTCATCTATATTATTACTTTGAATAAGGGTTGATAAATTCACCTTACTAATACACCATCTGTATTTGTAAATACACCCTGCCTTGTATTTATTTTTAGTTAATTAGTTAGCCGGTTAAGAACAGTTTTGTTTAGCAGTTAAAAGCTCATTAGCATTTAAAGAGCTTAACTCATTCGAAACATTCATCTTCTTCTTTCACTTTGTAACTCCTCAAATTTACTTTCAATTCAATATGGTATTATTTTTACATTATCATTTTAATAAAATTGAAAAGACTTCAATACATTTTCCTTATGTACATATCTTAATTCTATATATTTACAAACCTTATGAGTGACATGTGTCACAATTCCATTAACATATTCAACCTCTCTCTTCATCAAATCTCTCAATTTAAAAATTCTCCAATTCTCCTTCATTTTAGCTTTATGTTCTAATCTCAACCCTTCATTTAAGTTTTAATCTCAACCCTTAATTATTATTTTTCACTCCTATATAAAACTCATCCCTTTCTTTCATTTCAACCACTCAATGTCTTCACACTTTTCTCTTTTGTGTATGTTTATAATGTAGTTAGGATTGATTTTTTTTTTTTCGTTTTTTATTTATTGTTTTACAATATAATTATAGAGATTTTAATGATATATGTTTGTATTTTTTAGTAGATATGTAGTTTAGATATTGATTTTTTTTTTGTTCGTCAAGAGGTTTGAAGATTTTACGAAGGTTTTCAAGATTTTATCAGAGAGAAGGTTTTTGAAGGTTTTGAAGATTATATTATATTCATTGGAACATCTACAACAATTTCATCAGATTCACACAGGGTCTTTTTTGAAGGTTTGGAGATTGTAATATATTCGTTGAAAGATCTGCAACAATTTTAATTATCATATTCACAAAAAATTGTTTGGAGATGATTACATCAATAATTAAGTTTATGCATCAATTTCATTCATTTTCGATTCTGTAAATTATCCATGATCCCTAACAATTATGAGTTATGTTAAGGATTATAATTTAGATTATTCATTTTTTTTTTATTGATATGTGTATATACATTATTTATTTATGACACAATTTATTTTCATATATCCGCATTAATTTTTTTATTATGTTAAGTATTATTTCTAAATCTATATTTTTACGAATTAAGGGAAATCTATTGTATATAAAATTTGAATTCAAAATTTAATTAATAATATACGACTATTATAAATTATAATACACTAAATAATCGAAATTAATACCTACTATAAAATTTTAGGAAGGCTATAAAAATAATAATTTATCATTAAATCACAAAACTAGATGTGTATTAGTTAGAATTCAATTAGATCACATTTTAAATGTTAATATAATATAATTTCATGATTGTCTTAAAAAATGGTTCATTTTTGTTTGATTAGCCATTAATATAAAAATGACTGCTAACATGATTTTTTGAAATTAATTTTTGTTGCATGATTTTAGGAATATAACTTTTGACCCTTTGATACTCTTTGTTGTCAATTAAAATCGATTTGAAATATGACTCGTCCATCTTTATATTACGCAAGTGATCTTATTAATTAGTTTATTTTTTTTGAAAAGTATAATATAATTTCCTTGATTGTCTCAATAAAAAAAAATATAATCACATGGAGTATATTTATTTTGATTGTATTTGTTTATTTTTTTTTTAAATGGTTAGTTTCTATTTAATTAGCCGGGATAATATAAAATTGATTGCTAACATAAGTTTTGGAAACTAATTTTCTTCCATTATTTTAGCAATATACCTTTTGCCCTTTTCATACTCTTTATTGTTAGATCGGATAAAAATTGATAAATTTCATGTCCAATTTCAATCACTCAATTTTTAATCTTTAGGGTAAATTTATTTAAATTAATTCAAATTTATATTAGTATAATTTATTCTTAAATATTTAGATTTATTTTTTACCAAATAAATGTAAAAAATTAGAGAAATAGTTAATCATTTATTAATATTGGAAAATACAAGTATGTATTTTATACCAGAAAATGTTGACTTTCAATGTAGGGAAGATATTAAATACTGTATACTAAAATATTGTATAATTAATATACTTTGACCAACCTAATGTCAAAAAATTAAAAAAAATATTGTTTATATATAATTAAACGTTTTATAATTTAAAATATACGGAGTAATAAAGATTCTAATTATATCTTAATTATTGAATAGATTAAGGAGGAATTTCACTACGATTTTGCAAACCCCTAATTTTTGGTTAAATATTAAAAGAAATGTTGACACTCCTATAATTTTGTAAATTTTTTTGTTTACAATCACATAAATTTTGCTATTTAAAAGTTTTGACTAATTTTGAAGTTTTAATGGAAATAATTGTGGCATATGATGTGTTTTTATTTGATTGATTAAATTATATTATTCAAGATTTTACTTTTTTGGGTTTAGGGACATAGGATTTACATGAAGCTAGGCAGCTAGCACACAAATATCAAAATCATGTAATTTAAAAAAAATTAATTTGCGTTTCTCCTTAATTCCCGAAAGTTACCACATATTTTTCAAAATTTTATTTTATTCCTTTAAACTAATATTGAATAACTAATTTATTTATTTTTTCAGCCAATATTCATTAACTAATTACTAATATATTATATAGGGAAAATTGCACTTTGAGTCCGGTAAGAGTGAGGTCAAATCACTTTCGATCCTTTTATAAACAGTTTTAGTCCTGTAAAAAAATTCCATTAATTTTAACGGCTAAGAGTTTGCGTGATTTTCACTTTTGATCCTATAAGAATGAAGTCAAATTACTTTCGATCTGTAAAGATGAGATCATATCACTTTTGATCCTGTAAAAATGAGATCATATCACTTTCAGTCTTTTTTTCATATACTTTTAGCCCATAGTAAATTTCCATCAATTTTAAAATTAAACTCAACTATTAATTGTAGTATAACATAAAAAAAAATAAAAAAAAAGTTGTCTAATTAAATCTTAAAATAATTTACTCCGTACTATGGGGTTATAAATTAATTAGATTTTTTAGATAATTTGATTTTTGTGTTTTTAAATTATTTACTGATTACGGGTTATAAATTAATTTGATTTTTGAGATTATATTTAAATATATATTGTTTATTTTTTAATTTTAATTTTTTGAATTTGTATTTTTGTATATATTTTATTTTTTATACAAAATAAAATTCTTCAAAAGTTATTTAAATTTTAGAATTTACATTACATTATTTTTCAATAATTTTTAATTATATTCGTTTTTGGTTTAAATTTTTTTTTCAGATTCTATTAAAAAAAACAGATTATATATAGAGTTCTAAATTCTATTTATTTTAATTTTAAAGTTTAATTATATATGATTCATTATTAGTTTTGAAAATATTTTTTTGTATTTTTTTAATATATTTTAGGGAAGGATATGGGTTAAAATGGTGGGTGTTTTTTTTTCTTCAGATGTTTTTTTATATATTTACATTATAATTAATTGTCATTTATTTTTTTAATTTTTTATTTTTAAAAGTTAGTTAAAAATTATTTTCTAAATATTTCATTTTTGGTTTCTTTTTTTAAAAAAAATTGATATTTAAAAATCTATTATTCTAATTTAAGGCATTCTTTTTTTACTTTTTAAAAAAAAAAGTTATTTGATATTTAAAAATTAATGTATTATTCTAATTTAAGGTATTCTTTTTTTTTTTTACGTTTTCATTAAATTATTATTTTTGAAGTTAGTAAATTCAGAATTTGTTTAGTTTGAAAAAAAAAATCCTTACATTTTCAAATAATATTTGTTTTTTCAATTAATTTTTAATTTTAGAATGTATTTGATCATATAATTATACTTCATGAGTTTTTTTTTTCTTTCTAACAAAAATTAATGGAGCTAAATGACTTTGACTTTCTTCAATTAATTTATTTTTAATATAAAAGTTTACATCCAAACACTAACTGAGAGGACCAATTTTGCATATAAAAGGAACACTCCTGAATTTCAGGACCAAAAATGATTTGAAAAGATTTTATAGGATAAAAAATGTAATTTTCTCATATTATATATTAATTTAAGACACTTAAGATTTGACCGAATAACTCAAATCATATACTCCCTCCGTCCCAAAGAAACTCTTACACCACCTCACTTAAATTTTGATTAAAAAACACTGAAATCACATATTGTTACTAATTATAGTATAAAATTTATAGAAATTGTATTTGTGGAGTATTACTTTGTATTCCATCTGTCTCATAATAATTTACACTGTTTACTTGTCGAAACGTCCCATATTAACTTTTACAATTTTTTTTTTTGGGACGTTCCACAATAATTTTTACCCCAACTACTAACCCTTTATAAATTTCACTTTAACAAAATCTTCAATTTTACAAAAAAAAAAATGTCATTGCTTTTGGTTCCCGTAATAAAGGATGAAACTATCTTGAAATATCGCACATATCTCAAATTTGGATATTGCAATATGGATATTAGGGTATAATGTAGTATTTTTTACCAAGTATTGTGGATATATCGCTAAATATCGATGTCAATATCGTTCAATTAATCATAGTGTAAAATTTGACTGAATTGAGAAATATCGCACAATATATATGGCAAAATCTAGAAAAAAAGTTCCAAACTTATTTTTATTTTTATATGTTTAAATTATACCTTTTATTTTATTTTTAACAGTGTAAGAGAATATATTTTAAATTCACCTCATATATTTAGTAAATCTTTTAAACATATATAATTGCAATATTTATTGCTATAACGATATGTTAAAATATATTTTTTTTAAATTAAAATTAAATATATTACAAAATTATTTTAACCCCGCGTAAAATGCGGTTATTCTATCTGTTTCAATTAAAGGTTCACCTTTTCTTATTTTTACAGCAATTGTCATTAAACTATGTATTTACCTTTAAAGACATTTTGTACATCTTAATTAACCAGTACCACTGCGCATTTTATAACATACAACTTATTTAATCTATGTTGCAAATGCAAAAGTAAACGTTTTTGAGGCAAGGAGTGAGTATGTTTTTTCACCAAATATACCCATATAAATGTATGCCACTTTGTGTTATATACGTGTGGAATTTTCTGACCTTTTGTACTCACCTAATAATGTCCCCATTGTCTGCCCTCTGCTATGTAATAAAATAAAGTGAGTACAAGTCAGACATTTAAGCGAACATGCTATATAATCGTGAATGATTGCCTTAAACTAGGGTTATTTACCATGTGCCCTGCCCTTATCAGATTCTTTTTCTTTTTTAGATAAAGCCCATATCAGTTTTTTTTTTTTCATGAGCTAGTCTTGGTTGAGATTGTCTAACAAAATGAGACATACCTTTTATAATCCTTGTGTAAAAAGTGATAATTTTTAAGTAAAAATTGAAATTGTTTAAGGAAAAATGATTTTCACTTTTATTAAAAATATTATAACTTTTTACTTAAACATCGTCACATTTTTTTATAAACAAAAAATTTGAAAAGAAATGGACCCAAAATTTTAAAATATGGGTTAAAAACTTAAAAGAGATCTGTATCACAAAAAAAGATTCATGAAACGTTCTCACACAAGTTTTTTTGCCTTTTTTTTCTTTTCGCAATACTGAAGTCAATTTTTTAATCCACATTCGTTATCATTTTGATATTATAACTATGGTTACAGTTTGAAATTTTAGTGAGACTGTATGACGAGTAATAAATTTCAATAAGAATTTGTCACGACTGAGATCAAATAGCAAATTGGGTAATGTTTAAAATTATATTTAAAAAGGTAAAGAATTTGATGTTTATTCAAGTGTTCTTTTTTTCTTCATTACTGAGATGTTAAAGCTTCACCTAACTAAGTAATTATGAAATCGTGAAATGCACTCCATAAATCAAATATGATATTGAGGGTTAATGGTCCTATAAATCATGCGCCAATCTTGTATCAATCATTGTTTTTTTCTTCTTTTTTAATAACCTTGCACCTCCAAAAAGAAAAACCATAATCATCATCATCATATATATTTTTTAGCCATCATAGTGGATTAGGACAACACTATATAGTTGAACCCCACGTTACGCACGTTTTAATAAAATTAAAGTTTCTGTTAACAAGACTTTTTGTAACTGTAACTTTCAAAAACCTAAGTCGAATAATAACGGAAAAGTTGTGTAGCTTGCAAGAAAAACAAAGTTCACAAACTGTAAGTTTGATCAAGGAGAATATGAGAGAACATTCAACTCAATAATCGGGTATCAGATCACATGCGTCAGTTTTAGTGTTTCACCACTAAAGTGACTTGTGTAAAAACTTCAACGAGGTGGAATACCAAATGACACAGATGAATTGATCTATCAACTACCGACAGTGATCCTAAACTTGTGAATCCAAAGGCATACATGATACATCAACTTGAAATTTAGTAGCATTATTTTATATGTCGACAGAAAACGTCAACATCATCTAAAAATAATGGAGTATCACGATAATATTCAACTACTATATGACAACACAAATGGATCACATTAAAACTTAACCACAATCAGAAAATAAAGAGGCCATAAATCGAACTAAATAAATTAATAAATCTTGCAAAACTAGTCCTTACACAGTAAAATCTATAGTGTAAACAAATACAAGAAAATTGTTACCAACTTAGTCAAAAGATGGATTTTCCCCTAACCCTAGCATTAACTGCTGTATACCAAAATCTCAAGAAAAACTTTTCATATTGGCTCACTACACATTATGCCTAGCAATACAGTATTGTTAAACATCATAAACATATTACCCGACAGATGACGACAGCTGCTCCACGTTGTGTTCGCGGGAAATCACTTCTATTAGCTTGTCCTTAGTTATCCGTTCCCCTCCTTCCGATTTGACAACGAATGTGTGAAACACTTTCTCACTACCGGATGCAAATTTTGCATCAACAATCGTTGCCCCAGACTCCTTTATTGCCCGGACAAACCTCGATACAGGGTGACCATCCAACGGGCAGCTTACACGCAACGTGACTTCATCTCGAGCAGATTGGAGGTCAATGGTCGGAGCATGGGCTTGCGTAGATTCTGAAACTGATGCCTCGTTTGAAAACATTCCCTTATCAGACTCCATATCCTTCACCTTCTTCTGAAGTTCTGTTATGTAAGCAATTGCATCTCCCAAAAGGGAAGCTTTGTCCATTTTGGAAATATTTGGAACAACTGCTCTAAGAGCATAAAATCGTTGGTTCAGTTTCTCTCTCCGTTGCCTTTCTGCCTCCACGTGATTGAGGGCCTCCTCTCTTCCATTAGCAGGTTTACGACCACGCTTCCTAGGCCTGTTATCTTCTGATAGCCCCATGAATTCATCTTTGCACGAAACTTCAATATCCGAGTGCTCCGACTCTACACTATGTGGTCTGGAAACAACAGGCCTTGACGTTGCTCCACTAAAATCAATCTGCATCTGTGCTGGCTTTCGATGCTGAAAACTATTAAATGGTTCGACCCTTGCCCCGCTAACAACCTCATGAGGCAGGTTAATCGAAGTCTGATGATTATAAATCCCAACCCCGTTTCCAGGTTTAGCATTACTGTATTGTGTCCATGCCATTCCAGGAAAAGCGTTTTGAGGATTAGTAAGTGGGAGTCTGTTCCCATTTCCACTTGCTTCTGATGGCCTGTATTCGACTTTTTTGGCATCACTTTTCTCCCTGGATGGCGTACGGCCTGAATGTAAATCTTGCCCGAAAACCTTGGGAGCTTCATCTGAGCCATCAAGTATAATAATCGGACTAGACATTCGACCATCCCCCTCTTTTTTGGTGTTTACTGTGGGCACAGCCACAGCTTTCTTGGACCTTATAACTGCGGGCAATGATGAGAAGCAAGCTCTAATTACATTCAAGATCTCTGAATTTTCAGGAATACACTTAACAGAACCCAATTCAACCACACCAATATCAGTGGGAACCAAGACAACAGTTCTCATACCAGCCGACTTTGCAAGAAACGAACGAACACAATAATCTATAGACGACTTGAACGCATCCGACAACCATAAATGCTTACCGGATCTAAAGCATCTCCCAGGACCCCCTTCCCCCCTAGCAAAAGAGAAATACATGGATGATAGGAAAAACATTTCAGCATCTGTAACTTTGTCCAATCCGAAGGCATAACTATCCTCTTCAGTTCCCCCAAAATACATATGCAATTTCTGAAGAACTCGTTTCCTCATTTTTTGTTGAGACTCGTCCTCGAGTCTGATTCTGAGAAACCGAGTAACTTCAGAATCCTCATTCTCGTGAGGCTCTCGACAACACCCATCCCCCCATCCCAAAACCAAGTCTCCGGCCTTAGACCTAGAAAGCTGCCAAAATATTGCATAATTCCAACGAAAATTGGCGGTGCTCGGAATCTCCACCAGATCTGAAAGCTTATTCTGCAAATTCACATCATTAGACATCGCCATCAATGAACATTCGGTAGAAACCGAGCTCGCCATTAAGTAATCAAAAGCTTTTGTCCCCAAAATTGCCGCCGCCATGGCCTTATCCTCATCATTCCACACAACACGCCCCATACAAATTCTTCTTCTTCTTCTTCTTCCTCAACACGCACCACACACCAGCCAATTTTTTCAACTTTTACAGACCACAAAAATCAAATTGGGAATAAAATCCAGGCTTCTTTTATCGACTGATTTCATATCATATACAGTCAAGAATGTGTGAATATGCTAGAAATCGTATCCAGAATAATTCCATCTGAAACTTTTCAATAAAATCCAATCGCTTTGCATAAATCAACTAGCTCGCCCTCAGATCTCAAAATCACAAATCTACAGAAACATGCCTAATTAAAAAACAAAAAATTAAATTCAAGGAGGCGTAACTCGTAAGTGCTACAAAATAAAACGAGAACAAGACGAATTGGGGAAAAATTACTAATTACTCACCAATTTTTTCGGGTCTTTCCACTTTCAATGAGCGCAGTACTACTATTGACGAGGAAAAATGATGAATACTTTACTAAATTTATCAGCAAAGAGAAAAACAATACTCCTGCTGTTGCTTGTTTTGGAGAGTGAAGGAATTCAAAGAAATAAGAAGTGGTTTCGACATTCGTTGTTTTTCACTGCTCCTGTTTTGTCCTGGTGATAATCTCGCCTAAATTTTTGGCCGTGGTTTTAGAAATGTAACCATGGTTAGATTAGAGATTCATTTGAGTTGGGGGGCAGTCGGCAAAAATATTGTGATTCAATTCTTTATTTAATTCGTTAATACCCTCACCAAAAAAATCAGAAAATTCAGAACGTGAAGAAATTTATTTAATATTTTATGAAATAAGACTTGTAACGAAAAGGAGTTCGACTTTAATATGAATTATGAATACTTATCCCGTTTTGTTTCACGATTACTCTCGTATATCTTAATTGGTTCACTTGTTTTAAAAAATGAATTTAGTAAAAGTGTAAAATCAAATAAATGAAATTTGATAAGGTGTAAAGAAAATTCAGTAAAAAAATGTGAGTTACTACTGTTTTAAAAACAATCACGAGATGAATAAAATATTTTCTAAAATTTTGATTTAGAAATTGCAATAAAGGTACATTTTTCATTTTTTTTTCAGTAATTCCGTATCATATTTTATGAGGGGGGTGTATCGATCGATGGATGTATAGTGAGCTATGGACTATGGTGGCCACGAGCAGGACTTATTTATACTTTTATATTTAGTAATATATTTTGCAAAATATTAAAATATAAAAGTAATTATTAAAATGTATAAGTATAACTGCATAAAAACTTTAATATGCTAATTTCATTATTTTAAATTTACCGTTAAAAATATACATACGATCTACTATTAATATGTCACAAAAGAAGTTAAATGGACTACTATTATTTAAAAAAAAAAAAAAGTTAAATGGACTAATAAATTTATGTATTAAAAAAATAGAATATATTAAAATATTATTGATGTATGCTAGAAGAAGTTATTTAAATAAAGAAAATTAGACTTTCATTCATTTTTAATATATACATACGTACCAATACCATTTTACATATTCGTCTCATATCTACAAAATCTCATGATCAGTTTTAATAACGAGTGAATATTTAATTTTATGTTAGACGAGGAATGAATGGTTACTATTGAGGCACGAGCGCAGGCTGGATAAGTGTTGACAAGTGTGTAAAACGATTCAGTTTGGTTTTGAGATTCTAACACGTTTCACGTAAACTCCCATCACATGTCAACGAACGTGAGATGCACGTGATCACAAGTCTGTTTGGTGTGTGGAGCTCGTGAACTGCTGTGCATCACCATATTGTAATGAGGATATTTTGAAACCCCCTACCCTACTAGTAAATCTTAAGGATTAATAAGTAGTTGCTTAAACATGTAGGAACTTTTCAAATTTGGACGTGGCCCTTAATATGCCCACACATAACCTTATTATTTTTATAGGCTATAGCATACTTGTGTAGAACCCGTAAGCGAATTTTCAATAAAATTTTAATATTTAATTTTACATCATTAGTCCATTAGTTTTAATTATAAAATGCTCATTTGTAAAATTTTATGACCGATTATTATAGGTATACTAAATAAACACTAAGGGTATGATTGGTATGGTGGAATAGACCATGAATGGAATCACCATTCATGGATCTATTCCAAATTTGATGATTGGTATAATTTAGGGAATGGAATCATCATTCCTTGTGAAATGGTGATTCCCAAATGTATGGAATTCCCATTCTTTCCCACCCCCATGGGTTTAAGGAAGGAATCAAAATTTTAATAAATCCCGTAATAAAAATTAATAATAATAATATTATTTAATAATAAAAAATTGTAATATTTAATAAAAATATTAATATAATATATAATCTAAATATAATAAATTTAAAAAATATACATAATAATATATTAATTTCAACAATAATATTATTTTCAATAATATTAAATTATAAATATAATAACATAAAAAATTAAAAAAATTAAATATAAATAATACGGAGTACTATATAGTATATACCATATATTATTTTCAATAATATAAAATAATAGTATAATAATTTTTGATAATATAAATAATAATAATATTTTTTAAATTTATTTAATATTAAAAATAATGATAATGTTTTTATTTTAAAAATAAAAGTATTATATTTATATAAAATATACATTTATTATAAATAATTAAATCAGAAAAATATATATATTAATAATAATAATAGAGAGTCAATAATGATTATTAAAATATTAATAATAAAAATAATATATTTTTAACAATAATCAATAATATTAATTTTAAACAATACTATATTTATTCCACATTCATTCCAATGGTATACCAATCATAAGGAATGATCATTCTGTCATTCCATTCAAACCTTCATTCCATTTTTGAGTTCATTCTATTCAATCTCAAATTCATTCCATTATATCAATCATGCCTTAATAGTTTACGCGAAATGTTGGCAAATATCGTTACACAGTAATAGTATATATTTTAAAAACATTTAAATGATTTTTTTAAAATATCATCTTATTAAAAAAAAACACTGAAAATTTAGTACTCTCCATTTCATAGAAAATTTGCATACTTTTCATATATGATCTTAATAACCCTCACCCTCAAAATATATTTCATTATTTTTTCACATTCAATTTAACTTTTACTTTACTTTATTCATAAAATTTTACATAATTATCCCTCAAAACATCACTGATCATTACACATTTTTTAAATTGTGTGTCATGCAAATTTATTTGGAACGGAGGGGGTATAAACTTTGTATTAATATATTACAAACTAATACTACTGTTTTGTTTTGCTTATATTTTCATCACTAACTTTGAATTCATTCTCATATATAAACGCTCAAAAGTAAAGTAACGTCATAAATAATTAAATATACGAATTGCTTCATTATTTTGTCTTTCGAATATAAATTCTGTATAATGTTGGTGAGATAAATTTCACTACTAAAAACTAATTCTCAATTTTGAAAATAATCCCAAAATCATTAATTAATACGGAGTATTTGCGATTCGAAATATCATTTCAAGTAATTGTTTTTATCACGTTGCACATGTTTGGTCAAACTTTGAAACATGCACTTATTTGTGAAACTAAAATCGAAATAGCGTGTGTCAGAAAAGGAATCAAATATAGCGATCACAAAGTCAATTAAAGTAGGTAAAATTGGAACGATAACTCAATGAATTGCTAGGGGAAAATTATGTGAATACAATCGATTTTTGCTGTTTCCTTTCTTGGATATAAATAATTCGTGATTTTTTTTTTGCACGTGAACATGTATATCTGATTACATCAAATTAATATTCATGTCGCAAAACACTTAATTTATTCTAGGGGTTGATCTGCTATGGACTCGAGTGCATGTTGATGTTGTGCACCCTAGTCCATGTTGCACTTTTTGGTAAATGGTGTTGCACTTTTCAATTATTAAACTGTATAATAATATTTTTAGTAATAATTGAAAAGTGCAACACCATTTACCAAAAGTGTAAGTCAGTAAACTGAAAAGTGCACGTGGACTAGGGTGCACAGCATGCACCCGAGTGCATACTAGACTTTACCTTATTCTAGATAACAAGCCATCGAAAAAATAATTAAACAATAAATGATTGTCGTTTAATAATAACAGGAATCTAAAAATATATTTTATGAATTTATATTTTAGAGAAATATTAAGTATTTGAAATATATAAAATAAAAATATGTATATCACACCGTTCAAACAATTTAAGAATAACCCATTAGAACAATATTTTATTAGAAATACTTGAAAGTGCTAGTTAGAAATACATTTTTTCCTTTATTTGAATTTTATTCTTTAAAAATGGTTTTTCGACAAAATTTTATACAAAAATAAATCTAAACTAACTGTTAATGCCAATATAACTGATAATAAACTAACTACTAATTATTTGGGTTGGAATCTTGATAATAATCGAAAATAATTTATTATAACACGAGTTATTGAAACTTCACTTCAATCATATTTAAAAGAAAGTATATTTCAAACCCCTTTTAATTTATTTATGGGATTTATCTAAAATAAGTTTACTAGATTCCAATTTAAATAAGTTTAGTTACAACAAGAATATGGAATAATTAATTAAAGCAGAAAAGGTTTTCTAATCAATTTTAAGATTAGGCTTAGACTTAGGGTCTGACTATATGCACCTCCATTTCAGTTTGATGCACTCCCCCTTTCAGTTTTTTAATAAAATAATAGGGTAAAAAACCCAAAATACCCTTCTTTAAATATACAATACTATCCACTACTGAATGCACCCCCTTCATTTCTTTCACATTTTTCTAACCCACAACTTCCGGTCGCCGGCGACACCATTTCCGACGACCATCAAGCTCAAAAAAAAAATACAGAAATCAACCATACACTCAAAAAAATCACAATTTTTTTTTACTAATTTTCGACCAACCACTGTCGACCACATACACTCCCGTCGACAACGAGTTATCGACGGGAGTGTATGTGGTCGACACTGGTTGGTCGAAAATTATTAAAAAAAATAAATAAATTCATTTTCGACTACGTAATGTCGATCAAATACACCCTCGTCGACAACAATTTGCCGATGAGAGTTTATTTAATCGACATTATATAGTCGAAAATGAAATAAAAAATAAAAAAAATTAGGGTTTTCTGCATTTTTGCATAAAACCCTAACATTGGAATTGGGAGTTGGGCAAATCTGGGCTGGGTGTGGGTCGGCGTCGGAGAGGGGGTGGGGAGGGGGCGGCCGCAATTTTTTTTTTTTACAGATGGGAGGAGGGGGAGGGAGGAAGGGGACAAACCTGGGGGTCGCGTCGGCGTCGGACGGGAGGGGGATGGGGCGCCGCATATCTTCTTCTTTTTTTTTTTTTTTACCGATGGGAGGAGGAGGGGGAGGCGGGAGGAAGGGGGCAAACCTGCGTCGGCGTCGGACGGGAGGGGGATGGAGCGGCCGCGCGGCCGCAAAGCTTCAATTTTTTATTTTTTTTTACAACGGGGGAGTGGGAAGGGAGGGGAGGGGGCGGCAAGGGTGGGTGGGTGGGGGTGGGCGGCGTCGGCGACTGTTGAGGAAATGGGGAGGAGGAGGTGGGTTGGGGGAAATGGGGAGGAAGAAGAGGAAGGGTGGTGTGTGTGTAGTAATATATATGTTATGAGAGGAGGGGTATTTATGACATTTGAAGGGGGGTGTGACCTAAATTTGGGGAGTGTATAAATCGGGGGATTGATGGGGGAGTGCATCAAACTGATGGAGGTGCATATAGTCAGACCCTTAGACTTATTCAAATGAAATTCCTTCGATTGAAGCCCAAAGCCCTAACAACGTTACGCTACAAAGTTTATTTGGGTACCGGCTTAGTTTTAATGGGCCATACCTGAAAGTTGATTTTTTATTTATTTTTTAAGAGCTACTCAATTGTTTTAAGACAGACTTTTTTTGTTCTGTTTTGTTGAGTTTAAGGTTTAATTTTTTAATTTATTTTTTACTAGATTTTGAAACAGACTTAGATCCAAGTATTAATCGAACATAAAGTTTTTTATTCGAAGAATTATGAGTTTGTAAAGAATGATGTTTCTCAAAATTATACATTTATATGAACAAATTATGCAACATTTTAAAAGTGCTAATTCTCCATTAGGTTAGGCCACACATTTATTCGTAGCTCAACTTACTATTTATTACTTAAACAGTTTGTTAACAGAGTTTGGGCAACAGTACACTTTGACTATACCAGTTGCACAACTAGGGCATAACAAAATCTAATTAAATATTGTTCAGTTAAAATAATTAATATAGACCCACTATTATCTTTTATTAAATAACAAAAAATGTACTTGAGTTTGCAGTAAGTATTTGTTTGAGAGTATATTTAAAAAAAAAAAAAAAACCTTAAAACAAATACACCCTTCGTTCTAAAATGACGACTTCATTTAATTTTTCACACAGCCCAATAAAATAAAATACTATCATTTTATTGTGCATAAAATTCTAAATTTTACTTAAAAATTTCAAATATGATCATCATTTTGGTAGAGGGGAGTGGACGACAACATTTAGGGTTATTCAGAGCCCAATTTACAATTTCCAACTAAATTCAAAGAGGATTATGGGCTCAAACTTTGGGCCTAGTAAATATATTGATGAAGGGAGAGGTTATACACCCACCAAACATTTTTTTTCATTTTTCAGAACATGTGAAATGTCATATATACCTCTTGTGTGAAATTTATAAAAAAAACTAAGATGAGTACACCTACCCATTCCATTTCACAAACGAATCATCCTCACCATCGAACACCATACTTCAACAAAAAAAAAAATATACTAAAAACACAAAATTAAAAACAAAAAAATTCTTAAGGGTTCGAAAAAATTAATGGAACAAAGCTAAGATGTCCGAAATTTTTTACCCAACAAACTCAAGTTGTCCATAATATTTTTTCGAACATACACATATTATCTAGAAGTTTTTTTCGAACGATAATATTTTTTTGAACAAACACAATTTTTTGGGAATTTTTTTTCGAACAAACACAACTTGTACGAAAATAATTCCCGAACAACTCCCAATTGTACGGGAAAAAAAAAAACACAAACTCAAAAAACCCTAATACACTTAGATTTAGATTTGTAAAAAATTATGATTTTAAAAAACCCTAATTTTTTTCCAGAAATCTCACATCCTAAACCCTAAACTTACCTTGAGCAAATCTAAAGGTATCAGGTGGCGGTGGCGTGCGAGGCTGGGCGGAGGGTACAAACGGAGGCGGTGGCGTGCGCGTCGAGGCTGGGAACGCGACGGAGCAGCCTCTCCTTCTTCTACAAAACCGACGCGGCGGCCTTTTTTGTTAAAGAGGGGCGAACGGGCGGGCGGCGGCGGAGGGGGTGCTCAAGCCGACGCGAACGGGCGGAGGGGTGGTGCGAACGGGCGGAGGGGTGGTGCGAACGGACGACGGCACCGTGCGAGCGGCCGCGTGAAAGAAGGCGGTGGCGTGGGCTGCGCCCTTCTCCAGCTAGTAGGCGGCGACGTCGATCGACCGTCTTCTTCAAGGAGGCGGCGGCGACGATCGTCTGTCTTCTTCAAGGAGGCGGAGGCGGCGAAAAAATGAAGAATTGGTGAGTGAGTGGGTGTACTGATTTTGAGAGTGAGGGGAGTATACGAAGAATTTAGGGGATGTTTGTTTTGGGGTTACGTAGTATGGGGGAAATTCTGGATGGAGAAATTCTGATGAATAGTAATTGTGTGTGTTTGTTTTGGGATTTTGAGTAGAATGGGATGTAACTTTATGTCAAATCAAATTGTGTAAAAGTGGGCGATGTTGTATTATAATATTATATAATGTAACTTTATATCTAATCAATTGTGTAAGAATATATGATGTTGTATTATTATAATAGTATAATATATATAGAGGTGGATGAAGTTGGATGGTGAAATCCGGATGTGAAATCTTGAATTAGAACAGGACGGGGGACGTTACAAAACAAACATCCCCTTAGAGTCCCCCATCCGGACGGGTGAGTCCCAAAACAAACATCCCCTTAGAGTTTTAATAGGTAGAAGAGTATTTTTGATTTTTCACCGTGGGTGTCTTCATCTTATTGTGTGTGTTCTCATCCAGTGGGTGTCCTCTATAGGTTGGTGGGTGTGTATAACCGCGCCCATTGATGAATGGGGGGAGCCTGATAGTAACGTTGTGGATTGAAAAGGGTTTGACTATATGCACCTCTATTTCGAAGAGATGCACTCCCCCGATTTATACACTCCTATAAAATTGGCACACCCCCACTCTTAATTGTCATAAATACCCCTCCCTTCATAAAACTCCTATTTCTACCCACACCCCCCAAACCCTAAATTCATCTTCATCTTCCTCCTCCCATTTTCCCCAATCCACCCCCTTCTCACCACCACCACCGTCGCCGGCGACCCCCACCCCACCTTCCGTCGCCGGAGACTCCCACCCCACCCCACCTCCCGTCGTCGGCGGCCGGGCCCCTCTTCTCCAATTTTCTAAAGAAAAAAAATTTGCAGATTTCGCAGCCGCCGCGGCCGCCCCCTGCTTTCTATAAAAAAAAAAAAAGAAAAAAAGGAAGCTTTGCGGCCGCGCGGCCGCCCCATCCCCCACGCGCACCCTCGCCGCTTGCCAGCGGCTGCTCCCCCCGCCGCGGCCCCCACTCCCCGCCCCCGCCGTCGCGTCCCCGTCCTCCCCTCCCCTGTTTTTTTTCTTCTACATTTTTTTATTCACCCCGTCCCCGTTTGGCCGCCCCCCTTCCCAACCACAGGTATGGCCTCCGATTTTTGGGCACCAGGTATGGCCTCCGATTTTTTGGGCACTTTTTTAAGGTTTTCTGCATTTGCAGAAGACTCTAAATTTTTTTTATATTTTCGATAATATAATGTCGACCAACTACACTTTCGTCGACAAACGGTTGTCGACGAGAGTGTATTTGGTCGACATTACAGTGTCGTTTTTTTTTTTCCGACCTTATTAGATCGACCAAATACACTCTCGTCGACAAACGGTTGTCGACGAGAGTGTATTTGGTCGACACTGGTTTGTCGAAAATTTTAAAAAAAGTTTTTGAGAATTTCTAAAATTTTTCTGATGTTTTTTTGTTTGGTGGCCACCGGAAATGACGGCGGCGGCGACATAAATTAGGTTTAGGGTTTATAGATGGAAGTGGAGGTGCGATTAGTAGTGGGGGTGCATTTAGTAGTGTAATATTACTCAAAGGGTATTTTGGGGGGATTTTTACACTAGTATTAAATTAATAAAGTGTTAAGGGGAGTGCATCTCTCCAAAATGGAGGTGTAAATAGTCAGACCCGATTGAAAATACATTTCAATACTTTGCAAAAAATATAAGCAATATATTGTTTAACTTTTGCAGCAACTTTATAATCTTTGGGTTTCTTTTGGACTTGAACCCTCCATAGTATTCCACTTGATACTTGATACGATATTGTTCATTTTAGACTAGCTAAAATTTCACGATTTTACTTTTTAATTTTTCCCATAAGGTTTCATACTAATAAAAATACTTGTCCACTCTTATATACCATCCTCAACGCCCTTTTCGATATGAAAAATTGTTTGATCTTTAACGGAATAAAATAATAAGTTGCTCTTATTTAAAACAATTTTAAATACTATACTTTTAATGGAACAACAATTTAATAAAACATGATGAAAGCTATCACTTCAATCAACGAAATGCAGCATCAATCTCCATCTCCATGTCGTGCTGTGTCTCCCTGCAATGTATAATCATGACAGCTCGCTTTGTGTGTGGAAATTTCATTTTAAAACATGATGAAATTAACTCCTCAAACTTGCTGACCCAGTTCACCACCAATAATTTAATGAAAGCTGAATGAATCAGGTGGTGACACAGCCTAGCTGCTGCAAGAATCTGGTCGTGTACAATAGTGACACAACACCATAAAATCAAACACGAACAAGACACGATAAGAATACATACAGACAGTCAGACACAACATAAATACAATAATTTTTGTGTCTATACGAGTCACGACGTAATAATATATAACCCAATATTTTTGGTATCGACAAGATACGATATCGACGCATAACAAAATAAGAATATAAATAAATTTAAAATTACATGATCAAATCTAAGAAGATTGAAAAAACTACCCAATTAATGTACATAGACAAATTAAGGTACAATCCATTTGTTATCTATAGCATAAATGATATAAGTGCTTAATATTTATAAATTTTAGTGTATTGTGTATTGTACTTTATTTTATTAAAAGCACTAAACAATAATATTCCACATGTTAAAAATTATTAACGAATCCATCTTAAAATTTTGAAAAACAAATTTTGTAGAAAATTTTGTCTATAATAAATTAACAATGAAGAAAGTAATAATTGAGAATGTATATGTCGCAGAACTATGCAATATGCATAGTTTCGAAAGTTATGGGTCTGCTAGAGTCCAATGATTGAACCGAGAAATAGTCAAGTCCAAATCATTTGAGCAATTAAAACTAACAATTATTCACAAGATAATACAGATAAATAATATTCTTAGGCCATTTTAATAGTTAGGACGGATTAACCTGAGATTAGGATGATATCTAAAATTTACATATTCTAAAGTATAATCTACCTTTAATTTTGGTAAAGTCTAGTATGCACTCGAGTGCATGTTGTGCACCCTAGTCCATGTTGCACTTTTCAGTTTTACTGACTTACACTTTTTTGGTAAATGGTGTTGCACTTTTTAATTATTACTAAAAATATTACTCCGTATTATACAGTTTAATAACCATAGCAGACCAACCCTTTAACCTTAGCTATCACATAATTTATAAGGATTGAGATAGATATACCCTTAATTTTAGCTATCAAAGATGACATTTAAGTGAGAACTATTCCACTACACCGGGTGTCCAAAAGCAACTTTCACATTCAATGTTGAATTATTATCGAAATAAACATCATTAACTTGATAGGAGAGGATTTATATCATGGAGTATGTTTTACACGTTAAATATATATGCAATTAAAAGATTTTTTTTTTAAATTCACAGATTGTAAATTTGAATATAGAACGTTCAAAAAAATCACGATCGTTGTATATTTATTTTACTACTCCGTACAAAGTTAAAATAAGTTACTATAAGGTCAAAAAAATACTTTAAAAACAGTAACAAACATTAATTTTTGGAGGATCACAAGGTCAAAGACTAAAAAATATTATCCTACTACAAGATTTTTTTTTTTTTAAGTCTCGGGTGTACGGTATTGGACCGACTATTATTACAAGAACAATTTGTATTATTGCAAGTTTTGATCCGTAAATTCACTCAAAAAAACTAAATATTAGCCTCAATTTACATTAATTAGCTATATTTGTGTGAAATATAATACTCCCGCTTGGCACAATTTGTTAATATATATTAAAAAACAACTTTGATGCTGCTTATAATTTTCCAAACATGTGTTTTTTTTTTTTTTCAAATGAGTTTGACAACTGTTTATATATTAGGTTGGAATCTAATAAATTGGATAGGGCCTACTCTTTAATGGTAAGAACAGGGACATAAAACCTCAATTATTGAGGAACTTAACTTAGTTACGGCAGTATAAATCTGTCTAAAACATTTTTGATAGATCTCCTATATATATATATCCACCACACAAAATTTGTTCTACAAAAAGAATGTAGTCGGAAGTGAACAAATAAATTAAAATTGCCAAAAAGTTATCAACTTACCCAAAAACAGGAACATGAGACGACTGTACCTAGTTTTTTCACAAGCAAATTCATAATTACTATTTAAAGATACCTACTGAAAAAACTTTCTCAATATATACTTTCTAATTTTCATCAAAAGAAAAATATATTTATGTAAATATTTATAAATCTTAAAGGTAAATTTAAAAGAAACACAATTAATTTATATTAAAAAGTGTAAAATGAAATATAATTTGTAAATAAAATAAAAGATCAAATTGACTTATACTTGTATTATACTCCGTAAATAGGAGAGACTGTACAACTACGTCTCTTCCCAAAATGTACTCCCTTCGTCCCACAATAACTTTCACACCTTCCTTTTTGGGACGTCCCACAATAACTTTCACACCCTTAAAATGGAAAACCCTTTACAAACTCCACCCTCACAATATTCTCAATTTTACACAAATGTCATTACATTTTCTACACACATACACAAAAGTCAACTCATTCTTTACTTTATACATAAAGGTTTACAAAATTACCACTCAAAACTCCACTCATTACTACACTTTCTTAATATTTGTGTCCATCTACCTATGAAAATTAATATGGAACGAATTAGTCGGGGTAAAATTGGGACATTGCGGCGGATGTCCTATATTTATGACCCATCAACTCTTGGGGTCCATTCAAAGCAACAATCCAACTAATATAGTAAAAGCAACACATGCATGTGTTGGCCATTACCCTTTTCTTATCTCTTCGTTCATCGACACGTATTTTAATGAATATTGATTAATTTATTATAAAGTAGATAAATTAGTGCTATTATGAAATATTGTAGGATTCATTTATAAATAAAATAATTATTTATGAATAAAGTCAATGAAAATTTGAATAAATAAGTGATGGTTAAAGAATGAAAATAAAATAATGTGATTGTGTGAATAGTAAATTTTCAAAATAAGGAATGAAAAAAAAAAATGAAAATTATAAAATTGACGTAATGAAATAGTATTGTTTTCTAGTCTTCTTGCTACCTCTCCTTCCTGCTAAATACAGAAGCAAATTCTTCTGTGTACCTATCATATAATTAAATTTTAAATAATTTGTATATATTTTTAATTGTTTAATTAAAATTTTAACCAATTATATTAGAATCAAATCAAGGTTATAGACTTATAGCTCAGGTGTATTATACAATTATGTGCACAATTGTAACTATTTACCCGGAAAAAAACTCTGATTTTTAAATTTCAGATTATTTTATTCATAACAAAAATCGTCTACCCTCTATCAATTCATATATGTTGCAGTCAACTTTAGTCACGTTCCCTCTAAATGAAACTGAATGTTGTTGTCACTTGTCACATACTATACCATAAATTAATTAATTAGCATCTCATACGAATATAAACATATATATTAGTTGTTAATTATTACTCCCTCCATTTTTAATTAAATGTCACTTTGCCTTTTTTAATATTTTCAAATCAAGTGTCATTCTACACATTTTTCTTAAATTTTGACAATTTTATCCTTATACATTATACTCCCTTCATTTTCTTTACCTTGATTTAAGCTTTTTCCCTTTTAAATACAGTACTATAACCTAAATCATGGAAAAACCTTAATTATTGTATACATGAATATCACCTACAATATTGGCCACATTCATTACTAAACATAAATTTAATATTAAAATTAGTTATCATTAATGAAGGGTAAAATGATCCATAATTATATATTTTAATTTGTTGAAAATTGTTAGAATGACACTTAATTAAAAGTGGAGGGTGTATTTCTATATCATATTTATGATTAAAAAAAATTATGGTGCGAATTCATACTTAATGAAATTAGTATACATCCAGTATAAGATGTGTCCTAAATTTGTCACTTGTCACATCCCCTTATATACTAATAGGGAGTTTAAATTGATGATGTGTCGTTTTTTTGGTTAATTTGGCTTATGTGTCATTTTGTGGTTGATTTGACTTATGTGTCATAATTTAATAAAGTTGTAAATTTTAAAAAGAGGTAATTGCAAATTAAATCACGATCTTTCGGTCATTTGCAATATAATCTAAACCTTAAAAGAATTGCAAACAAATCACAAACTTTAAATATTATTGCAAATTAGACTTCTTACAAGTTTACTTTGTCCCTAAATCATACCTTTTGATATTTTGTCTGATTGAAAAACAATATTGTTTTATTAAGTTGTTGTTATGTCATTAATAAGTCTAAATTATGTTAGATTCGAACACAATTAAAATTGTCAAAAAGACTAAATTGCAACTATATTTAAAATTTGTGATTTATTTGCAGTTACCTTAAATTTTAGATTAGATTGCAAATGAGGAAAATGTTATGATTTAATTTGCAATTAACTAAAATATTTATTTATTTAATTGTGTTGTGATTGATATTGAAGATTTACTTACAATTTATTAAAAGTTATTTTAATATTATTTAAATTATTTGTTTCCGAACTTTTATAAATTTTTTAAAAGTTATTTTCATATTTATTAAATGTAAAGGTGTTGTGGTCGATATTGAAGGTTAACTTACAATTTATTAAGAGTTATTTTAATATTACTTAAATTGTTTGTTTCCGAAATTTTATAATTTTTTTAAAAGTTGTTTTCATATTTATTAAATGTCAACGTCACATTTCGTTTGATTCTCATAAATTTTCTTTATAAAATTAACTAACATAAGTGTAATTATTTTGTATAATTCAAAATATTATGTTAGTTAAACTTTTATATTATAATACAACGTTATGATAAATATAATTGAAAAAAATGTTAAATTTTTTAACAAAATAATTATAATTCTGCGAAATCATTTTTTTA
The DNA here is from genome assembly GCA_963675135.1 of Galeopsis tetrahit. Lineage (NCBI taxonomy): Eukaryota > Viridiplantae > Streptophyta > Magnoliopsida > Lamiales > Lamiaceae > Galeopsis > Galeopsis tetrahit. The sequence continues at coordinate 90,937,449 of OY776121.1, forward strand.
ACAATATAATTATAAAAATATGAAAAATTAAATTAAGTAAATAAATAAAAATTTATTGTTAGATATTTAAAAATATATTTAAAATTCCGTGTAATACACAGGTTCTACACTAGTTTAGTATATTATATACACGACTCACATAGGACTTCTTCTATATTTCTTCATGAAATTAGTAAATTATTTATTTTACCAGTGTTAAACTACTTGATGAAATATACATACATCAAGTATAAGATGTGTCATAAATTTGTACACGGTACGTGTATGATACACGCAGTCATGATGATATTGTTAAATAAATTTTATGCATAAAAAATCATGCCAATCAGGTTATATATCATTCAATTGACTAGTTACCTCTAATAAGTTCTTTTCTCTTGTCCTAAGAAATTTATGAAATTGCATGTCTTACATGAAATTCACTAGTAAGTAAAAAAAAAAAATGTTAACAGGAATAAAATGAAATTCAAATTCTTATCTTTTGTAGTTCACACATTTTTTATTTATTTTTTAAAGAAAAAAACCATTTAATCGACACCCAATTGTGTAAATATTTGTAATTATGTCTGAAAGAGGAAAAGATCTAGGCGTGTGCAATGCAAATAAAACACACATTTTTTTAAATTTCATGATTACAATTTAACTTTACAACGGGAACAACAGACAATAACACATAAATTCACGTGGTATGACCCCATAAATCTCAGTTCATGGGATGGGACGAGGTTATATGACCTTCACTTTAATCTTCTTTAAAACTTCACACCTGTTTTTTTTTCTATCCCAATAAAAAAATTAATTTCTGTTTTAGTAAATTATTTACTATCACATTTTATTATATACTACGGAGTATTATTTTTCACTTTTATTTAGGTCATCTCCAATCCTCAAATTCAAATGGGTTGGTCTAGTATGCACTTCCGAGTGCATGTTGTGCACCCTAGTTCATGTTGTACTTTTCAGTTTTACTTACACTTTTTGATAAATGGTGTTGCACTTTTCAATTATTAAACTATATAATAATATTTTTGGTATAATAATTGAAAAGTGCAACACCATTTACCAAAAAGTGTAAGTCAGTAAAACTGAAAAGTGCAACATGGAATAGGGTGCACAACATGCACTCGAGTGCATACTAGACTTTATGAATTCAAATTGTCACCAAAATCACAATTTTACCATCAAATTTGAGTCAAACAATAAAATCATCTTCAATCATCAAACTCAAATATTCTTTTAATTTTTCAATATTCCATAATTGTTAATCATAAAATTTAAAATTGTTTCATTATTTAATTTAAATACTAATTATAATTCTAAATAAATTAATAAAGAAAATGAAAAAAATATGAACAGTCGAAAAAGTGAATTGGGGAGGGCCGGAGGGCAAGTAGGCTGAAACTTTTTTTAGTCCAAGCTTGAGTTGGTGGCAATTTTGCCACAAAGGGAGAGCTTTTATGAGGTAATTAGAGGATTTCAGTTTTCATTGGAGATGCCCATATTATTTTTAATATATCTTTTTATTCAATTATATTTTTTTATCTGATCATAAATACATTTCTAAAAATAATATAAGCAAAAATGAAATAATTGAGAGGGTAGGAAAAGAAAAAAGAAGAAGAAAAAAGGGTCACTTAAATCTCGTGTTGGCTTTTTTGCACATGTGATCTAAGCTTACCCTTGCGGGACCAAAAACTTTTGAAGCATTTAAGGTGGTTCAGAACAAGTGGGGGAGTCTTATGCCAGGGTCAATTTCGTCATATCACCGATGATGACAAATGAACACTTATTCGCTATTACAAACCATCGTGTTTAAAATAAACGCTAGCTGGCCAGCTGGCCTTGATATTTGGGGACGTGTTGTAAATTTTATTAATAACATTTTATTTTCTAAAATTACAAACAATTATTGGGTTTGGTTCAAATTTTTTTAAATGAAAATGATTTATATGAATGAATCTGAGTAATTGTGGTAATTAATTTAAATATATAAAAGATGAAATGTAAAATTTAAAATAAATTAATCATGATCTCATTTTTAATTAACTATATACATTCTCTTATACAGTATAAACATATCTTATTGTAATTTGTCAACTAGGACTGTCCTCACTTTTTTTATACATATTTTTAAAAAAATTATATTTTAATTATAAAAAAATCATGTGAAATAACGAGTAAAGGATATTGTTGGTAGATACTCAATTTTGTATTAATAAAGTACAAAATATACTAAAAAATTAATTATTTAAATAGAATAAATATATTCTTTTTGCATGGATTAAAAATAGAACTGAACACACTTTTAATGGACGAGGGGAATATCAATATTTTTAACTCACACAAAAACGTGTTTTGACAAGTGTTACTCCATTGATGGACCTTAAAGAAAAATATAAAAATAGATTTGTTATTATGCTTGATTTATTTAATTTAAATATGTCTCATACAATAATTTTCTAGTAAATAAAGGAAGTACAATTATTTTCATCTATTCTAAGGTTTGTACATGTAAAATGTGCGCATGATTAGTCAATTTTGTTCGTGGATATGTGTACTTAATGAGTTGTTGCGTCGTGTAATTAATACCTCTAAACATTGGTTAATGAGAATTAGTTCTGAATAACTTGTGATAAGAGTAAGCTAGAAAACATTTACTTTTAGACGTAGAAAGTATTAATTAAATTAAAACACGTATTTAAACAAATGAACATTGTGAAATTAGATGGCGAAAGTATGTAAAAAAAATTCTTGCATATCCTCCTACACAAGATTATATGTGTTTCACTGTTTGATTTAAAAATTTAATACTCCTCCGTCTGTTTATAACTTCCTATACCTTTTTTTGATAAATATATTTTTATTTTTTTATTTTTACATTTATTTTATATATCTTTCAATCACATCACTTCTAGTGTAACAATAATTTACTCATTTATCTTAATTTATGTGTCCAAAAATAACGAAAAATTTACGGAATGAGTGAGTAATAAATTGCATATGAATTCATGTGGTCTCGTTTTTATTTGGGAGACATCTTGTCCACTTTCCAATCAATTACATCTCACATATCGGTATCACTATCGCAAATTGAAGTGTCTTTTCGCAATAAATTGAGAGGGCAGGGGCATATTCGCAAATTCAACTTCTTTTGGTCCAACATAAACATAAATATAAATAGGGGGGTGTATATATTATTTTCTCCACGTACAGTTGCTTTGCAATGGAGCAATCTCCACCATGCATTAACGATCACACATCCCCCGCCGCATCTATACAAAGAGGCGCCACGCGCCACCCCACGTACCGCGGCGTACGAAAGCGGCGTTGGGGAAAATGGGTATCCGAAATCCGAGAACCCAAAAAGAAGACCCGAATATGGCTCGGGTCATTCCCCGCACCCGAAATGGCCGCAAGAGCATACGACGTCGCTGCGTATTGTTTGAAAGGCCACAAAGCTCACCTCAATTTCCCCCAAGAAATCGACCAATTGCCTCGTCCTTCTACTAGTACGGCCAGAGATATTCAGGCAGCTGCGGCGTTGGCGGCCAAGATGGTTGCGGATAAGGCCGGTAATTCCGTCGTGAATAGCGACGGAGGTGATGATTTTTGGGCGGAGATAGAGCTGCCGGAGTTGATGGAGAATAATGTATCGGAGAAGGTAAGGTGTTGGGGTTCTGATTGTGGGTTTCTTTTAGGTGATGGGGCTTCCCTTGATATTGGAAACCATTTTTAATTAGTATTCTTTATACATTTTTTTTAAAATAAAAGAATATTGTAATTCGGTTGATTGTCTGTTTTATTTTTATTAAATAAATAATAAATGATTATTCATTTCCGAAAATTGAAGAAATCAATTATTTAAGAGTTGTGCACTACTCAGTCCATTCTTTACATCACAATTTACAAATACAAATATATATGGAGTTCGCTATTCTATTTCTTTCACCTGTAATTTTTTTATTTCAAATCATACAATTAGAATAGTAAAAAGTCAGGTATTTGGATAAAGATTTATCAGCAATTGTTTGTGGATTCATCCATTCCTTGTTTTCAATAATGGGCCATCTTCCGATTTATATTGGCTGAAGACTTGAAGTAGTTGAATTTTGATAAAAGAGTGTTTAGCAAGGGTACGGGCCGTACGGCTATTTGCACCACTAGCTTTGTTAACCGCAATTCCCCGATTAATGCACCCCCTCAAACAAGAGAATGCTAGACACACTTCTCCTAATGGTCCAAGTTATTATTTTTTCTATAAACAACCTTTACGTAACACACATCATTGCAAAATTTTAATTATCTTATTTTCTTCTTCTTCCTCCCCCATCTCTTCTTCCAATCTTCCGTTTCTTTCTTTTTAAAAAAAAGTACACAATGTCTCCCCCACCACCAAGCGGCCCCACCCCACCCCACCCCATCATTACCGTATTAACAAAAAAAAAATCATTTAACATATTCAGGTAAAATTTTATTATTTATTTTTTTATTTTTAATAAATCAGTGTCGAACATATACTTTCGATTTACTATTGTAAAAAAAAACCAGTGTCGAAAATATGCCCTCTCGTCGACAACAATTTATTAACAAAAGTATGTATGTTCGACATTGGTTTGTCGAAAATTATTAATTTTTTATTTTTTTTTAGATTTTAAAGATCTTTTTTTAATTTCGGAGTTTTTTTACGAGATTTTGACTCTGTTTGGATGAAGTTGTCGATGACAACCGCTACAATTATGATTAGAGTTTAAATGTTGAAATGGGAGTGTATACAGTAGGGGTGGTTCATTTAGTATTGAGGCACCAGTACTTGAAGACCAATTGATTTGGAATATTCCCTCGAAGCCTCTGGATTTTAGCCTGGCTGGACCTGGACCATACATTTAAGCCCAACACATTTAGTTGGCCCAGCCTAGTACTTATTGTGGCCCCATTTAACTATTTTGAATAAATAAATAATTATATATAACTATTTATATATATGCTCTATTTTCAAATAGTATTAATTAATTTCTTACTTACCTGCTACGCTTACATCCTCCATACCGTATATACGGAGTACTTGTTTTTCATTTTGGTATTTACCAAATTATTGTCCTGTTTCTTTATTATAGGCATTAACTACTTCCCAATTAACCAGAATGCCCCTATTTAATACATGCACCCAAATTTTAATTCAATAAAATTTAATATTTACAAGAAATGAGGAAAATATATAATGTTCAAACCACATTTAATATATAATGTCGAAATAGCCTTCAACAGCTAGGTACTTGTAAGTATAGTATAAACTCTATAAATTAATACTCGATAAATTAATAAACTCTCTAAGATAATATTTTTGGTCGGTCCCGACTCGGGGATAGCGTGCTAAATTAATAAACTCGCTAAAATTATAAGATAATACATTTTTTGTAATTTCTATAGATCCCAAATAAAATATAAATTAATAATTCCTTATATACTACCTATTAAATGAATGATTAAAGAATGTTTCTTGAAAAATGACTCAATTGTCTTTTGCTTTTTTGTCTCGTCTCTAATTTTCCTTATCATTGTAAGAACTTCTGGTTTTGTTTTCTCATAGCTTAACAAGAAACTATTCAACGTAATTTTTGCTTTAATTAATGACTTCATTTCGTGATTACAAGTGGATGTTTTGAAAGAGTGCTTCTATAAATTAATAAAATATTAATTAATATATAAATTAATAATTATTAATTTATAGATAAATTAATAACTCTTTTAATTAATAAATTTTGGTGGTCCCAAGATTATTAATTTATAGAGTTTCTACTGTAAGTTGCAACATGTTAGACTATGATCTTGATTAGGCACGACAAAAACCAGCTATCAGAATGCGGTTGGTGGCCTATTTTCCCGCTTGTTTTGTTTTTATTTTGTTTTACTGTGTCTTAACAGATATTTTCTACTGTATCTTTTTTAATGTCATGTGTGACTGCTCTACTGTCTAACTGTTTCTTGTTTACATGTCATATCACCAACTAAAAATTCACCTCACTATTTTTTTTGTTAACATATGAAAAGAAACAACATACTCCCTCCGTTCCATAGGAACTTGCACACTTGGGTAAGAAAAGGTGTAATGAGTGATGTTTTGAGGGGTAATTTTGTAAAGTTTTATGAATAAAGTAAAGTAAAAAGTAGATTGAGTGTTGAAAAGTAATGGGTAAATAAGAGTATATTTTGAGGGTGGGGATTATGAAGATATTTCCTTTTATGGAGTGTGCAAATTGGTATGGGACATCCATTTATAGAAAGTGTGCAAATTCCTGTGGGACAGAGGGAGTACTTAATTTTTAATACACCAATTAGGCACCTTGTTCTTTCCTAATTGTAAATTAAGGGTAGAATAATAATGACATATAAGTGAATATTTATAATTTTAAAAAGGAAGGTTCATGATGAAGATGTTTCATTGGTGACAAATTCTCTCATAAAATTGAGCGTTTTGGTAAATTTGAATTTTAATGTTCAATTTATTCTTTGACCCAACATTTGACTTAATTTATTAGAGTAAAATTTAGATTATATAGGTGTAACCAATTGCATCTGAGTACCACTCTTCATTTTTTTAAGTGTGCAAAATATATGTGTGACGTTCCAATATAAAAATATGTAAATTTTTGTGGGACTGAGGAGTTGTTATGAAAAAATGTTTTATCGAGTAATTGATTCGTAATTATCAATTTATATAATTAATGTTATTAAATTAATATATTTTTATATAAAATAGTTAATTACACAAGTAAAATTTAAATTAATTGTACTAATTTAAATAATTTTTTATGAATTATAATTATATCAATTCGGGAATTTGACTCGTAGACTTGGAAACGGTCCCACACAAACGCTCCAAATAAAGTCATCTCTTTCATAGTATTTATTATTTCAATTTAACTTTTATATGATAGATTGTTTGGTTTTTTTTTTTTTATGGACCCTTCTGTATTCTCACTTGGTATGATAATATTATTTTGGGTTTGATAAAAATTTACAATTTTATTTTTGAATTTTTCTAAAAGGCTTCGTTCCAATGAGATACTAGTTCACCCTTTTATAGTCCACGATCCTTCAATATCTTTTCAATGTGAGACATTGTTTGACCCTCAACAATCCTCCCCTTCAAACAAAGGACCACGCACCTCCCCTCAAATGACTGCTCTAGCTAGAACACCATGCCTAGTCTATAGTGGCTTATCCTATATATCGTTTCTCCAAGGGGTTAATCCGTCCCACTATTTTTTGACATCGGGGACATCTCCATATCACATTCATCTAGGACCATGATTCTTGATTTCCCACAGACGACGCCACTTGTTAGGGTTTTTTGGGGATGGACCCTTCCGTATTCCTCACTTGATATAATATTGCCCGCTTTGGGTTTGACAAACCTTCACGGCTTTACTTTTGAATTTTCCCAAAAGACCTCATTCCAATAAGGTCCATGGGGATACTAGTCCACCCTTTTATAGCCCATGATCCTTTAATCTATTTGCGATGTGTAACATTGTTTGACCCTCAACATAGATAAATGACACGTCGAGGATGAAAAAATAATCAATGAACTATAATATAACACACATGGACAAATTTTAATAATTTAACAATTGATGCACAATGTGTTGATAATAATTGAGATAATTGTGTTGAGTAGGTAAAGTCACCCTCCAAATAGATTAATCCAAATTAAACCAATTACTGAAAATGACTTGACGTTATATTGTACAAGAATCCAATGCACATAATATTTAACAGTAGCCAGTAGGCGTAACAAAACAAAATTGTTTGTATCCTTAAAATTCATTTTTGCATGTTGAGATCGATTCTCATCAGAATGAAACTACCAGACTTTCATAATATTTTATTTTCCAGTGTCTCAATTAATAATTTAATATTATTAGAACTTTGATCATTATTTTATACGTTGATTGATTTTGTCTGGTCTAATTTTAGATGCTTCATTATAAATTTCTAAGGCCGTGATATCCTTATATATTGCTGCTATTTTTTTTATTGTTCATATAGAATGTGTATATATTCTATATTAAAAAAATATATACTACTACATTTACTTTATCTATTTTATTAGGTAAAGTCTAGTATGCACTCGAGTGCATGTTGTGCACTCTAGTTCATGTGCACTTTTTAATTTACTTACTTACACCTTTTGTTAAATAGTGTTGCACTTTTCAATTATTACTAAAAATATTATTATACAGTTTAATAATTGAAAAATGCAACATCATTTACCAAAAAGTGTAAGTCAGTAAATTGAAAAGTGTAACATGAACTAGGGTGCACAACATGCACTCGAGTCCATAGCACACCAACCCATTTTATTAATAAACAAACAATATTTTTTAAAACTCAATTTTCACGTTTTACTTTGATCAATTAGTTAGGATGCGCCTACACGTCTGGGCCATTCTAGATCACACATAGTCCTGTTCGGGAGATTATTAAAAAAGAGAATATAAGATTCTAGAAAGTACACCCATCAATTAAATCTTATTTCTATTCTATTATGCATAAATAAATAAACAAAACCTTAATTACATTTAAAGTTTAAAATATTTATTTCTGTATTTTGAGGTAAAATTAGAATATAATTAATAAATAAAAATGTTGCACTGAATTTAACGAAATATTATATACAAATAGGGCTGGTTTGGTTTGATAGATTAAGACTCGAAAAAAACATGAGTTTGGGTCAGTTTTTCTATTTTAATCTACATATGTGTAATTTATAGTCCATGGTGGGGAGGGTAAATTTATTTGTCCAACATGGGCGAAAATCTTTTTACCCTTCAAATTTTAAAGCTTCAAAATCAAATTTTCTTCATTATAAAGGGTATTTAGGAAAAAAACACAATAAAATCAATTTAACATTTTTTTTCGTCCGTCCCAATAAAAGCTGTCCATCCCCTTTGAAAACTAATCTCACTCAAATCACCTCTAATGCATCTAATTATTCTATCATAATTCTTAACTTTCGTGTTCAAAGCTTTCAAATAGCTTTTATCGGAACGGAGGAATATAAACTATCATAAAAATTGTAAAATTCAATTAATCAATCAAAACATAGTACAAATTAACTCATAAACCGTACTATCCTACTAAAATCAATCCAAACATATCTATACCGTCTCACCGATATCAAATTGGATTACGTAAAATATGGTGTGTATTCAATCATCAGACTTTAAAGTCAAATGACCGGCGAGAAGGTTGTCTCGTTGCTTATACAAAAATAATACTATGAGATAATAGAATAGCATGATCTAACCATAACTCTCTGTCCCTTTGACCTTTCTAATTAAAACATAGATCTCTATTCTCTACCTACATTTCATTTTCCCTTTGAGATTTAATTAAACACAAACCGAGAGACTCCAAAACATCTACTCTGCAACATGGGACAACAGGAGGAGGACCAAACAGAGGCATGTTTTTCATTTTCCACACTCAACTTTCCATTTTTACCCCTTTCACCGGAGCATCCTTCTACGCCGCCGCTCCAAACCTTAGCGTCGGTACCCTTCAAATGGGAGGAGCTGCCGGGAAAACCCAGACCCTGCACCGATATCGTGGTCCGACCCGAGTCCGCTAAATGCTTGGAGCTTCCGCCCTGTCACAGAATTACCAAAATATCCTCCCCCACTACAGTTCTTGATGGGCCTTACATTGTGGGCCGCCCCAAGTTTTTTTCTTTCAGGGAGGCGCGTGGTGGTTCCTTTGACAGCGTCAGCAGCGGCGGCGCTAGTCCTCACAGCAGTGTCGATGTATGGTTGGGGAAGAAGAAAACGACGACGTTATTTGGCAGGAGTTTCAAACTCAGGAGTGGTGGTAATAAGGAAGTCGATCGGGGTAGTTTCGGGTTTTCACCTGGTGGGTGCGAGAAAGTGGGGAAGAATCTGCTGCTTAGAAGAAATGGAAGTTTTTCCCAGGCTTCGTCCACTCAACTATGGGTAATTTCGTAATTATATTTGCTCCATGTGTGTTCATGCGTTTTGTTACTCTAAAGTTGTTGCTTTTCACAAAATGGGCTCACAAATCGAATGAATTACTTGCTGATTTTGAGGTGTATTATACTTAATTGATATAATAATAAGCTTATAATTAAATTCCAATGATTAATTGATTTTATACTTGGTTATGGACTTTTGATTTAATTACATGGTATTTTGCTAAGGTGTTTATGCAATAACGGAAGCTAAGCCTTCCTAAGTGTTCGAAAAAAAATAAGTCTAGTGTATGTACTCTCTAGCGCTTTCCTTCCACTTTTGTGAGATTTGCTTTAAGGAATTAAGAGAAACCACCCCAACTCTCATAAATGTCGTAACATTTCTGTCATTCTTACTATTCTGGAAGAATTAGAGTGGTGTTGTGTGGCCAAAAGGAAACCTTGCTCATTAGGGCAAATTGAAAATGTCAAGTGCAAGGGGCCATGACTTTAATGATTTAAGCCTAACTTTCTAGCTACAAGATATACCAAATATCATCAAGGAGTAGAGTAGGTTGATCACAGCACACTGCTTTTAAGTGTTGTTTTGTCAATACTACTCAATAATGTGCAAGAAAAAAAATAATGAGTGGGCCCGACCCGGTTGCTGATGAGTAAAAAGTTGGGAGTAATAAAGACTGTAAACTATGCCTGATTTGCCAATTTTTTGCTATTGAAATACCCCCCACCAAGGGCCCCAACCCCCGGTTTTACATTATTTGATGATCTTTGACGTGTGAAAAATTAGTGCTCATTTATATTCTGTTTGATTTCAGGCTACTGTGCGTGAAGGTTTAAAGAAGGCTATACCATGGAAAAGTTCAAGAAAATCAAAGAAGGAAGGGGCGTTTTTGAAGGAGTCAAAATAAACGTCTTTATGCCATATGGTGCTGCCTTGACAATGTATGTGTGCTATAGTCAAAATTAAATTGGATATGCTAGTTTGCTCGAATTCCATATGTACATGCATCACTACTGGAATAAAGATATTGATTAGTAATGAAATCAAACAGTATGTAATTTTTATAATATTTAAAATGATTTGATAGTAATAAAGAGATACTAATATCTTAACCACTACACAGAAGAGACTGACTAAAGTGGCGACTCACATGACTTTGCCACAAAACGTTGAATTTCAGTTCATAATAATTTTAACACTTTAATACTTACCAATACATATTAAAGTTGGAGAATATTTCGTAAGTCGTCATTTTAACATCTCTACACAAATAAACGTTTTGTTATTGGCGGCCTCAAGCCTTAACAAATCTCCTGTCATATCTAGGAAAAAAAATCAAGATCAAACAACCAAGACACCACACAACAAAAATGGAATTGGAATTTTAAGAATAGAAACAAAATACTATTGGATTTAAATTAACAAAATCACAATAGGACCGGGGGAACGAGTGAAAACAAAGGATGATGATCTCATGTAGATAGAACCTTGACAGTTATCATAATGGACGAAGGAGACGAAGTACAAGTAAAGTAGTATTGCTCGAATGGGTGGCAATTTAAGGTTAATGAAAACATTCCTTCTTGCATATTCAGTTTTGAAGAAACTACAGATTTTCAAAAAATTTATTCCGATTCCCAAGCATATTGATGAAAAATGTCAACTGTCATACTTGTTTCAACCCTGTTTCTTACCAGTCACACCAGCGACTACCTGAAAGAAAATAAAGAACAGAGCTCAATTTTTTAGAATAAAGGAAAAGGCTTTCCTATGAAGTTGAAAATAGATACTACAAGACAGTTACAAGTATATCTTGGGGGCTTATTCAAATTCTAGTGGGGAGATAGAATCACATTTTTTAGAAGAAGCCCTCTCATAGCTTTTGGATCTGAGAAGTGATTTTCACTGTTCCATTGTAATTGCAAACACACCCCTCGCTAGTCATGTGTTCTGCTGATAATTGAATGATCATGATCCAAATTAACTAAAGCATCACCCACACCTCTACCTAGTAAATTGCATACTATTGTCAATTTACATACGAAGCCAATGCTAATAAGATCCTAATGATTGAACCCAAAATTAGAACATTGATTTTGAACCACAAATTTTTATTCTTAGCCGCTTACAATACATTGAGGTGCATGACATTCTCTTAGCTTTTTTAAAACCTACAACTTGTCCTCTGGAAATGGAAAGCCAATGAAATTTGCCTACTCAACACTCAACAACCTTTTTCTTCTTAAATAAACTAAATCTAGGTGGTTCAAAAACAACCTCAATATTGTAGAATTTGAATAAAAAAATAGATGACTATTTTTCAGGAAAAACGCCAATTTACTGCAAATAAATGCACTAAGATCATGTATCTCTGTGTCAAAAGGGATAAACAATTTATCAAACTACAAACAGCAACAGTACCAGCAACACAGGGGGAAATTAAAACATTTATTCACAGAACCAGAACAGCAAGAGAACTTAAAAAGACACTAGAGACTCAAAGAATAATGGTACTAACACCTCGAATTACACTTACATCATTTAAAGCAGGTGGAGGTACTGGGTTGGACGTTTCAAAAGAGTCCAGTATAGGCCTAACCACTGCTGGAAGGAACAATCCTGCAGATGTCTCAATGCAGATATCTTAAAAAGGATACTTGTAAATATTCACATATGACATAACGGGAACACATACTGTGGAAACTATCGAGATACAGTTTTTTCACAAACTATAAATCTATAATTCCAGTGAGCCAAAAGCTAATCAAGACGCCTTCACTAGATATACTCAACTCTCCTTACCCAAGATAGTAAACTTTCTATTTACACAAACTATGTGACCGATAGATTGATTGCAAAGGACAAATGCCGGTTCTTGCAATAGAGAGTTGACACTACATAAATACACCAGGCATATTTCAGACGAAATGAAACATCTACAAGACCATCCAATTACAGCAAAAATTTCAGCGTAACCCATTGTTCAAGGTTTTTTTTTTTGGCTAAATTGGTGAAGAACAGAGAGATCCTCAAGAATATGGTTACATTTCCACAATGCAATATATCGATAATGAGAATAGCCCGCACCACATCAGTAATTTCATAAGCTGTGGATCTATTGAATTTCCAGTAAGACTTCCCCCTTTTCCCAATATTTTCCCAATCACATTCATTGCGAAATGAAAATTAGGGCTTCTAATCGTGAATATAAAAACAACCAATTTCCATTAATACAGGTGTCTTCTAACAAATAACAGCTGTAAGACCCTAATCTCCGGTTTCCCTACTAACCAATTTCATTCAAAATTCAGGCACAGAAGCAATCAAAATCGGCAGAAAGAAGGGAGATACTAACCAACACCAGCAATGAGGCAAGAAGCGGCAACAATAGGCTCTTGAGCCACAAAAAATCTCAGCTTTTCCATCACCGGCATCGTTTCGATTGATGATCTCTTCCTTTTACCCCTCAGACTTTTCTTTCTCTACTGTTTCTCTCTATGACTCCCTTGCTAATGAATGAAATAAGAAATTATGAACAGTCGTTAAAACTGGACCAGATAATTAGAAAATGGGCTTGGGCACTACTTAGGTTGTCTTTTAAGGCCCATAAATCAAAGCTCTGACTAATTTTGAAGTTTGGCCCATATTAAAAAACTTTTTTTTTTTCGTATATTCGAACTTAATCAATTTGATAATATCACTCGAATTCAACAAAAAAGTTGGAGAGTCGCAACCCAATCCAATTTAATTTTTTGAGTTCAGTATAGAGTCATAATAATGAATTTTTATTACATTGTAGGCGTCGGTATTCTGTCTAAGGATCGATTCCACTGTCCACTTGCGAAGCTCCATTGAGATTTAAAGATAGCACACTCTTAAGTACAAAACTCTTAAGAACAAAACTTACACAACTGGGTCAACTTCTTCGTTTTACAATGAAAATAATCACGAGATTTAAAGATAGCACACTCTTTAAGTACAAAACTCTTAAGAACAAAACTTACACAACTGGGTCAACTTCTTCGTTTTACAACGAAAATAATCTCTTTTCAAAGTGGCCCAAAAAAGACCCTAAATTCATTAATTATACTCCGTATTAAATAAAGTGTTCTTATTTTTAAAGTGACAAAAAAAAAAAAAAAACTCAGAAGCAGAGCGCCCTGTCATCTACTTATGTTGCATAGTGATGAAGCAAAATACCATATTATAGACACCCTAAACTTACATAGTTATGAAGCAAACAGTGACTAGTAGTAGCCGCAAACACTGGCTAAATGATTTTTCTAGACATAACAAACATGAATCAAAAGTAAATAAATTCTAAAATTTACATGTACTAGCCATGTGCAACACGAAACGAGCATATATACATATGAATCAAACCATATACTATAAAAAGCTAAATTCACCAAATTGGTAGCATCCACCCAAGGAACAATCCAGCACCAATAATCCCCAACCCTAATGCAAAAACAATTGCATATCTGCCAACATCGTACCGAGGACGAGACCTCTTGGCCCGTTTTCGACTCGAAGACTTGGACCGCCCTCTAGAAGGTAAGATTTCGGAAAAGACGTTAGATTTTTCGTTGTTTCTGAATTGGAGATACATGTTCTCCAGTTGAAGAAGTTGGAGCCACTGTTTATAGGCAAAGATCTCCGATGCTTGTCTGAATAGGAGCTTCACTACATGTTCTTTCTCAGCACAAGCCTGTTTTGCGACTCCCTCGGCTTCTCTGGCACGCGTTTGAGAATGACGTAATGCTTCTAAAAGTTGAGCCTTGCACGCGTCCTCGTCAGATGCATGCATCTCGGGCTTCCTCTTCTGGGACTGCCTATCACTGATTTTAACATCAGAAATCAGTATACAAACATTTGAACACAAGGGTTGATGTTCAAGCTTCTTAATCAGATAAACAAATTTATATCCATTAAAACTATTATGAAAAAATCCTGCCCAAATTGTACAAACATCAACTCAAATTCAAAAGGTAAGATATAGTCAAAAACAAGAAACAATATACCTTAATGGCATGTTTGGGGACAGTGATTGATCATCAGCAGGTACTATATGTTTCTGGCAAGAACTTGCAGCAGTGAGGAAACTATGATTACTCCCAATGCTGGTCTTTCTAAAAGATAACGAAGTGATCATTTCGTCGTGGCTCAAACTTGATCCATTGCTTCGCAGGTGTTTCTTAGCACGAGTATTCTGAGGCATGGGAAGGTCACAATTCTCTATAAGGCCATGTGACCTTTGTGAAACTGCTAAAGCCAACTCCTCTGTATCTGCTGTTCGCCACCACGGAGTATTTTTCTCAACCCCGACCCAAGATGATTCTGAATCAAAAGAAATGTCGTCGAATTTTTTCAAAGCTTCAAAACTGCCAAGAACCTCGTCTCTCAGTTCTTTCACAGCATCTCCAGAGTTGTGATAATAACCTGATCTCAACTTTTCATCACTAGGATCTCTCTTCACACTTGCTATAAAATTTCGATAATGGTTGTCAAAGGGAAATTCAACATGTGAAGAATCATCTTGGTTACTAAAGTGGTGTTCATCCATCTGATGCGCGTAATTTGGCTGCAGTTGCAACCACCATTTTGAATTGGGAGATACATTAGGGTGCGAAGGAGTTCGATTAAAGGGCGAATAGTTTGAGCTAGGAATATCTTGCGTATTGGTTGCACTCGTCGGCCCCATTTCATCGGGCTTAGCCGACGAGGGGAGTGATGAGCAGCAAGCCAATTTTGGAGCTCTTTTTGCATCTTCTTGAACCAAGCATCTATTGGCAGTTCTCTGCCAAGCAGCCCTAGCTTCTCCAAGGGCCATTATTCGTCCATTCTTCACAAAAATATGAAAGAAACTAAAAATGAAAAAACAGAACAACCATACAAGTTGAAGCAAACTAAGAATTTTAACTTATGACTCCCCTAAAGCTGATAGTTACTAAAACATAAAATCCACCAACTATATGATCTTAGATTACAACACAATCAATTTCAAAATCCACCAAAATCAGTTCACAATGAAAGCAATAAGTCCCTAGATCTTCCACTTGTACATTATACAGTTGCAATCAAGACAAACACATAGAATCTAAGTTCCCTGATCAAGTTAGAGGACTCATCAAATGACACCCAAAAACAAGTAAATAAATAAAATTGTTAATTGCAGTATATTCCCTCACCCCCAAAGATTTGAAGCCAAAAATAAGAGACCAAAACTTTTTCATTAACACGCAACACCCCAACCCACCCCCCAAAAAAGGGAATCTTGATGAGTTGATTGTTACAGCATTTGTAAAATCACCCAAAATTAAAGTTAAATATTCACAATCATTAAAGAAAAAGCATAAAAAGCAAAACCCATCAAGCAGCAAGCATCACAGAGTACCAAATCTATCAGATTTAAATAACGAAACATTCTTGAAACAAATATAAGTGAAAACTAAGAAGAAAGAGAGTAGAAACCTCGAAATTTGCGAATTTGGATAAGGGATTTGGATCGGAATGAAGTGTTGATAAACACAAAAATTGTCACCCGGGAGAGAGAGGGGGAGAGTAGTTATGGATTTGCTCTTTCAGTTCTCATTTTACTGCTGTCGGTTTGTGAATCACGAATTTTTCTCTCTGACGTGCAATACTATCGTACTAACTACAATACTTATTTTATTTTTCTTCAATGGAACTCGATTTATGGCTTTCAACTGTAATTTAGACAAGTTTTTAGTCAAGAGAGTCGACAAAATATTTATCAAATTTGCATTAAATAATCATAAATATTAATTAACGTCTAAGGTTGTACTACTATCTCTTTAAACATATTTCATAAGCATGCCAGATTTTATTTGATATTATAGAAATTGAATGTTTTTAGTCAAGATTTTTTTTTTTTTTTTGAACAACAATGTAATATTGAATATTTAAATTAAATTAAAATCATTCATTTACTCCTCTCTCGTTTAGGAAAAAAACTATATTAGACTCAAAATCAGCAAACAAGTCCTTAAACGTCCAACCAAGCACCCCATACTTTTGGGGGGGGGGGGGGGGCAAAAATGGACTTGTGTTTTAACTTTTAATAGTGGTAGTATTAGATATTTTTTTAAGATAGCGATAAATAATTAATTCTTGTAATAAAAGTGACATATCAAAAGCAAAGAGTTGCAAAAGAAGATCCAACATAATTTGTGTAAGTGGAACTATTCAATTAGCTTGCTGCTTGGTGGTCCATATAATCAACCCCCAACCATTGGCTGAACTACTACTATTTTGGCATTTGTATGAAATTTGGATAACAATTGAAAAATCAAGCCGACAAAATGAAGCATTTTTAACCCCTTATACACGTATGTTAATCATAAAATCAATAATATAGACACTCATTGGAGACAGAAAATATGAAAGACGGAATTTGATTGCTTAATTTACTAGTTTAATTATACATTTTCTAATAATGATATGATACTATACCAAATTTTTTAACACTTTTTTAATAATTACATTAGTATGACGCCAATTTGGGTACTCTGGTCATAGGGAATAGTTGATGTGAAACGTGTAAGGCATTGGTGGAGTTCTGGGCTTATTCAGCTAAATCATGATGACACGTGTCCACTCAGTAATAATAGAGTCATCCCCACTACTTAAATTTGGGACAAAATTTGAGAAGAAAGTAGACGACTTCTAGCTAAAACATTTAATTAGCTAAAAGAGTAGTAGTAATTACTTGTACACAATTTTTTCCCTTTTCTAGTTCTCCAAAATTAATACTGTATATTTGACTTCCTAAAATGAGAATATTAAGTTAAATAGTGAATATTGTAATAGTGAATTTTTTTTTAAAAAAAGTGTAAAATTAATCTTAGAACGTATTAATTAGACAAATGTGAAAATAATCACTGTGACTTTAAGGTTCAACCTAAAGGTGAGGAACATAAAAACTAAAGATAGGCCCAATTTCTAATATTTTAGTTTTGTTAAGAAAAATACTCTTTTATTGTACTTACCAACAATATTTTAATGACGAACTAGCTAATACTTATCCAGTATCCCCACCGTTAGCACTTAATTAGCACCTCTACAGTCAACACAGCTGTCGTTGGACACTAGTAAATAAACATTTAAAAAACACCTAATAAAAATGTCTACAATCTAAATTAATACTCTCACCATCCATTTTGTGGGTCCATTTATAAATAAATACTCCGTAATTGTTTATGAATAAAGTGAATAGATAAATAAGTGACGGTAGGAGGATGGAAATAAAATAGTATGAATATTATTATTTTAAAAAAATGAAAAAAGAAAAGTGCTCGAAATAATTTTTAGCTTCTCCAATATTTTCCAATTATCCGGGAATATTTTATTGTAGTGTTATGCTGATCTAGTCACAATTGGATATTTCTTTACCTTATCCTATATTTTCGCATTATTCATAGAATGAAGGTAGGTCAAGACTCAAGTGGTACTACATATATATTTCATTTTATCTCCAATTGTGATTATATAAGTTTTGTGCACTTGGTCTGCAATTTTTTTATTTCTTCTCATACAACATTAAAGGGAATGAAATATCATAGATCTTCTTATCAAGGATTGACTTTTTCTGTAGTCCACTTCTCTCCAGCAATGCTCGCTCCTGAAGTAAACAACAGCCTTTGATTGCTCTTCAAATTTAAATAGTCAACCTGCAAAGGATACAATGGTTAGGTTGTGTTTGAAATCAACTCATCAAAACAATTTCAGTTTGTAATTTAGATTTTAAAACCAAGAAAGGAATGAAGAGAGAGCATGGTTTTCTGAACCTGGCGAGGGTGCAATACTAGCAGACAAAATGCATCAACAGGTCCAATGGAAGGATCTAAAGAGGAGGGCATTTCAGCGATTTCTTCGACTGCAGGGAGTCCTGGCGTCGGCGCCATATACTGCACTCTCGATCGCAGAGAAGAGGCGAACCAAGACTTCTCTCTTTGCTACATTAGCATTTCACACACCAAAGTAGCAGAATATCAAATAGCAGCACAAATTCAATAGGTTAATTTGGTATTAATCTAATACTACTAGGCAATATCAACATTGATCGAACAATTTACCAAGACCCTGTTACAATGTACTACTACAAGATTTGGAATAATTCAATTGAAGTTGCATTTGACTACAGTAGTTATACATCTATTGGTTTGATCACAGGCAAAGTTATGAATCACCTGAAGTTTAATTGGATCGAGATTCGTCCCATCTATGACATCTACTGGTCCACTAATGCGGAATTGCTCCCATGATTCGGTGAAATACCAACATATCTGTATCAACGCAAAGAACAAGTGCAAAATTATGAACGTTAAAGCGGCACCACAATGCAAAAGCAATGAGCGTGCCTCGTGATATTTAACTGCTGAAAACAATAACAGTCCAAGTTCAGGTTCAGGTTCAAGTTCAAGTGTATATGTGAATTTACCTCAGCAAAAGAGGAGTGTTTGAGATCATCTATCTGCAACAATTGAAATAAAACAGTGGGGATGACTGATGAGTTTATATATCAGCAGTATAATTCAAGTTTTACAAAGAATGTAGTAATATAGGATATAGGGAACCAATGCAGAGCAATAAAATCACTTACAGATTGGAGCAAAGAATCAGGATATCATTCTTGAGAAGTTAATATTGCTTGAACAAGAGATTTAGAAGTTACATTGAAATTTAGAACATGAATTTGTAGATTAAAGCTGAAGAGAAGAAATTAAATTAGGAAATTCATTTTTCAAAAGGGCAAGCTAGAACTGATGTTGAATAGCTCAACATTCTCCAATGGGGTCGTAATAAGGGGCATGGGTGGAATCTCCAAATCACACCAAGTGCAAATCAAAGCACACCAAAAAATTATAATCGATTAAAACTGTATAAATTATTCATGCTAGTAAAACAGTAAAAACGGGGCAAATCAAAAGAAAAAGGAAATGATAAGGACCTTGCGAGAACGAACGTCGGTGTTGACTAGAATCTTATCACTATCATCCTGGAATCCTCTGATTTAAACATAACCAGAAAATATTAAGGCCACAAAAAAAGATACTAGAATTTTACACATCTGTCGCATTATACTAAAAACGAACCTGAAAACAACGGTGCGATTTGAGGGTCTGTTATTGGATGAAACAGTGGCCTGAAATTATGGAAACCAAAAAAAGGGGAAATTATATAAATTTAGTGATGAACATAATTTACAATGAAGTTCAAGAAACAAGAAAGGATATAATATGTGTACAAGTTGGAAATAGGTATGATGCTTGATGTGTGAATTAGCTTGAATTGAACCAAGTAGAATCTGCTTCCACGGCGGCGCCGCCGACGAGCTGGCCATTAGCTGCCGGAACAGATACACCCTCCCAAAACTCTCCAAATTTGGGGAAGGATTACGGATTATTGTTTATTGGCGAATTGGGGCCAATTTTGTGCCAAATCAATAGTATTCAACCGAGATCATTAATTAGTAATTACGGCCTCATTAGTAGATAATTTTATTGAAGCCCACGAAAAGTCGGCCCACTTCCATTTTTATTTCTTAGCCCATCTTTAGCCCAGCTAAATCACTATACTGTATATGAATTCCGTGTTCTAATCTTTTGTTCAAAATTAATTAGGCGAAATTTGACTTTTATTTTTTTATATAGAAATAAAAATAATACTTAAAAAAAGGTCCAACAATTCCGTGTTCTAATCGTGGGGTTGTGTTGTATGGTAGGTTCGAGACTTCAAGGTGCTAACAATTTTTTAGGGGTCGAGTAAATTCAAGTCAGAGCTACATTTGGGGGCCTCCTAGCAGACGTTGAGATTGGTTCTGAAACTTAATTGGGGCATCCTTTAGTGGACGGTGAAGTTGATCTCCAAATTAGAGGGTTCTTAATACGGATATCGAGATTTCAAAAAAAAAAATGTCGAAAGACATTGAATTTTAGATGGTATTTGAAAGTGAGAGGAAATATGTGGGAGCCTAAGATGACCTACCTTAAATTGCAGTTTCCTATACGATCCTCCAAACAAAGAATGACCTCACACGTTATTTTAGGAAATTGTATCAACCTAAGATGGCCATGCATATTTACTTGACTACCAACCATTAACTGCACTTTTGCCAAATTACACACTTTTTGATTCTCATCCCTTACTTCTTTTTCACACCACATACTTCTTTCAACACATAGTATAAATATACACATAACTTTATAACACTCCTCATCAAATGAAAAACTCTACAATCTAAACAACTTTCCCATCACAAAACAAAATGGCCGATGAGTGGAAAATCACCTTTCCTGATGGAACATCCAAGATTTTAGTACCTCAACCCCAAGTTTCGACAAAATTTTGTAGCTTGATTCAAAAGGCTTCCAAGTTTGTAACAAGCGATGTTAACAGGATAATTCACTGCCTTAAAGTAGGCGTGGCTCTTTGTCTCGTTTCGCTCTTTTATTACATGAGGCCTTTATACGACGGCCTTGGAGGGAATGCAATGTGGGCTATTCTCACTGCTGTTATTGCATTCGAATACACAGTTGGTACGTATTTAGTTGCAACGTGCATGCTAATGTAATTAGTCGACAGTTGCTTATTTTTCGTATAATTAAATGCAGGCGCGACGATCTGTAAATGTCTCAACAGAGCAGCTGCAACTATATTAGCAGGAGCACTAGGTATTGGAGTTCATTGGATAGCCAGCAAGTTTGGAGCAAACTTTGAGCCTATAATTCTCCAAGCCTCAGTTTTCTTTTTAGGTAACATCTTTATAACTATATTCTCTTTGTGCACCAATTGTTTCGAAAACCATACAGAAATGTTACATTAATCTGAGTTTCTTGCAGCCGCTTTAGCAACTTTCTCTCGATTCATTCCATCAGTGAAATCACAGTTCGACCATGGGGCGCTTATGTTCATCCTCACCTTCATCCTGGTTTCAGTCTCTGGGTATCGCGTGGGGGAGTTGTTCGAAATGGCTAATCATAGACTATCCACAATAGGGATAGGGGCCTCCATATGCATCATTATATGCATGTTTTTCTGCCCCATATGGGCAGGAAATGAGCTTCACAACCTTATTAGAAAGAACATGGCAGAGATTGCTGATTCTCTAGATGGTAAGTTGAGAATATGAATGCAAAAATTAGTACTATATTTCTTCTTGGGAGCAATTTACTGATTTTTTCTGCTAAAAAAAACTCAGGATGTGTAGCAGAATACTTCATAACTGATGCAAAGGCTAACGACACCAAGAATGAAGCTTCTAACGACGTATTGGATGGCTACACATGCGTACTCAATTCCAGGGCTACCGAAGAATCTTTGGTATGTCATCTTCCCCCTTTTCTTGCTGATCATACAATCCAAACTCATTGTCATCAGTCTTTGAAACGAGCACGTGTATTTTTCGTCTTTACAGGTTAATTTTGCCAGATGGGAGCCTGCACACGGAAACTTCAACTTTGGACATCCATGGAAAGAGTATCTCCAGGTTGGGGATTTACTCAGAAGTTGTGCTTGTTCCCTTGATGCCCTTCATGGTATAATCATCACAAAAACAGACACTCCTGATTTCTTGAAAAGGCGTTTCAGCAAGATTTGCATAAAACTGAGCTCAAATTCCTCAGCAGTATTGAAAGAGTTGGTGATTGTTACCAGTACTATGGCGAAAACACCCAAGATAGATATCAGAGTCGAGGAAATGCTCGATGCAGTTGTTGAAGTACAGATAGCGCTAACGGCTCTCTTTATGCAACCAACTGGATCAAAATCTGAAGACTCCAGTCAAGGGAAGGGAGAGGCGAATGCAAGTCCGGCTATTATAACATTCGTGGAACTCGTTCCGTTAGTCACATTGTCGTCATTGTTGATAGAGATAGCAACAAGAACAGAGAAAGTAGTAAATGCTGTAAATGAACTGTCTAAAAAAACTAGTTCAGAAAGTGTAGAATAAATTGAGAAGAAAGCCAGACCTTTCTAGTTGATTACAACCTTGTTTATTCCTTTTCATCCAATCATAACAAAACAAAAGGCTAAAATCCAAAATGAAACTTTGATAGCAAATTGCAATATCTACTATAATGTTCACACATTAGCAATACAAACTTATAAGTATCACAGATTAAATGTCATCTGATCTGAACTAAATCTTGAGTTGCCCTGTACCAAGATTCTCAGCCAGGTCCTCCACATTTACCTTGACAACATCAGATCGGACGCCAATATCCGTCGCATACCTGCTCACACAGTGTATGCCTGCTGTCACCGTGGCTACTCCCACGGAACCTGGCAGTAGCAATCTGAGAGGGGAAGAAAGAATAGCTGCCAAGGGTGCACCAATGACAGAGGAGGCTTGCCCACTTCTTCCAACCCCCAATCTCTCCATAGTGATGAGTCCCGTTTTGCAGTACATGGCGAAATCCTCACAGTTGTTCTGAAACACATTGTAGTTCCCAAATCCATGCTGAAGCAGATACATTGCTCGATGAATGACAGCTTCCGCTGGATCAGATGCAGCAATTGAGCATGTTCCTCCACGCACTTTAGTGAGGAAAACGGATGGGCTAACGCCATATTCAAAGCAATGAAGTGAACCATTACGAAGGAAGCAATCTAAACAGGACAAGACGACTCCGCTATTCGGCTGCCTAAATCCACAATCAGGAAAAGTTGGACATTCTTCAGTTTCACTGTCTAGTTCAGAATTAGAGGTGGAAGTGTTTCCAACAAAGGTGAAATGAACAACTTTACTACCCCCAACAAAGATACCTGCATAATCACAAATAAAATAGAGAATCACAATTCTACATAACTCGATTAGTCCAAAATAGATGAGTAATCAGACCACTCAACACGCAAAAACATACTTGATTGCGTGCATACCAAATGAGCTAAAGTCACACCATGAGTTATCCGGATCTGACCATAAATATATTTCAACATATCTACCAAACGGGACTAAGGGCTTATAATCCATCCAGATTGTTCACAAACAAAGGTGAAATTGGTGCAGAAACATGACATTGAAGTTAATTGATACAATCAGTAAACAAATTGAGAAATAAAGCCCACACATCCTCTGAGAGATAATAATAATAATGAGTGAGATAAAGGGTTGACAAACCATGATGGGAGTAAGCAAAAGCGGCTCTGTAAGTGTAGATATGATCCCCAGCCTTGATCTCATTCCTCTCCACTCTGTTTGTGAAAAGACCCATCTCTCTTTCTCTGAATTAAAACCAAATAACCACGCAAAATTTTCAGCAATCTACCAAGAAAGATAAAAATTGATATGACAATAACACAGCGAAATGATTCTTACATGGAGGGGGGTGTGATTGGCTAATCAAAGCAGTAGTAGCTCAACAACTGGAAAGTAAAATGCGTAATTCATACTAGTATAATATTACAGTGCTGACGCTAATGCACATTGAGTTTTTTTGGTCGTCTTCTTCTTTTATATTTCATTGGATAGGATACTAGGATAGTGTCAAAGTCAGCTCAACTGTATAAAAATACAACGAGAGTTGCAGGGGACTCTTACCCAAAAGACAAAGAACAAAGGGAAATTTTAACATTTATTTTCAATTTTTTAGCAATTTACCAAATACATTAGATTTTAGACAATTTTATACCTAGTTTTTGTGGCATAGGAAAGAATAGAAAAATTAAGGAACAATTTTATCCCTAGTTATTTGATATGGTCAAACTCGCCACATTATCACGCCTATTGCTATTAATTTATACAAGAAATGACATGTTAGGTTAATGATGACATGGGAGCTACATAAAAATATCTAACATCCTAAATTTATAAAAACAACATTGCATTTATTAATATCGATTTTTTTTAAAATTAATACAATTCAACTTATAATCTATAAATTTAACAACAAAAATCTTTTAAATATTAATATCGATAAAACAAAAATTGAAAATAAGAAGAATATATCTCCCCTATATACTAATTCTGAATTCTGAATCTTCTCTCTCCTACGTGTCACTCCAAATTCTTTCCATTTGCTTTTTCTCAATTTATAAGAATTTTGCATTATTTTCTCTTCTTTTCTTTTTCTCTCTCATATCTCTTTTAACTGCATTGAATGATTTATTTATTTTTTTCAATTTTTCTCTCTCCACTCTATTCCTTTCCTAGATATTTCTCTTCTTTTTTTAGTTTTCTTTAATAATATTTTTACAATCTCCACGAAATTTCGTGGGTTTTGCACTAGTAATAAACAATATTTCCAAATATTTCTGCTTAAACTTATTACTCCACAATATTTTACCGAGAATATTTTTGTGAAATAGTGCAATACTCCGCAACAAAATGATGGTAAAAAAAGAAAAAATAATAATAAAGTAACTTGAAAACAATATCTGTGCAACTAGTCCAAAAATAAATAAATACCTGGCCAAGTAAAATCTCAAATCAATGTAACTTTGGAAATTCCTTGACAATAACAACCTTCTGAACTATGAAACATTACACCAAATTCGAATAAATAGACAAAATGAGCACTTAGGTGTTGATAAATTTTAAACGCTACGTTTTTCCACTAAAAAATGTAATATATAGCTTTGCGTTCACAATGTAAGGTAGTAAAACTAATCAGGATTTGGTGATAAGATCTCACGAAAGACTAATTCAAAGATCTGCTCTCCCTGGATATCTGGGGAAGGGAATCACGTCTCGAATGTTCTCCATGCCGGTAGCAAACAGAATCATTCGCTCAAACCCAAGACCAAATCCACTGTGCTTAACTGTCCCGTAGCTTCGTGTATCAAGATACCACTGATATGGTTCTAGTGGAAGACCCATATCCAAAATTCTGCAATAAAAGTTAAAACAATGTCATCCAAAAGATAGACATATATTTTCCTGTAACCAAAAACCTACAAGATAAATCTGCATGTGTACCAAACTTCTCTTACCTTTGCTTAAGAACCTCATAGTTTTCTTCTCTTTGGCTTCCGCCAATAAGTTCTCCGACCTAATAAGAACATTAAAAGCCAACGTACAAAAACATTCATGACAAGCTTTATAAGGGAATACCACTTCAGAAAATATCTATTTAATGTGTGTGAGGGGGGAGAGGGGGAAGTACCTTAGGTACGAGCACATCCATTGCAGCTACAGTTCGGTTATCTTCATTAACCTTCATATAGAATGCTTTAATCGCCTTTGGGTAGTTATAAACAATAACTGGTGACTTGAATTTTTCTTCAGTCAAGTATCTGCAACAATATTTGATATGAGTCCACTTGTGCATAAACTCTGAAGAAGTAATTGGTAAAACAATCATACACAAGAAAATTCACCTTTCATGTTCAGAAGCTAAATCAATACCCCATTCTACTTTATTCTCAAACGTCTTCACTTTAGCTGCTTCCTCAAGAATGGAAACGGCCTCAGTGTAAGTTATTCTGTGGAACTTGGATGTTGCAACCATTTTAAGTCGTTCTATTGCAGTTTTGTCAATAACTGTGTTCATAACTTCCATATCGTCATAGCAATTGTCAAGTAACCACTGACAAAGGAACCTTACATATGCCTCTGCACAGTTCATATCATCCTGCAAAAGTTTCTTAACTCTGTTATCTGCTAAAGATTACAATAATAATCAGAAAAATAAAAAAAAAAGATGTCAAACACTTCTCAAACCTTTTGCACATAAGGTAAAATGGGTACTTATCATGGAACCAACATTCATAAAATTTACCTAGAGATAGCATACTGCTTATTAAGATTGAACTGGGCCTATCATTCTCATTTCTAGAGGCATGAGAAGTCATGCACACCATTCTTGTGGATACCTTAAACTTGCATGTACATAGAAAATTAAACATCAAATCACATACCTGTATATCAGCAAATGCAATTTCAGGTTCCACCATCCAAAATTCAGCTAAATGTCTTGTAGTGTGAGAATTTTCTGCTCGAAACGTTGGCCCAAATGTGTACACACTACTTAGGGCACATGCATAAGTTTCAACCTGTAGTTGCCCTGACACAGTCAAAAATGCTTGCCTAGCAAAAAAATCTTCCGCATAGTCAATTTTTCCATCCTTCTTTGGAATGCCACCATGAAGTCTCAATCTCTCTCCTAGCTTGTATCTTTCGTCCAGCTTTGCAAAGTTTTCTTTAGCCTTAGTGAGCTCAGCAACAGCAGCAACAATTTCCTGCTTGCTTGCTTTAGCAGATTTCAGCTGTGCCACTGCTTCTCCCTTCTCCTTGATGACATCTTCAGCAGCCTTTAAGTCAGCTTCTGAAGGAGGAGGACTATCTTTGAGCTCCTTCTCCAACTTTTCTGCATCATTAATTATTGTTGTGACTTGGAACATCTCACCAGCACCTTCACAATCACTGGTTGTGATAATAGGAGTATGCACATAAAGGAAACCATGCTTCTGGAAGAATGTGTGTGTAGCATACGCCAAGGCATTACGGATTCTAGCAATAGCAGATATCTGGACCACAAAAAATAAAAGCTTATTCCAGTGAAGAGAAAAAATAAATTCCAGCAAATATACAGAGAAGAATTGAAGAGATAGCATTGTAACAAAACATTTTTTATAGATAAGAAGTCATCTTAAAATTTGTATCATTAGTATCAGCTACAAAAGCAGCATCTACTCGCATAATTTTTATAGTTATAAGAGAGGCATGAGGCACAAGGAATCTTCCGGTGCCCAGGGCAACCCCCCTTAAACACATGGTGAAAATTCATTTCTTTATTTAAGCCCTATAAAATTAAACACAGAGATTTTGAGAAAGAGATGCAAACTAATGAAACCCAAAGTTATTCATTTCCAACAAAGTAATAATTGATTCTCATGAAAATTATGATAACACCAAATAAGATTGCAATGCCAGCTTGAAAATAAATCTACAAATTAGAAAGCGTCATGATAATGTTAGTTGCATCACGTTTTCATAGATATTTTTGTTTATCCAATCCCATATTCAAATAAAGAGTAAACCAAACCAAATCTAGTTCCTGTCCACACAAAATTTTCAACATCACTCAAAAACTCAGGCACAATCCATAAATCGGGTCGTAATTACCAAACCCATTCGATAAACATCAAATCGGAAAAGGGTGAAAGTGGGGAATTCATACAATATTTGTCCTGGGGCGGAGATGCACCATATCCCTGAGCAATTCAAGAGGCAATCTCGTCTTGCCCTTTGGTAGTGGATACTTTGCTGCATCCACAGTCCCCACATGAATGACGTTATCCACATGGAGCTCAATACTCTGCTGCTTTGCGCTCTCCGGGGGCAATTTCAGCAAGCCCTCCACGTGGACGCAAGTCCCGGTGGCAACGAGATCGGTGAGCTTGTAAACATCGCCTTTCACGAGCACCTGTAGTATCCCCGGACCAGACCCATCGTTCACCCCCAAAAAGGCTAACGTGTTCTTCTCACCCAAACGACCAGACTTTACCCATCCACCAATTCGCACTCTCTTGTCAGCCAATCCGGCGCCCTTGTCGTCCCGACTAAGGATCGACTGGATGGGGACGCGTTGACTAAATTCCGCCTCCGGTATTACGTCGCTGAGGGTGAGGCCGTCTATGGCCGGCGGCGTAGCAAAATCCTTTGACATTTTGATTTTGCGCAGATTTGGAAGTTTTGAGAAAAGGCGGCGAGGGCAGATGTGAGAGGGAAGAAATGAAGAAGCCTGTGAGGCGGAATCAGAATACGGCTGCTGCTACTAACTAGGGTTTTAGGATTTTATTTTTTAGATTTTTTTTAATTAATTAATAATACTCTCTCCGTCTCATAGTAATTTGTAGAAAGTGTAATAATGAGTGGAGTTTTGAGGGGTAATTTTCTAAACATTTATGTATAAAGTAAATAGAGATTATATTTTTTTTAGTCCATTAAGTTACCACGATTTTGAATTTAGTCCATCAGATTACCACTTTTTGAATTTAGTCCACTAAGTTTCGATTTATTTTGATTTTGGTCCAGTTACCTGCTATAGCAGGTTTAACAAGTCATTTTTTAAAACACACCCCATAAAATGTTATACACACTCCAAATGTTAAACACACCACACTAAAATTTAAAAATGGTTTTTTATTACTATACACACCCCAATTCTTTCCTATTTAATAAATTGGCAAAAATAATTAAATTAAAAAAAAGTCAAATTAATATGAAAAATATAAATAAAACCTATAAAAAATCGCCTAAATCTTCAAAAATTAAACAAACTAAAAAAATTAATTAATTTAATTAGTTTTGAAGATTTTGTTGATTTTCTACTATTTTTAAATTTTATTTAGCCTTATTTTTTATGTTTTTTATAAAAGTTAGAACGCAAATAAAACATTAATAAAGTAATGGAGTTTTAAGTTTATTTTATTTTCCTTTTTAATATTTCTTTTATATTATATAAACATAATAACACACCATAAATATTATATACACTTCAAATGTTAAACTCAAAAATTCAAAAATCAAATATAGTTAAATAAAATCATAAACATATTTAATAAATTGTCAAAAATAATTTAATTAAAAAATAATAATTTAAATTAACATGAAAAATATAAATAAAACCTATAAAAAATACCTAAATCTTCAAATTTTTAATAAAGATAAAAAATTTATTAATTTAATTAGTTTTAAAATTTTAGTTGATTTTTTAATACTTTCAAAAAAATTATTTTTATTAAATTTAATAATTTTTTCAAGTTGATTTTTTTAAAATTTATTTAAAATCTTCAAAAATAGTAAAAAATCAACTAAATCTTCAAAATTAATAAATGTTTTAGCTTTTTTTAATTTTTTTAATTTTGGTTATTTTTTATAGGTTTTATTTAAATTTTTATTTTTTTAATTAAATTATTTTTAGCAATTTATTAAATATGAAAGAATTGGGGTGTGTATTGTAACAAAAAAAAAGGAAATATTTAAAAATAATTTAAATATTGCTATAAAAAATTAAATTAAAAAAGTAAGAATTCAAATTAATATAAAAAATCACCAAAATCTTCAAAAATTAAACAAAATAAAAATCAACTTGAAAAATTAAACAAAGATTAAATAGGAAAGAATTGAAGATTTAGTTGATTTTTTTACTATTTTTGAATATTTTTAATAAATTTTAAAAAATCAACTTGAAAAAATTATTAAATTAAATAAAAATAAAAAACTTTGAAAGTATTAAAAAAATCAACTAAAATTTTAAAACTAATTAAATTAATTAATTTTTTAGCTGTATTAAAATTTTGAAGATTTAGATATTTTTTATAGTTTTTATTTATATTTTTCATGTTAATTTGAATTCTTACTTTTTTTAATTAAATAATATTTATGGGGTTATTAGGTTCATATAATATAAAAAAATATTTAAAAGGAAAATAAAATAAAATAAATTTAAAACTCCATTACTTTATTAATGTTTTATTTGCGTTCTAATTTTTATAAAAAACGTCGAAAATAAGGTTAAATAAAATTTAAAAATAGTAGAAAATCAACTGAATCTTCAAAACTAATTAAATTAATTAATTTTTTTAGCTTTGTTTAATTTTTGAAGATTTAGGCGATTTTTGTAGGTTTTATATATATTTTTCATATTAATTTGATTTTTTTAAATTTAATTATTTTTGAAAATTTATTAAATAGGAAAGAATTGGAGTGTGTATAGTAATAAAAAATAATTTTTAAATTTTAGTGTGATGTGTTTAACATTTGGGGTGTGTATAACATTTTATGGGGTGTGTTTTATAAAATGACCTGTTAAACCTGCTATAGTAGGTAACTGGACTAAAATCAAAATAAATCGAAATTTAGTGGACTAAATTCAAAAAGTGGTAATCTGATGGACTAAATTCAAAATCGTGGTAACTTAATGGACTAAAAAAAATATAATCCCAAGTAAATAAATGAGTTGACTTTTTTTGTGTGTGGAGAAAAAGTAATGACATTTGTGTAAAATTATTAAGGATGTTGTGAGGGAGTAGTTTATAAATAATTTTTCATTTTAAGGGTGTAAAAGTTATTATGGGACAGAGGGAATATCAATTATTATTATTATAATATACTCCCTCCGTCCCGTGATTATTTGCACACTTTCGTTAATGGGCATCCCAACATTATTTGCACACTCTAAAAAAAGAAATAACTCACATAATTTTTACCAATATTACCTCTCATTTATTTTATTTGGGCAACTTAACTCAATTTATAACTTTAGTCTAATCTCCACCCATTGTCAATAAATTACCAATAATACCCCTCTTTTATTTCACCATACATATCACTATATTCTATTTTCTTAATTTTCGTGCCGGTCAAACCATGCACAAAATCTTGGGACGAGACGGAGGGGTATTATTGATAATTTATTGACTATATGGTGCGTTTAGGATTATGAGATGTTGAAATGTGAGATCTTTCGGTTTGCTGGATAAATACACGTTCGCCCTGATTTTGGAATTTTGCGTAAGGGAGAGATTGTGAATAATGGAGTGGTAACTGTTGTAATTATGGCGGAAATTTGGGGTACAAGATGGATAATTTTGCAGTTGTGTGATGATGGAGCAGAGGCCGTTGGAGTGAGATATGATCAGTTGAAGAATGGAGGGTTTTGCGGTGGTGATGCGGCGGAGACTTTGAATTTTCCGATGAAATAACATGGGCGGCATTCATGAAGCTGCTATTGTTCCACACCTCCTAAAGCCCTTTTTTTATTATTATTATATAATTCCTCAAAATAAATACTAAAAAAAAAAAGGTTATTACGAACATGTGGAGTCAAATAAATCACTAACTTTAAGTCGGTAGGAGGGTTTATAATATGAAAGAGAAAAAGGAGTAGCTATTGTTTCGGAGCATTTGATGGAGCTATGGAGATTACTCCTGGAATTGGGCTTTCCACTCTAGGGAATTCCCTCTCTTCATATGCAATTGCAGATCTCCATTTCTCTTCACTCATATCAAGGTAAATTCACTTAATTCTCAGTTTTTTTAGCTTTGTCAATTATATATCTTATTATTCAGTGAGTATGTATTATTATTCAGTGAGTATGTATTATCGATCACTTGTTGCTTATTTGTTTTTTGGATGTATGTATATGCGATATATAATTTTTCATGAATTCACCTCCAAACATCTAAATCTGGTACACTCTGTTCAGTGATTGTGATCCTTTTGACACATGTTGAATTACTGCTTCCATGAGATTGATTTTTGTGCATATTCTGGAATTCAAAGTGAATTAAACCCATCCGCTTGTACCTCAGTTTTTTTTTTTTCTTATGAGAAATTTAATTTAGTGGAGTAGTATCTCTTTCCCTATGCAAAATCATACATCAATTTTAATTTAGTGGAGTAGTATCTCTTTCCCTCATTCGCGGCTGCACTTTCAGTGGTTCTGTGATCTTCATGCCAGGGGCATGTTAATTTACAATTGTTTATGGGAAAAAAAGTAGCAGAAAGTGATTATCAACTCAGTTCATATTCAATACTAGTGCATTCTATTATTGCTCTAGAGAATAACATTTTTTTCTTGGTCGTTGGTTTAGAGTTGAATGAGTGAAAGGCCTAATGCAAGGCAAAACTATAGATGGGGCCACTGAGTGTGACGATTATTGGTGGCCTATACGCCAAGATTTTCTAGTTTAATAAAGTTCCTATCATTTTCAGGCCTCAGTTTTTTATTTGATTAGCATCATAGCTTGTTTGGAATCATCACTACTATTTAATTTTAATTGCACTGGCCTTGATAATTTATTGATTTTTTTGCCTCATCATTTGTTCTATGCTAATAAGTTTTGTCTAATCTTTTGTTGCAAGAAAATTCCTTATCCACAATTGGGCAACACAGGAGAGGATTTCTCTGATCTCCCAAATATTGTTTCTGGAAAATGGGGGATTCGATCGGTCCACGGGTATACAGCTGCTACAAATGCAGAAACCACGTTGCTCTTCATGATGATATTGTTTCAAAAGGATTTCAGGTGATGCAGTTCTACTACACTCTTGTTATTCTTTTTCAGTCTTTAATCAATGGAAGCTTGTTTGTTTGATTGGCTTGAACATCAACCATCCTAAAATCATCAGGGTCATTTTATCTTTTTTTTTAAAGAAATTGTTTAATATATTTTGAATTAGACAAGTGATCATTAGTTTTCCAGTAATCAACTAACTGGGAATAATCTTTTTTATATCGTTTCAGCTCATGATGCTGAAAGAAGGTCTGTTTTTAATTAGGAACAAGAGGGATCACTAATTCTTTTGATTGATAATTTGATCAGTCGAAAAATGGAAGAGCGTTTCTGTTTTCTCACGCACAGAACGTGTATTCTGGTGTGAAGGAGGATCGGCAGCTGATAACGGGGCTGCACGTGGTGGCGGATGTCCACTGTGCGGATTGCAGGGAAGTTCTAGGTTGGAAGTATGAGAAAGCCTATGAGGAATCCCAGAAATACAAGGAAGGAAAGGTTGTGCTTGAAAAATATAAGATTGTGAAACAAGATTGGTAGACCCTTGAAGATGGAATTTGATGGCTACAAAACCCCTGCTATTATGGTGTACGTATATATATATTTAATTGAAATGAAATTGTAAATACTTGTTCAATCTTGTAAATACACATTTTCGTCTTTATCTGTGCATTTCATTTCATTAAGCATATATGTGCATTTCTTTTTGTTACCTGAATTTGCATTTCTAGGCCAAATTACAACTCGATCAGTATGTATTTGTTTTGTACCCCTCGGACCTTGAATATGATGAAGGACCTTCATACCTATTGTAAACTGCGCTTTCACGGCGTGATCTTGAACGACGGGTAACCGGACTGTGTGATCTTGAACGACGGGTAACCGGACTGTGTGATCTTGAACGACGGGTAACCGGACTGCGTGATCTTGAATGAACACGGCTCCTACAGGTAATTCGACTGCGTGATCTTGAACGACGGGTAACCGGACTGCGTGATCTTGAATGAACACGGCTCCTACGGGTAATTGGACTGCGTGATCTTGAACGACGGGTAATTGGACTGCGTGATCTTGAATGAACACGGCTCCTACGGGTAATTCGACTGTGTGATCTTGAATGAACACGGCTCCTACTGGTAATTCGACTGCATGATCTTGAATGACCATGATGACGGGTAACTGGACTGCCTGATCCCCGGGGTGAATTAGAATAATCGGCCTTAAGGAGTCTACCACCAAAGTCTCTGCAGATTCATTCAGAATGTGAGCCAAGAAAGAGTAGTGTAAAGGCAGGGCAGGTTAATAAGATAGATAGTTAGTACCTCATGTGAGTGCCCTCTAAAGCGGTTGTGGCATCTTCCTGACGTGCAAAATTTACAAAAGCATAATCTTCAACAATGCACACATTAACAATCTCTCCATACTTGTTGAAGTGTGTTTCTAAATCAGTGACTGTAGTATTTATTGTATCAAAGTTGAAGACATGAAGGTTTTTACTCGGACTCATGTTTGATGGGGTGGAATCATGACGCCGAGCACATTCAGTCTAACCACATAACAACAACATATTACTATAACAACAAATTCATGTATTGGAAATGGAAAAATTAGATCACCTTGCTCAATTGAGCTGTCATTGTGCCATTCCCAAAATCCCAGTTCTGAAAACGTTTGATTGCATCATGGACAACATCTTCATTCTCAAAACAAACAAAAGCTAGTGCTGAAGGTAGGTAAAAGAATTAATCAAGATTCCAAATATCTCAACTATTTTAAACAAAAAAACGAAGGTAGAATGACATGAATCATAAAGCGCCAAATTAAAAAAGAGAAGGAATCAGAATATATTATTACATTGTGTACGTCTATGCCTGATAAAAAGACATTGGACAGCTCCACATTTGGAGAACAGGTTCAATAGCCCCTCTCGTGTATAGGGCGGTATATTCCGGAAACATACCGACTTCATCTCTCGTCTCCTAGACACTGCAAAACATATGGCAAATACACGATCAATAGTATCCGTAGAGAGAGAATAAGAAGAAGATATAATAAAGAGAAGTTTCAGTTGAGTTACCTTCCAAACAACTAACTAAACCATTCAACAAACCGTAACTTCAAACTTTAGTTACAGTTTTTTTATATACTGTACGTGGAGGAGAACTGACGCTCAAGGTCTGACTTTTTTTTTTTTTTCAAATTTCAAACCACAAAATTATCAAGTACAATGACAGGGAAGCTAGTCTACTCGATCAGTTAGTATAGTTTAAAGATTAAAACATTCTTCTAGCTTTCATCAAAGATGAATTCAATTCTTTAATTCAATATGGTATCAGTATCGTGTGGAAATTGAAACACCATTCGATCCTGCGCCTGTTCTTTGTTTCTATCGATTCTCAAATCGATTATTTCTTGCGTTTCTTTTCTTCCCCAATTCTTGAGGGATTTTTCCTTTTCGGGTTTTACTCCGCCGTTTCTCGGATTTTTGGTTGGATTGCTCTGCTCAATTCACCCTGCTGCTATGGCGCCCACCGTCACCGACCCCAATTCTCTTGATCCGGCCAAGAACCCCTTCTCTCCATTGGCCCTCCACCAGAACGATAATCCAGTGGTTTCCATCGTCCTCGAACCTCTCAACGGCACCAATTACGTTTCTTGGAGCCATGCCCTTAAGAGGAGTCTCAGTGTGAAGAATAAAGCACGATTGATCGACGGTTCTCTAACTATCCCTTCTGAGGACGAGGACCCATCCACTCATGCCGCCTGGGTTAGAGCCAATGAT
The DNA here is from genome assembly GCA_963675135.1 of Galeopsis tetrahit. Classification (NCBI taxonomy): domain Eukaryota; kingdom Viridiplantae; phylum Streptophyta; class Magnoliopsida; order Lamiales; family Lamiaceae; genus Galeopsis; species Galeopsis tetrahit. Next base: position 90,973,204 of record OY776121.1, read on the forward strand.
TTGGTTTTGGTATGGATCCTGAACTCCATTTCTCCTGATATTAAAAGAACTTTAGAATATTTCTCTCTTGCTAAAGATGTATGGGACGAATTGGTTATTCGTTATGCCCTTTCAGATGGAACTAGGGTCTATCATTTAGAGAAGTCTTTAAGTACGATATCTCAGGGCTCTCAATCTATTGTTAGTTACTATAACCAATTTAAGGCTCTTTGGGATGAATACTTAAGTTTTAGGCCGGTTCTTAAATGTTCTTGTGGGGCTATGGATGGGTGCACTTGTGATCTCCCTAAATTGATGACCAAAACCCAAGAGCAGGATGCTGTAATGAAATTTCTAGTAGGGCTTCATGATTCTTATAGCACCATTAGGAGCCAATTTTTGCTTCAATCTCCTTTTCCTGCCCTATCCAAGGTTTATGGTCTTTTACTCCAAGAGGAATCCCAAAGAACTCTAAACAATGTCCCTGATTCCACTCCTTCTGATTCTGTTTCCATGCTAGCCAAGAATTCCAGATTTTATAAAGATAAAAGAAAACCTATTAAATGTAGCCATTGTAATGGCATTGGTCACACCATTGATAGGTGCTTTCAAATAATTGGTTTTCCTCCTAGTTGGAGAGGCCCTAGAGGTCCTCCCATTAAGGAGTCCAACAACACTGCCAATACCTCCATTAGACCCCCTCTACAGAAGGATCATCCTATGGACTCCAACCCCCTTTGTACTCAGGAACTTTTTGACAAATTTTTGAGTTTCTCTAAGATGCAGAATTTGAATGACACAAAGGACATACCCCATTCTGCACCAGGAGCTTCCACTGCTCATATTGAGGAGGTTCCCATCACCACAAATCCAGGTATGTTCCCTTTGCTTCCAAATTTTATATTCAATTCATGCCTCAATTCTATTAGAACTACTACTTGGATCCTAGATACTAGTGCTACTGACCACATGATATTTGATATGTCATTATTTACCACTCCTCCATCTGTAGCTAATGTTAAGATATCCTTACCTAATAATGCTATCTCTACAGCTACACATATGGGTAACATCACCATAAATGAACACCTCACCTTATATAATGTGTTATTTGTTCCTGATTTCACATTCAACTTGCTTTCCATTAGCCATTTAACCAGATATTCCAACTGCACTGTCAACTTTTTGTCTTCTCACTGTGAATTACAGGACAGTTCAACCAAGAAGGTGATTGGTTCTGCTGAACAGATTAGGGGCTTATATCTTTTACAAACTGCTCACCCCCTAGCAATTCTGTTTCTTGTAGCACTTTGAATAATAGTTCCTGTAATTTTGATTTGTGGCATATGAGGTTAGGACATATATCTAGCAAGTGTATGTTACAGATTCCCAACTTAAATGTAAAAGCTACTAGCATGCACAACAATTGCTTTATCTGTCCTTTGGCTAAACAAAAGAGAAGGCCTTTTCCTCTAAGCACTTCTGTTTCCCCTAGTATATTTCATTTAATCCATTGTGATGTTTGGGGTCCATTCTCTGAAATTTCTATTACTGGACATAGGTTCTTTCTCACCATTGTTGATGATTATAGTAGATGTACTTGGATCTATCTTTTAAAGGCCAAAAGTGATGTTAAAATCTCTTTGCAAAACTTTTACAATATGGTTCTCACTCAGTTTGGAGTTAAAATAAAAATTTTAAGGAGTGATAATGGAACTGAGTTCATTTTATCTGATTTTTATCATACTTTGGGCATCATACATCAAACTACTTTTGTTGAAACACCACAACAAAATGGCATTGTTGAGAGAAAGCACCAACATTTATTACAAGTTGTTAGAGCTCTCCTTTTTCAATCTTCTCTTCCTTTGAAATTTTGGGGTGAATGCATTAGAACTGCTGCCTTTACTATTAATAGGATCCCCTCTTCTGTTCTTAAACAGAAAACCCCTTTTGAAATGCTATATGGGAAACCACCCGATTATTCTATCTTCAAAACTTTTGGTTGTTTATGTTTTGCCAACACTTTGCTCTCACATAGACACAAGTTTGACCCAAGGTCCACCAAATGTGTTTTCATTGGTTATCCCTTTGGTACTAAGGGATACAAACTCCTAGATATATCTACTGGCAAAATTTTGGTATCTAGGAATGTGAAATTTTTTGAAAATGTATTTCCTTTCAAAACTGCTTTCACACCTGTTCCACACACAGTTTCTGCACCTACCTCTATTGATGATGACATTTTTGTTGATGATGATTTTCCTCATATTCCTGATAATGTTGATCACACAGAAGACATTGAGAACACTTCTGATATTCATACTGATCATGATAATGTCATTCAACCTGCTCCTAACATGCTTTCTACTAGACCTTCTAGAGCAAAATCACAACCTGCATACCTACAAGTATATGAAACTGATTTGCCTGCTTCAGTTGATCATTCCAGATTAAACTTTTCTTCTGTTGGTATACAATACCCCATACAAGACTATTTGTCCACTGATAGGTTATCCACCACCCACAGACTTTTTATAGCCTCCATTTCCCAAATTCAAGAACCTAAAACATATAAACAAGCTATCCTTAATCAGAATTGGATTCTTGCTATGAATAAAGAGATTGATGCTTTAGAAAAGACAAATACTTGGACTCTTGTGGATTTACATGTGGGCAAGAACTGTATAGGTTGTAGATGGGTTTATAAGGTCAAAAACAATTTTGATGGCTCTATAGAAAGGTATAAAGCTAGATTAGTTGCTAAAGGCTACACCCAACAAGAGGGTATAGATTATTTTGACACATTTTCCCATGTTGCTAAAATCACTACAGTTAGAATTTTGTTGGCTACTGTTGTTGCTAAAGATTGACATATACACCAATTAGATATTAATAATGCCTTTTTGCATGGTGATCTAGATGAAGAAATTTATATGTTTCCTCCTCCTGGTTATTGTTCTAACAGTGATAAAAGGGTATGTAAATTGAATAAGAGTTTGTATGGTTTAAAACAAGCCTCTAAACAGTGGTTTACCAAATTGACTACCTCTTTAACTTGCTTGGGTTTTACTCAATCAAGGGCTGATACTTCTTTGTTTACAAAACATGATGGTGTTGATTTTACTGTTGTGCTTTGCTATGTTGATGACTTGATAGTGTCTGGTTCTAACCTCACCATTATCAACAATGTCAAAACTTATTTGAATGATAAATTCACTATTAAAGATCTTGGCATTTTGAAGTATATTTTAGGGATAGAAGTTGCTAGAAATAGTAATGGTTTAACCCTGTGCCAAAGAAAGTATACATTGGATTTATTTCATGACTCAGGTTATTTGGGCAGCAAGCCATGTTCCACTCCTATGGATTCTAAATTGAGTTTTGATGACAATTCTCCTCTTCTTACTAATCCTAGTCATTATAGAAAACTTGTGGGCAAGCTTCTTTACTTAACTGTAACCAGGCCTGATATATCTTATGCCATTCATACCTTAAGTCAATATATGCAATCTCCTACTGTGGCACACCTAACTGCTGTTCATAGGGTCTTGAGATTTCTTAAAAGTAACCCTGGTACTGGTGTGTTTTATCCTAAACATATAACCTTCAAAATACATGCTTTCTCTGATTCTGATTGGGCTAGATGTCCTTTGACAAGGAGGAGTATTACTGGTTTTAGCATTTATCTTGGTTCTTCACTAATATCTTGGAAATCCAAGAAACAAACTATTGTTAGCAGGTCTTCTGCAGAGGTTGAGTATAGAGCATTAGCCTCAACTGCTTGTGGGATACAATGGATTCATTACATCTTGGCTGACTTGGGGGTTCAACATTCACAGCCATCCATCATGTACACTGACAACAAGAGTGTCTTCTCCATTGCACATAACCCATGTCTTCATCAAAGAACAAAGCATATCTCATTGGATTATCACTTCACCAGAGAGAAGATTCAGACTGGTTTATTCACTCTTATTCACATTCCAACAGAGGACAACTTGGCTGACATCCTTACTAAGCCACTGCCTCCTTCTGGTTTTAGTACACACAAATCCAAAATGGTCTTAGTAGATACACTCTTGTTTAGTGTCTTTACTTAGCTTAATTAGTAGTTAGTTGGTTAGTTAGTTAGATTAGCAGTTATGAAATTTGTTTTGGTATTTGAAGGGCTTTTACCCTTCATTTTTCCAGATAGTGTGTTGATCATGATCTGCAAACATTTTTCATGATTCATCTGTAAAAACATTCTTCTAGCTTTCATCAAAGATGAATTCAATTCTTTAATTCAATACGGAGGGAGTATTATTTATCTAAACACGCAACCCAAATGTTAAAAGATGATACAACCTCGACTCGGGATCATATTTGTTAAGCTACAATTTATAAGTTGAGTGTGCAAAGGCTGATTCTGGTAAAAAAAATAAAACTTGGTTGAGGTGTGGAAGGAGAAATAATAAAAAGGAAATTAAAGGGAAGGATGAATCATGATGTCGCTTTATTCTGTCGTATGCAATTCCCTACTCAGCTTAGTTGTCCCTGTGCGGCCAGCATCTTCACGATGTCACCTCTCCACTGAATCTTCACAGTCGTGTTGCACAACAGGTATGAGTTTTCTCTCCACTCACTGATTGAACTTCGGGTCTGAGATCAGGTAAAGCATCTCCACTCAAGTTGCACTTGGGTTACTTCTCTGGTCGGCTCTGCTCAAAGCCAAACAAGCTCTCTCCACTCTTTATGCTAATTGGCTTATTAGCATTCCCGTATCCTTATTCCTTAGTGTTAGGGTTAATGCAATATTGAGATGCCATCTGATGATAATATCTATCATAAGAGTAGCTAGTCATCTAATCTGAAGTCTGTACAAGTTGAGTAGGGTCAACTCAATTGATAAGGTTTGTCTTCTGATTAGGAGTCAACTAATTTGAGAAGAGTAAGGACAACTCTGCTGAGTGCAAGTCGTCTGATCAGATCAGAAGAGTTGGAGTCCAAATCTGCTGAAGCCAAGTCAGATGATAAGCATATCAACTGAGTCAAGTCTGTTGATTTCTATTATTCTAGAGTTGGTTATTAGTAGTTATTTATGTTAGGTATTTAGTTAGTTAGTTAATGACAGTTTGAAGTGGTTTTGTATCTATATAAATACACCACTAAGTGCATAGATCGAGAGTTAGACTAAGTGTCAAATTGGTGTGATAATCTTTGTGAGAGAGCAAGTTTCTTAGTGAATCATACTTGTAATCTGTAACTTTGTTCAAGTTTAGTAAAGAGATCCTCTATCCTCCGTGGACGTAGATCATTTGATCGAACCACGTAAATCTCGTGTTCTTATCTTGTGTTCTTACTTGATCATTTCACTGTGTTTCTTGTTATCTTGTTTTATCATTTGTGATTGGAATTGCTAAGTGCTAAATTCCATAACAATTGACGCCGTCTATGGGAAGCGAAAGATAAATGCAAGAATCAAGAATGGGTTCTATGAAGTTGGAAGTAGAGAAATTCAATGGTAAGACAAATTTTGGTTTATGGAAAGCCAAGATGAAGGCGCTCTTGTCACACAACGGGCTAAAGGATGCCCTAGTTCCTCTTGACCCTGCTGCCTCGGATGTAGACAAGGCCAAGAAAGCTGAGCTTATGGAGAAAACTTACAACATTGTTATTCTAAGTTTAAGTGATAATGTTTTCAGAGAAGTGATGATGGAAAAGGATGTAGCTGCTGTGTTTGAGACATTGGATGATATTTGACACAATTTTTGTCAAATCAGATGTTCATGGAAAGAAAGCTCACTAACTACAAGATGTCCGATGATAAAACCCTTGATGAGCAGTTAATAGAGTTCATGCAAGTAGTGGATGATCTTGAGAATGTGGGTGTTATTTTGAAAGATCATAAGAAATCTTTTCTACTCCTAGAAGCCTTACCACCTTCATATGATAGCTTAAAAAATGCTCTACTGATTACCAAGGAAGGTAAAACTAAGTTCAAAGAAGTGTTATCTATTTTGAAAACCAAAAGTATGCATGTGACAAACTCCTCCAAAAAGGCTAAGAACCATGGTGAGGGCCTTAACATCAACTTCAAGAATGACAAGAAGGGTCAAGGCAAGAAGAGTCATGCCAAACCACCTAATAAGAAGAATGGATTTATAGACAAAAATGTTTGCTATAAATGCCATAAATAAGGATATTTCATAAAAGATTGTCCTGATATGAAGAAGACTACTCATGCTCCCAAAACTGATGTAGCTGAGGCAAATGGATATGAAAGTGCAGAAGTTATGAGCATAACAGAAAACAAGTTATTCAATGAATGAGTTCTAAATTCTGGATGTTCATTCCATAGGTGGCATCAAATCTTGGTTCCAAAACCTTGAGATGATGGATGGTGGATCAGTGATGCTTGGAAATGATGAGAGTTGTACTGTTATGGGCATTGGTACTGTAAGGGTGAAGATGTTTAATGTAAAATATGTCATCCTTACCAATGTCAGATTTGTTCCACATTTAAAGAGAAACCTAATATCTTTCGGCACACTCAACACTTTGGGTTATGAATTCACGACAGAAAGTGGTTGTTTGTTGATTACTAAAGATGAGAAGAAAGTGATGTGATTAGTGTGAAAATTGCTTGAAATTAATGTGTTTAATTCGCATAATTTTATTGAATTTCGTGCATTATTTATACTAAATTGACTAATTGCACTTGATTTGGAAAAATGGTGTGGTTTGCTATTTTTATAGGGAAAATGAGCACTTTGGAGCAAAACACGTCTCGATAATATTGTAGAGTCAATCGAAGGAATAACTCAAGAAGGTTTGATAATGGGCGCGGCTAAAGGCACCCAAGGATACTATGAGTACACCCACGCGATGAGGACACACACAAAACGGATGAGGACACCCACGTGAAAATCTCAAAAATAACCTTCTCATCTCAAACCCTTTATCTTTCTCTCATTCTCACATTTTATCACACAAAAGGGTGCACCCACCTCCCCCTCCCCCCCAATCGGTGCCGCCGCCCACCACCCTTCCCTCCCTAGCGGCGCCGCTCCTCCCCTCCTCTCCCCACGCGGCGACAGCGCCGCTTCACTCCCCACGTCGCCGCTTCGAACGCCGCCGCTGGAGAAGGGCGAATCGTCTGCCGCCGCCCCTGCCCTTGTCCGCCCACCGCCCCTCCCTCCCTAGCGGCGCCGCTCCTCCCCTTCCCACGCGGTGACAGCGCCGCTTCACTCCCCACGTCGCCACTTCGAACGCCACCGCCGCTGGAGAAGGGCGAATTCTACGCCGCCGCCCGTTTCAAGGTAGGTTTTTGAAAGTTTTTGAAAAATTTAGGAATTGTAGGAAAATTAGGGTTTTTAGAAGTTCGAGAATTATTTTCGAACATATTGAGTTTCTTTTGGAAACATTTTCAAACAATCTGTGTTTGTTTTGAAAAAAAATTCGAACATTCTGTTTTTTTTTTTTGAAAAAATTTCGAACATCTTGTTCGATTTTTTTTTTCGGACAAATTTAAGTTGTTTTGAATATTTTTTCGAACATATTGAGTTTGTTCATTAAAAAATTTCAAACAACTTGAGTTTGCTGGGTAAAAATTTTCGAAGAAGATGTCCAATTTTTTTTCGGACAAATGAAAGTTAATTTTTTTCGAACACATTGAGTTTGTTGGGTAAAATTTTCCGACATCTTAACTTTATTCGGTTAATATTTTCGAACATCTTAAGAATTTTTTTTAATTATTTTTGTTGATTTTTTGTATTTTGTTGAAAAATAGTGTTTGTTTGGGTGGTGGTGGAGATGATTCTGTCGTGAAATAGAAGCGGTGGGTGTACTCATCCGTCCTTTTTTTTTAAAAGTGCAGGAGGGGTACAAATGTCATTTTTCATACCTCTTGTGTTAAAAAAAATTATGGTGGGTGTACTCATAGGATCCTTGGGTGCATTTAGCCGCGCCCATTGATAATTGGAGCCCAAAAATAATCCATTCCGGCTGCAAAAAAATTCAAATGCGGCCCAAATATATTAAGGGTTGGGGTATATACCCCTCCAGCTTTGTTTAATACACTCCCCCTATTTTTTTTAATTCAAATATATATATGAAATACCAATTTAGCCCTTTTACTAAATCATGATAGATACATACACTCCCCTAAAATTTAACCACAATTCTAACCCTAACCCTAGAATTCGACAGCCGTCACCGCCGTCGACGCCGCCACATATAAAATTTAGAAAAAAAAAATCTTACTATTTTTAAAAAACACTCCGATCGACACTGGTTTGTCATCCAAAAATACTCCGGTCGACATTGGTTTGTCGACCAAAAATACTCCGGTCGACACTGGTTTGTCGACCAAATTTCGAAAGAAAATAAAAAAAAAATTGAAATTTTCGACCATTATTGATCGCCCAAAACACTCTCGTCGACAGTAGGTTGTCGACGAGAGTGTTTTTGAGCGACCAATAATGATCAAAATTTTTAAAAAAAAAACCAAACCTGTTCTCTCTAAAGGCGGAGGAAAGCGGGGGCGAGATGAAGCGGCTGGAGGGCCGCGGCGGGCGCTAAGGGTGGGCCACGACGACCGAGGGCTTGGGGTGGGCCGCGACGGCGAGCGCTGGGGGTGGGCCGCGACGGTCGAGGGCTGGACGGCGGCGTCGCGGCGTGGCGTGGAGCTGGAGAATAGAAGAATTAAAAAAAAAAAAAGATGGGCGCCGGCGGAGACGAGGAGGTGAGAAACGAGGGAGGAGGAGGAGAGGATGGCGGTGGCGAACGCAGGCGGTGGTGGATGGGCGACGACTGTGGATGGGAATGAGAGAAGTGTGGGAGGAAAATAGTAAATGTGGAAGAAGAGGAGAAAAATTAGGGTTAGGGTTATAAGGGGTGTGTATGTATCTATAATATTTTATTAAGAGTAAAATTGGTATTTTATATATATATATTGAATTAATAAAAATGAGGAGGGAGTGTATTAAACAAAGCTGGAGGGGTATATACCCAACCCTTATATTAATTGAACATTGAAGGAGGCCAATTTAATTGTCAGAGTTGGTACCCCAATTTCGTGGAGGGGTCCGACTATTTACACCTCCATTTGCGTTGAGAACACTCCCCCCTATGGATTTAATAATAAAATAATGAAGTAAAAAACCAAAAATACCCTTTAAATCATATTAAACTACTAAATGCACCCCCCACCTTTAAACCTAAGTTTTATCCATCCGCCGCCACCGTCGCCGCCACCGCCACCGCCAAACACCAAACACCAAAACAAAAAAAAATTCAACTTAAAAAATTTAACTTTTTTTTTAAGATTTCGACAAACCAGTGTCGACCATATTCACTCCCGTCGACACTGATTTGTCGACAAGATTGTATATGCTCGACATTTGTTGATCGGAAAAAAAAAAATTTTTAAAACTCGTCGACAACTTTAGGTCGACCAAAAATACACTCGTCGACACCCTGTTGTCGACGGAGTGTATTTGGATCGACCTAAAGTGGTCGAAAGGTAAGAAAAAGAAGGAAAAAAAAAAAAAAAAACAAACCTGGATTTGGATTTGGCCGATGGACTGGCTCGGCGAGGGAGGGAGGAGGGGGGAGGGAGGGGACTGGCTCGGCGAGGGAGGGAGGAGGGGGGAGGGAGGGGACTGGCTCGGCGAGGGAGGGAGGAGGAGGGAGGGGACGGCCGCGGCGGCCGCGCGCGGCCGCGATTTGTTTGTTTTTTTTTTTTTTTACAGGCGGGGGGGGTGGGGGCGACGGGTTCGGCGAGGGAGGGAGGAGGGAGGGGACGACCGCGGCGGCTGATGGACGGGGCGACCGCGCGCGGCCGCGATCTGTTGTTGTTTTTTTTTTTTTTACAGGCGGGGGGTGGGGGCGACGGGTTCGGCGAGGGAGGAAGGGGGTGGCGTCGCCGGCGACGGGTGGTGGAGGGGCAGGTCGCCGACGGTGGTGGTGAGGGGTGGGGGAGAAGATGAAAGAAGAAGATGGAGGATTTGGGGGAGAAAGTAGGGTTTAGAGGGGGGTGTGAGTAGTAATTGGAATTATATAAGAGAAGGGCATTTATGACAATTTGAGGGGGGTGCATCAGATTTTAGGGGGGGGTGCGTCCAGAGGGGGAGTGTTCTCAACGCAAATGGAGGTGTAAATAGTCGGACCCTTCGTGGAGTTCTTCGTAACCTACGGGCCCATTTCATTAATTGTTGGTCCCAAGTTGAGTTAATAACGAGTAAGCTAGTGAAAATGTCTAGAGGGGGGTGAATAGACTTTTCAAAAATCTTTCGAAATATCAAAGTACAATATGCGGAATACGAAATTAATAATGAGCCCAATTCAAGATTATACTCAACTTAGATTCGAGAACTCTGTTCTATACTCAACTTATCAAGTTCAGTTAAGTAGTTAAACCAATTAAGCAATTTAAACAATCAAAACTGTAAAGTAAATCAAACACAAGATTTATAGTAGTTCGACAACTTGTCTACATCCACTCTCACAAACCCAGTTGTGATGTTTCCACTAAACTCTTCCAATCGAGTACAAGTGTATGTTCCTGTCTTTAAAGTCCCAAGAAGAAGACTTAGATCTTCAACAGACTATACCTCCAGATATGTCTACGATCTTACTAGAAATTTTACAAGTATCTAGCACCTTGAAAATAACAAACAAAAACTAAAAACTTCTCTGATTTTCAGTAGTAGCCTTCTTGATTCCTCACTTGTCTTCTGACTATCTTTCTGAACTTCAATCAACTCTGAGAGTAAACTTCAATAATCTTCAATAACGTTTGTAATCGTATCAGTAGTAATTCTCAATATCTCAGTAATCAGTAGTCAATGAATACCTTGGGGTATTTATAGATTTCAAATTCAAGAACTTTCAGTTGTGTAACAACCTTTCTTGAAAACTAACTTGTAACTGATTCTTTTATTCTTCCACGCGTTTCTTCAGTTAATTAGTTATTCCATAACTAATTCTTCAATTTCATCTTCAATACGCGTTTCTGTAACTAACTTCAAGTTAACTTGTCTTGTGTAGTCTAGTAGATGCACTTGTCTTGTAGTCCACCTGTCTTGAGTAGTAGACTAGTCTTCTCTTCTTGTGCAGTACACTTCTAATAGAACTAATCTAGTCCTATCATCTAACCTAACAAGACTATTACATTACATTAAGCTTTTATAATACAAGCTTAGTCAACTTATAACTATACAATGAATCTATCTATTACATATAAAAACATGAGCTCTATACAACACTCAAATAGCTCAGTAACAACCTAATCAACGTAAACATATATGAACAGATATGAAGTACTTATAAATCGTACTTATCTTTTAAATATAAACAATACTTTTCTTTTTTATGTGAACTCTACTGATCTGTTCAAGATGACTTCAACTTAACTAGATTAGATTAGTCAACACTTAGAAAATATTCAAGTCTTCTTTTGGCTTATCAAAACTTTATCTTTTATCTTTTATTCATCATTTAGGACTTGTTCTAGGATTCATATCCCAACATTAATTGAGAAAGGGCGCGGCTAAAGGCACCAAGGATCCTATGAGGACACCCACGTGATTAGAACACCCACCAAACGGATGAGGACACCCACCTGAAAATCTAAAAAATAACCCTCTCATTTCAAAACCTAATTAAATTCTTTACATTCCTTCATTTCTCACATTTTCACAGAAACGGTGCACCCACCTCCCTCCTCCCTCCCAATCGCCGTCGTCGCCGCCGCCCTTCTCCCTCCCCACTCACGCCGCCTTCTCCCTCCCCACTCACGCCGCGACGCCGCCTTTCTCCCTCCCCACTCACGCCGCGACGCCCACCTTCTCCCTCCCCAGTCACGCCGCCGCCCTTCTCCCTCCCCACACACGCCGTCCGCAATGACGCCGCCCGCCAAGCCTGTTCGCACCGACAACGCCGCCCGTTCGCAGCGACGCCTCCACCATCAACGCCGCCCGTTCATAGAGACGCCTCCACCATCAACGCCGCCCGTTCGCAGCGACGTCGTCCCCCACGCCGCCCGTTCGCATCGCCTCCTTCCTCGTCCGCCGTTTCAGGTAAGTTAAGGTTTCTGAAAATTAGGAAATTTAGGTTTATGAAAAAAATAGGGTTTTTGGATGTTTTGTGATTACTTTTCGAACAATCTATGTTTGTTTTGGAAACAAATTCGAACAATCTCTTTTTGTTTTGGATAAAATTTCGAACATCATGTTCGATTTTTTTTTTCGGAACAAATGTAAGTTGTTTTGAATATTTTTTCGAACATAATACGTATGTTCATTAAAAAATTTCGAACACATTGAGTTTTTGTTGGGTAAAAATTTTCGTACATCTTAATTTTGTTCGGTTAATATTTTCGAACATCTTAAGAATTTTTTTTTATTATTTTTGTTAGAGTTTTTGTGTTTTGGTTGAAAAATGGTGTTGATTTTTTGTGTTTTGGTGGAGATTTTTTTTTTTTTTGTGAAATAGAACGGTGGTGTACTCATCCGTCCTTTTAAAAAAAATGCAGGAGGGGTACAAACGTCATTTTACATATCCCTTGTGTTAAAAAAAAGTTTCGGTGGGTGTACTCATAGGATCCTTGGGTGCCTTTAGCCGCGCCCATTGAGAAAAGCTGATGGGCCCATTTCATTGAGAGGGAAAGAGTAGGGGTAGGACTATTTACACCTCCATTTCGGTTTAGAACACTCCCCCGATTGATGCACCCCCCTAAAATTTGTAAAGATAGATGCACCCCACTCAAATTGTGTTAAATACCCTTTTGTCTTAAAAATCTATTTACTAAACACACCCCACTAATTTTCCCCTTCTTCCTCCTTATTCCTCCTCCTTTTTCTCCGATCGTTCTTCACCCTCTCTCTCTTTTTTTTTTTACTCCCCTCCCTCTCTTTCTTCTAGCCGTCGCCGCCCTCCCCTCCTTGGTCGCCACCCTCCCCTCCCCTCCCTCCCTCCTCCCCTTTCTCAAGCTGCGTTCAGCAGCAGAAACAAAAAATAAAATAAAAATTCAACTCCCCTCAAATCAACTTATTCACCCCACCCATCCATCACCCCTGCCCACGCCCAAACTCCGGCCGCCCCACCCGATTCGTCGTCCGCTGCGCACCGTCGCCGCCCATCAGGTTTGAATTTTAGGTTTAAGGTTTTTTTTTGCTCTTCTTCATTTTTTCTCTGTTTCTTTGGTTTTTTTGTTTCCTTTTCTCCTCGAATGTCAATTTTTTTATTTCCGGCTACAAAGGTAATTTTTTTTCTTTTCATCGACACTGGTCTGTCGACCCTTTGCATTCTCGTCGACAAATTATTGTCGACGAGAATGTATATGGTCGACCAACTGTGTCGATTTTTTTTTTTAAAAAAAATTAAATTTTTTCGCCCTTTGTAAATCGACCATATACATTCTCGTCGACATATTGTTGTCGACGAGAGTGTATTTTAGTCGACTTAAAGTTGTCAAAATATTTCAATTTTTTTTTTTAAATTTTCAACAAACTAGTGTCGACCATATTCACTTTCGTCGACAACAGGGTGTCGACGAGAGTAAATATGGTCGACACTGGTTTGTCGAAAATTAAAAAAAAAATTGAAATTTTTCTAAGTTTCTGGATTTTTTTTGTTTGTTGTTTGTGGTGAAATTTTGTTGTTTGTTGTTAAGTGGTGGTGATGGTGGCGGCGACGGCTGCGGTGGTGGCAGCGGCTGGATAAAAAGGTGAAGGGGGTGCATTTAGTAGTGTAATAGGACTTGAAGGGTATTTTTGGTTTTTTACCTCATTATTTTATTATTAAACTAAAAGAGGGAGTGTTCTAAGTCGAAATGGAGGTGTAAATAGTCCCACCCAAAGAGCAGTATACATGGCCCAATTCTTTATTCATGCGAGAGAAGAGAAGCTGGGCCATGGAGCATTTTCATGAGGTGGCCCACATATATATACCAAGCAGGCAGAAGCCGATTTCTGGGCTGGCGCAGAAACAGGGCAACTCCATTGGGGGAACTCTCTCTCCTCCCACACTTCACTCAATAGATTAGTTAGTTTTAATTGTTCTTTCATTTTTAGATAGGTTTTAATTTAGTGTTTCATTTTATTGTAAACTTTGGAGGATTTGAATGTTGATATTTTTCTATTATTGCAATTTTAATTTGATAATTTCATTTTCATTCATGTTTTGCAGTATAATTTAAATTAGTTTTATTCTAGTTGTTAATTTAGATATGGGGTAATCTCTTATTGCTTTTACTTTGAGTGTTGAAATTATATGGGTAATTAGTTGATTAATGTAGTAATTGCATTGTTAACCTAAATCTTGATTTTAATTGTTTCTATTGTTGTAATTGCATTGATTCAATTGACTAATTCACTTCGACTTCAACGACCGTATTGGGTTGCATGATTAAGAGTGTGGGTGTGAGCTTGGATTAACTGATTAGAATTCACATAGTAATTGACTACACCGACCGAGGGTTGATTGCTTAGATCGACAACACTAGACACTAATCGATTAGAGGTCTTCTAGGAGATTAGTGAAATGGCGTCTCATAAGCATTAGTAACCGTGTTGAACGTGCTTATGAGACACTATCCTAGAAGCTTATGGTACTAATCAGTAGGGGTGTGCACCGGTCCAAAACCGGACTGGACCGGGACCAGAATGTGTGCTAAAGGGCGGACCGGAGACCGGACGGTTGGACCAATTTTTTTTTTTTTTAAATTTTAATATATTTTTTTTAAGTTTATGGAAGCAAGTACAAGACTGATTAATTTGTGTATGAAAATTAAAGTGTTTGCTCTTCATTACGTCAATGTGAATTTTATTTACATTATTATTAATGATCTTTTGACCCTAAAAATAAATTAAATATGTTTTTTAAATTATATATTGTAATAGATCTCAACACATTTTCATCAATTACTTGGCTTTAAAAAATAATTGAGAGTGCATTAGTAAAAAAAAAATTCCGGTCCAAACCGGTCCGAACCGGAAAATTCCGGTCTTGGACCGGACTGGAAGACAGGAATCCAAAATTTGTCGGACCGGAGACCGGACTGGAATCTAACCGGTCGGTCCAGTTCCGGTCTTTTTTTCGATCCGTTTTTTTTTAACACTCCTACTAATCAAATCCTATAATTGCTAATCAGTGCACGTGTTCACCTAAGCCTCACGAGGGATTGGTCTACACACACGAGTGATAACCTTTAGCATAATTCAAGACATTAGGTTTAATTATTGTGATTAGTTTGTTAATTCATTAGTGATCCCACATAAGGAAGACACCCGAAACAATTCTTCCACTTGCACTTTCATTATTGAGGGTCAGTTTAGTTGTTTGCATTAATTGTTTACTTTCTTAGTTGTTATTTGTTAATCCTCTTGTTTAGCTTTTATAACACAATTTCGACTTATAGTTTTGGGGCTCCACGCTCTCCTAGCTAGGTCCTTGAAACGAAAATATACTAGGTCGTATACTTATCATACTACAATCAAACCCATACGCTTGTGGGGATCATATTGTTATACGAAAAAGTGTGCAAAATACGAACCAAGTCATGATGCAAGGGAAGAAGAAGAATGGGTTATACTCTTTGATGGGTGAGACAATTACAGGGGCAGCTGATATTACCATGAGTTCTGATGATGCTATGCTTTGGCATAAAAGATTGGCACATGTGGGGGAGAAGGGCCTGGTGGAGCTATCCAAGAAGGGGGTGTTCTCTCAGAAGACATTAAATAATCAGGAGTTTTGTGAGCTGTGTATTCTTGGCAAGGCCAAGAAGAAGTCATTTCAGAAGGGTTAGCACACTACAACTGAGCTGCTGAATTATGTTCATTCAAATGTGTGGGGACCATCAAGGACATAAACCATTGGTGGAGGTAAGTATTTTATGTCCATTATAAATGACTATTTTAGAAAAGTTTGGGTGTTCATTCTCAAACAGAAGGGTGAGGCTTTTACAAAATTCAAGGAATGACTAGTTGAGATAGAGAACAAGAGAGACAAGTCCTTAAAACATTTAAGGACAGACAATGACCTTGAGTATCTATCAGGTGAGTTCAATGAATTTTGCAAAGAGAAGGGCATCACTAGACATAGAACTGTCCCTCTAAGTCGATAACAAATGGATTAGCTAAGAGAATGAACAGGACTATTCTAGAACGGGTCAGATGCATGCTATTTGATAAACAAAACTCCCTCATTTACTTTTGAAGGTAAAACATCAGATGAGATCTGGTATGACAAACTGAGTGATTATTCAAAGCTTAAAGTGTTTGGATATCAAGCTTATGCCCATATTATACAGGATAAGCTTGAGTCAAGGGATCTAAAATGTATATTCATTGACTATCCTAAAGGTGTCAAGGGCTATAGACTATGGTGTCTTGAATCAGGTCATAAGAAACTATAGCGCCTTGTACTAGGTCATAAGAAATTTATTATCAGCAGAGATGTTGATTTTAATGAGAAGGTAATGGGATATCTTCGAATGAAAAATTTGATGGCTACAAAATATAAGGAAGGAAAGGTTGTGCTTGAAAAATATAAGATTGTGAAACAAGATTGGTAGACCCTTGAAGATGGAATTTGATGCTACAAAACCCCTGATCTATAGTGATGTACGTATATCGGTATATATATATTTATATTTAATTGAAAATGAAATTGTAAATACTTGTTCAATCTTGTAAATACACATTTTCGTCTTTATCTGTGCATTTCATTTCATTGAGCATATATGTGCATTTCTTTTTGTTACCTGAATTTGCATTTCTAAGGCTATACATACAACTCGACCAGTATGTATTTCTTTTGTACCATCATGCTTCTCCTAAACTATTTCATGTCGTTAGTAATTCAATAATAGCCCATGCCAAATCAACTTGTTCAATCGCGGATGTACCTTGGTTTTATACGACTCCTTGGTCCTTGAATACATTAAAGGACCAGTGTACCTATTGGACGGAGGGAGTATCAATTATTATTACTCCATGTCCACAAAAAAGTAGTCTCATATCTTTTACTGAAACTATCAATATCACTTTTCAACCATCATTTAATTATTCAAATTTACATCAACTTTATTTACAAACAATCATTTTATTCACAATGTACCCCCACAATACATACAATACACTTACTTATCTACTTTATTTATCCTTGTGGGTGGAACTAAATTTCATGGACGGGGGAATATAATATAACAATGTAAAATATAAAAAAAGGGGCCAACCCATCAAAAGCCGGCGGCCCAAACGGGCCGGACCATGTACACAGGGACGGACCCATAATTCGAGGTTAGGGGGACAGAATTATTTTTTTAATGATCCAAAATATATTAATATTAATTATCATTTTTTTAAAATACTTGATTATGTTTTTAATCTATTACCCCAGCTAATTGAATAAATATATATTAGTAATTAAGACACGAGTTTGGAAATTTGGGCGGATAAAAATACTGAGAATGGGCTGAACACAATATTAAAATTCAAAAACTGGGCCGATAACGTGTAATATATAATATGTATTTAAATCTATATTACTCATAAAAATGGTCACCATATAATATGTAAAAAAAATAAAAAATAAGGGGGGCCAGTGTCGCCCCCAAGCCCTTGCTAGTTCCGTCCCTGCATGTACACCCCGCTTCCAAAAGGACTGGAAAATTCTTGTCCAATTCAAAAATTTTAATGACAGGGAAAGCGAGCTAACGGGGTTAGTCCATTTTAAGAACTCTACATTGCAGGTGAGAATCATCCAGAGAACCCAATTTGATTGGATTTTTCACTCATATAAATTGCTCCCCAAAGTAAGTCAGAGGGTGTTTGTTTTGAAATTATGTAGAATGAAGGAAATCTGAATGGGAAAATACTGATGATTAGTGATTGTATGTGTTTGTTTTTTTTATTTTGAGTAAGATGAGATGTAACTTTATATCAAATTAATTATGTAAGCGTAAGAATGAGTGATGTTGTATTATTATAATAGTAGGATATATACGTATTTTTAGAAATAGATGTAGTTTGGATGGTAAAATTCGATGTTAAATCTCGAACTAGAACAAGATGGGGTACGTTACGTCCCAAGTTCGAACGTGTCAGATTGTCAGTCCCCAAACAAACATGCCCTAAAGTTGTTTCAATATTTCAAAGCTTCAAAATAAACAAAATTTCCTTTTTAATATAAATTACAAATATTCCTGAAACAAGTTTCTAAAGATGGAAAAACAAAAATATGTTAGGGAGAAAGTATAAAATTTTATTTATGGTTTTTAAAATCTCTAGAGTTTTCATAGATGAAATTCTTTATAGTTATACAAAGAAATTAGAAATTATTAGTTATCACAACTAAATCTCCATCTTTCATTTCCAACGTGATTACTATAAATATAAATACGTGCTGAGAGAAAAACTAATGGGCATAAATATTTAAAAAATTACTATAACTATTGATTATATTTTAAAATACATATAAGGTAGTCCATAAAATCTTATCATATCTTTTCAGAGGTTGAATAAATTAAATTAACTCGAGGGTATTTTGTTTCCGTTGTGACTCTCTCTCAACTAAACTATTCTAAAATCTAAATTTTATATTATACTAATGTGGAACCCGTGTATTACATAAAAATTTTAAATAAAACTTTTAAAATTTAATATTATATTTTTATTTATTTACATAATTTAAATTTTATATTTTTTTTTGTATGATATGTTATAATAATTATATTTTAAAATTTTAGTTGGATATAAATTCAATTGCTTAAATTTTATTTAACTTCTTTTATAATAATTGATATAAATCAAATTGACATGGATTTCACATTATAGAGGTGGAATGAAATAGTGTAATAAAATGACAGTAATTAGAATTTTCTTCCCAGATATAATAATATTACATAATAGTTTTATGCTACAATGACTTATTTTTTTGTATACCCTTCATTCAAATATATTGCTTAACTATTATTTTTTGAATAAAATATTAAAGTCTAACACAATTTTCTCTCTCCTCTCCCTCCTCTTATTTGTTCAAGACAGGTAATAATTACACAAGACAACTTTCAATTTGTGTATTTAATTAAAAAAATTATTCAATTTGTTACCGTTTAACTCCATCTTTTTTCCTTCATTCTTTTTTTTTTTTATTACAAAAACTACTCATATATTATAAAAATAAAATGTATAAGATATTACTCCGTATTTAATAAAAAATTAGAATAAATATATGTATATATATAGTATATATATAATGTTGGAGATTTTGATAATATATATATATACACGATACTTATTATTATTTTATTACTATTAAAATAGATTGTCTTTTATATATATAAAAAAATAAAAGAATATTTAAAACATAAATATTCAAGAACAATATTTTTCTCAATTTTTTCGCTGTTATTTTATTTGATGTTATTTTATTTGATAGATAAATTAAAATCTCAAAATTCAAGTCAAATATGAAATATTTTAGCCGTGCATAATCCTTAATTTTCTCAATTAAATTTATCTCCCTTTCTCTTATTTTATGGTATTTACCAAATTTAGTCACATAAATACCAAATTTAGTCACATAAAATATTTTTACATAGATATGAGTTTTCTATCTATAAACACACAATATTTTTCTTCCCTCTTCCATTTTCATTATTTTTGGGTTAATTCTATTATATATATATATATATATTATTAATTTAAGATTTTAAACGTAATTTAAGTGAATATACGTAATTTAAGTGAGTATACATAATTAAGAGTATGTATAAATTTATAAACGATTTACCAATTTATCATATTTAATAACTAATGTAATAATTTATATTAATTTATCGATTTTACTTAAAATTATGTTACTTAAAATGAATTTTACTTATTTTTAATTAATATACTAAAAAATACTCGTTTCTCAACATATAGTGTTTAGGGTTTAGGGTTCAGGGTTTAGAGTTTAGGGTAAAGGGTCTAGGGTTCAGGGTTCAGAGTTTAGGGTAAAGGGTTTAGGGTAAAGGGTCCGACTACTCCTTTCAACGTGTACACTTAGACTTCATTAATAAACAAACTTCAAATGTGTATTATGAATTTATATTCAATATGGTAACTTATCCTGAATACTCGTTTCTCAACATATATTGTTTACGATTTAGGAAAAAAGGTTCGGAGTTTAGGGTAAAGGGTTTGGGGTTTAGGGTTGTTAAAATGAAATATTTTACACTTAGGGATTAAAAAATTCATAGTTTTACACCAATATTGTTAAAATGAAATATTTTACCTTTAGGAGTAAAAAATTTTCTAATTTTACACCAAGATTGTTAAAATGAAATATTTTACACTTAGAAATTAAAAAATTCATAATTTTACACAAGGTTGTTAAAATGAAATATTTTACACTTAGGAATTAAAAAATTCTTAATTTTACACCAAGGTTGTTAAAATGAAATATTTTACACCTAGGGATTGAAAAAATCCTAATTTTATATCAAGGTTGTTAAATGAAATATTTTATATTTAGGCATTAAAAGATTCATAATTTTACACCTTGTTAAAATGAAATATTTTATACTTAGAGATTAAAAAATTCATAATTTTACACCAAGTTTGTTAAAATGAAATATTTTACACTTAGTAATTAAAAATTCATAATTTTACACCAAGGTTGTGAAAATGAAATATTTTACACTTAGGGATTAAAAAAATCCTAATTTTACATCAAGGTTGTTAAAATGAAATATTTTATAATTAGGGATTAAAAAATTCATAATTTTACACAAAGTTGTTAAAATGAAATATTTTACACTTAGAAATTAAAAAATTCATAATTTTACACCAAAATTGTTAAAATGAAATATTTTACACTTAAAAATTAAAAAAATTCATAATTTTACCCCAAGTTTGTTAAAATGAAATATTTTACACTTAGGGATTAAAAATTACTAATTTTACACCAAGGTTGTGAAAATGAAATATTTTACACTTATGGATTAAAAAAATCCTAATTTTACAACAAGTTTGTTAAATTAAATATTTTACACTTGGGGATTAAAAAATTCCTAATTTTATATCAAGGCTGTTAAAATGAAATATTCTACACTTAAAAAAATCATAATTTTACACCAAGTTGTTAAAATGAAATATTTTACACTTGGTAAAGTCTAGTATGCACTCGAGTGCATGTTGTGCACCCTAATCCATGTTGCACTTTTCAGTTTACTGACTTACACTTTTTGGTAAATGGTGTTGCATTTTTTAATTATTACTAAAAATATTATTATACAATTTAATCAACACCATTTACCAAAAAGTGTAAGTCAGTAAACTGAAAAGTGCAACATGGATTAGGGTGCACAACATGCACTCGAGTCCATAGCAGACCAACCCTTTACACTTAGGGATTAAAAAAATCATAATTTTGTTAAAATGAAATATTTTACACTTATGAATTAAAAAATTCCCGATTTTACACGTTAAAATGAAATATTTGTTAGACTAAGGTTTATTAAAATTAAATTAGTGTTTGTTAGATTAAAATTAAAATTAAAACAACTCATCTCTATCAAATCAATTTCAATCAATATCTCCCCCCTTTTCTCTACAACGTTAGTTTCTCTGTAATTCTTGAGTATAAATTATTTTTAATTAATTGTAAATTAATTTTTAAATAAAATCTGTAAAGATAATGTTTAAAATTAGATGTAATGATGGTTTGCAATAATTATGCGTGTTGAAAGTTAATTACTTGTGTTGATTGTCGAGAAAGAAGGAAAGATGTTAGAATGCGCATCATTAATTAGTAATTAATTAATTATTTGTTATTATCTCTAATTAAGGGTATAACGGTAATTGAGTAATTAATAAAACATTAATTAAATAAAAAAACAATAATATCATACACAGATTTATTAATTATTGATAATTATGTCTTTTAATTATAATAATCCATAAATTATTCAATATGATTGTGTTTTTTGTTTTTTCAATTATTGTTCCTTCTTCATCTTTTTCGATGTGGGTATCTCATCCACTTTCAATAATGACGTTTTATTTATATAATAACACACCATTCTCAATAAAGTACTCAATTTTATACGTGTTACTCAAAAAGTCAATTGTGTGTTTTTTTTTTTATTAGTAAAAATATATATTGCAATTGATAAGTACAAGGGGTACTCAACCCTTACAATTGGTCAAGGAGCAAAGTACACCATCTCAGTATTACAGCTACACATGCGCCTTCCCTCTAGCTTCATTCCCTACTCTCAAGGCATGATAAAGGATCTCTTCTCCAGTCATTAATAGAGCTAGCTTTTACTTTGTTGAGTTTGTTTCCCAGCCAGTTCTTCAGCCTTAATTTTATGAGTTCCACCAGTTTCCTTCTATCCCATTTACCTTCATTAAAACACACATCATTCCTCCAGATCCAGATTGACCAAACTACACTTATCCAGATTGTTGCGGCAATTAACCCATTTTTCCCTTTTCCAAGCAGTCCGTAGAATTGCAAGAAATTCGTACCTGGGTCCCAATGTGTTATCACCTGATGTTGCAACCACCCGTTAATATCGTTCCAGATTTCTCGGCTTTTCTCACATAAGAATAGTGTGTGTGGTAGAGTCTCTTCTGTTCCGTTGCAGAGGGAGCAATTCGCCATATCCGCTGGAATGTTGATTCCTCTCTTACGCAGCTGGTCCTTTGTTGGTAGTCTCATCCGAATGGCTCGCCACGCGGTGATCGTTGCTTTCCTAGGGCCCAGTTTCTCCACAGCTGTTTGAAGCCTGCAACTTTTTTGGTTTGGCCTTCCTCTCTTTCTGTTGCTCGCCTTCTCCTTTCATAAGCTATCTTGGTACAATAGATTCCATTTGATGAGAATTTCCACCTCCATGAGTCTTTTTCATAATGCACTGGAGCTGACCTGTCAATGTAAACAACCAACTCGTTAAGGATTAAAAGTTCCCTCTCCGACAACCTCCTCCTCCATTGCCAATTCCACTTCCATTTACTTTCCCCCTCCCACTCTCCCATCTCACTAACACGACTATGTTTTTGAATGCTCAAATTATACAGTTTTTTAAACCTTTCTTTTAATCGAGACTCTCCCGCCCAACAATCGTACCAAAAGAACGTATCTTCCCCATTTCCCACTGAAACTACAAATTCCTCCCTCAAATTTCCACTCTCCCTACCCTCATATAAAAGCAGCAGATCCCTCCACCAACCTGATATTCTATTCCCTACCCCTCTCCCTCTACCTCTCGCGGCTCTCTCTGCTTCCACCACTCCTAGCCCCCCATACATTGACTTGAGTACTCTAACCCACATCCTATCTCTCTCATCTAAGAATCTCCACACCCACTTTCCTATTAGTGCCAAATTAAAGGATTCCAGTTCTTTAATGCCCAGCCCCCCTTCTCTTTTACTTTTACAGACCTCGTCCCAACTTACCCACGGGATTTTGGAGCCGTTTTCATTCCCCCCCCCCCACAGAAACTCACGTTGCATCTTCCTAATTTCAGAAATGGTTTTTTTCGGGATTTTGAAGAAGGATAGACAATAGACTGACATGGCGGACAAGACGGATTGGATTAATGTTACCCTTCCCCCAATGGAGATGTGTTTCGAGTTCCATTTCGCCAACCGCTGTTTGATCTTCTGGGTCAGCCCATTCCAAGCTCCGTGTATCTTGTGATTACAGCCGACCTTGATACCCAGATACGAGAAGGGGACTGAGGTGGCCGCGCACCCCAACTCAGCAGCCCATTGATTGATCTGGACCTCAGGTATGTGTATACCCGAAAGGGAGCATTTGTTGAAGTTCACCTTAAGGCCCGATATTAGCTCGAAATTCCGCAGTAGCGCCTTGATTACCTTTACGTTGTTATGGTCCCCCGAGCACAGGAAGATCGTGTCGTCCGCGTACTGTAGGTGAGATACTGCTGTCTGGTCATAGCCCATTGATGCCCCAATTAACAGGTTCTGGTTGACAACTCTTTTAATCATCAAGCTCAGTCCTTCCGCCACTACAAGGTATAGGAACGGAGATAGGGGGTCGTCTTGCCTTAATCCCCTCTTCAGTTGGAATTCGCCCGAAGGGCTACCATTTACGAGAACCGATGTTGTAGCTGTGGAGACGCATTCTTTGATCCATTTTCTCCATTTCACGTTGAAATTTAGCCCTTCTAGCATTTCATCCAAAAACTCCCACGAAACCGAGTCGTAGGCCTTTGCGAAATCTACTTTGAAGAACACTCTCGGTATATTGTTTCTCTTTGCCTCTTCAATTGTCTCATTCAGAATTAGAATGCTGTCCATAATTTGTCTTCCCCCAATAAAGGCCGATTGGTTGTCCGATATTACCCCGTCAATTACCTTGCTCATTCTCTTGGCCAACACCTTCGCTATAATTTTGTATGCACTCCCAATTAAAGATATTGGTCTGAATTCTTCCAACTTTTGTGCCTGATCTTTCTTTGGAATTAATACGATGAAGGACGGGTTTAGGCCCTTTACTATTTTCCCGTGGCTATGAAATTCATGCATCATTCTCAGAATATCCTCTCGAATCACGTCCCAGGAGTTCTTGAAGAATGCAAATGAGAATCGTCTGGCCCAGGGCTGCTACTCCCATCACATTCCCAGATTGCCGACTTTATCTCTGCTTCGTCAAAGGGGGCAGATAGCATCGCATTGTCAGCCTCCTCGAGCTTGCGATCGAACATATGTGGGGGAAGTCTCGATCGATGCCCGACGGACGCCTCAAAGTGTTTGCTGAAATAGGAGAACACCTCATTTTTCACCCCTGTTACCGTTTCCACCCAGGTATCGTCGATCCAGAGCCCTGAGATGCTATTTTGCTTTGATCTATTCTTGATCATAGCATGAAAGAACCTGGAATTTACATCACCTTCAAGGACCCACTCCGAGTTCGCTTTTTGAAAGAGGAGTGAGTCACGGGCTTTGAGGTCGGCCTGCAACTCCACAAAAGTATGCGCACGCTCCTCTGCTTCCGCGTCATCCAGCCCGAACACCTCGTCCAATATGTCTAGTTTCTCAATGGTTTCCTTTTTGGAGCCAATATTAGTGTCAATATGACCATACACTGCCTCGTTCCAATCTTTGATATCCTTTTTTAGCCTTTTGAGTTTTTCTTTTAGTATGAATCCCCCCCATCCCGACACCTGATACTGTTTCCACTTGCTTTCCACAAATGGCTTGAAAGCCTCATGCTCGAGCCAGCAGTTGAGAAAACGGAAAGGACGTGGCCCCCAGTCCAATTCCCCTATTTCCGCCAGCAAAGGGCAGTGGTCCGAGATGGAGCGGGTCAGGCCTCTAAGCTTCGTTTCTGGCCATTTATCCAACCACGCAGTGTTCACCAACATCCTATCAATTCGACTTTTGCACGAGCCATCAGGTCGATACCAGGTGTATTGTCGGCCTGTTATCGGAATGTCCACCAGTTTACTCTTTGCCAGAAATTCGTTGAATAGATTTCGCTCCCTTCTATCGTCTCCTGACCCCTGTCCAATTCTTTCATTACTCGTTTTGATAGAGTTGAAATCCCCTATCACACATACGCAATCCTCCTCGTCTTGCTCTACAATGGTCGATATCAAATCCCAGAGTTCCCGTTTGGCCTCCATCATTGACGGCCCATAAACATTCAAGATAGAGCATTTTGTTCCATCCTCCTGTAGAAACCCATTCACCACTAACACTCCACTTGTATGCCAACTGCTTCTTACTTGGAAAAAGGCAGGATTCCACATAGAAATGAGGCCTCCCGACCTTCCTTCGGCTCCCCTACTTGCCCAGTTAAAGCTATCACCTCCTGCCCATAAGCTTCTACAAGTACCCCATTCCACTTTTTCCATTTTTGACTCTTGAATACAGAGGAAATTAATCCTAAATTTATTTCCAATTTCCCTGACCTCCCTTCTGTTTTCCAACCCCCCAAACCCTCTTGTATTAAAGCTTAGGATTTTCATTGACTAACCTCGTTCAATCTCCCCTTCCTTTTTGCCATGCCTGCCCTTCGGCTGTCCTTGTCTTTGCGAACCAAGACCTCCAACTGTTGCTTGATTCCAGCCTCGGAGCCCCCCGCGGTGAGCCCGAGAGCCTTCCCCAATTCCAGTGCCTCATTAACCTCTTCCATAATTGATTCCTCCGAGACCTCTTCGAGCCCCCTGCTTTCAGAGACCCTCACTTCCATCCTGTTTTCCTTCTTCTTTTTTCGATTTGGGGGTTTAGGTTGCCGCTGATTTTGCCCCAAATTTCGAGGCTGGCAGTCCCCACCCCAATCTCCATGTGTATCTGTTTCACCCTCTTTTTCCACTGGGCTTTCGGAAGTGGATTGATAGGAATCCAACGAAGCCCATTTCTTATGTTGTGTGACGGAGACACTGGAATTGGCCGCGAAAGAGGGGGCATAATCTGGGCCTTTTGAAGTTTGGTCTCCAACTTGGGCTGGCTTATTAAGATCCAGACTCGTTTTGGGGGAACTAATGGGCCTCTCTAATTGCTCTTGGCCCAAAGTTGCTTTATCCGGGCTGGGACCCATATGTTTTCCTTCACGCGCCTGACTAGGGTTACTAGTTGACGTTGGGGAGATGTGAACGTGCGTCTCGGGGTGTGGCCTACTCATTACTGCTGTTGGATTTTGTTCCCTCGTTGGCACCTCGGACTCTGGATTTTGCGGCTGGAAATTAATGCCCGCGTGCCCCTTTCCATGCAACTCTTCGACTTCCGCCTCCGTTTCCTCCACCACCGATTCATCTTCTCCGATTACTGGGTAAGTTTATGAGTAGTGCCCTTCCGACTCTGATTCCGATGAGGAGTGTAATTCTGAGAATAAATCGTCGTCCTCATGAGGATCATCGTCATCACCCCACTCATCTGTGTCATCTTTTACGCGAATACTGTGTATTACCCCATCTATCTGCACTTTGATTCCATCTCGTGGAATTTCAGGATATACCGTGTTGATCAGAAGTCTCGCTGATTGTAGTTTCCGTCGTGAACTAGTTCCCTCATCTATCTTGGTAAGGGTTCCGAATCTCGTTGCCACCTTCTTGAAAAACCTATGGCACCATGCTTGTAATGGGATCCCATACCACTTTGTCCAGACTAGACGTCGATTCTGGATCCATTCCTTATCCCATTTTCTTATGCTCTTGAACCATTTTCCTTTCCATTCAGCATCCTCCGGAGGGGATGTCTCCCTTCTCTCCGACCCGGTCCATCTGATGAGGGCGAGGTGTCCCCCCAGGTATGTAACAGCCCAATCATCCGGCGCCTCATGGATAATTTCTACGGCCCTGTCCATCCACACTATCTCTTTTTTTAGGGCTCCTATCCAACAATGGTTTAGCCAGCCTCGTTCCTCTTCTGAAGGTGTGAATGTCATCCCTTTCCATGCCCCTTTCTCCTCGATTTCTCTATGCTTTCTGACCTTAGGAGCCTGAAATTCTGTTGCTTTTCCCAAAGCTGCGGCAAAGGAGACATCTGGTGACGTTTTTGCCTCCCTCATGATCTTATAAGTTTTTTGTATTTCTTTGTTGGGTGTTTTTGGAGGGTCTCTCTCATATTCAGCTACCTTTGCCCGAAGTTTGAAGGAGTCAAACCATAGCTCATTCAGTGCGTTGCACAATTTTTTTGAAACGCGATCCTATTATTAGCCTTCGGTGCGTTGCACAATTTTTTTGAAACACGATTCTTTTGAAAATATCCATTTGACCGACCCGCAACAAATCCATAAATTTTTTGTCCTTCTTTAAATATACTAATATTTCACATGAAATATTGCACATAAATGCATCCCTAAATTTTATTACAATATAATACTATATGATATACATCAAGATTGTAATAAGAGTTAGGTATGAATTATAAAGACAAAATATTAAGTCATATACAAAAAGTGAAACAGATACAATCGAATTGATTCATAACAATAATTCAACTTTTTTTAAGTCAATATATATGAATAAAGTAAATACTCCTATCATATTTTAAAAAAATAAATCATATCAATATCCGTACTTTTAGATGTAAAAATAAATTTATAAACATAAATATATGCTTTCATCAATATAACTGAAATCCTAATTTTATATTGGGGTAGGGCTGCTGTGTACTCAAGTACACGGTGTACTTGAGTCCAGCTATATAGAAAATATATATTATATATAGAATAAATAATAAGATATTTAACAAAACTCATTGTAGTGGTTATCTTTGGATTGTCATTGCATCAAGTCTCAAGTTTGATTCTCACCTTTAACACAATTTTCGATATTTTATTTTAGTAACAGTTTTTTTTATACATAAAATTTGTAAAATTAATAATAATTTTTAAAATAGCAACAGTTTTTTTTATACATAAAATTTGTAAAATTAATAATAATTTTTAAAAAAACAACAACATTTTTTTTATGCATTAAAAGTGCAATTAATAAATAATAAAATTTGTAAAATTAATAATAATTTTAAAAAAAAAATTTAGCAACAAATTTTTTTATATATTATAAAAAAAGTGCAAGAACTAGTAATATCATTAATTGCACTTACTAATAATATAATTAATAAAAAGTGCAAGTAAAAAAATAATAAAACGTGTAAAATTAATAATAATTTTTTTAAAAAAAATTAGCACCAGTTTTTCTAGATTATGAAAGTGCAAATGCAAATAAACAAAAGGTGTATCATTAGCAAACACTTTTCAATTATAATATCATACACTTTTCAAATACACTTTTCAAATACACTTTTCAATTATAATACCATACACTTTTCATTAATATATAACTTACACTTTTCATTAATATAACATACATTTTTTAGTTATAATAACATACACATTTTATTAAATAGATCATACACTTTGCAGTTATAATAACAATAAAACGTGTAAAATTAATAATAATTTTTTAAAAAACATTTAGCACCAGTTTTTCTAAATTATGAAAGTGCAAATACAAATAAACAAAAGGTGTATCATTAGCATACACTTTTCAGTTATAATATTATACACTTTTCATTAATATATAACTTACACTTTTCATTAATATAACATACACTTTTTAGTTATAATAACATACACTTTTCATTACCGTAAAAAAAAAAAAAAAAAAAAAAAAAAAAAAAACATACAATTTTCATTAAATAGATCATACACTTTGCAGTTATAATAACAGACAATTTTCATCAAATAAACATACACTTTTCATTAATAGATCATACACTTTGCAGTTATAATAACATACACTTTTCATTAATATATAACTTACACTTTTCAATTATAATATCATAAACTTTTCAGTTATAATAACATACACTTTTCATTAAAAACAATGTTGCACTTTTCAATATAATAACATACACTTTTCATTAAAAAAACAAAGATACACTTTTTAGTCATAATAACATACACTTTTTCAAAAAAAAAAAAATCGAAAAAATAAAATAAAAAAAAAGTCAAAGTTTGACCGTTGACCGATTAACGGTCAACATTTGACTAGTAAAAGTCTACTCAAGCACATGGTGTACTTGAGTACATACAAGACTTTGGCTTTATATTGTTACCCTCTACTTCCAAATTTCCTATTTCCAAGTGAAACTAAATTATGTTGTGCATTTAAATTCAGTAACACAATATTGTATTCAATTTTTTTTTTATTGAAACCTTTCAAGATTGCTTCAATATTTTTAATATATAAATATTTCACAAAATTAATATAATGATCAGTTTATTTTTAAAGTTGTAATTTTTTATTTATTTATATTTTACTTTACAACACCGGGATTAAATCCAGGACGAGGGAGTACACAATCAAATCGTACATTTGACACAGACTTGGATCATTATATTAACGAGGGATTTGTAAGGGCCTATTTTCAAACCTGAAATGTATAGTGAAAATCACTTTATTACGAAGATCCAGCTTTTCTAAAATAAAAGTGATTATGGGGCCGTACAAGTTGTTGAAAACACATTTCAACTCCAAAATATCACTCATTTCCAAGGAATATCTTCTTAATTGCCACTATGGTTGTACGTTATTGAATCTGCATTTCTCAAACGCTACATTTTGTGTATTTTTAAAGAGTAATCTAGTCATTTTATGCATATGTTTATTTTAAAAAATAAAATAAAAATGGGTGCGTTTAGGGCATTATGAGATGTTGAAATGTGAGATCTTTCGGTTTGCTGGATAAATACACTTTCACCCTGATTTCGGAATTTTGCGTAAGGGAGAGATTGTGAATAATGGAGAAATTATGGCGGAAATTTGGGGTACAAGATGGATAATTTTGCAGTTGGAGTGAAATATGATCAGTTGAAGAATGGAGAGTTTTGCTGTGGTGATGCGGGGGAGGCTTTGAATTTTCCGATGAAATAACGTGGCGACATTCATGAAGCTGCTATTGTTCCACACCTCCTAAAGCCCTTCTTTATTATTATTATATAATTCCTCAAAATAAATACTAAAAAAAAAAGGTATTACGAACATGTGGAGTCAAATAAATCACTAACTTTAAGTCGGTAGGAGGGTTTATAATATGAAAGAGAAAAAGGAGTAGCTATTGTTTCGGAGCATTTGATGGAGCTATGGAGATTACTCCTGGAATTGGACTTTCCACTATAGGGAATTCCCTCTCTTCATATGCAATTGCAGATCTCCATCTCTCTTCACTCATATCAAGGTAAATTCACTTAATTCTGAGATTTTTTTAGCTTTGTCAATTGTATACTATCATGTTATTCAGTGAGTATGTATTATCGATCACTTGATGCTTATTTGTTTTTTGGATGTATGTATATGCGATATATAATTTTTCATGAATTTACCTCCAAACATCTAAATCCGGTACACTCTGTCCAGTGATTGTGATCCTTTTGACACATGTTGAATTACTGCTTCCATGAGATTGATTTTTGTGCATATTCTGGAATTCAAAGTGAATTAAACCCATCTGGTGTTGATGATAAGATTTATAACTCGCTAGTATATTATGCCTTAGTGAACTAGTATATCTTTCCCTATGCAAAATCATACATCAATTTGATTTTAGTGGAGTACTTTTTATGAACTTTGGAAGGTCAAGGACCCTTATTCGGCTGCACTTTCAGTGGTTCTCTGATCTTCATGCCAGGGGCATGTTAATTTACAATTGTTTATGGAAAAAAAGTAGCAGAAAGTGATTACCAACTCAGTTCATATTCAATACTAGTGCATTCTATTATTGCTCTAGAGAATAACATTTTTTTCTTGGTCGTTGGTTTAGAGTTGAATGAGTGAAAGGCCTAATGCAAGGCAAAACTATAGATGGGGCCACTGAGTGTGACGATTATTGGTGGCCTATACGCCAAGATTCTAGTTTAATAAAGTTTCTATCATTGTCAGGCCTTAGTTTTTTATTTGATTAGCATCATAGCTTGTTTGGAATCATCACTACTCTTTTATTTTAATTGCACTGGCCTTGATAATTTATTGATTTTTTTGCCTCGTCATTTGTTCTATGCTAATAAGTTTTGTCTAATCTTTTGTTGCAAGAAAATTCCTTATCCACAATTGGGCAACACAGGAGAGGATTTCTCTGATCTCCCAAATATTGTTTCTGGAAAATGGGGGATTCGATCAGTCCACGGGTATACAGCTGCTACAAATGCAGAAACCATGTTGCTCTTCATGATGATATCGTTTCAAAAGGATTTCAGGTGATGCAGTTCTACTACACTCTTGTTATTCTTTTTCAGTCTTTAATCAATGGAAGCTTGTTTGTTTGATTGGCTTGCAACATCAACCCATCCTATTTCATCAGGGCCATTTTATCATTTTTTTTTAAAGAAACTGCTTAATATTTTTTGAATAAGAGAAGTGATCATTAGTTTTGCCAGTAATCAAGAAATTGGGAATAATCATTTTTAGATCGTTCAGCTCATGATGCTGAAAGAAGGTCTGTTTTTTATTAGGAATAAGAGAAGATCACTAATTCTTTTGATTGATAATTTGATCAGTCGAAAAATGGAAGAGCGTTTCTGTTTTCTCACGCACAGAACGTGTATTCTGGTGTGAAGGAGGATCGGCAGCTGATAACGGGACTGCACGTGGTGGCAGATGTCCACTGTGCAGATTGCAGGGAAGTTCTAGGTTGGAAGTATGAGAAGGCCTATGAGGAATCCCAGAAATACAAGGAAGGAAAAGTTGTGCTTGAAAAATATAAGATTGTGAAACAAGATTGGTAGACCCTTGAAGATGGAATTTGATGACTACAAAACCCCTGGTATATATTTAATTGAAAATGAAATTGTAAATACTTTTTCAATCTTGTAAATACACATTTTCGTCTTTTATCTGTGCATTTCATTTCATTGAGCATATATGTGCATTTCTTTTTGTTACCTGAATTTGCATTTCTAAGGCTATACATACAACTCGACCAGTATGTATTTCTTTTGTACTATGCTTCCTAAACTATTTCATGTCGTTAGTAATTCAATAATAGCCCATGCCAAATCAACTTGTTCAATCGCGGATGTACCTTGGTTTTATACGACGATCATACTCCTTGGTCCTTGAATACATTAAAGGACCAGTGTACCTATTGCAAACTGGGTTCCCACCGGTATCTGGACCGTGATCTCTTGTGCCTTGAACGATGATCATACCTATGGCTCCCACGGGTATCTGGACTGCGTGATCTCTTGTGCCTTGAACGACGATCATACCTATAGTCATCTGGGCTCCCACGGGTATCTGGACTGCGTGATCTCTTGTGCCTTGAACGACGATCATACCTATAGTCATCTGGGCTCCCACGGGTATCTGGACTGCGTGATCTCTTGTGCCTTGAACGACGATCATACCTATAGTCATCTGGGCTCCCACGGGTATCTGGACTGCGTGATCTCTTGTGCCTTGAACGACGATCATACCTATGGCTCCCACGGGTATCTGGACTGCGCGATCTATTGTGCCTTGAACGACGATCATACCTATAGTCATCTGGGCTCCCACGGGTATCTGAACTGCGTGATCTATTGTGCCTTGAACGACGATCATACCTATAGTCATCTGCGCTTCCACGGCGTGATCTTGAACGACGGGTAACCGGACTGCGTGATCTTGAATGAACACGGCTCCTACGGGTAACCGGACTGGGTGATCTTGAATGTCGACCACGGCTCCTAAAGATAATTGGACTGCGTGATCCCCGGGGCCTTGAATTAGAATAGTCGACCTTAAGGAGTCTACCACCAAAGTCTCTGCAGATTCAGATTCAGATTCAGATTAAGAAAGAGTAGTGTAAAGGCAGGGCAGGGCAGGTTAATAAGATAGATAGTACCTCATGTGAGCGCGCTCGAAAGCGTTTGTGGCATCTTCCTGACGTGCAAAATCTACAAAAGCATGATCGCGAACAATGTATACATTAACAACCTCTCCATACTTGTTGAAGTGTGTTTCTAAATCAGTCACTCTAGTATTTCTTGTGTCAAAGTTGAACACAAAAAGGCTTTTAGTCGGACTCATGTTTGATGGGGTGGAATCATGACGCCGAACACATTCAGTCTAACCACATAACAACAACAACAAACATATTATTACTGTACTATAACAACAAATTCATGTATTGGAAATGGAATCACACAACAAACAAATTAGCTCACCTTGCTCCATTCAGCTGTCATTGTGCCACTTTCCAAATCCCAGTTCTGTAAATCATCGATCGCATCTTGCCCAACATCTTCATTCTCAAAACAAACAAAAGCTAGTGCTGCAGTGAAGGTAGGTAGGTAAAACAATTAATCTCCCCTTACCATATTGATCAAGAATCAAGATACGTAGAATTAAAAAGCACCAAATTAAAAAAGAAAAGGAATCAGAATATACTATTACTTTGTGAACATTTAGGGCCTTTAGGGCTAATAGAAAAACATTGGACAGCTCCATATTTGGAGAAGAGGCTCAATAGTTCCTCTCGTGTATAGGGCGGTATATTCCGGAAACATACCGGCCTCATCTCTCGTAAAATTTGATCAATAGTATCCCTAGAGTAGAGAAGAAGAATTATATAGTAATAAAGAGAGGTTTCAGTTGAGTTACCTCCCAAACAACTAACCGTAACTTCAAACTTTAGTTACAATTTTTTTTATATATTGTACGTGGAGGAGAACTGACGCTCAAGGTCTGACTTTTTTTTCAAATTTCAAACCACAAAATTATCAAGTACAATGACAGGGAAGCTAGTCTACTCGATCACTTAGTATATGAAAGAATTCCGTCTACTCAAAAATCCGAACTTGTAGATAGGGTGAAAATTAATTCTTGTACATTAATTTCTATTACTCCACCTCACTCGCGGCCGAATTATCACCTCTTATCCTTTTGGGGTCACCTCTTACCCTTTTAGGGATGAGGTCCATCGATTGAACAATTTAAATGGGTGGAGTTGCTTTCAGCGAACTCAGGACGTGTGAGCCTTATGGCTCTGATACCATGAAAGAATTCCGTCTCATCTAAGAGTACGAGAGGGTGGAAATTAATTCTTGTATATTAATTCCTAGACTAGGCTATTAACACCCCATATTATAATGTTATACATACCCCATTATTTAAAAAAAAAAATAGATATGTATAAAATGACTAAGTAACCCTTATATAAATATATAGTAAAATAATTATAAAAAAAATCTGTAAAACCCAGAAAAAATATATTTGAAATTTGAAAATATTTTTAAAAAGTCAACAAAATATTTAAAATAATAAATCAATTAAATTTTTTGAAAAAAAAATTGAGAAGATTTAATAAAATCTGAAAATATTCAAAAATAATCAAATTTAAAATTTAAAAATCAATTAAAGATAAATAAAATCGTAAAAATATTTAATAAATTTGATAAATGGTAAAAAATATTTAAATTAAAAAAACAATTGAAAAATTAAGAATTCAAATTAATATAATTTAAAAAAATCACCTAAATCTTCAAAAATTAATTAATTAAATAAGTTTTGAAGATTTAGCTGATGATTTTTATAATTTTTTATTAATTTTTTCATTCAAATATTTTTTTAATATTTATTTGATTTTAAAAAACATTTTTCAACTTTTATTTATTTTTTTATATTATTGATTTATTTTTATATATATATTTTTTAACGGATGATATTTTTTTTTCATTTATATATTTTTAAGATTTACTTAATTTTAATAATGTTATTTTGGTTTTTATTTAATTTATATTTTGTTTTAAGTGTTACTTGACAAATAGAAAAGAATTGGAGTATGTTTAGTAATAAAAATTGATTTTTAAATTTTAGTGGAGTGTGTTTAACATTTGGAGTGTGTATAACATTGTATGGGGATGTTAATAGCCCACCCTAATTCCTATTAGTATAGTAAAGATTAAAAAAAGTACAAGATAGAGAAACTCATTTACAAGAAGAGTACGAAATTAGAATGAGAATGAGAAATAATGAAATTAGACAATAAAAGGTAGATCATATAAAAGAAAAAAAAAATTTAGGACCATAAACTCACAGGTCGAGCTGGAGGCTGGAGTGTCAAACCCAAGTCAAGGAAAAAGGTACACTCCTCTAAAATTCAATGTCTATAAAAAACAGTATATAAATCATTAGCCTCTCCAGACACAATCAAGGCCAGTCTTGGTCACAACATCCGTCGCCTGGTTGGCCTCTCTGAAGACGTGTGAGTATCTGATGTGCATGTCCTGTGTAAGAAGAGGGTGGATCTGGCTCCAAAGGCCTTGCAGACGCCAAGGAATAGAGGGATTGGTGCTCATAAAAGTGTCAATCGTGAGTGTAGAGTCTGACTCAATCCAAAGAAAGTGTCATCCCTGATCGGCTGATCATGTGCATACTTGATGGCCAAAAGTACCGCTGTCAACTCAGCCTCAAGAGGGAGGCCCCAACCCACCTTAGTGGCGACCGCATCCACGAAAAATCCCCTGAAAGTCCTGAAGACCGCCCCCGCATGCACACTGCCCGAAGAGGCACTATCGTCCGTGTTAACTTTGTACCAACCCGAATTAGGCGGGAGCCAAATCACAGATGAATCGTGTCTCGTTGGCCTGTGTCTGCTCGAAACACCTAGAGCCCCTAGCAATAAGTAAATCTCGAACCGTGTCGTCCGAATATCCTATGGCTATGTTGTTGGCCTCCCTGATGCCTGAAATGATCTGAGCCATACATCTCCTAGTAAAGGGCGAAACCCCATCGAATATCACCCTATTCCGCAGAGTCCAAACGGCCCAAATAGCAGTGATGAAGCCCGCCCTCCACAACTCCAGAGACTGCGGACCCAACCGAACTCTAGTGGTCTGAAGGAAGATGTCTAGGAAGCTAACCCCTGTGTGAATTGTAATCTTAAACATGTGAGTCAAGCTCCGCAGAATCTCCAATGTGAACGGACAATGGGCAAGCAGATGGTCCATCGACTCATAATCCCCACGGCACAGCACACAAATCGACCGACCCAGAATCCCAAAAGAC
Organism: Galeopsis tetrahit; assembly: GCA_963675135.1. NCBI lineage: Eukaryota > Viridiplantae > Streptophyta > Magnoliopsida > Lamiales > Lamiaceae > Galeopsis > Galeopsis tetrahit. The sequence goes on from OY776121.1 coordinate 91,009,685, forward strand.
AAGAGTCAATCCGTCGTGGGCAGCTTGCCCCAAACCGCTCTCCAAATCGCAGTGGAGCGACACATGGGCATGAAGGTGCCCCAAATCCATGATGCCCAACCAAGCCTGGGTAGGGGTGATCTGAACAAATCATATGTCATGCTAGAGGAGAGTTCCCCTGAAAGTGAGTCCTCCCAAATACGTTTGCCAGGTCTCCTAAGCACCGTGATCTGCAAGATATCCATGACAATCTCCGTAAATATCATGATAAAACACCTCGGGAAGTGCTAGCAATCATCATAAAAGATATCCCCAGTCGAAATCAAACAATAAAAAAGAAAAGTGTGAATAATGATATTGGACGAAGGGAGTATTATTTATCGAAACAATGTTATAAGATGATACAGCCTCGACTCGGGATCATATTTGTTTAGCTACAATTTATAAGTTGAGTGTGCAAAGGCTGATTCTGGTAAAAAATAAAACTCGGTTGAGGTGTGGAAGGAGAAATAATAGAAAGGAAATTAAAAGGAAGGATAAATCATGATGTTGCTTTATTTTTTAGTATGCAATTTTATCTTCCTTTTTTTTTTTTAAAGAAACTGTTTAATATTTTTTGAATAAGATAAGTGATCATTAGTTTTATCTTTATGTATGCATTTCATTTCATTGAGCATATATATATATATAATTGATCATTGAGATATCTATGTATACAAAAACGTACCTATTTTAGTTTAGCAGAGAGGATTAATTGAGTAAAACTAGCACATATCCACAAATTCTTTTTGTTACCTGAATTCGCATTTCTAAAAGGCCAAATTACAACTCAAGCAGTATGTATTTCTTTTGTCCTAAACTATTTCATGCCAAATCAAGTTGTTCAATCGTGGGACCTTCTACGACGAGCATACCCCTCGGACCTTGAATATGATGAAGGACCTTCATACCTATCGTAAACTGGGCTTCCATGTCGTGATCTTGAACGACGGGTAACCGGACTGCGTGATCTTGAATGTCGACCACGACTCGTAAAGATAATTGGACTGCCACGATGACGGGGCCTTGAATTAGAATAGTCGACCTTAAGGAGTCTACCACCAAAGTCTCTGCAGATTCATTCAGATTAATGTGAGCCAAGAAAGAGTAGTGTAAAGGCAGGGCAGGTTAATAAGATAGATAGTTAGTACCTCATGTGAGTGCCCTCTAAAGCGGTTGTGGCATCTTCCTGACGTGCAAACTTTACAAAAGCATGATCGTGAACAATGTCCACATTAACAAGCTGTCCATACTTGTTGAAGTGTGTTTCTAAATCAGTGACTGTTGTATTTCTTGTGTCAAAGTTGAAGACATGAAGTTTTTTACCCGGACTCATGTTTGATGGGGTGGAATCATGACGCCGAGTACATTCATTCTAACCACATAACAACAACAGTATTACTATAACAACAAACAAATTCATGTGAAATGGAAAAACAAAATAGCTCACCTTAGCCCATTCAGCTGTCATTGTGCTATTCTCAAAAATCCGGTTGTGAAAATGATCGATCGCATTTTTGGCAACATCTTCATTCTCAAAACAAACAAAAGCTATTGCTGCAGTGAATCAAGATTCCAAATTTCTCAACTATTTTAAACAAAAAAAGAGAAGGAATCAGAATATACATTGTGTACGTGTTTGCCTAATAAAAAAACATTGGACAGCTCCACATATGGAAAACAGGTCCAATAGTGCCTCTCGAGTATAGTAGGGCGGTATATTCTGGAAACATACTGACCTCATCTCTCGCCAAGTTTTATCTCCTAGACACTGCAAAACATATGCATGAATTAGCTACACCATCAATAGAGAGAGAAGAAGAAAAAGATGGAATTATATGGAGTAATAAAGAGAGGTTTCAGTTGAGTTACCTTCCAAACTAACTTCGCTCACTAAACCATTCAACAAACCGTAACTTCAAACTTAATTTAGTTACACTTTTTTATATACGTGGAGAACTGACGCTCAAGGTCTGACTTTTTTTTTTAATTTCACACCACAAAATTATCAAGTACCATAACAGGGAAGCTAGTCTACTCGATCAGTTAGTATTTTTTAAAAAAATTACAAGACAGAAACTCATTTATAGACTAAAATAATTCAGACTTATTCGACTACTACATAACTAAAACAATGTTACCACAAGATAAATAAAGTCTGTTTTTTATTAGGAACAAGAGAGATCACCGATTCTTTTAATTGATAATTTGATCAGTCGAAAAATGGAAGAGCGTTTTTGTTTCCTCACGCACAGAATGTGTATTCTGGAGCAGTGACGGAGGGACATTGGGGCCTGGTGGTTGGGTGAAATTTTATATATTGTAGTGTTGGCCTGGTGGTTGGGTGAAATTTAAAAGTCTTTGCCTTTTGCTGAAGCCAGGGTTCAATTCCCTTCAAGAGCAATGGCTCTTTTTTCTTTTTCATATTAAATTTGTTTTTAGTATTTTAATATTTTAGCAATTTAATTTGACATTGTTTCATCTCTTCTGAACCAAAACAATCAAATGTTCATCGGAAACCAAACAAAAGTCAATTTTTTTAAATTAATAGAATGAGATTATTGACAATAAAATTATTTGATAAATATAATATTATAACGTGGAATAACACTTATATGAACATAAAACTTTTGTCTACATACGTTTTTATATTAATGTTAATTGGGCCCCCAAACACAAAATTTCTAGCTCCGTCACTGTTCTACAGTGAAGGAGGATTGGCAGCTGATAACGGGGCTGCACGTGGTGACGGATGTTCACTGTGCAGATTGCAGGGAAGTTCTGGGTTGGAAGTATGAGACGGCCTATGAGGAATCCCAGAAATACAAGGAAAGATTGTGCTTGAAAAATATAAGATTGGTATACTGATGCACGGAAGCGTCTAATTGAAGTGAGAACTCCGTTGATTTTTTAAAGAAATATCCGGACAAACACAATATCAATTAAGAATAAAATGAAGTGAGAACCGATAACGAAATATCCGGAATAAACACAACAACGATTAAGGTTAAAACCTTAAGAATTTTCATATAATTTCTCAATGTCTAAAATGGTGCATATATTCTCCTTTTTAATGGAGTTTTTAACATAAGAGTCAAGACCCTTTAAATGCAATAATTAAAGGGATTAATTGGATACATTGAAATTAGACTTTGACTGAATAAATGAATGAAAAGCATAATTTGAGGAATCATTTATTCTTCCACATCATAGACCCTTGAAAATGGAATTTGATGGCCCCTGCTCTATTGTGATGTATGTAATTGTAAATAGAAGTTGTCTGTTTCTTTATCTGTGCATTTCATTGGGCCTTTTCTAGTTTATGATACCTGCTGGATGGATCATTGAGATATCTATGTATTGTTATATACACAAACATGCATATTTTAGCAGAAATGATTAATTGAGTCAAACTATATATTGCCCATGTGGATGCATACTAAAAATTCAACCATATCCACACAAAAAAATTCTTACCTGAATTTGCATTTCTACGGCTATACAACAACTCAACCAGTATGTATTTCTTTGTACCAGTGTACCTATTGTAAACTGGTTTCCCACGGGTAGCTGAAGTGCATGATCTCTAGCGCCTTGAACGGTCAGGACTGTAGGATCTCTGGTGACTTGAATGACGATCATACCTATAGTCACCTGGGCTCCCACGGGTATCTGGACTGCGTGATCTCTTGTGCCTTGAATGACGATCATACCTATGGCTCCCACGGGTATCTGGACTGCGTGATCTCTTGTGCCTTGAACGACGATCATACCTATAGTCATCTGGGCTCCCACGGGTATCTGATCTATCTGGAGTGTATGATCTCTGGTGACTTAAACGTCTCTGGCGCCTTGAATCATAGGGCAAATTTTTAGCATAGTCGACCTTAAGGAGTGTAGCACCAAACTTGCTGCAGATTCAGAATGTGAGACAAAGAACGAGTGTAAAGCCAAGCCAAGCAGGGCAGGTTAATAAGAACGAGTGTAAAGCCAAGCCAACCTCATGTGAGCGCCCTCTAAAGCGCTGGTGGCATCTTCCTGACGTGCAAACTTCACAAAAGCAAAATCTTCAAGCATGCGCACATTAAGAATCTTTCCATACCTTTCCAAGTGTCTTTCCAAATCACTCCCTCTAGTATTTCTTGTATCAAAGTTGAACACATAAAGGGTTTTACTCGGACTTAACTTTGATGGGGTGCGATCATGACGCCGACGACATTCATTCTAACCACATAAACAACAACAACATATTACTATAACAGCAAATTCATGTATTGGAAATGGAAATGGAAATTAATTGTGCTACCTCACCGTGGTCCAGTCAACTCTCATTCTGGCATTCCCAAGATTATAGTTGTGAAAACGATTGATCGCATTTTCGGAAACTTCATCATTCTCAAAACAAACAAAAGCTTGTGCTGAAGTTAGGTAAAAGAATTATCAGAAAAAATCTTGATTCTTGGTCGCTACATTCTTTCTTAACATATTGATCAAGAACCAAGATTCCAAACTTGATCAACTATTTTTTTAGTAGGAATAACATGAATAATAAACGTATGAGGAGAAGATGATATAAGTTAAAAAAAGAAAAGGAATCAGAATATATTACATTCGTTAATAGAAATACATTCGACAGCTCCACATTCGGAGAACAGGTTCTTAAGTTCCATTTTTGTATAGTGCGGTGGTATATTCCAGAAACATACCTGCTTCATCTCTCGTAATTTTAATCTCTGCAAAACATATACATGATGATCAATACAAGAAAAAGGAAAGATGGAATTAAATAATAAAGAGAGGTTTCAGTTGAGTTACCTAACAACGGATCAAGAACTAACTTCAAACTTTACGCAATGCAATGTAGCCGAGTATATATATAAAGGTATGGTTTGGTATTCAAATCAAATTGCCAAGGCTGCCCCTGGACTTTAGTTACAGTTTTTTTTTTTTTTTCAAGTTTCAAACCACAAAATTATCAAGTACAATGACAGGGAAGCTACTCGATCAGTTAGTTTAGTTTAAAGATTAGTTTATATATAAAGTAAATAAGTTGAGAGAGTATGTGAAAGATAAAAAAAAGTGTCAATAATATATTTTAAAAAAAGGAATGAGAAAAATGAAATTAAACAATAAAAAAGAAAAGGGTGAATAATGATATTGGACGGAGGGAGTATTATTTATCGAAACACGCAACCCAAATGTTAAAATATGATACAGCCTCGACTCGGGATCATATTTGTTAAGCTACAATTTATAAGTTAGTGTGCAAAGGCTGATTCTGGTAAAATTAAAACTTGGTTGAAATGTGGAAGGAGAAATAATAAAAGGAAATTAAAGGGAATGATGAATCATGATGTTGATTTGTTCTGTCGTATGCAATTCATACCTTAAAAATATCACTTTAGGCCATATAGTCATATACATTACAGACAAGATCATTCATCTGTGGGAAGCACTGCAGTGTCCAAAAGAACTCTCTCTACAGCAACACCCATCTTTCCACTGTCGGAAACAAATTTGTTCACTAAAATTCTCCAAGAATCAGATCTGATCTCCACATTACTAGAGGCAGCAAGACTAAGAACATTTGATACATCTACTTCACTAATTCTTTTAATTGATAATTTGATCAGTCGAAAAATGGAAGAGCGTTTCTGTTTTCTCACACACAGAACGTGTCAAACAAGATTGGTAGACCCTTGAAAATGGAATTTGATGGCTACAAAACCCCTGCTCTATTGTGATGTATGTAATTGAAAATGAAATTGTAAATACTTGTTCAATCTTGTAAATAGAAGTTGTCTGTTTCTTTACCTGTGCATTTCATTGAGCATAATGCCATCACTCAAATATTTATCTGAGCCTTTTCTAGTTTATGATACCTGCTGGATGGATCATTGAGATACAAACATGCATATTTTATCAGAGAGGATTAATTGAGTCAAACTATATATTGCCCATGTGGATGCATACTAAAAAATTCAACCATTTCCACAAATTCTTTTTCTTAACTGAATTTGCACTTCTAAGGCTATATACAACTCGACCAGTATGTATTTCTTTTGTACCATCATGCTTCTCCTAAACTATTTCATGTCGTTAGTAATTCAATACTATCCCATGCCAAATCAACTTGTTCAATCGCGGATGTACCTTGGTTTTATACGACGATCATACTCCTTGGTCCTTGAATACATTAAAGGACCAGTGTACCTATTGCAAACTGGGTTCCCACCGGTATTTGGACCGTGATCTCTTGTGCCTTGAACGACGATCATACCTATGGCTCCCACGGGTATCTGGACTGCGTGATCTCTTGTGCCTTGAACGACGATCATACCTATGGCTCCCACGGGTATCTGGACTGCGTGATCTCTTGTGCCTTGAACGACGACCATACCTATGGCTCCCACGGGTATCTGGACTGCGTGATCTCTTGTGCCTTGAACGACGATCATACCTATGGCTCCCACGGGTATCTGGACTGCGCGATCTATTGTGCCTTGAACAACGATCATACCTATAGTCATCTGGGCTCCCACAGGTATCTGGACTGCGTGATCTCTTGTGCCTTGAACGACGATCATACCTATGGCTCCCACGGGTATCTGAACTGCGTGATCTATTGTGCCTTGAACGACGATCATACCTATAGTCATCTGGGCTCCCACGGGTATCTGGACTGCGTGATCTATTGTGCCTTGAACGACGATCATACCTATAGTCATCTGGGCTCCCACGGTTATCTGGACTGCGTGATCTATTGTGCCTTGAACGACGATCATACCTATGGCTCCCACGGGTATCTGGACTGCGTGATCTATTGTGCCTTGAACGACGATCATACCTATAGTCATCTGGGCTCCCACGGGTATCTGGACTGCGTGATCTATTGTACCTTAAATGACGGTTATTCCTATAGTCATCTGGGCTCCCACCTGGACTGAATGATCTCCAGCGCCTTGAATAGGGCGAATGTTTAGCATAATCGACCTTAAGGAGTGTAGCACCAAACTTGCTGCAGATTCAGAATGTGAGACAAGAACGAGTGTAAAGCCAAGCAAGCAAGCAAGCAGGGCAGGTTAATAACATATATATACCTCATGTGAGCGCCCTTTAAAGCTCTTGTGGCATCTCCCTGACGTTCAAACGTCACAAAAGCAAAATCTTCAACCATGCGCACATGAACAATCTTTCCATACCTTTCCAAGTGTCTTTCTAAATCACTCCCTCTAGTATTTCTTATATCAAAGTTGAACACATGAAGGGTTTTACTCGGACTTATGTTTGATGGGGTGGAATCATGACGCCGAGTACATTCATTCTAACCACATAACAACAACAAACATATTACTATAACAAATTCATGGAAATGGAAATTAATTAATTGTGCTAGCTCACCGTGGTCCAGTGAACTCTCATTCTGCCATTCCCAATATTACGGTCGCGAAAATGATTGATCGCAATTTCGGCAACATCTTTATTCTCAAAACAAACCAAAGCTTGTGCTGAAGGTAGGTAAAAGAATTATCAGAAAAAATCTTGATTCTTGGTCGCTACATTCTTTCTTAACATATTGATCAAGAACCAAGATTCCAAACTTCATCAACTATTTTTTTAGAAGGATAGTGAAATATTAAACAAAAAAAGTAGAATAACATGAATCATAAACGTATGAGGAGAAGATGATATAAAGCGCCAAGAGACGAAAATTAAAAAAAGAAAAGGAATCAGAATATATTACATCCTTTAATAGAAATACATTCGACAGCTCCACATTGGGATAACACGCTCTTAAGTTCCTCTTCTGTATATTTCCGTGGTATATTGCAGAAACGTACCTGCTTCATCTCTCGTAAATTTTAATCTCTGCAAAACATATGCATGAATACATGATGATCAATACAAGAAAAAGGAAACATGGAATTCAATAATAAAGAGAGGTTTCAAACGGATCAAGAACTAACTTCGATCACTAAACCAATCAACAAAACTTAACTTCAAACTTTACGCAATGCAATGTAGCCGTAAATATATATAAAGGTATGGATTGGTATTCAAATTGTCAAGGCTGCCCCTGGACTTTAGTTACAGTTTTTTTTTATATACGTGGAGAACTGACGCTCAAGGTCTGACTTTTTTTTTTTTTTTTACAAATTTCAAACAACAAAATTATCAAGTACAATGACAGGGAAGCTACTCGATCAGTTAGTATAGTTTTAAGATTAAAAAATGTACAAGACGAAACTCATTTACAAGAAGAGTATGACTTCAAAATAGTAGTACTCCACCCTCCGCACAAGTGTTTTAATAAATATTGATTAGTTTATGTATAAAGTAAATAAGTTGAGAGGATGTGAAAGATAAAAAAAAGTGTCAATAAAATGAGAAAAATGAAATTAAAAACAATAAAAAAAAAAAGGGTGAATACATTATACTGGACGGAATAAATTAAAAGATGATACAACCTCGACTTGGGATCATATTTGTTAAGCTACAATTTATAAGTTGAGTGTGCAAAGGCTGATTCTGGTAAAATTAAAACTTGGTTGAAATGTAGAAGGAGAAATAATAAAAGGAAATTAAAGGGAATGATGAATCATGATGTTGATTTGTTCTGTCGTATGCAATTCATACCTTAAAAATATCACTTTAGGCCATATACATTACAGACAAGATCATTCATCTGTGGGAAGCACTCATCTAAACTCAATTTGACGACGAAACTCTAAACTGCATTGTCCAACAGAACTCTCTCCAAAGCGACGCCCATCTTTCCACTGTCGGAAATAAATTTGTTCACTAAAATTCTCCAAGAATCAGATCTGATCTCCACATTACTAGAGGCAGCAAGACTAAGAACATTTGATACATCTACTTCACGTCCAAACTCGCAAATCCCTTCGATTAAGATAGAGTAAGTAGCTTCATTTGGGGAACACCCTTTATCCAACATCTCATCCAAGATTTTGATTCCTTCCTTTACAAAACCTTTCTTGCAGAACCCCTTTATCAGTAGATTGTAAGTAAAAGAATTAGGAGGGCACCCCCTCTCTACCATTTCATCCCATAATCTGCCAGCCTCACTCAACTCCCCTCTGTCACACATTCCTGCAATAAGCATGTTAAATGTCAACACACTAGGAATAGAACCCCTCTCAAACTCATCAAATAGCTTCCTTGCTTCCAGAACCTTCCCTTCTTTGCAAAGATAATGTATGAGTGTGCTCAATATCACGTTATCCGGAGTACAATTCTTGATCAACAATAAATCCCACAACTTGCAAGCTTCTTCAGCCTTCCCTTCCCTGCACAGCGCATCGATTACTCTACAACATAAACCAGAGCTAGGTACATACTTCCTGTCAAGCATGTCGCTAACCATATTCACTGCTTCCCCTGATTTATTTTCTTTGCACAATGCCTCAATCATAACACTATACGTAACTTCATTAGGATCAACCCCGTTATCCACCATCTCATCCATCACTTTTGTTGCATCAACAAATTGCCCCAGCTTACAAAACCCATTCATCAAAACGGTGTACGTGGTTGCATCCGGCAACCAACCTCGATCCAAAAGCTCATTGAGAACTCTTTTTGCTTCAAACATATCACCTCGATCCACATACCCGGCCATAATGGTCGTGTAGCTCACCACATTTGGGACTATTCCCATGCTAGGCATTTCATCCAACACCTTAAGTGCACTCTCTACGTCATCCTTTTTACACAGGGCTTTTAACAAGATATTGCAAGTAAACACATTGGGCAAGATTCCGAACCTTTTCTGACAGTTCTTGAACATAATGTATACAGAATCATACTTCTTATTCTGAACTAAAGCATTGAGTAAAGTGTTGAACGAACGAACTGACCTCATAACTCCAAAATCATTGATTTGAAGGAATGTCCTGATCGCCTCTTTGGGTTTGCTGGCAGTACCATAGTTGCGAATCAGAGTGATGAATACATTTTCGCCGCATCTGAGCTGTGTATTGCGTAATTCATTCAAGAGTGATGGTATGGGTTCGAAAGCTCGCAAACGGGAGAGCTTGTGGATAATGGAGTGGTACGTATCGTAGGTGTGGTTGAAATTTGGGTGATAATTTCCAGCGTAATGGAAGATTTGGAGGGCGAGATCGAGATTTTGCTGTTGGGTGATAATGGAGCAGAGGCGTTTAGAGGTGAGTTTCTGTGGCCAGGGTTTGATTGGGGGCGTGACTGAGTAGGAATTCAGCAATTGTGATTTGGAGTTTATCTCAGAGAGGTGCTGGTAGTGATCAGTAGAGGAGACGGTGGTGATTGGGTGGAACACGAAGGGGCTTCCGGTGGTGATGTTACGGAGGGCGTCGATTCTCCGGCAACTCAACATAGTGAATCGGTGGACTGTCGCCGCTGTTTTTTTTTTTTTTCTGTACATCTATTAAGCAGGCCAGACTCTATATCGGCCCATATACATGTAACTGATGGCCTGGGCAGAAAAAAAAAAGGCCCATGCAATGTATATTCTTTATGGGCGTGGTTATACACACACCAACCTATTGAGGACACCCACCGGATGAGTACACACCAACCTATTGAGGATAATCATTGTGTTTTAGGACTTTTAATTACTTAAAACGGTGAGGAGGAGGACAATGATTAATTAAGAGTGGTTTGGTTTAAAATTATTATCATTGCCATTGAAGAATTAACCATGCGACCCTAGAGACATTTAAATTTTGTTGAATTGGAATATGTAAATAAGCATTAGTATATAAAACATAAGTACATCATCTTACCTCTATGGTATAGTAGAATGAGATCCATCGTATTTACTACCGTTCATTTGTTATTTGTTGAGAGAAAACGGAAATGAAAAGGCGAGATAGGGCCATCGCCTGGAAATTAATTCCATTCCAAAAAAGTGGAGCCAAAACCAGTGGGCAAGTACATAGCCGCGCAGATTTCGGTGGAGGAAACCATCGAAACCGCTTTATCGTCCCGAGGCTATTTTGGCCAAACGACACCAGATAAGGGGCCTTATGTTCTATCCCACGTATTAGTATATAAAACATAAGTTTTTGAAGTATGATTCCAATACAAACATGGAGGATTAATTTACAGTACATAATAAGGTTCGCTTTCACCTAAAGAAAAAGTTCAATTTGGTACTATCTTTGTAAATATCTTTTTTGTATTCAATTTTAAAGTATATAAATAACACTTCATAGATTTTGATAGTATAACTATCACAAAATTATAGATCACTACTAATAAAGAAAACACATGTTTATTTAAAAATGTATATCTTTAGACTATTATATTGCTGAATGTATGAATTATAAAAATAATTAGTGTTGCATTGTTATATTGTGAATAGCTTGTATGAGTTTAATTTGGGATAGGGGCCATAGGGCGGAGGAAAAGGCTTGGAGGACATTGGGATTTATGGAAGAAATCAGACAGATTATGTCGATTATTAACAAATAAACGAAACGACACTTTTGCAAGATTCCAGTTCCACCAACAAGCTAAACTATTGCATGCTACACTCACTGCCTCTCTTATAGTTACTCTGCAGATGCTCCTACCAATCCAGCCTCCGATTCCTGCGGTAGCGCATAACATCTCAATGTAAAAACGGCCTCTCAGAATTTATATATGATGTGAAAAACACAATCAATAATCCAAGTGCCTCACCAAATGTTCAAATTCTACCAAACAAAGTTTAGAGGCCAAAATGTTACAGTAATTTTTTTAAATAATAGTACTCAATTAAGTCCTATACAAGTACCTAACTCCATATCTAAGACAGAGACTCAGGTCCTAGAACAAGGAAAAGTCAATTAAACTTAGTCCAAGAACCAAGCTCAAGTCCATATTCTAGAATTCAAGTTCAAACTCGAGCTCATAGCTCTATTACAGCAAAAGGACTTCAGGACTTGAATCATACCAAATTGAGGTTTAGTCAAGTACAAAATTTGATATTATCCTTCTTCAAATTTTAAGCCAATTTTTACTACCTAATCTTAGCAAGTTTAGGATTTTCTTGCTATTCAAACTATGTTGCTCGGACATAGGTATGGATGTCTGACAAGGGTGCATATCTAAATGTCAAACTTCTCACTACTCATTTTCTAAAATTTAGGGCAAGTGGACACGGCACAAAGGAATCCAAATTAGGAAACCAGTGCAGGGATATGTATAGATGGCAAGTGGACCAGCCCAGCAATCCTAACCTTAAACCAGCTGAGACAAGAGGTAAAAAACAAGAATACAAGATAAGAAAAGAACCCTAACCCCAGTCGTAGTATAAACCATCAGGTGAGACAGCCAGATATGACAATGCACAATCATGAGATGTGAACTTAATGCAGGCAATAACAATAAGTAAGCCATAAAAACTATCTCACCTGGTCAATTATTTCTAACCGGTGAAAAACTTCCCTGTCCACCTGACAATCGTTCAGAAGTTCCAACTTGTGAAGATCTGAAATCAGCATCTTGCAGAAAGCCCCTCTGTTCAGGCGACACGTGGCTCTGGAGATTTCCTTGTCCCTGAGCATAATGGTTCCTGGACTCTGGCTGGTTTAAGTTTCCCTGATAAGAAGACATTGGATTTCCGTTCCCTGATCTTGCTGGACTATAATTTTGTTGAGGTGGGAAACTTGGTGAATTCCCATAACTTTGCTCAAAGCTCTGCTGTGATGGTTGTCCATAGCTTTGTTGTGGCCATGGTGCATAGCCCTGCTGAGGTGGACCATAGTTCTGGTGAAGAGGTTTCCCATAATTCTGAGGTGGTGGTGCTCCAAAGTTCCTGGGCTCTGGTTGATTGAAGTTTCCCTGATAAGAAGACATTGGATTTTCTTCCCCTGGTGCTGCTGGACTATAATTTGGTAAATTCCCATAGCTTTGCTGCGTCTTCTGCCCAAAGATCTGTGGTGGTGGTTGTCCATAGTTTGGCTGAGGGCGTGATGCATAGCCTTGCTGCGGTGGACTATAGTTCTGCTGCAGAGATTGCTCGTAAATCGGTGGTGGTGGACCAGAATTCTGCTGCGGTGGTGACCCATAGTTCTGTTGGGGTCGTGGCCCATAGCTCTGCTGCGGTCGTGGCCCATAGTTCTGCTGGGGTGGAAGCCCATTGTTCTGCTGGGGTCGTGGTCCATAGTTCTGCTCTCTTGGGTGTCTATCAGAGTTGCTCCGTCTACCATAAAGTACAGGGGGTGGTCTCGGAAAAATCTCACCATTGACATACTTGTCTCCTACAATTACAATGCAATGATAATTTTTGAAAAGAGAGGGAAAAAATAGAGGCATTAAGAGTCAACTTAGTGGTAGTTACTGAAGAAAACTAACCTCCATATTCCTTATTTACTGGATCTATGTATGAATCTGGCAACACAAACACGACCCCCGGTAGATCTAATGATGGCAGATTTTAATAACACTGACTAAGAATCCATCGGTTAGTGTATTTGTAACAAGTGAAGCACTTACTTTTAAACTTCTCAGATGTTTCCTCTGAACACTCAACCTGGAAGCCTTGATATGTTGTTGTACTTAGTGCATATAATCTCTTCTTCGCCTCTTCCAAGCTGAGCAAAACAAATAAAGTAGGACACATGCCCTTTATCATTGTGATGCTCATATCAACAGTAAGCTGCACTTGTAAACAACTAAAACAAAGTGGTCTACAGAACATGATAATACAATCATTTCCACAAGGCCCAGGTCTTGTAAGCAACTACAAAAGGATAAATGTATATTTATGGAATAAAAAACTCCCACAATGTAAACTTAAGCCACAAAATAAAGTTCAATGCCAGAGCAATCAAAAGGCAATAGTAATACAAAAACAACCATTTCCAGCAAAAAGAAATATCATCTCCATACATCGAAACCAATTTTCAGCAACGAAAGTACGAAACTATATTAACCTGCAAGAAATACATGCATTGCTCATTTGCTCCCTTACCCTATTGCAAGTGAAATTAAAATACAGGAACACCGTGGAATTCATAAAGGAGCGATTTACTTGCCAATTCACTATTCTATTTGCTATAAAATATTTAAGGAATAATAAAAAAAATTAACGAGAGAGAGATATGGATGCAATGGTGACCTGCCGAAGACTTGCGCAGCTGTATTGACATAGGTATCAATCATCTGATCGCGAGTAATATTGGAATCCTTGGGGAAATCCATAGTGATTAGCCAGTGTTTGTAATCACATCCTTCAAATAGGATAGTGTCGGGTCCGATTTCGTCTGTCTCCGGGTCGAATGCCTTTCGTGAGAGTGTAGCGGTTGAAGTGAAGAACCGCGTCGTCAATTGGGCAGGGGAGAGAGTGGGGGTAGGGGTAGAGCGGGGTGTTGAAAGAAGGCAGAAGGAAATTGGTTTGGAACATCGCAGAGAGCGGTGGAGGGAAATTGAGAGAGAAAGAGCACGGCGGAGCCGGAGAGGGTGAATGGCCATTGGCACTCAGGTTATTGCACACACAGTGAGAGGGTTTAGGGTTTTGGAGGGTACAGAACAGGAGAAGAAGCCCTTCTAAGTTCTAATTCAGGATTCAACAATAACCTTTTAACTACAGTATTTTTGGTTCGTCTATATAAAACAAGCTCACAAATTTTTCACAAAATATAATTGAGGGAAATTTGTTTCATAGTTTTTGTCTCTTCTTAAAAGCTCAAATTAATAACTAATCAAATAAATTTTGTGATGTTTAGATAAAATAATTAATATTGATCGACTAATATTTTTTTTTTAACATTTTCAATCTGACTTGAATTCATGATCTCATAACTTACCGTGCTTCAACCACTTGAACTACCACACTCCATATTTATCTTTCATTTGACATAAGTGAGGGGTACAATTCCAATAACTTTTTTTCCTTATTGAAGCATTTGGATTTCTCCGGCTTGATTTTTCTCACCTTTCCTTATTGCAACGTTTGGACTTCTCTGACTGATTTTTCGGTTCTTTTGAGTGTGGGTTTATCTAAAACTTTTTCCAACTTTTCCCTATTTTGAAATATGATATCTGAATCCAATCATTAGATTTTTCTTCGGGAATCTGGCTTATCTGCACGCGTGGTTTTCACTCGTCGTCTTATTGGGATTTATTGTGTATACAAAAGGTTTTCTCAGAAAGTTTGCAGGTGTTCTTTCTTCCGATTGGTTGAGGACATTTTGGGGGTTTTTTCGTCTAAGCCTTCTCTCAAAATATGGCGGTGGTGGTTTTACATTGGGATGTGGTTTTGTGTTCCCATTGTTTTACAAGAGTGGTTTTTGTGCTATATAAACAGACGTGGGTTCTCAAATGGTTATCCACACTTTTCTCACACTTTCTCTTTTCCACTGCTTCTTCTTGCTATTCCACCATGGCTGATGGTATTCATGAAAATTTTCAAAAAATCTCAATCTCTGAACAAACAAATATGGTGTTGGCAAAAACAGATCTTGTGGTCCCTCAGAATGTTCTGGTGATGCGGTTTGTGTCAAGGCGTGTGTTTGGTATGCGTGAACTGTGGGACCTCCTGAGGCGAAGCTGGAATCTGAAGGGGTCGCTTTTGCTTTCCACTGCTGGCGAGGGGCTTTACCTCCTAAAGTTTTCTGAAAAAGCTGAAATGTCAGATGTTCTTGATCGTCAACCATGGAACATTCGAAAATCTTTACTCTCTATGGCGGTGCTCTGTGGCACTGAAAAGCCCTCCAACATTAATCTGTGTTTTGTCCCTTTCTGGGTACAGATTCACGGTCTGCCGATACATGCAATGAGTCGGGAGATTGGGTTTAGGATTGGAAATGTTATTGGGCAAACTCTGGATGTTGATGCGAAGGAGGGTGAGATTGCTTGGGGCGAATGTCTTCGTGTCCGGGTGAAGGTAAATGTCACTCAGCCTTTGTGCCGGTTCTTCTTTGTGACGGTGGAAGAGGACTGCATGCCTGTTATTTTCAGGTACGAACGCCTTTCTGGCTTCTGTAGCCTTTGTGGATACTTGGATCACTATATTGGAAACTGTAAACTGGCTACTGGAAGGTCGGAAGAGTGGCGATCTAGCCATAAGGTTTTCCCAGACTGGCTTGGTGCTGAGAAACATAAGAGTCCAAAGGAAGAAGAGCTGGAGGTATTTTTTAGGATGATTCAAGATGACGGTGATGAACATGCAAGGGTTCCAGTGGAAACTCAAGAGGAGATCTGTGTCATTGACAAGGGCAAAGAAGTTGTAACAGAAGAAAGGGCGAATGATCTTAGTCTTAGCTTTAAGGCCCCTCCAAGACAGGTTGTCCAGTCTTTTGAGGAGCTTATGCCTCGTCTTACTCTCTTTGAAGGAGGAGTCTATGCTCCTGGGGAAACTACAAAGGGTCGCTTTGACCCCCAATCTGGTACGTATTTGACACCACTCACGTTTACTATCCCCCCTGGCTTTGAACACCGTGTTTTTTCAAAAGAACCTCTTTATGGTGTTGAGAATGGCAAGGATTATAGGGTTACTCACCAATTGGGCCAAGACTTTCGGGCACTGGATTTTACCTCCTATATTGAAATCATTCATGAGGGTGAGGTCCCTTATGTCCCACGTGTGGAAGAATTGGTCCAAAACTGTGTGGCTGTGCCGGCAGCTGAAGATTTGGGACATGCAAATGAAAACTCGGCTGATTTGGCCTCTGTTAACAGTAATATACTACCATGCAGGAAAAGGCCTTTAAGGGAGAACAGTGGAGACATCATGGGCTTTTGGGGAGCTGGACCTGGATGGTCAGAGGGGGAGGTTGTTAAAGATTTGGGCGGCCTCTTCAAAAAGGCAAAAAGTATGATTGAAGTTTTTGGAGAGCCGATTGTAACTTCTGGTATGGCGGAGGTTGAGGTGACTCAACCCCGCCGATATGAATGAGCATCATATGTTGGAACGCACGAGGTCTTCGTAGTACTCGTGCGTTCGGTAATCTGAATAGTTTAGTTTCTAGTTTCCGTCCTTCTTTACTATTTATTTCCGAATCAAAATGTGCATCAGCTAGGGCAAATTTTCTTAAGACTTTGTTGGGTTATGATGGTTGTTTTGCTGTTAATGCATGTGGCTTTTCTGGTGGTTTGATTCTCTTCTGGAAATCTTGGAATGTACATATTTTATCTTACTCTCAAGGACACATCGATGCTTTAATATATTCTCACGGTACTTGTTGGAGATTTACGGGTTTTTATGGTCATCCAAAGCTGGAAATGCGCCAATTTTCTTGGGATTTGTTAACAAGACTTAAATCCTATACACATATTTCTACAAAGGCCTGGATTGTAGGAGGGGATTTTAATGAAACACTTTATCATCATGAAAAAATGGGGGGAATTCGAAATCCTGTATCTCGAATGCTTAAGTTTCAAGAGGCTTTGGACCTTAATAATTTGATGCCTTTAATTACTTCTGGTCCTAAATTCACATGGTTTAACAAAAGAGGTAAAGAAGGTTTCATCAAAGAAAAGTTGGACAGGTTCATTGCCAATGAAGAATGGGTTTCTATTTTCCCTCGGTTTGAAGCTGTTGCTTTGGATTTCTTAGGCTCGGATCACAGACCCATTATGATTTCATGCGCTCAACATTTATATGGTAAAAAAAACTCAAAGAGCCGTGTTTTCCGATTTGAAAATTATTGGATAAAGAAATCCAATTTTCAGCAAGTTGTGGAAAAAGTTTGGGTTAAGAAGAAAGCTAATACAGACCTAAGTGAGAATCTGGCTCAATGCGGACGTGAATTTCAGAAATGGGATCGTGGTAGAGGGGGTCTTTTGAAGGATCGTATTCACAAGGTTAAAGACACATTAACGACTGTCCTGAACAATGAAAGTACAATTCCGGATATTAAAAGGGTTAGTCAGCTGGAGAAAGAACTTGATAAATTAGTATCACAAGAAGAGTGGTATTGGAAGCAGCGTGCTCGTATTTCCTGGCTTCAAGAGGGGGATCGAAATACTAAATTTTTTCATCGACAAGCTACAAGAAGGCAGCGGATAAATAGGGTGTCTGAACTGCAAACGGAAGCTGGAAGTTGTGTCTTTCATGACAAAGATATTCAGCAAGTCTTTGTGCAATACTATCATGATCTTTTTCAAACAAGTTGCCCAAGATATGAGGACATTTATAATGCTACTTGTGATATCCCGATTAGTATCAATTCTACTGAAGCTGATCATCTTGAGGCCCCTTTTACTAAGGCGGAAGTTTGTAAAGCTGTTCGGGATCTTAATCCGTGGAAAGCACCAGGACCTGATGGATTTCCGGCCTCTTTCTTCCAAACCAATTGGGCAATTGTTGGAGATGAGGTAACTGATCGTATTCTTGATATCCTTAATAATGATGCATCATTAGAGAAGTGGAACCATACTATCATTACATTAATTCCAAAAGTTAAAAGTCCGAAATTGGTCACCCAATTCAGACCTATAAGTTTATGTAATGTTAGTTACCGTATTCTGGCAAGAACAATTACTAATAGGCTTAAGAGCATTATGAATGGTATTGTGGATCAGTTTCAGAGTGCTTTTATTCCAGGAAGACTCATTTCGGATAATATTTTGGTCGCTTTTGAAGCAATGCATTGGATTCGGATGTCAAAAAATCAGGAGGGTTATGCGGCACTCAAGCTGGATATGAGCAAAGCATATGACAGAATAGAATGGACTTTTCTGTATAAAGTTATGCATTGCATGGGTTTCTCTCCGAAGTGGATTCGTCTTATTTCCAGTTGTGTATCTTCAGTCTCCTACAGTATCAGGGTTAATGGTGCCATTTCGGAGTCCTTCAAACCTACTAGGGGGCTACGACAGGGTGATCCTCTTTCACCCTATTTGTTTGTTATTTGTGCACAAAGCTTGTCTTCTTTAATCTCCAAAGCTATTGCTCTTAAAGAATTGTCTGGAGTTAAGATAGCCAGGTCAGCTCCTGTTTTGTCTCATTTGTTTTTTGCGGATGATAGTTTGATATTTTTGAAGGCGTCACAGCATGATTGCTCACATCTTAAGAGATGTCTTCAAATTTATGAAGCTGCCTCGGGTCAATTGATTAATTTTGATAAATCCACGATATTTTTTAGTCCAAAAACAAGGGAGACTAATAAGGATTTGATAAAGCAAGTTTTGGGAGTTCGGTTGACGAGTGGCCATGATTTATATTTGGGCCTTCCTACTTTTTCCGCAAAATCAAAACGATTCCAATTTTCATATCTTGTGGACAGGGTTAGGGCGCGAATTAATGACTGGAGTCACAAGTGTTTTTCAGAGGGAGGAAAAGAAGTTCTTATTAAAGCAGTTCTGCAAGCCATCCCTACTTATGCCATGTCCTGTTTTAGAATTCCAGTGTCGGTTTGTTCGGAAATAGAGAGATTAGTTGCTTCTTTCTGGTGGGGAACCAACACGGAGAAGAGAAAGATTCATTGGAAACGATGGCATGATATGTGTATATCAAAAGAAGAGGGTGGTCTGGGTTTTCGAAGCCTAGTTCTTTTTAATAAAGCCTTATTGGCCAAACAGGTGTGGAGGCTCTTGGTTAAACCAGATACACTTATGAGTACAATTTTTAAAGCTAGATATTATAGGCATATGAATGTTATGGATGCGGAATTGGGTTCGAATCCCTCCTTTATTTGGAGGTCTCTTGTGTGGAGTAGAGAAATCATAGAACAAGGGAGTCGATGGAGGATTAGCAATGGGGCTACGATTAAAATTTTTAGAGACAGATGGCTTCAGGATCAGAGTGATGGGTTCATTAAGTCCAGAATCGCAAGTGCCTCAACTGTTGACAGGTTTTTACTTGACAATTATTCTTGGAATGTGCCCTTAATTAATGATGCTTTCTTGTCATATGAAGTTGAAGCTATTTTGAAGACACCCCTCATGGGTAGGAATGTTGAAGATCAGCGGTTTTGGCCTAAGAATTCTTCTGGTCAGTATTCTGTTGCTTCTGGATATAAAATGGCTAAAGACATGGAGCGTTTTTCAGAATTGGTGCATATTCCTGGTCCATCTCGAAAACCGGCTTTCCGGCAATTGTGTGAGATCTTTTGGAAACTTAAATCACCTCCGAAAATCCGGATTTTTGGTTGGAAGCTTATTAATGATATCATTGCCACGGAAGGGAATCTCCTGAAGCATCATGTGCCTATTTTTCCGGTTTGTATTTGTTGTGGTGGCTCAGATATTGAATCTCTGCATGTGTTTTTCAGATGTCAATTTGCAAAACAAGTTTGGAAGCAAGTTGGATTATGGGAAAGTCTAAAGCCCTTCATGATTGGTAGTATGACTGATTTCTTTATTAAAGCATGGGAAAAATTAGAATCTGATCAGTTTACTTTTGTTCTGTTTATAATATGGGCCATCTGGAAAGAAAGATGCAACTGGGCTCATACAGAGGATTGGATTTTAAAAAGAAACTATCAGGGTACTGCCATGTTTAAAGTCGATTGGGCTATTAATTACTGGTGGGATTTTTGTGATAAGGGTTTGCTTACTTCTCAAAAAGTGTCTCAATATACAAAGGAAGGTTTCTCTTCACAGGAAGACTCAAGTTGTCTCCTATACACAGATGCTGCTTTCAATCTGGTTAGTAATTTTTTTGCAATTGGCTATGTTCTTATTAAAAAGCATAATTCTATCATATGGGCTGGTTGCAAAAGAATTAATAATCCTGGTTCTATTGTCGGAGCTGAGTTGAAGGCATTAGAATTTGGACTATCTGAATGTATTAGACATAAGCGGCAAGTTGATGGTATAAGGACTGATTCTAGTATTACAATTGAGGCCATTAGATCGGATTTATCTCTTGATGGGCTGGAAAACTACATAGTTATTCATATACAGAAGATGTTGGCTACTATCCTAGTGTGGGATTATCAACATGTTCCTCGACATTATAATGGAGTAGCGCATGCCGTAGCACAGTTGGCTCAACACTCGTTCACGCCTCAAGATTGGTCTGAAGAGAGTATCCCACGAAATATCAAGGAAATGTTGTAATTAGTTTTTTTCCATCCTTAAGGTTTCCTTGTATTTTGTTCTCAAAAAAAAAAAAAAAAAGTGAGGGGTACAATTCTTTTCCTATAAAAACACACTTTTCTTATTTGAAATTACATTTTTTGTATTTAATATCAGTGTCAAATAAAAGATACGGAGTATAATAACTGACTGACTGATATATTCTATATTAAAATTTTGATACGAAGTGAAAATTCTACACACATTTTTTTGCAATTCGCACGGGTGTTCTCATAATTTTAATTTTTTTAAAATAATTTATACGGTGCATATTTGTACACGAGACTCACCGAGAATTTAAATGTTTATATAAAGAATTTGTAATTAAGACAAAATGATTTTTTTTATGTAGTCTCTAAATTCTGACACGTGTACCAAGTAAAATGGTTGTGAAATACTGAAATGCCACCAAATGCATTAAAGCAAATTGACATTTTGTTAAACTGATCGAACTATATACCAAGGGCCTAAAAAAATGGGGGCTCTCTCTCTAAAAAAAAATGCTCCCCCCTCTCTTTAGAAAGCTTAGAAAATAAGCCACCGCCTTTCACCATTTGCGCTGCCGTGCACCGCTTCTCACCATACATCTGCGCTGCCGTGTACGCCGCTTCAGTCGTTGCTGGTTTACGGTGTAAGAGTTGAGAGGTCATAATTGCCTACACAAGTCCGTGTCGTTAAACTACTCCACCGAATCACCGCGTTCGTTCGTCAGTTAACCAGTTTCGTCTCCTCAAATCTACAAGCTCAAGGAGTCTTTTTAAGGTTTAGGTGGGATCAATGGGTGTCCCTCCCCGACGGCGCTACGGTGGCCGATTGAGTGAGTCACACATTGATCCCAATTTATTGTTTTTTTCTAGTTTTTTAGCAGTTTAATTTCTAGTATTTTAGTTTGTTTAGTTTTTGTTGATTCCTCTATTTCGTGTGGTTTCTCCTCGCCTAGTGCGTTTTTTCCCTCCCTGCATGGGTCCTTTTTTTGTTTTCTGAGTTTTTGACTTTTTGTGTTGGATTGGTCTTGCCTTTGGTACTTTTAGTGGACCTATGTCTTTTCTTTTTTCTCTATATTTCTTGATACGGATATACCTTAGTGTGGGGTATTTTTTCGTTTGAGAATGGAGATCTGATCGTAGTTGTGGGCATTGGTTGCACTCATCTCTCCACTTCCTCACGATTGGAATGGAGCAGCTGTCGCTTTGATCCTTCTAGGTTGAAGATGGTCCTGTGTGGGTTATGATGTACTGATCTTGTTCTATTTTCTTATAACCCTTCAAAAAAAATTGACATTTTGTTGTACCAAAAATTTGTGACAACTCTTAATAAATTAAATTAAATTAAAAAAAGGAAGGACAGAAACAGGTGAGGACATAAAAAGAGAGAGGAGAATGATGCCAATTGTGCATCGTAACACACACCCGTTCTTCCATTATGGTGGAAGGGACCTCTCTTTTCATTTTCAACTTGAGAGCCAGCCAGCCAGCGATATACACACTCACATCATTATTTTCCTGCCAACACACACCTGTTTATATTTTTTTTTCTTTTTCTACCTGAATATCTGGTACCCATATTTTCAATAATTATTTATAAATAAAATAATAATTTGAATAAACAAATGATGTTAAAGGTTGAAGACAAAACATCGTTAATAATATTATGGAGTATTATTATTTTTAAAAATAATACAAAAACAATGAATTTGTCAAAATGTTGGAATTGTTATGCTCAATAATTAATCATGCTCCGTATAATACTATTAATAGAAAATCATGCTTGGCACGATTTTATAATTGAGATAAAAGTTCACTAATAATCCGTATAGAGCAAATCGCACAATTATTTTATAAATGGCCTAATGGCAACAAAAAACCAAATATTTTCTCGAGTTTGCTTATTTCAATCGTCATCTTTAAAAATCGATCCACTTTGTCACCATTTTGTTGCTTATGTTGGATTTTTAGCTAATTTGTAAAATTAATTTATAATTAGGTGATACTTACAAAGTCATTGAGGTAGGGGAGGAAGGGTTTTACTTTTATATTTAAAAATTAAGTTTTGAGTTCTAAAAAATTTATATTTAAAAATTAAGTTTTGAGTTCTAAAATTTTACATCGATTTTATTTTGACATTTTTTTTATTAGTTTTTACTTTCAATTTTAATAGCCGACTTTTAAAATTATCCAAAACCAATCTTTTCAAATGTATTGATTTAAAATAAAGTTATTTTTTTTATAATTTTCAATTAACAATAATTTAATTTCATTCAATTTTACCCATTAATTTAACATAAAGTTTGATATTTTTCTATTAAAAAAAATTCAAAAGAAATATGGTAAGAAACAAATATTACTCCATCTGTCCACATCGATTTTATTCATTTGTTCCACTTGTTGTTCCATCGTACCAAATTTTTATATATGTCGTCCTCAGTTTTATATATAACGTTGATTGTTTTTTTTGAATTCTTTTTTTCCTAAAAAGTGTATGTTACTGTATTGAAAAGTGCAACATCGTTTTTAATGAAAAATGTATGTTACTATATTGAAAAATGCAACGTCGTTTTTAATGAAAAATGTAAATTATTATAAGTGAAAAATGTAAATTATATTAATGAAAAGTGTAAGTTAATATAACTGAAAAGTGTAAGTTATTATAATTGAAAAATGTAAGTTATTAATATTATTGTAAAGTGTAAGTTATTATTACTAAAAAGTGTAAGTCACTATAAATGAAAATAGGGTTAATAACTAAAAGAGTCATATCACCCTATGTTTTTTCTAATAGAGCCTATTATAATTTTTTTAATCTAATAGAGTCAAAATTGATTTTTTGAGACAATCGTGCCCTTCCCCCATGTTTTGAAATTTCGAATATATCAATTCAAAATAATTAGTCAACTAACCATCCAATCAATTCTTAAATGCATTCTCTCTAATTCCCGGAAATCTTTCACCTTCTAAAATATAAAAATTTCCTAAAAGATAGCTATCTCCATTTATTTTGTTTCTAAAATATAAAAATTTTCCTAAAAGATAGCTATCTCCATTTATTTCGTGTAATCTTGTTAAGCTGAGGGTTTTGAGAAATCTGCAAATTCAATTACCTTAAAGAAATCTGCATATTCCAATGCATATTCCATCACAAAAAAAATCTGCAAATCTGCATATTGAAGTTCGTGTGAATTACGTTCACTATTATGCAAACTAAAGTGCATTTCGACAATTTTGCATAAAAACATGCAAACTAAAGTGCAGTCTAAACATATGTATATTGAAGTTCATGTGAATTACGTTCAGGAGTATGCAAATTAAAGTGCATTTTAATAATATGCATATTGAATTACATATGAATGACATAAAAGGTATCGTCATTTCAATGCATATTCCATCACAAAAGAATCAGTACAACCAACAACGTAAACAAAACTAAAAAAAAAAAGTACAGATCAAAGCCTAAACAGAAAATTCAATTACCTTAAACTTCAAATCAAAATCCAACAAAACCTCAATCCAGAGGAACCTCCACGTCGCCATCAATAATCTCCTGCTGCAAGTCCTTGGGGTCTTTTCCATCAAACGTACAACCAACAGAGACGCAGGTACCCAAAATTTCATTCACGGTACCACTCAAGTTCTTCGCAATAGATCTGGAGCTCATCACCTTCGCAGTCTCGATGACGTCATCGAATGAGATGTTGCCGTTGTGCTTGATGTTCTTCGTCTTCTTTCGGTCGCGCTCCGGCTCCTTCAGCGCCTTGATGACCAAAGCGGCGGCGGAGGGGACGACGGTGACCTTAGCCTGACGGTTTTGGACCGTGAGTTTCACGGTGACTCGGAGACCCTTCCAATCCTTGGCGATGTCCTCTCCGATCTTCTTGGGGGAAAGACCGAGTTTTATTAAGAAATTAAGAATTGATGACCAAAGCGGCGGCAGAGGAATTTGCCTAGTTGCACGTTTTATGGAAATTCAAAGATCAATTCAGTTTTAAATCACTAATTTATTTGAATTAATTAAATTAAGGGTATTGTGGGTTTTTTGGGTTCAATTTGACTCTATTAAAAAATTATTAAAGTTGGTGTTTCTATTAGCTAAATGGGTTCTAATAGTGGGTTCAATTTGACTCTATTAAAAAATTATTAAGATAGTACAATTGAAAAGTGTAACACCGTATAACTAAAAGATGGAATATAACATTATCAAAAGTGTAAGTCAATATAATTGAAAATATTATTAAAAAAATAAAAAAAGTAAATCGACAATTGAAAAGTGCAACACCATATAACTAAAATATGCAATATAACATTACAAAAAAAATGTAAGTTAATATAGCTGAAAATATTATTGAAAAGTGTAAGTACATAATAAAAAAACGTTGATTGATCAAGATCAATGTAGGTGCATGGTGTACTTAAAAAACGTTGATTGATCAAGATCAATTTAGGTCCATGGTGTACTTGAGTGCACACCTACCGGATAAGATATGAGACTATAAATTTATAACTGAAACTAGTGATTTCATTCCCAAATTGTGTGTATATTTCCTTTTTATTATCAAAATTTCAAAAATTCAAAATTTTAAAAGTCAATTTTAGAAACCCCAAAAGTAAACATTCCTAACCGTCAAAACTTCCCCAAAAAATTGTTCAGTAATTGTGCTTAAACAAATCATTATACACTCGTGACTTTGAGTGAACACTAATTAACGCAAATTTACTCGTGCAAGGAAATCTATAACAAAAATATAATACTGGTTCACCATGTTTTCACACTTGCGAAGAAATATTAAATAAAATAAAAGGTAGAATGATGATAAAAGAAATCCACTATTCACTATTGTACCCAAACTTCCTAACTACACATTTTGCATTTTCATTTTAATTGAATTATTAAAGTAAATAGCAGACGATACGCGTGTCGTCACCACCGTTCAACCGATTCGGAATCATGATCGAACGATCCAGGTTTCTTGCAACTCTTCATCCTTAACAACCCATACAATTTTCGAAACTCCTTAGGCACCGTTTCCTTCCAGGCGGAGCCACCACCCTCCTCCGACATAGACGGCGGCGCTGGAGACGATGCGGCGCTGTCAGTTACCCGCGCTGTTACCTTTCCGGCACTCCTGTTGTTCGATTGCAGAGCGCAGATCACCGATTTCAACGCCCGGCTTGGCGACGAGCGGTTCACTAACATCAATTCACTGATCTCCGCCGGACTCATCGTCAAACCGCTTTGGAATATTTCTTCTACTTGCGGAAACAATTTATGCTCCTTAACTCCTAAATAATTGCTAGCCAGATTTTTGAATGAATTGAAATTACACATTGGGAAATGAATGTGCATATCGATTCTCCCCGGCCGCAATAAAGACGAATCAATCCCCTCTTTACAGTTCATCGTGAAAATCATAATCCTCTCATCCTGTGAATTCAATAGCCCGTCCATGAAATTCAGTAGACCCGATGACGTAATCCGCCCCCTCGGTTTCTCCGATACATACCGATCCATATCCTCAACGACGATCAGAGACTTACAAGTGGTTTGCAACAGAAGCGAATTGAGATCTGATTCATCGGCGATTTGCGATAGATTGACGTTGTAAACGTCGAAGTTGAGCAGATTTGCCGTCGCCGCGATGAAACTGGATTTTCCCGTACCGGAAGGACCGTAGAGGAGATAGCTGCGCTTCCAAACCCTGCCTAATTTGTGGTAATACTGTTTCGATTTAAGAAACGTTTCCAAATCGTGACGAATTCTGATTTTCAAATCCGCGTCGAGAACAAGCGAATCGAAATTCGTTGGGTGGTTGAACGGAACCGATTTCCACTTGCCGTTGCAATTATTGTAAATCTTCAACTCTTTCCCTCTCTGTTCCATGTCATCGGAAACCGTGTGTATGTGTTGGAGATAAGGTTTCAGAATTCTGCGCCTATCCTTCTTTTTGATTCTCAACACGAAACTCCGAGAAACAATCTGGTTTTGATCGTCTCTTTCCACTTGATTGATCCATGAAAGCCGCGCCCCGAGGAAGATATCCGGAACGGCCTGATTGTCGTCGAGAGCGAGAACGATGTCGTTTGGCTTTTCACCGGAGAAGAGGTTGGTGAAATCGGAATCCTCCAAGGAAGCCAATGAATTTACATAGAGCGAAATTCGCCGGTAAAACAGATTCTCCTGCAGAGTTGAATCGTTCAACTCGGGGACTTTGAAGTGTTGGTGGACGTGAACTCGGTCTTCCACCCACTCAGCCCATTTCCTGACGGCGAATATGAGAGCAGTCCGGTGCAGAAAGAATCGAAACATAAATAATAAACATATAATCGATAAACATATCAAGAACAAATTCACGACAAACATCACCATATACAGTTAAGGAATCTCTTCCCAATTTTTCCCTTTTTCTAGTGAGAGAGAAAAGTAATTAGAAGGCTTATATAGAAGACGGTTATTCGGCAGCAAGAAAAAGGAATTCGAAATGAATACAAAGTGGTGCTGATGAAATTCGATTCCTTTTATGATTTTGGGCCAGAATTATTTTTTGGAATAAAGCTGAAATTTTCTTTTTCTTTTTTGTTTCTTTTACTAGTGGAGGTTGGTGCAGTTGGTCCCAATATATGTATAAATATATATAATACAAACCATACTTTCCAGCCAAGAATTAGCCACAAGAAATTATTGTATGATAATGTTTTTAATACTAATGGACTGTATTAGAGTACACGCCAAAAGTGTTTGATGAGATATTGTTGGGATTAGTTTTGATATATTTCACTACAAAAGTGCGTTGAGGATTTTATTTTTTTCATTAAAGCACACTCTTTGTGATGATTAACTAATTAATTAATCAAAAGGAAATTTGTAAATTGGAGTATAAATTATATGATAAAGGAAATACATTTAATTTAGATATGAAATTCTATCGGAATCAAAAGTCATATTTGTATAATATCAAGTCCTATTATAATGGAATCCAAGATTTCTTTTTCTTTTTCAAATCTTGTTGAGAAAGTCAGAGTATGTAATCCTTGTAGAATTAGGTAATAAAAGAGGTAAATGGTCAAATATGTGAATAATTTTGTCAAAGTGTATGAGATACGGCTTAAAAATTGTAATTGATTCTTAACCTCTCTCTCATATTTCGAAAGTCGTGACCTCATGATATTAGGTACGAAACTATAGAGAGTGCTTACAAATTGTAATTGACTTTTTTTTCTTTTTTTTTTTTTTGCGCTACTGCAAAATACTTTAAACTAAAATTTGAAATTTCATCTTTAAGAGTAATTTATTTCAATTTTCCTATCTCAATATTCAATTTTCCTATCTCTATCAGTATTGTTTACTTGCACCCCTCATCACTTGCACAAATATCTTAAATTTTAAAAATTAAAAATATTTAATAAAAAACTTTAGACAAAGTGTGCACTTGAGTGTACAGTGCACATATGGACTGGTTTTTTTTTTTTTTTTTTGAATTTTCGCATTCTGCATGCTAGGCTATTGCTAGCCCATTGCCGCAACCATTTGTTTTTTTTTTTTTATTATTTATTTAAATATCATTTTATAATGTATTCAATTGAAATTATATTGAATTTTTTTTTACTTTAAAAAGTACGTGAATTTATAAAATCTATAGAGTCCATACGAGTTTGACTGACTTTTTTTATTGATTTATATGGATTTTCATAGAATTCACATAATTGTGAAATATTTTTTTTATTGATTTACATAGATTTTCATAAACTCCAATATTAATACAAAGAGTTT
Source organism: Galeopsis tetrahit (assembly GCA_963675135.1). Lineage (NCBI taxonomy): Eukaryota > Viridiplantae > Streptophyta > Magnoliopsida > Lamiales > Lamiaceae > Galeopsis > Galeopsis tetrahit. Next base: position 91,038,473 of record OY776121.1, read on the forward strand.
TTTTTACAACGTGAAGTCTTTTTTTAAAAAAATTAATATTATATATATATATATACATATTATATAAAATATTTTATCAATAATATATATATATATATATAAAGTTTATATATTAATTCGAGCGGGTCGAATACCGGCGGGTCGGGCATAAGACTCGAACCCGACCCATACTTAATACGGGGCGAATCTGACCTGACCCAAAGTTCGTGGGTGGTGTGGGTATCTGCGGGTCGGGTCAATATTGCTATTCCTACGTCTATTCTTTCGTCTTCAAAGCTCTCTGAGAGAATCCGTTGAAATCTCTTATTTTTAGAAGAGATCTTGGATAGTGCAATTTATTTATATTTTTGGGGGAAAATCCAACAAAATTCATAGAGTATTAAAATCTATAAAGTGTTGAATACCTAAAGATTTTTAAAGACTTTTTAAAATCCGTATTGAATATCTCAGAATTTTAAAAGACTTTTTAAAATCCGTATTGAATATCTCAGAATTTTAAAAGACTTTTTAAAATCCCAATTGAATACCCTCATACTTTCAAATTCTTTATTTAGACTGTTTTCATACTCGTTAAATATATAATTTTATTAATTGTATATAATAAAATAATAAAATAGTTCATAAAAAACTATTTAATTTCACTATTCAATTTTTAAAGTGCAACACAATATTTATTAAAAAATGTAAATTGAAATAACATAAAAGTATAACACAATATTTACTAAAAGTATAAATTAGTATAACTGAAAAGTGCAACACACTATTATTAAAAAGTGCAAGTTAGTATAACTAAAAAATGCAACACAATATTAATGAAAAATGTAAGTCATTATAACTAAAAAGTGCAACACGATATTAATGAAAAGTGTAAGTTCCTATAACTAAAAAGTGCAACACAATATTATTAAAAAATGCAAGTCAGTATAACTGAAAAATGCAACACAATATTAATGAAAATTGTAAGTCATTATAACTGAAAAGTGCAACACATTTTTATTAAAAAGTGCAAGTGAGTACAACTGAAAAATGCAACGCAATATTAATTGTAGGTCCCTAAGTTGAGTTTAATAACGAGTAAGCTAGTGAAAATGTCTAGAGGGGGGTGAATAGACTTTTCAAAAATCTTTCGATATATCAGAATTACAATGTGCGGAATACGAAATTAACAATGAGCCCAATTAAAGTTTATACTCAACTTATTTCGAGAACTCTGTTTCAGTGTTTACTCAACTTGTCTTGTTCAGTTATGTATGTTTAACAAGTAAACAGTTAATCAATTAATCAACAAACAAAACAGTAAAGTAAATCAAACACGAGATTTATAGTGGTTCGACAACTTGTCTACATCCACTCTCACAAACCCAGTTGTGAAATTCTTATTAACTCGTCCAATGGAGTAATATGTTCTTGTAGCTTTAAGTCCCAAGAAATAAGACTTAGATCTTCTCGATTATATCTCCAGATATATCTTCGATCTTACTAGCTATTTTACAAGTAACTAGCAACTTGAAACAGTAAACGAAAATAAAACTTCTCTTCGTTCAGTAGTAGCCTTCTTCGATCTTCACTTGTCTTGCGTAGCTTCTTTCTGAACTTCAATCTCTGAGAGTATTTCTTCAATAAGCTTTTGTAAGTAGTTGTTATCAATATTTCAGTAGTCTTTAACCAATGAATACCTTGGGGTATTTATAGACTTCTAATTCCAAGAACTTTCAGTTGTATAACAACCTTTCTTGAAAACTAACTTGTAACTGTTCTCCATATCCTTTAACGCGTTTCTTCAGTTAATTAGTTATTCCTTAACTAACTCTTCAATCTTTATCTTCAACACGCTTTTGTAACTAACTTTAAGTTGACCTGTCTTGTTTAAGTCGCGCACCTGTCTTGTCCTTCAGTAGTAGACTGCGTCTTCTACTTGTCTTGTGCAGTAGACTTCTTCAGATTACAACATAGAACTAATCTAGTCCTATCATCTAATCCTAACAAAACTATTACATTACATTAAGCTCTTGTTACAAGCTTAGTCAACTTAGAAAACTATACAATGAATATGAACTAATATAAACGAAACATGAGCTTCTATACATCTTGAATAGCTCAATATAAAACCTATCAAGTATACAAAGTACTTATAAACTGTACTTGTCTTTTTTTCATACTTATCTTTTGAAACTATTACTTGTCTTTTGAACTCTACTGGTCTTGTACAAGATGACTTCTCTTAACTAGACTAGATCAGTCAATACTTAGAAAATATTCAAATCTTCTTTTGGCTTATCAAAACTTTATCTTTTATCTTTTATCATCATCTAGGACTTGTTCTAGGATTCATATCCCAACAATTTCCCCCTTTTTGATGAAGCCAAAACTACTTGAATCTTTTCATAATAGTAGACTAGTTAAGTAGTTATCTTGTCTTTAAACATCAAATAGTACTTATCTTTTCATTCATTTCGAAACAAGATCAGTAGATATTACAAATACTTAATCAAAATAAAATAAGACTAAGTATCAGAGCAAAAACAAAAATTAATCTGATAAAGTGCCTTCTTAAGAACTTGGAACACCAAAAGCATCTAGTAGCCTTTTGTGAATGATAGTCATGTGTTCTTCAGTTTCGATCTTCTCTTTATCCAGCAAGTCTTCTTCAAACTTCTTGATATGATTGTAATCGATCCTCTTTCCAGAACCTAACATCGGAGTAATCCATTTAGGAAAGATAGGAACAAGAATATTAAAACTTACCGCAGTTGCAATCCTCATGATCAAGTTCCATAGATTCCGATCTTGAGTTTCCATGAACTTATCAAAAATTGCGTATAACTCTTCTTTGCTCTCTGGATCTCCAAATTTGCGAATAATCCAATGATCCAACTCCCACTTCATCTTGACTTTGAACCATGTATCTCTATGTTCATTGTCGATGAAATTATCAATGTAGGCATCTTCTACTTGATCTGGATCAGCTTTTAACTTCAGCAATATCTTGATATGCTTTCCTAACAATTTCTTGTTAGCATAATGATCATCTTCCAGCTTTTGCTTCTTATGAAGAGCTTCAACCTCTTCATCACCAATATCAGCTAGAATATCTCCTAATTCTTCTTTCTTCTTCTCTAGAACAAGTTTTCTCTTGACTTGTCTAGTCTGAACTTCAACTTCAGGAGATGCAATACTTTTTCCTTTCAGCAGTCTTTTCTGTTCTTCAGCTTGTTCAAGATCTGCCTTCTTGACTAGCCTTCCTCTCTTGGGAATTTTAAGATCTTGTATAGCAGTTGCAGCAGTTGCAGCTTCCTTCATCTCTGGTTCAGCACTTGACTTTTCTTCAACTCTACTTGTCTCTTCCCCCTTTTTGGCTTCATCACTTGCCTTAAGAGTGAATAGACTAGTAAACCGAGTCATTTCTTCTTTCAATGCTTCCTTCATTGCTTCAGCCGCGAGCTCTATCTGTCTTTGATGCGTCTTGACTTGACTCATCTTGTCTAGACGATCAACAGTGAATTCCAATTTCTTTGAGTTAATGGCCAACTCATCTTTGAAATGAACAACTGTCTGACGCAGAAGGGTATTTTGCTTAGTCAGCTCAGTGAGAATAGCTTGAGAACGCACCAACTGATCTTGTGCTTCTCGTCTTTGCTCATCAGCTATCTCAATTTTCACCCTGTATAGTCTTTCCATCTTACTAGACTCTTCAGCTAACGACCTAGCAAATGAAATAGATCTTTTCTCAGAAAATTCAACTTGCTTCTGAAGAAAACGTTCAACTTCCGTATACAACTCTGCTCGGAAAGTTGAGTCCATTTTGTTGACCTCACCAACAATCAATTCTCTTGAGGAGTCAACAAGCGATTGGTTTTGTTCAACTAGCATGTCTTTGACCTTCGATTCTAAGAATTCTTCAATAGCAGACTGAACAGTATCTTTTAAATCCGATTTTAACTCTGTAAGATATCCTTCAGGGAAACCTTGAGTAGACGACTGAGCTCCAGTGACAACTCCTTCTTGAACTTTCTCAACAAGTTCATCTTCTGTAAACATTACAGCATCCATAAACTCATCGTCTTCTACTCCAAAGTTGAAAGAATCATCATCAGTAGACTTTCCAGACTCATCTTCTGACTGATCTGAAGTTTGAGTACCAGCTTCAACAGTTCCAGCTCTCAACTCTTCTTCCGATAGATCAGTCTGAATACCAATATCAAACATGTGCGATGCAGGCAATACATCATCTGGTACATTTAGCATTTGTTTTACCAGGGCTGTAAGAACATGAGGTGGGAGAAGTTCTGAATAATCTTGAACTCCACTATTCTCCCTTTGCTCCATCTCCCAATCCATAAAATTGGAGATACCACCCATGCCTTGTATGACTTCAAACAGATCATCAGTGGAAGATTTCTTCAATGCAACCCACGTGCATATTCTAATGAGTTTCTCAAACTGTTCTGATGAGGTGTCTATCTCAATAGACGAGAGCCTCTTCTTCAGATTGTTGCTTACTTTAGCACGAACCCTCTTCTCCCTTAAGCACATCGGATAATAGACAAGGGATTCAAATCTAACATCAGACGGGGTCTGAGCAGGTGGGGTCCCAGTCTCAGTTGTTGCAGTGGCAACTGGTGTTTTTTCTGAAGTAGATGGGTTGAGGGGTTCAACATATTCTGTTGAGGTAAGAGGGATTTGGATGGTGGTTTCTTGGGGCTTTAACATGGCTTGGTTTGGTTCGACAGTTGTAGGAGTATCAACTGTATCGTATATAGTAGTGTGTGGGGTTATGTTGGCTCGAAGTGGTTGTACTGCCAACACTGAAGAGGTTTTGGGTACAGGTTTGGCACGAGATCGAAGAGATCTGGCCTTGGTTTTAACGGGGAGAGAGAGAGGAATTGACAAAGCTCTAGAAGAAGTACCAACCCTTTCTTCTGTCGACTTGTCTGGTGAAGGACTCGACTCTCACCAGTCGATATTCATATAGTTCTTCTTCTTTCTTCTCAGGCTCTCTGTCCGAGTGTGTTTCTTCCGAGTCTCCGGCAGCCTCAATCATTGCCTCCTCTTCCACATACTGAACTAGTCTTCCACTAGTTCCAGCCTTAGCTTCTTCAGACCCTTCACTGCCCGACTCGTCTTCTCCAGAACTAGACGAGGCAGCTTCAATCATGGCGTCATCAGGATTGATCTGGACTTGTCTGGGAGCAGCAACTCTTCTAGCAGCTTGCTTTGCCAGGGCCTCCTTCTTCAAATAATGCTTAAGAGGATGAAATGGCTTGCCCTTACTCCAACTAGTCTTGTTGGCCAATAAGATGGGTAGAATCACACTTAGCTTGTTTCCAAAGCTTACATTCGCAGACACAACCCAGTTAACTGAACTGGTGTCGACTTGAACATACTTCTTGTAATACATCAACCTATCCAAGAAGAATTTCGACCAATTTCCTTCAGTGATTCCATCATGAATTATGGCCATTATCCTTGCTTTCTGAAGCGTCACAGAGTCAAAACTCCCGGTGACTCCTAGCAACATTTTTGATGCGATGTCAAGAAGAGTCTTGAATTTGTCGAGTAATTCCTTCTTCTTGACAGCAGGAATTTTTCCATCGCGATTCAACCTCAGCTGTTTTCCACAAAAGATACTCAGATACCTCAATTCTCTGCCTTCAGCATATCTCTCGATATTTATCGAACCAGATGGCAATTTCAACGATTCTGTCAAAAATTCACGAGTGATCTCCACTCTCCTTCTTCCAACAAAGGCTTCAATCGAGTCGCCTTGTCGAGTGGCAGTAGCATAAAACTCTAATACTTCCTCTTCCAGCACAACTTCAGGAAATGCCTCCAAATAAGGTCTCAAACCGCATCTGAAGCATTTTATAAGAATTTCTTTGTTGTCTTCAGTGTGATTTCCTTTGAAAAACACTGATCCCTCCACATGCACTCTTCCTTCGGTGATGTACTTACCGAGATCAAACCTTGCTTGCATGTTAGTACGCGCATCAAATATCGAAACAATCGACATAGTAGAATGATTATGAAAATTAAGAAATTTCGAAAGATCTTGAGTGCTTGAGAAGTTATGAGAATCAAGAGATAAGAACTTGTGAGCAGTTATGAACGAGTAGTATGGGTTTTGTTAAAACTTAAGTGTTGAAATCAATGGTTGAGATTGAAAGATTTGATCCAATGGACAAATATGAAAGTCCTTTGAAATTCAGTTTTACGGAATCGAGAATATTACGTGATTTAGTATTGTAAAATTTGAAATCTGCCTCTTCTATTGGTAGATAAATGGGGTGTACTTATCTGACCTAGCATAGTAGAGTTTTGGCGCGAACTAGGTATATACACCTCATTAAATGGAGTGTATAAATCCAATTCTTCGGGTTTTCAAAATTTCATTACTCAAATTACATATATATCCTTAATTCGTTTTGTTTAAGCACTTAGAGTATTTACATCATAGGAACACTTATCTTGTCCGTTCGAGTCTATCCAGAACAGACGAGTAGACTGAAATGTACCAGAAGAGTTCCCCCTTCGACTGTGCTTGTCTACCTTGAACATCAAACGACTATTTTGACCTGTCTTTTCTTGCACTACAGATTAGCCGTAATACATGTAGTCAAGTAAAAATAAGTAAGATGAATATCAATCTAGCTCAACGTTCAAGGTTCATACAAGATGATTGTTAACAAACTTAAGAGTCAACATAAGGCTCTTTAAGAAATCAAAGATTCCCCCTTAAATGTTTATTCCCTTAGTATTACCCTCAGCTTTACCAGCTTCCTCATCGGGTTGTTTGGTCAACTTGTCTGACCTTGTATACCTGTCTGTTGGGTGAGTAGACGAGTGCTCTAAGTTTTTGTGGTAACTTGTCTGTTTTTCCTTTCTTCTTAGGAATGTACCTGTCTCGTTAGTACATTGCTACATATTAGTAGGATCAAGATCAATTAGTCCTAGACTAATGCATAATTCATGAAATCGGGCCTCAGCTAATGGTTTTGTGAAAATATCAGCTCTTTGAAAATCAGTGTGAATATTTTCCATGCGAATATCCTTCTTTTCTACATGATCACGTATGAAATGATGTTTCACATCAACATGCTTACAACGTGTGTGCAGAACAGGATTTTGTGTAATGGCAATAGCACTGTTACTATCACAGAAAATAGGAACATTTGATTCATAGATATTATAATCTCTAAGCTGTTGAATAAGCCATAGTAATTGACTACAACAACTACCAGCAGCCATGTACTCGGCTTCAGTAGTAGAGGTAGCAACACTTGTCTGCTTTTTCGAAAACCATGAAATGAGTTTTGTGCCTAAGAATTGACAAGAACCAGATGTAGATTTCCTATCTATTCTACAACCACCAAAATCAGAATCAGAGTAGCCACTTAGAGATAGATCATCATTTGAAGGATACCATATACCACGATTGATGGTCCCTTTCAAATATTTCAATATCCTTTTAGTGGTTTCCATATGACTCTCTTTTGGATTAGCTTGAAAACGAGCACATACACCAACAGAAAATGCAATATCAGGTCTACTAGCAGTCAAGTATAGTAATGAACCAATAAGACCACGGTAATGAGTTTGATCAGCACACTTACCATTCTCGTCTGGATCCATCTTGTAAGTAGGTTGCATAGGTACTCCAGAAGATTTACATGTCTTAATACCATAGTTGTCTAGTAGATTACGAGTATACTTTGCTTGATTTATGAAAATCCCTTCTGGGGTCTGTTTTACTTGAAGTCCAAGAAAGTAATTCATTTCACCCATCATAGACATCTCAAATTTACTTTGCATGAGTGTTGAAAAACTTTCACTCAGCCTTTTGTTAGGTGAACCAAAGATGATGTCATCTACGTAAATTTGGACGAGTAAAATGTCTTTCCCTTCTTGTCTTCTAAACAAGGTTCTATCGACCTTGCCCTTAGTGAAACCATTTTCTAATAGAAATTGAGAAAGAGTATCGTACCAGGCTCTTGGAGCTTGTTTTAGTCCATATAAGGCCTTCTTTAATTTGTATACCTGGTTACCTTTGACTTCGAAGCCTGGGGGTTGTTCAACATACACTTCTTCCGCAAGAATACCATTAAGAAATGCACTTTTAACATCCATTTGATATACGGTAAATTTCATATAAGCAGCATATGCAAGGAACAATCGAATGGCTTCTAGTCTAGCAACAGGTGCATATGTTTCATCATAATCTATGCCTTCAGCTTGTGAATAGCCTTGGGCGACTAGTCTAGCCTTATTTCTAACGACTAAATCATTCTCATCTTTCTTATTCTTGAAAATCCATCGAGTGCCAACTACATTATGATGTTTCGGTCTATCTACAAGTTCCCAGACGTCGTTTCGAACAAACTGATTCAACTCGTCTTGCATAGCAATGATCCAATTACTATCAGCCAATGCCTCATTAATGGTCTTAGGCTCGATAGATGAGAGGAAACAGCACCAGCAAAACAGAGATGGACTAGGTTGTTCTTGCGACTCAAAGAGTTGTCGTCTAGTCTTCACACCAACAGTAGAGTCACCAATGATATTTTCAGTATCATGAGCAGATTTCCATGTATTTCTATTCTTAACAGTAGTACTATCATCTATATCATGTACAGCTTCATGCATGTCAACATCATTTGTATCATCAACAGATTTACCTGGAGTAGATGAGTCAACTAGAGCAGGCATGTCTACTGGTCTAGTAGACTTACCTTGAGCACTTACCTTCTCCTTGTCATCAGATTCGAGAGCTTTCATGAATGGATTGTATGCTTGAACGGATTCATATACCTCTGAATCTTTGTCAGATTCGATAGTTAGCTCAGTAACTTTCTCACTGATCTTGTTGACAGACGAGTCCTGTTGAGATTCATCGAAAACCACATGTGGTGTTTCTTCCACACATAGGGTAGAGTAGTTGAATACTCTGAATGCTTTGCTAGTCGAGGAGTATCCTAAGAATATCCCCTCGTCTGCTTTAGCATCGAATGCATTCAACTTGCTTTTTCCATTGTTATGGATAAAACACTTACAGCCAAATATATGGAAATATGAAACTCTGGGTTTTCTACCTTTCCATACCTCATAGGGCGTCTTACCTAGTGCTTTATTGATAGCACTTCTGTTTTGGGAATGGCATGCAGTATTGATAGCTTCTGCCCAAAACTTCTGAGGAGTATCATACTCTGTCAGCATGGTCCTGCAGGCCTCCTTAAGAGTTCTGTTCCTTCGTTCTGCTACTCCATTTTGTTGTGGTGTCCTTGCTGCACTAGTAAGGTGCTGGATGCCACGCTTAGAACAAAATTCTTTAATATAGCAGTTAATGAATTCAGTACCCTTGTCACTACGGATCTTGACAATGGACTGATTCTTCTCAACTTGTATCTTCTTCAACAAATCAGGTAGAAGTGTTTGTGTATCACTCTTCTTGTGTAAGAAGACTACCCAAGTGAACTTAGAATAGTCGTCTACCACAACAAGTGTGTACCTTCTACCGTTCAAAGTTGGAGGAGTAATTGGGCCATGTAAGTCCATATGTAGAAGTTCAAGAACTCTACTTGTTGAGAGGGTTGGAATAGATTTAAAGGAACCTTTTACCTGTTTACCTTTTTGACAGGCATCGCATACATGTGATTTGAAATAGATTTCGTTGGGTATACCTTCAACAAGGTAATCTCTTGCTATCTTATTAATCACCTTAAAGTTCATGTGACAAAGGCGTCTATGCCAAAGCCAACTGACCTCTTTGGGTGTCTTAGTAAGAAGACAAGTGTCCCGTGGACAACTATTCCAATTCACAATGTACACACTACCTTGTCTTATGCCGACGAGTAGTACGGTATGAGTCCTCTTGTCTATGATTTCGCACTTTTGACTTTTGAACTGCACTTTGTAACCTCGATCACAAAACTGTGAAACAGATAATAGATTATATTTCAAACCTTCTACGTATGATACATCTTGTATCTCTACGTCGCCATTTCGGATATAGCCAAAGCCTTTTGTGATGGCTGTAGAGCTGTCACCGAATATAACCTTTGGTCCTTCTTGCTCATGGTAGCTTGATAGAAGTGTCTTAGTACCAGTCATGTGGTGCGAACAACCACTGTCTATGTACCAACTTTCTCCTATTGAGCCACCCTTCTTGTATAGATCGAGTCGACCCTGCATTAGATGATATTTCATAATTTAGGTACCCTCCTTGTTTATTGGGGTCCTGGGGGGTTAGTCGAGTTCAATGGAATCCAAATGTACATTGGAGTCCTGAACAAGTTTGATCTTCTAAGCTTTCGACCATATTTGTTGCAAAATAAGACCTTGTTGTCCTTATCTGGCCTATCAGTCGAGTTCGGGTCTACTCTTTGGAGATAGCCTTTCGACTTAATCTCTACTTGAGCAGGCACTTGTCTATGATAGTCAGAGTAGGGTTTATATGCATTAGGTCCATACGGTTTATAGACATGTTTAGGTATTTCTTCTCCTTTGATATCATATGACAAAGGTGGAGGATATAGGACAGCTTGTGTACGATATTTTGGACCTTCCTGTCTAGGTCTAGACGAGTAGAGTTGAGACTGCCTTATGAAAGGAGGTCTAGACTCTTGTCGTCTAGTTTGTACTTGTCTAGTACTCATCTCCTCAGGATACCAATCCTCGTATCTGACCTGGTTGGGTCGTCTACGATTAGTGGTCCTTAGAAGATTAGTTCTAGGTTGAACAGGCTTGTTGTTACCATTCTTTTTACATCCTTTGGTAATTGGAATGTTAACTCGAGCTTGTTTTGGTACAGTACCTTTAGATGGAGTATCAATATCGTATATCATTGGTCCTTTTCCTTTATCATTAGTCAAAGAGCTTGAGATGAAAATAGTAGGGTTCTTAGGAGCTTGAGTAGACGAGCTGGGTGTCTCAGCACCTATGCCTGTCTTGTCAGCAGGAGCCCTATACCTATCTGACAGTTCAAGGTTAACCTTAGAGGAGTTAACCATGTCAGTAAGTTTAAGGTCTAGAGTGACAACCTCGATTTCTAAGAACTTATTACGTTCTTCAAGCTTTTTGCACTTACTTTTTAAAACATTGAATTCATGTTTCTCAGTAGCATGTGTCTTAAGTAGGTCTTGATACAACTTGTCTGTTAATGCACACTTGTCTTTGAGTTGACTCAACTCTTCTTGCAAGCGTTCATTTAGGACTGTTGTATTAGGATCTACTTTAGACTGAGCTTCCTTAAGATCAATGATTTCTTGTCTTAAAATGATGTTTTCGTCACTGACTTCAATGATTGCTTGGTTGGCAAGTAGGAGGTCGTCTTCAACTGCACTAGTAGAGTGTTGAAGGCTACTCCCTACTTTGCTACTGGCAGTATCACTTTCATCAGATTCTGATTCATCACAAGATTGAAAAGATGTTGCAGATGATACCTCTTGGTCGATTTTAGCCATGCAGCATAGACCATCATCAACTATGAAGGCTTCATCGTGATCTGGATCAGACGGGTAGCTAGATGAGGATGATGGCAACTCGTCTGAGTCAGAATCAGAGTCATCATTGGCCATCATTGCCTTCTTGCCACGGTTGTATCTTATTTCCCTTCGTGCTTTGCGCTCTTCTCGATCATCAGTACTCAGGTCTGGACATTCATATATGTAGTGACCTGGTTTCTCACAATTATAGCATAAGAGATCATTAGTAGCCTTTTTAATAGGAGAGTTATTCCTTCGTTTATCACGTCTATCAGAACGAGTAATCTTCCTACCATCAGACTCTCTATCTTGTCTATTACCTTTCGAGACTTCGTCTCTCCTTTCGGACGAGTTTCGGTCTCGTCTGGTCTCAGACGAGTTCTTAGAAGCAGACCCTCTATGATCTCTATAGAACTTCTTATATCTTCCGAAACGTTTATTCAGCCTATCAAACTTTCTAACCATGAGGCTTACCTGATCCTTCAGACTAAGATCAGTATCTAACTCGTCTTTCACAGAAGTAGACCTAGTTTTAGACTTCGACCTGTCTACCTTAGACGAACTAGCCTTAAAAGCAACGTTCTTAGATACAGCATGTTCTCTGTCACTACTTACTATAGGTTCATCTTCGTCTAAATCAAACTCATGGGCCTTTAGAGTTTGAAACATGGTCTCTGTTGTCCATACGTCTATATCTTGGGTATTCTTAACAAGCATTTTTACCATTTTCCATCGACTATCAAGGCTTTTGAGAATCCTAAGATTGATTTCACGTGGAGTATAAGATTTACCAAGGACTTCCAAGTCATTCATGATTTTGGTAAAACGAGTATCCAACTGGTCTATAGTTTCGCCAGCTTTCATATGAAATGATTCAAATATTTGGACTGCAGTGGAAACCTTGCTTTCTTTGATTAGGGATGTTCCTTCACAAATGATAGCTAAGCGATCCCACATTTCTTTGGCAGTTTTACATTTTAACACTTTTCCCAGATACTCGTTAGGAAGAGTGTGTAAGATGTAATTCTTGGCCAAGCTATCCAAATTATTCTGTCTCATTTCTTCTGAGGTTAGTTCTGACCTTGGTTTCTTGACGAGTGTACCCACGGGTTGATTTGTGTCAAGGGCAGCAGTATTAGGGATCATGGTCACTATCGGACCTTCAGTGATGACGGAGATCATTAAGTCGTGAGTGGAACTGAAGATGGCTTCCATCCTTAGCTTCCAATAGTCATAATCTTGAACCTGGAACTTAGGTAACTTGTTAGCACTAATTTCGAGAGACATGATTCAAGAAGATACGAATATCACAGTATGGTATCAAGAAACAGATGTTTTCAAGTTCAGCGATAAAAAACACGTAAGAGCACGTATAGACACGGACCAAGACTTCACCCAAGTCTTGAGTTGGTTATCAAGAAACAGCAGTTCGTAAACTACTGCTCTGATACCACTTGTAGGTCCCTAAGTTGAGTTTAATAACGAGTAAGCTAGTGAAAATGTCTAGAGGGGGGTGAATAGACTTTTCAAAAATCTTTCGATATATCAGAATTACAATGTGCGGAATACGAAATTAACAATGAGCCCAATTAAAGTTTATACTCAACTTATTTCGAGAACTCTGTTTCAGTGTTTACTCAACTTGTCTTGTTCAGTTATGTATGTTTAACAAGTAAACAATTAATCAATTAATCAACAAACAAAACAGTAAAGTAAATCAAACACGAGATTTATAGTGGTTCGACAACTTGTCTACATCCACTCTCACAAACCCAGTTGTGAAATTCTTATTAACTCGTCCAATGGAGCAATATGTTCTTGTAGCTTTAAGTCCCAAGAAATAAGACTTAGATCTTCTCGATTATATCTCCAGATATATCTTCGATCTTACTAGCTATTTTACAAGTAACTAGCAACTTGAAACAGTAAACGAAAATAAAACTTCTCTTCGTTCAGTAGTAGCCTTCTTCGATCTTCACTTGTCTTGCGTAGCTTCTTTCTGAACTTCAATCTCTGAGAGTATTTCTTCAATAAGCTTTTGTAAGTAGTTGTTATCAATATTTCAGTAGTCTTTAACCAATGAATACCTTGGGGTATTTATAAACTTCTAATTCCAAGAACTTTCAGTTGTATAACAACCTTTCTTGAAAACTAACTTTTAACTGTTCTCCATATCCTTTAACGCGTTTCTTCAGTTAATTAGTTATTCCTTAACTAACTCTTCAATCTTTATCTTCAACACGCTTTTGTAACTAACTTTAAGTTGACCTGTCTTGTTTAAGTCGCGCACCTGTCTTGTCCTTCAGTAGTAGACTGCGTCTTCTACTTGTCTTGTGCAGTAGACTTCTTCAGATTACAACATAGAACTAATCTAGTCCTATCATCTAATCCTAACAAAACTATTACATTACATTAAGCTCTTGTTACAAGCTTAGTCAACTTAGAAAACTATACAATGAATATGAACTAATATAAACGAAACATGAGCTTCTATACATCTTGAATAGCTCAATATAAAACCTATCAAGTATACAAAGTACTTATAAACTGTACTTGTCTTTTTTTCATACTTATCTTTTGAAACTATTACTTGTCTTTTGAACTCTACTGGTCTTGTACAAGATGACTTCTCTTAACTAGACTAGATCAGTCAATACTTAGAAAATATTCAAATCTTCTTTTGGCTTATCAAAACTTTATCTTTTATCTTTTATCATCATCTAGGACTTGTTCTAGGATTCATATCCCAACATTAATGAAAACTTTAAGTCATCATTATAATTCATAACTGAAAAGTGCAACACAATATTACTAAAAAGTGACAAAGTGGGATAGCTCAAGTGGTTAGAGCACCACTACCTAGGCCTTAGGTCCTGGGTTCGAGTCATGGGGAGGGGAAAAAAGGGATGGTTATTTAACTTCCATAAAAAAAAAAAAATACAATATTACTAAAAAGTGTAAGTCCTTATAACTGAAAAATGTAAGAAAACTATTTATTATTGAGTATGTCAACAACTTAGATAATAAATGATATTTTTTATAAGTTCGAATTAAACGTTTTGAATCTGTCCTCCATTTTATTTTATTTTTACATTTTTTTATTTTAATTGAACAATTTGATAAAAACGATCACATAATATTAATGACAATTGCTATGAATTGTAGGTGTAAAATATTATCACATATTTTTGTTGGTTATTAATGTTACACCTTTTATTAGTTAATAATTACATTTTTCTTTATTATTAATGTTACACTTTTATTTATTATTTAGTGTTACACTCTTTAGTACAATTACTACTTGCACTTTTATAACCGAAGAAAATATTTACAAAAATAAAGATAAGTGTAAAAATAGAATAATAATAATAATAAAAGAATAGTATTAAATGTGATTGTGTGAATAATTAAATAAATTTAAAAAAATTAAATTTGATTTAACCTTTAAAAAAAAAACCTGCAACTTGAGTGTATGTACATTCAAATGCACACGAGATTGACCCAAAACTTTAAATACATAAATTTAATAAAATAATTTGATTTTTTTTATATATTTTATAATTTTTATAAATTTACATAAAATATATTCTCTTGACACTTTATCGATATTAAATTCAATAATGTTATTGCATATCAATATTTATTGAAGTAACATTTTTAATTTATTTTATCGTAAAACATTTCTTTTCAATATATCAAAAGTATATCATGGATATTTTCGGATTCAGTTTAACGTTCGAGTTAAAATTAGTTTCACGTCTCATTTATGAACAACACTTTATGAAATATTTCATAGATGAAATATGTCTTAACTTATATACTCCGTAGTTTTTTAAAATTCACTATTTTACATGTGAATTGTCTTAATTTTACCTTAATTACCTATATTTTCATTAATAAAATATTTCATACAAGATTTTTGTTTCGTTTGTTTGTGATTGTTTTATACAACTAATAATGCTCATATATATTAGGTTACACATTTCAGTTGTACGGTACCATTAATGTTGTATTTTACCCATATTTTCAGTTGTACGATACAATTTGTGTACATGAGATTGACTCTAAATATAATATTTTTTAAACTTGAATTCAATTTTATTTGTTTCGTTTTTTTTTCCCCTAGTCATACAAGTTTAGGTCCATCTTTATTCTATTTCATATATGTCTGAGGATCCGCATAGCCCTCGATTTGATCCTCCAATTCAATGAAATGTTTGAACTCTATGACTTTATTCACACCATAATTAATTACAATTTTTTTTTCGTATTCTAAAAAAATTGATTCAATATAACTTGTCTAGGTAGGAATATTTACAAATTCGTTTTTTCTTTTTCACATTTAATTAAATTAAATTTTGAAACATAGATTACGACGGAATTGCTAATTTAGCTGTTGGATTGTACTAATCACACTTTAATCCCCAATAAATAACTGAACAAGTGGTCCAACTGAATTATGATGTTTTATTAATTATGTCATCATTACTCCTCTCAAAAAAAAAAAAGAAGCTATGATTAAAAATACAAGGAACCACCGAGCACGACAGCCGTATTCTGGAACGTTGGACAACTTTTATGTCATTCTTTTTTATTATATATATAATTTTTTTTCTAAAAGATAAAATAATAAAAAAATAATATACGAATCAAGTTCACTTATTTATTATAGTATGTATCAATTTCATTATAAAATTGTCGAAATTCTCGGAACTGTGTCGTTTTTTATCATGTGCTCTGACATGCATGGACAGTCGATTTCAACAAAATTGCTGATAAAAAAAATGACGTCGTTCTGAAAATTTCGCAACTTATTAAAAAAAATTAGTACATATAAAAAAACAATTGGAAAGTTATGAGACAAAAAATATTTTATTCCCATCCTTTTATTATTGGGACGTTAATAATTACATACTGTATTGTTTTACAACTTAATAATGGCATATTCGGCATGAAATAAAAAACAATATTTCATACGTGTACGTACTTGGATATTCAAATATATTAGACCAGTTCATTTTCACTTTTCAGTAATCGCTAAAGCCAATAATAATATCCCGTCAAAAAAAAAAAAAAAAAGCCAATAATAATATCTAACGTGTGGAAGCCGCGTGAGGGCACGAAGATTCTCATGGGATCTTCAACTTTCCATGTTTTTTCTTAAACAAAGTTTCCAGTCTATTATAGTATGTGGAAGCCGTGTGAGGCATGTAGATTCTTATGGGATCTTTAAATTTGGATGACACAATATTCAGTTAAAAAATCGACTAATTCGATGAGATCAATTTCATCGTCCGTTAACGGGATCTTGTTTAAAGTCAGAGCTTCGCGATCTGTATGAATATTGTCTCATAAAAATTGTTTACACCTTAGGGATTTCGAGATGGGATCTTTAAATTATTATTATTATTATTATTTTTTGAAACGTTCTTACATACAATACAAATTAAATCTTCATCATAATATTTGAATTATACTTTCTTTTAAAATAATATTTGGATAGATTGGAGTAATATAGTAAAAATGAAGTTCATGTGTAAAATTGTCTAATCTACAAGTTTTTATACGGAGTATATTTTTTAAACGAAAATTTCAGATAATTTTGGATGGTTTTAAATTAATGATCGTTTCATAAATTTTATTCTATGAAATGAGCCTATATAAAGCTAAAACCAAAGTCAAGTCCATTTTTTTCTTATTGATAAAATGAAAATTTGTTACATAATAGTCTCACACAGTCTTAATCGACACTATAACATGGTAGGCACATATGAGACCAGTTGAAACTAAATACTGGAGTATCTCTCAATTTACAATTTCCAGTTGGAATGTTTCTTAATATTTTTTTTTTATATAATATTTGAATTTAATAAGCTTTCATCTATATTTTCTATGTCAAGTTTGATCTATAATTTTGTAGTAGACTCAGTCCTCACCTCTTGAATAAATCAGTCGGACATTTGAACACTTATTCAAAGTTTTTAAAGGCAATTTCATATTAAATCTCAGGTTTATGAGAAATTATTTTAATGTTGCGAACGAACTTTAATAGTATGTCAGATTGTAGGTCCAATTTATTGAATAGACTATCTTTTCCCCACCTCAGTCTGAGCACAATTAAAAACAGCAATGATTTGAAAACATAGGGCAACAGTGATTTCTTTGTGAAGATACAAATGAGAAAACAAACTATACTCATCACTAGACCTGTTATAAGAAATGGACAGCTCCAGAGGTCGACTCGAGTCGTTAACGTTTAAACTTGTCTCGTTTATAATGATAAATAAACGAGTCGAGTTTAGATACTCAATTTATTAACGAGTCGGTAATATTGATTTTTTTTTTTTTGTAATTTCATTAGACTCGAATCAACTCGATAAACTATTTTACAAGTCGAGTTGAGCTTCGCTTTCCCGTTCGAGCCGAACTCGATTCAACCAGAGCCAAGTTAAATTCAAACTTTAAATACTTGACTTCCCATGACTTGGATAAAAACACTAACCACTAATAATTTTTAGCTTCCAAAAAAAAAATAAAAAAATGGAAGTTTATTGACAATATATTTATAAAATTTGTTTTGAAACCGGAAGTGTTTGGGTGGACTCTATGGTCCATCAAAATATGAGGGTCTGGATTTGGTATTAGCCAAGCCCATTAATAGTAGTAGTAGTATCCGAAACCAAGGGCCACGGATAAATGCACCCCCTCTTATTACGTTTCCACCCTAATTTGAGTTCACCCCTTTTCCATTTTGAGTTCACACAGGTAAAATATAAAAAATACCCTTCCCACTTTTTTACTCTCTCATAACTATTCATAGTTATTTTAACTTCACCCCTACCCCTTCCCCTTCCTCTTTTCATTCCCAATTAAAAAAATCTCGGGATAATCGAATCACCGCCGTCGTGTCGTCACACCGCCTCATCCCTCACACTCCATAGTCAAAGGTAAATTTTAAGTTTTTTTACTTCACATAAACATTATTTTCGGAAAAAAGTTCTACAAAAACGTTGTTTTTTCAGAAAAAAGTTCGATAAAAAGTGATTTTTTCGAAAAAAAAGTTCGGCGAAATGTGCATTTTTTCAAAAAAAAAAAAAAAATCCACGAAATGTGCATTTTGATAAAAACTCGATTTTTTTTCTCGATTTTTTCCGTTAAACTCGCAACAAAGTTTCGAGTTTTTTTTACAAAAAATCCAATCAAGAAGTTTTGCAAAACAAAACAATTCCTATAATCATATTTATACCTCTGATGTGTATTAACGTATTTTGTAATTTTTTTCTAATCACAAAGTTGTGCATTAATTAGAAGAGTTGGTCTCCTGTGCACAGTGTGCACACTAATGCACATGTCAATTCTTTATGTATTAATAAAAGCAGAAATATACAACTAAATTACTGTTGTCCAAGCGGTTACAGATAGGGGTGTGCACCGGTCCAAAACCGGACCGGGACCGGAATGTGTGCTAAAGGGCGGACCGGAGATCGGACCGTAATTAATCCGGTCCGAGTTTGGACAGGATTTTTTTAATTTTTTTTTAAGTTTATGGAAGCAAGAACAAGATTGATGAATTTGTGTATGAAAATTAAAGTTTTTGCTTTTTATTACGCCAATGTGAATTTTATTTACATTATTATTAATGATATTTTGACCCTAAAAATAAATTAAATATGTTTGTTAAATTATATATTTGCAAAAAATGTAATAGATCTCAATACATTTTCACCAATTACTTGGTTTTGAAAAATAATTGAGAATGCATTAGTAAAAAAATATAAAAAAAATTCCGGTCTTGGACCGGACCGGAATCTAACCGGTCGGTCCGATTTTTTTTCCGGTCCGATTTTTTTTTTTTTTGAACACTCCTCGTTACAGAAATCCTTCATAAACCATGAGTCATGAGTTCGACTCCTCCCACCACTTTTCAATAGAAAGAACCACACTTTTCAATATTATAAAACAACACTTTTCAGTATTAAAAATTATCAACACTTTTCAGTATAAAAGACTATCACTTTTTAGTATTACAGACTATCATTTTTCAGTATTAAAGATTACCACTTTACAATATTATGAAACACCACTTTTCAGTATTAAAGACTATCATTTTTCAGTATTAAAGATTACCACTTTTCAGTATTATGAATCAACAATTTTCAGTATTATGAACTAACACTTTTCATTATTATGAACCAACACTTTTCAGTATTATAAAACAACACTTTTCAGTATTATGAATTCATTATTGAAAACAAATCACCATAAAAACAAAAGAAAAACATTATACAATTAATAATATTATACAACAACATAAATTAAACATAAAAATAAAATAAGATAATCTTGTACTTCAACAAAAGAAAAAAAACTGAATAACATCTTGTCCAAAATAAAATTACCACTTTTTAGCATTAAAGATTGTCACTTTTCAGTAACAAAATTACCACTTTTAACAAAAATGACCACTTTTTAATAAGAAATAACTAAATTTTCAGTAACAACAATTCTCGCTTTTCAATAAGAAAGAAAAACACTTTAATTTGAAAATCAAGACTTAAAACCCCAAATCTGATCCTCACTTGATCTTGATGTCAATGAACCATCAACACCACCAACCGTTCAAAAATTCTATGTAACTCACTCTCTTCTTCTAATCCCATCAATTATGTTTTTATGCCACTGCTGCCATCCTCATCTAATACCAAACATACATACTCTCCCTTAAATTTCATTTTAGGATGGTTTGATTCCTCCTTTTCATCATCACACTTTCTCCGGTCTCATTCTTCACCTTCTACGACTGTTTAATTAAAGCCTTATTTAATCAGATCTACATAACAATTCATCCATCTCTTGAACGAAATTAAAATTACTATCTTAGGGATTCATCTTCCTTCTTCAAATTCTAATGGGAAGGCACATTATTGTAATTAACCAACAATTTACTGTACTCTTTCTCAATGTGCTTGGATTTCCATCTTGCATGTTGCACTTTATTTTTAGGCCCCAAATTCATAAAAATTATAACAGTTCTTGACCAGAGAAGAAAAAAAATCATTAAATCTTCCAAAGAGCGATTGGAATTAAACAAGTGGAAGATTGACACATTACTTAAGATGGATTGGCCCAAGTTTGTTAAATCGAATTACAGAAATTTCTAAACGAAATTAAATTCATGGAATTAAATCGAATCCCTAAACGAAATCGAATTACCAGATTAAGTCGAATTACAGGACACCGGCGCGGCGGCTGGGCACGGTTGCATGCGGCGACGATGTAGAGACAGCACAGCGAACTCACGGTAGCGGACGATAGCCTGGCTCAAGCGCGAATAGAATCTATGCTACGCGAGACGACGGCGTAACGAACGGCGACGGCACGTTCCGCCCACTAAGGCGACGGAGACTAGCGGTTGCTAGGGTTTCACCTACATCGGCGGCGAAAAGGAAGATCGGCAGAATCAATGGCTGAAAGAGATGAAGGAGAGAAATCCAAAAATAAAATAGAATGAAGGGGAAACGTCGTTGCGCATATACTATACCCGAATAGATTTAGGCGGATCAAAAGCGGGTCAAAAGTGGAAAGGGTAAAAATAGTGTGCACCTGCACCATGTGCATTTGAGAATTTCCCTAATTAGAATTATATTTATTCCTCTACTGCCTTAATTTTTTTTTGTTACGTTGTCTTATTTTTTTTAATCACATAAAAGTATTTTTTTTCGTATGTTGACCTTTTTTTTTTTCCTAATCACGCACAACATGACGAATTCTGAGTTTCAGGGCGTCACATCAAATTAAAATTAATCGAAAAATATATTGATTCATCAAATTACAAAAAAAATAAAAAATTGTATATTGTAATTGATAAATACTCCCTCCATCCGTCTACAAATTTCCCATTTTAATTCGTTTTGCCTATAAACTTCTCGTACATTTTTTTGTCAAATACTCCATTTTTTTTTTTGACGGAGGAAGTACTCACTACTCAAGTTGTGATATTTTTTTTTTTGGCAGTTATTCCATTTTTTTTTTTTTGAACACGTGATGATTAGGAGAGGAAAAAATGAGGAAAACTGGTCCTCATCTTCCTTATCTTTCTCGAGTCTTCCCGGCCATTACTGATCAACATCTGCGCCAGTTCCTCTCATTCATCGCGTTGCTTACACGTGCCAAATCTCAAAGGGGGTTTGAAGCATGGCAGCCACGCTCAGCCTCTCTAAACTCCCCAATCTCCCCCCAAAACTTCATTCTAAATCACTCCCCCTTTCCTCCTTCAAAACTGTTAAATGTCAAAATCATTCGTCAAAAGATTTCCACAATGCTCAAAAACTTGTCAATGAAACAATTACCCACCTCAAATCCGCCCCTCTCCCTCTCACCGCACTCGCATTGCCTTTTTTTCTACACACCGAGGTATGTATGCATTTGAATTTCGGTTTGCTGCCCGTTCAGTATCTGATTTTGAATTTTGAATTGAATTGAATAGGATGCACT
This sequence comes from Galeopsis tetrahit, assembly GCA_963675135.1. Classification (NCBI taxonomy): domain Eukaryota; kingdom Viridiplantae; phylum Streptophyta; class Magnoliopsida; order Lamiales; family Lamiaceae; genus Galeopsis; species Galeopsis tetrahit. The sequence continues at coordinate 91,060,444 of OY776121.1, forward strand.
TGCAGTTGGGGGGCAATTTGGGATTCTGGAAGGGAGATCAGTTGCGTTGATTCATCCGATTGCGATGGGTGGCTTATTTGTCTACACTTTGTACGCTGGATACCTTGGGTGGCAATGGCGGAGGGTTCGTACAGTGCAGGACGAGATTAATGAGCTAAAGAAGCAAGTGAAGCCTGTCGCCGTCACCGCTGACGGAACCCCTGCCGAACCACCAACGCCGTCGCCTCTTGACGCTAAGATTCAGCAGCTCACTCAGGTATTTTTAAAAAAAAATTATGCATAATTACCTGGAATTTGAAAACAGGATTATAGTATTGCAGTAACAATGCTCCAAGCCTCCAACTAGTTTGGGAAGGCACTTGAAAGTGCTAGGGTTTCTGCCATTTCTTGCTGTTTTTGGAATTATATTGTGTTCGTATCGTTAGTGGTTTCGTCTATAAATTTTTCATTACTTGTGGACACATTAATTAAGAAAAGTAATTAAATACTCCCTCCGTCCAATTTCATTATTCCCACTTTCCTTTTTTTTGGTTGTTCAATTTTATTATACTCATTCACTTTTTGGAAATAATACTATTCACACTAATTTATATCCATCCTCCAACCATTACTTATTTACTTAAATTGCTATTAACTTTATTCATAAATAATCACTTCACAACATCCCATCATACCCCAACTAGGGATGGAAATAGGCTGGGCTAGGCTAGGCTTTACATGAAAAAGCCTGGGCCTGGTTTATAAATATTGAGCCTGAGCCTGGCCTGTTATCTATGATAGGCCTTTTTTGCAGCCTAAGCCTGGCCTTTTAAGTAAATAGGTCAAGTCTACGAGCCTTTTAGAAGCCTATTAAATATGAATCGTAGTTCAATATTCAAAGTTGTAAATAAAATTCACTACCAAAACAAATGCATTACAACGATAAGTTTAAATATAAACATTATAACGATTTCAAAAGTACTAAAACAAATTTAACTTACTTTAATTTAATTTAATATAAATGTTAGTACTAATTTTTAAGAATGACTTATTATAAAATATATATAAATATAATATATAACCTTAAATAGGCCGGCATATTAGGCTTATAAGACCTTATATAAAGCCTAAGCCTAGCCTACTTAACTAAATAGGCTTTTTAAAAAGCCTTAGCCCGGCTCATATTATAAATAGGCTAGGCCTAACAAGGCCCTTAATAGGCTAGGCCGTAGGCCCCTGTCGGATAGCCCGGCCTACTTCCACCCCTAATCCCAACTTATCTACTTTATACATAAATTAATCAGTATTCATTAAAACCCGTGCCCGAAGAAATGGGCATAATAAAATTGGACGGAGGGATTAATAGATAGAGAGAAACTTTAAGAGGATGTTTACTTTGGATTTTGGGTGGTTTTAAAAATCAGATTTTTGAAATCCTGGTTTTTAAAATCATAGTAATATGAGTGTTTCTTTTGGGTTTTGAAATAGTTTAGGTTGTAAGATTGAATGAGTTTGTATTATTTGGAATAATATTATATAGATATAACTTTATGTCAAATCAATATGTTTGATAAGGGTGGTTTTGAGTGGATTTTGAAAACCGATTTTTAAATCCCGAAGTAAAACGGGTTTTGGATCTTGAAATCCAAAACCTGGTTTTTAAAACCAAAAGTAAACATACCCTAGATATAAATGGAACGTGTAAGAATAAAAAATTAAAAGATATTTGAGAAAAATGGTGTGTAAAGGGTTATAGATGAATGAATCAAAATGACAAAATAGGAAACTTATAAATGGCCGGAGGGAGTATATTGAAGGATGTATATAAGAGATCTGAAATTGACGATCAACCTTTTTTTTTTTTTTCAAACAGTAAAAGACAAATTTTATAACCACTTACATATCAAAGGTTACAAAGAAATTGATGATCAAGTAACTGAATTAACAAATCAGTATTATTTTATATGTTGAGCATATCAAAATTTATGAGTGAGTGAGTTTAGCACAGAATGACAATTTTTATATAAACAAAAATGATAGTGGTATTTAGATTCTTCCTCCCCTGGTGCCCATAATCCAAAAAGGAGCTTCAAAGTACTGAGATTTTTACTATATTCTATACAGATTGCAATCAATTTATTATATGGTATCATACTATCATTGCAGATGCTTGTCTTAGTAACTGTTGATCAATTGCATGTTAACTCAATTTTGTAATGTAAACTCCTGTGGAGCAGTGAGAACTTGTTCTGTTCACGCCATTGATTTAATTGAATGCAGGAAAGAAAAGAACTAGTAAAAGGGTCATACAAAGATAAACACTTCAATGCTGGCTCCATATTGCTCGGATTTGGAGTGTTTGAGGCCGTGTTTGGAGGGGTCAACACATGGTTCAGGACGGGAAAGCTATTCCCTGGACCTCATCTATTTGCTGGAGCAGGTAACTCGACATGAACTGTTTATCTTTTCATGCATTTAGTATACAGTACAACATGTACACCAAGATTAGCTGAGTAAAGGTATCTGGCTAAGCTTATAAGTCTTATGTAGCAGCTTAAAACTTGATTAAAATCTCCATTTTCTACCTTTTCATTTTAATGAAATAAGTGTCAAGGGCTTAAACAATTTGGGGTGAATCAAGATTATATGTTTCTTTGTTCATATTGTGTCATAAATTGACACAATCAGTGACTACAATGCAACATGTTAAGAATTTCTTTGAACTACTTTCTTGATAAACTGAGTAAAAAAGGCGACGAGTGAATTAATTCCTGATTTTGACCAGAAGGAGTCCCTGTGATAATATTAATATCTCAACTAGAATTCCCACATTATGCATCAACATCCTGTATGAAGAGCTAACCATTTTGTCTTGATTATTATACTATAAAACAGGGATAACAATTTTGTGGGCAGCAGCAGCTGCATTAGTACCTGCAATGCAGAAGGGGAATGAAACTGCCAGAAATCTTCACATTGCACTCAATGCTTTGAATATACTTCTCTTCATTTGGCAGATTCCTACTGGAATCGATATCGTGTTCAAAGTATTTGAATTCACCACATGGCCTTGAATTGTACTCCGACAAAATCGAGCTGTTAATACTATCAGATAATTTGTCCTCTATTCAATCCGTACAGAAAGTTCTCAGTTTATAAGTATGTATGAACAATGTCTTAAGCTTAAATTATACTTAGTTGGCACTTAATCACTGAAACAGAGCCACGAGTAACATCGATTTCTATTATTGTATTGTTGAGCGTCAAAAAACTTGGCATTTTAACGATTAATTAACAAAGGGTGACTGATTTTGGAAACAAGAAACCTAATTAAGTAAAGGCAATGCATTTAGGGCAGAATGTAGACATGAATATGAACCTTAGAAGGTGAATTATATTGGTGGATCTGGAAAAGGGGTCATTATACACATGCACATTTCATGCTTTTTGTAGCACATTGACCCACTTATGATTCATCATATCTGCTGCTTTAATTTCTTCCCAATAATATGCATTAACGAGTTGATAGAGCTCTTGGCTAGGCTAATGTGCAACCCTACACATACTTATGCAAAGTACTACTTTTTCACCCTATTCGTCAGATTCAATTTTGATCCACTTATATCAGAGATATTTCCTTTATTATTTATGCATGCAAATACGTATTCCAAAAGACTATCTGCACAAGTAGGGCTTCACCTTACCAATAACCACATACCAAGAATCCAAGGACAACTACTCCTCACATATTACTTACACTCTTCTCGTTTGGTTTCTTTAACGTTTTTAGCATCTAGCCATCCCAACTAGCCTCCTTCTTGTCCTAAACATCTCATATATACTATATAAATATATATACCAATTCTAGGGGCATATCTAGAATATGATTTTAAGGAGTTTTTTTATATTCATTTACACTTGCTTTTGACATATAAATTAAGGAATATAGTATGAAAGGAGGTGACAAAAAATCACATCGTTCAATCGATTAGCTTTTTTGAAGATTTTTTATGCTGATATTTTCTTACTAAGAACATAATGACTATGAGAACTACACACACTTAATTGTTTGTCGCATTAAACAAATTAAGCTTTGTTTACAAGATCAAGAACGTGACATGATTGTCCCAAAAAAAAAAGGACATGATTCTATGTTTGAGTCGGTTATTAAAAAAACAGTTATATATTTCTATTTTATCACATTAAATGTGTGCATAATCTTTTAATTACTTTTCTTAGGAAACTAATATTTATGATGATTGATAAAAGAATGCATGCATAAGTAAAGTCATGAGCACCGGTTTTTACTAGTTTCGATATCCGATTCAAAGACCAACACATTCGAGAGATCAATTTCACCGTCTATTTAAAAGTTTCAAACATGAAATTTACAGGGAAACATATTCCTAAATTCTAAGTCGCAAACATATACAACCAGACCAATTACGGAGGATTATCCGCCTTAACATGATTATTTTGATTTGAACAATACTTCATCAAACAATTGATGGTGTAGGCTTGAAATTTAAGAGTATGCTTCTATCTACATTTCAGGTTCAACCTCCGAGATATGATAACTCAAATTAATCGATTCTTGAATCAAATAACGAGATATCATTAAAAAAAAAAACCAAATATGCAACCCTACTCCTTTTTTTTTTCCTAGACAAGGTCTCTCTCCGCCAGATAATTCGATTCATTTTGATCCACTAATTCAACAAATTTTGCTTTACTGATAATGAGATTCTTTGGAATCGCACTATAACTTCAGCAGCTTATGATTAAACAAAAAAAAAAAAAAAAAAAAATACATACAAAACAAGAATACACATTAATTGCGGTGATTCTAAAAATTCACTAGAAAATTGATAAACTCCGTTGATTCATTAAAAAAAATTGTAAAAGAGATGTACGAGAGAAAAACTCTCGTTTTTTCACTAATCAAATTCAACCCCATAATAAAAACAACCAATTATAATAACCTTTACAAATGTAGAATCCCAAAAATAGTAACAAATCAAACAATATACCTACTATCTTAAAGCTTAAATAAAATAAACTAAGATATCTTCGTATATCTCCATCAAAACCCTAATTATTTCATTGGCCATAAATTTCTTCGGAATTCGATTCAGTATACTATTTAATTAATTGTAATTAATTTGTGATAATACAAGTGGTTAACATTTTTTTATTGCTAATAACGTACATTTGAGAATGTGAATTTCTTATAGCTAGGTGACAGAAGTTTTTTATTTTCTTCATACAATAGAAACTCTATAAATTAATAATGTTAAAAACAAAAGACAATTGATTCATTTTTCAAAAAACCTTTATAAATCATTCAGGTAATAGGTAGTATATAAGGAATTATTAATTTATAATTAAATGGGGTCTAAAGAAATTATAAAAAATGTATTATCTTATAATTTTAGCGAGTTTATTAATTTAGCACCCTATCCCCGAGTTGGGACCTGCCAAAAATATTATTTTAGAGAGTTTATTAATTAATCGAGTATTAATTTATGGAGTTTCTATTGTATATCATATGCAACTATATATGCAAGCAAGCTATTGCATGTATACAAAATAAAAGACATAATATATCTCTTTCGATCACCTATCGCAGTCCAACATAGTATCATGATCTAATCTACTACTGGCTTTTGTAAGAATCCAAAGCTGCAATTCTTCATTATAAGCTAGCTGTAACACATCGCAATTTATGGCCAATTTGAAACGTGTACGTATATATTAATTCCCTCGCCCCGATTAATTGTGTTTAAAAAAAATTAAAATATTAAATAAGCACTGATTTTATTTTGGCAATTTTTAAAATAGTGTGAAGAATAACAACAAGTCAAGCCAACAAATGAAAGAGTATTTAGTTAGAGTAGTTATTCTAGTTATAACTACTAGAACTAGAAGTTACAACTAGAATAACTACTCTAACTAAATACTCTTTCATTTGTTGATTTGACTTATTGTTATTCTTCACAAATAGCAATTGAAGAAAAATGTTGTGGATTTTTTCGTCGCAATATTTTCATATGAATTTAATTTCACACTTTATCATCATGTTGAGTGAATGGGGTGTTCAAAATTAATGTGATTATGTATTAATTAAGTGTAATTTAGCTAGCGATAAAAGGCTAGAGGAGAGGGGCACATCAAGTGAGTTGTGTTGAGAGTTGAATAATGAATAATGTATAATGAATCAAGTGAAGCCACATAGGAGCAGCCAACGAGAGTCTCCCAAAACCAAAATTAGACATGTGGGACCTTGTACTCGTGGACACGTGGCATAAACCATTTGTTGACCTTTGAATTTTGTTTCTATTTAATTAATTATTTCCCCCTTAATATTTTCTCACTCACTCTCCACTCTCCGATTGATCGATATTCCACTTTCGAGTACTTGACAAAAAATGAAGGCAAGTTTCATTTCATTTCATTACATAATCATAATTCCTTACATTTAATTATATTAATTGTGCATATATGTGTTGTATATATAGATATTCAACTGGGTTCACCGCAGGTTTTATAATAAAGGTAATTATAATTATATTCTCAATATCTCAATTCAATTCCTATTTTGTTAAATAATAATAATAATAATAATAAATTAGATGAATAATTTTGTGATGGAGCTAGCAGAGAAAATGGGGGAGATGGTGGAGTTTGAAGAATGCAATGATGATGTGTTCCAAATTCTAAGCATCGGAACATTCGGATATGATCATCCATTGAAAGACGAAATTGCACCTGCAGTGTTACAAATTAGTACTGACGACGATGATGATGAGGAACGGGAAGTCCAAGTTGAAATTATTGAAGAAGATTATTTGGAGGGTATGATTGAAAAGTCGGAAATAGGAGGAGGAGGAGGGTTGGAATATGTGATGATGGAAAAGAGGGAGAGAATTACACTCGCAGACTTGTTCATGACTACTACTACTAACACTGCTCATCATGATTCAGATGAGGAGGAGGAGGATAATAATATGAAAAAGCAGCCCCAACAACCCTGCACTACTACTACTACCACCTTAAACAACAAACACATGAAATCCAAATCCAAATTTACCAAGAAAAAACTCCTTAAGTTAGACGTGGACGCTCAACCTATTCAAAAACTCACTAAAGTCAGTCTTCTACTAATTACTTTGACTTTATTTTATCTTATTTTGTACTATGAATTAATTAATATATACATGCAAGTCTTGACCAGAGAAAAAACACATGGATCCATTTTAACTAACTAATACTAATATATCTGCTGCAGGCTCTTTTATTTAATTCATGACCTATATATTTAATTACAATCATCAAATATATTAATTGTTAATGGAATTTTTAAAATAAATTAGGTGATGAGGAGAATGTTGAAAAGAAAGATCCATCCTGAGGTAGCTGCCGGCCTCGACATTAAAGACCATCTTCTTCCAACTCAAGGTACTCTCACCACCCTTTCTATTTTATTTCATTTCATTAATTAAGAACTATTCCTTATTTTATCGATCTGCGTCTTCACACTCCAATTAACTTTATTTTTACATCGAAACCCATCTGGTGACGTTTGATGATTAGACTAAATTAAGATGATATTTAAATTTTTTAGATTTTAAAGTATATATATTCTATTCTTAATCTAAGCTATCAAATAAATTATAATGTTAGAAATGAAGTTAGTATCAAACATGTTCTTATATCTTCTGGGAACTTTATTAACTTTAATTCTATTGATAAATTATTTGGTTTCCCACCTCTCTAATACCATGAAAAAAATTCATCAAGAAAGACGAAATTAATTCATTTATTTGAATTTCCACAAATTCCATGGGAGAGAGGAAGAATCATTGCAAAGAAAAGTGAGAGGGGGAAGAGATTTTTAATGAAATAAACAAGATTTAAAATATATGCAGAGTGTTGTATATGGTTTACTCCCTGTAACATAATTATTTGCACACCTTTTTTTATTGGAACGTTTCAAAATTATTTACACACTTTTTTTATTGGGACATTTCAAAATTATTTGCACACTCTTAATTTGAAAATACCCTACAAAATTAATACCCTCCCAACATCATTTTATTTTTAAAATTGTCACTCATCTTTTACTACATTTTACTTTACAACTCATCAAATCACATAAAATACATCTCATTTATCTTACATCATCCATCACTTCATTCAATTTTCTTAAAAACCGGTCTGAGGGAGTATAATTTAACCTCACATTTATTAATTCTGGATTTCTCTCTCTCTTATTGCAGATGCCATAATATGAATTCTTGATCAGTAACGCGTAATTACGTCTCAGACAATTGATATTCGGTGTTATATTATGTATGTGTTAAATAATTGATCGATTTGTATTTTTTTCTTAGTTTAAGGGGGTTGCTTTTATATATTATCCAGTTATCTGTTTTTAGCATGTTTAATTAATTATATAACGTGGTACATAGTGCCCATTTGATTTGTGTAATGAACTTGAATTTGGATTATTATTATAATTGTTGTTGAACATGATGGATGGATGTTTTTAATTAGGTTTGTGACTTTATGTTTTGGCTTACTTGTGCATTTGCTCTTTAGTCACATTACCCAAACAAACATGATTGTACTCTCTCATCTTGAATGCACTCTTTACGTACTTTGCTTTTGTCCTAGAATGGAGTAATCAGACATCACTCATGCTACCACTACAAATGTAGAAGAATTTATCATGCATGTTTTTACTAACCCTAAAAATATAAATAAATAATGTATTATTACTTCACACGTGTAATCTATCACCTTAAACACTAACTAAACCTAAAAAAATTAAATAAATAATGTATTTTATTTTTGGTAAAGTCTAGTATGCACTCGAGTGCATGCTGTGCACCCTAGTCCATGTGCACTTTTCAATTTACTGACTTACACTTTTTGATAATTATTACTAAAAATATTATTATACAGTTTAATAATTGAAAAGTGTAACATCATTTACCAACAAATATAAGTCAGTAAACTGAAAAGTGCAACATGGACTAGGGTGCACAACATGCACTCGAGTCCAGCAGACCAACCCTTTATTTTTTAAATGTTATTTAACCAACCATGTATTTATTTGCTGACTTAAAAACTTGAGAACAAAATCGACCTCCTTAATAAAATCAATTTTTTATAGTATATAAATTACAACAATTAATAATTAATTAAATGCAGCGTCAGTGAAACAACATGTTTTATGTGCAATAAAATAATTATTTCAAAACTGACGTGAATTTTAAGATCTCATTTTTTTAATAATTGAGTCACAAATTTTGATTGGATTATAAAATAGAAAGTCAAAAATTCAATTTAATAATTAAGAATATATTTAAATAATTTAATTCAATTGTACGGTACCCAATTGAAACCCCGAAATTGGCCCAAGATACCTCAAAATAATTGGGCCTGATGGAGAAAATCATGGGAAAAGAGGGCCCAGTTGAGGCCTAGTACCGATGTAATGATAGTGGAACAAAAATTAGTATGTCATGATATAACTCATCTGGTGCATGTATATTTACAGATTATTATATGTGACGTGGGGAGATTATTATAAATAATTGGTTTACATATTTTATATGTTTAAAAGATTTATTTTGATTTTATTTAGGATATATTTATGTCAATTTTTTGTTCTACAAATTTATTTGATATTATAAATCGGTAGATAACATGAGTAGGGATGGCAATGGGGCAGAGCAGGCGGGTATCTCAATATCCAAACCTGCCCCACACATATACGCATCCGCCCTGCCCTGCCCTGCCCCACACTTGATATGGGGCAGCATTTTTGAGTCTCGCCCCGCCCTGTCCTGCCCCAAGTCTCATTTTATATGTATATAAATTATTTAAAATGATATAAACTAAACATTAAAATTCATCATTAAACTAAACTAAAATAAATATTGGTATAAATTAGAGTTAGTTTACTTAATTAAATTATTATATATTTATATATATATTTAAATTCGGTATAGGGCAGGGCGGGGCAGGGCAGAGCAATAAATATGTAGACCCATGCCTGCCCTGCTCTGCGCGCGGGGCGGGGCTGACTTGCCCCATCCTCAGAATAGGGCAGGGCAGGGCGGGTCAAAATCTCTCGGGGCAGGGCGTGGCGACTCCAGGGCAGGTCATTTTGCCATCCCTAAACAGGAGTACATGTTGTTAGGGGGTGAAGTCAATATTTATCTCAAACCAACGAATTATCACTTTTACGTAAAATATTCATTATTCTTATGAGAATCAACAAATTTGTGCATTTGTTGATGTAGCACGAGTGACGTTGTAATTTTTAAAAAAATGAGAGCATCTGAATTTTTTTTGAAGTTTTGGGACTCGAAATCCAATTTTGGCAAGCAAATACACTTTTTCGGGTGAAAACGATGTTACGAGTCAAATACACAGCTTTGCTGTGATGTGTGACACTTTTTGGCCAAATTCTATCGTTTGAGGGGTCAAAACGCGTTTTTTTTTTTTTTTTTTTTTTTGTGTTATTTTTACAATTTTCAATTGTTTTGGAGTTTTTTTTTCTGTACACTAGGATTTTCGTTTTTATTCATTTTTCAAACATTGTGAAGAAGTTTTGAAGATTTTAATATTATTGAAGACGAGTTCTTCATTTTCTCAAGATTCGAGTATTCGTTGAATCAACGATTCTTGTTTGTTCGTTCTTTTAATTCATAAACTCTGCATCATTTGTCCGTGTGTCAACATGTGTGCAAGTATTTTTTAAAAGTAGTTATGTGTTCTCCTTTCTTTATAAATAAATAGTAATTGTAATCAAATGGTGTATCAGTTAAGGCAATAGATGTGAGAGTGGGGAAGTTATGAGTTGGAGAGGAGTTTGGTATAGTTAGGCTAAAAGGAAATGAAAGCTCTCATTAAGATTCATGAATTAGTAGCTTACTCTACAAGCACGAGTATTAGTTACTACTTATTTTATGATTTCAGCTCGAGGACATTGGATTATACAAAAAAAATAAAAAAAAATATCAGTGGTTTTTTTTCTTTTGAGGGACTATTCTATATTAATTTTTATAGTTCAAAAAAAGAAAATTCTTACCCTCAAAATTTTCACTTTTTTACGCTCTCGTTCGTTATATTTTTCTACACTACACTTACTTTTATCACTTTAATAAAGTTAAAATAACTCAATTGAGTGTTGAATTTTGGTCATATGGAAATGAGTGTGAAAAGTGACGTAGAAGTGAGGGAGAGTAACATATTTAGGAATGGAGTGTAGGCTATGAAGCAGTTGTAGGATTGTGCAGGGCAGGGGAATTACTTATTAATTGAGGTGGTCATGGGCATGGAATGAGAAACAAGAATTAAAGAAATGGAGGGTGAAAAAGTGTACAGTTTTGAGGAGGTAGCCAAGCACAACAAACCAGGGGATTGCTGGGTTATAATCTCTGGAAAGGTCTGATTTAATTACTCCACTACTTGAGTTTATATATTATGAATGCAAATTTAATGGTTTTATTTGATTTGATTTGATTAGGTGTATGATGTATCAGAGTTTTTAAATGAACATCCTGGAGGGGGGGAAGTGATATTCATAAACTCAACAGGGAAGGACGCCACTCCCAATTTTGAAGATGTTAGCCACAGTCACCATGCAATAAACAAGAGGGAACAACTTTTGATTGGGGCCATTGATCAATCCACTATGCCACTCAATCAACACCGTCCAATGCCACTGCAGGCTACTTCCAAGATTAAGTCCTTCGAATTTTTGTATCTGCTGCTGCCCCTATTCGTTATGCTTCTACTATACCTTGTTCCTTTTTATTACTAATTCCAACACTACAACTTTTTTGCAATTCAATAAATCTATTGTTATAAACTTCAATAAAAATATCATACTCTCTTTTCTTTCGTGTGCTTAATCATCTCTGATGTTATTGTTTTCCAAATATCTCTTCTAAGAGTTGATGAGTTGCTTAATTTCTTTGCGTACAAGTTTCTCCCTTTCAATTTCACCAGCACTGTATGTATAACTAAACACCTGACTAAGTATATTTATAGAATCCAACTAACAACAACTCATTTAACTACTTATTAAAATGATTCAACTATGCCGTTTCACACGAAAATCACGTATTCTTCTCCATCTTTCTTATACAAAATATTCTTCTCCATCATTTTTAATTAGTTATTACGGAGTACTATAAATAAATGACTTTTTTTTTTTTGAAGTACTTCGTATGTATTAGAGCCCGAAATTTGAGTTATGGGTCAGTCCAGTCAAACAAAAAGTTAGTACAAATGGACTAAAAAAATATAGATTAAGAAAAGTAGGGTCAGATTTGGCCCGATCCACCGGTCCTAATTGGCTCAGGTCAATTTTGCCAAACGGGTCGTGGACAGTTCGATTGGACCGACTATTTTTTCTTTTACAATTAATATTTATACAATAGCATTGTAATCTCTTCATCAATAAAAAAAAATACACAATATTTTTTGAGTAGTCTTCAAATTTTTATTACTATTTTGATAAATTTGAATTTTCTAGATTATCTATGATTATCGTCAATCCGCTAGAAATATATAAAAAAATGGATCAGGTTGGCCAACTAGTCCTCTAGACTAAGTTGGGCTAATCTGAGCTTCCATTTTGTAGACTCAATCAGTTCATGATCGGCCCAATCCATCTAATAGCATGGGCTGGACCGAACGGTCAAAATACATTTTTAGTAGAGTCTTCTTACGAATCTCATGATTTTAACTTATCAATAAGAGATACAGAGTATATTTTTCTCACATTTCTATAATTTGTAAATGTAAGTTATAAATTATGATTATTTTCTAGAGTTTTAACATTATTTATAGTGATAAAATTATTTCTTTTAAAAATAGATAATCTAGTAAAAGGCTTAAAAAAAAAGAAAAATATACTATAATCTAATAAGATTAAAATTATGTAAAATATTTCACATATAATATAAAAAGTGTTAAATGGGTCTACGGTAAAAAAAAAAAAAAATAGTATGAGAAGTTTATAAATGAACGGACAAAAATGATAAAATAAAAATTAAAAGCATTATGGATGAGTACTAAATTTGAGGGTAGGTCGGTAGGGTACGAGTTGGGCTGGAAAAAATTGGTAGGTGGAAGATTTGACCGGCACCGGCCGTCAGTTTAATTAGTGGACTAAAAGCATTCACCGAAAAGTCAAAGAAAACAACAAATTAATAATAAGAAAGAGAAGAATGGAAAATTACTTCATTTACTCCATATTTCTTGGCTAATTAACATACATAGTCTCTGTTTCTCTCCTCCTTGTCTTTTAGTTGCAGAAAATGGGTGAAAAGGTTTTGAGTTTCGAGGAGGTAGCGCAGCACAACAAACAGGGGGATTGCTGGGTTATCATTTCTGGCAAGGTCAGATTTTTTATATTTTTTAGTTGCAAAAATAAACATGAGAATAAGTAGTTTCAGGGTTATGTGCGAATATTAAATTGAATATGGATTCGAATGATTTTGAGGTTATATTTAAGATGAATTCGTTCTATAAATTCTCATGTATATTCATCTTCCTATCTTGTTGCTTGTTGTTTATGGCTGATCTGCCTGCTTTAGGATGATATTGATAAACACTCAAAATTGACATTTTTGTTACTAACAAATTAGAGGGAATTACCCTTAAACGCCCACAAAACTCTGTCTGCTCAAATTACTTACTTCAATTGAGGTGGATGTTTGTAATAGTTATGTGAGGGGACATCCAATAAAATTGAAACGATACAGAAAAGATTACCGATGACACACATAAATTCAGAAATGGTCTTGGGTGGGCTGGTCAATCCTCTCACTTAACACCTTGGTTTTAAGTGTAGAGTTAGGCCTTGTTACATGGTATCAGAGTCAACTCTCTACTTCGATGTCTGGATCCACTTGTTGAACCACGTGTCGACCTTGTCCCCGTCTCACGTGAGGGAGGGTATTAAGGTATCCCACATCAGATAGAGAGATGGTCTTGGGTGGGCTTATAAGTCTGAGCAATCCTCTCACTTAACACCTTGATTTTAAGTGTAGAGTTAGGCCTTGTTACAGTCAATTATATAGTATCTAATGGGCGTTTATTTATATTAGGTGTATGATGTATCCAAATTTTTAGAAGAACATCCTGGAGGCGAGGATGTCTTATTAAATTCAACAGGTAACACCAAAACAGCTACTATACCACTTTACACTATTCATTTGTTTTACCTAATGCACGTGATCACCAATTAACACGTGGCGTGTGCGTGCATGAAACACAAGATGAAACACTAAACTAGGATATTGAATTTATGTAGGAAAGGATGCGACGGAGGATTTTGAAGATGTTGGGCATAGCAGCGACGCGATAAAGCAGAGGGAAGAATTTGTGATAGGGCATATTGATGAATCCACTCTCCCAAATAATGTTGATCAGTACAAGCGTCGACCTGCTTCTTCGTCGCTCGACAAGAGCTCGACTCATTCGTTCAATGTTTGGCTGTACGTGTTGCCCCTATTGATTATAGGAGTAGCATTATTTCTTCGTTCTTACTCCAAAAAAAATGAAGAGGTCTGATTAGGTCTGCAGGGAGGGGAGGTTTGATGTAGTATTATTGTGTTGGTAATAAAAGAATTGATGGTCATGAATGTGTTGTCATCCCTACAAACATTCACATTTACTATAAGTCATATTTTAAATGAATAATTTGATGGTTTAATGTTTTATGATTTTTCATAACATTGATTTTTTTTTTTTAATTTAATTTAAAGTAATGAATATTTGCATTTGTGGAAGCTCAATGCGTCTCTTTGAATTTAGAAAACAACAATTATTATGAGACCATTGCATATACACTTATCTAAGAAGACAAAACTTATGTAAATTCGAAGTGGAACTGGGCCGGGCAGGGACGGATTTGCCTTGTCTCATGGCTATCTTGCCAGATAATTCATGAATACTTTTGTTTTTAAATAATTCATAATAAAATTTATAGTAATTATTTAAAATGATATTTTATTTCATCTTATACTTAAAAAAAACTACATATAAAATACTTTTACACAAATATATATACATATAAGTTTATGTAAATTCACATACGTTATACATATATAAAATATTAGTATATTTATTTATAATTGGTCCGAAGATGTGTTGACGGAACAAGTTGAACAAAAATTACGATTCATCTCATATTCGCTTGATCGAGTTTAAACCCAACCCATAAGGGAGTGTTTGTTTTGAGACTCACATCCGTAACGTCCCACATCCTGTTCTACTTCGGGATTTCACATCCGTATTTTCCCATCCAACTACATTCATCCCTAAAAATACATATACATCCTACTATTACATTCTACTATTACATCCAAGGGTCGCCCTGAGGCAGGGCGGTAGGGGTGACCGCCCTGGGGCCTGAGATTTCGGGGGCCTACATTTATATATATATAATGTGATGAAAGATGTGTGACAAAATATTTGTTTTCTTATAGTGAATAAAATACAAATGTCATGCGCACATTTGTGCACGATCTGTACGTGCAAATTTTGTGTATGTTATGTATATGCATGTTTCATGCACAATCCATATATACACATTTCATACTTATTTTATGAGTTTATTTTTTTATCCTTAGATAGTTTTTAAACCTCAACAATTTTTAAAACTAAAATAATATTCTGAAAACGCTTTTCAAAATATAATCTTTGACCAAAAATCTTTCCATTAGAAAAAAAAAATACATACAAATATGTACCCTACTCCATCTCCTCAACCTATTTTACTCTTTTAAAACAATTTTTTTTTAAAAAAAAGTGAAAACATTAAAACAGAACGACGTCGCTTCCAGCATAATCATCTGAATTGGCAATGGACTCGTCAGGCCACGAGTGATTCGGGTGGAATTTACACGTTTTAGAGGCACATGTGAAGCGTGTTTTGATGTGGATTTCATTGATTTATGCATGGAATATGATTGTTTAAGCCGAAATGAGAGAAAGGTTGTGTTTTGTCGATTTTGTAGGAAATACGATGAAATTTGGAGCAAAACACCAACCATACCTCACTGGATCAGGAAGAGGAGTGCACGGTTGGATTCGTCTCGAAAATCGGAGTGGAATAGCCTAAAGAATCGAGACAATCGGACAACCGAGGCGAAAGATATGCACGAAACAAGTTTGGAGTGCCCAGCAACTCGGCCGAGCTAGCCAACTCGGCCGAGCCCCTGATCAAGGCAGATTCTGGAATCAACTTCCATCCGGCCGAGCTAGCTGATCCGGCCGAGTGCGAGGAAAAGATTGGAGAGACAATCCGGCTGAGCTAGCTGATCCGGCCGAGTGCGAGGAAAAGCTTGGAGAAACAACTCGGCCGAGTTGGACCACTCGGCCGAGCTACTGAAGGATGCAGAATCTGGAACCAATTTCCATCCGGCCGAGCTGCTGAACAAAGTTTGGACGCTGGAATCAATTGCACTCGGCCGAGTGGGGCAACCCGGCCGAGTCACCCCTGCTCTCGGTGCCTTTTGCAT
The DNA here is from genome assembly GCA_963675135.1 of Galeopsis tetrahit. Classification (NCBI taxonomy): domain Eukaryota; kingdom Viridiplantae; phylum Streptophyta; class Magnoliopsida; order Lamiales; family Lamiaceae; genus Galeopsis; species Galeopsis tetrahit. The sequence goes on from OY776121.1 coordinate 91,076,976, forward strand.
ATTTTGTCCAATTTCCAAGGACTTAGTGCAATTTTCATCCTTAAACCCTACCCCAACACTATATAAGGCCTCATTCTTGAAACCCAAGACATTCTCCCCCAATCCACACATAGTTACACATACTTGGAGGTGTTTTGGCCATATCTTCATCAATTCTTCACCAAATCAAGGAAGAAAGGATGCAATAGCTCCCAAATTCCATTCCACACCACATTCTAGACTAAGCTTTCTCTTTCTTTTCCTTTTTATTTAGTTATTTCATTTGGATTTTGTAATTTGATTATGTTAGTATTTAGCTAAACAACTTTGTGGTTCTAAGGCATTGTAAGACTTGGATTGATGTTTATGAGTAATTTCTTGCTTTAATTGGTGTTTATCTCGTATTTGCATATTCAATTATTCATTGTAAAGCATGTTGTTAGTGGCCATAATGATTTGCTTGATTTATTGTTAATTGGGGTAGTATCGGGAGATTTATTCCATTTAATCGTATGCGAATATGCAACCCGGTATTATTATGATCTCGGGAGAGGATTAATTATCGGAGAGGGAATCGAATGATCTTAGGAGCTATTTTAGATGGTGTAATGTTTGTGATGTAGACATACGAGCTTATATTACATTGCATCTTTGGATTAATTTGTATCGGGAGATCGATTAGTTCTTTTTGTGTGATCACCTTATACGGGATAACCTTAATAGCCCTTTAAACGAGATAACTCTCATAAACGGACGTCTAAGTACTACAATCGCCTTGGAACCCACCTTTTCTCTTTGAGTTACATTCGTTTTACGTTCATTTTACTTGTTTGCTTGGTATTTGATCGATTTTATATTTGCTCTTTGTTGCTTATTCGTGACACTTGGTAGGTAATTTTAGAGTAAATCACCATATTCAAACTATCGATCACGTCTATTTAGAATTCGACTAGCAAACTACTACTTTTACGCTTAACCTCCTTGTGGGATCGACCTCGTGCTTATCACGCTACGATAGACACCGTACACTTGCGGTTGTTTATTTTAGTGTTGCATAACACGTGTATCAAGTTTATGGCGCCGCTGCCGGGGAGGTTTTTTATAAGCTCTAGAGTGTAGGCTAGGAGAGTTTTAGTTTAGACACTTTATTTGCTTTCCTTATTTCTCAAAAATCCAAAAATATTTGTGTTTGTTACTTTGAGCTTATTTGTATTTCTCACTCTCGTTTGCTCTTTTGATAGACATGGTTTATGATCACACGATCTAGGAGGAACCACCCAGAAGTGCTACCTTTAGATCCGGAGATTGAGGCCAATTGTCGAAGAAGGAACGCCGAAAGGAGAAGACTAGAGTTGGAAAGAATGAACCGAAGGGAGAATCCGGTTGAAGAAGAGGAGGAACTTGAGAATCACGGGGTCGAAGGAGTCGAGGAACCTAACGGGAATGGAGGTAACCGACCTCAAGGAGTGCTAAGGGACAACTTTCGTCGAAGAGTTGAAGAGAATATTGGTATGGAAAGAGATGGTAGACGAAGGGAGGATGAGGAGCCACAAAGAGTCTTGAGAGACCACTTCCGTCCTATTCCAAGGCCCTATGGAGGAGCGGGTAGGGAACCCGTTGATGCTCATAACTTTGAGCTCAAACCGGCACTAATCATGATGGTTCAAAACAACCAATTCAGAGGGTTGTCGAAGGAGGATCCTAACCTCCATTTATCTCAATTCTTAGAGATAAGTGGAACGGTTAAGATCAACCGTGTTCCCCAAGATTACATCCGCTTGCAACTCTTCCCCTTTTCACTCCGTGATCGTGCAAAGCAATGGTACATGTCCCTTGATCTAAGAACCATTGAGAATTGGGCCGACCTTGTTGATGCCTTCCTTATGAAGTACTTTCCTCCAAGCAAGACCATCAAGATAAGAGGAGAGATTTCTTCATTTATGCAAGATGACGATGAGTCATTAGCCGAGGCTTGGGAGCGCTTCAAGGATTTGATAAGAAGTTGCCCTCAACATGGGTTCTCAAGGGATCAATTGATTTGCTATTTCTACAACGGGATGGACCATCGAACGAGAGGGATGGTGGATGCCTCGGCCGGTGGAGGTTCTTTGCTAGGAAAGACGACGGATGAAGGTTATGTACTTCTAGAGGAGATGGCAAAGAACGGACACCAATGGCCATCCGAGAGAAGACAAAACCGGAAAGTTGCTTCAACCCAAGATTTGGATGAGAGTGCTAAACTCTCCAACAAGGTGGATAAATTGATATCCCTTATGACGGCTAAAGCTTTAGTGGGGCCATGTGACGAGCAATATGAAGAAGCCCACTACATGAACAATCAAAGGGATAGGCAATTTAGAGAGAGATGTTGGAACGATAGGCAAGCCTATGAAAGTCCCTCCAGTCCCAACCAATATCATCCGAATTTGAGGCACCATGAGAACTTTTCTTATGCCAACACAAGGAATGCCATCATCCCACCTCCAAATTTCAATGCTAGAGATGGAGTTATTGTGGAGTCTTCATCAAAGCCATCAATGGAGGATATGTTTTGTACTTTTATGGGAGAAACCACAAAATTCATGAGAGAAACTAGGGAGAATGCAAACAAGACTTGGCAAAGAATTGATGAGCAAGGAGAAATGATCAAGAATGTGGTAAACAATATGAAAGCCATGGAAAAGCAAATGAGCCAACTTGCTAATGCCATTGGAAAGCAACACGTTCCGGGGCAATTCCCCTCTAACACGGAGCTAAATCCTAAGGAGCAATGCAATGCCATAAGGCTAAGGAGCGGGACAAGCTACGATGGGCCCAAGATGCCGTTAGAGGAGGAAGTGGTAATGGCACCCGAGGGTGTTGATAAAGATGATGGCTTAGTGAAAGAAAAAGAAGGGGAGAAGAAGAGTGAGGAGGCAATCCCTCTTTTGTTTAATAAAAATGTAATGCCCATCCCATATCCTCAAAGGATGAAGAAGAAGAACTTGGATAGCAAGTTTGTCAAGTTTGCGGAGATGTTCAAGAAACTCCATATCAACATTCCTTTCGCCGAAGCTCTTGAACAAATACCACATTACTTCAAATTCTTGAAGGAGATAATGTCACACAAGAGGGAAATAGAGGCATATGAGACGGTGCACTTAGCCGAACATTGTAGCTCCGTAATTCAAGCTAAGCTACCTCCAAATCTTAGGGATCCCGGATCCTTCACTTTATCATGCACTATTGGAGATGGAGGTACATTAAGAGCCCTATGTGATTCGGGAGCAAGCATCAACCTCATGCCATTGTCACTCTTCAAATCACTTGGTTTAGGAGAGCTCACACCAACCACAATGAGCCTTCAATTGGCGGATAGGTCTATGACATACCCTTTGGGTATAGCGGAGGATGTATTGGTCAAAATCGGCAACCTCCTCTTTCCGGTAGACTTTGTGGTTTTGGACATGGAGTAAGACAAAAACATTCCATTGATATTGGGAAGGCCATTTTTGGCAACCGGAGGAGCCAAACTTGATATGAGGAATGGAGAATTGGAGCTTCGAATGAACCAAGAGATAGTTACAATTGACATGTTTAGAACTATCAAGCTCCGAAATGATGAGACGGGAGAGTATGGGTTTCCCAAGGGAGAGTATCCCCCAATACCCATGAGAAATGAGGTAGAAGAAGAGCCCAAGATGAATATTGTGGAGGAGAACCCCAAGGAGAAGGATAAAGAATTAGAGATGGGCAAGAAGGCCAAGTTTGGGGGAGTTTTTTCCAAAAACTCCCCCAAATCAAGAAAAGCTACTTGTGCAAACTTGGGGATGAATGAGGCATCAACATCCTATGGCATGATTGAAGAGCCGGATGGAGTGGCTAGTGGATGTTTTGATGTACTTAAGAAAGTTGTATGGGCAAAGAAAGTCAAGAACAAGGGTGACAAGGGGGTGACTTGATATTCCCCTCAAGGAGAACCGTCCGGCATAGGACGTTAAAAATAGCGCTTCTTGGGAGGCAACCCAAGGTTTTATTGCTTTCTTGTTTTTATTGCTTTAGTAGTGTTGATAGCTTAGTTTATTTTGTAGGTATGGATGAAGAGTACTATGGACACCTTGTCTTGGAGAATGAAGAAGAAGCAAAGCCAACTTTGGAGTGGAGGAAGCAAGTGTTGCAATGGTGATCTTTGAAGAAGCTTTGGATGTGCAAGGAGGGAGGTAACAACTTGTAGCCCCAAACTTAGAATTTATACATAGTAAAATTCTAAGTTTGGGGGAGTTATTTTTCTTTTATTTTTCTACTAGTTGTTACCCTTGCACCGGTTCGTCATTCTACTTGTGTCACATTTTGCACCGGCGCACACTTGACTTTCACATGCTTAGATTGTTTAAGTTGGTTTTTGATCATATGTTGGGTAGTGGAAATTTGGTGAAATGTGAGCATGAATAGTCATTGGAATCCATTGTTGAGTAGTTGTGATGATGTTTATTTGCTTTGAATGTAAGCATGATTGATGTTTGATATAGTATCATGTTGTGTTCATATTTGTGATCTTTGATAGCATGGATGCATGATGTGTTGTTGTTTGGGGACATTTGATGAATGTGAGAGTCCTATTGAATAAACCGGTGAGAATTGAGCCTTAAATCGAGCATGTAATCCGGTTTAGTTCATTTGAGAGTGGACTAAGTTATTGCTAGTGATTCTAGAACTTGCCTAAGTTCTTGTTTGAAATCATGATTGTGTGAGATGATGTGATGTGATATAGGCCATCTTGTTCTAAGAAAAGTCACTTAGCCAAAATTTCCCAAAACCGAAGTAATCTTCCGTAGTTAGCCCCTTGAGCTTAATCCCTCATTTTCTTGGCAAACTACAATGTTAACCACTTATCCTTTTTTGAGCCTTTGATACCTACATCTAGTGGAGAATAAAAGACAAAGTGGAAAACATGTGCATTGAATGAATATCTTTGGTGAAAGGAGAAATTGGAGAAGTTGAAAAAAAAAAAAAAAAAGAGAAAGATGAAAAGAAAATCAAGGAAAAGAAAAGAGGGACAAAGCGCCCCAAAAGCTTGAAAAAGAAAAAAAAGTGTTCAATGGTTTTGTGGTGTAGAATGTGCTTAAAAGAGAACAAATAAATTGTGGAAGTTAGAGTTTTTGAGTTGCAATCCGCGCAATTGTAACTTTATCTTGAGAAGTTTTTGAGATGTGTCTATGCGTCTTTATCTCTCGCTCTCCACTAGTTTATGAGTTACTTCATCCAAATTTACCCCACCTTAACCAAAGAGCCAATGTTACATCCTTGATTAAGTCCTATTGATCACATTGTTGAGCATTTGAGTGTGTGTAGAAAGTAGAAGTTGGGCAAGCATATGGTGATTGCATAGCATGACTTGGTTGATGAGTGTTTTAATATCCTTAATTTATTTGTGTGTTTGAGAGAAACACTCCATCATGTGAGTAGAGGACTTGAGCATTTGGATTTTGTTTCCCATCACAATGTGTTGTGTACTTGTGCATTCTTTGATCTATGAATGTGGATTGCAATAGTGAACCTATAACTTTCATTAAGAAATGCACTTGGAGAAAGAGATATCATTACATCTTACTTTGCATGTGTGATTTGCATTGAATATTCCATTGTGATCATTCCACCCTCATATCTTTAAGTGCTTAGTTGTTTGAGGACAAACAACATTTTAAGTTTGGGGGAGTTTGATTCGGGTGGAATTTACACGTTTTAGAGGCACATGTGAAGCGTGTTTTGATGTGTATTTCATTGATTTATGCATGGAATATGATTGTTTAAGCCGAAATGAGAGAAAGGTTGTGTTTTGTCGATTTTGTAGGAAATACGATGAAATTTGGAGCAAAACACCAACCATACCTCACTGGATCAGGAATATGAGTGCACGGTTGGATTCGTCTCGAAAATCGGAGTGGAATAGCCTAAAGAATCGAGACAATCGGACAACCGAGGCGAAAGATATGCACGAAACAAGTTTGGAGTGCCCAGCAACTCGGCCGAGCTAGCCAACTCGGCCGAGCCCCTGATCAAGGCAGATTCTGGAATCAACTTCCATCCGGCCGAGCTAGCTGATCCGGCCGAGTGCGAGGAAAAGATTGGAGAGACAATCCGGCCGAGCTAGCTGATCCGGCCGAGTGCGAGGAATAGCTTGGAGAAACAACTCGGCCGAGTTGGACCACTCGGCCGAGCTACTGAAGGATGCAGAATCTGGAACCAATTTCCATCCGGCCGAGCTAGCTGATCCGGCCGAGCTGCTGAACAAAGTTTGGACGCTGGAATCAATTGCACTCGGCCGAGTGGGGCAACCCGGCCGAGTCACCCCTGCTCTCGGTGCCTTTTGCATATTTTGTCCAATTTCCAAGGACTTAAGTGCAATTTTCATCCTTAAACCCTACCCCAACACTATATAAGGCCTCATTCTTGAAACCCAAGACATTCTCCCCCAATCCACACATAGTTACACATACTTGGAGGTGTTTTGGCCATATCTTCATCAATTCTTCACCAAATCAAGGAAGAAAGGATGCAATAGCTCCCAAATTCCATTCCACACCACATTCTAGACTAAGCTTTCTCTTTCTTTTCCTTTTTATTTAGTTATTTCATTTGGATTTTGTAATTTGATTATGTTAGTATTTAGCTAAACAACTTTGTGGTTCTAAGGCATTGTAAGACTTGGATTGATGTTTATGAGTAATTTCTTGCTTTAATTGGTGTTTATCTCTGTTGGTCCCAAAGTTGAGTTAAGATTGAGTAAGCTAAGAAAGTCTAGAGGGGAGGGGTGAATAGACTTTCAAAAATCTTTCAAAATATCAGAATATGCAATGCGGAATTTAGTCTTCTTATGTACTGTACTGTGCTTACCCAGCTCAGATCAGTACTTTCAGAATAATATGGGCCTTACTAGTTTATACTCAACTTTTATCTAGATCTTTATCTTTGCTAATTCTTAATGTTCTTGATTAAACAATTCAAACAAATATCAAACAGTAAGTATAAAGAACACAGAATTTTATAGTGGTTCGACAAATGTCTACATCCACTCTCACAACTCCAGTTGTGAAGTTTTATTACTCTTCTTGAGCTTCTTGTGGCTTAAAGTCCCAAGATTAAGACTTTGATCTTATCGATTATACCACCAGGTATATCTTCGATCTACTAGTAATTCTACAAGTAACTAGCACACTTGTTTTACAAAATACAAACTTAAACTTGAAAAGTAAAACTTCTCTTTGAATAGCCTTTGATTCTTCTCTTCAATTCAGTGGCTTCTTCTTGCTTTGATTTCCTTCAACTCTGTGAGTTCTTGCTTGTAGACTTGCTCTTGAATTCTCTAAGATCAGTAATTGCTTCAGTAGTCTTCAGCAGTAGGAGATCATACAGTATTTATAGAACTTAGTATGACAGTTAGCAGTTTGTGAACTAACTTTCAACTAACTCTAAAACTGTTTTTGTAACTTCTTCTTGTAACCGACTTTGTAACTTCCTTCAACTTCTAAGTCAGCATATCTTCAATAAATCTTCAGTTACACTTTAAATAAGCTTTCCAAACTTATTCTTCAAATTCACTAAATCAGCACAGTAACTTACTGTTCTGATTTTTACTCTTCGGATTTTACTCTGCTGATTTTTACTCTTCTGATTCAATCAGCACAGTAACCAAAAACTGTTCTAAACTTCTCCAGATTGCTTCTAAGCTCTTCTTCAATTCTTCTTGAAGTCTTTTTATTCTGAAGTAGTCCTCTGAGTCTTCTTAGTCTTCTGATCTTCATCTAATCTATTCCTAATCTAGTGTTCTGATTTTACTGTTCTGAGCTTTACAACGCTGAATACAATAGAATACAACTTTACAAATATAACACCTATCTATACATCAACTGAACTATATACAGATGAGTATATCTAAGTCCTATACTATAAGCTGTCTATACAATACAAAACATCAGCTTAGTTCCTAACAGTTCATATATCAGATCAGTAAACCATAAGATCAGTAACTCATGTAAGTTCAATAACTTCCATATAAGATCAGTAAATATCTAAGATCAGTAAACAACCAAGATCAGTAACTTACATATAAGATCAGTAAATATCTAAGATCAGTAAACAACCAAGATCAGTAACTTACATATAAGATCAGTAAGCACATCAGATCAGTAAGTACATCAGATCAGTAACTCAGATTAGTAACTCAGATCAGTAACTCAGTTTCAAATATTTCATATAAGATCACTAAAAATATTCTCAGTTTCCACACTAAGATCAGTAATCTTATTTCACATAACTCAGTTAAGATCAGTAATTTTAACTTTGATATTACTCAATAAGATCAGTAAACTTATTCTTAATATTACTAAATAAGATCAGTAAACTTACTTCAGTTAGCATTAAGATCAGTAATCTCAATTTTAAGTTTCTCATCAGATTAGTAAGCTTATATTCAGATGACTTAGTTAAGATGACTTAGAACCACATATATTACTAACTTTAAGTTGCTTTTGGCCATCAAAACATACTTTCATCAACTTAGAACATTGTTTATAGGATTCATATCCCAACAATTTCCCCCTTTTTGATGAAGCCAAAACTACTTAAATGTTAATAAATCAGTAGTTAAGTATGTAGTCAATCATAACAGTTCATCAATTCAGAAATCCAGATTCATATTCAAATAAGATCAAATATTACAAATAATCACAGAATATGAAAATCACAAAAATATAGAAATAAAGATTAAGGATAGAAATGTTATCTTCTGAGCTTGTCCTTCATCTTCATTCTGCATCTTTAAATTCTGAATGCCACATACATTCTTGCTTTGATATCCATCATGTGTTGATGATCAGTTATTATCTTTTCAACCATTTATTACTTTACCTTCCCCCTTTTTGGCTTCATCATACAACTCCCTAATAGACTTCAGTTGTTGCATGATTTCACCCTTCAAGGTCTAGGTAAGGTCATTAGTATATTGTTTAGTAGATACATCACCAAGTTAGGTTAAAAATACTCTGCTGATTTTTATCAGCACAGTTGTTTCCAGCACACATTTACATCATTTTTATCACAATTTTATTATAAGAACTACTTATCTGGATTCAGCTGAGTACTGTGATCAGCTGAGTAAACTTTTCAGACATCAGATCAGTAGTTGAGTCAGCACAGTAGTGTTCAGATCAGTACCCAATTTTCTGATTTCACCTTTTTTTGATATCAGCACAGTAATCCTCAGATCAGTACTATGACTAAGATCAGTAGATTTCTGTAGACAGATTAGTAGTAAACAAATCTTTCTGAAGACAGATTAGTCAGTAATCAGATTAGTTCTGTAGAATAACTGAATTGTAATCAGATCAGTACTGTAGACAAAGAAACTTTGTAATCAGCACAGTTCTGTAGACAAGTCAATGTATTAATCAGAATATATCTGTAGACTGCTATAGTCTGTAATCAGATCAGATTAGTAGACTTCTTCAATTTTGTAATCAGATCAGTTTCCCTTTCAATGGAGAACTCCTCTTCTGTGCCTGTTTCACCTTGGTAAAAGTGTTAGTTCATGAGATATAAGTGTAAAACAGTACAGATTAATAACAATATGCAATATTTAATGATCATATCAAGGTTTATGCTAAAGTGACTTAGTGATCTGAGTCAACAAAAGGATCTTTAAGAAATCACAGATTCCCCCTTAATGTATGTTCTCAGTGTCCCTCAGCTTTACCAGCTTCCTCATTGGGATTAAGGTCACTTTAGTAACCTTGTTACCTGTTTTAGTGATCTGACATAGGATTGTCTCTTCTGACTGTTGAATTTTGATGTACTGCTCTTACTTTCTGCTTTATCTTTCTCTTGGTATAAGATCAGTACCTGAAATGTTAGCACAGTTCTATATACAAACAGAATCCATATCTATCAATCCTAAACCAATGCACAATTCTCTGAATCTCACTTCAGCCAATGGTTTTGTAAAAATGTCAGCTCTTTGAATATCAGTATGAATCTTTTCCATTCTAATATTCTTCTTTTCAACATGATCCCTAATAAAATGATGCCTAATATCAACATGTTTGCATCTAGTATGTAAAACAGGATTTTGAGTGATGGCAATGGCACTATTACTGTCACAATATATAGGTACATTAGATTCTACAACATTGTAGTCTCTGAGTTGTTGTATTAACCAAAGAAGCTGACTACAACAACTACCTGCAGCCATATATTCTGCTTCAGTAGTAGAAGTTGCCACACTTGTTTGTTTCTTTGAAAACCATGAAATGATCTTAGTTCCTAAGAATTGACATGAACCTGAAGTAGATTTTCTATCTATTTTGCAACCTCCAAAGTCCGAGTCCGAATAACCACTTAAAGATATATCATCATCTGCAGGATACCATAATCCTCGATTAATAGTCCCCTTTAGATATTTCAATATCCTTTTAGCAGCTTCCAGATGACTTTCCTTGGGGTTTGCTTGAAATCTTGCACATACTCCAACAGAAAAAGCAATATCAGGTCTGCTGGCAGTTAGATAGAGTAGAGAGCCAATTAAAGCACGATAGTGAGGTTGATCAGAAGACTTACCTCCTTCATCAGGATCCATTCTGTATGTAGGTTGCATGGGCACACCAACTGTCTTACAGGTTTTAATACCAAATTTATCTAGCAAATTCTTAGTATACTTTGCTTGATTTATAAAGATACCTTCTGAGGTTTGTTTTACTTGAAGACCAAGAAAATATGTCATTTCTCCCATCATGGACATTTCAAATTTACTTTGCATGAGTGTAGAAAAGCTTTCACTCAGGTTTTTGTTGGGTGATCCAAAGATAATATCATCCACATAAATTTGAACAAGTAATATATCATTACCTTCTTGTCTTCTGAACAAAGTTCTATCAACCTTGCCTTTTGTAAAACCATTTTCCAGTAAGAATAGAGAAAGAGTATCATACCATGCTCTTGGAGCTTGTTTCAATCCATAGAGTGCTTTCTTTAACCTGTATACTTGGTGACTATTCACTTCAAAACCAGGTGGTTGTTCTACATACACTTCTTCAGCAAGTATACCATTCAAAAATGCACTTTTCACATCCATTTGATATACAGTAAATTTCATATGTGCAGCATAAGCAAGGAACAATCTTATAGCTTCTAGTCTAGCTACAGGAGCAAAAGTTTCATCATAATCAATACCCTCAGCTTGAGAGTAGCCCTGAGCAACTAATCTAGCTTTGTTTCTAACTATAAGATCATTTTCATCCCTTTTGTTCTTGAAAATCCACTTAGTACCTACAACATTATGATTACTAGGTCTATCAACAAGTTCCCAAACTTCATTTCTAGTGAACTGATTAAGTTCTTCCTGCATGGCTACAATCCAGTTACTATCACTTAAAGCTTCAATCACAGTTTTAGGCTCAATAGATGATAGAAAACAACACCAGCAAAATAAAGACTTACTAGGTTCTTCCTTTGAATCAGACAATTGTTTTCTAGTTTTAACACCTATACTTGAATCACCTAGAATCAGATCAGTAGAATGAGCAGACTTCCATGTCCTTCTATTCTTAACAGTATCATCATTTACATCATGCAGATCAGTATCATTTATATCAGCAGTTTTGTTCATAGGGGAGCAGTCATTCAATTCTTTTATTTCAGAAGTTTTGGATGACTCACCTTTGTCTTTTACCTTTTCTTTATCAGAATCTTGATCTAGAACTTTCAGGAAAGGATTATATGCTTGTACAGATTCATATATTCCTGTGTCATCATCTTCATTGTTGATCTGAAGCTGTAGTTTGTCAACTTTCTTACTGAGCTGATGATCAGCAGAGTCCTGTACATTCTCATCAAAGACAACATGGGGTGTTTCTTCCACACATAGGGTAGAGTAATTAAACACTCTAAATGCTTTGCTTACAGAAGAGTATCCTAAGAATATCCCTTCATCAGCTTTTGCATCAAAAGCATTTAATTTACTTTTGCCATTGTTATGTATGAAACACTTACAACCAAAAATATGAAAATAAGAAACTCTTGGTTTTCTACCTTTCCATACCTCATAAGGTGTTTTACCATGTACCTTATTAAGAGCACTTCGATTTTGAGAGTGGCAAGCTGTGTTAATAGCTTCTGCCCAAAATTTCTGAGGTGTGTTGAATTCTGCAATCATGGCTCTGCAAGCTTCTTTTAGTGTTCTGTTTCTCCTTTCTGCAACACCATTTTGTTGAGGGGTTCTGGCTGCACTTGTCAAATGCTGAATGCCAGACTTAGAACAATAGTCAGAAATGTAACAATTAATAAATTCAGTCCCCTTGTCACTTCTAATCTTGACAATGGGATGACCTTTTTCAACCTGCAATTTCTTCAATAGATCTGGAAGTAGTGTTTGTGTATCACTCTTTTTGTGTAGAAAGACTACCCAAGTAAACTTAGAGTAATCATCTACAACAACTAGAGTATACCTTCTTCCATTCAATGTAGGAGGATTGATAGGACCATGAAGATCCATATGTAAGAGTTCTAAAACTCTGCTTGTTGAAAGAGTAGGAATTGACTTAAATGAAACCTTTACCTGTTTACCTTTTTGACAGGAATCACATACTTGTGACTTGGAATAGATTTCATTAGGAATGCCCTCAACAAGATGTTCTCTAGCAATCTTGTTGATTATCTTAAAGTTTAGATGGCAGAGGCGTTTATGCCAGAGCCAACTGTTTTCTTTAGGACTCTTAGTAATAAGACAGGCATTCTTAGGACAACTATTCCAGTTCACAATGTATATACTTCCTTGTCTTGTGCCAACAAGTAGAACATTGTGAGTCCTTTTATCAATTATTTCACATTTTCTGGTCTTGAACTGAACCTTATATCCCCTGTCACAAAATTGAGATACGGATAACAAATTATACTTCAAACCTTCAACATAGGATACATCTTGGATTTCAACATCTCCATTCTTGATGAATCCAAATCCTTTTGTGATTGCTATTGAGCTATCACCAAAGATGACTTTTGGTCCTTCCTTCTCATGATAGTCAGTAAGTAAGGCCTTGGTACCAGTCATGTGGTGTGAGCACCCACTGTCTATGTACCAGGTCTCACCAACTGAACCACCTTTCTTGTATAAGTCCAGTCGATCCTGCAAGGTAGTGATCTTAATAATTTAGGTACCCTAGTTTATTGGGGTCCTTGGGGGTTAGTAGCAAGAGGTACCCAAATGAACATTGAAGATTTGAATAAGTGGGACCTCTTCAATTTTCTTCCAAATTTATCACAAAACAGTACTTTATTAACCAGTTCAGAATTATCAGCAGACTTAGGATCTATTTTTCTGAGATAGCCTTTCCTTGGTTCTATCCCTTTTTCAGTAAGATCAGTATGTCTGTAATAGTTTGAATATGGTCTAAAAGCATGTGGACCATAAGGCTTATAGTTTTGCTTAGGTCTTTCCTCTCCATAGATATCATAGGATAAAGGAGGAGGATAAAGAACAGGTTTATTATGATAATGAGGCACAAATCTCCTAGGTTTAGTTGAATACAGCTGAGACTGCCTTATGAAAGGAGGTCTAGGTTGTTCCCAACTTGCCTGTGCTTGTCTTGACCTACTGTTCTGAGTTTGTCTCTTCTGATTCCAGGACTGATCTGATCTGGTCAGAGGAGTATAACTCTTCTGGTATGGTCTTGACTGTACTGGCCTTAATACATTCTTCATTTTACCATTCTTGGTAGTAGGAGGGATGTATTTAGACTGTACTTTGAGTTTTGGATCATCATCATAAGTCATAGGTTCTTTTCCTTTATCCAGTTGCAAAGAACTTGTACTAGCTCCATTAGTGTTCTTAAATTCTGAAGTGGGTGGACTAGGCAGATCAGTACCTATTCCTCTTTTATCATTTGGAGCTCTATATCTGTCTGAGATTGTTTGATTAATCTTAGTGGAGTTAATCATCCCAGATAGCTTTCGATCTAGGCTCACTACTTCAGATTCTAAGAATCTATTGCGCTCTTCAAGTTTTTCACATTTAATCTTTAAATCATTGAATTCATTAGTCTCTTTGGCTTGAGTTTTAAGCATACCCTGATATAGATTGTCAATGGATGCATACTTTTCTTGGAGTTGAGACAACTCTTCTGATAGTCTTGCATTTATGACAACTATATTAGGATCCACTTGTAACTGAGCTTCTTTCAGCTTAATGATTTCTTGCTTTAAAGATATATTCTCATCACTAATTTCCATGAATGCTTTGTTAGCTTGTAGAAGGTCTTCTTCAGTCACTCCTTGGGAATGATGAAGACTACTTCCTACACTGCTAACAGCAGCATCACTTTCATCAGTGTCAGAATTGTCACAAGATTGAAATGAGTTTACAGATGATACCTCATCATTTATTTTGGCCATCATTGCCAGTCCATCATCTGCTATGAAGGCTTCATCTTCATTGCTAGAGGGGTAGTCAGATGAAGTTGATGGTAACTCTTCTGATTCTGAATCAGAGTCATTGTAAGCCATCATTGCCTTCTTACCCTTTGCATATTTTCGATCTCTTCTGGCTTTCCTTTCTTCTCGATCTTCAGAACTCAGATCAGGACATTCATATGCATAATGACCTGGGTTTGGGGACCAGTGCTCCAACTGGTTTAGATGGATCCAGAACAGCAGTGTTTTCCACCATGATGACAATTGGTCCTTCAGTCACCACAGACACCATTAGATCATGGGTCGAGCTAAAGATGGCCTCCATCCTAAGCTTCCAGTAGTCATAATCTGCAATCTTGAACTTAGGCAGTTTGTTCACATTAGTGTCATCCATGTTTGATTAAGACAAATAGGATCAGTAGTATAGCAGATAGATTTCAGGTATTCAGATAGTAACAAATATCAAGAAATAACAGCAAGATCAGTAAGATGTCCCTCAAGATCTGTAAGGTTATCAAGAAACAGCAGTCCAATGAACTACTGCTCTGATACCACTTGTTGGTCCCAAAGTTGAGTTAAGATTGAGTAAGCTAAGAAAGTCTAGAGGGGAGGGGTGAATAGACTTTCAAAAATCTTTCAAAATATCAGAATATGCAATGCGGAATTTAGTCTTCTTATGTACTGTACTGTGCTTACTCAGCTCAGATCAGTACTTTCAGAATAATATGGGCCTTACTAGTTTATACTCAACTTTTATCTAGATCTTTATCTTTGCTAATTCTTAATGTTCTTGATTAAACAATTCAAACAAATATCAAACAGTAAGTATAAAGAACACAGAATTTTATAGTGGTTCGACAAATGTCTACATCCACTCTCACAACTCCAGTTGTGAAGTTTTATTACTCTTCTTGAGCTTCTTGTGGCTTAAAGTCCCAAGATTAAGACTTTGATCTTATCGATTATACCACCAGGTATATCTTCGATCTACTAGTAATTCTACAAGTAACTAGCACACTTGTTTTACAAAATACAAACTTAAACTTGAAAAGTAAAACTTCTCTTTGAATAGCCTTTGATTCTTCTCTTCAATTCAGTGGCTTCTTCTTGCTTTGATTTCCTTCAACTCTGTGAGTTCTTGCTTGTAGACTTGCTCTTGAATTCTCTAAGATCAGTAATTGCTTCAGTAGTCTTCAGCAGTAGGAGATCATACAGTATTTATAGAACTTAGTATGACAGTTAGCAGTTTGTGAACTAACTTTCAACTAACTCTAAAACTGTTTTTGTAACTTCTTCTTGTAACCGACTTTGTAACTTCCTTCAACTTCTAAGTCAGCATATCTTCAATAAATCTTCAGTTACACTTTAAATAAGCTTTCCAAACTTATTCTTCAAATTCACTAAATCAGCACAGTAACTTACTGTTCTGATTTTTACTCTTCGGATTTTACTCTGCTGATTTTTACTCTTCTGATTCAATCAGCACAGTAACCAAAAACTGTTCTAAACTTCTCCAGATTGCTTCTAAGCTCTTCTTCAATTCTTCTTGAAGTCTTTTTATTCTGAAGTAGTCCTCTGAGTCTTCTTAGTCTTCTGATCTTCATCTAATCTATTCCTAATCTAGTGTTCTGATTTTACTGTTCTGAGCTTTACAACGCTGAATACAATAGAATACAACTTTACAAATATAACACCTATCTATACATCAACTGAACTATATACAGATGAGTATATCTAAGTCCTATACTATAAGCTGTCTATACAATACAAAACATCAGCTTAGTTCCTAACAGTTCATATATCAGATCAGTAAACCATAAGATCAGTAACTCATGTAAGTTCAATAACTTCCATATAAGATCAGTAAATATCTAAGATCAGTAAACAACCAAGATCAGTAACTTACATATAAGATCAGTAAATATCTAAGATCAGTAAACAACCAAGATCAGTAACTTACATATAAGATCAGTAAGCACATCAGATCAGTAAGTACATCAGATCAGTAACTCAGATTAGTAACTCAGATCAGTAACTCAGTTTCAAATATTTCATATAAGATCACTAAAAATATTCTCAGTTTCCACACTAAGATCAGTAATCTTATTTCACATAACTCAGTTAAGATCAGTAATTTTAACTTTGATATTACTCAATAAGATCAGTAAACTTATTCTTAATATTACTAAATAAGATCAGTAAACTTACTTCAGTTAGCATTAAGATCAGTAATCTCAATTTTAAGTTTCTCATCAGATTAGTAAGCTTATATTCAGATGACTTAGTTAAGATGACTTAGAACCACATATATTACTAACTTTAAGTTGCTTTTGGCCATCAAAACATACTTTCATCAACTTAGAACATTGTTTATAGGATTCATATCCCAACAATTTCCCCCTTTTTGATGAAGCCAAAACTACTTAAATGTTAATAAATCAGTAGTTAAGTATGTAGTCAATCATAACAGTTCATCAATTCAGAAATCCAGATTCATATTCAAATAAGATCAAATATTACAAATAATCACAGAATATGAAAATCACAAAAATATAGAAATAAAGATTAAGGATAGAAATGTTATCTTCTGAGCTTGTCCTTCATCTTCATTCTGCATCTTTAAATTCTGAATGCCACATACATTCTTGCTTTGATATCCATCATGTGTTGATGATCAGTTATTATCTTTTCAACCATTTATTACTTTACCTTCCCCCTTTTTGGCTTCATCATACAACTCCCTAATAGACTTCAGTTGTTGCATGATTTCACCCTTCAAGGTCTAGGTAAGGTCATTAGTATATTGTTTAGTAGATACATCACCAAGTTAGGTTAAAAATACTCTGCTGATTTTTATCAGCACAGTTGTTTCCAGCACACATTTACATCATTTTTATCACAATTTTATTATAAGAACTACTTATCTGGATTCAGCTGAGTACTGTGATCAGCTGAGTAAACTTTTCAGACATCAGATCAGTAGTTGAGTCAGCACAGTAGTGTTCAGATCAGTACCCAATTTTCTGATTTCACCTTTTTTTGATATCAGCACAGTAATCTTCAGATCAGTACTATGACTAAGATCAGTAGATTTCTGTAGACAGATTAGTAGTAAACAAATCTTTCTGAAGACAGATTAGTCAGTAATCAGATTAGTTCTGTAGAATAACTGAATTGTAATCAGATCAGTACTGTAGACAAAGAAACTTTGTAATCAGCACAGTTCTGTAGACAAGTCAATGTATTAATCAGAATATATCTGTAGACTGCTATAGTCTGTAATCAGATCAGATTAGTAGACTTCTTCAATTTTGTAATCAGATCAGTTTCCCTTTCAATGGAGAACTCCTCTTCTGTGCCTGTTTCACCTTGGTAAAAGTGTTAGTTCATGAGATATAAGTGTAAAACAGTACAGATTAATAACAATATGCAATATTTAATGATCATATCAAGGTTTATGCTAAAGTGACTTAGTGATCTGAGTCAACAAAAGGATCTTTAAGAAATCACAGATTCCCCCTTAATGTATGTTCTCAGTGTCCCTCAGCTTTACCAGCTTCCTCATTGGGATTAAGGTCACTTTAGTAACCTTGTTACCTGTTTTAGTGATCTGACATAGGATTGTCTCTTCTGACTGTTGAATTTTGATGTACTGCTCTTACTTTCTGCTTTATCTTTCTCTTGGTATAAGATCAGTACCTGAAATGTTAGCACAGTTCTATATACAAACAGAATCCATATCTATCAATCCTAAACCAATGCACAATTCTCTGAATCTCACTTCAGCCAATGGTTTTGTAAAAATGTCAGCTCTTTGAATATCAGTATGAATCTTTTCCATTCTAATATTCTTCTTTTCAACATGATCCCTAATAAAATGATGCCTAATATCAACATGTTTGCATCTAGTATGTAAAACAGGATTTTGAGTGATGGCAATGGCACTATTACTGTCACAATATATAGGTACATTAGATTCTACAACATTGTAGTCTCTGAGTTGTTGTATTAACCAAAGAAGCTGACTACAACAACTACCTGCAGCCATATATTCTGCTTCAGTAGTAGAAGTTGCCACACTTGTTTGTTTCTTTGAAAACCATGAAATGATCTTAGTTCCTAAGAATTGACATGAACCTGAAGTAGATTTTCTATCTATTTTGCAACCTCCAAAGTCCGAGTCCGAATAACCACTTAAAGATATATCATCATCTGCAGGATACCATAATCCTCGATTAATAGTCCCCTTTAGATATTTCAATATCCTTTTAGCAGCTTCCAGATGACTTTCCTTGGGGTTTGCTTGAAATCTTGCACATACTCCAACAGAAAAAGCAATATCAGGTCTGCTGGCAGTTAGATAGAGTAGAGAGCCAATTAAAGCACGATAGTGAGGTTGATCAGAAGACTTACCTCCTTCATCAGGATCCATTCTGTATGTAGGTTGCATGGGCACACCAACTGTCTTACAGGTTTTAATACCAAATTTATCTAGCAAATTCTTAGTATACTTTGCTTGATTTATAAAGATACCTTCTGAGGTTTGTTTTACTTGAAGACCAAGAAAATATGTCATTTCTCCCATCATGGACATTTCAAATTTACTTTGCATGAGTGTAGAAAAGCTTTCACTCAGGTTTTTGTTGGGTGATCCAAAGATAATATCATCCACATAAATTTGAACAAGTAATATATCATTACCTTCTTGTCTTCTGAACAAAGTTCTATCAACCTTGCCTTTTGTAAAACCATTTTCCAGTAAGAATAGAGAAAGAGTATCATACCATGCTCTTGGAGCTTGTTTCAATCCATAGAGTGCTTTCTTTAACCTGTATACTTGGTGACTATTCACTTCAAAACCAGGTGGTTGTTCTACATACACTTCTTCAGCAAGTATACCATTCAAAAATGCACTTTTCACATCCATTTGATATACAGTAAATTTCATATGTGCAGCATAAGCAAGGAACAATCTTATAGCTTCTAGTCTAGCTACAGGAGCAAAAGTTTCATCATAATCAATACCCTCAGCTTGAGAGTAACCCTGAGCAACTAATCTAGCTTTGTTTCTAACTATAAGATCATTTTCATCCCTTTTGTTCTTGAAAATCCACTTAGTACCTACAACATTATGATTACTAGGTCTATCAACAAGTTCCCAAACTTCATTTCTAGTGAACTGATTAAGTTCTTCCTGCATGGCTACAATCCAGTTACTATCACTTAAAGCTTCAATCACAGTTTTAGGCTCAATAGATGATAGAAAACAACACCAGCAAAATAAAGACTTACTAGGTTCTTCCTTTGAATCAGACAATTGTTTTCTAGTTTTAACACCTATACTTGAATCACCTAGAATCAGATCAGTAGAATGAGCAGACTTCCATGTCCTTCTATTCTTAACAGTATCATCATTTACATCATGCAGATCAGTATCATTTATATCAGCAGTTTTGTTCATAGGGGAGCAGTCATTCAATTCTTTTATTTCAGAAGTTTTGGATGACTCACCTTTGTCTTTTACCTTTTCTTTATCAGAATCTTGATCTAGAACTTTCAGGAAAGGATTATATGCTTGTACAGATTCATATATTCCTGTGTCATCATCTTCATTGTTGATCTGAAGCTGTAGTTTGTCAACTTTCTTACTGAGCTGATGATCAGCAGAGTCCTGTACATTCTCATCAAAGACAACATGGGGTGTTTCTTCCACACATAGGGTAGAGTAATTAAACACTCTAAATGCTTTGCTTACAGAAGAGTATCCTAAGAATATCCCTTCATCAGCTTTTGCATCAAAAGCATTTAATTTACTTTTGCCATTGTTATGTATGAAACACTTACAACCAAAAATATGAAAATAAGAAACTCTTGGTTTTCTACCTTTCCATACCTCATAAGGTGTTTTACCATGTACCTTATTAAGAGCACTTCGATTTTGAGAGTGGCAAGCTGTGTTAATAGCTTCTGCCCAAAATTTCTGAGGTGTGTTGAATTCTGCAATCATGGCTCTGCAAGCTTCTTTTAGTGTTCTGTTTCTCCTTTCTGCAACACCATTTTGTTGAGGGGTTCTGGCTGCACTTGTCAAATGCTGAATGCCAGACTTAGAACAATAGTCAGAAATGTAACAATTAATAAATTCAGTCCCCTTGTCACTTCTAATCTTGACAATGGGATGACCTTTTTCAACCTGCAATTTCTTCAATAGATCTGGAAGTAGTGTTTGTGTATCACTCTTTTTGTGTAGAAAGACTACCCAAGTAAACTTAGAGTAATCATCTACAACAACTAGAGTATACCTTCTTCCATTCAATGTAGGAGGATTGATAGGACCATGAAGATCCATATGTAAGAGTTCTAAAACTCTGCTTGTTGAAAGAGTAGGAATTGACTTAAATGAAACCTTTACCTGTTTACCTTTTTGACAGGAATCACATACTTGTGACTTGGAATAGATTTCATTAGGAATGCCCTCAACAAGATGTTCTCTAGCAATCTTGTTGATTATCTTAAAGTTTAGATGGCAGAGGCGTTTATGCCAGAGCCAACTGTTTTCTTTAGGACTCTTAGTAATAAGACAGGCATTCTTAGGACAACTATTCCAGTTCACAATGTATATACTTCCTTGTCTTGTGCCAACAAGTAGAACATTGTGAGTCCTTTTATCAATTATTTCACATTTTCTGGTCTTGAACTGAACCTTATATCCCCTGTCACAAAATTGAGATACAGATAACAAATTATACTTCAAACCTTCAACATAGGATACATCTTGGATTTCAACATCTCCATTCTTGATGAATCCAAATCCTTTTGTGATTGCTATTGAGCTATCACCAAAGATGACTTTTGGTCCTTCCTTCTCATGATAGTCAGTAAGTAAGGCCTTGGTACCAGTCATGTGGTGTGAGCACCCACTGTCTATGTACCAGGTCTCACCAACTGAACCACCTTTCTTGTATAAGTCCAGTCGATCCTGCAAGGTAGTGATCTTAATAATTTAGGTACCCTAGTTTATTGGGGTCCTTGGGGGTTAGTAGCAAGAGGTACCCAAATGAACATTGAAGATTTGAATAAGTGGGACCTCTTCAATTTTCTTCCAAATTTATCACAAAACAGTACTTTATTAACCAGTTCAGAATTATCAGCAGACTTAGGATCTATTTTTCTGAGATAGCCTTTCCTTGGTTCTATCCCTTTTTCAGTAAGATCAGTATGTCTGTAATAGTTTGAATATGGTCTAAAAGCATGTGGACCATAAGGCTTATAGTTTTGCTTAGGTCTTTCCTCTCCATAGATATCATAGGATAAAGGAGGAGGATAAAGAACAGGTTTATTATGATAATGAGGCACAAATCTCCTAGGTTTAGTTGAATACAGCTGAGACTGCCTTATGAAAGGAGGTCTAGGTTGTTCCCAACTTGCCTGTGCTTGTCTTGACCTACTGTTCTGAGTTTGTCTCTTCTGATTCCAGGACTGATCTGATCTGGTCAGAGGAGTATAACTCTTCTGGTATGGTCTTGACTGTACTGGCCTTAATACATTCTTCATTTTACCATTCTTGGTAGTAGGAGGGATGTATTTAGACTGTACTTTGAGTTTTGGATCATCATCATAAGTCATAGGTTCTTTTCCTTTATCCAGTTGCAAAGAACTTGTACTAGCTCCATTAGTGTTCTTAAATTCTGAAGTGGGTGGACTAGGCAGATCAGTACCTATTCCTCTTTTATCATTTGGAGCTCTATATCTGTCTGAGATTGTTTGATTAATCTTAGTGGAGTTAATCATCCCAGATAGCTTTCGATCTAGGCTCACTACTTCAGATTCTAAGAATCTATTGCGCTCTTCAAGTTTTTCACATTTAATCTTTAAATCATTGAATTCATTAGTCTCTTTGGCTTGAGTTTTAAGCATACCCTGATATAGATTGTCAATGGATGCATACTTTTCTTGGAGTTGAGACAACTCTTCTGATAGTCTTGCATTTATGACAACTATATTAGGATCCACTTGTAACTGAGCTTCTTTCAGCTTAATGATTTCTTGCTTTAAAGATATATTCTCATCACTAATTTCCATGAATGCTTTGTTAGCTTGTAGAAGGTCTTCTTCAGTCACTCCTTGGGAATGATGAAGACTACTTCCTACACTGCTAACAGCAGCATCACTTTCATCAGTGTCAGAATTGTCACAAGATTGAAATGAGTTTACAGATGATACCTCATCATTTATTTTGGCCATCATTGCCAGTCCATCATCTGCTATGAAGGCTTCATCTTCATTGCTAGAGGGGTAGTCAGATGAAGTTGATGGTAACTCTTCTGATTCTGAATCAGAGTCATTGTAAGCCATCATTGCCTTCTTACCCTTTGCATATTTTCGATCTCTTCTGGCTTTCCTTTCTTCTCGATCTTCAGAACTCAGATCAGGACATTCATATGCATAATGACCTGGGTTTGGGGACCAGTGCTCCAACTGGTTTAGATGGATCCAGAACAGCAGTGTTTTCCACCATGATGACAATTGGTCCTTCAGTCACCACAGACACCATTAGATCATGGGTCGAGCTAAAGATGGCCTCCATCCTAAGCTTCCAGTAGTCATAATCTGCAATCTTGAACTTAGGCAGTTTGTTCACATTAGTGTCATCCATGTTTGATTAAGACAAATAGGATCAGTAGTATAGCAGATAGATTTCAGGTATTCAGATAGTAACAAATATCAAGAAATAACAGCAAGATCAGTAAGATGTCCCTCAAGATCTGTAAGGTTATCAAGAAACAGCAGTCCAATGAACTACTGCTCTGATACCACTTGTTGGTCCCAAAGTTGAGTTAAGATTGAGTAAGCTAAGAAAGTCTAGAGGGGAGGGGTGAATAGACTTTCAAAAATCTTTCAAAATATCAGAATATGCAGTGCGGAATTTAGTCTTCTTATGTACTGTACTGTGCTTACTCAGCTCAGATCAGTACTTTCAGAATAATATGGGCCTTACTAGTTTATACTCAACTTTTATCTAGATCTTTATCTTTGCTAATTCTTAATGTTCTTGATTAAACAATTCAAACAAATATCAAACAGTAAGTATAAAGAACACAGAATTTTATAGTGGTTCGACAAATGTCTACATCCACTCTCACAACTCCAGTTGTGAAGTTTTATTACTCTTCTTGAGCTTCTTGTGGCTTAAAGTCCCAAGATTAAGACTTTGATCTTATCGATTATACCACCAGGTATATCTTCGATCTACTAGTAATTCTACAAGTAACTAGCACACTTGTTTTACAAAATACAAACTTAAACTTGAAAAGTAAAACTTCTCTTTGAATAGCCTTTGATTCTTCTCTTCAATTCAGTGGCTTCTTCTTGCTTTGATTTCCTTCAACTCTGTGAGTTCTTGCTTGTAGACTTGCTCTTGAATTCTCTAAGATCAGTAATTGCTTCAGTAGTCTTCAGCAGTAGGAGATCATACAGTATTTATAGAACTTAGTATGACAGTTAGCAGTTTGTGAACTAACTTTCAACTAACTCTAAAACTGTTTTTGTAACTTCTTCTTGTAACCGACTTTGTAACTTCCTTCAACTTCTAAGTCAGCATATCTTCAATAAATCTTCAGTTACACTTTAAATAAGCTTTCCAAACTTATTCTTCAAATTCACTAAATCAGCACAGTAACTTACTGTTCTGATTTTTACTCTTCGGATTTTACTCTGCTGATTTTTACTCTTCTGATTCAATCAGCACAGTAACCAAAAACTGTTCTAAACTTCTCCAGATTGCTTCTAAGCTCTTCTTCAATTCTTCTTGAAGTCTTTTTATTCTGAAGTAGTCCTCTGAGTCTTCTTAGTCTTCTGATCTTCATCTAATCTATTCCTAATCTAGTGTTCTGATTTTACTGTTCTGAGCTTTACAACGCTGAATACAATAGAATACAACTTTACAAATATAACACCTATCTATACATCAACTGAACTATATACAGATGAGTATATCTAAGTCCTATACTATAAGCTGTCTATACAATACAAAACATCAGCTTAGTTCCTAACAGTTCATATATCAGATCAGTAAACCATAAGATCAGTAACTCATGTAAGTTCAATAACTTCCATATAAGATCAGTAAATATCTAAGATCAGTAAACAACCAAGATCAGTAACTTACATATAAGATCAGTAAATATCTAAGATCAGTAAACAACCAAGATCAGTAACTTACATATAAGATCAGTAAGCACATCAGATCAGTAAGTACATCAGATCAGTAACTCAGATTAGTAACTCAGATCAGTAACTCAGTTTCAAATATTTCATATAAGATCACTAAAAATATTCTCAGTTTCCACACTAAGATCAGTAATCTTATTTCACATAACTCAGTTAAGATCAGTAATTTTAACTTTGATATTACTCAATAAGATCAGTAAACTTATTCTTAATATTACTAAATAAGATCAGTAAACTTACTTCAGTTAGCATTAAGATCAGTAATCTCAATTTTAAGTTTCTCATCAGATTAGTAAGCTTATATTCAGATGACTTAGTTAAGATGACTTAGAACCACATATATTACTAACTTTAAGTTGCTTTTGGCCATCAAAACATACTTTCATCAACTTAGAACATTGTTTATAGGATTCATATCCCAACAATTTCCCCCTTTTTGATGAAGCCAAAACTACTTAAATGTTAATAAATCAGTAGTTAAGTATGTAGTCAATCATAACAGTTCATCAATTCAGAAATCCAGATTCATATTCAAATAAGATCAAATATTACAAATAATCACAGAATATGAAAATCACAAAAATATAGAAATAAAGATTAAGGATAGAAATGTTATCTTCTGAGCTTGTCCTTCATCTTCATTCTGCATCTTTAAATTCTGAATGCCACATACATTCTTGCTTTGATATCCATCATGTGTTGATGATCAGTTATTATCTTTTCAACCATTTATTACTTTACCTTCCCCCTTTTTGGCTTCATCATACAACTCCCTAATAGACTTCAGTTGTTGCATGATTTCACCCTTCAAGGTCTAGGTAAGGTCATTAGTATATTGTTTAGTAGATACATCACCAAGTTAGGTTAAAAATACTCTGCTGATTTTTATCAGCACAGTTGTTTCCAGCACACATTTACATCATTTTTATCACAATTTTATTATAAGAACTACTTATCTGGATTCAGCTGAGTACTGTGATCAGCTGAGTAAACTTTTCAGACATCAGATCAGTAGTTGAGTCAGCACAGTAGTGTTCAGATCAGTACCCAATTTTCTGATTTCACCTTTTTTTGATATCAGCACAGTAATCCTCAGATCAGTACTATGACTAAGATCAGTAGATTTCTGTAGACAGATTAGTAGTAAACAAATCTTTCTGAAGACAGATTAGTCAGTAATCAGATTAGTTCTGTAGAATAACTGAATTGTAATCAGATCAGTACTGTAGACAAAGAAACTTTGTAATCAGCACAGTTCTGTAGACAAGTCAATGTATTAATCAGAATATATCTGTAGACTGCTATAGTCTGTAATCAGATCAGATTAGTAGACTTCTTCAATTTTGTAATCAGATCAGTTTCCCTTTCAATGGAGAACTCCTCTTCTGTGCCTGTTTCACCTTGGTAAAAGTGTTAGTTCATGAGATATAAGTGTAAAACAGTACAGATTAATAACAATATGCAATATTTAATGATCATATCAAGGTTTATGCTAAAGTGACTTAGTGATCTGAGTCAACAAAAGGATCTTTAAGAAATCACAGATTCCCCCTTAATGTATGTTCTCAGTGTCCCTCAGCTTTACCAGCTTCCTCATTGGGATTAAGGTCACTTTAGTAACCTTGTTACCTGTTTTAGTGATCTGACATAGGATTGTCTCTTCTGACTGTTGAATTTTGATGTACTGCTCTTACTTTCTGCTTTATCTTTCTCTTGGTATAAGATCAGTACCTGAAATGTTAGCACAGTTCTATATACAAACAGAATCCATATCTATCAATCCTAAACCAATGCACAATTCTCTGAATCTCACTTCAGCCAATGGTTTTGTAAAAATGTCAGCTCTTTGAATATCAGTATGAATCTTTTTCATTCTAATATTCTTCTTTTCAACATGATCCCTAATAAAATGATGCCTAATATCAACATGTTTGCATCTAGTATGTAAAACAGGATTTTGAGTGATGGCAATGGCACTATTACTGTCACAATATATAGGTACATTAGATTCTACAACATTGTAGTCTCTGAGTTGTTGTATTAACCAAAGAAGCTGACTACAACAACTACCTGCAGCCATATATTCTGCTTCAGTAGTAGAAGTTGCCACACTTGTTTGTTTCTTTGAAAACCATGAAATGATCTTAGTTCCTAAGAATTGACATGAACCTGAAGTAGATTTTCTATCTATTTTGCAACCTCCAAAGTCCGAGTCCGAATAACCACTTAAAGATATATCATCATCTGCAGGATACCATAATCCTCGATTAATAGTCCCCTTTAGATATTTCAATATCCTTTTAGCAGCTTCCAGATGACTTTCCTTGGGGTTTGCTTGAAATCTTGCACATACTCCAACAGAAAAAGCAATATCAGGTCTGCTGGCAGTTAGATAGAGTAGAGAGCCAATTAAAGCACGATAGTGAGGTTGATCAGAAGACTTACCTCCTTCATCAGGATCCATTCTGTATGTAGGTTGCATGGGCACACCAACTGTCTTACAGGTTTTAATACCAAATTTATCTAGCAAATTCTTAGTATACTTTGCTTGATTTATAAAGATACCTTCTGAGGTTTGTTTTACTTGAAGACCAAGAAAATATGTCATTTCTCCCATCATGGACATTTCAAATTTACTTTGCATGAGTGTAGAAAAGCTTTCACTCAGGTTTTTGTTGGGTGATCCAAAGATAATATCATCCACATAAATTTGAACAAGTAATATATCATTACCTTCTTGTCTTCTGAACAAAGTTCTATCAACCTTGCCTTTTGTAAAACCATTTTCCAGTAAGAATAGAGAAAGAGTATCATACCATGCTCTTGGAGCTTGTTTCAATCCATAGAGTGCTTTCTTTAACCTGTATACTTGGTGACTATTCACTTCAAAACCAGGTGGTTGTTCTACATACACTTCTTCAGCAAGTATACCATTCAAAAATGCACTTTTCACATCCATTTGATATACAGTAAATTTCATATGTGCAGCATAAGCAAGGAACAATCTTATAGCTTCTAGTCTAGCTACAGGAGCAAAAGTTTCATCATAATCAATACCCTCAGCTTGAGAGTAGCCCTGAGCAACTAATCTAGCTTTGTTTCTAACTATAAGATCATTTTCATCCCTTTTGTTCTTGAAAATCCACTTAGTACCTACAACATTATGATTACTAGGTCTATCAACAAGTTCCCAAACTTCATTTCTAGTGAACTGATTAAGTTCTTCCTGCATGGCTACAATCCAGTTACTATCACTTAAAGCTTCAATCACAGTTTTAGGCTCAATAGATGATAGAAAACAACACCAGCAAAATAAAGACTTACTAGGTTCTTCCTTTGAATCAGACAATTGTTTTCTAGTTTTAACACCTATACTTGAATCACCTAGAATCAGATCAGTAGAATGAGCAGACTTCCATGTCCTTCTATTCTTAACAGTATCATCATTTACATCATGCAGATCAGTATCATTTATATCAGCAGTTTTGTTCATAGGGGAGCAGTCATTCAATTCTTTTATTTCAGAAGTTTTGGATGACTCACCTTTGTCTTTTACCTTTTCTTTATCAGAATCTTGATCTAGAACTTTCAGGAAAGGATTATATGCTTGTACAGATTCATATATTCCTGTGTCATCATCTTCATTGTTGATCTGAAGCTGTAGTTTGTCAACTTTCTTACTGAGCTGATGATCAGCAGAGTCCTGTACATTCTCATCAAAGACAACATGGGGTGTTTCTTCCACACATAGGGTAGAGTAATTAAACACTCTAAATGCTTTGCTTACAGAAGAGTATCCTAAGAATATCCCTTCATCAGCTTTTGCATCAAAAGCATTTAATTTACTTTTGCCATTGTTATGTATGAAACACTTACAACCAAAAATATGAAAATAAGAAACTCTTGGTTTTCTACCTTTCCATACCTCATAAGGTGTTTTACCATGTACCTTATTAAGAGCACTTCGATTTTGAGAGTGGCAAGCTGTGTTAATAGCTTCTGCCCAAAATTTCTGAGGTGTGTTGAATTCTGCAATCATGGCTCTGCAAGCTTCTTTTAGTGTTCTGTTTCTCCTTTCTGCAACACCATTTTGTTGAGGGGTTCTGGCTGCACTTGTCAAATGCTGAATGCCAGACTTAGAACAATAGTCAGAAATGTAACAATTAATAAATTCAGTCCCCTTGTCACTTCTAATCTTGACAATGGGATGACCTTTTTCAACCTGCAATTTCTTCAATAGATCTGGAAGTAGTGTTTGTGTATCACTCTTTTTGTGTAGAAAGACTACCCAAGTAAACTTAGAGTAATCATCTACAACAACTAGAGTATACCTTCTTCCATTCAATGTAGGAGGATTGATAGGACCATGAAGATCCATATGTAAGAGTTCTAAAACTCTGCTTGTTGAAAGAGTAGGAATTGACTTAAATGAAACCTTTACCTGTTTACCTTTTTGACAGGAATCACATACTTGTGACTTGGAATAGATTTCATTAGGAATGCCCTCAACAAGATGTTCTCTAGCAATCTTGTTGATTATCTTAAAGTTTAGATGGCAGAGGCGTTTATGCCAGAGCCAACTGTTTTCTTTAGGACTCTTAGTAATAAGACAGGCATTCTTAGGACAACTATTCCAGTTCACAATGTATATACTTCCTTGTCTTGTGCCAACAAGTAGAACATTGTGAGTCCTTTTATCAATTATTTCACATTTTCTGGTCTTGAACTGAACCTTATATCCCCTGTCACAAAATTGAGATACAGATAACAAATTATACTTCAAACCTTCAACATAGGATACATCTTGGATTTCAACATCTCCATTCTTGATGAATCCAAATCCTTTTGTGATTGCTATTGAGCTATCACCAAAGATGACTTTTGGTCCTTCCTTCTCATGATAGTCAGTAAGTAAGGCCTTGGTACCAGTCATGTGGTGTGAGCACCCACTGTCTATGTACCAGGTCTCACCAACTGAACCACCTTTCTTGTATAAGTCCAGTCGATCCTGCAAGGTAGTGATCTTAATAATTTAGGTACCCTAGTTTATTGGGGTCCTTGGGGGTTAGTAGCAAGAGGTACCCAAATGAACATTGAAGATTTGAATAAGTGGGACCTCTTCAATTTTCTTCCAAATTTATCACAAAACAGTACTTTATTAACCAGTTCAGAATTATCAGCAGACTTAGGATCTATTTTTCTGAGATAGCCTTTCCTTGGTTCTATCCCTTTTTCAGTAAGATCAGTATGTCTGTAATAGTTTGAATATGGTCTAAAAGCATGTGGACCATAAGGCTTATAGTTTTGCTTAGGTCTTTCCTCTCCATAGATATCATAGGATAAAGGAGGAGGATAAAGAACAGGTTTATTATGATAATGAGGCACAAATCTCCTAGGTTTAGTTGAATACAGCTGAGACTGCCTTATGAAAGGAGGTCTAGGTTGTTCCCAACTTGCCTGTGCTTGTCTTGACCTACTGTTCTGAGTTTGTCTCTTCTGATTCCAGGACTGATCTGATCTGGTCAGAGGAGTATAACTCTTCTGGTATGGTCTTGACTGTACTGGCCTTAATACATTCTTCATTTTACCATTCTTGGTAGTAGGAGGGATGTATTTAGACTGTACTTTGAGTTTTGGATCATCATCATAAGTCATAGGTTCTTTTCCTTTATCCAGTTGCAAAGAACTTGTACTAGCTCCATTAGTGTTCTTAAATTCTGAAGTGGGTGGACTAGGCAGATCAGTACCTATTCCTCTTTTATCATTTGGAGCTCTATATCTGTCTGAGATTGTTTGATTAATCTTAGTGGAGTTAATCATCCCAGATAGCTTTCGATCTAGGCTCACTACTTCAGATTCTAAGAATCTATTGCGCTCTTCAAGTTTTTCACATTTAATCTTTAAATCATTGAATTCATTAGTCTCTTTGGCTTGAGTTTTAAGCATACCCTGATATAGATTGTCAATGGATGCATACTTTTCTTGGAGTTGAGACAACTCTTCTGATAGTCTTGCATTTATGACAACTATATTAGGATCCACTTGTAACTGAGCTTCTTTCAGCTTAATGATTTCTTGCTTTAAAGATATATT
This sequence comes from Galeopsis tetrahit, assembly GCA_963675135.1. Classification (NCBI taxonomy): domain Eukaryota; kingdom Viridiplantae; phylum Streptophyta; class Magnoliopsida; order Lamiales; family Lamiaceae; genus Galeopsis; species Galeopsis tetrahit. The sequence continues at coordinate 91,107,711 of OY776121.1, forward strand.
CTCATCACTAATTTCCATGAATGCTTTGTTAGCTTGTAGAAGGTCTTCTTCATTCACTCCTTGGGAATGATGAAGACTACTTCCTACACTGCTAACAGCAGCATCACTTTCATCAGTGTCAGAATTGTCACAAGATTGAAATGAGTTTACAGATGATACCTCATCATTTATTTTGGCCATCATTGCCAGTCCATCATCTGCTATGAAGGCTTCATCTTCATTGCTAGAGGGGTAGTCAGATGAAGTTGATGGTAACTCTTCTGATTCTGAATCAGAGTCATTGTAAGCCATCATTGCCTTCTTACCCTTTGCATATTTTCGATCTCTTCTGGCTTTCCTTTCTTCTCGATCTTCAGAACTCAGATCAGGACATTCATATGCATAATGACCTGGGTTTGGGGACCAGTGCTCCAACTGGTTTAGATGGATCCAGAACAGCAGTGTTTTCCACCATGATGACAATTGGTCCTTCAGTCACCACAGACACCATTAGATCATGGGTCGAGCTAAAGATGGCCTCCATCCTAAGCTTCCAGTAGTCATAATCTGCAATCTTGAACTTAGGCAGTTTGTTCACATTAGTGTCATCCATGTTTGATTAAGACAAATAGGATCAGTAGTATAGCAGATAGATTTCAGGTATTCAGATAGTAACAAATATCAAGAAATAACAGCAAGATCAGTAAGATGTCCCTCAAGATCTGTAAGGTTATCAAGAAACAGCAGTCCAATGAACTACTGCTCTGATACCACTTGTTGGTCCCAAAGTTGAGTTAAGATTGAGTAAGCTAAGAAAGTCTAGAGGGGAGGGGTGAATAGACTTTCAAAAATCTTTCAAAATATCAGAATATGCAATGCGGAATTTAGTCTTCTTATGTACTGTACTGTGCTTACTCAGCTCAGATCAGTACTTTCAGAATAATATGGGCCTTACTAGTTTATACTCAACTTTTATCTAGATCTTTATCTTTGCTAATTCTTAATGTTCTTGATTAAACAATTCAAACAAATATCAAACAGTAAGTATAAAGAACACAGAATTTTATAGTGGTTCGACAAATGTCTACATCCACTCTCACAACTCCAGTTGTGAAGTTTTATTACTCTTCTTGAGCTTCTTGTGGCTTAAAGTCCCAAGATTAAGACTTTGATCTTATCGATTATACCACCAGGTATATCTTCGATCTACTAGTAATTCTACAAGTAACTAGCACACTTGTTTTACAAAATACAAACTTAAACTTGAAAAGTAAAACTTCTCTTTGAATAGCCTTTGATTCTTCTCTTCAATTCAGTGGCTTCTTCTTGCTTTGATTTCCTTCAACTCTGTGAGTTCTTGCTTGTAGACTTGCTCTTGAATTCTCTAAGATCAGTAATTGCTTCAGTAGTCTTCAGCAGTAGGAGATCATACAGTATTTATAGAACTTAGTATGACAGTTAGCAGTTTGTGAACTAACTTTCAACTAACTCTAAAACTGTTTTTGTAACTTCTTCTTGTAACCGACTTTGTAACTTCCTTCAACTTCTAAGTCAGCATATCTTCAATAAATCTTCAGTTACACTTTAAATAAGCTTTCCAAACTTATTCTTCAAATTCACTAAATCAGCACAGTAACTTACTGTTCTGATTTTTACTCTTCGGATTTTACTCTGCTGATTTTTACTCTTCTGATTCAATCAGCACAGTAACCAAAAACTGTTCTAAACTTCTCCAGATTGCTTCTAAGCTCTTCTTCAATTCTTCTTGAAGTCTTTTTATTCTGAAGTAGTCCTCTGAGTCTTCTTAGTCTTCTGATCTTCATCTAATCTATTCCTAATCTAGTGTTCTGATTTTACTGTTCTGAGCTTTACAACGCTGAATACAATAGAATACAACTTTACAAATATAACACCTATCTATACATCAACTGAACTATATACAGATGAGTATATCTAAGTCCTATACTATAAGCTGTCTATACAATACAAAACATCAGCTTAGTTCCTAACAGTTCATATATCAGATCAGTAAACCATAAGATCAGTAACTCATGTAAGTTCAATAACTTCCATATAAGATCAGTAAATATCTAAGATCAGTAAACAACCAAGATCAGTAACTTACATATAAGATCAGTAAATATCTAAGATCAGTAAACAACCAAGATCAGTAACTTACATATAAGATCAGTAAGCACATCAGATCAGTAAGTACATCAGATCAGTAACTCAGATTAGTAACTCAGATCAGTAACTCAGTTTCAAATATTTCATATAAGATCACTAAAAATATTCTCAGTTTCCACACTAAGATCAGTAATCTTATTTCACATAACTCAGTTAAGATCAGTAATTTTAACTTTGATATTACTCAATAAGATCAGTAAACTTATTCTTAATATTACTAAATAAGATCAGTAAACTTACTTCAGTTAGCATTAAGATCAGTAATCTCAATTTTAAGTTTCTCATCAGATTAGTAAGCTTATATTCAGATGACTTAGTTAAGATGACTTAGAACCACATATATTACTAACTTTAAGTTGCTTTTGGCCATCAAAACATACTTTCATCAACTTAGAACATTGTTTATAGGATTCATATCCCAACAATCTCGTATTTGCATATTCAATTATTCATTGTAAAGCATGTTGTTAGTGGCCATAATGATTTGCTTGATTTATTGTTAATTGGGGTAGTATCGGGAGATTTATTCCATTTAATCGTATGCGAATATGCAACCCGGTATTATTATGATCTCGGGAGAGGATTAATTATCGGAGAGGGAATCGAATGATCTTAGGAGCTATTTTAAATGGTGTAATGTTTGTGATGTAGACATACGAGCTTATATTACATTGCATCTTTGGATTAATTTGTATCGGGAGATCGATTAGTTCTTTTTGTGTGATCACCTTATACGGGATAACCTTAATAGCCCTTTAAACGAGATAACTCTCATAAACGGACGTCTAAGTACTACAATCGCCTTGGAACCCACCTTTTCTCTTTGAGTTACATTCGTTTTACGTTCATTTTACTTGTTTGCTTGGTATTTGATCGATTTTATATTTGCTCTTTGTTGCTTATTCGTGACACTTGGTAGGTAATTTTAGAGTAAATCACCATATTCAAACTATCGATCACGTCTATTTAGAATTCGACTAGCAAACTACTACTTTTACGCTTAACCTCCTTGTGGGATCGACCTCGTGCTTATCACGCTACGATAGACACCGTACACTTGTGGTTGTTTATTTTAGTGTTGCATAACACGTGTATCAACGAGTTCCGCAACAACTTGAGCAACATTTACGCTTTATGTTTGGCTCGCTCCGTGCAACCGCTTTGAACTAGAAGCAGCAATTGAGTCAACACGCCGGACGTCACAGCCTCCCGCTGAGCCCGCTCGGACGCCGAACACAACGAAAGGAGAGCTCCGGCCACATACTCTGCCGCGCGATCCGAGATCTTCAAAATGATCTTCACTAGCAGTGGAACCGTCACCAAACACAGCGCGAACGCTTTAATTTTGATCTTCAACGCCTTACGATAAGCAAAAGGATAATTCAAAATCCTGATAATACCTTCAAACACTTTGTCGCCGCCGCTGATCTGCGTGCGAAATTCCGGTGAGCGTATCCCCGCGACAACAATCTCAATCAAAGCAGCCGAGTTGACTCGGACGTCGATCGACAAATGGAACAGTAAATTCACCAAGTAACTCACCCGCTCCGAATTGGAAACGACGTACAAACATTCCGATTCGAAAAGGGGAAACATGGACAAAATAGCAAGCGGCTCGAGATTCATCTCCGACGGCGGTGAAATGACGTCGGAGAAAAAAATCGCGAGCAAAATCTCACGCGCACCGCTTGCAGCAATGACGAAACGGTTTTTTTCCGAGTCACGCGCCAATCCTCTCAACCGCCTCAGAGCCGAAACTCTAAAACTAAAGGGACCCGATCCGGAAGTAGACCCGGAGATTGAAGCTAATTGTCGAAGAAGAAACGCCGAGAGAAAAAGAATTGAGTTAGAAGAAATTAATCGAAGGGAAAATTCGATTGTAGAAGAGGTTGAGGAGGAAGTAGGAAACCAAAGGGTTGACGGATTTGTGGAGCCGAATGGGAACAGAGGAAATTGACCACAAAGAGCTGTGAGAGACAACCTTCACCGGAGGGTTGGAGAAAATCCGATTGAGAATGAGGAGAATGGTCCACACCGAGTTTTGAGAGATCATTTCCGTCCAATACCAAGGCCGTGTGGAGGAGCGGGCCGTGAACCCGTGGACGCTCACAATTTTGAGCTTAAGCCGGCCTTGATTGTAATGGTCCAAAACAACCAATTTGGTGGGCTCTCCAAGAAGAATCCTAACCTCCACTTGTCTCAATTCCTCGAAATAAGTGGAACAATTAAGATCAATCGGGTTCCTCAAGATTACATCCGATTGCAACTATTCCCCTTCTCTCTCCGAGATCGAGCTAAGCAATGGTATCTCTCCCTTGATTTGAGAACAATTGAAAATTGGAATGACCTTGTCGACGCATTCTTAATGAAGTATTTCCCCCCAAGCAAGACCATCCAAATACGAGGGAAAATATCTTCGTTTCGACATTTTGTGCGCGATCTGTACGTGCAAATTTTGTGTATGATATGTATATGCATGTTTCATGCACGATTCATATGTACACATTTCATACTTATTTTAGGAGTTTTTTTTACCCTTAGATGTTTTTAAACCTCCATTTTTACATTCTAGTATTAACTTTTTTCAGAGTTACTATTAGGTGCAAAATGGGTGGAAAAATATTATTTATACCCTATATAAAAAGTAATTTTCCTCCCTCACCTATCACCATTATGCAAAAACTCATTTACTCTCAAAATGCTAAAAAAATGGGCTCATTTTTTTGTTCGCCCCAAGCCTACAAAATCTCAGGACCAACTCTGATTACATCCCATCCAACTACTCTTACACAATTTGATTTGACATAAATTTACATCCCATCCTACTTAAAATCTCAAAACAATCACACACAATTATTATTCATCAGTATTTCTTCATCCAAGATTTCCCCTATCTCACATAACCTCAAAACAAACATTCCCTAAAGTACGGGTTCGAGCAGGCCTAAATTTGGACATGCCCCATTCATCCATAAATTCGAGTTGGCTTAATAAGGGTCTGACTATTTACCTCTCCATTTCGGTTTAGAACACTTCCCCGATTGATGCACCCCCCCTACAATTTGCTTGAGAAAGATGCACACCCCCTTAATTGTCATAAATGCCCTTCTCTCATAAAATATAAATTACTACTTACACCCTCCCCTAAACGTACCCTAGTTCTCCTCCATCTTTCATCTTCTTCTCTCCCCCTCCCCAAACCACTCCGCCAACCCCGTCGCTGCCGCCGGCGACACCAGCCCTCGCCCCCACCCTCGCAGCCCCCCACCACCGCGGCCGCCCTTGCCCCACCGTCGCTGCTGCTCTGTAAAAAAAATAAAAATTGTTTTTCCGGTCAACAAATGTCGACCATATGCACTCTCGTCGATCAACCAGTGTCGACGAGAGTGAATATGGTCGACTCTGGTTTGTCGAAATTAAAAAAATAAAATTTGAAATTTTTTTAAGTTCTGAATTTTTGTTTGTTGTTTGTGTTGTGTTTGTTGTTGGTGGTGGTGGCGGCGGCGGTTGGATAAAACTTAGATCTAGGGTTTAAAGGTGAAGGTGGGGTGCAGTTAGTAATAGGGGTGCATTTAGTAGTGTAATATGACTTAAAGGGTATTTTTGGTTTTTTACATCATTATTTTATTATTAAATTCATAGGGGGAGTGTTCTAAACCGAAATGGAGGTGTAAATAGTCCCACCCCTTAATAAAGATGTTTTATTAAATAACGAAAGGAAGGGTGGAACCAAGTTAGAAAAAGCCCAAAAGGTTGAAACAAGAAGCCCATATTATGTGCAAATATACAGTTGCCGGCCGAAGTAGTAAAAACAAAGCCCATATACACGATGAGTTTACAGGACACGTAGAACAATTTACATTTTTTTTATTAAATTTATATATTAAAAATTTGTTATTAAATTTTTATAATTTATCAATACTTATATACTCATAATTGATATTTTTATTAATTCAAGGTCTTCATAATTTTATGAATAATGATATTTCCATCCATCATATCAGTCGAGTAATTGAATTAAATAGTAGAAAATGGGATTGACAAGTCATTTTGCCCACTGCAATTAATTAGTAATAGTACATTATAGCAAGCAAGCGAGATTCGTGGGATATGCCACGACTGGTGGATGGGATTAATAACCACTTATTGCACAATCATAAACAAAAATTATTATCCATAAAATATTAAGTATACAATTTACCCTTATATAATAATTCTGAATCTTCTCTTTCCTACGTGTCACTCCAAATTCTTTCTATTTGCATTTTCTCATTTTATAAGAATTTTACATTATTTTCTCTCTTTTTCTTTTTTTCCTCTCTCATCTCTCTTTTAACTAACTCCATTATCTACTTATCTTTTTTATTTTCTCTTTCTTATTTTTTTTTTTCGACCATCAAAATTTATCATATTTATTTTTTTCCTCTTATTCTTCATTTTTACTAATTTTATTTTTTTATTGTAAATTTAACATGGATATAAATTTAAAAAATTTTGAACATTAAATTAAATTTATAAATAAATAATTTAATTATATTTTAAAATAATAATATATAAAATTATCTTTAATTCCCGGCGGGTTTTGCACTATTTCTGAATCTTCTTCTCTCCTACGTTGCATCTTACTTTTTCTCCCATTCTAATTTTCTAATTTTCTCACGATTTACAATTATTTTATTTTAGAGTTTTTTTTCAATTTTTCTCTCTCATCTCTCTCTCTCTCTCTCCTTTTTATAGGTCTTCTCAATATTTTCTTTTACTTTTTTTATTTAAGTTTTTTTCAATTTTTCTCTCACCTCTCTTCCTTTTCTCTCAATCTCCTAAATTTTTTTATACAAATTTCTCTCCCTCTTCTTTTTTTCTCGATTCTTTTTATCATTTTGTTTTATAATTTTTTTACAATCCTCACGAAATTCGTGGGTTTTGCACTAGTTTAGTAACTATTTTACTTTCATTCCTCCGTGCTACTTCCCTAAGTAGTAGAGGTTTCACACTTTTTTTTATTTCTACGTCTATTTGCATACTCAAAAAAATATATATATAATTTTTTTCTATAATCTCAACTCTCATACTAATATTTATTTATACAAAATATCATTGACTTGCATACTTATACATTTAAAACAACTAATTTCTTAAAATACACGTTTTTTTAAAAAGTGTGGGTCAAATAATATGTATTAAACTGAGTTTCGTGATACGACCTATTTTCACTTAAAAACATTGTGAAATTAAATTTGGTGATGAATAGGAGTGAAACCGACATACAAAAAATAAAGAATGAAGAAATGTGGGCTTATCCAAATAAATATGTAAGGAATTTTGTCAGTTTAGGGTTAAATCTAAATGTGGGGTTCAAAGACAAAGGTCGATCGATCAGGGCAATTGGACACTATCTACATTGCAAGATCTTAATGTTTCTTTCTTTACAATTTTGCACAGCTGGGAAGTCTCTTTCCCATGTCACGTCCCCTCTCTTCCCCCATACTCTAAATTAATGTGCAAGACTAATTGATGTTTTTTTAAGTACTAAAATTTATAAATAATTACATATAATTCGTACAAAAGTCAGTCATATAATTAAATACCTACGAAAAACTCATATAAACACCTATAAATTATACCCTTTTTAAAATTCAAAATTCAAAATGTTAAAAGAAACTAGTAGTTTATGAATTTATTTTGCTAACTTCTACTAACAATTGGTTATAATATTTAATTAAATTAGGGGAATGACTAGCCTAGCTAGCTACCGGAGCTATCCCATCTTATTTTACTCATTAATCAAATTTGATTTATTTTTTCTGATTAAATGATTATTAGTATGATATATCTCCATAAAATCGTGTCATAGAAAAGTTTCTCTTAGTCTTAATTAATTGATGTATTTTTGCAAAATTTGAAATCTATCACTCAAATTCATGAAACCCAACATGCAACAACCACTTTATCTTGATAAATTATTTCCATTTTAAAGTTGGTGGGTTGAATTGAAGCTACTGGATGATAGAAAAACCCAACTCATAAAACATGCACACCCACGTCACTGTTTTTTAAATCTTGCATTTTATAAAATTCTCAATGTCATTGGCATTTATAGAAAGTAGGAGATCAATGTCAACAATAGATAAATTAATCACTTTCTTTTTCGAGGAAGCAATCAATTAATTATTAAACCCTCTTATATTCCACGTGTCTATAAAAAGTATATTCACGAATCTTATTGGCCCGTCCACAAAAAATATGTATACTCCTTTTATGAAAGCAATACTTTATCTTTCCACTTCAATCATTACTTAACTATTCAAACTAGTTTACCATAAATTGACTCGCAATATTTAACAATACTCTTATTTTATCTATTTTTTCTTAAAATTTGTGTTCAAAAGTACGGACATTCTTCTGGTGAATGGGAGTATTAAACAAAAACATCAATTATTTTGCTGATTTGGGGGAAAGAATACGAGGGCTAATGTGACAACATGAACATGAGACCTGAATAATGGGGGTATTGTGACAAGTCGTTGGATAAAATGCCTCAAAATGAACAGATAAGGAATCCCGGCTAGATACCCCCTGTAATGAAATTAACAAAAAAACAGTAGTCAGCAATGACGTTTTCGAAACATGTTTCTTTAACATTCAACAAAATCATAATCTAGAGTTACAAATAAAATAAGTTTGACAATTGAAATTACGATAAGGTACATATTGTTAAATTAGTTAATCAAGTACTCATATTTTAAAATAGATCTCTCAACTACCTATCTGAATAGGAGTATTAATTAATCCAATAATTACTTTTTTTCTTAGAGAAAAAAACAAATTAATTCATAATGAGACATTTATGTAATTCCGTCATTTAATTCAAAGGAAAGCCCCACCTTTTCCCAGTTCATTTGGACGAAAGTGCATAATCGTCTTGCTCATTTTATTACTCCCCTTTTCATAAAATTTTATTGCATTTGGTCTTTATTTTTATTTTTAAAAAATTGTCCATTTTACTATTTTTATCACTAATCTCCATAAACTATCCCTATTTAATTTCTACAATATCTCTTTTATATTGATATTAAAATATATTAATGAATTCCATTTTCACTCTCTTAACAAGGTAAGTTGACATTCTATTATTTCAATATTATTTTTTGTTTTAATTAAAAAGATAAATATTAATAAAGGATAAATATATCAAAAAAAAAAATACGTTCTTTAATTTTATATAAAATAGCAAATGCAACTAACTTTATGAAACGGATGGGTACGTATAAGTTAATGAGTTAATTTGTTCGAATTTACTGTGATTAAATATAAAAATAGTTAAGAGACTACTATCTGTATATGATTGAATAATTGAACCTATTTGTATTTTATCTCTTTAGAATTTTTCAAATGTTATGTTAATCGAAAATTGGTTCTGTAATACTACTATAATTAAGGGTCGTACGTAGCAGTACTATAGTACACATCTTTTAACTATTTTTATTGAAATAAGTAGGGTTGGGGAGCAAACTTAATCATGAAAATTAATGTTTATAACTCAGAGAATCCAAGTTGACCATATTTATAATTAAATCCAAGTCATGAAAAACTAACTAAATTAATCAGGCCGTTATATGGTCGATATGTGACCATTCAATTATAGTGTAGTATTATATATATGTTGACCGATTTCAGTAACATCATCAATCTGCAGGGAAAACTTGTCCCTATTCATTTTTGTCCCTATCTTAGGGATCATATGATTCCGCGCAACATTTAATTTACACAAGAATATTACTCCAGTATATTTTAATTAGTGTGCTAATTTTTTCGTACCCGACAATTTTTATTAATTTGTTTATAAAATAGATAATTGGAGTTACGATGTCGGATACATAAATTGAATGGCAATTTATTGAACAAAGGAGAAAGATAAAGTTATGTAAATAATATTAATAAAAAAATGAAAAACAAATGAAATTAAATAATAAAACAAGAAAAGTGAGAATAAATAGATTGAAGGAAGAGCATACGAAATCAGTTTATGCAACCCCGTCAAAAAAAAAAAAAAAATTCAGTTTATGCAAAACGTATACTAAATCTTTTTGAAATTTCAATAATGAGCTGATTCATATACAAAATGGGTTGGTCTACTATGGACTCGAGTGCATGTTGTGCACACTAATCCATGTTTCACTTTTCAGTTTACTGACTTACACTTTTTGGTAAATGGTGTTGCACTTTTCAATTTTTAAACTGTATAATAATATTTTTAGTAATAATTGAAAAGTGCAACACCATTTACCAAAAAGTGTAAGTCAGTAAACTGAAAAGTGTACATGGACTAGGGTGCACAGCATGCATTCGAGTGCATACAAAACTTTACCATACAAAACAGATATGTGTGTTTTTTGGATATATATTCTATCAATATAACCCCGAAATGGAGTATATAATAGTGAAAATCATTATAATTTTGATTTTAGCTATTACTTCCTAATTTATGCATGAGTATCCATAAAAGATCTATTATTCACATATTTCAAAGTTAAAGAAAGAAAAGAAAGATGGTGCGAGGGAAAACATATCAAAGTTTTTGTTTCTTAATTGGTACAAAATTTCTAAAACAACAATTAATATGAAACATATGAAGAATTATCTCTCATGTATTAGAACAGGTACAAATAATAGGCAATTTTGAGTTCAAAGGAAAATAAGTAAATAATTACTCCCTCCATTCATAAATGATGTTTTAGTTTTGTTTTGGTAGAATTTAGAAGGGTATATATTAATAAGTTTGTGCTTAATTAATGAATGATTTTAGTTTATAAATTATGAGTATTTTTTAAAATTAAAATGAGGGTAAAATTGAAAGAAAGTGAAAAAAAAAAAAAAAAATAGCATTATTGATCGTGTACAAGAATTTTTTTTTTTTTTTTTTTGTTGATAGGAACAACAATAAAATGTTTAAAACATAATTTATTATACAGCTAGGAGAGTATAAGAATTCACTAATAATTTCACACTGACTAATTCCTGATTTCTTGTCTCAGAAATATATTTGGTCAAGAACCATGGAATTCGGTGGCAACTGGCAAGATTAATTGACTACTCCCTTTTTTTACACGTCATTTAAACATTTTTCAATATTTTGTTTTTGTCAAACAGATGTATTTTTCTTTAAATATTTTAATATTACCTTTATTTCATTTCCACACGATTCCCTTCCCTCATAATTTAGGATTTTTTTTTTATGTGTCTCATCTTAAAAATATGGAAAATTTGGCATATCTCTAATAACTTGTGACTTGTATTTTATTTACAAATTTAAGAAGATAATACGCGAGAAATCGATTATATATCATTGGAATTTGGAAGTAAAACTCGTGCAATTAATATTTAGAAAGCTGGCTATTAAGAACTAAAATATTCACATTATATATGTACATAGTAATACAAAGAAAATAAATTGAAAAAACAAAATTAAGAAGTTAACAAACCGATTCACGTAAATCTGAAAGACCAACCACATGACATGATACATAAACTTTTTACTAGCTAGACATATCATGTCTTGAGAATCTACATACTTAATTTATCTTTTTAGTTTTTCTTCTTAATTGATTCCCTTTACTTTTGATTTATATATTGGGGCAACGTCTGGGTCGGACCCTAACCATAAGTGGGTTAGCCATTTCACACGAGAGTCTCAACACCTCATCCAACTCCACACTAGTTTTAGCACCACTCTCGAATTCAAATTCATGCAAAAGCATCGCCACCCAATAACTAACCGTGGTCATACCCATTGTTTTACCCGGGCAGGACCTTCGACCTGATCCAAAAGGAGCAAGTCTGAGATCCGACCCAAATACCGAAAACTCCGAAGTAGGGCTTCCACTGAGGAACCTCTCGGGTTTAAAGTCCAACGGGTCGGACCAGACATCAGGATCCCTAGTAATAGCCCACATATTAACCATGCCCGTTGTTCCAGCAGGCACGTGGTAACCATCCACGACGGAGTCTCTAATTGACAAACGGGACCACGCAAGAAGTGGGCCTGGAGGATGCATCCTTAACACTTCCTTCACCACACCCGTTATGTAAACCAACTCCGTCAAATCAGACTCCGTTACCGCACGTGACTTTCCTATAACCCTGTCTAGCTCCTCATGGGCCTTTGACTGAACATCTGGGTGCAACACTAATCTCGCCAATATCCACTCTATTAAAACTGCCACCGTGTCCGTGCCCCGAAATATCATTTCCTGAATTAAATAACAAATTCAATTATTTATAAATATATCCATAGCCTCAAATTTGTAAATTCATTTATATTAATTAATGGAGTATTTTATATTGAAGTTGACACATGAAATTTGTTTTGTAGTTGAACGATATTACTTAAACAATCAATTTTTCTTAAAACATTGTTTCCTCCGTTCCGTGATTACTTTCACGTGTAAAGTGACACACAAATTAAAAAAAAAAATGAATTTAGTGGGAATTTTGAGGGGTAACATTTATGTATAAAGTAAAGAATATTTGTGTAAAATTGAAGATATTATGAGGTGAAGTTTATGAAGGTTTTCAGTTTAAGGATCTTAAAGTTATTGTGAAAAATATTCAAAGTGTGAAAGTAATTGTGGGTCGGGAATATTATTTATCTTACCCAAAGAACGGAGATCATGTCAGAGTCGGATAATCTGTCAGCTCCCTGAAGAGACTGCAAAACATCAACAAAATCCCCTTTACAATTTTTTCCCATTTCCGCCTTGTGCTCTGCGATTATATTCCCGATGAGCCGTTTCACCCGGGGAACCAACCGGGAGCACCTGAACCGGGTTTTTTGCAAGTCGAAATCGGCCAAAAAGGAGAAATGATCGGACCAGTTTACTTCTCCTAATAAACGGTACCCCTCGTCCACCATACCCTTCAGCTCCTCTGTTTCCGAATCCAGCTCACATTTCCGTCCAAATACAGATAACATCATGTTATTAAGCGAAGCCAGTTTCAAAACACCCCTTACCGAAATATCCCCACGTTTCTTCAAATTCAATTCTGCCACCATCTGATTTGCTATTTCCAGGCGATGGTGTTCCGAAGCCTTCATCTGCTTAGGGCAGAAGAGATGCGCCGCCGCGATTTTCCGAAGCGTCGTCCAGAAAACGCCGTACGGGGCGAACCCGATTGAGCGGTTAAACATCAGGTGGTAAGCGGATTCTTTGACCGGGCGGTCAACGAAAGCTGAGCTGTTTAAAATTTCCTTAGCCACGTCAGGGTTGCACGTGACGACAGCACGTGTTTCCCCGAGGCTGAAGGCCATTAACCGTTTGGCGCCGCAGGCTTGAGCCGCGGAAGCTAAGTTCCGATGGGCTAAGCCGGCCATGAGATTTATGCTCCCGATTAATGGAAGGCCCTTTGGGCCGGGAATATTGGGGCGAGCCGGTTTGAGGCGGCCCCAAGCTGGGCCGCCCGGGTGGGCCCAGAAAATGAGGTTTAGGATTAGGCATGAGAGGAATGCGAAGATTATAGTGTTGAAAGGAGTGAGGGAATTCCATTTTAAAGCGATTGCGAAAAGCCAGATGCTTTCGACTTGTGTTGTTAACATGTTTTTTTTTTAAGTTGAGGAGAATTGGAGAAAGAGGGAAGAAATTAAAGGGTGTCGTTGTTGGAATGAATTAAATGGGAGGCCAATATCCGTGTGGTATATATAGGGAGCGACCGGCCCAGTATATAATTAAATAATTCCATACATTGGGTTTACTGTAGGAATATTATTTAACGGGTTGGTTTGCTATACACTCGAGTGCATGTTGTGCACCCTAGTCGATGTTGCACTTTTCAGTTTTACTCATTTACACTTTTTGGTAAATGATGTTGCACTTTTCAATTATTAAACTGTATAATAATATTTTTAGTAATAATTGAAAAGTGCAACACCATTTACAAAAAAGTGTAAGTCAGTAAATTAAAAAGTGCACATGGACTAAGGTGCACAGCATGTACTCGAGTGCATACTAGACTTTACCTTATTTAAGTGATAGTTTTAAAGAAAACTAATGATATTTGATGTAGTTTTAAAATATAGATAATTGAAATAAAATAAAATTACTCTTTTATTATTTGAGGACGGAGTATTATAATAAGGGATATAACGAAATTAAAAATGGAGAAGGGACAAGTATGGGAGATTATTTAAATTGGTTAGATTTGGGGGCCGTAAAGTTTCAAATCAAAAGTTTCGTGCCTATATAGCTCACCGACTATTATGGTTAAGTGAGATTGAATTAATTAGTTGTGCACGAAAATTTATAAAACTAATTTAATTAAATCTTATTCGTGCTTATATACTTCACCGACTAATTATAAGGAAAACGTGATTGAGTTAATTAGTTAGTTGTATATATACTAAAATCAATATCTTATTCATGCATGTATATAGTTCACCGACTAATAACATTAAATTGTGATTGAATTAGTTGTATACTACTAATACCAAAGTTAATTTAAATAATCTTATTGGTGCCTATATAGTTCACCGAATCACCGACTATATATCAAGGTCAAGTGTGATCGAATTAGTTACTGTAATATAAAAATGCGAATTGGTGAATATATGCTTTATAAATTTTGATCTTGTTAATGTCAATTTCGATATTTTATTTCTAGGTATTTTAAATTGGTAGGATGTGAGGTCGCAAGGTGTCAAAACAAAAAGTAGAGTCCTAGTGACCATAAATTTGGACACATTAATTTGATCATCCAAAAATGAATTATCTCTCGTGATTCATGATGTACTTAATTGTCTCATTATATATACACATTCTTTGGGTTTAATTTAGGGGTGAATATATATTCCCACATATCATGACATATGCACCCACCACCAAAACTATATAACGATTTCTTTCAGTGCTGACGATGGGTTGTGAGCTTGCTGGGGTTAAAGGTGACACGTGGGAGCTATGGGCATCAATATATATTAATAGAAATTAAATAAGAATTGGTGCAAATGCAATTCAACTTCCTTTGGTATATAAATGAAGTGCACTGTGCACCCAAGATATATTTTACTCCATTTAAAAAGGAAAAATAAAATAAAGTAGAGATTATTGGAATTAAGAAGAGCAACGCCGCCAGGAGCAACATTAGAGCAAAGAAGCAGCTCCAATTACAGTTAATTGCGTGTTGCTTAGTCCTAATCCGATTCTTAAAATCGCTAATTATATATGTCAATAGTGTCGGGTCGGGTCCACTGAAATTTATATATTACCAAACACTTTTCGATCATTATTAATATGATTCCAAATTATGATATATAAAATAGAATTAGATGAGTTAAGCTAGAGATCAAAAATAATATATATAGAACAAGATTTGTTTTCACAAAATCCAAACACGCGTTAGACACGCGTAATTAAAGAGGGAGAGTGAAAGTAGACCCATTAATCCGACAGATGAGACCCAATTAGACATCCGACCCGTCGAGTGAAGGAAAAGGACAAATTAACAACATATGGGAACCCATGCATGCTAAGTAACGGTATGTCCATGAGTGGAGATCGTAGAACAAATCCCTGGCCGTTGATCAGCAATCAATCATCTGACAAACGAACAAACATCAGGATCTTCCGAATATTGACTTGACCAGGTTTGGAATTCGTTGCATCAATTCTTCCGTTTCATGTTTCGTGTTTCACTTGGTATTTTCGTCTACTTCAGTTGCCCCATTATTATAATCAGAGTTATTGATTATTAATAAACCAGACAGTGCAAGAGGTAATCTTATACCAATCAACAAGATATTTTTTGGAATATTCTCAAAAAAAATATCTATATATTGACTAAATATATATTTTTCCTAATAATTTCAAATCCTTTCATTTAGAATGTAATCGAAATTAATATACAAGAATTAATTCTCCAATCTCTATAGTTCAGACTTTTTGATAAAACGAAATTCTTTCATGGTATTAGAGTCTAAAGATTCACACCCACATTTTGGGTTCAATTTTTACTAAAAGTAGCCCCTCCCTGAAAAAGGTAGAGGTGATAATCCATTTCACGAATGAGGGGGCCGAAGTAAACGAAATTAATATACAAAAATTAATTCTAACTTTTAGATGAGACATAATTTTTTCAGAATGCTTACATTTCACATATTTCTGTCCAAATATGTACGACACCCAAGTAAGTTACCCCATCTTCAATTTGCATCCATGTTTATAGAGTATTTATGTATATATGAATTATGAATACCACATTTGGTTATGATTAGAGTAACAAATATTTACATATATATATAAATTATTTCAAAAATAAATAAGCAAAATAATGTACAAACCAAATAACAACAAAATAATCTACGTGTGATAAACCTGAGGTCAATTCAAAGTCGCATTCCTTTCTACTAGCTAGGTCAAATCCTTATTGGAACCCTATTGATGTGATTTGTCATTAATCATTGTGATGAGTATAATTATTACTCCTAATTAAATAAATAGTTGAACTTATTGCCTAAATTTGGTTGGGGTAGGGGGTAAATATACAGAAGTGCGAGTGAAAGGGAAAACGCTTTATTAATAAGTTGCAAATTAAAATAATTTTTGAGCATATATAAAGTTTGTAAAAGATGGTGGGTATCTCTCTACGCATTGGCCTATGTTAATGGCTCATAGATTAAGTGACATTTAACTAACCTTACTTCTAAAAAAAAATGCTTGAATATAAATAAATATTAATTAAAGTAGAATATTACTTGACTCCTATTTATATGCGTTTGTGACATCAGAAAAAGAATGAAATTTAGATGAAATTACAGGACATATCCATTCGTAGATTGGCAGTTGCCTTTTTCCTTAGATATGATTCTTTTCTTAATAATGTAATCAAAACCACGTATATTAATAATGTGATTAATAGTATATTGTTCCAATTAAGACCAATCATTTAGTACTATATACTGCGAACAATACATACTCCCTCTTCCTCTTCCTTTTTTAAAATAAAATATCCAAATTCTATGTACTGTGAACAATACATCATCTATTAAAAAAGGAGGGAGTATTAAATTGCTAATTTGTTCGTCGAAGTTTTTGTGCGTTCAGTGAATGTACGCAGAATGAATTAGTCAGGAATCATGAAAAGTCTGCCATGGGATGGGTACATGATATGAAAGTGAGTAAGTGACAAAGTTATAAAGATTGATACTTTGAATTTGAAATTTTTTTCTTACTAAAAAAAATACTCATACGGTGCATTGAGTTGATTTTTTTTTTTTCATCACTGAATATTTGATGATAAATTTCCAAAAATAATAATGGTACTTGTTTCAAAGTATTACAAAGCAATAATTTTGAGGTGACCAATCAAGAATCCGTACCACCAGGAACTATTTGAGCACGACAAAATTAATCAGTTTTTCTTTTGACAAATAATTAAGAAGATGATTAGTTCGAGGGTGTTTTATAAATTCAACAAACAACTTTTATAATCACTTTTTATTTAAAAGATATGAAATGGAGCTTTAAAAACAAGTGATTATGTTTTCAGAATCACTTTTTATTTAAAAGCTGTAAAATGAAACTTTAAAAATAAATGATTATGAAAATCGTTAGTTGTGTTTGCAAACACATCCAATAATGTCCATTTGGACCTATGAAATAACTTTTTTTTTTTAATTGAAGTGGGCAACTTGTTCTCCAAACCCACTTGTTATTCAAAATTTAAAAGAAAAAAATGATTGGATTCGATACTATAATCTGAGAGAAATCTTCTTTCTGACTCATTTTTTGGTCTAAAATATAAAGATGCGGTACATAATTTTTTTTCTCAAATATAAACCTTTTTGGATGAAGAATATAGTATATATGTTCATTATTGAGGTTCTGTTACGTGGTCCTATTGCGGAAACCAAGGCTTTTTTCCGCTGTGTTTGAGCACCAATTGGTTGCTGAAATAAATCTTTATTTGCCACTTACTCTTGACTAAAATAGTTGATTAATTTCCTAATTATGGAAAAGTGGTCTAAATTACCCTGAGAAAACAAATAGTAGAAATAAGCATAAAAAACCTGGAGCCAACAATCTGAGCCCAGCCTAATACGTCAGCCCAACCAACTCAAAAGTACGAAATAAGATAAAAAAATATCGAATGAGATCAGTTGTTCCAATTTTCGTGTTCCGCATTTTATTTTACTATACGGATGATTGACATGTGTCATATTAAAAAATAATCAACTTTCTATAATATTGGGGACGACACGTATTAAAAATTCAGTAAATTGGAATACCAGTTAAACACGAAAAGTGGAATAGAGAAATCGAACCGTAAAAATACAGGCCGAAACACGTTATAAGATACTTAAAAAATAATTGAGAAAAAGAAAGGAAAAATTGTATAAATAGTAGGTAAGTGTGAATATCCATCCACACACAGAGACTACTCCATAAGATTGACTTGAGTGTGAATTTTCACACTTGAAAGTTAAAATAGCCTTTGGGCCTCTTTGCTTGGCACATTATTCATTCTGCTTCGGAAGTTACATTTTTCTTGTTCGGCTTTCTCATAAGAAAGCCCACCTTCACTATTTACACCTCCACTTACGATGGATGGACTCCCCCTTTCAATTTATTAATATAATAATTATGTAAAAATTAAAAAATATTATTCATACATTATACTAGATACACTCCCTTACTGTGAACGCAAAACCACCTTTTTTGACCGTCGTCGACACCATTTTCGATTACCAACAAACAAAAAAAAATCCAAAATTTCAAATTTTTTTTAAAAAAATCATTTTTTTTTTATAAATTTCGACCAACCAGTGTCGATCACAGATCCGGTCCTAATGTTAGGCCAACGAGGCGACCGATTCAGGTCCAAAAATATTTCAATTTTTTAGGGGCCCATTTTTTATAATATCTTTTATATACTATATATATATAATATTAATATAACTATATATGAAATAATTTCGTCTCATCTAAAAGTTCGATCTTGTAGAGAAATGAAAAATTAATAGTTGTATATTAATTTATAATAATATAAGATGCATAAAGAGAAGTTAGAAGCTAAAAAAGTAAAAATAATTAATGAAGGAGAAAGGAAGAAAAAACTAGAAGAAAAAAGTCACAACAAAGGCTTGAGATTACCCCTTTATGTTTATCATCAAATATGTATATTTTAGTTTATTGTTATTTAAATTGATTAACACTTTTGCTACTAAAACAGTTAGACGAGTCATATTTATGTAATTGTTTAGAATACAATTGTCGTATTATTTTAAGTATTGAGAAAAAATACATATTGTTAGTCCTTTAAAAGTTGTTTTACATTATGTTTAATGAATTCGTATATAATAAAAAATATGTTGGGATGGGGCCTTTTTTTTAAAGCTCGATTCAGGCCCAAATATTTATAGGACCGGCCCTGGTCGATCATATACACTCCCGTCGACAACGATTTATCGACAAAAGTATATATGGTCGACACTGATTGGGGCGAGGGGGTGGGTAGGCTGGAGGTGAGTGAGGGAGTTGTTTTTTTTTTTTTTTATATATATTTATGTTGCTACAGGAGCTAGGTAGGGAGGGAGAGCAGGAGGAAGGGAGGAGGAGGGCAGCGTTGGCGACGACCACGGTGGGGCGGTAGCGACAAGGGGTGGTGTTGGGCGGCAGTACGGAGAAGAGAAGTGAAGAAGGAAATAAATAAATTAGTGTTTGGGGAGTGTGCTTGTAAAAGGTATCAAAATGATAAAAAGGGTATTTAGAATAATTTGAGAGGTGTATCTATCCTAATCAAATGGGGGAGGAGGGAGTGTATTAATCGGGGGAGTGTCCTTAAGCAAGTCGGAGGTGCATATAGTCAAACCCAAATTGTTTAATTGAAACCAAAGTTGGGCCTAATGTTCTCATGGGCCAATATTTCTTAAAGCCCATGAAATTCTCTGTTTGAAATTAGTCCAACCTTCTAGGCCTAATTTTCCCCAGAAATTTCATAATCTCCATTTCTCCAATTCGTGGACTTGGAAAAAAAAAAAAAAACCATACACACAGAGAACTGACTTGATACAAGTAACGTTTTTTTTGTAATTTTTTGGTTTATAAGTATTTTTTTTATCGGGGAGAGCCCTTACAATTTGCCTCATTTCTGAGTAATCTCCTAATCCACATGAAAATTTATGCTCCTACCCAATCGTGAGTGTGAGAAGAGTAGTGTGCCACTTTAGCAATCTTGTGTCCCACCATCGTTTTCTTTCTATATAAGTATTGAATACTCCACACTAACGCATTCCAATTTAGCAACCTACCCGTTTGTTCCATCAATTCTTGTTCTGGCCCGAAGTATTAGTTGGCCTTGACCACCTCCAAGGCATCCGTAAGGTTACAACTAATTCCTCTTCTCCTATGGTAGTTGGTCTGATCGAAAATCGCATAGCCCGTATTATAATTATTTTTGTTATCATCAAATTAAAGCAAGCATCAACCACAATAAATAGCACATGCATTGCTGTTGTTACGCAGCAAGTATTTACCTTGCACATTACTGGTTCAAGCTTACTCATTATTCTGCTAGAAAGAAACACACACGTAATACCTGAGTAACAATTTTTCTTTTATTTTTGTAGAAACAGATCCTCACTTTTATCAAAATTACGTAATTTGAACTCATCATCTGTCACTAACCTTCATCTCTAACACTCAACTAGTGGACTCAAGCCCAAAATGGATATATATCCACTATGAACATATATGGCTTTGGTTCACCCTTTTTAATGCGACAAATTAAATATACTAATTCACCCACATTAAAAAAGAAAATTTAACGATATTTCTTAAAACTTTCACACATTTAAAATTTTAGTCTAAAAATGTGTAAATCTATTACTAGGAATCAAGAAAGACATACATACTCTTACTAAAATAATAGTACTATGTATTACAGCTAAAGTGCAAATTATAAATACTAAAACACAAGGGGGCGATTCCCCCTCCTACTCCTCCTCCTCTCCTCAGCCGCTACTCGTTTCACTCACTGCTGCTTCGATTAACTACACATATAATTGCTTCATTTTAACCCTAATACAAATTAAACATATTTCATTATTTCATTATTGCAATCATAATTTTGTGTTGATGCTCTTATTTCCCTCCCCCGTCTTCCGCCGCCGCCGCCGATGCATAATCTTCCAATTGGCCAGTCTTGATAATATATGTATACTTACTTTGTGAGTTTGTAAATATTATTATTAAGTGAAAATCAAGACCAGAAATCCCACCACTGAAAACTCGTTTGATTAATCATATCATCAGAATCAAGTCCCCCCCAAATCTGTTCGTCACTTGATCTTGATGTCAATGAACCATCAGCAACACCACCAGGTTCAATCATTCTAAGTAACTCACTCTCTTCTTCTAATCCCATCAACTCTGCTTTTATTCCGCCGCCGCTGTCATCTTCATCAGATACCAAACACCCATACTTCCCCTCAAATTCCATTTTCGGATGATCCGATTCCTCATTTTCATCATCACACTTTCCCCCTGCCTCATTCTTCACCTTCTGCAACTGTTCAATTCAAATCTCAATTAATCAGATCTACAAAACAATTTGTCGATCTCATGAACGAAATTAAAATTAAAATTACCTGCGACAGCAAGGATTGCTTCTCCTTCTTCAAATTCTCAAACTGAGAAGCCAAATTGTTGTAATTAGCCAACAATTTACTGTACTCTTTCTCAATGTGCTTGGATTTCCATCTCGCTCTCTTGTTCTGAAACCATATAGCAACTTGCCTCGGCTGCAGCCCTAATTCCCTTGCGAGCTGCACTTTCTTCTTAGGCTCCAATTTAGTCTCGCACTCGAACATGACCTCCAAGGATCGGATCTGTTCATCGCTGAATCGTTTCTTGTTCTTGCTTTTCTTCTTCTTGGTTACTGTACCCAAACACTCTGCTGAGGAGGAGTATTCCGCCACATCCATGGGATTTTAATCAGATCTGGGGGTTTTTGCATGAAAATGTAAAAAGTGTGAGGAACAATTTGGGGAAGAATCTTTTAATGATGAGGGGAAGGGTGTGTTTGGGATTCTTCATAATTTATATGAAAACTTGAACTTATCTGTTTTCATGTGTGTCGAATAGGCTGGGTGTTGGGGCCCGGGGGGTGTGCTTGAGTGAGTCGTGTACAGCTTTTCTTCTTATTCCTTGACAACATTGTATTCCTTTTCCCTACTACGAATGTTTGTACCCACTTTTTATTGCACCCAACTTATCAAATTATCATTCAAATTTAAGTTGAGTGTAATTCGTTGCATTTGTAGCATTAAAATTGAACTTCAATTTATTAAATTAAACGATGAATTAAAGATTAAATTGAATAAATTAAACATTAAAATTCGTACTGGACTTGGCTAGGAGGTCAGTGTCTAATAGTACCAAACTCCTCAATATCAGCTTGGCTCTATGATCCGTTCCTATGTATCATTGAATGAATTCGTACAACGCTAGGCGGACAAGAAGAATATATGTATAATTTATAAATTTACTTGTATATCAATGGGTTGAGTACCCCCTGTACTCAGATAATATAATACTTTTTTTTGTTAAAAAAAAACATTAAAATTTAAATGTATCTATACACTAAATTGAATGAAAGAATTTGTACTCAGTAGTATTCTTTTATGTTGAATTATAAAATTCATCATTTTTTACACATAAAATTACTACACTTATGCAAGATTTCTCTCAATTGCTGACATTTTTGTTGCATGTAAATGTATTTATGTCTATAAAAAAAAAAACTAATTGTTCGTACTTCGTCTATAATTTAGTGCAAAGAAGAAAAAAGTTTGATTATTTAGGTGAGAGTTTGTTTGTTTAATGCAATTAGTCATTTTTAGAAATACTCCTATAATTTTTTTTTTTTTTAATGTAGATGTGTTCACAATTAATTTTGATGAGCAGTGGGTGCATATATAAACGGGTATATATAATTATTCATTTTAGGTTATGTTTCCAAACTCCACAATGCTATATTTTTTTACATATTTTTAATGCAGAAGCTGTTTTCAAATTCTATAAAATGAAATGTTTTTTTGCAAGAAAATGAAACATAATTACTTTTTCACAAAGCTACTTGTAACAGTATTTGAAGAAAGTTGGTTTTGAAAGTTGATAGTAAAATCGCCAAACACACCAATACACTTTCTAAAGTCCTTACTTTGATACATGGCTTTCGTACTAATATTCATTTTTATTTTTATAATAAATTTCGATATCTTATTCAGATTTTTTTGCAGTACTTGAATCAAATCATATTCAAAAGAGCCATTTAAAATCATTTTTATCCAAAATAAAGTTAAAACTAGCCTTTAATTGAAATCTATGTTAGTTTATAACAAAACTCAAATTGAATTAAATTAATACGTAAAAGGGACAATGATTATTCATAAAAAGTTATGCGCGCCTTCATTTGTTTAACTAGAAATAAAATTTCGTATTTTATCGAATTTATAATATATCATAGGATATGCACTTTCTTCTTTAATTGTTTTTATTGCTCTCTTTATTATTATTATTATCATAATTATAATTTTTTTGGAGATTAAATTTAGATTTTTTAAAAATATAATAATGTATCAAACCATTGTCAAAATAGGCAGAGCTTGTTGGGAACTTGGGATTGGTGTCGCATGCACATAATTATTTTTTATTGTCAAATTTTTATTTTTATTTTTATTTTTAATTTAGGGGGTGGGTGGGGGAGGGGGTAAGATAAAAAAATATTATCATTCCCATGTGGCAGGCAGCCATGGGGAGCTAGCCGACATTATACTTTCTTAAAGGTAAGGGAATTATTTTAATTTTGACAATATTGACAAATGTCCTCAACTCATGCATCGATACCTACACAAATCCAATGCGTGAATCACGTTGTGGGCTCTGATTTATTTTTTAAATTTTTTTTGAAATATCTTAGGTCGGTTTGTTTTTTAATTTTACTTTTCACTTCTTTATTTTTTACTGTATTAATTTGATAATCACCTATGTTTTCATCATTTCTCCCCACGGTATCCTAAATAATTACACAAAGAATCAAAATTCACAAGTTTACTATTAAAAAATTTCTTAATCAATTGGAATTACTTCATGCCTAGAAACAAAATGCGTGATAATTTTGCAGTAATTAAGTTGGACTAATTTCGAATTTGGCCACGATAAAATACATATTTTGACTTTTATCGTTGGTCCAAATTTTGAATTTGGTCCAATTACTATCATTACACAGGTAAATGAACCGATCAAATCCTTAGCTCGTGTGCAATTCAAATCA
The DNA here is from genome assembly GCA_963675135.1 of Galeopsis tetrahit. NCBI lineage: Eukaryota > Viridiplantae > Streptophyta > Magnoliopsida > Lamiales > Lamiaceae > Galeopsis > Galeopsis tetrahit. Next base: position 91,132,200 of record OY776121.1, read on the forward strand.
ACCGTGAATTTACTCATTTGTAGAAAAATGCAGAAAAAATGGATTTGACCGGTTCATTTATCTACAATGGTAGGTAATTGGACTGAATAAAAAAATTAGATCAACTTTTGGGACCAAAATTAAAATGTGTATTCCATCCAAACCAAATTTAAAATTAGTCCAACTTAAAGAACTGAAAAACATTAATCTCATAATAATAATATAACAAAATTTGTGTATGAATATTTCACATATCTTATTGTAAGGCAATATTATTTTTTTAGAGTCGATTTATTTACACTTTGCAACTTAATACAGAGATTAAACGTGACATCAATCCTGACTAAAACGTAATATTAAATTTAATTAAAATGGGTAAACAACTATCATCAAAATTCATAAAAAAATCATATGGGGCGAATCCGCGAATGCACAAAAAAATTCATATGGGGCGAATGCACAGACAATAAAAAGGTTTTTGGATTAAAAAATAAAGGAAAGAGAAAAGCCATAAATTCACAAGCCGAAACCAGAGGCCGGGGTGCCATCGCTAAATGATACACCCCTAAAAACGACCTAGAAATAAGAGTGTTAATAAATTCCGAAAAAACCGATCAAAAATCTATGAATCTGAAATCGGGTGAAGGACTATGGAGGGTCAAATGCATCGCCCCTACTACCCTTGAACTGGGAGACGCGGGTGAAATCATTATCAAGCCCTGTTGGATGGCTGATAGTGTAGCTCTTGCAGGCTCTACCCTCGAATTCATTGATAGCCCTGCCCCCGGATTTGATGATGGATCACCCCAGGCATCCTGGGGCTACTACGTTTTTTCGTGGAACGAGTCGGGCCTGCTCGAGTAGGGGAAGGAACGTCGTTGGCAGTGGCCTCCAAGTTCGGACTGTTGTTGGCCGCTGCAGCCACAAGATCCTCTAAGGCTCATCCGTGCTGAGACTGGAGAAGGAGTTGCTCACTGGGACCGGATCGGCCTCAATATCCGAGGAGTGGTTCTGTGGGGGCGCTCGGGGCTAGAGGTCTGAGGGAGAAGGCCTCGACCGTCTTTTGTGCCGAGTCCTACCACGGGAGTCGTCGCGAGGAGGCGGCGGGGCTTGTCCCATAGCGCAACGAGCAGACACGTGTCCAACTACCTTACAGTGGCTGCAGAACTCCGGAAGCTGCTCATATAACACCTCCTACGTAACCGAACTATCCTCACATTCAAGGACCAAACGCTCCAACAAAGGTTGTTTCATATCCACCTCGACCAAAATTCTAGCGTACTAAGCCATGGTCTTAGGCTCTTAGCTGCTGTGTGACCGTCCATCTTAATGAGCTTGTCAACCGCCGAAGCCGCAGCCGAGAGAAGCGTGGACTGCCAAAGTTCAATCAGAAGGGCGAGGAGGCGTACCCAAACTTGAGTCGTCGAGGTCGGCGCCTGGTTCGAATTGAAACCTGGAGACCATTTTTTAAGGCGAATGGAACATGGCCCAGTTGCCAATCTTGTCTCCTAAAAATACGATCGCGCTCTTCCAAAGGGCGAATGCACAGATTTTAGGTACATATGAGATTTGATATACTTCTAATACTCATACTCCGTATTAAATATGTCAATGTTTCTTTATAAAAATGAGTCAATTATGCAATTTGGAGATCTGTTTAAATAAGTGAAAAAGTCTCTCACATTACTTTTCCATAACAATATTAATACATATCCAAATTCATAATATTTAATAGTACCCGTATAAATGGTACTCCGTCCGTTTTTTTTATAGGTAAAGTTAGGGGTGTAAGTGAGTCGAGCCTACTCGCGAGCTACTCGTGCTCGACTCGGAAAAAGATCGAAATCGATTCGAGTCGAGTTTCGAACTACTCGAGTAGCTATCGAGTTCGAGCTCATAAATACTCGACTCGAAAGGCTCGCGAGTCTAATCGAGCTTGAACAATATTTACTATTTTGCCATTAATATATAAATTATATTTATATACGAGTAATTGAGTCGAGCCGAGTCGAGCTCGAGTTTATTTTTAAAAAAATATGTTTTAAAATTAATTTTGAAAATTATATAGGTAATCGAGCCGAGCTCGAGTTTATCGAGTTTCTTATCGAGTCGAGTTTCGAGCTTCGAGTATAACAATCGAGTCGAATTTCGAGCTCAGCACTACTCGGCTCGACTCGGCTCGTTTACACCCTTAGGTAAAGTCTAGTATGCACTCGAGTGCATGTTGTGCACCATAGTGCATGTTGCACTTTTCAGTTTATTGACTTACATTTTTTGGTAAATGGTGTTGCACTTTTCAATTATTACTAAATATATTATTATACAGTTTAATAATTGAAAAGTACAACACCATTTACCAAAAAATGTAAGTCAGTAAACTAAAAAGTGCAACATGGACTAGGGTGCACAACATGCACTTGAGTCCATAGCAGACCAACCCTTTTTTATAAGATGTTTTAGAAAAATTTATTAGAATTAAGAAAGGGTATATTTTGACAAATATACCTTAGATAATAAAGAAGGTTTTTAATTACATTAATTTCATTTCATAATATATATTAAATTTCAATTCTTTCCAAAGTTAAGGGAGGACATAATTGGAATAAAAATTGTAAAAAATCTAAATCATCTTATATTTATGCACAAGAAAAAAAGACAAAAAAAAAAAATCTTATTAAAAAAAAGGAGGAAGTATAATTTAAGTTGGATTTAGATTAAAATGTATGTATTTTAAATGAAAAATAAAAAATCCCCCGAATTAAGTTGAGGGGTGTTTGTCAAATCCATGTCTATCCAAACTACTCTAATCGACTATTCTAGTTATAAGTTACTCCCTCCATCCATGAAAAAGTTTGCACATTTATCATCACAATATACATATATTTATCCTTTCATGTTACGATGGACTCCATTATATACTCAATTCAATTACTTTTTTTTAGTTTATATAAAATTACTATCAAAATTTTAATTATTACACTTTTTCTTTAAATTTTGTAATAAAAAATACTACAAACTTTTCAGGAACGGGAATAATACAATTTAATTGACGATTTAAGAACTTTGATCGGTGTAGTTTCAAATTTAATTGACGATTTAAGAACTTTGATCGGTGTAGTTTCAAAACATGTACGCTTCTTAGTCAAATTTCAACATCATTTATACAAGAGTTGGTCTGCTATGCACTCGAGTGCATGTTGTGCACCCTAGTCCATGTTGCACTTTTTGGTAAATGGTGTTGCACTTTTCAATTATTAAACTGTATAATAATATTTTTAGTAATAATTGAAAAGTGCAACACCATTTACCAAAAAGTGTAAGTCAGTAACTGAAAAGTGCACATGGACTAGGGTGCACAACATGCACTCGAGTGCATACTAGATTTACCTTTATACAAATATTCGGTTTTAAAGAAAGTGAAAAATATTGGGGTTAATTGTAAATTAATTGTTTAAAAAAATTGTTAATTAAATTACGGTCAACATTCGATTGCAATCTAATTTAAATCTTTAAATAATTACAAATAAATCACTAACCTTAAATATTATTTCAAATAATTAGATTTTTTATTTGTATTTGACCCTAACATAATTTAGACTTTTAATGTCATTACACTTTCTTAGGAGAATGTATTTAATTGGGTTTAGTCTAGTATACACTTGAGTGCATGTTGTGCACCCTAGTCCATGTTGCACTTCAGTTGTATTAACTTGCACTTTTTCATGATTTACATATTTTGGTAAAATGGTGTTGCACTTTTCAATTATTAAATTGTATAATACAGTAATATTTTTCAATTTTATCCCACAATCCAAAAAACTTGATTACTATAAATTATCATATAAACTTTAAAATTTAATCCATCAATCCAAACATGAATTTTAAATCAATTTTTCAAATTGTCCCACTAAATCCTATCCTAATATATCTATCCTCTCTAGCAAACCAAACAAGCCCTAAAAGTATAAGTTAGTATAACTAAAAGTGAAATACGATATTTCTGAAATGTGCAAGTCGGTATTACTGAAAAGAACATCACAATATTAATGAAAAGTGTAAGTCAATATAATTGAAAGTGTAAGAGTCTATAACTCAAAAGTGCGACAAATTTTTTTACTGAAAAGTGCAACACAATATTATTAAAAAGTGTAAGCCACTATCACAATTTTTAATGAAAAGTGTAAGTTGTTAAACTGAAAAGTGCAACACAATATTACTAAAAAGTGTAAGTCACTATAAATAAAAATATTATTATACAGTTTAATAATTGAAAAGTGCAACACCATTTTACCAAAAAGTGCAAGTTATAAAAAAGTGTAAGTGAGTACAACTGAAAAGTGCAACATGAACTAGAGTGCACAACATGCACCCGAGTCCATTGCAGACCAACCCATTTAATTGAGATTCTATTGGATTTTTTTGGACTTTAAAAAGTACTTGAATTTATAAAATTTATAGAGTCCATGCAGAGTTTGAAAGATTTTTTTTATTGATTTATATGGATTTTCATAAACTTGATAGGATTGTGAATTTTTTTTTTATTGATTTACATAGATTTTTATAAACTCCGATATTGATGCGAATAATTTTTTTTTTTAATGTAAAGTGTTTTTTTTAAATTAATATTATATATATATTATATAAAATATTTTACCAATAAAATATACTTCGTATATATATATAAAAAGTATTTTATCAATAAAAAAAAAATATATATATTATATAAAGTTTATATATTAATTTGGGACCGCCCGCGGGGTCAGACGTAAGACGCACACCCGACCCATACTCAATATGGGGCAAATCTGATCTAACTCAAAGCTCGCGCAACCTACCCGCGGGTATGGTCAATATATTAATTTGAAATCTCTGGTTTTAGAAGAGATTTTGAATAATGAAATTTATTTATATTTTTTAAGGAGAATCCAACAAAATCCATAGACTATTAAAACCTAAAGATTTTTAAATACTTTGTAAAATCCGTATTGAATACCTCAAAATTTTGAAAGACTTTTAAAAATCCAAATTTAATACCCCCAGATTTTGAAATACCAAAAAAATCCTACAGAATGCACAACCAATACACCCCCTTAATAAAATAACATTATTTTTAAAATTAGAAAACATAAACACAAATGAAACTGTCAAGAAATTTAATTTATAAAAAAATTAAAAATTGATTATTTATTTATAATTTCTAAAAGATTTAAATTACATTGTAAATGAATAAAAGGTGATAATTTAATTTTTCAAATTAACCAAAACATTACTCCTTCCGTTCCAAGATTTTATGCACACTTTTTTAATGGGCGTTCCAACATTTTTTGCACACTCTAAAAAGGAAACAACTCACATACTAATTTTTACCAATAATACCCCTTCTTTATTTTACTTTCTCTTCCCTTTAATCAAATCTCCTCCACATTAATCAATGAATTACCAATAATACCCCTCATTTATTTTACTTTACACATCACTTTATTCTATTTTCTTAATCTTTTGTATCAGTCAAAGTGTGCATAAAATCTTGGGACGGTGGGAGTATGATCCATGGACGTAGTTGCCGACGGAGAGAACTCTTTAAATTGAACTACCAAACATTTTCCTGAATCATGATTTTATTAATATATGCACCCTTAATTACAGTGGACAAGAATGCTGATAATTATCTCCTCGAATGTCACTTAATTTAATGAATATATTAGCATTGTTTTATTTATATGGTACAAGCGATGTAAAAAACAAGTAATAAATTAAATAATCCCATATTAATTGTTTAATTGTTTGTCCTTTTTCTTTTTGGACATAAATCTTGTTTTTCTAAAGTTATTGTTTTAACCCTAAATTATCTCAATATAATTTTTTACAATTTCTTATTTCATCTTTTTTTTTCTTAATAATTGTAACATGTTATTTCTCTCTTTTTTTTATCTCATTTTTCTCTCCATTTTTTATGATAATTGAGAAAAAAAATCTTAATTTTATACTCCCTCCGTCCGCTTATAAATTTTCTATTTTAACATTTTGATTTGTTTGTGTATAAGCTTCTCATATATTTTTTTTTTGACAAATATTTTTGAATTTACTTTATATTTAGTTTTTTTCTCTCTCTATTTTCTTCAATCACTTGTATTACATCAATTATTTAATAACTTTTTCTTAATTATATAAAAAAAAAAAAAGAAGAAAAACTATAGGCAGATTTAGGGAGTGCAAAATAAATAAATAAATAAACTACAAACATTAGAAAATTGCACTAAAATAGTAGTAAGGGAATATAATGTTATAAAAATACAATAATTAGGAAGAAAATTAGAAGAAGTCAGCATCTGTCAGACGTCAAGTAATTGATTGGGCCACGTGCCCAAAGTAAACACCCAGCTTAGGTGAGATGTCATTCAACTTGTACTGCCTCTATACAAAACGTGTCGACTCAACAGTCGTAAATGTGGGGACCACTTTAAAACCAGCGGAACACCTGTTTCTTTTTAAACTCCAAAAATAAAACTTATATTCACCCGCTTCGAAACGGTTTGTATCACTTTATAAATATACATATTATTCAGTTCCAGGATTTTATGCACACTTTTTTTAACGGGCGTTCCAACATTTTTTGCATACTTTAAAGGAGGAAACAACTCACATAATTTTTACCAATAATACCCCTCATTTATTTTACCTTCCCTTCCCTTTAGTCAAATCTCCTCCACTTTAATCAATGAATTACCAATAATACCCCTCCTTTATTTTACTTTACACATTACTTTATTCCATTTTCTTAATTTTCGTGTCGATCAAAGTGTGTATAAAATCTTGGGACTGAGATAGTAATAAAAATGTGTAATGTGTAGAGTGTTGAGTTGTAATTTTGTAAACTTTTATGAATAATATAAAGTGAGTGATTGAATTGAGTGTAAAAGTAATACGGAGTAACATTTTGTGTAAATATATGAATATTGTGAATATAAAGTTTATAAAAAAAATTCATTTTTTTAAAAGTGCAACAATTGTAGAACTTATGAATATAGAAAGCAAATATAATAAAATTGGAGAAGGGAGAGTATTATGCACTTACAAATTTGATTTAATTATTACAAAAACATAATAAAATGAAATCAAAGTCACCCTATCAAAAATATTATATATGTGTAATGTCTGGCTATCATATTATCACATAATCAAAATATTGAAATTCATTCTTGACTCAAAATAAATTAATTTCGATGTAATGCAAATGGAATGTAGTCAAATAAATTTATGTTCTAGTTAGTTTACTTTACATATATTTGAAGTTGAAATTATATTTTTACTTAAAAGTAATTTTAAATAAAGATATTAAAATGTATAATTAATTATATTTTATTTCAAATGCAATTTGATGGTTTCGATTTTTATAGTACAATTTACAAACCACGCCAACGTGATGGTTTGGTTTTTATATCATTTGTTCACAAATTGCGATTTACATTAAAAGTTAATAATATCTTTTTTGATTCAATGTTTCAGAATTCGTTATAAGCCCCACCATTCATCTGCCCACCTTCCTTCTTATCACAACTCAAGTCATAACTGTGTTTAGGATTACATGTCTCTTGACAAACCGTGATACGGTTTTAGGGTGAGACCGGTTACAAATTAATATATATATTTTAAAATATTAAAATATTATGCTAATATTATACTCCCTCCGTCTCAAGATTTTTTTACACACTTTGATCGGCACGAAAACTATGAAAATTGAATAAAGTGATGTGTAAAGTAAAATAAAGGAGGGGTATTATTGGTAATTCATTGATTAAAGTGGAGTGATTTGACTAAAGAGAAGGAAAAGTAAAATAAAAGAGGGGTATTATTGGTAATTCATTATGTAAGTTGTTTCCTTTTTTGGAGTGTGTAAAAAATGTTGTAACGCCCATTAAAGAAAGTGTGTAAAAAATCATGGAATGGATGAAGTACTTTATTTCATCGTGAAACGTTTCAATAAGACTTTCTCTATTTTTTTTTTTTTTTAGTTTTAAAGGTGCGTTAAAAAGAAAGAGTTTAGTTTTAATATCATTATGTGAATCTAATGAAGTAATGAGGTATAAGTGATAATCATGGACACCGAAAATCAATCTGAACTATCAATTTTTGTGGACCAAAATTTGAAGGTTCTTATCTAAGAGTCATGATTGATGAATGTTCGCACAAAATATGTTGTACAGATGCCATGTTATATATGGAATGACTTTCAAATTGATATTCCATATTAATATTATTGCAAAATGAGAAAATAGGAGTAGGGTTTTATATGAATTACAACTTGTGCCTTTTATTTGAGTAAGAATTTAGATTCATGTTCTTTTTTAAGTGTCACTATTATGTATGAAGTGACACTATACTACATGTAAATTCTCATCAATTTTTTAACAGTAATACTTCGTATAAACAACAATAATATTTTATAAACACAAAATGTGACATTTTATATGTATATTTATATTTGAAAAAAAAAAAAATTTACGAGAACTCAAAAATTCACAAAAGTTTTTACCTTTGACTTACGAATTTATGGAGTCCAACAAACAAAAAAATAATTAGTTACAATTAAATAAAAAATATTAATATAGCTATTTTCTTCCTTTTTTATAATGATCTACAGTAATTTGTATTTATAAATTATAATTGCATAATAATGATGATTGAACGGGGGACAACTAAAAGAATAATACTAATACACGTACAACTATAAAACAGGTTCATAAATAACAAATAATTAAAGTTGTGTAGAAAAAGGAAAAACACGCTTTAGGAATTCTCTTTACACTAAATCGAAGTAAGTACGATAATAAATCAATTCTAAACTGATGGGAAAATGTTTGTTCTTTAATTGCATCTGTTTTAACTAAGTCGTCATATTTATTACTCCATATTCTATCTAAAATATAAAAACATGTCCATTTTTTCCTTTATTTCTTTTTTCTAATTGAGGAGCTGAGCTCTCTTGATTCTAGAATAAGTCTATCGTGGATTCGTGAATGTGTATTCAGAATTCAGATATGTCATGAAACTGGATAAAATTGTTATGCAACTTAATTATATTTGAGGAAAAAAATAATGTTTTTTGTTAATTTATAGAAATGGTAAGATAATAAAACAATTCCAATGATTTGGATTGTGTGTGGTCGGTGTTGAGCATTGACAAACAATAAAAAGGAACATGGGATTGGGAGTTGAGTAACATGTCATTTGAATATTTGATGGGAGTATATATTTAGGGTTAGTTTGGTAAAATAGACTAATTAATATATATGGGTAATTAAATTTAAAATAAATATATAATTAGGTGTTCCCTTTATTCCTCACTTATTTTAATATTTATTGTTTATAGATATTTTAAGGTACAATTTATGTAAAAGTATTTATTTTCCTAAACTCAAGTTTCCAAATTCCAACTACTACTAATTATAAAGTAAAATTAAGAAAACTAATAGTATATCAATTCCCAGCTACCTAACTGGTTTGATAAAAAAATCATAATTAATTTAATGACATAACATCTCTCTTCAGAACAAAACGACAAAAACAAACTCTCTAATCTGGCTATATGACAGCATCATATAGTGAGAGGATTCAATTTGAAGTGAAGTTATAGGATATATTGGGTGGATAAAGCTCAAGTCTTATTCATAAAAAACTTTATTTTTTGGGCAAATTTAGAGATATATATATGATGTGGCCTTAGATAGTGATTAAATTTATATCCGTTTGTTGAATTTAACACACATCTAATTATCATAAGAAACGTAGCAATTATTCATAAGTTGCTGCAAATGTTGATTTTCCTTGCTAAATTCAGTTCCATTATGATGTTAATTATCTAAACCTAGTATTCCTATGTCTATGTGTGGAGAATATACGTACACGTCACCGACATAATATACACACATATATGTTTATATATAATGACTTGTCTTAAGGAGACTATACACTTGTATATCATTTACTTTACATCTTTTCATACTAATAAAACAATTAATTTTGCACAAATAATTAGTGATGAATCTAAAATGGGATGGGAATATAATAATAATATTGTCATACCAAAAGGCCAATTATGTAAAAAAAATAAAATATTAATGAACTAACACACGGCCCCTAAGTGGGCCATTTTTAATTTCACTGTTCTGAAGTGGTCCAGTATAAATAAATGTTTGGGCTTGAGTTGTTTAGGTTTTCTTTACCCTCGCTGCAATGGCCCACAATTTATTGGGAATGAGTGATAATATTAAGGCCACGGTTAAATGGCTCCGTCTTTTTGTTGTGTTCACCCCACTCAAATATATTATTTGAAGAATGCCTGAATGGGGGTGAAAAGACTCTACTACCCTTATTGTTGTGTTCACCCTCCACCCACATAAAAACATAATCTTTCTTTATTTTGTTTCTCACTCCCAAAGTATTAGTTCCAAAAAAGTTAAAAAATATATTTGAATGAATTTTAAGATAAAAATTCTTAGAAGAATTCATTTTGGGTTAAACATGGTTGGAAAATGAAGTTTTAATTACATATATGGGTAGATAAATGTTTATTTGTATTTGGTTATTTTTTTATAATATTATTATTTGTTTGCCTAGATTAATATTAGTTGGTTACATTTTTCTTTTCCCTTTTTTTTTTTTTTTTGCAATTTTTAAGTTCAATTTTTGCAAACTCAGTTTTATAATCTCAAAATAATTACAGTAAAACCTCTCAAAAAGAATACTCTATTAAGGAATAAACTCTCTTTATAAATAAAAATTCATGGTTGGGACCAGTTATAATTTGGAATAAACTCCATATTGTCATAATTCATATTTTTTCAAGTCCCAACATAAAGAAATACACTTCCATTTAGGAATAAATCATAATAATATATATAATTTTACAATAGATTTAAGTTGATTTAAAATACTTGTTCAAGGTTGATTGTGACAATGATTTAATCTTTTGTGTTGTAACCTTATCCTTCAACTTGCGTGTGCGCATTAGCTCGTCCACATGACCACCTTCTTGTTGAACCCAAAACATTTCCAACTTGTCGAGTAAGCTTAAAGCTTCTTCACATGAAACTTTTTGTACTTCTATGATATCATCCTCTGGATTATTTTCCTCATTTTCTTCCATAATTCCTTCAATAATTTCTTCATCCGTTAAAGTTTTAAATTTACGTGAGTGACTCTTGAGTAATTGTCTTTTCATATTACGTGAGTAAATTAGTTCAATTAAGTTCAACACATTACATCATGTACATGTATCTACTAATTATACCATTATATAATATACATGCATTTAAAAAAAAACATTATAACTCTATTTAGGAATAACCTCCATTTAGGAATATTTTTTTGTGGTCCCAAGAATATGACTATAGAGAGGTTTTACTGTATATGCATTCAAATTAAGTTTGGAATATTATTAATCTAGAATTTTAAAGAAGGCAAGGGGTATAATATTTTAAATAGGGTGTAATATGTAAATGAGGGTTAGGTGGAAAAAAAAAAGGCAGTTAACCGTGGCCCAAAAAGAACATAGCCCCAAATGTGACCCATGAATAAACTCAACCTAGCAAAACAATGAAAACATAAAATACCAAACCATTTTTATATTAAAACAATATTTTATATTGTGAGACTGAATTATAAAAAGTTCTATATTTTAAGAGTATGAAGATTATTGTGACTTCGCTAAAAAAAAAAAGTGAAAATTATTATAGAATGAAGAGAATAATAGGTTTATTGGTATTTTAGATGCAAATTGAATGTAAAATATCAATATTAAATATCAAACTCGTATGATACGAAGATTAGACCTGTTAAAACGGGCTAACGGTGCGGGCCGGTCCAAAATCCACCTCAATCCATCATTTTGCGGGCTTTGACGGGCCGGTCCACGGCGGGGACGGGTTGAAAAAAATCAACCCAACCCATGGCGGGTAGCGGGCTAGTCCACGGACTTTTTCATTAAATATTTGTTTTTTTACATATATTACTATTATATTTTAAACACAATATAAACAATTAATAAAAATAAAAAACAAAGTTTACATAAACTTAAAATTCAAGCAATAATGTCAACAAAATAGTCCAAATAAATAAAACGTACATAAAAAAATTCATCAACATAAACATAAAATTTTGAAATAGCGTTCAAAGTTCATCAACATAAAACATAAGATATTAAAATAGTCATTTAAGTTCAAATAGACAAACATTTTCTAAATTAAAAATCATCTTCCATATCATCATCAAAGTCCTCTTCATTTCATTCTCGTTCATCCTTACAATTTTCAACAGCATTAGATAAAAATTTCACATTCAACAAAGATGTTTCAGTACGTGCACAATCCTCGTCTACATATAAAACATAATAGTTGAATATGAAAAATAAACACAAAATATGGCTTAAATTCTGCAATTAACAAACATTTGTTCTACATCATAAAATTGTATTTGTTTACATACTTCCATGTGACGCTTTAAAGTAGAAGTACCATAAAATCCCCCTCCCCCCCCCCCTTTATAGATTTTTTTGCAATCTTTGCATTCAAAAACACAATCTTTTCCATTCCCTTTTTTTGTAAAATAATTCAAAACATCATAAAACTGTCTAGATTTTAACTTGGAAATTTCTCCTAAATTATTAGGAGTATTGTCTAAGTTAATACTGTCCATGATTTTGTTTGTCTTAAAGTCTGCAATTAATATGAATAAAGGCTAAATAAATTCTCATGGAAACGTATATACAACGTTTAATAAAAGAAATTACTAATAAATCAAGGTAGCAATTTATAAACAAAAATATAAGCATATGTCCATGGCTTGTGGAGACTGTGGTTTTTTTTCACTTTAGTGTTTTAGAGTCCTTCCTTTCTTTTTATAAAAAATAAAATTAAAATCGTCCACGGGCCAACCCACCCCGTCCGCGGTCCAACCCACTAAAACCCGCGACCCATACGGTCTAAACCGTACAGGTCGCTTTCTAAACGAGTTTTTAAATACGCGGTCCAACTTACCATATTAATAAGCGGGGGTGGACCGACCCAATGGGCCCATCCCATTTTAACAGCTCTAATGAAGATCGCAAAATCGTAACTTCATTCGTGTAAACAACGAAACAAACATACATTTGAAATAGATTTTTAAAAAACAATGTAACAACTAGGGTATTTAAAATAGATTAAAGAATAATTGTTGTATGAACTATCTATCAATCACGTTTTGGTGAATTGAGGGGGCAGTGATTTTACTCTGATTTTTACCCATGTTTTTACCCCCCTTATTTCTTACACATGCACACTTAAAGCTGTTGTTATTAATGCGTGGTCCGCCATTTTGGCAGGACGAAAATTTGCAATCCAACCAAAGTTACAACACTTTGACGGTCTTTTTTTTTAGGTTATATTTGGGTGTGAGAGACACTGAAATCGATATTACAGACAAGAGGCCACCATTTTCCTACCTAAATTTATTTCCTTCCACCTAGCCATACAACTTGAAAAGATTCCTTCATTGAATAAAAATTTTCATTTTATTACTCACTCATTCCAAATTTATTATTTTCATTTATTTTGAAATAATGAATATTAATTAATTTATATATAAAATAGGACAAAAACTTATATAAAGTATTTCATTAATGCAATATAGTTAATTAAGGTAAATTTGACGTCAAAATTCGTGAGTCAAACCCGAATCAGCGCGAGTCAATGCGGGTCAAACTTAACTAAAAAATATTTTTTCCCTTTCAAGTATTGTTTTACTACATGACTATAATATTATCACTACAAGATCAAAAGTACGAATTTGTCATAATTTTTTTGACATGTAGTAGTACATTTTTGGTCTTGTGGTAGTAATATTTTGGTTTTATAGTAACAATATATTGATCATATAGTAATCCACCTGCTTGCAATCCGCGATTTTTTTGGACGACCCAAATCCAGACTTTTGACACTTGAATTTTTTAATTTTTTGTTGCTTTAGTTAAACATATTTTATGTATGCAATATTTCACATAAGTGTTGCTCATAAAGTAAAGATGTTGAGAGTATGATGAGACATTGTGGAGTTTATTTATAAATAAAGTGATTGTTTAATTATTGATGATAACTTGAGTAAATAAATTATGATTGAAAGGTGGAGATAAAGTGTTGTTAATAATATTTTTTTAAAATGAAAATAATATATTTGGAATGAGGAAGTGAGGGTGTATTTTTCTTTTAACTCTAAATATATGGGCCTTTGGCATTGTTATGTTGTGGGCTTGTTTTAAGAAGAAAGTTGAGGGTTAAAAGAAAAATAAACTCTTTCGTTGACAAAATAATATATTTGGAATGAGTGATCGATCGGCATAATGTTTTAACTCTAAATATATTATAATAATGTTTTAAGTGTTGCTCATACACCGCATTTTGTCGACGGAAGAATACATGGTCGACCAACAAATGTCGATGGACACTGTAATGTCGACCATATAAACTCTCGTCGACATTATTATGTCGACGAAAGTGTACATGGTCGACATTACAGTGTTGAAGTAAAAAAAAAAAATCTGGTGTTTAATATCGGCGAATCGGGGTGGGCTAACGCCGGTGAAGAGAGGGAGAGAAGAGAGAGGTAGAGGCGGCCGCGGCCTGCCGATGGACGGGGGCGGCCCTGAAACTTTTTTTTACAGATCTGGGTGGTGTTTGGAGGGGGGAATGGAGGGGAGAGGGCGGCCGCGGCGGCCGATTGACGGGGCGGCCGCGCGGTCGCTGTTTTTTTTTTTTTTTTTACAGATCAGCGATTTCGGCGGCGGGGGAAATGGAGGGGAGAGAAGAGATCGGGGGAGGGGGGGAGGAAGGAGAGGGAGGGGGGCAAACCTGGGGGGCGGCCGCGGCGGCCGATGGACGGGGTGGCCGCGCGGCCGCCAATCTGTATATATTTTTTTTTACAGATCAGCGATTTCAGCGGCGGGGGAAATGGATGGGAGAGAAGAGATCGGGGGAGGAAGGAGGGGGAGGGGGGCAAACCTGGGGGGCGGCCGCGGCGGCCGATGGACGGGGTGGCCGCGCGGCCGCCAATCTGTATATATTTTTTTTAACAGGAGGCGAGGCGGAGGCGGGGGTGGCCGGGAGTGGTTGGGGCGGCCGCGGCGAGGCGAGGCGGGGGTGGCCGCGGCGAGGTGAGGCGTGGGTGGCCGGCGACGGGGTGGAGGGAGGGGAGGGGAGGGGAGGGTGGGGTGGGTTGGGGAAGATGAAGAATGAATTTAGGGTTGGGTGTTGATAGTAATAGATATTTTATTAAGGGAGGGGTATTTATGACATTTGAGGGGGGTGTGACCTAAATTTCAGGGTGTGTATAAATCGGGGGAGTGATGGGGGAGTGCATCAAACTGAAATGGAGGTGCATAGTCAGACCCGAAATCTTATATGGTAACATTGATTTGTAGCGTGGGTTATATACCCCTCCAACTATGTTAAATACCATTACCAATATAACCCACCCCTTGATTTTATTTATTATTATTATTATTATTTTTTTTTTAAAAATGTTTGTTTTTATTTAAAGTTCCTAAAGATCTAATACAAATTGGGCTTAATTTAGGCAGTGGGGCTTACTCATTTTCATAGAATATTGTCAAGTATTCATCTTAATTGTGACCCGATAATGTTAATTAGACGGATTATTCAATATATCCATCAATTTTAAGTTTATTTGATTTTATTTTTCTGGGCTCGCGGGACCAATCTGCAAAAGTAAAATTACACAATCTCGCTTTGACTTCATTTCTACTTTTCAATATTTCATTTCACACATTTAAAGATAATCGCATTTCTCACATTAGCCACAGATAATACTTCACCCAATGTCAACTATTGTTTAGCTTAATTTCTTACATTTGAGAATACCACCACTAATCAACTATGATGTTTTATGTGGTTTAAGGGCCTAATTAACAATAACATGCATTTACTGGAGTTTCAACTTTCAAGTCACCTATAGCATTTCACCCACACTTTAGTAATAACATTGCATTCGAATTATATCTAGCAAACTCTATCATATCATGTATCTTTTATTTTATTTTTAAGAGGGGGTTTGACGGTAAATTGTTTGAAATTAATTCCAGATTCAACCACCTTGATTTTAGGTATATAGCTTTAAAGAAGTAACAGAAAATATCTCTAGCATATCATGTCTCAAGTGGGTCTTGTGCATTTACGTAATAAATCCTTCCATCAGTCATCAACAAATAGTAAAACTTAATTTACGTGACATACCTACTTAAAAAAAAAACCCATGATTTATAATTGAAAATTTGTTCCATGACTAAAATATAATTGAAAAATTGATGATAATTAGAAAAAATAATCAGAAATCTTGCTACTAAATGTGTAGAGTTTGGTCAGCTCGTAGTTCCAGTAGTAGCTTTATAGAGTATAGTCAATGACAGGTGAGTAATTTGACTAGGGTAATCAAAAACCAATTAAGTTTTAGACATAGTGCACATTCATTTTTGGCAGTGTAAGTAAAAGACAATAGTTCCCTACTACCCTTTAGCCTTCTCACCATCATTCAATCACTTCTATTCATACCATTGTTTTCCTCAACAAATTAAGGAAACATAGTAATTAAGAGCATGTTTTTGCTTTCATTATTTTTTGATTCATTGTTTTGACCCTAGTGTATTAAATGACTTTTAATTGGAATTGGATGAATTATTTTTTAAATTTTAGGTTTATTATGGCCGCCCCATGAGTTTGAAAATGCATGAAAACATGTATAGTAAGTAAGTTGACCACAATTCTCTTTATCAGGTTTTGAAAAGGTAAAAATTGGTATTTCCAATAAAAATTACTCCATGAAATGCTGGATTCCAAGGAGTCGGAAAAGGAAGAAAAAGACTCAATACATTTTTTTAATCCCACGGAAATAATTAATATAGAAAAAATTCACTCAAGTTCTCATATTCTTCTTTTATAAAACTAAGAGAAAAAAAATCATGTTGAATTTCTTGTTTTGAGGTTTTAAGTGTGAATTCAATTCAGTGGTTTATTCCATTTGTGAGGAGGAGGGTGAACAATACAAAAATAAAAAAACAAATTAATCCATATATGTTAAATGTTAATAGGACCCTCTTTTTTATTTCCTTCACTTATCTCCTGAAAAATATCAATTATTATTATTATTCAAAACAACGCTATAAAATTAAGCCACACTGAAAAGGTCAATTAAGGAATATATATCACATATCGTGTATGCATCAGTAAATTAAATTTTTTTTTGCAAAATTCGCAGAACATTTTTTTCATTACCACAATTAAATATAATCAATGAGTATATGGTCAAAAAAAAAAAATCACAGTTAAATAAGACCTAGTTCAACCAAAGATTGAAAGAAAAAAAAATGTCAAAAGCCAAAAGAACATAGCAAATTGAGTTGTACATTTCGCATTAAAATTGGCTATTCATAAAAATGAACATGTAAATTGGCTTCCACCCTCGGGCGTAGGGCATTACCCTCACACCCAATTTTTCCATTGATAGGTCACATCTCAATTGAGACAGTACTCCAAGACACAGTACACATTATTTTAATTTCCTTTTTCTGTTTCCCTCTTTCGGGGCTCTTATTTCTCCATAACACTATTCAAAAATCAATTCAATTATTTTATTTTATTACTAGTACATATGTCCAATAAGATTATTTCTCAAAACACACTTCTAAACGATAAAAAAAGTAATGTGAATCATAGTCGATCTTTAACCTATTTAAAAATATTTTCTCTTATTAAAAAATAAATCGGATTTGAAAATTAAAAAAAAAAAAATAGAAATTGAAAGGACAGTGACCTAATATACAATAAATAGGGGTAGCAAGTTTGTTATCGATTTCATCGCCAGAAATTAAAGGTACGCGGCAAACGAGGGTCCCCTTACTTTGTTATGATTATTTAATACTCGTCTTTTAATTTTACAACCAAAAAAGAAAATTCAAAAAATGTCCATCATTAATAAATGTTGTTCCTGTTATCGGGCACCTCAATAACTCAACTACTCCTCTGACTCATTTGTATGGCATCATTTAAGATTTTCAGATACCCCCCTATTTTCCCTCTTAAATTATTTTCTGATCATTACACACTCATTATCATTTTTTTTTTTATTTATCAGTAAAAATGTTTTTTTTTTCATACAAAATAAGATCGGTTCCGGGCACAAGAAGTGTAAAAAAACTGTAGGCAAATGGGTAGACGAATCCAGTTTCTTGGATAACCCTTGTAAAAAGCATGTATTTTTGCCGAAATGAAATTTCATGTTGATATTTTAATTCCTCTTTTCTCAAAAGTATATATGATGCGTTTGAGTCTATATATTAAATGATAAATAAAAATATATCTCAAGTATACTAATGTTTCATATAAATTTTTGTATACATAGTCTCATTAGACGTCTACTACATTAATTAAAAATCATTCCATAATTACTATATCTACTTCAATTTCCTTCATATCAGAGTGTTGTGCTTTTTGGATCAGAAATAATACCAAAAAAAAACACGCCTGATCATGACATAATCATTTACATTTCCAGTAAACATATCTATGTCATAAACCATTTTTTTTTATTCAAATTCAAAATATTATATAAACATGGTTTACGACAGTCCTTAATGTGAAATTGACTTCCTTTTTATTTGAAAACATGTAAATGAGTCATGGTTAATATTTCACGAACTCTTTTTTTCAAGTGTCAATATTGTTCATAGTGACATTGTTAATACGAGTAACACTTAATATGCACAAAAGTTTTTGCCATCCTCGAGAGAGTCTAATAGGATATTTTTTCTACATTAGTATTTATATTATTTTCTGATTTTTACCTATACTCGGTAGACACATATTCTATTTTAGGTAATTCAATCTTTTTCTTTACCCATGTGAGAATTAGAAATAAAATCCGAAATTGAATATTCTGATAGGCTTTACATAATAAGATTTACTTATCTTTTTAGAATGGTTGTTAGAAGCACATATGCTAGGCAATATTTGAAATATTTGGGGATACTCGAGAAGAATTATTTATAATATAATGTTGATTCTGTATACACATACAAAGATACATGTATGTATGTACAAGTACATTAATAAGAGAGAATGCATGGGGTAGTGGTAATTTCTGTGAGTCCAGCTGGTGGGGTCAGTTTTTTTGTCTTGTTGTATGCCTCTC
Source organism: Galeopsis tetrahit (assembly GCA_963675135.1). Lineage (NCBI taxonomy): Eukaryota > Viridiplantae > Streptophyta > Magnoliopsida > Lamiales > Lamiaceae > Galeopsis > Galeopsis tetrahit. The sequence continues at coordinate 91,151,412 of OY776121.1, forward strand.
AACCCTTTTAACCCTCGTTATAAACCCCCCCTCCCAACAAAAATATATTCTTGAATTTCATCTCTCTCTCTCTCTCTCTCTATCCTCCCCCTTGAAAAAAGGCGAAAGTTTTGGGGGATAAAAAGTTTAGAGAGATGAGAGGCCACAAAAGGCACTAATATTGTCACACAACTTCTATAAACTTTTGGTTATGGCAACTGATTTTATCTAGGGGCTTATGTTTTTTGAGGGGAATGTTGTCTGGCTCGAGGACTTTTTCCTCGATCTACTTCTCTATCTTGTAAATATAGATATTTGTGTATAGATCTATTATTAGAGTCGTCGGACCAGGCTTCATTCCCCCCAATTATTGCTCCAATGGATTTCGATTTATGCTACGATTGAGGTGAAACATTTCTATTAATTTTTTTTATTTAATTTGATTTTTGTATATATCCTGAATTTCAATTAATTGGATTTTTTTGGAAGTTGTTGAGGTTGCAGATTGGTGTAATGATTAAAGGGATCTTGACTTTTACCTTTGAAAATTTCGACTTATGAGAAAGTTGTTCATCATTACACACTTTTTGCTTCTGTTTTTCTCACAGGTTATGATGGTGTTTTGTGTCAGATGATTCACTTTTTCCGGGATTAATTTTAGCAATTTTTACCATCAGATCTGCTGCTTCCTTCTACAATCCCAGATCTGCTTCTTTTTCCCTACAATTTTTCTATAAACTGTAACGATAATAATGAACACTCATTTTATCTCTTAAACCCTATTAATTTAAATAGTTTAATTGTTTTGATTTTTGTATGTAATTTCCATTTTCCAATAGAATAACATACCCATGTGAAGGTGTAAGGTTGTGAAGTTTGTGAGTTGACATGCTCTGTCGTGTTCTCTTTTATTACATTAAATAGAAACCATGAAAACAGTTGGTGAAAGATAAGTTGTATTGGAGAAATTAAAGTCATCAATGGAGTACTACTTTTTAATTTACCTTTTTCCTTGTTTTCCTAATTTTACTTTACTCTTTTCTGAGACTAAATCTGATCTAATTCACTGCCAACTGAAAAGTGTGTTTGATTGGAAATTGTTGTGCTGTAACCGTGTAACAACGAATCATCAGCTTATAGTAAATATAATTATAATATATATCTCTCAAAATAACTCACGAAAATTATCCAAAATACACTTAATTTGTTTTTGATTGCACACATACAAATAATTTAAGAACGGTGGGAGTATTTTAATTAAATTTCAAGACATATATTATGTTACTATTGCAGATTATCTTATGAATAATTGAATGATGTATACATTTATATATAAACAATTTTAATCCTGTATTCATGTTGATCTTTCGGATGCAAAGTGAATTTAGACAAAGTAGGAGTATGTTGGATTATTAGGGCATATTAACTTAAGCTAAAACCCTACTTTTTAAATTATGATAGATGTGGCCTGTGGATATATCTGGCTTCGTAATATTACATTAATTATTATCAATCTTGAAATCATGTTCTCGTTCTTGAAATGACTCAATTAGTTATATATGTTGAGTTATTTATTATAAAGTTCCGATTTATACAGATATACATTGAATCACAAATGACATGCATGTATTTTATTTTAGATCGAATTACATTTATCTTGATCTTGATCAAATTCCTATCTTTAAGTAATACTTTAATATATGAAAAATAGTCTGGTTGGAGTATGGGGAGTCCATACTTACGTGCTACATAACATAATATAAGTATATGTGATATATATGTCTCATTTGTAGAAGGGTTGGTCTGCTATGAACTCGAGTGCATGCTGTGCACCCTAGTCCATGTGCACTTTTCAGTTTACTGACTTACACTTTTTGGTAATGGTGTTACACTTTTCAATTATTACTCATTTACCAAAAAGTGTAAGTCAGTAAACTGAAAAGTGCACATAGACTAGGGTGCACAGCATGCACTCGAGTGCATACTAGACTTTACCTTTGTAGAAAATATTGTAAAAAAAAATTAAAAAACCACGGCACATAAAACGCTCTTTTTTTTTTGATAGAAGAGATTTCGTGTTCGATGTTAATTGTGTCATTTATTTTTAATAGTAAAAATAGCATTCTTCCGAATATATGTTTCAAATTTATATTGTATGTAAAATCACACGATTTTAAAATTGAATTGTAATGCAAAGTATGAAATTAGCATTAGAATGGCTTCTTGGGTTTTCATGAAAGGGTGAATGAGTTTCTTGATATATATATATAGAATAAATTTTCCAGTTTGGGAAAGATACATTTCAATGATGCCGACAATGATTTTGTTCACTTCAGCGACTAGAACAAAATTTATATCAAAATATTTATGGGTTTTGAGTTTCTGTACAAAATTAATAAACAAATTAAATTTACCCTTCATCGTTAGAAAAAGAGAGGAAAACTAGACCTTCTTAATTAATGACTTGCATCTTAATTATCATGGAAGAGAGGTTTTTTTTTTTTTTTTTTCAATTAAATGAAATATTATAGGGATAGATATGTCTAGGAGTAAATTAGAGTGAATTTTGAGGTAAAAAATAAAAATAAAACAATAAATATTTTTTAAAAATATTAAACCCAAAACGATATTTGTCACGGAAGTATATATTTATGTTTCTATCAATTGATCAAATTTTAAGAGACAGAATCTGGATGAGTACTATGACAATCTATTTTTTGTCCTCTAAAAGTTGTGTGAGTAATTTCCATATGATCGAGATTGAACAGAAAGTGGATTTCAACATCTAATCACGATTTGCACATTAATTTGTGAAAAAGTATACGCTATATCAACATATCATTCTTGACAACAAGCAAATTAAATTATTATTTTATGTCTTTCTTGTATGATTTAATATTGGATTTTTTAGACTTCATTGGATTGAAGACATTCTCCTTTATCAAAAAGGTACATAAATCACAATTCACATCTGTTAGAAATTATTGAGCAAAATTATCCTATGTAATTAAACATGATAAGAATTGCAAGATAATGTAACTTTTTTTTGAAAGTCAAGATAATGTAACTTACTCATTGCGATTTGTTTTTATTATTTATTCATGGATTTTGTTTAATTTCTTAATATATTTAACATCCTTGATTTTTTTATTCTGACATTTTAGGGTTAATAATTAGTGGAAAAGTAATATGTGATGAATTTCCCACTTTAGTTTGTTTCCCCATATCTCTCAGCTTTAGTTGTTGACTTAACGAGCCGTGGGAGTATTCTCAAGTGGGCCCTCTAATTTTGCTTTTCCATTTAATTCGTACTCCCCGCACAGGCCCATTTGTTTTGAATAAGTCACATGGCAACTGTCTAATTTGGCCACCTGTCTCTATACATCAAATAATTAACTTTTCAAAATAATGATTACCGAAATTTTACTATTAACTCGATAGTATTATTTAAATTTTAATACGGAGTATAATTTTTTTGATGTATAAAGTATCACATTTTAATAATTAAAAAATAAACTCTCAAAAAAAATTAAACATGATATTTCGTATAATTGTTATTATAAAAAAAGAAGCAATAGAAAAAGAATATCCTTTAGGCTGAAAATTGGTAAATCTAGAAATAATAAATTCGACCCTTTTGCCGTGAGTAATGGGTATATCCGGGGGAAGCAGGCCCACCGAAAGAGAAATAGGCCCATTCGAGGATTTTATTATTGATTTTATTACCGACACAAATCACAATACATTGTACTGATGATATTAAAATAAAATCGAAATGTTATTTAACCAAAAATATATATATATATATACATATCTTATTAAACATGAAATCCTATAATTTCATGAATGATATTAGTGGTTGTGAATGTTTAATTAGTGGCAAAAGTAATTAACAAGAAAAAAATGTTCAAATTTGGAAATACTTTTGACTTGGATGCTGGTACATTTTGTTTTCATTCAATTATGGATAAGTTTAAATTTTAATACTTGTTTCTCAATTAGTGTGTGTTCTTTACTATTTTAGATAATGTTTGAAGTTTTATTTTCCATTTATCATACTATGTTTTTCAAAATGAGTCTTATCTCAATAAAGTACAGAAATAAGAATGAAATAAAATATTGTGCCTCTGGCCCTCTGCTACATTATCACACGTACATATTTGAATGTACAATGATTTTAGAGGTGATTAACTTATTGGATTATAGGAATAACTTCAAAGTAGCGTTGAATGTCACAACTTTAAGAGCTACTCCAGTTACCGTGAATATCCAGGATTACCTAGGATATGCAATATATTAAAAAAAAAAAACACTCCTACAATATAAATTATAAAGACAATAGAAAACAAATTGTTGTCAAGATGAAATTAAAATACCCTTCCATCTACCTAACTTTTTTTTAGTTGTGCACATAAGTTTCTGTATATATATATTTAAAATATGCTTCACTGCACTTACTTTATTTTTCCTATTTTATTTTCTACTTTATTAATAAACAACACTCCTTAAAACATGTTAAAAAATAAATAAATATACTAAATATGTCATACATGAAAAGATAAATTAGAACAATAATCTGCGGTTAGATCAACGCTGAAATAATTTTTTGCACTTCTAGATATTATCATATTATTAGGTCAAATAGGCAAATACTATAATACAATAATATATCACTACAAGTTTAAAAAAATTTAGCACTCCAATTTGAACTTATGACCCACAATTTTTTTTAAATTACTTTAATTCATTATGTTTCATGTGTAAGATATGTTAAACAAGTATTGTCAAATACTCAAATGATTATTATTATAAACAAATTGAATTACATAATAAAAAATAAACCATGAAAGACATCAATCAGAATCCATATACACCTAATATTATGATGCAGTCCAAAAAAGTGATAAAATTCAATACATTGATTGACAAGAATAACATAAAAGAGAGATAAAGAAATAAACTCATGTTTTTCATTAATCAATTCAACTTCGTAATAATAATATAGAACTTTCTCATTTATAATATTAAATATACTTGAACAATAAAAAACACGTAAATACTAAATATAGTAAAATCAAAATAAATCTTCTAAACATAAGCAAATATTTATATTATTTCCATCGTATTCTTAAGCACATTTCATTTTCCGGATTCGAATGTCCACGGGTGCTTAAGATGATAAAATTCTTTGGCACTAAAAACGCACTCAGGCAAAGCAACTTCGTAACGTTTTTTGTCATAGCAATACGAATAAGTCATCCATTGAGTCCTAAATAAACCCATCTTCTCCCTTTCTTCCAATGTAATTTCATCCGAAAATTCAACGCCCTCGCACCGGGCCGTTGACCGGGTCTCATTAAACGGGCACCCGTTTAAAACAAATCTCGAATACTTAGCCACAAAAGGCCCATATTTAAGATCCATTTTATACCGCCCACCACCCGTGGCCCAATCCGACCCGTTCCAAATAGTACCAAACAAACTCATTTCCTTAGAAGGAAAATCACCCCCCATGGAATCAACCCTTCGGACATGCCTAATCGGAATATCATCAACATAATACGTGATTCTATTACTTGTCCATAAGATCCCGTACCGATGAAAATCGTGGGACGGGTCGAACCATAACCCATATCTCTCTTCCCTGCCTCGATTGATGCTTCCGTTGCCGTAGAAGTTTGTCTGGACGACCCAATTTTGACCGAGAGTGTGTCCCAAGAACTCGAAGTCGATTTCGTCGCGACGGTCGGGGAATATTTGCTCGTTGGACGTGTAATACGTGACGACAACGCCGGCGGTGTAGTTTTCCGGCAACTTTATGGATGTTTCGAAGTATCCATACGTGTACATGTCCTTGGACCGAAAACCCGAGCTCGTAATTTCGTTAATCGAGATTTGGACAGAGGTGTCGCCATCATACGGAATTACGTTTGATTCTCCGAACAACGGGTTGAACCCCTGATTGAATGAAATTGTATTATTATTTCCAGTAGCATGTAATAAATCAAACATGCAACTGCAAATAAGAAGAATTGTAACCAAAACGCCAACCATTTTTTTTTTCTAATTAATTGAAATTTTCTTGTGGTATTTATAGTTATTAAGAGGAGATTTAATTTGGGAATGGTGATTGGCAAAATCGTGTACGAATTGGGTCGTGTTCCATAATATGTATCATTGTCTAAATTTATAATATGGTAATTTTCTTTGGTGATTTGATTTTATTTGATAATTAAGGTAAACAAAATCTGGCCGGATTTAATTATGGGGCAAAACAGATTTACTTCCATGAGTTTGGAAACATAACTAATAAACGCATTGGGTTTTAAGAATTTATGAGGCGCACAGCAGCTTATTCTTGTAACTTTATTCACGTTTTTGTTTGTTAGGTTAAAATTCTTTATTAGGTTAATATCATAATTTGGGGGGGTCGGGATCTCCTGTTACTTTATTTACCAAGATTCACAAATATATTCATAACATAATAACATAACCATCTATATCTATTAGGCAATGTCGTTAATTTTGGAACAAAATAATTCTTTCAAAAAAACAAGATCCCAAAATCCACACTAAATATTCTAATTTGACCAATTCATTGCTACAAGTTTACGAACATCGATAAGAAAAGAAAAGAAAAAAAACTAAAAACAAATATGATCAGATTGAAAAAAATGTGGAAAAAATTAACTCAGAATGTTATTAATTACAGTAATATATATATATTTTCATTTTATTTTAATTAATTATTACTATATTTTATATGTGTATTGGCAAGAGCTTGCTTGTCAGCTTGTATGTGGAATAAATTTTATACGTACCATTTTGATACTATTTGAATTTTTTGTAACAATTAATATTAATTTGTAGGTAAACCTTAAAAATTATATACCTTTTACAAAATATATTATGTACACTAATTTGATTGTTTGTTACAATATTAATAAATTGGGTATGTTAATAGGTGCTATATATATTTCATTTATTTATTTTATTTAGAAACGTGAAATAATGAGATTGATAAAAAAAAAAAAAACAAATCAACTTTTTTAACTTTTTTTTTGCAATTTTCTTTCTTGCCAAAGAAATATTTATTTAGTATACAGAGTCGTGATTTGGGATCATATTTTTTAAATAAATTATTTTTCTTAAATTAACATTGTTTCCTAAATAGATTTTAAATGGAATTGTGACATGGTGTTATGCATATATTTGTGAATTTGAATTGTGACATGTGACATGAGATGCAGTATATTTATTCGGATTTTAGCCCCCAACGCGGATATTAAATTATATTTATTAAAATGTTTTAGTTATATTTATTGAATAATCAGAGGATGCAGTAGATATACAAATGGTTGTATTGCGTACAATTTTTGGTTTGATTCATCTATCTCTACTTGCATCTATTTATGAATCTCTATTGTTCTACGTGCCATCACCATATTTTTTTCATTCAAAATTCTAATTTTTAAATTAATTATTTCATTTATAAGAAAAATTGGTACAAATCAGGATTATATTTTTTTAATCTATTCCTATATACATATATTGTTTAACTATTTCATTTATAAGATTTTTTATTTTTTTTTGGCTTAGATCAGTATAAAGAAATCTCATTTATAAGGAAATTATATTTTCCATCCATTCATATATACGTATTTGGTTACTTGCATATATATGGTATACAATCAATTTAATGTATTATGGATATTTCAAAAAGAAAGATTCACGACACTAAAACTTCTTCAATTCAATATATATATATTAAGAATTCTGTATTTTAAAATCAAAATAATTTTGTTAAATAAGGAAAGTATGCATCAATTTCAATCGATCAAATGATATTAATTCTACGTATATTCAATGGCCCAAAAACAAGATATCATGGGTAAGATAATGGCCCAAAATCTGGTAACAAAACATCGTAGAATATGGGCCTAGCCCAATTAAAGTATAGACCGTAGGTGTTGTCATCGAAATTGGGGAGAAGTATTTTTCTTTTCTTAAAATTAAAAAAAAAAAAGGTTAAAATAGCCACTGAAGAGAAGATTTAGGGTGTTTGCAAACTCTATAAACAGCTTAAAAGCACTTTTGAAAAGTAAAAGAGAGAGCAGTTTTAAAAAAAAGTGATTTTGAAAGCTGTTTGTAGTGTTTGAAAACACCCCTTAACCAGCTGGTAGAAATTCTGGGAATACAGAAATAATGAATAGGATGCAAACAGAAGCAATTCCAATTTCCAACCTTAGACAAGACCAAAAACTTTTATTATTATTCTCTCTCAGAACACCCAAGTCATGGCGAAACAAAAGGCATTGCAGCTACAACACAAAGCTTTCTTCTTCTCCTATCATTAAATTAGTCTTTGCTACAACTATAAAACACGACACGCCTATGACTACCTGTCCTGGAGACCACGAACAACTGACCTACGCAGAAAACCACAAGAGGCACTAGCTCTATTATCAACAACCAAGCAGGCAGAGGAATTTCAGGCACTCACTTGGCTTCCTCCCCAGGAGCAGAGTTTCCCTGGCCATCGGCTTTTTCTTGCTTACGTGCATCATTTAAGCTTGGATTTGAAGTGGGAACAACGCTGCTGCTGCTTCCCCCACCAAGATTGCCCTCGTTGTTGCTCCCAACGGGCCTCAAGCTCATCATTGGGCCTTGTTGGTTATTTTGAGGATCTTGCAATGGGTGTGGACTACCAAAGGGTGGCCTCTGCTGCTGGAACATGCCCGGTGACTGCTGAGCCATGGCTGCGGCCTGAGGATGCTGTAAGTAAAACCCACCTTGTTGCATTGCGGGATGAGGGGCCATCTGCAATTTCCCAACATATCGAATGAACTAAGAAATTGTCTGAAATGCCCTTAGTGAACTTGAACCTAGATAGATGGCTACAAAAAATTACCTGGTTAGACATTGCAGGTGTTTGCGGTTGGGCATCCGCAATAGCCGCCAAATACATCAAATTCTTTTGCAGTTGAGCCTGGTATCTGATTAACCAGAATGAAAACGAATACAGACCAACTAGATATGAAACGAGTCTTAAGAAATAACAGCATCAACTCTTTATGTGAATCATTTTTAGTAGCTGTGGCCATAGAGGTAAATAACATCATCTATTAAAGAGATAAACACTGAAACTGCTATACTAAAACCACGTAAATAAAATAAGTGGTTCTCACAAGATATAAGGCAAAGAAAGAAGCACATTCACCCAGTGTTACCACTAATCCTGAAGCATTCGTGAAATTAATTTCCAAGCCACTCATCATAGCATCCATAATAATATCACAAGAGGAAATAGTTAGAGAGAGGGAGATAGAGGCACTTACTGCGCACACTCAGCAAGTTTACCAAGATTTTGATTGTCCAAAATTGCCAATATCAGTTTCTTGTTCTCATCGAGGTACTGCATCACAAGTCGATAACAACAAGGTTGCATTATCAGTCAACAGTAGTAAACAATGATAAAAGTCTGCCCATATAAAATTTTACAATTGCATACAACAAAAAATGGATAATTCAGAAATAAAAAAGAAAAACCAACACCATTAAAATGCAGAATGAGTCAATGACCAGTAATGAGTATTTTCACCCTGCTCATGCCCTATCACACTCATTCAGACAGGTTTTAATAGAACAGCAAACTGTAAAGCATGTGGATAATTTTAACTGCATAACAGGGGCATTTCCACTTGCAACTAGGGCTAATCATATAAATTGCCAAGCCTAAACTTTTCCATTTACTACTTTGATAATTAGGGCTTATATCTCCAACTGCACTACATTTAACAGGGGTAATCAACAGTTTTTAAGTCTGAGTAATCAATGCAATCTTTTATTATTTTTTTTTAAATCACTACAGTGCAGCAGTTTTCCAATAAACCATATAATTACCTAACTTAATAAAGAGTAATAATTTAAAGTGAAGTAAAATAGGTTCTAAAAATCACACAGGTTAGGAACATGCATACCCCCAAATAACAACAATACTCACTAATTCACACACAGACCAAAACATCCAATACTTATACAGAAAAACCCATAAAAAACCTCATCGAATTCAGAAACTTGATAGAGCCCCAAAAATGCAGAAAAGAGAGAAAAACCTTTTGAATCTGCTCGGTGGTGATGTTAGTAGGCGGAAACGAAGGCATGACCGGAAACATTGGCCCTGGTTGCTGCATCTTTACTACTTTTTCCTGATTAATTTAAATCACGAAACAAACAGTCAGCAATCCCAAAACGGAAAACCCTAAGCCCACATCATCAATAATCAATCACCATACCATTTAAAGATTAATAAAAAATGTCAAAAATAACATTTGGGAGAAAAGAAAAGAAAAGAATGGATGTTTTTTACCTCCTAAGAGAAATGGAATTGGGCAGAGAATGAAGGGGGAAGTTGCTGAAATAAGGAACCCTTTGTTTAAGCTGCACTGCACTTCACTATATCTTGGCTGTGCTAATTACTTTTATATTAAATAAAAAATGCCCCTAAAAGAGCGAAAAATAGTTAAATTAAAATTTGCCAGTACATCAAATCACTTTGATCAATTTAATTTACATAATAATTTTTTAATTAATGATAGTTAATTAAAGTAAGTACAAATAAAGAGAATTATGAGAAATATTTGTTGAAATTTTGAAGGAAAAAAAAAAAAAAAACTAATTGACGGGAGGAAATTGATGATTTTGGAGTATGTAGGTAAAATTGATACGATTCCAATTAGTATAAATAGGAATAGGACAAGTATGAGGGTTGAATAAAGGAAATAAGTGCTGTTGTTCGAAATGCGGATTTTGCTGTCGGATGCTAAGCGAAACTCCAGTCACGTGTGCGCACACTGATCAACGCGGCCCATTCTGCTTTTTTACCACACGGCCCATTTCTTTCTTTTTAAATACTTCCTCCTATTTAAAATATAAGTCGTTTTGAACTTTCGTTTTCTCTGCAAAATATAAGTCGTTTTGACCTTTCGTTTTCTTTGCAAAATATAAGTCGTTTTGCACTTTTCAATGTAAATTAATTGCATTTATTCCAAATTTATCCTTAAAATCAATAACTATTTACATAGATATATTTTTTTTTAAATGAGAATTACAAGCATTGATTAAGGGTAAAATGAGAAGTCAAATGTTTTCTTAATATGTGTGTATGAGCTTAGGATGACATATATTTTGAATAGGAGGGAGTGCTATTTTGTCCACTTAATTTATTCACATGAAAATAGGAGCACAATTTTTATTTTTAAAAAGATAAAAGTAAAATTAGATAAAAAAAATATATATATATATATTTATTGTTATTTAATAAAAAAATTAATTCGTGTAAAATTTCTAAAACAGCAAACAAATTTAGACGGGGGAGTAATAAATGTCAAAAGTACATATAATTAAGAGATAATATCATTTTTATGCTAAAATTGGAGTTTTTATTCGAGTTGAGCTGAGTTGAGTACTTGTAGTTCGAGCTCAGCTCAGCTCGATAACGTTGACGAACTAAGAAATGAGTTTATCGAGCTAAATCGAACAGAGTCTAATGAAAAAAAAATTAGATATCGAGTCGAGCTCGAGCATACTCGTTAGTAAATCGAATATCTAACGAGCTCGAAATCGACTCATTTAATGAACGAATCGAGTTGGGCTCGAGTCTTATCGAGCCGAGCTCACGTAGCTCGGTTCGTTTAAAAGATATAGCTAAAAGTTAACTCCTATTTCACCATTGTACCATTCATTTCATTTACTTGTAAGTTTTTTTTTAACATTCATTTACTTGTAAGTTTGATCATAAAAGTATACTACTCCATTATTTATATATTTCATAGATACTAGACCGTTTGTTGATTGAAAATATCAATTATTCGAGGGTGTAAAAATAATTGTTTTGGAAGTGTCAAGGTGTAATTAATAATTATTGAAGATGCTAAATGTAATTAATAATTTTTAAATAATAAAAAAAAATTAGTTTCAAATAGTTAATTTGTCGACGGTGAAATACGCAAAAAGTGTAATTTCATAATCGAAGTGAGTTCATTGAAATTGTTAGGAATTAATATACAAGAATTAATTTTCATCCTCTCTACCAGTTCGAATTTTTAGATAAACAAAGTGAAATAAATTAAGATTAAGCTTGGTGGCAAACAAAAGTGATACTAAACATTTCACACAAATCACAAATATATGACACACACTTAATAGAGTTTGAAAGGTTTTAACTCCAGACTTCTTTTATACGGAGTACTATAGTAAACCAAGAATTAAATCTCATTATAATGATTGATCCATTCTTTTTTTTTTTACCATAGGCTAACTTCTCTAAGAAAAGTATTTAGACTGTAGTGATAAAATAATAAATGTAGTATAAATTATATAATTGAAAAGGATAAAATAATACTTCATGTTATAAAAATAGATAAAAAAAAATCATTGTAAAATGTCTTGAAAGAAAAATTAGAAAATTATAATAGAACCAAAGGAAATATGATTTTTTTTTTTCATTTTCTTTCCACCTAACTTCATTCATATGAGGGTAAAGAGGGAAATAAGTGTGGTGGATCTAATTAGGGAAGCCGAATTAGTTGTCAACCACAAGTTTGACAATTTGTGCCGTTTTTCCATCCAAAATTGACGCTATGAATCGGGCGGGCCCCAATTCCAACCTTTGCCTTGAACAAGCAAAGAAAGCCAACCACTGTTTAATTTGGGAAATATGCTTTTATTTTGATAGAGGATATATTCCAAAGGAGGCCCTAGTAAAAATATTTTTCTGTATGAGTTTTACAACATCGTCTTGTACAGTTAAAAACGAAAAAAAAAAATACAGAACTATGTGATTCATTAGTCATTCTTTTAATTGCACGGGATGATGTTCTACTATATTTGATCCAAATCCTATTTATTTGAGTTACACTTGTGTACACTCAATTGCATGATACAATTGATGTAATTAGACCACAAATTTAACTTGATATGAACTACACCCCCTTCATATAATAATTAACCTTTGTTGTCGTTTTTTCTGTTCTAATGCTAGGTTGATAATATTGGTGAATACTGCTCTCAAAAAAAATAAAATTGGTGAATGCTCTCAAAATAAACCTTTTCAATTGGACACTAAAGCTTGGGCTAGTCTTGGGTGAGACCATCTCACAGAATGAGATCCGTGAGACGACTTTTATATATAAAAAGTGATAGTCACTTTTGTTAAAAATATTATCACTTTTTACTTAAACATTATCACTTTTTTTAAAAATATTATCACTTTTTACTTAAACATTATCACTTTTTTTACAAACCAAAATCTGAAAAAAAAAAAAATGAATTATCCTACCCAAAAGTTTAAAATATGGATTAAAAGAATTCGTCTCAAAGAAAAAGATTCGTGAGACGGTCTCTCATAAGTTTTTGCACTGAAGCTTTAATCAATCAACATAACAATTCAGCCGGTCCATCAAGTTGTGGGCTTTTATTTACTCCATAATGTATGTAGCCCAACTTAAATAAAGATTTGGAAATTGGTCAACTCACTCAATAAAAGAATTGAGATTGTCAATAACTATGATTAAATTTCAAGGGTATCTATAATTCAAATGTAACATTACTCGATGGACTCGTTGGAAAGGTGCATATATGACTGAAAATTTTCCAAATGAATTAAGTTTTCTGTACAATCATGCTGTAAAACAATAACATAAATCTTACGCAATAATTAAAATTATTTATCAGACTTTAGGTGAGACACGATATTATTTATATTTATATAAATCCTAAATTGGAACATTTGACAAATGGCAAATCTGGTCATTAGTCGCCCCTGGAAATCCCCATAGATCAGCCTCTTCATTCTGATAATCATTACCAGCCACGTAAGCTCTAGTCGTCGACGAAGACGCCGACGAAGATTTGTGCTGCTGTCCGTTAACCGGACAGCAGTAACTAATCATCCTCGTATCGGTCGATGGACCGTTGAGATGTGACGCGACGAGCCGGTCCAGAGCGGCCCAGTCTTGAATCCCGAGTGCGGTTTCCGAGTCGGATACAAACGTGGTGGAAATGTCGACATGGTCTTCAGTGGCCAGCATTGCCACGTGGCTGTCGTACAAGCTGGGAAGTTTCAAGAAGCGACGAGTGTTGTTGTTGTCAGCATCGAGGTAGTGGGTTCTTCTAGATTGGGTGTCGATGGATTGAAGCATTTGTTCTAGAGTGCCTGATGCGGCTTCATTGCATTGGTTTAAGGAAGTTATTGACCATGTTGAGTTACTGATGGGGCTGCCGCCTTCTGGCGTTTTCTGGCTCTGCAGGTTTTTCTTCTTGAATACGCGGCAGATCACCCACCCTTCTTCTTGCCCTCCTTCTACCATTGCATTGTATACCTTGAAAACCCGATTTGATAGGGTAAATTAGCTCAAGATCGATGGTTATAATTAAGCCCAATATATTATATCTATGTAAATCGATCAGTTGAGATATCTAAACTAAACATAGATAATGCAACATAGTCTCTCTGTCCCAAAAGTTAGCTAAATTCGACTTTACACACTGATTAAAAAAAATCAATAAATGTGGTCAAGTTTAACTAATATGTCTATTTTACCCTCGACAGTTTGGTCGTAATTACTCCTGATTCAATGTTAATGAGTAATTATTGAGTAATTTTATTAGGAGTAAAATTGTCAATAAAATTAAACATTTAATACTTAAGTAAAGTAAGAAATTTGACTATAATTTTGGACATTCCAAAAAGAAAAATGTGGCTATCTTTGTGGGATTGAGGAGTATATAATTTTATGCATATTACTACTCTCTCTTGTTCAAAATGTACGTCACTTTAGACTTATGCACGAATATTAAGAAAATTAATGACTTCTTACTATACTCTTAATTAATTGTTCTATAATTCTACATTATACATTAAAAATTATTACTATCTAAGTTATTATTAATAAATTTGAGGGTAATTTAGGAAAAATGTACTCCCTCCGTTCCACAAAAATAGTCACACATTCCTTTTTTGGATGTCCCAAATTATAGCCACATTTTCTCTTTTACTTTAGTATTAAATGTTTTATTATCAATTTTACCCCTAATTAATAAGAGTAATTAAGATATTGGAGTATGAAATTTCAAGGGCAAAATTGACACATTAGCTAAATTTGACTGCATTTATTGATTTTTCTTAATCTGTGTGTAAAGTCAAATGTGGTTATCTTTGTGGGACGGAGGGAGTAATTTATTTACATTGAAAAGTGCAAAATATCGTATAATTTACAAAAAAAAAAAAAAAAAGGTCAAAACGTCGCACATTTGAATAGGAGTGAATATATAATTAAACAAAATTAATTAAGACATGTGTGAAATACTTACATGCTTTGAAGATGTGATAGGGGTAATGTTGTCATCTAATCTGTACTCATGCATAATCCAATCGGATTTTTGGCCATGTGGGGCACGACCCTTGTAGAAAACAAGAGTCTTCCTCATCCCAATTCTTCTTGAATTTCCATATATGACCTTGTCACGGCCCGTGGCCTTCCAGAACCCTGAACAAGTTGCACGGTTTGTGCGCGTCCCTGTGGGGTACTTTTTGTCTTTGTGACTAAAGAAGTACCAATCGTTCTGTGGCGTTGTTCCTATTTTACACTTCTCTGCAATTCATTTCAATGTTTATACTTAATTTGTACTCTGTTGATTTTAACATTTGGATCGATGAGTGAGTATATGAAAAAATGACACAGACGAATGAAACTGTTAATTAGGTACGTACCTTGGATGTCCCAGGGCTCGAGCTTGTTAAGATCCACATCTTGAATTACATCCAAATCAATCTTCTCTAGTGCAACTTTCTTCTTGAGATAATACTGCAAAAGCTCCTCTTCCGTGGGATGAAATCTAAACCCCGGAGGGACTTGAGATTGTCCATTCACAGATATGCTCATTGTATAATATTAATTCTTTGAACAAATTAAGTATATGAATATATAGACATATGGAAATTAATTAAATAAACATCATATGTGCATGCACTATATATGCCATCGAAATGCACATATATATTGGCTAATTTCATTTCAATTCTCCATATAAAATTTTGTGCATGCAATTATAACCTATAACATGAGGTGGGCCCATGCATCCAACTCACACGATTCAAGAAGATGATGAAACTACCTACCTATCTACAAAAAGAACAAAAAAAAAGATGGAGAAAGGTGAACTGTAATTGAGTGGGGTCCATTTGTAAGGAACAATAGCTCCATCTCCATAACTACGACTTTCGACCTTAAAATATCCCTCCGAAAACAACCGCCGAAACGAATGAAACTGATTCTTACTGTGCAACCACCGCAACGACACATAAACATGCATCATGGTTTATGTGAAGCAGACAATGATGGTGTGTGGTGGGGGTGGGCCCCCCTTCCCTATACTTTTCTTGGATAGCTATAGTTATATAATTAATTGTACGAGTTACGTATTCCATCTCGTTACTACATCAAATCAAGGCCTAACCTAATTAAATTAATTAATTAAGTCGCATACTTATATATAGTTAATTACTAATTATAATACACCTATATACGCAGAGATGTTTATCCGAGCCGGGCTAATCGGGCCAGCCCGTTTAACCCTGAAAAATGCAGGGTTAGGGTTCATGAACATTAATTATATATAGACCCGTTTAAATTCGAACTTTTTTTACCCGGACCGGTTAGCCCGCGGGCTAAATCGGACTAGCCCGCTAGCCCGAGTTGTTATCTTTTTTTTAATAAATAACGTGTGAATAAATTTGGGGCCATTCATTAAGCAATCTATTACCATCCATTAATCATTATTACTGTTTTTTATTAGATTATGATATTTATTTAACTTTATTTGGCCATAAATTAAGAATCAATTAATTTTAGAATTTGTGTTTAAATCATATTCTGTGTTCCCATTTACCCATCATTAACTAATTAAATATTTTTCTGTTTTATTTTTTTTATTGGACTAGCCAAATGAAACCTTTAATTTAAAAAAAAAAAAATATGGTGGTCCATTTAGTCTGTGGCCCGTTTGAGGGTTAGGTCCCAACAATTGTATGACTGTTAAGTATAAACCGATTAAAGCCCCCTAGTCCATTTATCCCGTAGCCCTGTAAGACTGACACTATAGGGTTAGGGCCAATTCGATATACATCTCTTTCTCTATATATATACGTAGTCTAGTACTTGTCAATGTATACGTGCATGCTCGAATTAATTAAAAAATAAATATGGAATCAGTTTCATTTTTTGTCCTCTTTTCAAGTTTTGCCATGTTTGGAAAACGGATTAATTGTCGCTGGTTTTAT